>CANSNZ010001145.1:767500-3217500 GCA_947646795.1 Beta lomatogona
TCCTCTCCATTTTCCTAATTTCCTTTTAATTGTGATAATTTTCTCTTTAATTTGCAACGTGGCGGTTTATAGCCTTGGCTTAGGGTCCTCTTTCACTTGGTTTTGGTGTGTTGTCACTATTAGAATGAGTTTCATTTGCATGAGTTATGTTAATTTCTACAAGATTGGATTGTGGGTGTTTCTTACTCTGTTAATATTTAGGTTTATAAATTGGGGGTATGCAAAGTTAGTGTGTTTCATAAGCCTGTTAACCTGCCTTCCTTCTATTTCCCCTGGTTTGCACATACTCTTGTTTATGTCTTCTGCTAATCTTTCTAAAAAAAACCCCAAAATATGCGAATATTGTCTGATTCTTTTCACGTTCCAATTTACTTGTTCACTCACCACCACCAGATGGTGAGGGTGGAAATTCCGATGCACCTAGAAATAATAGCTCGCCCCAGTTACCCAGCTCCTCCTCTAAACAACATAAACTATCAGGTTTAGTTGTGAGACTTGACAATCTCACTTCTGCTGCCGCTAAATCACCTGAACATGTTCATGCCCCTGTCCATAATTCTCCTCCAGCTGACCCTGCTCAACTCCCCATGAAAGAAGGGTTGGCCCATGGACAGCAACAAAATCCAAACCCAGGACCTGGTCCTTCTTTTGTAAATGACCTTTTAGTCTCTTGCCTTCTAGGTAAACCTTTTGGTGATCCCAATAGAATTTCCGTAGTGATTGCAAAGCTCCGTCGTGAATAGAGCGTGTTTAAAGGTCATGTCACTTTTGTTGATATGGGAAATAGATGGATTATGTTCAATTTTGCTAATAATGAAGACAAATTGTCTATCTGGAGTAATCGTCCCTCGTATGTTCAAGGTTTAATCTTAGCTCTTTTTGCTTGGCAACCTGCTTTTAATCCTTTTACGTTGCAAATTCACACCCTAGCTATCTGGGTGCATCTTAATCTTTTGCCTCTGGAATTTTGGTGTAGTCAGTGCCTTTCAACCTTGCTTAAGCCTGTGGGTCCTATTATTAGAATTGATGACTTTACACTCTCAAGAACGCGAGCGCGTTATGCTCGGGTTTGTGTTGATGTTAAGGTCTTACAATCTATCCCTGGGTCATTACTAGTTAATCTACATGGGCACGCTCGAGAAATTTTTCTTACGTATGAAGGTATGTTAGAGGTATGTCCCTTGTGGGGATTGGAGGAAAATACCTTAGATGCCTGCAAGGAAAAAACAAACCATACTCTTCAGCTTGTGATTGATAAGCTGTAGACTAGCTCTATTAATCCAACAAATACACCCTGCCCTCCTCAAGGAAACTAATCTGAAGCTGAATCAGGTGAAACAAGTGGCAAGTGCATTAAGGTTGTGCCTAAGCGGAAAGGTCGTACCCTTGCTGCTGCAAAGAATACAAAGGCAAAAACTTCCTTTTTTAAAGCCCCTCAGCCTATTTCTACAAAAACTTTGGAACCGAAAACCCAGGACACCACCCACCTGGTAGAAAATCAGACTCTCCTTGCTAAAGAAAAATCAGCTATTACTCCTGAACCTGCTCAGCCTCCTAACCTCTGCCAAATGTTCAATGAAAAAGATGATGATTCCCTCTAAGCAATGGAAACCATTGATGAAGCAAATCCTCAGGTTGCGGAGGTTCTACAAATTCTGTAAACATCCATTCCTCCCACCAAGTTCCCTCCTATGTTAAATGAGTATGATTCAAACATACATCATGTCAGCCCTTCTGTTCCAGAAGTAGCGCTTGCTCGTGAACTGTCAAAGGCGGATAAATTATTTTTTGATGCCTTAGGTCCCCAAAAAGAGATGTCAATCTCATCTGACTCTTCAAAAAGACGGCAAAATGAAGATGAGGGTGACTCAGTGTCTTCTAAACAGATTAAGAAAAATGATGCAGAATGCTTGTGGGTTTTTTTGGTCTTCCCTAATGAGGTTCCTTTTGTGCTGGTCCTATAGGATTAATTAGTGTACCCTTTTACTACTGTTATCAATTTAGTCCTGGGTACTAATAATATGCTAACAAATCATGTACTAGATAACTCTACTAGATCATTTACTATGGGGTTTTTGGAATGAAAAAAGATGTTGCTTTCTACTATATGAGGGAAATTGTCTCTTTATGTTCACAAACTTTTAGCCATTGTTTTTTTTTTCCTTTTAGATGTAAATATATTAATGCGTTAGAATTATATCTACTGGTAGAGTGATTTGCCCTGTTGCACTGTTGTGGGATGTGGTTCTCACAGCACATGCTATTATGTTAAGTATAACTTCCACCAAGAACATAAACTCGACGTTGTGAACCCTAACTACTAGTCGATTTAATGTTTTATGCTTAAAGGACATACTCAGTTATTGGTTATGGGCAACCATATATAGGATTCATAATTGCATAGACACGAGTAATACTAGTAGAATTGTACTACTGATTAATATAATTATTCATTTGGGGATATGGATGCTTGATAGACATCAGTTGGCTACATATTCGAAAGAAGAATGGTCTAACAAGCTCTTATATTGTACTGCAAAGTTGGTATGTCTCCTCTTAAGTGCTGCACTTTTTGAAGACCTGTGCTCTAGCTACTTTCACTCCAATGTTTTCAGTTCATTTACGAGTTATAAATGACATAATGTTGTTAATAACTACGGTTTTTTCACCATATACCCCCGACAAATTAAAAAATTCACCATATACCCTCAATGTTTTAGATATTCACCATATACCCTTGACATTTCGAAAACGTTCACCAAATGCCCTTTTTCTAACTGCCGTTAACTCACCGTTAGCTTTATTTACTATTTTGCCATTATTAACCCTAAACCCTAAACCCTAAATTAATCTAACCCTAACCCTAACCTTAATCCTAATTTAACCCTAATCTAACCCCTAACCCTCCTCCCTCCCCTCAACCCTGACCCCACCCCTCCCCCTCTACTCCACCACCGCTGCCCTCACCCCAACCTCGTCCCCTTCCACGTCGCTGCTCCCCACCCCCACCCTTCCCCTTCCCCGTCCCGCCGCGCTCCCCTTCCCTGCCGCCGCTCTCCACCCCCCCCCCCCTCCCCTTCCCCTCGTCGCTCGCTCCCCACCCCCTCCCCTCCCCCTCTCCCGCGTCGTTGCTCCCCGTCGAAGATTCAAACATCTTCATCAACATTGTTCGCTAAATCAAAAACCCTAAATCGAAAATTCAATGGCGAAAAATTCAGGGGATGAAATCCATGCGTCTTTCTCTCTCCTCTTCCCGTAACTTGAGTGAAATTCGGCGACGGGGAAGGGGAGGGGGAGTGGAGCAACGACGGGGAAGGGAGGAAAATTCAGTTCTAATGGCGGAAAATTCAGGGGATGAAATCTATGCGTCTTTCTCTCTCCTCTTCCCGCAACTTGAGTGAAATTCAATGACGGGGAAAGGAAGGGGGAGGGAGCAAATGGGGGAAGGGGAGGGAGGAGAGCAATGTGCGGGGAAGCTAGGTGAGGGGTGGGGACGGGGTAGGGGGCGGCGGTGGTGGTGGAGAGAGGGGGGGGGGGGGGGGGAGGGTGAGTAGGGTCAATGGGGTTGAGTGGAGGGGGAGGGTTAGATTAAGGTCAGATTAGGGTTAGATTAGTATTAAGGTTTGGGTTAGTGTTAGATTAGAATTAGGGTTTAGGGTTCATAATGGCAAAATAGTAAATAAAGCTAACGGTGAGTTAACGGCAGTTACCAAAAAGGGCATTTGGCGAACAGTTTTGAAATGTCAAGGGTATATGGTGAACGTTTTCGAAAACTCAGGGGTATATGGTGCATATCTGGAACATTGAGGGTACATGGTGAATTTTCCAATTTGTCAGGGGTATATGGTGAAAAAACCGTAATAACTATTAGTTATACATCTCATTACATGATTCATTGTTCCGGAAACAGCGACCGGATATGGGATGATAATTTATGGGACTGGCTCACGCCTTGCCCAACATCTTATGATGCCTGTATATGTCTTTGCCAATTGTTAATTTTAACAACACTATGGTTGACTAGCTGGTCACTGCAGCTGCTTTTGACAAAAGACATCCACAAATATTGTTATGGATATCATATGGATATAATGTATGATTACACAGAATTAGAGGTCCAAGTATGCTCGATGCTAGTGCGTATGATTGATTTCATGACCAAGTGTTGGAATTGGATGAACATGGTTCTTCTTTTGCTAATTTACAACTACGTCTGTATGTATATGGCTTGTCTTGCTAGATTAAAAAAATGCCAAATTGTCACTAGTCTATTCCATTGTTGGAACTACCATATAGCGTTGGCCAATATTGTTCATTGGTCGTCTCGACACTTGGGTTTTTGGAAGCTTGCTAAGCTCCATAAGTGTGAAAATTACTATTGGAGGCAATATAACAGCGCTGGAAGGCCCATATATAGCCTGATGGTACTTCGACTAGTAAAAAATAGGATACATCTCATAAGATGGTTAAATGTGGTTCATATGAAACATAATCTAATAGTAGCTTCATCAAATTCATTTATTGAAATTAGTTATGTTATGGGTAACATTTCTACACAATTGACCTTCAAACTTGCCCAACATGTTGTGATGCCCGCCAAGGGCTATTGGTCTTGTCGACGAATGAGGCCCTGTTCTTTTGGACTTATTTTCAAAGAAAATAAGAAAATAAGTTCGTCAAGAAAATAAGTTGTTCAAGAAAATAAGTAAAAATAAGTTCGTTCAAAGAAAAAGTAAAAATAAGTTCGTCAAGAAAATAAGTTCGTCAAAGAAAATAAGTTCGGTCACCAAAATAAGTTGGTCAAGAAAATAAGTTTAGTCTTGTCTAATGTTGTAATTATTATTTTTGTTTTCAATATTACTATTACTATTGTTATTATTATTACTAATATTATAATTAAAATAACGATGAATTTGTATTTTTTATTTTTTTATTTATTATTTATTATCTAGTATTTATTATTTATAAATTATTATTATTTATTATTATTTATTATTATTATTTATTATTTATTATTTATTAATTATTATTATTATTATTATTATTATTATTATTATTATTATTATTATTATTATTATTATTATTATTATTATTTATTATTATTTATTATTTATTATTTATTATTATTATTATTATTATTGTAATTATTTATTATTATTATTTATTATTTATTATTTATTATTATTATTTTATTATTTTATTATTTATTATTTATTATTTATCATTATTTATTATTATTATTTATTATTATTATTATTATTATTTATTATTTATTATCTATTATTTATTATTATTATTTATTATTTATTATTTATTATTATTTTTTTATTTATTTTATTTATTATTTATTATTTATTATTTAATAAATTTATTATTATTTATTATTATTTATTTATTATTTATTATTTATTATTTATATTTATTATTATTTATGATTTATTATTTATTATTTATTATTATTATTATTATTATTATTATTATTTTTTATTATTATTTTTTATTTTATTTTATTTTTTTATTTTTTTATTTTTTTATTTATTATTTATTATTTTATTTATTATTTATTATTATTATTATTATTATTTATTATTTATTATTATTAATATTTATTTTTATGATTTATTATTTATTATTTTTTATTATTTATCATTTATTATTTATTATTGTTATTTATTATTATTATTATTTATTATTTATTACTATTATTTATTATTATTTATTGTTATTATTATTATTTATTATTATTTATTATTTATTATTATTAATATTATTAATTATTATTTATTATTTATTATTTGTTATATTATTTATTATTATTATTTATTATTTGTTATTTATTATTATTATTATTTATTATTATTTATTATTTTTATTATTATTTATTAATTATTATTTATTATTTATTATTATAAAATAATAAAATAATAATAATAAGTATTGATAATATTATGTTAATATTTATTGATTATTATAATAATAAATATTGATAATATTATGTTAATACGTTTAGTTCAAAGAAAATAAGTTTAGTTCAAGAAAATAAGTTCGGTTCAAGAAAAATAAGTTCGGTTCAGAAAAATAAGTAAAATAAGTTGTCAAGAGAAATAAGTAAAAATAAGTTCGTTAAGAAAAATAAGTTCGTTCACCAAAATAAAATAAGTTTCTTTAGCCAAAATAGTTTAAAAGAACCCGAATGATTTTGCAAATCTAATTACTTCATGAAAATTTTTAGTTAGAATATTCGAGGTGCAAAAAAACGTAATGCCCTTAGTGAGCTTCTTTTTCTCACTCGGAAATACAAACCAGATGTCTTAATAATAATTGAAACTACGAGCTCAAAAATAAATCGACAAAATATTATGACCACCCTAGGGTTTGATGATATAATCATTATAGACCCGATAGGACATAGTGGTGGAATTTAGGTATTATGGAAAAATTAATCTTATTTAATTACACCACAAACATCATCGTCCCGTTTGGCGCATTTCATAGTATAAGACAAATACTCACATTTTTCTTTTTGGCTTAGCGGTATTTATGCTCCGGCCTAAAATATGGTCCTTTTTGGACAGAGGTGACTGAATTCTTCACAAATATCCGCCTTCCTTGGTGCCTTATTGGTGATTTTAACGAGCTCTTGCACATCATTGACAAATAAGGGGAGACATATGTCACCCTCTCACGTTGCCAAATTAATCCTTTCGGAATTCATGCTAACTTGTCAGGCACAAGATATTCCTAGCCCTCCCAACACGTTCTCTTGGAAAAAGAGACATAATAATCAATATATATGAAAAACTAGACCATTGTTCTAGCCTCCCCAATGTGGGCACCATATTATCGGGATTCTTTTCTCCATTATGATGCTTATACCTGCTCTGACCATGCGCCCATGATATTAGATACATCTCGAATAAGGCAACATAAGCCGCCCATATTTCGATTCCAAAATGCATGGACTAATGATCCTAATACACAAAATATTATTAACAACCATTGGTACCGACGACATTCACATTTTTATAATATAACCCAAAATCTTCAGTTCATTAAAGAAGACCTCAAATTATGGGCTAGGAGAAATTATAGTCACATCCAACAAAAGCTTGACCAAAATCACTCTAGATTGTAAATGTCCAACAAGAATTACTTCAGTTTCCTAGCCATCCTCATATTCAACAACACTTAGGCCGCCTAGTTCGGCAACGAGAATGCCTCTTAGCTTTTACCCGATAATATTGGGGCAAATATTCTCGAAAACAATGGCTGACGAAAGGAGATCGGAACACTTTGTTTTTCCATTCCAAGATTACAGTTAAGATCAAACGATAACAAATTTTTCATATTAGAAATCATTTGAATCAATGGGTTGATTCCTCGCATGACATCCATAACGCGTTTCTATCGGAATTTGAAGAATGATTTAAAACCACTCACTGGTCTCCTCTGTCTATATCTATGCCTTGTATCTCCCCTATAGTCTCTGATTCTGGCAATTCCCAATTAATAGCTCCTATTACTGACAAAAAAATTCGAGATGAAATTTTTAGCATGGATCCCACAAAATTTCCAGGATCTCATGGATTTGGATCTAAATTTTTTCAAAAATATTGGGATAGTGTAGGTTCGGATATTTGTAAAGCCATTCATGATTTTTTCAATCATGGGTTCCTTCTTCGTAGTGTTAATCATAAGTTAATGTCTTTGATACCAAAAGTAGCTACTCCTGAAAAGCCGAACCAATTTACACATATTAGCTTATGCACCACATTATAAAAAATTATCTCGAAAATCTTAGTAGAACGTATTTGCCCAATTCTTGTTAAAATTATCAATCCCTTCCAAAACGCGTTCACTCCCGGAAGACTAATCCATGATAACGTCTTCATTGTCCAAGAAAATCCTCAATATTTTTAATAAAACAAAACGTAAAAGGGGTTGGTTCGCTCTTAAATTGGATATGGAAAAAGCCTATGACCGTATCGAATGGGATTTTTTAGAATATGCCCTCCGAAGTTATGGTTTTCATCACCAATGGATCAAATGGATTATGCAATGTATTTCGACTGTCTCTTACTCACTCGTTATAAATCAAGATACTACTTCTGTCTTCCAACCTTCTTGAGGCAATTCGCCAAGGTGACCCTTTATCGCCATACCTATTTATTTTATGTATGGACATCCTCTGTAGACAACTGGATTCTGCAACGAAAAATTCAAAATCAGGAATCGGAATTAAACTTGCTCCACATTCTCAGACAATCCCAGGGCATCTCCAAATCTCATTTATTGCTACTTTAGAGCTCACTGTTAATAATAATGTTATTCTTCCTTCAAGACAATGGAATGTTGCGCTCCTAAATGATTTGGTCCCACCACATATTGTCCATATTATCTTGGGAATTCCTATCCCTACATCTCCCACTCCATATAGTCCCTGTTGGGGGCTAACTAGTTCTGGTGAATTTTCTGTCAAAACGGCTACCTAGCTAGCTCATGAAATTACACCTTCTACAAGTATTCCTTGGCTGTTTAATTGGATATGGAAAATTGACATAGCCCTAAAAATCCAAAATTTTCTATGGCAATGCTTGCAAAATGGTATTCCACTAAAATCCAATCTAGGACACCAACAAATCACTAATGATACCCTCTGCCCTATTTGTAAATCTACTAATGGAACTATTAGCCATTCTCTGTCCTTACTCGAAAATCTTACAATTATTCTGTTACAATCTATGAAAGTATTTGGAAGGAGCGCAATTCAATTGTCTTTGAAATTTATATGCTCGATTTCAATCGCATTTATTACAGAGCCTGGTATCTGCATTTGGAATGGAATGCTCGAACTATGATGGATTTTTTGTTAAATATCTCTTCTCTTCCTTCTTGCAGGTGTCATGATTCCATTGTAGTCAGTTGGCGATCACCTCCCTCTGGTTATTTCAAGTTAAATTTTGATGGTTCGGTTAGTGGCTCTTCAGCTGCTACTGGTGTGGCCATCCGTGACTCTACTGGCGAACTTGTGCTTGCTCAAGTTTATCATTTTGGTCAAGCCTCATCTCTTGTTGCTGAAGCCTGGGGGTTACGAAATGGACTTCTTCTTGCCATTCATCAGCATATCCAATATCTATATATTGAAAGAGATAACCAAGTAGTTATAAGAGTTTTAAAAGGGCATTATGCTTGCCCTTGGACCATCCAAACACTCATTGAAGACATTCGTAATCTGCTTCGTCAATTTAGATTCTACACCATTAAACATATTTTTCGGGAAGCCAATCGAGTAGCAGATCTTCTATCAAAAAAAGGTCACAATAGTTCTACTGCCTCGGTTGACATGGATGTCTCCACTGATCCTAATCTACAACAATTTGTCTTACTTGATTCGTTAGGGTTCTCCCTTGAGAGAAGGGTGTCCTAACTTCACTCATGTACCAAAAAAAAAAAAATATACCAATATTGTTGAGATAACAGTGGAAATGTGAAATCCACTGCAGTGAAGTCCACTGAAATGGACTTTCACCTGACATGCATTTAATGCATGTTGGAAAATTTTCTCCCATTCGGTGCAATTGTTGAACCCGTGCAAATGTACACAATGAAATTTTTGCCTTTAAATATTGTCATATGTAAGAAGTGAATTGCTCATTCATGTATAATACATTCTACTGATATATTCCTATCAATACCTTCTCTCTATTATATATTTCTCACAACATGTTATGAGCACGAGTTTGCTACCGAAAAAATTAAAGGTATCTTTAAAATCTTTACATCCATTCTGTTTCAAGTTCTAAATTTTTTTTCTCCAAGCCCAGTCCTTTACTATCCGAACATGGATCAATAAAGTGACGGGATTAACATTGTTTTATACAATGTCTCTGTCTCGGGTGTTTATTTTTGGATAGAGCGAAACAATGTGTCATTCACTACCAACCCAGGGAGGGGAACTGTAAGACAACCCCGACCCAGTAACCTTAACGACGGTATAAATACCCATACCGGAGAAAACCCACAAACCCCTGTTCCCAACACCAACAATAATCCTTCTATACAACCAACTGAAAGTCAACTTCCATCAAGTAATAAAAGAAATAGGGATGGACAGGAAGGAACTAGTAGTAAACGTCACCATGCCACATTGCCACTAACCCAGAAAATAAGTAATTTAATAATAAAGCCACCTTCATGGAGGGTAAGGACATTTTATTTTACGTTATATTTTTTTTTTTGCTCATGAACCACCTATATGGATAGGTTAATTATTTTTTGAACTTGCCGCCTATATGGACGGCCTAGTGAAGTGATAAAATTATATTTTAAATTGTAGAGGAAATGCACAGTTAGGGATAACTCTCTATAAAAGCGGATTACCCATCCCCATTTTCACCACACATCCCTTATCTTCTTCCAACTTTTATCTAAACTCACAAAAAAAAAATTCTCCCTCAATCTTTCAACCATCATGTTCCACGCCGACGACAACCGTCCTCCACCCTCATCTTCTTCCTTTGAGAAGGATTTTAGGAAAACAAGGCTCTACTTATTCCTTATAGTCGGTTTCTTTTTCCTTCTTATGGTATTAATGATATATCTCCTATACACAAGTAGGAGACAAAAAAAAATTATCTCCCCGGAAGAATGACAAAAAATGCACATGAATATCATTTTTTTTGTCTTTAAGTGCATTTTAGGAAGTTTTTTTTTCCTCACTCGTTGTTCTTTTTTTTCTATTTTTGGCATTTTTTGTTTCATTGATATTGTACACTATTTTTTTAGTATTCTTTTTTTTTTTGTATTGTTTATGTATAATTATAATGATATAAATCAGGGGATGATAATATATATGATTTATTATCATTTACTAATTTCAAATATTTACATGTTTGTAATAAAAAATGGGAGATCTAGTAAAAAGACAATTTAACATACTAGATCTATCTGGGCAAAACTTTTTAGAATGGACGGTGGACGCCCAAATGAATTTAAAGGCCCAAGGACTGGAACATACAATTAAAGGTGTAACAACCCAACAAGGGGATGCAACTACATCAGCCACATCAGTTAAAATTGCGACTGAACAAGAAAAGGCAAAAGCCTTAGTCCTATCAGGCATCATTTACATGACAGTTTGAAAACTGAATATCTACTTGTGGAGGATCTCAAAGAACTATGGGATAGCCTAAATGAAAGATATGGGAATCACAAAAATGTGCTTCTCCCAAAGGCACATTTTGACTGGACCAATCTGAGGTTCTAGGATTTTAAAGTTAGTCAGTTATTACAATTCAACATTGTTTAGAATTGTGTCATTGTTGAGATATTGTGATCATCCCATCACGGAAAAGGAGATGATAGATAAAATGCTCTCCACTTTCCACGCTACTAATATAATATTGGCACAACAATACAGGTTCAGAGCTTTCACAAAAATACTCTAAGCTAATCTCAGTACTACTTGTGGCTGAACAAAATAATGATCTTTTGCTGAAAAAACATAATCTTAGACCTACGAGGTCGTCAGCCACCCATGAAATAAATGCAATTGAAAGTTCTGATCCACTAGACTCGAATGATGTACATAGGGGTGGACGAGGTAATTACAACGGTCGTGGGAGAGGACATGGTAATTACCACGGTCGAGGGCGCGGAAGTGGCAGAGGCCGATTTTCCCCAAGAAATAACAATTCTAAAAATTCTGATAAAAATTGGGGACAATCATATGAAAATCAGAGGCAGACGTCCTATAAAGGAAAAGACACTTGCCATAGATGTGGCATGACTGGGCATTGGGGTCGCACATGTCGTACTACCAAACACTTGATATACCTATATCAAGCTTCAATAAAGAACAAAGGAGAAAAATGATGAAACAAACTTTGTTAATGAAGCTACTACATCCATGCCTAGTCTTGATGTTTCAGATTTTTCATGGATGATGCTGAAACTGAAAACAACTTTGTCTAAATAGCAATGCATGAATATGCTTAGTTTGTTTAAATTGCTTCAATGTTCACTTTAATGTATTCCCTCTTTGATTATTAATAAAAAATATGCATTTTCTTATACAGATCATCATTTTATTACGAGAAATTCCATCTAGTACCACTCCGTTTCTACAAATTCCATTTGGTATCCAGATTTTAAGAATTGTCCAACTAATACCACTATACACCCTAATTGCTACCGTGACTCTATTGTTAATAAAAAGTTAGGAAATGTAAAGTTAGCTTAGTTTAACTAAAAAACTAACTTCCCTCCCTCATTTAATACCCCTTCCTTTTGAATGTGTTCTTCCCTCCAAAAACTAAAACATATTTGGACTTACTGTCAAAATTATTTCATTGTTAATTGTTATTGTTCATCTATCCTAGATGCGGCATGGTTTATCGAATTTGGGTAAACGGGGGGTAATTTAACACCACGAATGCTGAATGTCTTGACTCTTGCCGTATAGGGGCAAGGAATTAGCATGTCCTCTTCATTTGGAACGCTGGCCAAAAAACAAGAATGATGAACTCCACGAAATAAAGCAGCATTTAGAGAAATTACAGTGAGCTATTCCTGCAATTACACCATCTTCCATCACATAATCAAGCTCATCTCGCATCACTCACTGTCCTTTGGTATTATCTTTCTCCTCCCTTCTTCCAAACCTACTTAACATACTCATCTTCATCTGCAAAAAGTGTTTTTTTGTTGAGCTCATAATCATAAAATTAGGTTGTCCCCTTTTCTAATTTTGTATGTTGCTCAAATGGGTTTCCCAAATTGATGATGAAATTGGATAATTGAGGGTAGTTTTGTACTGGTTAGACCCAAGTACTAGGATTTTATTTCAATTACATGTTTCTTGAGGTGCTTAAATTTCAATCCCATGTTGTAAATGGCTAGTTTTTGTAAAATTGTTGGTTTTTTGCCCATTACATTTTTTTTGAAGCAGTAAATATTACTATGATAATATGACTGTGTTTTTGTCAGTCTTTACAATCGATTGCCTTTTTGCTTCCTATTGTTCCCCATGATTGAGGGTTCAACATGAAGTTGAACTAAAATTGTAATCCAAAGTCCGGGTTCAAGAATTTGCAAAAATTTCGGCAATTTCACATACTATTCTTAAGATTTAGTCATGTGTAACTGTGTCCAGTCTGCTTATATTATAGCAAATCGATATAGCGGCACTCGAGTTAAATTAGGTCTAATTCAATGTAGTTGGGGAGGGGAGTGAATGGGTTTACATAGTTAGGTTAGTAATTAGGTTTTAATGTATTACCTTTTTTATTTTAAGGGATCTAACTTAACATAACCTAGTTAACTTAACGTTTCCTAACTTTTTATTAATAGTACAGTCACGGTAGTAATTAAGGTGTAATTATAGTGGTATTAGTTGGACAATTCTTAAAATTTGGGTACCAAATGGATTTTGCAAAAACTGAGTGGTACTAGATGGAATTTCCCTTTTATTATTTATGAAGATATGAATTTACCAGAAGTTGGAACCAAAGAACAATGTCTTCTCGACAGTGGGCACACCATATTGAAAAATAAAGAGTATTTTTCAAAACTTACAATATTCCAAGCAAAATGTTAGCACAATCTCTAGGACAACCAAGTTAATTGAAGGCTCTGAGAAAGCCTGCATTATATTTCCAAATGGGACAAAATTGATAATGAATGACGCATAATATTCGAGTAAACCTCGAAACCTCATAAGTTTCAAAGATGTACGTCAAAATGGTTACCATTTGGAAACGACGACAGTGAACCAAGAGGAATTTATATGCCTCACGGCAGACAAATGCGGCAAGAAATACATCTATGAAAAATTGCCAGCAATTTCCTCGGGATTATATCGCATAGATATATGTCTGATTGAAATTAATATGATATCTAACCAGAAGTTAGATAACAGAAAATCATTTACTCTATGGCATGACCGATTAGGCCATCCTGGCACAGGAATGATGCATAGAATCGTTGAAAACCCAATTGGACACTCTATAAAGAATGTCAAAATTCCTCTTCAAATGAATTATCATGCTCTGCATGCTCACTTGGCAAATTGATAACCAGACCATCTATAAATAAGATTGCCACTGAATCTCCAACGTTTTTAGAAAGAATACAAGGAGATATTTGTGGGCCTATTCACCCTGCATGCGGAGCATTCCGCTATTTCATGGTATTAATTGATGCCTCTACTCACTAGGGGAGAAAAAAGGAAGGGCAGCGCTACAAGGGCTGCGTTTTTCGAAAAACGCAGCCCTTCGTGTATGAAGGGATGCGGTTTTCAAGTAAAGCGCAACCCTTTTAGTGAAGGGTTGCGGTTAGCCCAAAAACGCAGCCCTTAATGGGTTGGGCTTTTTTAATGGTGCGCGAACAAAGCTAAGAGGCCAGGGATTTAGGGTTCCCTTTCCTCTGCTCTCTCACTCAACCCGTCTCTCTCACTCAACCCGTCTCTCTCTCCACTCATCCGGTCTCTCTCTCAACGCCGTCACACAAAGAGGGGATTTACCAGCCCTCTCCTCCTCTCCGCCGGAATCTTCTTCGACATGCCTTCGCCGTCGCTGCCCAGATCTCGTCGTTTTGCTCTCGTCACGCGCACCAACATTGCCGGAATTTTAGGTTTTTTTTTTTTTAATTTCATTTTGTGAGGTTTAAGTTGTCATTGTTTTGGAATTTTTGGTTAACGTCGCCCAGATCTTCAATTAATCTAGGGTTGTGTTTAGGTTAATTTTAGGTTATTCATTCGTTAGGGACCCTATTTTGATCGAATCTTACTGATTTATTCATTAGTATTTATGTAATCTCTTGTTGAATTTCTGTAAATATAATACTATTTGTGATTGATTTGAATACGCTTGATGAATAAATTGTTTAGATATGGATGATGAGATAAGGTTTGAAGATTGGTAAATGAATGTTTTGTTCTGTTCTTAGTTCTGTTCTTAGGAGTTAGGTCGATTTGTCCGAATGAAGAACATTCAATATCTTCTTGATTTGTGTTTTTGTTTAAATAATTTGCCTAAATCCAGGTTCAGTTTTACTGGGTTAGCGTATTGGATTCTGTTGATTGGTTTCCAGAAGATTCATCAATTTTTTTTTTTGGGTCACAAGGGTTGCGGTTATGGTCTTGCGGTTTAAAAACGCAGCCCTTCACTAAATAGTGAAGGGCTGCTGGACAAAAACGCAGCCCTTCCGTTTTTTTCCACTAGTGACTCGATGGTGACATGTGAGCATTTTGTCAAGTAAAATGTTGCTTTTAAAAAACTTCTGGCTCAAATAATTCGATTATGAACTCAATTCCCAGACTACACAATAAAGAGAATAAGATTAGACAATGCTGGGGAACTTACATCCCAAACTTTTAATGACTATTGCATGTCTATTGGGATTGTTGTAGAGCACCCTGTGCCTCATGTATAGAGGTGGCAAACGGGTCATACGGGTCGGGTCATAATCGGGTTAACTTTGTCTGCGGGTTCGGGCCGGGCCGGGCCGGGTCCATTTGGGTACGAGTCCATTCCGGATCCATGAAATTTCGGATTGCATCGGGTCGGGTTAAATCGGGTCGGGTTAGTTCGGGTCGAGCTAGTTCGGGTCGATTTGGCCATTGCAAAAACAAACTGGAATGAAGTCTACTGTCTACATTTCCCTCTAAACTCTAATGTTTAACCACTGAATGAAGCAAAAACAAAAAGGCGGTAAATCCCTCTAAAGTTTAGCTATTGAATTTTCCCCAAATTTCACACATTTCCCTCCCTCCCTTATTTTATTTCCCTCCAAAAAATAAGAACCAGTATTCTCAATTATGTATTCCCCAAATTTGAACCAGTATTCTTCATCTCCCAAATTTCTACTCTCTCTCTCTCTAGCTCTCTGCCCTGTTCGATTTTTCCCTCTCGGTGCTGGCATCTCCCATACTACGTTTAACAATATATCCTTCATCTCCCATACCCGTTGACCCGACCCGAAACCCGTTTTCACCCGAAAATAATGACCCGAAAAAGAAATGATACCCGAAATAACCCGACCCAAACCCGAATATGACCCGACCCCAATATGCCGACCCGAAATTAACCCGATAATAATGACCCAAACCCGACCCGACCCGAAAAGTTGTCATATTAGTTACTCCCTCCGTCCCAGAAATATCTGAACACTTGTTAGGACACGTAGTTTAAGGTGATAAGTTGTGGTGTGGTTATCAAATATTATTTTATTTAAAAAGTAGATGTGATAGGAGTTGATGGGGTATTTTTTATTAGAGGAGAGAGAAAGTTGGGTAACTTTTTATTGATAAAAGGTAGAGTGTGGGCCAAAGATGTGTAAAAGAAATAATATATTAATGGTGGGACCATGCCAAGAATAGAAGTGTTCAAACTAATTTGGGACAAACATAAAAGGAAAGTGTTCAGACTATTCTGGGACGGAGGTAGTACTTTTTAATCAAATTTAAGGAATAAATTGTCATGAAATACTATATATGAGTTAGCCATTGCCTATTAATTATTTCACTAGCTCTTATTAGTCTTATACGTGTTTAATTTATTTGCTAGATTAGAAACCCGATCTAACCCGACCCGATTTAACTCGACCCGTTCTAACTGACCTGTTTAACCCTACCCGATGTGACCCGAAACTTTATGGACCCGACCCGAACGCAACCCGAAAACAAAGGTCACCTGGTTTTGACCCGACCCGTAATCACCCGACCCGTACCCGACCCGTATGACCAGTTTGCCACCTCTAACAATTAGTATCAGGTCGAGAACCGAATGTCTCACCTTTAAATTTTTGGGTGCGCTGTACATGTACCTATTGTTCAGCCCCAACATACTAAAATGGATACACAAAAAAGGATGGGAATATATGTTGGATTTGAATCTCCATCAATTATCAAATATTTAGAGCCAACATTTGGCGATTTATTTACGGCTCGATTTGCCGACTGTCATTTTAATGAGTTAGTATTCCCATCCTTACGGGGAGAGAAAGTGGACCCACAAAACATGAAACCCGATATTACATGGAACGTATCGCAAATGTCATTTTTGGATCCATGAACAAATTCATGTGAACAAGAAAGTCAAGAAAATTGTTCATTTACAAAGTATTACAAACCAATTGCCAGATGCATTCACATATACTAACAAAATGACAAAGTCACATGTACCTGCTGAGAATGCCCCGGCACGAATTGAAATACCTAGTGACAACAAGGCTATTGAAAATGAGTCAATAGCACACCGAAAACGTAGTAGACCACCAGGTTTTAAAGACTTAAAACCGAGAAAAATAAAAAAGCAAAGTGATACAACAAACGAAATTAATATAGATCCTCCAACGGAGCATGATGAAATTCATGATGAAAACAAAAACAAAGATAAGCATGTTCCAGAAGAAAAGGAACATGAAAACATAGACAACAATGAAACCTCAATTAATTATGTTTCTACAAAGAAACAATGGAATCGAAAAGATGTTGTCTTGAATGAAATCTTTGCTTACTCCTTAGCGGTTGAAATGACATACGATGAAAATGATATAGAACCAAATACAACAGATGAATGTCGCTGCAGAATAGATTGGCCAAAATGGAAAGAAGCAATTCAAGCAGAACTGAAATCACTTGAAAAACGTGAGGTATTTGGACAAATAACCCAAATACCAAAAGGTCTAAAACCAGTTGGGTATAAATGGGTATTCGTGAGAAAACGAAATGAGAGAAACGAGGTTACTAGATATAAGGCAAGGCTAGTAGCCCATGTTTTCTCGCAAATGCCAGGGATTGATAATGATGAGACATATTCTCTAGTAGTTGATGCAACTATACTAATATTTCTGGTAAGCTTGTCAGTTTCGAAAGGATTGCAAATGAGGTTAATGGATGTAGTGACTGCATACTTATATGGGTCACTTAACACAGATTTTTATACAGAAAATCACATGCCCAAAGAGATGTTTTCAATAAAATTGAAAAAGCCATTTTATGGGTTAAAACAATCTGGGAGAATATGGTATAATCGTCTTAGTGAACACCTATTAAAAGAAGGATTTAAAAATAATCAAATCAGTCCCTGTGTATTCATTAAGCGAACGATCTAAATCAGGATTCGTCATCATTGCTGTCTATGTCGATGATTTGAATATTATTGGAACTCCTAGAGAACTCGAAGTGACTGCAAAGTACTTGATGAAAGAATTTGAGATGAAAGATCTAAGGAGGAAAAATTTTTTGCCTTAGCTTGCAAATGGAACATTTGAGAAATGGGATTTTTGTCCATTAATCAAACTGTACAAAAAAAATTCTGAAACATTTTTTCATGGACAAAGCCCACCCAATAAGTTCTCCAATGATATTGCGTTCCCTGAATGTGAAAGATGATCCATTCAGACCACGAGAAGAAAACAAAGAAATTCTTGGTCCTAAAGTACCATATTTAAGTGCGATTGGTGCCTTAATGTACTTGGCTAACAATACTCGACCTGACATAGCTTTTTCAGTAAACTTGTTAGCTAGATACAACAATGCACCAACAAAGAGACATTGGAATGGAGTCAGACACTTATTACGTTATCTTCGAGGAACACAAGACCTTGGATTATTCTATCAGTCGAAACCAAATGTGTCACTCATTGGATATGCAGATGCTGGGTACCTATCAGATCCACAAAAGGTTAAGTTTCTATCCGGGTATCTATTCACTTATGGAGGTACTGCAATATCTTGGAAATCCACGAAGCAAACTTTGACGGCCATATCATCAAATCATGCAGAACTAATTGCTCTTTATGAAGCTAGAAGGGAATGTGTATGGCTAAGGTCAATGATCAAGAATATCCAAGAAAAATGTGGCATGAAAACAATAACAACAAATCCAACTATCATCTACAAAGACAATACTACATGTATCACCCAAGTAGTCGAAGGGTATATCAAAGGAGACATAACTAAACATTTATTACCAAAGCTCTTCTTCACTCATGACCTCCAAAAGGAAGGGATGATAAACATCCAACAGATCCAATCCTGTGAAAATCTTGCAGATTTGTTTACCAAATCCCTTCTGGCGAAGAAATTTGAAGAATTAGTCCAAAAAATTGGAATGCGTCATCTTTGTGATATATGCAAAGATTCAGGGGGAGTATTATATGCACTGCACTCTTTTTCCTTTCGATCAGGTTTTTATCCCACCGGGTTTTTCCTGACAAGGTTTTAATGAGACAGTTAATTTTAAGCATATAAGGATACATAATAGTTGTACTCTTTTCCCTAGTTATGAATTTTTCCCATTGGGTTTTTCCTAACAAGGTTCTTAATGAGACAATGTCTATTATGAATTATCGGTGGACATTCAAGGGGAGTGTTGAGATAACAATGGAAATGTGAAGTCCACTGTTGAGCTAATAGTGAAGTCCACCGAAATAGACTTTCACCTGACATGCATTTAATGTATGTTGGAAAAGTTTCTCCCATTCGCTGCAATTGTTGAATCCGTACAAATTTACACAGTTAATTAAATTTTTGCCTATAACTACTGTCATCGATAAGAAGTGAATTGCTTATTCATGTATAATACATTCTACTGATATATTCTTATGAGTTCCTTCTCTCTATTATATATTTCTCACAACAAATACCAAGTTTTTCTCATCCTCCCATACTCTCACTATCTTATTTCCCCAATTCTACTGTAACAGGATTTGTACCAATTTGCTAGAAGATTTATTGTTTCTTCCATTTTCATTCGACGTCATGTTAGCCATGTTCTGGTAACCAAATAAGTAAAACCCTAAACCCTTGTGTCCAATCCTCTGCAAATGGGTTTGATGAGTAGAATCTCAAGAACTCGAAAATTAATCAGACAAATTCCAACTTTAAACAGCTCATTGATTTATTCAACAAGAATAAACAATGAGTCAACCTCTTCATTTTGTTCAAAATCTAGGAATTCTAGGAAAGAGAATGACATAGATTTGAGCGAATACCCATCTGACAAAATCCGCAATTTCTCCATTATTGCTCATGTTGATCATGGCAAATCTACCCTTGCTGACCGTCTTTTGGAGCTTACTGGCACTATCAGGAAAGGCATTGGTCAGCCTCAGTACCTTGACAAACTCCAGGTTTCTCGCTTTCTCTAACTTTCTTCTTCTTCTTGCTTTTCTATTGTTGTCGTCGTCATTGTCATTGTCATTGTCATTGTCATCGTCATTGTCATTGTCATTGTCATCGTCGTTGTTGTGATTGTCATCGTCATTGTTGTCATTGTCATCGTCATTGTTGTCATTGCACTGTTTCTTTTTGAAGGATTCTGTTACTGGACTGTTGGTATAACTTTTGGAAGTAATTTATAGGGCGCTGAGGAGAGACTGAAGTTTTGAAAATAGTGTCTTTTGCTATTTTTTCTGTTTCTAAAAGCAAGTTCCATGTGCTTTCCTGCTGTGTTACCGTTCTAGTTGCAGAAGCATCTTCTGCTCTTGGTTTTTCTATATGTTGCAGACTAGATCAATGAATTAGCATGTAGTCATTCATCATCAGTTGGCATCTTTCTTATGCTCACTTTTGTTTGCTCTGCCTTCCTTTCCTTCCTCAATTCTCCTAACTCATGATACTCTAAATTTGAGTTGCCTTAGGTGGAGAGGGAAAGAGGAATTACTGTTAAAGCTCAAACTGCTACTATGTTCTACAAGCAAAACTCGAACACAGCAACCAGTGCTAGTACCGAAGGCAACTCGACGTTTTTATTAAATTTGATTGATACACCTGGTCATGTTGATTTTAGCTATGAAGTATCAAGATCCTTAGCTGCTTGCCAAGGGGCTCTCTTAGTTGTTGACGCCGCTCAAGGGGTTCAAGCACAGACCGTTGCCAACTTTTATCTTGCTTTTGAATCAAATTTGTCAATAATCCCGGTCATAAACAAAATTGATCAGCCTACTGCTGACCCTGATCGTGTTATGGCCCAACTTAAGTCAATGTTTGATCTTGAACCAAAAGATGCTGTCCTCACGTCTGCTAAAACAGGTCAGGGTCTTGAGTACGTCCTTCCGGCAGTGATAGAACGTATACCTCCTCCCCCTGGAAATGTTGGTTCGCCCTTGCGCATGCTTTTGTTGGATTCATATTATGATGAATACAAAGGAGTTATATGCCACGTGGCTATTGTTGACGGTACTTTGTGCAAAGGTGAAAAGATTTCATCTGTGGCGACTGGACAAACTTATGAAGTTTCAGATGTTGGGATCATGCATCCCGAGCTTGTGCCTACTGGTGTCCTTTTCACTGGCCAAGTGGGATATGTGGTCAGTGGCATGCGTTCAACAAAAGAGGCACGTATTGGTGATACCTTGTTTCATGTGCGCTCTGTTGTAGAGCCCCTCCCAGGTAAATGTTTCATAGATAAAATTGGTTAATCTTCTTGCACCTCTAGTACTTAAGCAGGGTGACAGCAATTTGCAACCTGTTGATTGGTTGCCTTTGCCCTCTTATGATTGTAGTGGAAAGCATGGAAAACTCTTGTCTTTGAGTCCTTAATTTTGCTTGTACAAGAGTAAATATTTGAAATAAGTATGTGTCAACTTGATGGTTTGCAACAGGAACATGGAGGGAAGGTTTGAATGAGGGTAATATTGTTATTTTGCCATTTATACAACTAAAAGAGTATAGAACATGCAACTCTTTAGAGAGCTCCACATTGGATAATCTACCACCAATTTAAATCAACTTTGACATAATAATCACCTACAAGTATAGTTGCCATAGTCATATCATCATAAAGGATTAGGGATTTGAATATATGTTAATATAAACTTCATTATATTATTTATTGCAAAATTAATCTTGTCACGCCTATTTAATATCCTCAAATTTGCCACTAATACTCTTGATTTAATATGAGGAAAGTGGCATTGAGATTGCCAATGCGAAATTTTTTATTGTGGAGCCGAAGAAAATTAGCGATTGTGTTATTTAGACATGGGACTAGTGTCTGACTCATCAAGATGTGCCGAGCTTGCTATATTATAATTTGTATGTTTTACGTCCTAAATGGAGTATCAAAGTCCATATAGAAAGGGCCCGAGGCGCACTAAGGCATTAGGGGCGCGAAAAGCAGAGGCACTAGGAGTGCCCCTTGTTGATGTGAGGCACCTATTCAGACACTCAAGATATTTAGTGGGTTAAAAGACTTATTTAAGTAGAATAATTGTTCAGTTATTCATAGAAAGAAGTAATTTTAGAAATTAAGAAGTACAAAAACAAGTAGATGAATGCCTTAACCAATTATCCCTCACACAAAGAGTCAATGCTCTAATTCTAAAGTGGGGTTAGGTATGAAAAAGTAAAAAAGAAACTAGAGAGAGAATGAGTTCCGGACTAGGAGGAGTTCTCCCTGGAAGGAAAAAAAAAACAAATTCCACCACCTATAATAGCCCCTTCTCCTATTCTCATTCTCTTCCTTAGGTACTTATGAAGGGGTTTTAGGCACAAATATATGCTAGATTAGTAGTAATGGGCCTTGCAGGTTTAGCATTGGTTCCTTTCTCATGCCCTTGAATGTTAAATTGATGCGTATGAAGGTAAAAGTTTTTTAGCTAGCAATAGTGGTTCTTAGAAAAGAAGGGGAAAGTGGTGGTGCCTGGAAAAGGGACGAAGGTCCTTGGTATAACGAGGCGATGACAGTTATGGTTAAGTTGTTAGTAACGATGGCGATTCTGGTTCATTGCTTTCTTCACCTATATTACTTGGAGTCAGTCAGATACCCATGTCGGATATGGGTATGTGTCTAAGTGTGTGAGTTGACTTACTTGACTATATTATGATTTTTTTTGTCGAAGTGTCCGTACCTATGTCTGGGTGTCGAGAAGCCGACATGATTATTGAGGCATATTGAAGAGTCCGAGTAACATAGTCTTTCACACATTATTTTGGGATCGAGCTGGTAAGTTCATTTCACCATTGCCTATGACCCTATCTTTCTTCCAACAACATGCAACCAACAATTTGTGTGACTCCAAACCCATAAGAAAAGCAACTCCATCCTTCCAAGTAGAATCAAACACGACGTTAAGAGGTATGATTGATAGAAAGTACTCCCTTTGTCCCATTTAATTAATATAGTTTGACCGGCACATAGTTTTAGGAGCTTTATCTAACTTTTGTAGTTCAGAGTTTTTATTTTTATTATTTTTTATTTTTTTATTATAGTTAGTGGATTGTAGGGCCTCAACTTTTTGAAGTAAGAGTGTGGATGATGTTTCTTTTTTTATTTAATTGTTGGATTCCCCATAAAGAGGATAAATAACATTAGATTGATGGGACCATGCCATCTGAGGAAGTGTATCAATTAATGTGGGATGGACAAAATTAGAAAGTGTATCGATTAATATGGGACGGAGGGAATAGTTTTGTAGTTTATTTTCCTAGGGGCCATGCCATTTATACTAAAACTTATCTTTGTGCTGTTCCTTATTATTCTCGTACTTATTGAGGATCCCTCTCAAGGGTGGAAAAGATTATGGTAGACTTCGTATAGTTTGGCTGACCATCAGTTTTAAGAGAATTGTATTAGGAGTTTGGTGTTCCTTGTAATTCTATGTTGGAGTTCTAGGAATGTGGTTTTTAAACAATACTATTTTAGTAAAGTGGTTGTGCTGTTTTTTCTTGGGATCTGTTTGATGGGCAAATGATGCCTTTTCTTCTTTCCCATTCTTATCGTTTGGTAGGAATTAGGATAAGGAAAAGTAGTTTATGAGGAAATGTTTTTTATTTTCTTTAAAGAGGATTTATTTCTAGTATAAAAAATGACAATATCCTCTTCATAGTAACAGTTTTGATGTCGTGAAAGTAGTGGAAGCTCGATTGCGCAGGTGTTACATTATGCTTCAAAGCAGTCGTGGCAAATTGAAAAGACAAATTAACCATATCATTGTAAATGAAGGAATCTGTAACATATATTTTGACATCACACTTTCCTTCTTTGTTGTCTCTATATCCAATTGTTACTTTGCTTATGTGGCATGTTGAGTGCGGAACAATGAATTGGGGGTATGTTGGGAAGGGGTATGTATTCCTTTTGAGGTCTACATGAAGCTTATTGAGGTACGTTCTTTTTAATTTCATTTTCTCCATTATACTTTATCATAATTTTCAGGTTTTAAGCCTGCTAAGCATATGGTGTTCTCTGGTCTATATCCTGCTGATGGATCAGACTTTGAAGCACTTAATCACGGAATTGAGAGGCTGACGTGCAATGATGCTAGTGTTTCTGTCGCAAAAGAAACTAGCTTGGCACTTGGCCTAGGTTTTAGGTATATGGGTAAAAGCAATTACATTTTTCCTGCCTTTTTCATGTCAGCATGTGACATGTGGTTGCTATGAATCCCTTTTGATTTGAACATTTCACTTTCTTATAGGTGTGGTTTCTTAGGTTTACTTCACATGGATGTTTTCCATCAACGGCTTGAGCAGGTATACATATTTTTGAGTTCTAACCTTAGATCTGTATATTAGTTAGTGCTTTTAGTTGTCTTTGTCTTTTGTATATGAAGCCAAATGGCTTGTTTGGTGTTGCTGGCGTTTGCACATTGGTATTGACATATCAATGTACAAACATTCAAGTTTATAAGGCAGATGACAAATATAATCTCATTGTAGAAGACACTAGCTAGCATCGCTTAATGACATGTAAATAAATGATGTACTTTCTCTGTAGCAAAGAAGTGATCCACCTTTTTAAAATGGTTGCACTTATACTTGAATAAAATACTAGTACATGTTGCATCTCTAGTAACCCTTTTGATTTGAAACTTAGGGTATGAGTAACCTGTCTGCTTTCAAATCTAAATTTCATTACTCTGTCCATAACATACATATTAAAGGCGCACAAAAGTCAAAAGCACTCCACACAGCTTACATGGGAGAATGAGAAATGAAAATAAAGGACAAATTGGAATAGAAGATAAAGAGAAGATGGTTTATCTACATTGTCTAAATTTTGTGAAAATGCAAGATGGATATCCTATGCAGGATAGAGTGTTGTCCTGCATGTTACATAGTCTACATTTTAGGCATTTTGTTGTAAAATAATGTTTTGTTTAGAGTTACGGATATTGCCACTTTGGAGTTGAACACAACTTAGTGCTTATGAATGTTGATGATGACAGGAGTATGGAGCTCGAATAATATCCACCGTTCCAACTGTTCCATATATATTTGAATACTCTGATGGAAGGTAACTTTTCTAATCTTTAATCCATATATGAATCACATTCACACCTAGAGGTTCTAATATCAAATGTTCTGCATTTTGCTTTCCTCCATAGCAAAGTTGAAGTCCAAAATCCTGCTTCGTTGCCGTCCAATCCCAAATCACGAGTGACAGCTTGTTGGGAACCAACCGTTCTAGCTACCATTATTTTCCCTAGTGAGTAAGCTCTCAAATTCCCTTGTGATTTTGACAAAAAGCTCTTAGAATTTTCCATGCTTTCCCTTTTGTTTCACAATATGAAAAGAAAGTTTTGATCTGCTTGGATTGTGATCTCCTTGAAGGTATGTTGGGCCTATCATAACCCTTTGCTCTGATCGGAGGGGGGTGCAGCTAGAGTTCTCCTTTATAGATAGGTAATGTCGTTTCTCCCGAGAATACTTGGATTTTTTCTTTATATTCTGCTGATTTCATTTATATTTAGGTTGATTGTTGTTTACTCATTTTATTGTAACTGAATGCACTTAGAAAACTGTGATGGGTAGGGTAAAATTATTTTACAAAAAAGCCACTCTGGTTGTCCATATTGGTGATCCAGCTTTATGAATCCTAGATGTAGAAACAGCGCTAGGAATAGATACAGAAGAAAACCATGGATACAAATACACCACCAAGAGGTAGGGAAACTCAACCTGAAATACAGTCGAAGTGCTTGATATGCAACTGATATAAAATTTTGGTTCTTTGCCAAACAGAACCATAAGAGTCTATAGCCTTTATTTCTATTATCATTACAGGAACACAATAAATGCTATCTGTGAAAGATGCTGAATTTTTGGAGTGTGATGAACTAGGTCCTCATCGCTGGGCTGTGAAGTGAAGGAAGTCATGGACTCATGGTGATAGTGATGAGGCGACTATAGGGGTGGGTCTACTCCATTGTCAAGCTTGCCTTATTGTAGAAAACTTGCTTTTGAGTCATTATATTTCCTCATCATCATAATAGGAGGACAAATTAGCAGTAGTAAAGTTAGCAGGAACATTGTATTCTCCGTGATGCTCAATCATGTTTGCCTTTTCTCCGATCTTCACTAGCACCTTGAATGGTCCATCTACCCTTGGTTTTAGCTGTCATATGATCCTAACTCAATGTTACCCCGGTACATGACTCGATTTGGGACGTGGTACGGATATGGGAACAGGGAACTCTACCAGCTATAAACTAGATTCGCTGGATCATTATATAAATTATTAATAGTAAAATAATGATTGATGGTTATAATTGGTCCTTACATAATTAAATACTTTCAGATTTTTGGAAATATTCAGGAAAGTTATTTGCTTGGTCAAAAAGAAAAATTACTTAGCTAATACTCCCTCCGGTCTTTTTTGCACAGAGTTTTAGGAGAAATAATGTTGCGGGACATAGAAAGAAAGAGAAACTATCATTTTATAATAAAGTTGAATGTATGTGTGATGAAAAGTTAGTGGTCCCATTCCAAAAATAGAAACAAAAGAAATGGGTAAACTAATAAGGGACATCCTAAAAAGGAATATGGGTAAACTAATAAAGACCGGAAGGAGTAACATTTAGCTGATGACTTATGTGGAGTACATCTGTCTTCACTTGTGAAGTAGGAGATGATGCTGCCAAAGTCGAACAGTCATCACCTTCTCCACGATATTGAAAAAAAAGAATTTCGCCCTTCAACCCACCTCACCTTGTTCTTCCATGCAAGTGCTCTGTCCAATGAGCCTTTTACAAACCCTTTGGTCCATTTTGTTACTCTGATAGCTTAGGGTTTTCAATCTTAACCCTAAATTTCAAAGTGCTCTTGAGTTCTCATAAAGTTTCAATTGGCTAGATCTGCATCATAATCAAGTGGATACCTAGGTTTGGCAAAGTGAACAGCGATCCAAAGACCTAGATCGCATTTGACCTGAGGCAGCATGGACCCAGTGTCCCAATCTGGGGTCTAGATTGAATTTGGTTAGCAATTTAGAAACCTCTCTTATCTTGACTCAGTCGGACCAGATCTCCTTCCTTAAAGTAGCTGTTTTGTGGATTAATTTGGTTTTTTCTCCGTTCAATTTGCTTTCTTATATACTTCCTCCGTTTCCAAATAGTTGCACCATTTATCATTTGGTCACTATTCATCAACCAACTTTAACAAGCTTTCTCTCACCATTATATAAGAAAAAACATAGTCAAGTGGGATCTTGTTAAATTCGTCTCAATACGAGGATTTCAAATATGACTTATACGCAATTAGAGATGTTCACGTCTAAAAAAGCGTCTTGGCAAACGTGAAAAAACAAACGGTGCAACTATTTTGAAACGGAGGAAGTATTTTCATGTAGCTTCTTCATCTCTTTAGCTCATTCTGCAAAGTACACTAAAGTAATACAGTGGTGGGGTTGGATTTTTACCATAAACGATCTTGAAAGGATCTTGTTTGACTTGAGTTGTAGATTCTTGTAGATCACCAGGTACCTAATCTTGAAATTTTAGGATATGTGTTTGGGTACACGCCTACACGGTCCTTAATTCTTTAATTCATATATGTATTTACATGTATTTAGTACCCCGGACATGTGTCAAGTGTCAACTCATATCAGCAATGGTATGTAGGGAATTATGCTGTGTTCGAGTAAGTAGATTGAAGATTCTTGCTCAAAGACTTCTTTAACATTTCTCTAAGAGTTGTAGTTGAATGCTTCAGATGACCATGAGTTTGAACTAATTGTAGGTGTGTCCCAATACATTCCTCAAGGTCTATTAAAAGTGACTGATGAAGACCTTAACTTGTCATCTCAATGAGACGTGTGATGGTGTGTGGTATCTCATGCCATGCGCACTCTTTGACAACAAAGATTGGCAAATTGTGTAGTATAACTATTCTTGTTGAATGGTACAAATTGCATCATCTTTATTTATACCACCACAGACGTGATATGATTCTTTTGGCTGTATTCAAGCTTAATACTAGTGTACATCAATAGAATGTGGTTGATGTAGTGTGATCTCACTTTTGAAACAACGTGGCACATCTCTGTGATGGATAAATTCTCATGAAAATGGGACAACTATCCTTTTTCCTGGGAGTTTTGCTTGTTTTGGTTTCTCTTCCTAAGGCAGACGGACAAAAGTGTTGTATGGACGTTTTCTGGAGCTTTTCAACTCCTCTTTTTTAGACTAACCCGGTGAGAATATGCTGAGGCATAGACTCGATCTAACTTTCATACTAATGAGTCAGCCTTCGGGCAGATCATGCTGTTGTTTGTATGTGGATCACATCAGGCAGGGCATAAAATGGGTTGAGTTGGCTTATCAGAATGGCCTGATCTGTTCTTGCACCTTCTCTTGAAATTTATAAGTGTATGCAATGGTGTATTTTTAGCTAAAACTCCACATCAATCGCCCATTACTTTACACCGGTCATACAGTTCGACGATTCCTAGATACAAAAATACCACTAAATAGTAATCAGATAAAGAGAACCTATAGATACACCATTAAGGGGTACAAATTACAATGCTAACTGCAACTGGAAAGGACATCAAAGTGATTGATATATAACCAATACAAGAGACTTGGTTCTCACCATGATTTTATTCCCATATTTCTATTACTTTTACTGACTCCATAATATATGCTATTGGGTGAACAATGCCGGACTCTTAAATTGCAATGCAAGTAAAGTCTTAATTGTTTAGCTGTGAAGTGATGATAATCTTCATATTAGGTACAATAACAGCTATGGTGTTGCTAATATGGTGTACTCTTTTGTCAACTTGATGTGTATGGATTCAAACTATTGGTACTCTTTTTGAGGAGACATACTGACCATAATGCGTCTATCTTGTCTCTGCTTATATGATAGTATGTAAACATCAGACCTATTATGAATGAGATGTCAGAATCCCTGTAACCACTCTGTTCATTGTCATTTCTGCAGTCAAAGGGCCTTAATGAAGTACCGATTACCTCTGCGGGAAATAGTTGTCGACTTTTATGATCAACTAAAAAGCATTACTTCAGGATATGCTTCGTTCGACTATGAAGATTCAGAGTAAGATTGGATCTATACCCTTCTCTTTCACAAAATGATCTGTGCATCGAATTATCATGCCTTTCAAGAATCTGAATAGCCACTTGGCTTTGCTACATTGAGACATGATTATTGTGTTTGACTATGATTATATCACTTACATAGTTTTTAGGTTGGACTTGTGCACATGCTTGTGTTAGACTTAGCCACTTGTGAAGAATTTGTGTGTTTTGGTCAAATATGAGGTTTCAAGTGTCCATACAAGAGTGCCGTGAAATAAACATAGTTTTCAGGAAGTTTCTCTCTTTTAATCTAAAGAGCATTTAAGATGTATTGAAGTGATTTAAGACCATTGGCACATTTGAAAATACCTCTACACAAAATTGTGGGCCATTAGTTAAATAATCTTCAATTTACAGACCTTTGATGGAGAGTGAAAATCAGATTCTTATAAAAGTGCATCATTACCCAATTAAGGTACACCATGGAAAAAGCAAAAAGATGGGGAGATGTTGGGTCTCCTTGTCTAAGCATATCTAGGTTTAAAAGGAAGAGTGTCAACTCTGTTTACAATGATGGACACTCTAGTCATAATACAAGTAATTATTTAGCTCTATTATATAAGCCAAGGGGAGCTATGTCCCCTGTAAAATTACTTTTTTGCCCTTCACTTATCAAAAAATGCTTATTTTAAAATATTGTATTCCTTCTCGATCTACAATTATGTATAATAAGGAAAGCTAAGATTGTCTAACTTATAGTAAGATGTACTGTATGCATAAAACCTTTCCCAAAAAAATATGCTTAAAAAGAGAAATTTTCATTTGGAAATTAAACTGATATAACTAAAGCAACTCCAAACAATTACAAAGTAAGAGGATAGTCTCATCTTTTTATTTCTAGCTAAACTTCCAATTGCAATTAAAATTTCAAAGAACATACATTAACAATCCATAAACATACCAAGAAAAATAAGAGGATAGTCTCATCTTTTCATTTTTTGGCTTTTATGATTGTCGTATGTGTTGATTAGGATAATTTATTATTTTATTTATTTAAAGGTTCGTAGTAGTCGTTTGTGTCGGTTGGGATAATCCATCTCATCATTTTATTTTTATGTAGAAATATGTCATGGTTATTGGATATATTATTTTAAAATATGTTTGTAATTCAAATATATTAAAGAAATAGGCTTATACCATCCAATTTATCAATGTAATGTTATGCAATAAATTACACACATATTAAAGAGATTAGCATATATCATCCAATAATATCAACCTATAGTACATTGTGATACATGTTCGTTTATCACATTGAAAAAAAGTTGCGAATGATCAAATTAAACTACAATAAAATAATATAGTGCCTCTAGCGCTTTTTAATGTCAGTATTGATGTTAATATGTCGTTGCACGCATCACGTGCATGTGAGGCTACTTCTATAAAGTTGCAGAGAGTTGTAGTTCAGATTGCTAAGTGTTGGTCATCCTTGACAGATGCAGACTGAGCTAGCTAAGAAAAATATGTTTATTCTGCATGCTCTTTGTAGTTCAGCGTTGGTGTTCACTCAGAACAGTCATCTTTGACCTTCACCTTTGTATGGAAATATTTAATTAATTTGTGTTACCGATTGTAAGTCACCTAGTCCTTAGTTTTTTGATGGAGTGATTGTCCCTCAGTTATGGACGATTTTTCCAGTTATTTCGAAGCATATATCTTTGTAAGGAAATATGACTTAAAGTTAAAGCTGATACTGAACTATTAGTGGTATATGTTTAATAACAGGAAGTGAGGAAGTTGCTCCCAGCACCACCATTACATTTCATACTTCCGTTCTGTAGTCTGAGGATTTTTTTTTAACGACAATTCAAGAATTTCAAGTTTCATCTCATGCTTCAATGAAAAGAACTGATGCTTGGTCTTTTTTCATTGCATATAGCTACAATTGAAGCTTCAATTTCTTTAGTAAACTATTTTCTACAAACTGGAAAACAAAAATATGCAAGCTTTGGTAATGTTGGGCGCAAGTTATGCACATACGGGCAATATATCAGATCGTTTGAAACCAATTTTCCTTTTTTCGAATTATCTGGTTGTTGTCAAATTGCTGTTTTGTGTGGGACTGAAGCAGTGAAACTCAAGCCCACCTTTTCAGTTACCCTCTTTTGAGTGTTTTTAAATTGCTGTCTCATGCTTACATTTCTTGACCACTAGTATTCTGCTTTCAAGCTAATGTGGTGATAGGTGAAAGTGGGAAGTCAGAAGCCTGAAGGGCCTGGTGTTTGGTGTAAGTCGAGACTCCATAACAAGCAATATTGTGGAGTGGTCAGATTCGAGTGGATTTTGGAAAGTCTGATACTCTGGTTCAACTTCAAAATTGTTATAGATCTAATTAAGGAAGATATTTGTATATATGTAGCGTTATAATCTCTGAAAAGAATGTTAAGCTGTATTGTTTCTCAGACTCTTAACGTCAACTCTCTGCCTTGCTTCTTTAGTCTGAGACTTGACGCTTGAGTCTCAAATGTTGCTCCATTGTGTTGTCAGGTATCAAGCTACTGATTTGGTGAAACTGGATATCCTTTTGAATGGACAACCAGTTGATGCAATGGCAACCATTGTCCATAGTTTGAAGGCACCACGACTTGGTCGGCAATTAGTGGAGAAGTTAAAGCAAGTCATAGACAGGTTCGTTTTGGTTTAATAGAATTTTCTTTTCTTTACAAGATGTCATTTGCTGTTTGGAATTATTTTCCCTCTCTTATGGACTTGAATGCTTTCATGATGGATAGGCAAATGTTTGAAGTATCAATTCAAGCAGCAATCGGATCAAAAGTGGTTGCAAGGGAGACGTAAGTATTGTATTTATTTTTTAAATGACTTTGCTATATATGGCTGGTTACTTTTCTAATTCATCTTAAGGCTTGTTAACAAGTGAAGAACTACAAACACCTAGTAAATAACTTTGTTGGATCGCATTCAGATTGTAGTGGTTCTCCTCTTATGCAGGGTTCTCCCGTGGGCAGTGTAGTAGAGAGTTTCGGACTTTCAGTACTTAAACTTAAGTCAATATATGCTTAACTTGTTTATCCCGTCCTATTGAGTTTAAACAAATCAAATGGTGTTGTCTTGTACAGTTAAAGTTGTCCAGTTGTCCTACTATAAAATATGCAGCTTTTTAGTGGTGTAGAGCTCTCTTTTATTCTTCTCGTCCTTTTAGGTGCCTATCAGAAAACTATATTCCCTCGTTTTTTTGTAAGTTGTTCCATTTGCTTTTTCAAGGTCAAAGTCTGTAAACATTAATCGTACTCTTTTCTAATATATATAGAGTCGAGATCCGGTGAGAAGGATCTCAAAATGAGAATGGTAAGAAGGATTTATGTGCATATTTTTTGAACTGAATGTGCATATTTTTTGTACTAAATGTGCATAATATATGCTCTTGAAAAAAAAACATTCAGTTATAAAAAAAATGCACAAAAAAAAACCTGTATATTTAGTACAAAATATGCATATTTAGTTAAGAAGAATGCAAAAAAGTCTTCATTTTTAGAATCTTCTTTTTTGATCCTAAATATATACTTCCTCCGTTCTTTTTCTATTACAACAATGGGTTTGGACTGGACACGGTTTTTAAGAAAGTGAAAAAAGTGGGTAGTTTATCATAAAGGTAGTCCTTTAATTAATTAAAGTAGGAGAGAAAAATAATTCTGTAATATAATAAAAGCAACTTTACGAGGCAATTAACATTAAATGTTCGTTGGTGAGTAATTAATGATGGTTTTAGTAAGACAAAGTAAGGGAAACATTGTCAACTAAAGTTGTTTTTTTCACCAAAAGTGGAATTGTTGCAATAGATGTTAAATTACCCAAAATGGTATTGCTGCAATGCAAAAAGAACTGAGGAAATATATATATATATATATATATATATATTATATTATATATATATATATATATATTTTTTTTTTTTAAGGTAAGATGAAAGGGACTCAGTTGAGGGGGGATAATGGGAAATCCTCAAATGAGTCCCATGAGGTTTGATAGACCTCAGGGATATGAGGTGGGGAGGGATGCCACTACTCCACCACCTCAACCTCATATATATATACATATACATCTATATATAGATATACATAAACATATACATAAACATATATATATACATATATAAACATATATATACATATATAAACATACATATATATATATACATATACATATACATATACATATATACATATACATATACATATACATATATACATATATACATATATATACGTATATACATATATATATATGTAGGGGCAGGATCACACGAGAATGCTCCTTACATGAGGAACGAGAATGAATCTCAACCACACGATTGGATTAGAGTTATAACACTTGTTCATTAGAGTTATACCCCCGAAAAAATTTCGAGCCCTAAAAAATTTTTTTTTTTTCGAATTTTTTTTTTCTAATATTTGTTTTTTTTGGAGTTACATCACTTTTTCATTAGAGTTACATCACTTGTTCATTAGAGTTATAGCGTGTAAAATTCATTCTCATTTCTCATGTAAGTATGCATTCTCATATGAACTCACTTCTATATATATATATATATATATATATAGGATCCACTGAAAACTAACCTTAAGCTGAAAACTGAAAACCGACCTTTTTGCTCATTTTGCAGATTTTTGCTCATTTCATGTTTTTGCTCATTTTAAGAAACTTTTTCTCATTTCAGCAAACTTTCGCTCATTTTACGAAGTTTTTGCTCATTTTACAAACTTTTGTTCATTGTATGTTTTTTTGCTCATTTTAAAAAACTTTTGCTCATTTTACAAATTTTGGCTCATTTTATGTTTTTTGCTCATTTTATATTTTTGCTCATTTTAAAAACTTTTTGCTCATTTTATCGTTTTGCTCATTTTTAGAAACTTTTTGCTCATTTTATGTTGCAGTTTTCAGTTTTCAGCATAAGGAGTGGTTTTCACGTGATCCTATTCCTATATATATATATATATATATATATATATATATATATATATAAAGAGAGAGAGAGAGAGATTATCATGTGTTTCGAGGTCTATTTTCAAAATATTAACTTCCTATGAATTTTTAAAACATGTAACTGAAGATATTAATGGTTAAGGAGGCACATTGGAGATCGTGGAAAAGCAAAAACACAGGCGGTGCTTTTCACCCGTGTTTCGATGTGATGCAACCGTTGCATTTAACTAATGTATAAACGAACCTTCATATGTTAATGGGGGTTGTGCATTTTCATCCATTTTGAGTAAACCACACAACATACCACCACTCTCCTATCTATTTCCGGTCTTTTCCACTAGCTACCTGTCATTTTTGCCTCTAGACCATGACACACTCACTCTGTTTCTCTCCTTCCTTGCACCACGTTCATGGCCATTTTCACTACCGTGGTACCACAGTTCCAACTTTTTTTTTTGATATTGAGTTGATCAAGCTTGAGCTTGCGCCTTGCGGTAGCTGTAGCTCGGCTCTGCTTGTAACTTGACTCGAACTAGGGTTGAGTCAAAATCTTAATCACGAGTTACAACTAAGAAAATGTTCTTATAACATATGATATTCATATTCGAACAAATAGTTAATGATATAAGATATCTGGCTACTTCATATTATTATTCATAAATCAAAATTCATATATTTAATTTAAATCTTTTTTTGAGCTTGCTCACGAGGTTTTTGAGCGGATATATGCTTACTCGTGCCTCACTTTGACCAACCAAGCCGTGAGTAGCTCATCAGTAGGCGAAGCTCTTTTTCTCCCCTAGCTCCAACACCACCACCATAACCTGCTAGAGCAGTCTATGAAGGCCTGATGTTGACATGATGATCATGAATTTTGCCTCTCCATGACTGATTGAGGAAAATAAGGAAGAGAGGCAATGGTGCGTTTTACCTAGATTTGGTGACTCTTTCAGCGCGATGTAGTGCGGAAGAGATGGTCTTGTATAATGGGGAGAAGAGGTTCTAGACACTAGACAGTATGGCTGGGCTTTGGGGGTAGGGATAGCATGGGTAGGGGAGGCATATATCTGACCAATAACCGCAAGAGGCTGCTAATGTGGGATTGAGAACATTTTCAGTTTACTAGTTAAGTGATACTATAGCAATCAAGTGCACATTATCCTGTCGAATTCGGATAGTGAAGGGCATTGCACTTAAGGCTGTTTCTGGTATACTCTGGGTTGGGTACATTGACCACTGGCATAGTGCTCCACACCAAAATTGCAGTAAATTTGATTTGGTGCATCATAAATGAAGCCGAAAAATCTATGATTTGACTTAGCATTCACATGAATCAGTCATTATCATACTATGGGTAAGTTGTTTAGTGTGCAAGAAGCTTCCTGAAGAACAGAGAATCTGAGTGAAATTAGCCATTGGAACTCCTATGTCTGCCTTGCAAGGTTTTATATTGGCAATAGAGTAAAAGTGGCTGCACTTTGACTTTCAACACTTTGACTTTCACGTTTGCCAATGTAAAACTTTGACCTTGAATATCTCTAGTTATGTGTTTGTTTGAAATTATAAACACGTTGATATTTTGGAAATATAATGGTAGAATACTTTATATAATGACATATGATTATTGTTAATTTAGAAGTGGCAAGTACTCTACATTGATATATGAATAGTGCAAAAGTCAAAGTGTTCTTAGTAGTGACAAATGGAGGACTTCAACTCATATGATACAGACAATATGGAAAATGCAATGATAACTTCATTTCTAGTCGGAGTGCCACCCCCTCACCTGTTCTATATATTGGTCATGTAATTTTATGTATTTGGTACAGCTGAATGTATGTAGTGTTTGTAAACCAAGCTTTATCCCGATATGGCTTTGTTCCTTCGCTATTGTTATCTCACCTTTCTTACTATTTCAGGATTACTGCAATGAGAAAAAATGTTCTAGCAAAATGTTATGGTGGTGATATTACACGAAAGAGGAAGCTATTAGAAAAGCAAAAGGAAGGAAAGAAACGAATGAAGCGTGTTGGTTCAGTTGATGTACCACAGGAAGCATTCCATGAGCTCTTGAAGGTTTCATAGAGAAAGGTGCTTGCAGAGCGAGAAGCATCATTCGAACTTGTAACTTTATATATCAACCTCCAATTATAGCATTCTTTCCATACTAGTATTTAGTTTCAAGTGAACTGACAAACTGTTGTTAGTACTTAGAACTCTGTTCTTCCTGAAAAGAATCCGAGAAAATTTTTTGTTAATCATGTGTCTTATTGTCAATAATCAAGCCATCCTTGTTGCTTCATGTAAATTCTCACCTGGGTGTAAGATGAAAATTGTATTTAGTTGTCTTCATGTGACCTAAATGACAAGCTTTTATCCCTCATATACTGCTCAAATTAGTTTACGTTGTATAATGAACTTTTGACTCAAATATTTCAATAATTAAACTTCTGTTTAATTTTCGTTCTCTGGTGCGGTGTAGTTGAAGAAGCTATTAGTTCGAGCTAGGCAATTGCAACAAAGACGATTCAAAGACGCAACACTACTAGTATTCTTACTTTACATGTACATTTTTAACAGAATTATGATTTAGATCGTAGGATCCTATGGTACATATGTGGCAAAACAATCTAGACCTTGTGTAGAATTGGATTGTTGATAGGATCGGCGAGATCATCCAAGATCAGTCAAAAATCATACAAACCTACAATTGAGATTAAAATAGTGTTTAAAAAGCCAAATTCTTTTGAGAGAAGACACAAAGCAATTCAACAAATAAAACACCATTTTTTTTTGACACTGGGCGAATAAACGAAAAGAAACAAAACTACATAGAAAAGGAAATCATGGACGCTAAACATTGTTTAGCAACCTTGTCCGCTTCAGCAACAACATCACGTTGGACCTTAAGAACCCTGCACCAGTTGAAACCATAAGCAACGCTCTTGATTTGTTCAATAGTCCATTTGAGATTAATATGCGAAATAGATTTTTCCTGCAAAAGAGACACAAGGTTAGTAGAGTCGGTGAGAAAGGAGACATTGGTGAGTTGATGTTGAAGAGCCCAATTCATGGCATGGAGGCAAGCAAGGGCCTTCGCATGTAGAGCAGAATGGGCTGTCCCATAAGTTCCCCCCCAAGGATAGGGAGGAGTAAGGGGATCACTCCCCTTATGGCACCAACCAATACCCATAGTCTTGTTTCTAGTTGACCAGGCCCCATCAAATAAAATTTCCTCGCTAGGCCTTCCTTGAAGAAATTTGCCCAGATTTGCGCCATAGAATCCTAGAGGGTGGTCCTGACCTTGTTCTGGTGGGTGCAGAAACACTAACTTGGAAACCTGCTGCTGAGTGCTCCATTTAATATATGATTGGTTATAGTATTGTACTTTCTGGTTAATAGTGAGACCCAAATGAGAGGGTTGGAAGATTTTTTCGTTGCGGTGCATCCAAAAACTCCAAAGAGAAACAGTTAGTTGTTGAATTCTCACACTATCAATCCCATCCTCGCTTTTGAATAGCAGGATATGACTTATGATCCAAGCAGACTGATTATTAGGATCATATGGAATTATTGGGTCCAAAAGAGTATTTTGCCCCCAAACTGAAGTAGCCACTACACAATCTCTAAAGATATGATTTTGCGTTTCGATACTAGCACCACACTCATAGCATTGAGGCTCAGAAAGCATACCACGCTTAAAGAGATTTTCTCTCGTAGACAATCTATTAAGAATGAGCTTCCATAGAAAAGCTTTCCAATTAGGAGCTAGCGGAAGGTGCCAAAGAACTTTAAAGACATTGTCACTTTTGTTAAACACCCATCAAACTTGGAATTGTAGAAGTGGGGTTCATAGAAAGCATTGCATAAGCACTCTTGATAGTGAAATTACCTGAAGTAGTGCCTTTCCAATAGAGGAAGTCATTTCGATGGAGCATGGGAAGTTCCATAGCAAGGATACTCTTGGCATCATCAAAAGTAAAACATTTCCTTACCATATCCTGGTTCCAAGAGTGCGAACTAGTATTAATCAAATGGGAAACTTTTAGATTGCGAGCCTGAGCCAAAGTAAGGTCAGAATGCGGAGCTAGAATTTCAGCATTAACCCATTGATTAGAAAAGGCTTTCACTCTTCTGCCATTGCCAATTTTCCACGCGCACCCATTGAATAACTTAACCTCAGCCCTTCTAAGACTCCTTAGACCCCAAGACATCGGAGAAGTGAAGGAGGTAATATGCCCAGTAAGCATGAGACTAGGGAATTTAGTGCGAAGTATTTTGGAAATAAGCAACTAAGGATGTTTATACATCCTCCACACTTGTTTCATCAGAAGACATGAGTTCAAAATTGCCGGAGAACGGATCCCAACACCACCCAAACCTTTTGGAAGGCGTGAAATGTCCTTCCTGACCCAACAAATTTCTCTATGCCCCTTGTTAGCCCAAAGAAAAGTGTGAAGTAAGGACTCAATTTTTGTAGTGATGCCCACAGGAAGAGAAAGAGTGGCCATAATATGAAAGGTAGAAGCCACCAAAATAAAATTAATGAGAATGATCTTAGAAGTAAACAACAGCGGTAAACAATTCCAATCAATAATTTTTTTTGCAACTTTATCAACCGCAAATATGAAGTGTTGGGATTTTGACTCTGAAATGTCGATAGGGACTCCCAATGGGTACCAATATTTTGAGTAGGAGTAACACCCAAAATTTTCTTAAACAAGGTTCTTTGTGACTCAGAGGTATTAGGACTAAATTTGATGAGCGATTTTGAGAAATTTATTTGTTCTCCCGAGATAGAGCAAAACCTGAACGTGATCTTTGAAATTGAGGAACATGTTGTGGGGTTAAACCTAAAAAACAAGAGAGCATCATCCGCGAAAAAAAGATGATTGATTTTTGTAGCTCTTCTACTAATGCTAATGGCAGTAAACTCACCCAAATCCTGGCCTAATGACAACATTCGAGAGAAAATTTCCATACAAAAGAGAAAGAGGTAAGGAGACAGATGGTCTCCTTGTCTAAGTCCACATTTAGGATTGAAACTGTCTGACATCTGGCCATTAATGAGTAAAGAGTAAGAAACAGTGGACATACATTGATATATCCAGTTAATCTAAAAAGGAGGGAACCCATAGACTTGTAGCACTCTAGTGATAAAGTGCCAATGAACCCTATCATACGCTTTACTCATAACAATTTTGATGGCTGCAAACGTGTTAGTGTTTGTTTTTCTTTGCTTAATGTAATTGATGAGCTCATGAGAAATGAGAGTGTTATCACTCATCAAACGACCTGACACAAAAGCATGTTGGTACTCACTAATAAGAGAAGGAAGAATAATTTTTAGACGACCAACTAAGCATTTGGAAATACACTTATAGATTGTATTGCATAGGCTAATGGGACGAAGATGATTAGGTTCGTTGGACAATCTACCTTGGGAATTAGCACCAGAAGAGTTCTATTCCAAGTTTTAAGCATATTACCAGTATAAATAAAGTGTTGGACTCCTCTGATAACATCTTTCCCGACAATATCCCCATGTTGATGGAAGAACTCTGCAGTGAATCCATCCATACCAGGAAACTTGCAATTTCCTATACTAAACATAGCATCCTTGATTTCAATTTCAGTGAACGGCTTGGAAAGAAAGTCAAAGTTCTGTCTACTCATGGGATCAATATCCAACTCTCTATGGACCATATCAAGCTCTTGTAACTCGCTTGCAGGAATATCATGTTGTAGAATGGTCTGGAAAGAGAATTTCACTCTTGATTTCAGTAGGGTCAACAATCCAATTGCCATCTTGTTGTTGAATATGAGTGATCAGCCTTTTTGTGGCTTTCTTTTTCAATCTCGAGTATAAGAGCTTAGACGGAACGTTACCAAATAAGGACAACATTGATTTCATCCTTTGTTGCCAAAACATATAACCTTCCTGTAAATGTGGAATTGCATCTTGCATCGAATGAAGATAAAACACCTTTTCTAGGTCAACATAAAACTTAGCCTTTTATTACCACATATATAAGTTTAATATTTGATTAATTAGTTAGTGATAATGATATTTTAGAACATTAGAAAGCTTGTAATTATATTTCAAATTGTAAATGCTAGGGAATTAGGAACATAGACAATGTCGGAAGAAATATTGATACACTAAATTTTTTGTTGAGTTTGTAGTTTTAGTAATTGTCAAAGAATCAATTAAACCAAAAGTTTAAGCTGGTGGTTTAAGCCCTAAGAATAACTTTACAAAGAATAGCTGGTGGTTTAGGTGTGATGAAAATGGGTTTTCTTTGTTTTTTTTATAAAATAATGATTGGTTATGTGACCAACCATGACCAACACTACCTGTGTCGCTGATAACATCATCCACGTCGATAGAGTATACAATTATTCTTGTAGCAATGTGGCTACAACTATTAGCTTATGTTTCTGGTTGAGTTGGCCCTTTGGCATGATATTGAAGCCAGTGTGACAAGAAGGTCACAGGTTTGAATCTCATCCACATTTCAAGCCCAATGGGCTCTCGCGTGAGGGGGCGTGATAGAGTATAAAGTTGTTTTTGGGGGTACAAGTCTACAACCATTAGCTTAACCTTTTGGTTGAGTTGGTACTTTGGCACACATGAGCAACACCTTTGATGTTGAAACCATCTCTTGATATAAAGTTAATAATAATTATCCTGAAACTTGCTTAAGGCTATGGTATGTTCACTTTGTTTTCTAGAAAAATTAAGAAGATATCATAGTTTCAGACAAATTAGAAAAGTTTAGAAAGCTCTGAAAAATTAAGAAAAGTTAGGAAAAGTTCAAAAAATATAAGAAAAAATGAGACTTGATAAGAGAAGTTCAAAGCATATCGAATAGAACCAACCTTAAATCTATACAATATCTACTCCTTCTCATGGAAGAAAATCCACCCCTTTTCATCAAAATAAATAATACTATTATAATAATGTGAAGATTAATTATTAAAGTTCTATTAATTATTATTCTTATAATTATGGTAATTAATAGCAATTATTACTTTTACAACTATTTTTTGGTGCTACCTATTTTGTACAACTATTAATACGTGTGATATGAAAACAATACTTCTTTATTGATTATTATTATTGCCAATTAGTTAAAACATATATATATATATATATATATATATATATATATATATATATATATATATATATATATATATATATCTCGTTTGTATACATGATCATAGGTAAAAAAAAAAAGTCAAATTAGTAAAAAAAAAATTCAAATTAAGTTAAACATATAACACACCTTAAGTGTTAGTTACTTTGGTTCAAGCATGCATGATCGATTGTGAGGGAATTACAATCAACCCTTGGTAACTTCAAGTTGGTAATTTTAGAAGTATTAGTTCTCGTGCTTTTAAATAAATGTTTGAGGGATTTGGGAATATCGTAGTCATCTAGAAATTTGAAACATGTTGGATTGGAGTATAGCAGTTTTTGTTGTAAATAAGAATGCAAAAATTGAAAAAATAATCGTGGAAGCAAAACTACTGCATTCTCATTACAATTAAATCAATGAAAAATGCCATGTTAAATAGGCTACAAAATGAAATGTTGTTCCTAATATAAAGCAACTAATACTAGAGTGGAGGAGTGTTACATAGTGTGTGGTTTACGCATGCCCCATTTAGTGACTCACTTTCTTTCATTGAACAACTAAATTAGACTAAGCAATGCAAACAACCTAACTAGAAATAAGTAATACGGACTTAATACTACTTTTAAGCAGAGAGATGAGTTCACATTATAATGCAAATGGGCTACTCCCCTTATTGCCATATGGTTTTAAGGTGGAACCTCATTAGTCTTGTGAAGTGGACTCTCTCTCCTTATGATGGGTGCAGCTCAAGCCCATATTTAATAAATTTTGTTCAGACAACAATTTTTCTTAGTGCTCCGTTGAATGAAGGTTGTTGCATCAACAATATTTGTATGTGGTGAGAAGTGCATCATATAATTTGACGAAAAGTACGATTTGAAGCATGGGAATGCGTTGGAATATGCTTCAAAAATTATTGTAGTTAATTAGTTCCTAATTTCTAGCATTAGGTTACTAGGTGATTTTAGATTAATAAAAAAACATGTGTTAGTTAGTTTCTTATCATGGAGAATAGTAGTGGGTCATGTCCTCCACTACCTAGTCATGTTCCTTCTTATTAGGTTAGTGTTGTTCGATGCTTTAGCCTATTTGAAGGCTTCCAATGTACTTTACAATTTGGAATGAAATATGTTCTTCTTTCCACTCTCTCATTTCTATTTTAATTTCAACATGGTATCAGCATCGGGTTAGATCCCGAAGAGATAGAATAGGAAGTAAGCCATTGCATCGTTGCATGCCATCTTCCATTTTATGAGTATAAAAAAAATTATGAAGAGCAAACCACCATGGTAAGAGTAGTTGATGATGATTATATGCATCATGGTGATCGAAGAGAAGTGCTTTTCAAGGTCGTGTGGAGAGAGGTGCTCTAAAACAATGGTGTTGGTGATAATGTACATCAACAAGATTGTGTAGGTGATGAGATGTGCATCACAAATTAATTAAAATGTCAGTAAGATATTATAAAACTTGACGAGAAGTGCGTCAAATGAATGAGGTTATGAAGGAAATTGTTTTGAAAAATGTCGAAAATGAAAGCTATGAACTTTGAATCAAGGGGGAATGTTGGATTATTGATTCAAAATAGCTTGTTGAAGTCAAAAGGCATGTGTTTATTTAGTGGAATATTGTTAGGAGATAGTATAGTGTGTTTACCCACTAACTTCTCACGTTCCTAGATTTTAGATTGATAGTTAGTATTTGAGTCCTATATGAAGTCTTGTATACTAATATATTTAATTGGATTAAAATGAAGAACATATTATAGTTTTGCTTCTTCATTCCCCTCTTTCATCTCTAATATAATTTTTACATGGTATCAAGAGCACCAGGTTAGATCCTCAAATAATGTAGAGAGCAATAAAGAAGAAGAAAAAGGAGAAAAAGAAATTTTCTTGTGTTTAACAATGGCAAGTAATGGTTTTTCTTAGATGTGTTGATGGGATCCCTTTAGGCCCATGAAATCACCTTTGGTAGCGCTGATCAAATTAGCCCGGCTCGGCCCGGATTTTTCCTGGGCTCGGGGAGGATTTTTGGCCCGGGTTCGAGCCCGACCTAACTCGATTTTGGCTTTGGGGATGGGCTTTGAGCAATCCAAAAATGACTTTTTTGTCTAAATTTCGGCACGACCCCATTTCGGCCCGAAAAGCCCGCTCATTTTGGCCCAAAATAGCGGGCTTTGGGCATAAAATTTTGGCCCAACCCATGAACACTTCTAATCTTTTGGATACTATGAAAAAGAGGGAGACACTATATCTAGGGTGAAGGGGCAATCTTCACAAGCAAATCAAATAATTGGTAATATGAAAATGGTGGAAGTTGTAGTCAACGCATAGACGATTTTCGAGATTGCATTAGTGGATGTAATCAATTTGTAGGACAACGTCAAAGAAAGTGGATGGAGAGATGTGCTCCGTTGTATGAAGGTTAGTGATAATGTGCATCAACAAATTAGAAAGGCAGATGATATTGGTGAGAAGTGCATCAACAAAGTTTGGTTGTGAGAAGTGAATCACATATGAAGGGAAGTACTTCATAACATTGGTAAATGTTCAAGACCAACTTTGAAGCAAGGGAGTGTTTTGGAAAATTTGCTTCGAAGTTACACTAGTATAAAAACATCAACTGACACAACAACGCTGGTCCGGTTTAGGAGAAATTGGACCAGTTAAAGTCAACTGATCCGGTTGCCTCCCTAAACAGGATCAGTTAGGTAATACATTGGGCTCCTTCGCCTCCTATCTCATTCAACTGATCCGTGGGCTCCTTCACCCGGATATGTATCTATTGGGCTGAGCTGTTATAAGCCCCCACTCCTTTTCTCACCCATCTCCTCTCCTCTCCCTCATTTCCTCTCTTCTCTCACGGGTTAGGGTTACAATTCCCCTCTCCTTTCTCCTCTCAATCTGCTACAACTTCAACCTCCATTCCTCTCTTTTTCTACTAGGATTTGATTCGTCTCCCACCCAACACGCATTTCGTTTCCAACCACAACACGCGAGCTTCAATTCGTTTCCCACCACAACACGCGAGCTTCAATTCGTTTCCCACCACCATGACCAACGCGAAGCCACCACCACGACCAACGCGATGCCACCACCACCTTCAAGATCTAAAGCCTCAGAAAACAACGCAACCAAAAAGCCGCGAAGGAACAAGTGAAGAAGAAACCACTGCAACGCCACCCTATGAACATAAACCACTACGACGTCACACCACCAACGCCACGGCCGACAACAATGAAGGAATATGAAACCCTCGCCGACAACAATGAAGAAGAAATATGACCATCACCACCGTAAGTATCGAGGTTTGTGCTAGAAACTAGATCTAGGGTTTAAGATTCATGTATTTTATATTTTTTTCTTCTAATTTTCGTTCTTAATAATTTTCATTTCATTTTCAAAATTAGATCTAGGGTTCTTATTTTATATTGTAATTTTTTGTTTTTTCATTTCTTTTCAGTTTTGTAATTAGATCTAGTTTCTTATTTTTATTTGTAATTTATATTGTAATCTTTCGTATTTTTTTTTTCATTTTCGTAATTAGATCTAGGTTCTTATTTCGTAATTGTTCAACATTATATTTTTGTAAGTTTATTGTTATCATTTTATTTCATTTGAGTGACTGATTAATGGCTGCGAGAAATTTGTTTGTTTTTTAAGTTTTTGGTGAATTACCTCGGTGTCTATGTTGGGAATGCTGGCTTTTTTTTTAAAATTTTGTACTGAACAAAACAGATCCGATTTTTGGTTGAAAATCGGATCAGTAAATCGGGTTTTGGTTGAAAACCGGATCAGTAAACCCATTACTGATCCAATTTTCAACCAAAATCCGGACTAGTTAACTAGATCTGGTCCGGTTTTCAACTGGATAAATTGACTTTTTGTCAACTAATTAGAGCCCAACTGACTCGACCCAAAATCGGATCATTAACCCCTATTTTGACAGATGCCGATGATGTTTATTCCACTAGTGTTAGTGGTTAGTTCCCTTCCCAAAAAAAAGTTAGTAGTTAGTTACTTACTATTGTTTATGAATATGAGTTGTTTTTTTTTTTTTTTTTGAGGGGAAAGCAAAAGCTAGCATTAATCAACGGACAAATTGTCCATGAGTAGATAAGGAGCCACCTCCGAAGGGGAGTGTTTTTCCCAAATCTGTTCAATTCCAAAGGGAACTAGCTTAGCTAAATGATGCGCAACAAAATTGCCATCTCTCTTCACATGAGACCAAACTAGGGAGGAGAAACAATTACAAGAAAATAAGATGCTGGACAAAACATTATCTAGATCAGTTAGATAGATTGCACTCTTAGAAAGCCGTGAGATGACAATTTGACAATCGGACTCAAGAATGATATCTTTCAAGCCAAATCTCTTCCCCAATCGCACACCCATCTCAATTGCTTTTGCTTCAGCTACCTCGGGGGACCAATGTGCGCGGACTCAACGTGATGCAGCGAAGAGAACTCCACCCCTTGAATCCCGAGCAATTGCACCGAGACCTATCCAGCCATCCACTGCCAATGATGCATCAACGTTTATTTTGTGGATACCAACCGGAGGGGGGGACCAAGTCTTCGAACAAGAACCTACAGGGACTGATTGGCGAGTCTAAATTTGTTTATTGTACTTCCCAAATTCTTCAGCAAGCCTTTCAAGTCGGTTCATCATCACTTGATGTGGCGTGACTTTATCGTTAAACACTTTGTTGTTTCTATCACCTCAAAGACACCACATGAGAAAATCACCTTTTATCTTCACTTTGGGTTCAACTTGCTTTTTTTTTTTTTTTTTTTGCTAAGCAAGTAATTATATTAATTAGAGCAAACAATTACAACCTAAAACCAACTAAGAGGAAGCGAACCAACTAGGTTGGACCCCTTCATCTCAAAGTTAGTTCACCAGCCATCAGGCTAATCATACAATTCAATCACCTTACATTAGTACTAACTAAACCTCAATGAAGACTATTGAACCAGAGCTGATCTTTCCTAGAAATCTTCTGTGGCATTACAGCTAAAATCCTAGTTCTAACGATACCTTTAACTTCTTTACATGTTTTCTGAATACTAGGCACACAAGCCTCCCAACACTACAAGAAAAGGCATAAATAACGACCGCTCCAAGCCGTCGTTGTTTTAGATAAAAGCGTTGCTGAATAATTCAACGACGGTCAGCGGTCGTTGAAAAGTTGGACGCTGATTTAGGAATCAACGACCGCGTGGCCGTCGGTGTAAAATTCAACGACGGTTTTTGGCCATTTAGCGTCCGTTTAGGAAACCGTCGTTGAAATAATCTTACCGACTGTTTTTAGCTGTAGGTGAATCACCGACGGCTATGAACAGTCGTTGATTCAACGTCTGTTTAACGCCGTCGGTAACTCACCTACTGCTTGGAACCGTCGCTAATTACGCTAAACAGTCGTTATTTTTTTAATCCATGCCAGCATCCCATTTGTTTACAGCGACTGCCTAGCCGTCGTTGTCTAATATTTAGCCGTCGTTGTTCTTCAATATTACGATAATTTGGATATTATTGTTCCAAATTATAATTAAACCTGTACCTAAATACACTACACTAAACCTGTTCCTGCTCCATCGCCTCCATAGTCCATAGCATTCAATATTTTCAACCACAAAAATATGCAATTTTGATATATATTACAATTTGCGTAGATACTTATATAATTACATGAGATATATTAAAATTATGTACACAAAATAGATCCCGGTGTCGGGAGATAAAGTATAAGTCGGGTTCTACAAAAATATACATCGACAAATCTAGAAACTTACAAGTTAGATGCCGATCAATATAGACACTAAATGCCTATAGTTAGACAAACTACCTAGATTAAATATATGCACCCAAAATAAATCTCGGTGTCGGGAAATAAAGTAGAAGTCGGGTTCCAAAAAAATATACCGACACATCTACCTAGTTGCCAAAACCAAAAAAATATACACTAAATGCATATAGTTAGACTAACTATATAGAAACTATAAGTTAGTTACCTGCTTGCCAAAACCAAACAGACTACAATGTCACGGGTGTCTCTGTAGCACTACTGCCACCCCCAAACCCTGGGTCATCTTCTGGTCTGCGTTGTGGAGGGGGGCTTGTGTTGCAACCTGAGAACATGTGGCCGAAACCAGACATGTTCCTCATCATTTCCTGCATGAGGGCCCGGTTTGACTCTTCTATCCGTGCTGCGATCCTTGCCTCAACCTCTTCCATCCGCGCAGCGACCTTTGCCTCCACCTGCGCCTCAAGCTGAGAAAAAATGGACGGCTCATATGGTTGTGAAGAGCCATCTCCTCGCCCAGATGAAGAGTTGTAGTACAAATGATCTCCCTGACCCAAACCCTGAACTTTTCCTCTGTTCCTCCCACCAACTGTCTCCCAATACAACAAATTAGGGTTCGGCTGTGACCCTTGAGTGTTACAATCATCCAGCTTCTTTTTGTATGTCTCCTGCATTTGGTTAAATAATGTACTCATATTCATGAATTTTCAAGTAAAAACAACTATGTGACACACCAAACAAACAATATTTGCGTTCTAACTTGCCCATATTTTGTATTTTCAATCAAAACAACTATTAAACACATCAAACAAACTATATACATGATATTTGAGGTGTTTATAACTTAAACTAACTTAAAACTACTCATATTCATTCATTTGGAACTAAAATGGCATAAAATGGCCTAAAATGACCTATATTTGGTTCTAACTTGCCTATATTTTGTATTTTCAATCAAAACTACTATTAAACACATCAAACAAACTATATACATGATATTTGAGGTGTTTATAACTTAAACTAACTTAAAACTACACATATTCATTCATTTGGAACTAAAATGGCCTAAAATGACCTATATTTGGTTCTACCTTGTCTATATTTTGTATTTTCAATCAAAACTACTATTAAACACATCAAACAAACTATATACATGATATTTCAGGTGTTTATAACTTAAACTAACTTAAAACTACTCATATTCATTCATTTGGAACTAAAATGGCCTAAAATGACCTATATTTGGTTCTAACTTGCCTATATTTTGTATTTTCAATCAAAACTACTATTAAACACATCAAACAAACTATATACATGATATTTGAAGTGTTTATAACTTAAACTAACTTAAAACTACTCATATTCATTCATTTGGAACTAAAATGGCCTAAAATGACCTATATTTGGTTCTAACTTGCCTATATTTTGTATTTTCAATCAAAACTACTATTAAACACATGAAACAAACTATATACATGATATTTGAGGTGTTTATAACTTAAACTAACTTAAAACTACTCATATTCATTCATTTGGAACTAAAATGGCCTAAAATGACCTATATTTGGTTCTAACTTGCCTATATTTTGTATTTTCAATCAAAACTACTATTAAACACATCAAACAAACTATATACATGATATTTGAGGTGTTTATAACTTAAACTAACTTAAAACTACACATATTCATTCATTTGGAACTAAAATGGCCTAAAATGACCTATATTTGGTTCTAACTTGCCTATATTTTGTATTTTCAATCAAAACTACTATTAAACTCATCACACAAACTACATACATGATATTTGAGATGTTTATAACTTAAACTAATTCAAACTACTCATATTCATTCATTTAGAACTAAAATGGCCTAAAATGGGCTAAAATTGCCTATATTTGGTTCTAACATGGTTCTAAGTATGTTTAGAAGTATGTACCGAGATTTCCTTTGCTTTCTTGTTTGCTGGAATTTCTCCTTTTCCAGGAACAGTCTTGAAATGAGTCTTCAAGAACAACTCGGGAGCGGTAGGAAGTACTCCTCCTCTACTCTTTGCCTGTACATTGTTGAACAAAGGCTTAGTTTTTTACTTATACCGAAAATGTCATGTAATTTATTCTAAATAGTAGATATGGAACATTTTTACCATTTTTTTACCATGCTGCGCCGCCGAAATAGAACCCTGAAAGTGTGACGGCTCAATTGGATTAGACAGTGAGCCACCTATGCGGTTCTTTTTCGCCGTTTCAGATTTTTCCCGAAACGTGGGGTCTTCACTTTTCTTCTTCATCTCCTCGTAGATGGTCTCCCCCAACCATTTTGGCCTTTCTTTGGCTTTGTTAACAGCCCAATATCACAAGTCTCTTAGACGATTTGCCGCTTTCATCTTGTAAGCCTTCCTCACTTGGCCGTCTAACTCAGGAGCCCATTCGTAAAGACCCTTTAATCAAACATTAAACCAAGTTATTAATAAACTAATATAATCAATTTCATTCTTCATAATTCGATTCATACATACCGTGAAGGAGTTCCACCAATGCGTCTTTGTGGCATTGTCTACCTCACTGTAATTGAACCAAGGTTGTCGGAAATGGCCCTGGAAAATGTTAGTGATGGACCCACTAACCTTGTTATCATCAAACCTGAAATGAAAACCAAACAAACACGTGAATTGTGAATATCATTTGATACAAATATCATGAAGCATATATTAGCTTACAAACTTACCACAATCCAGTAGGGCTTAAAACCTTTTTTTTTTTTTGCACGGTTCGACCCTTCACCTTCCTCCTTATGACTGTTCGGAGTCTCTGGTACGTGGTTAACAAAGTCACGTGCCTGTGAATCATCTCTATGTGTCTCTGAGATAGGGATCTGCCTTTCTTGTGGTTCTGGTGACTGAAAAAGCTCCCTAGGAATCAAATTCTCACGACCTTCGCTTCCAGCTAAGCTATCTCAACCACCATGCTGGGACTCCATGCTGCACATACATGTTCAAATTAAGAGCAAGCATGTGTACTTTAACCAATGAAGTGATAATAACTTTCTTATCCAATGAAGTGATAAGAGCAGGCAGTATACAAACAATCCACAGTCTAGAAGGGGAAGGGTTTATAGTCAACTTTCTACTCAAATGCATGAGTCTACATATAAAATAAATTTACAAGTTCCTCAACTTCACCGAAATCATGAAATCTGCTCTACGAATCCTTTAATTCATATTCACGTAAGTATACAAACAATCCACAGTCTAACTCTAAACCTATCCACCAAAGCATGTAGAAAAACATCAACCAAAAATCCACAAAAACCTCTTTTTATTAAAGAGAAACTTGCAATTAAAAAGAAGGATCATAATTCAAATACAACTCAATTTATCAAAACTACCACAGATAGCCATCGCAAAGTTCAAACAACTAAACAATTTCATATTCTTGCTAAGCAAATCAATCTCAAATTGAATTCTAAACTCGTAAAATTCACATCCAAAATACTCACAGTAACGAAATCATTATGTGAATCCTTCATACTTCAATTATTCTGACTAAGAAAAACAATAGAAAGACATAAAGAGGAAAAGGTAATTTTCAGTGATGAAAAGTTTGATCAAACCATAATCTAAAGCATGTGACTTCAAGACTCAATCTCCAAGATCAACCACAAACAGAACACATTCTTTTTAGAACCTTAGTTGATCAAACCTTTCAACAATTTGTTAATTTATCCAAAACACTCACAATTACAAAATGAATCCTTCATACTTCACATAAAACCTCAATTTCGCACTAGAAACATCAAAGGAAAAATATATGTATATACACATCGGCAGTGCAAAATTCAATAACATACTACAATCATAGGCACATCTAGGGTTTCAGTAACTTCAACTGAACCCCCAAAATCTAAATTTCTTCAAATTCACCAATGAAAAACGATAAAACCAAAATCAAACAAAGTTCTAACTCAAATATTAAAAACTGAAATTCAAACAACAAATTCAATTAAGTACCTGGAATAGTAGTCGAACTTACAGATTCCAAGTGAATTTTCGAATTGAGGTATTACCGGCAGCGAGGACGACCGGCGAACTTGGTGTTTATAACCTATATCCCAAAAACCCCATTTTTAGGGTTTGATGAGTAACCAAAAAAAAAAAAAAAAAAAAAAACAAAACACGAACCTTCAGAAATTACCGGCGGCAAGGAGAGCGAAAATGGGCTGTCGCCGGTAGTCGGAATGGCAAGGAGGTATGACCTTGGCCTTCAATTCGCACGCCCTCCTCTCCCTTTTGTGTTTTGAAAAAAGAGTTTTGAAAATGAACGACTGAAAAACAACAAAGATGCCCGAGTTTAATTTAACTCCTTTGTACTCAGCGACCGTTTAACACCGTCGCCTAAAGTTAAAAAAATCTAAAATTTAAAATAATAAAAACACCGACGGCTTTAAACCGTCGTTGATATTCAGCGACCGTTTACCCGTCGTTAAATACTTTAAAAGCTGTCGGTGTTTACCGACGGCTCAAAGCTGTCGCTGAAATAAAATTTAACGATCGTTTCACTAACCGTCGCTGTGAAGCAGTCGTTGTTTCAGCATTTTCTTGTAGTGCAATACACTTTATTTCTAGCTTGCCATATAAAGTAAACTAGTGCAATAACACTGGCTTGAATTAAGTCCTTCTGAAAATTAGATCTTCTACTATTCTTCACCCATCTCAAAAGTTGATGTAGATCATTGGTAGTAGTCTGTATACTCAACCATGTTTTGATATGAGCTAGACAACTGGCACTGAATGCACACATGAAGAAAAGATGTGCATGATCTTCTGTGTTTGCATCACATATCAAACAATTAGCTAAAACACTTACTCCAAAGCTTGCTAATCTTGCTGTAGTTTGAAGCATCTGTTGCATAGACAACCACATTATAAATCTATGTTTAGGTACATTAAGCCTATTCCAAACAATAGAACTCCAGTTCACTTTTTCAGTTTCACCTATTAGCTTCTCATAGATTGTTTTAACTGAGTATTTATCCATCTGCATCAATTCCTCTTGTGTAAGAACTTGCTTCAACAGCTCCTTCACATCACAAATTTTTTTCCAGTACCAACTAGCCCCTGCATTGGGTTCAACTTGCTTCCATCTTGCAACAATATTGCACATAGATACATCAAGATCTCCTTCACGCAGCACTGTACAACCACTATCAATCAACAGAGCATCAAGTCTTGGGCATTGAAATATAGCATGAGCAGCCGTTTCCAAGTTCCCACAACCACATGGGCAAGAAGCTTCATCAATGAGATGACGATGCTGTAATAATGCATGAACAGGAAGCGTATGAGTGCATAAACGCCTTAGAAACTGCCGCACTTTAGGGCTAACATCAAGGCTCTAGATATCCACCTAAGCATTGTGAAAGTTATCCAAATTACATCCCTTCCCAAGCATATAGGAAGTCTTGACAGATTAGTGGCCATTTTTCGAGAAGGCCCATACTAATTCATCATGAGCTGCCAATAAATTGAGGGGAATGGCTAAAATACATCTTTTATCTCGCTCGTTAAAAAGCTCATCAATGAGATCCATCTTCCACACCATACAGTTAGGATAAATGAGTTGGCTCACCTTTTGCACATCATCTCTCACTTGAGAAGTAATAAAACGTCCATCTTCATCAGCAACCCATGGAGCATCCCAAATATTAATATTAACTCCATTACCAACTCGCCAAAGCACACCTTCTTTCACTAATGCTTTTGAGCTCCATATACTCCTCCAAGAATAGCTACAGGAAACACCAAGAGATGCATCAAGAAACTCACCATGAGGATAGTACTTCGCCTTCATTACTTTCCCAAGAAGAGAATTTGGTTCGCGAATGAGGCGCCAAGCTTGTCGGCCTAAAAGAGCATCATCAAAAACCGCGAGATCTTTAAACAACCAAGACATTTCATTGTGCACAAGGACTCCCAGCTTCTCTAGTGAATCTTCCTTTTCCCTTCAGAACTACCCCACCAAAATCGAGCCATAGCGGCTTGAATTTTTTGAATGATCACACTAGGGAATTTGTAAACTCCCATAAGATAGGTAGGGATAGCTTGAATGACAGCTTTCAGTAGAACTTCTTTTCCAGCTCCAGAAAGTAGTTTCTCCTTCCAACCTTAGAGTTTCTTCCAAATTCTATCAAGGAGAGAATCAAAAATAGCTTTTTTCGATCTTCCCGCAATAGAAGGGATACCAAGATATTCTCATGTCTGTCAATCTGCCGCATATTCAGAATTCCCATTAGTGCTTCCTTCTGCTCTGAACTTACCCCTTTACTGAACGAGACCTCCGACTTTTCATAATTAATTTTCTGCCCGGATGCCAATTCATAACTGTTGAGAATATCAACTATTTCTGTGCATTCCTGACGGGTGGCTCTAGTAAACAACAAGCTATCATCAGCAAAAAGAAGATGAGAGATTTCTGGACCGCTACGGCTGGCTCTAACCCCATAAATAAGCTTCTTCTAAACTTTCTTCTGAATCATTCTGGAGAAAACATCAGCAACTAGAATAAAAAGATAAGGAGAGAGAGGATCACCCTGACGAAGCCCTCTTTCAGGAGTAACAGAACCGCAGACACCTCCATTAATAATGAAGGAGTAAGATACAGACGAGACACAGTTCATGATAAGGTTCACCCATCGGCTATCAAAACCCATTGTGGTGGTCAAATATGAGTTGTTAGTTAGTAGCTTAGGATGCTCAAAATAAAATGTTAGTGGGTTGTTGGGAGGTTATTAGTGGAGGTCGAATATTTTACGAGTAATTGTGGGATTGCTTTTCTGATTGTTAGCATTCTATTATGACCAACTTTCTATTTAAAGGCTTTATTGTACTTTGGTTTGGTAAGTTGAATATACGTTCATCATTTTATTCTCTTCTTATCTTCTCTTCTAGTTTCAACATGGTATCATAGTATCATGAGGAGAAAAATTATTGGCATAAGGGAAAAGCCAAAATGCTTTAAATGTCAAAAATTTGGGCATACGGCAAATAATTGCAGATTTGAAAATAATGAAAAAACATCTATGGCACAAGTAGCCATTGAAGAAACATTGTTTTAGAAGTATGGCTAAGAAGTACACCATGTAGAGACGTGCTCCAAAGAATTTGGTGTTGGTGAGATGTGCATCAACGAGTTAAGTGTGTTGGTGACGAGAAGGGCATCATAATTGAAAAGCTAGTGCTTCATATAATTGTTTTACTAACTTTAAAGCAAGGAGGTATATTGAAATATATGCTTCAAAGTAGTATTAATATCATTCATCAAATTTTCTCCATTGAAGATGGGAATGGAAAGTGAAAACTTGTTTGAAGACATTGTAAACTTGATTATGGATGAACACTCACGATTTTTCTTTAAACCTCATAAGCTCTAAGGATCAAATGGCTCTTGATACCAATTTGTTGGAGGATAAGAAAGTAAATAACGCATATTGCAAAATGTTCTTATTTCTCATTTCTTACAGAACTACAAAAGCACTTAAATAGTGATAATCTAATAACTAACAAAGCTTAAATGTAGGGAAGCACATCCCATGACTCAACTTAATTAGTGGACAAAAGTAATTGACCCACTAAGAACTCACCACTAACATATACGTCAAAGAACTAAGACTTTGACTAAATAAAACATTAGCCACTAATACTTAACCTAACTTACTACTTTGAAGGACTATCTCAACAATAACGTAAATATAAAAATAATTAACTACTAAAGTTTGAAGCATTAATCTCACTACAATAATTTGTAGCAAGGGAGTGTGTAGGAATATTCTTCAAAAATTATTGTAGTTAACTAGTTCCTAATTTCTAGCATTAAGTTACTAGTTGGTTGTTGTAACATGCTTCAAAAATAATATTAGTTAATTAGTTCCTAATTTCTAGCATGAAGTTACTAGGTGGTTTTAGATTTTAAAAAAACATGTATTAATTAGTTTCTTATCATATAGATAGTAATGGGTAGGCATGGCAATCCAGTCTGGATCCGACCCTAGTCCGCTCCGATCAGAAGGAAAAAATATGAGTCGACTCCGACAAAAATAATAATCCGCATCCAACTCCGTTTAAAAAGTCCGACTACAAGTCGGAGGAGAGTCGGAGTTGGATCACATAAAAAAGTCTGACATCCGAATTCAACTCCGACTTTAAGGCAATTCATCCCTTTTTTATTGATATTAATGTGTTATGTATGTGTAATCTAACTCCGACTTTGAGGCAATTGTATTATCCATTGAAAAAATGATTGTTAAAAATAATACTACCTCCGTCCCAAAAAGATCTGAACACTTGTTGGGACACGTAGTTTAAGGTGATAAGTTGTAGTGTGGTTATCAAATGTTATTTTATTTAAAAAGTAGATGTGATAGGAGTTGGTAGGGTATTTTTTATTAGAGGAAAGAAAAAGTTGGGTACCTTTTTATTGATAGAAGGTAGAGTGTGGGACCAAAGATGTGTAAAATAAATAATATATTGATGGTGGGACCATGCCAAAAATGGAAGTGTTCAAACTAATTTGGGACAAACATAAAAAGAAAGTGTTCAGACTATTCTGGGACGGAGGGAGTAGTAATGTTTAGATTATTTGTATTGTACAAGATTTTTCTATTAAAAAAAAGCGGTGAAAAAAGGTCGGATCGGGTCGGAGTCAGATGTTAGAATTTGAAGTCAGGCCGGACTCTGATTTTCAGAGTCGGATTTAAAATATGCCTTCTTGTAGGGTCGGAGTCGGATTATGCATAATCCAGTCCAAGTCCGACCCGTTGCCATCTCTAATACTGGGTCATGTCCTCCTATAACACCCGACCCATACGGAGTCGAGTCTGTCGTCATCAATGCGCATCCAGGGCCAACAACTGTCCTTAATAACCAACACAAGTTATTCTAGCGCATTTTTGTCCTCACTTATGTGCAACCCGAGAAACTTCCCAGGAGGTCACTCATACCTAGACTACTCCCAGCTAAGCACGCTTAAGTATGGAGTAACTAAGGAAATGAGCTCTCTAAAAGAAAGATGCATCTTGTTAGAATGAGTAGCCTGCTAAATCCTTTTAAAGCAATCATAAGAGGCATTACACCTCCACTGTCTAGTCATGTCCTTTGTTATAGTTTAGTGTTGTTGGGTACTTTAGCCTATTTAAAGGCTCCCAATGCACTTTACGATTTGGAATGAATTATATTCTTCTTTCTTCACTTTTATTTTTATTATAATTTCAACATGGTATCTGTTGGAATATTCTTCAAAAATTATTTTATTTAATTAGGTCCTAATTTCTAGCATTAAGTTACTAGGTGCTTTTAGATTAAAAAAAATATGTGTTAATTAGTTTCTTATCGTGGAGAATAGTAGTGGATTATGTCCTCTACTACATATGCGTGTTCCTTGTCATTAGATAGTGTTGTTAGATGTTTTAGCCTTTTTAAACGCTTCTAATGTAGTTTACAATTTGGAATGAAATATGTTCATCTTTCCCATATTTTTGTTTTTAATTTTGAAATGAAAATTAATTCATTGATTCAAAGTAATACAACATCTGCAATAGAAGTAAAAACTACCAAATACACATCAAAATGAAATAAATACAATTCTAATATTACAAAACCATAATCGTTGAGGAGATCTAACAAATCTGAAAACCCTCGTCTTTCACATCGTTGTCTGATACAACCTTCTACAAGAGGGTATGTCGATCTTTTGTAGTTTTGAAGTAGAACTGGATTTAATTCAAGTGATGGTAAACAAAATACTAACATCTATTGCAACCCCGCAAAAATTTCAATCAACAAATCAACCTCTTGAATTATACAAAAAACCAAAAATAAAACCCCTAAACTCTCACATGGAGAGAGATAAAACCTAATATATGGCTAGATAATAACCCAATATATGGGTAGAAAAACTCTCCATTAGAGAGAAACTGAAGTTTATTAGAAACAATAACATAAAAACTAGTAACAAAAGGAAAAAAGGGGCTTACTACCACCCAAAAGGGTGGTGGTTTCCCGTAGGTTGAAAATTACAGTTTTGTGGAAAAGGAGAGAGGAGAGAGGAGAGAGAAAAAAAGGGAAAGAAGGCAGATTAATTTTTATTTACATCTTATTTTTATTTTTTCTTCTTTCCCCTCTCTCATTTCTATTATAATTTCAACATGGTATACTATAATATGTTCTTCATTTTAATCCAATAAAAATTTAACATACAAGATTTTATATAGGACTCAATCAATAACTATCAATCTAAAATCTAGAAACGTGACTAGAGGAAAAAAGCCCAAGGGCTGCGGTAAAAAAGGGCCCAAGGGCTGCGTTTTTTGACCGCAGCCATTAGACTAGCAGCCCTTGACATTTAGGAAGGGCTGCGGTTTTTAACCGCAGCCCTTAGCGCGTTACGGGCTGCGGTCAAGGAAAAACCGCAGCCCTTGTGACCCAAAAAAAAAAAAAAAAATTTTTTTTTTTTTGGATTTTTTTGTCCTAAATGTTCCCAAACAGTTTATATATATATATATATATATATATATATATATATATAAGTATCATTTTTCATTACAAATTATGTTTTTTACACGAATATAGAGAAAATAATAACTAAATTACATTAGTTCGAGGCTGCCCTCGAATGTTCGAATTGCAATATATGAGCAGGATCACAACCATCAAAAAATAACCAACCAAAGAACAGCCATGAAGACATTACAACAACTCCACCAAGATCAGCATCCGAATCCCTCAAAAGCAACTTTTCTAGAGATGATAGAACCTGGCAAATAAAACCAAAACCGCTATAATTTGGAGTTGAAACTATATCTATGCAAGTACTACAAAGCGATTCTGGACGGACCCACTCCACAAGAACAACTTTCAATTTGTTGATGTTGTAAGTACATGGCAGCTTACAATACAACAACAAATGGCTAAACAAATGGCTAGCAAGGGGGGTTGCAGGTGGGGGCAGGGGGGGGCTGGCGGGGGGAGGGGAAGCGAGGGGGTGGCAGGGGGAAGGGAAGCAGGGGGTGCTGGGGCTGTGCTAGGGGTGTAGCAGGGGGGCAGCGGGGGGCCTGGGGTGGGGTGGGGGGCTAGCGGGGGGCTAGCAGGGGGGCTGGGCAGGGCTGGGGGCAGGGGGTGTGCCGGAGGGAGGGGGGGGGGCGGGGGAGGGGGGGAAGCAGGGGGTGCTGGGCCTATATAATCGAAAATGTCCTAAAACGGCCTTTTAATTACTCAAAATGTACTTAGAAACAAATAAATGATGTTATATAAGCCTAATTGTTTGTAAACTAATTATTATTGCCAAATATATGGCCAAATTACATTATATGATCCTAAATGTGTTAAAAGGTTCATAATGGTCGAAAATAGCCTTAAATGTTCTCTTCTTATCCCAAATGTAGTTAAAAATGAATCAACAAACTTAGATGGTTATAATAGTTTGTCAAATTATATTTGATGACACTAAATGCATACAATTACATTATACCACCATGTTTTTGCATGAATCAATGGACAAAAAACCCATGAAAACATTCACTTAATTGCTTATTAGGCCAATAAATCACACAAATATCAAGCTATAACCACTTCATTATCCATGGATCAAGCAATTAAAGTCCTAAAATAACCACTTTGATGCATATTAGGCCAAGAAATCCCACAAAAATCAATAACTAACTAATATTCACCAACTTTATGCATGAAGCAAACAATCAAGGTCAAAACAATTCAATAAAACCAGCACCATGATCCCAAAGGGGCTACAATGCCCATACTAATTCCTCGAACAATCATCTTCAACTAAGGGGAAAAGGGGGATAAATAAGGTTCATCCTCGAACAATCAACTTCGGATAAAAGGGTTCTAATTTCTAAAACATAATCGGAAAAAGAATTCTAACCTGTCTCCCTTTGGTTTCTTCACACCATCTCCAATAATAATATTAGCCATGGTATACTCGCATCGCAACGCACCTGAAAAGCATTATAACCATGTATCATGCTATTAACAAATGAACTTTCCACGTAAGAAAGATATATCCATTATCAACATGTCAGCAATATAAATCAATGTATAAACTAAAAGTGTGATCTTTAAACATATCAGCAATATAAATCAATGTCTTATGGTTATGTATAAACTCCTTACCTATAGTCAAGGCAGGCCACTATGATGTCTCTCTCTGCCAACTGAAATCCAAGAAGAGAACCCCTAGCTAATGATGCAATATACTGCAACCAAACAAATATACGAACAAAAAGACTAGTTAGCATTCTTTGCTTGCCTCCAAAACTACCTCGGAGTTTTATTTCTGGAAAGAAACTTACAGTTGCTGCCCGCTTTTCACTGAAGAATTTGCACTTTTGAAGCTCTTTGTACAGCTCCCCTTTGGGCGCATATTCAAGTATCAAATACACACGTTTCTGCACACATAAGACGGGTTACAATTTCAGCTTCGTACAAAAACACGAGACTATGTCCATCTGCATTAGCAACTTTATTACATAAAAGTAGATCGAGCACGATCATAGAAGTATCCATATAGACGTAGTATGTTAGGATGACGAAGATGACTTTGTATTTCAACTTCTCGCCGTATCTGATGCTCCACTTGAGACAGTTTCAGCTGGCTCTTGAATAGTACTTTGAGTGCCACAATATGATTGCTCTGATTCAGAAAATCAACAGTTTCAGTAAAATTCTCAAAATTCCCCTTCACAACTATGTTACTTGGATTCGGGTACACGTGTAATTATCTAAGCACCCGTCTCTGCCATTTTCTGAACATATCCCTGATTTTCGCCCAAAAAATGAAGTATCGCAAGTGTCCCTACCCATGGCAGAATGTTAAGGATCTCACACGAGTACACAAGGTAAAACGAAATGAGTTTGTTGAACGTAGATTTAAATTAAAAATAAGTTAATTCTCTTTGTTTCTATTAATTACTGCTATGAATTAAATGTAGATCACAATATATCTCTAAGTTAAAAGAAGCCAATATATGTTGAATCAAAATCAACACAGAAACAATACACTTAATAAAAAAAAACTATTTGAAGAAACGAAAGAAAGAACAAAAATAGAAGACTGTATACTCTCTTCTCTCTCGCCAAGTAGACATGACCAAACTTTCCTCTACCGAGAGGTTTTCCGATTTCGAAGTCATTGAGAGTCCACCGTTTCTTCTCCGCTGCAGGAACCTCTTCAGATGCCTGAAAAACACACATATGCATCAATTTAGGTTGAAATTAGTCAGATCGCAATGAACACAACACGAATTTGACTCATTTGAACGAATCAAACCCAATAAAACACCTTCAATTTCAGAGAGAAAACACAAATTTTCAAACACTTCAGAGATTCAATCGGAAATGAGGAATTTAAGTATGTAAGCATATAATCTTCCATATTTATTGAAGCAATTAAATCTTGAATTTTCCGCACCAAAGATATGAATCAAAACCAAATGCCGAAAAAGGAAATAAAATCAAAATTATACTTTTGAATTAGCGTCGACATACAATAGTTCCTCAAAAATGTCTTATAATTAACCAAACAAACCGAAAAAGAACTTGCACTGATCTAATAACTTAGAACAACAGAATCACATAAGCACTTCTCCTAGTATCTCAAGTCCAATTACAGCTTTACAACTCCCAATATTACACATCAGAGCGAGATTACACTAAAACTTACCATCAAGAAAACACCAAGATTCACCACACTCCCAACATAATATCATACTATAACTCATTTTGCAAATTATTACATGCAAACATTATCACCGAAATAATCCAAAAGACATTAACATCATCCAATTCATCAACATGTATTCACATTTTCCAAATCAAAATGAAATCAAATTACAACATTAAAAAATAAGAATGAAGAAAAAAAGAGAGGAAGAGAGAGACCGAAAGAGGAGCCATCCAATTTGACGACGGTGAGATGAATGGGAGCCTGAGCTAATTAATTCAAACCGACATGCCCAATTCAAGCACTAAAAGCAATAAAAAGAAATCACAAACTAATTTTTTCTTAAACCTTACCCAATTTGATAAGATGATTACATTCTTCATCGGTAAAAAATGCCCTAAAAATTCAGCAACCAGCACCACCACCGGCCAAGATCTGCGCAACAAGCGAGAGGAAGGAGGAGTAGAGCCACGGCAACACCAGCGGCAAACCAACAACAACAGCAACGACAACAACCGTGGTTTGAATGTCGCACAACCGGCCAAGATCTACCAACAAATCGCACATTTGATGACCTCTTTTGAATGTCGAACATCGAAGAAGAAGAAGATGAAGGAGTAGAGATGAAGAGTTCGAACATCGATGTCAGTTCGAAGCTTAGGCCATTAGGGCTGAGTTGAGCGGTTTTTTTTTTTTGTGAGATTTTAGGCCCGAGTTGAGGAGAAGAAGAAGAGGAGATGAAATGGGGGAGAGAGAGAGAGAGGGGTGTTTCAAAGAATGAGGGAATGAAAGAATTGGAGGGAGTTTATTAGGGGCTAGGGCAAATAGAATAATAAAGAACTTAAGGCCCAATAGGGCTGCGGTTAGCCCAAAAACCGCAGCCTGGCGGGCCCGGATGCGTCGTCGTGCACCGCGCCCGGCCAAAGATAAAATTTCTCCTACTCTCTTTTACACTAAACAAGTATAATGGAAGTAAGGTTCGTATCCACAGGGAAACGGGGACGAGTTTATATTCAGCGTGATTCAAAACCTAGATTAAGCTAAGAGCCGAGAAACCTAATAATAATAACAAAGGGGGGTTTCAAGTAGATTATAACTAAACTACAACTAACTAACATATAAATAAGATGAGAAATCAATTATAGGAAGATCTTGAATCCGATTAACATGCACTTCAATTCATTATCGATCATTGAACCTCGACTCTATTCATTTCCATTATTATCTATTGTTGAGAATTAATCTCGCATTCTCCTTATTCTTAGTTGAATAGCACGATCGGCGTGACTATAAAACCCTAACTAAAGGATAACCTAGTCCGATCGCGTCTAAGTTCAATCCAATAGCAAGAATAAACACAAGAGAACCAACAGCACCCGCTAACGTCATACAAGCGATAAACGTTCAACAGTTGATTCAATTTCCCCAAGAAATAACCAAGACGATCTCGCATCTAAGTTACTCCCTAGTTTGCTACCAATTGATAAAAGAATAAAACAATCGGGTTCTATTCTTAAATCTAGCATTAGATTAATTACACAATCAAACTAGTAACGTTCCTAGCATAATTATGCAAAAACCATAGAAAGCAATCATAGAAATTAAACCATAATCAAAGAAACTAAATAGAGAGGAAAGATCTCACAATAATGCTTGAAGCTCCATATTAATCTCGTTCAAGAACGGTTCAAGCTACAATCGGCATAGCATAAGCCAATCCCATAATTGAAATCTACAAAAACTAAATTAGAAAATAAAAACTAAAAAGAGAAGACAACAAGAGAAGAGTGGAGTTTTGGAAACTCCCTCTCCTTGTGGCTGCTGCCCCCTAGGTCTAAAAACAAAGTTTAGTATTTATACTAAGGCTCAAAAGTTAGCCGTCATTTAAACCGCCATAGGGGTCGCGAGGTGCGAGTCTGGTCGCACCGTGCGATGGGCTACTGCCTTCGCAACGAGCTGAAGAATTGGGCCAAACCACGCAGGTCGCGAGGTGCGAGAAATCTCGCGAGGTGCGAGCAGGCATGTCGCGAGGTGCGACAGTCCTCGCGAGGTGCGAGCTGGCTTGCTGGGCGGGTTTGGCTCGAGCGCTGGGCGCGCGCACATGGGCGATGGGCGTGCGATGGCCTAGCTTGCTGCTGGGCGTGCGATGGCTGTGCGATGGGTGAGCTTGGCGTTGGGCGATGGGCGAGCGATGGCCTAGCTTGCTGCTGGGCGTGCGATGGCTGCTGGGCGTGCGATGGCTGCTGGTGAGCTGGGCGTTGGGCGCTGGGTCGAGCTTGGCTTGGCGAGCTTGTGGCTTGTGATGCTCGGCTCAAATGCATTTTACCTTGGAAGCTCGGAATGCATGACATTAACACAACTTATATTGCAAAACTCCGAACTTCCGCTAAGGATGATTTTTATGCAAACCTTAACAATTACGAACAAATCCCTTAGCAATGTGCACCTAAAATACCACAAGAACATCGTATAACTTGAGCGCATCACAGCCCTTCACTAAAGGGCTGCGGTTAAGCCCAAAACCGCAGCCCTTTATTACTAAAGGGCTGCGGTTTTCATGCTAACCGCAGCCCTTCACTCTTAAGGGCTGCGTTTTGCAATAAACCGCAGCCCTTGCACCGCAGCCCTTGCGTTTTTTTCCACTAGACGTGGGTAAACACATTCCACTATCTCCTAACAATATTCCACTAATGACTTCAACAAACTATTTTGAATCAATAATCCAATATGCCCATTTGATTCAAAAATCATAGCCTTCATTTTTTGACATTTTTCAAAACAATTTCCATCATAATTAACCTCACTCATTTAACACACTTCTCGTCAAGTTTCACAATATTTTGATGACATTTTAATTTATGCACATCTCATCACCTACACAATCTTGTCGATGCACATTATCACCAACGCCATTGTTTCGGACTTGTAGGGGTATGCACCGGTCCAGGACTGGACTGGACCGGAATCGATTGGACTGGTGGACCGGAATTTGGATTTTTTTTGGACCGAAACTTTTCCAGTCCGGTCTGGTTTTGGACCTGTTGGACTGGAATCTGCAATTTTTTTTAAAAAAAAAAATCTTTTTACTTAGATTTATACATATTTATAAATTAGATACATTAAAATTTAATAATTCTAACAACAATAATCTTAAAGTTAATAAAGAGTAGGTTTTTACCTTTCTAACTTTATAACTTTTAAATTTTTTTAACCTTTACACTATTTTTTTTTTACTAAAAAACAGAGATTCTGGTCCACCGGTCCGGACCGGAATTTTCCGGGTTTGGATCGGACCGGAAACCTAGAATCCTGATTTTCGGCGGACCGGGGACCGGATCGGAATCCTCAGTCCGGTCCGGTCCAAATTTTGGTCCGAACCGGAAACCCGAAATCCTAATTTTCGGCGGATCTGGGACCGGACCAGAATCCTCGGTCCGAAGGATTCCGGTTCGGTCCAAATTTCGGTCCGACCCTACCTTTTGCACACCCTATTTCGGAGTACCTCTCTCCACACGACCTTGTGAAGTACTTGTCTTCACCTGATGCACATAATCATCATCAACTACTCTTACCATGGTGGTTTGCTCTTCATAATTATTATTTACTCATAAAACGGAAGATGGCTTGCAATGGCTTACTTCTTATTCTTTCTCTCTTCAGGATCTAACCCGGCTTTGATACCAATTTGTTTGAAAGAAGCTTGCAAAACAGAAATATAATCGTGGAAGCAAAACTACTGAATTCTCATTACAACTTTAATCAATGAAAAGTGCCATGTTAAATAGGCGACAAAATGAAACGTTGTTCCTAAAATAAAGCAACTAATACTAGAGTTGAGGAGTGCTACATGGTGCTTGTGGCTTACTGCATGTCCCACTTAGTGATCCACTTCCTTTAATTGCAGCTAAATTAGACTAAGCAATGCAAATAACCTAACTAGAAATAAAGAAGACTAACTTAATACTACTTGAAGCATATATTTTAACAGTTTTGAGATATAGGGATTAGGGAGTTCATATACTAAACGAGACTTGGTCACTTGAAGACTAAAAAAGAGCTAGCCAAAATGTTAATCAATTAATTGAAACAAATTATTACTTACAGATAGAAAAGGTTAATTACATCATGGTCATTCAATAAACTCCTATTTTCCTTTTCTTAAATGTGGCCCTCATGATCAATTCCAAGGTACATGTAATGCAAAAATCATGAATCAAGCAAGAGTTTCAATCCTTTGGTTAAATATATCACAATATCTACTTAACCTAGTCTCTAAGATTTGTTGAAGAAGAGCTTTTAGACAAGGAAAAAGGAAATGGAGGTTGTAGAAGCATAAAGTTTCCTGCAGACTTAGACTTTGATGTTGATGAGGTTGGCTTGTTTAAGAAAGTTGGTGCGCAACCCTTACCATTTTGATGATGAGACAAGGGACTGGCTGAAATTCCCTGAACTTGATCAACCCATTTCAACTTATGTGTCGAACTCTCACAGTTCGCGCGATTTATATTGGTAACGTTAATGTTGTTACTTCCCGCAATCGACGAAATTGCAGCAGCTACTGCAGATTGGAAACTTGGGTCTGAAGTAAGTACTTTGGTTAATGTTTCTGTCAAGAATTGTTGAGAAGAGGAGGAAGAAGTTGTAGCTTGGTTCATCCTTTCCAAAAAATTAGTATGGCTTAAAATTTCATTATTGGTTGGTTTTCCGAAATTTATGGATCCCATTGGAGGTTTATTCAATGGCAACAAACCATAATTTAGGGAATTAGTATTGCTCCAAGAAATTGGAAATATACTTTTTGTTTCTGAAGAAGAGAAGTCTAGACTTCTTGAAGAGTAATGAGATGGTGATTGAAGGAAATCATTGGAGGTGATGTGTGATGTTTTACTGAAATGTGAAGGAGGAGTACAAGTGAGATCCAAGGTGATTGTTGGTGGTGTAGGTGAAGAAGAGCTTGGTAAATTGAACTGTCCAGTGTTTGAGTTGTTATAAAGGGTGAAGTTGAGACCGTTGAGGTTCGTCGTGGTCATTATAGAAGGAGCAGAAGAACTAAGGCCGGCTTGCGAGGTTGATGAGCCGGACAAAAGGATTGACGCTGCTGCTGAGGTTGTGGAAGCCATCGCCGTGGCTGCCACTGCAAGTGGGTGGTTGTGGGTTCCTTCATATGTGGTTATTAGAATGGACATGTCAGTTGAACACCTTTGCACCTGAAATTCAAGTAGAAGGAACGATATTAGAAAGTTATATCTATTTATTTCTATGAAATTATGTAAAGTTCAATGTGGCGAGTATGTAGATAACACTAAGCATGCATGTGTTCGTTTGATATCTTCATCTACAACTGGTTGTCCTATGGAGGACGATTTTTATAGACCCTTCCTGATAGTTGCGTCAATCATGTTAATCTCTCCATCACTTGCATAAGATAGTGGCTCATGAGGAAATTAAATGATATACATTATTTTTCCTATATTAATTTTAATTTATCCATTGAACTTCAAAATTCATAGAAACCAAAAACTGCAACTAGTTTGTCAAATATCCAAAGAAACACATTAATGAGATGTGCAATTTTAATAATTTTTACCAATGCATGCATCTAATCCTGTCTTACTTAGCTATATAGATACTTCATATTATGTTTGGAGATGAAGAGAAAAAGAACTCACTTGTTTCCTGACTGGACATGATGGTGCTACTGTACAACGATAGTAGGCACGCGGACATGGATTTCCCTTTGCGATTTTCTGCCCATATTTCCTCCATTGGCATCCATCATTCATCTGCATTGCATTTTCTTAAGGCTTTAAAATCTTATTCCAACTATACTGATATCGGCTATATAATAAATAAAAAATTAATCAAACTTACTCTAATCATATTTATTTTGAAAACTGACAATAAAAAAAGTTGTTCTACGTACTTTTCAAATTTCCATATTTGTAGAGTTTGATTTTTCTATTAAAAAGAAACTTGAAAACCGAAAATAGAAAATGATAACGAACAATTTGCAAGACATATAAACTTACCGTGGGTGTATCACATCTTGCTCTTACAGAAACCCTAGCTCTTTTGGTGATGTTTGTCTGTGAAGGCTCGTCTTCCTCTACACCATCTTTCATTGTCTTCTGCACCTTACTTGGTCGCCAAGTATCTCCTACGCCATCTTCTTTTGCATCGTCGATCTCAGTACTTTTATCGGATCCCTTATCGAATAAATCAATCGTTGGTAGAGCTTTGCATCCGAAGCCTAGTGAAAGTCCTTCACTCATTAACTTTGTATCTTCTCTAACTACACTAGAGATGATACTATTTGTATTATTGTTATCATCCTTCTTACGCTTGTTAAGAACTTGAAAGCCTAGGCTTAGAAAAACTTCAGCTTCTTCTTCTTCTTTTTGTATTTCAATTGTCAAAGATTTATTTTCTGACATTGTTATTGAAGGTGATCGTTCATGTTGGAGGATGTCAAAGAAGCGCATTTGCAGTGATCTGTAGTCATTTTCAGTTCGTTCTAACATCTTCTTTAACCTTACATTTTCTTCTTTCACCTCAATCATCTCAGTTTTCGCTGATTCAAGTTCATTAACCTGAAAAACGTATACATGATAAACAATAATGAATAATTATGACTAAATAATTGAGTATATATGACAAATTTTTTTTTGCTAAATAAGCAATGTTTTTCAAATAATAATAATGGGATAATATACCATACGCAATAATGCAAAGGACAACTCAATAAGCTCTTTTTTGAATCTCATCTACAAAATCTTTTATGATCGGAAATCAGACAACTTTTAGTGCTAATAGCATTATCGATTCTGACTATATAATACTACTACTTACTCCGACCTTTAAAGGCTCAATCTTTCCTTTTTTTTTTTTGCATGATGTCTAACACATGTTTTTGGCCGTTTTGTATCTTCAATTTTTATATAAATACAAAGTACAAAGAATTTAAAATTTAGATATATACACATTGATTATATCTCATATGAATATACATTTTATTATCTCTTGATCAGAATTACATCCAAAATTTACAAATTAAAGTTTGACTTTTTTTTTGCTAAGCAAGTAAGAAGAATATTGATCAAGCTCAACCATTTACAATATGGCCAAACCAAAGGGAGAGCAACTAGGTTAGACCCCTCACCCTAAGGCAGGCAACAAGCAAATAATCTGTGCATTGTGCTCTCAGGAGCACAATGAGGATTGTGCTCCCACAATACAAAATAGAACATTTACAAAAACGAAAATGAATATTTTACTGTTGAAGTGGAACATTACAAGAATTTACTTACGAATACGAACATTTTACTGTTGAAGTGGAATATTACAAGAATTCACTTACGTAAACGAACATTTTACTGTTGAAGTAGAACATTACCAGAATTCAATTACAAAAAAGAACATTTTACTGTTAAAGTGGAACATAACTAGAAATTCGATTACTTAAATAGAACATTTGCTCATCAAATATATAACATATTTTCACGACAAATAGAACATATTTTTTACTGAAAAATAAGCTTTGAACAAACAATTTTTTAAAATAGAACATTTGCTTATCGAGAATAGAACAATTTTCACGAAAAAAACAGAACATAATTTTCTGCTGAAAAATAAGCTTAAAACGAACATTTGTTGACATAGAACATTTAATTATTGAAAATAGAACAATTTTCGCGGAAAATAGAACATATTTTTTTGCTGAAAAATATGCGTAAAACGAACATTTGTTGAAATAGAACATTTACTCATCGAAAATGGAACAAATTTACTGGGTGCACCATGTGCACCGTGCTCCTGAGAGCAGGATAGAATTTTCAACAAGTAAAAGCCTATATACATCATTTAATTACAAAGTTTGACTTTAGAAAAAGCAGATAATGTAATAAGAGACAAAGGAAGTACAATTTAATCGAAACTGAATATTCCCTATGTACTCCTATGAATTCAATATTAGGCTCAGGCACACATTTTAGTAATTTCTTAGTATCGGATTATCAGCTTCACAATAGATGGTGTGGAAAAAGAATATAAAAGTTAATTGATACAGGGAGCCTAGGATCCATCTTACATAGGATATATGAGAAGAGAGTCTGTGTGAGAGATCGAGTTAGTGAGGGAGGATCCATATAGAAATTCGAAATATCATATGGGTCGGGTGAGTTAAAGCTTATATTGAAGCTAGCAAATAGTTTATTTGTGACTATCACAAACAGAAATATATTTGAGAATGGAGGAAGATAGGAAGTATTTCGTAATACTGGTATAGATGGTGTGTCATGATAATTAATAGGTCGACTGTTTATAATGTTACTGCTTAATTAGAAAACGATATTAAAACAATGACTTTCTCAGGAGTCAAAACTACATTGAGAGCAATTCCAAAGCAGTACCAATGTACCATATAAAACAAAAAGATGACATCAAATATGTACGAAGTCAGCTGAATCTTCTGCATAGCTTATCTCTGATATATAAATGTTAATTTTATGATTGAAATTCAAAAATACAATTCAGTCCTACAGCCGACTTTTTCTTTTTTATTTCGCCATTGGCAATATAATATTACTAATTACAACAAAATTATGTCCTAGTAAAAAGCTACAGTAATAGTTTTTTGCTAGGGTTTGGCATAACCTAATTACCATCATTTTTACTTAAGCAAAAAAAAAAGCATTTAATTTTTTTTATTTTTTTGTATAACTTCAGTTAAAGTAATCTGCATTGGTTGTTAAGAGGAAGATTCATATACGATTCTCGCTCATTTGCTTTTTATGCGAGCTTGTTGAATTATGAATAGTCTGAGATGTAAGTTTGTGAAATAGTGATGCATGAGACACAAAATTGCATCTCTTGGGGATCACGTATTTATTTTCCTTTTCTAATATGAGTTGAGGGCGTTGATGTATTAAAGTATAACATATTGGTAGTGCTACAATATGATAATAATCCACCATTTCATCTGTATGATAATAAGCTATTTATTTTTTCAAAGTGGAGCCTCGCAAAATTTGACCACAAATTATTGTCAATGTGTAAGAAAAAAAGTAAATAGATGAGATATCGTCAGATTCCACTGAATATATATATTCAAAATATTATTATCATTTTTTTAGCACATTATTGAAGATATTAATAGACAAATATATGTATGTGTTGGATCGAAAATTGTGCACAAAAAAATGTGAAGTTTATTATGAGATGCAAGGATATTAACGGGAAGGATTATTCATGAAGAAACTATATTATCCTTTCTAGAGTTATGACGATCCTACTAGGCACCTTAGCTTCTTTACATAAGAATCATTTTGGAATTCATGTGATTGATCACTTAGGGATCTATTAATTTCTTATGTGGCGTAACCATTCAAATTTAAGATAATGAATTGTTGTTAATGTACTATCATCTAGCACTAACATACATGTGTATTTCTTTCGTCAAAATAAAACTTGCCCTTAAACTAGACATAACAATATTTGAAGTAATACAAGGAAAAAACTTAGGATAGGAACATAGGAACTCTAATTATTTCAAGTAGTGTTACATGTTGACATGTACAAATCGCAAATAAAGAACTCAATTAACTTAAGTTACCTCTTTGTCCATCCTTGGAATGTCCTGCTTGGGAGAAGAGATTATGGAAGTGTAATCTTCATCTTTAATTCTTGGCTGAAACACAAAATGTTACACAAAGTAAAGATATAGTATATTTTTTATTGCATAGATCTCAATTTCTCAACCCTTTTAGAGAAAATAGCTGGGAAAAAAATAAAATAGCAAATTTTACATAATTTAGATTAAAAAAACCTTCTTCTTTCAATCTTCATTTACCTTCATTTCTTCTCTGAAGTTGTCTTCCAATTTGACGATTACCCCATTTTTTTCTGCTGTTGTTTCAGCACCAGAACTAGAGGTTGTCTCTCTGTTGGCATCCATCTTTCAAAGAAAATCCCAGTTTCAATTTTCTGATACTAATGTTTTTGTCCTTGACTATGAAAACTAGCACTAGTCTTTCTTATAGAAACTACCAAGCATTGACTTCACATTAAAAAATCAGAAACAAAAAGGACAGAAAATAAACAAAACTCTTAATCTCTTCCCATTACAGAAGCATACGCATAAGTGTGTCAACTAGACAATCAGTCTAGTAAACAAATGCGAATTTTTAAGCATCTTTTAATATAAGATTAACAAAGAAGTGTTCAACTTCAAATGTGGGCTTAATTATTAATTATTAATAAACAATATAATTAGATTTTAAAAAATGATAACTAAAAATGAAAACATTAAGCAGTAACTAAGTACTAATAACAATGAATAATGCGTGATTTTATCGTGGGGTTAATTATCAATAAACAATATAATTAGATTTTAAAAAATGATAACTAAAAATGAAAGCATTAAGCATTAACTAAATACTAATAACAACGAATAATGCGTGATTTTGTCGTAAAACTGCAGACTATTACCATGGTAGAAATATATATTACACTTACTTATTTGTTAATTCTTAGGACGGCATATATCAAAACCTTGCCATTAACTCTCCTTTAATTGGAGCTGATTAAAGACCTAGAGAAAAAAGGGAGATTAGATACCTTTCAATTCATTTCAACAAGTTTGTTGGTTCGTAAGGTACGGTATTCAAACAAGGTGAAGCTTCGTACCTGGAGAATATGTCACATGGATACTAGTCAGAATAATATGATGAGTGGGATACCTTTCATCTAGTTGCCAATTTAAGACACAACGAACTCTAAACAAATTTCAAGCTTTATTAATAAATTAAAGTGAGACTTTGTTGTCCATTTTCATTGACTCTTAAGGGTAATCTATTATCTTGTTGCTCCATAATCCATATTATATGCTTAATCTTCTTAATAAGTATGTTCGAAGGGTTGTTGACTGCCGTAACTACAGTTGGCAATGGTTGTATACCCGCAGACTTGGTAAGGATATTCATTAACTTTGTAAAATATACAAGATTAAGCTTTAGACTAGTACTGACTACAAAATTAATGGAGGAGAAATAACGATTTGTTTGGCAAAAGTAGCTGCAGTGGTACTTGTTTCCTTTCGTAGATTGTTGATATTAGTTGTTCCAAGTTAGCTATTAAAATAGCAATAAAGCATTATAGTTCGGTAAAACTAGTGGTTGGTTTAGTGAAAAATTAAAAATGAGAAGTATACTATATCCGATCAAAAGCTACTCCAGAAGCTAATTTTTGCAAAACTACCACATGTCGCAATAGTTGTTAGCTATTAGGGCATAGTCATCAAAGGAGCTTTTAAAACAATTAGCGTTCAGTAAAATTAGGTTTTGGTTCACTAATAGAACAAAGAATTATTTTATTACGGGTTTTTGAATTTCACACATCTATGATCACTTTCTTCCTTTTCCACTCAAATTTTCTGAAATCTAATGGGAGAATTCCCAATTTATCGAGTAATGTCTATCCAAATTGGAACTTGAAGTATTAAACAAAATATGATTGCAGGCCTAAAGCTACGCTACGAGAACTGACTTGGTATAAATATTCTATCCATAGCTACGTACTGGCCATTTGCCCCCTCCAACTTCTCCCCCTAAGAACATGGACACTCCGATCAGCTGTAATACTTTTTAATTAATAGAAAATTAAGCATCTTATTAAGGGTTTATTTTTGTTTTAAATTAGATGATAACAAAATCTAAGACTTGAATTCCCATTTCTTTGTTCTTGTGTATTTTTTTTTTTTTTTCTTTGGGGGTCAGACTTGGCCTTTTGGCTTCATGGGAAGGTCGAAAAGTCTGCTTTTTCATTACTTCCTGCCACCGTAATCTGCGTTACCTAATTCTTCTTTTTCAGCATACCATATTTAGATTTTATGATCACTATTATCTTGATTTCCAAGCATTTTAATGTGACCTTAATGAGTTTGGACTTTGTATGTAGTTTTCCAACGAAAATCTTCTTGTTATAATGTTTATCACCGCTAATAAAAATATGTGGTTTTGTTCCTATATATTTTATCATCATTGAGTAGAAAGTAACCTCCTCTTTAGTTTAATTAGTTTTTAGCAATTAATATATTCTATTAAGTTTATATTTTAGATTTTCCTACATATTTAACTATTATTTTCATTGATGATGTATGAATAAAAATTATGATAAGTTGATAACTTAAAAATATACATTATAAATTTGTAACAATATCTTACACGTACATCGACAATAAAGAAAATGGCCTTAAGGGTATGTTTTACCATGAGATCTTGTAAAATTACACAAAACTCATAATTATTACAACCATTTATTACCTGCAGCTACCAAACAATTGTCAAGGACTTAGGGTACGTGTATATAAGCTGGAATGCTGGATAATAGTTTTGTTGAATACCATACCCTTCCTCAACCCGGTGTCCAATAGTGTCCATAACATGATGTCAGTAATTCAGTTAAGGTCAAGTTATTAGCAGCTTCGCAGCTGAAGTTGTATTAAGCTAACCTACCTCTTGACATGGAAGACAAACTATTCATCTTGAAAACTATATATTGCGCCACTATTTTAACTGTTTATGCGCAGTCTGAATGACTTCCATGGTGTTGTTTGATTACGTAATGGTCTATATGTTGGTTCATTTTTCTAGTGTATGGTAAAGACTTGGGAGGGTAATAGAGTTGAGAGACGATTATTTATTCATTTGGCTGGTCTATCAATTCAAAATCAGCACCTTAATGTTGGTCCTCATGCTCCGTTGAGTTTAACATCTCTTAAAGTCTATTAGGAGTAGGTAAAATAGACCGAGTTTTAGCTGATGTTGAGCTTTTGAACACGATCTAAGCGATAACTAGATTTATTGGATGTAATATTAATCCAATAAATAATTAGTATTATGGGCACATTGATCATTGGGAGATTTTTGAATTTCCATTAATTACTTCAAACTCTTGTATAAGATGGTACGATCTAATTAAACAACAATTAGATGAACAAAAAGAAGTTACAAATAAATAAAAACTAGACTATGAAAAATATACGAAAAAACCTTTAACGTTAATATATATATATATGAGTTAGTCTTGCGTGGACCTGGTCCACATTAATATTATTGTGGACTAAAGCCACTTATTTAACATAATGACCCTTTTTTTTCCATATAGTAACCTTTTTAAAATCTTAAGTTACACTATACAGTTACTTTCTATCATAGTGACTTTTTTTTTAATATAGTCACTCTTTCTTACATTAGTTTATCATAATGAAATTTTCAGTTTGTGACATAGTAACCTTTTTTTCACATAGTCAAACTTTAGAATCTCTATCTATTCATTTTTTATATCTACTTTTTTTATATAGTGACCCTTTTTTTTATAAATCAGATGAATTAGCATTAGGTCCACACTAATTTAGTGTGGACCAGGTCTATATAAGACTTTTACTATATATATATATGTATATATATATATATATGTATATATATATATATATATATATATATAAAAGTAGATAAAAATTAAACAAATTATGTATAAAGTTTTTGGTCTCCCAACTCAACAGATTAGATGGTCTTCTAGAGACCAGCTCTTCATTATTTAATCCATAGATTGGAGACATATAGGCCAACTGGTTGTTTTTCAATGAAGCAGGGTCATCATACATAAATTAGTTGTTCATGAATTGGTAAAAGACTATTAGTTTTGATGTCCTAATGCACGAACTAAGCATTAAGTAAAGTATTCAGTTTTTTTTAAGTCTTTTATACTATAGTTTCATTGAGTTTCCTGTTTTTCTGCTGCTAATTTCTGATGTGAAACTTATAATAAATATAAGAATCAATGAAATCTGCTAATTAAGAGGAATTGACTTGAGTCTTATAACTATAATTGACTTATCAGCTTGATCTATTGGAAGTTTGATCAGTTTGAGGAATAATTATTAATGCCACTAGCTAAGAACATACTAGCAGACAGCTAAAGCATTACTTTTCTCAACCTTAGACCTGCACGTTGTTTAGTTTAGCTGAAGCCAAGTCAAGGAATATACTTTCTACATACTCTTATATGCAAACACATGGACTTTAGGTTTATAGAATTATTAAGACCTTTATTTGCTCACCAACCTTATTTGCATCTGCTTCATGAATTTTTATTTTTGGCAGTTATACAACAAGAAAGGCTAGCACATTTCTAGAGAAGTAAATAAGTTGCTGATTATATTGCTTTTCTTAATCACCTCATACTTGTCTATGTAGATAATGACCACAATTCTAAAAGTAAATTTTCTTATCTTCTTGCTCTAGATCAGTTAGGGTACAAGATGCTTTCACTTGACCTTAAAAAATTAAGTTTCACATTTATTAAGTTCCAATAAGTTTAGATAAGTCCAAATTCTGTTTCTAATACTAAAAACTGTAATGTGGATATGGTTAGCAAGTCAGACTTTGCTAAATGGGTATGAGTTTGAAGAATGTTGTATCGAATCTCTAAATGGGCCGTCACCTGCAAATTAAGAAGATTAACCCGGGGGTTTTCCGAGCGTACCCTCTCCGATGCTTAAGTTAGTCAGCTGATCAATAGAAAGCAAGAGAGTGGAGAGAGTAGCTAAATGTATGTGTTTGTTTTGTTAGTTGAAATTACCTTTCACCTGGTGCCAAATGGACTATTCATAATAGAGAATAGGTTTAAGGGGCCTTGGGACGACCCATTACACACCTTTGTCTCTATTTTCCCTGCCTTGGGTTGTCTTGGGCCCGGCATATGGTTGGTCGGTATTTAGACCCCAACAATTTGCCCCCTGCCCCATTATCCTTTTTATAGGATAATGGGTATTGATCTGGTTTTGGAACAATGACTGCGGGCCGCGGGGTAGAAAATCCTTGGGTGACCCACTTTAATGATTGGCAATTGTTCTTGGAACAGCCCAGTCGTGATTACGACAAAATTTCAAATTATTCCCACAACCACTGGTCGTGCTCTGTAAGGGTGCCTACTTCCCCATGCCATCCTTTTCGGTAGCAGGCTCCTCTTCGTCTGGCAGAGCCACGACCATTGTAGGCAGTCTTCCTGGCTGACTTGACGCCTCATGAGCGGATCGTCTACGATCATTTAGAGGGTTCAGACAAAACACCTATCTCTCCAGAAGTTCCCCGGTCCTCTGCCTGGTGTCTGGCTCCCGAACTTTGATCATATCTCCCAAGATGAGAGGCTGTGGGGTTTGGGTGGTATGAGCCTCGTCTTTGACAGAAGTGAGTCTCTCTTTCTTCTTTGCACAATTTTTCTTTTTTTACACTTTGCTGACTTCTCATGTTTCGTTATTGCAGGGTCAACCCGTGCCTTCCTCGTTGACAGGCCTGTTTGGGGGAACTTGATATCTCCTATGACCTTTCCTTGGTTTGGAGAGTGTCTGTTGGAACACAAGGTGACACTCAAGAAGGGCGGGGTTGAATTGATTGGCTAAAACTGATCGATTTTCGCAAAAACACTCTTATGGCACAGTGCCGTGCACTGTGTTATTCACTCGTAAAATCTCCGATTAACGTTTTTGCTCGAACGAAATTGTATCAAACAATAAAACAATGAAATCAAATAATAAAATCCTTAAACCAAACAATAAGACACAGGAATTTAACGTGGTTCAATCTCACCTCTGAGATCTACGTCCACACACAAACTTCTCTTTTATTATTTGAATCGTAAAATACCAAACTCTCGATACAATTCGATTCCCCCACTACTAACTCTAGTAGTGCTCCCCAACACTTAACCCTAAGTGTTGCTACTCTCCTATAATATAAGAATTACAGAAAGAAAGATTCCTCAACGACGTGCTTCTTATTCAAGCAAATAGAGGACAATTACAAACGTTGTTTAGTTTCCTAATCTGACTAGAACTCTGTGCTATACTCTGTGCCTTAGGAAACTGTTTTCGGCTCTTAATATCTCCGATTTTCTCTCTCGAAAACGTGAGTTATAAAGCGAGTTGCAATCCCTTATATATCTTGGTGAACTGAATAACAATCCTTCTCCAAGATATATTATCTTTGAACAATTTTTATTCCTAAAATAAAGGGATAAAATTCTTTTCCTATTTAAAAACCAATTTTATCTTTTATAAAAAACTGATTTTCCTTTTCCTAATAGGATAAGGATTTCTCCATATCTTATATTAACTAGATAAACTCTTAAATCAGTTTTTTTATTAAACAAACTTTATCATATTGAAAAAACAGTTTTTCTCCTTCTTATCAAAATTCTTTAAAAACGTTTTATGATTTTTTTTTTTTTCGAAAAAAAACTTTTATCTTTTATATACAAAACGTTTTATCAAAATCAGTTTTTATAAAATTCTTTTTTTATTTTAAAACTAAACTTCCTTTTTATATAGATATATAAAATTAACATAATTATTTATTCCCTTAACTCTAAGAAAATAATAATTATTCTAATTTTATATTTCTTTATTTGGCACATAATATATCATCGAGTTCTAGCATATTACATTTTGCATATAGTAACTAAACTTGGAATTCAATATAAACTTGGACTTCAATCTTGATTCTTCACTTCTTCAAAGTCTTCATTTATTATTCCTTTCTCAACCATCCCGTCACAAACTTTCATACTATACCATATTATATTATTTTTCATCATCAAAACTTAACATGCACATGCACAACAAATTCCCCCTTTTTGATGATGACAAACACTAAATATAATATTATTAAGTAATCACTTTTTCCCCCTCAAAATATGCACCATTAATAACATAAGGGAAAATAGCATAAGATCATTCACAAGTAACATGGTAACAAGATAACCAATTATTCATTAGTCTAAGTATTATACCCATCTTCCCCCTTTTGACATTATCAAAAAGGAGAGCATCAACATGTTTAGCGAGACAAAGTGAGATATAGTCAGCAAAATAAATTAAGTAGCTCAAGCAATAGATACTAAGGATGCTGGTGCTATGTCATAATCCAACTCACAATCCGAAGTCATTAAGCAAAAATATAACCCAACTCACAATCCGAATTTATGAAGCAAGAAATAATCATGAAGGATCATGGTTGATGGCTAAGAAAGTAAGATGAATATAGGTAATGCAAACTTGAAGATTTGAAATGGCAATTGGCTCAACAAGTGCTTAAACCCTTTTTTCATATTTTCAACTTCCACAAATAAACATCATAAGACTTTCTTCACTGTGGCACTGTGTGTGGCACTGTGCCACTGAATAATCTATTCCCTTTCAAATATAACTAATCTTCGGATATACTGGAATCCAAAATGATGATCTTCAAAACTTTGATAATGTTCTTCACATTTGAATTAAACTCTAGGACTTATCTAAAATAAATGTCTTACTCTCCTTTTCTTTTTTCTTTTTTTTTCTTTTTTTTTTTTTTTTTTTTTTTATAAAGGAGAAGCAGACCATACAATATTACTAGAGTCAATCAATAAGAGATCAAAGATATTAACTTAATTCGAACCTCATTGTCTTTTTGATACATCTCCTGGCACTGTGCCTTACACAGTGTAAATCAGTACTGTTCATTCTTTCACGTATTTGAGTTTCATTCCAACCTTTTCATGTTCCCCCTTAACTGATGCGTCTTTTTCTTCCATCAAATTATCAAAATGTTCTTTCCCCATAGATTATCATGAATCAAGATTAAAAGCACTTGTTGAACTTTGGAGCAATGGGTGGGGAAAAGAAGGAATATAATAGGGAAATGACGATAAGGTGAGACATATGAAAGAAAGAAATAATGAGGCACAAATGTCAAACTCATAAATAGAAAATCAGATTATTGGGATAAAGATCAAGCTTGCTATAGGAGAAAGAAGTTACATTTCATAGCTCAAAATCGGCAACTTAGGATCATATAGCTCATTAGTTCGGCAACTTAGGATCATGACATTAGGACAGCATCATTAGACCATTACGAGTCCTTTTTTATATCAAGTGGACCTTTACTCACAATGTTTCAAGAAGACATGCAATCCTACTCCAATTAACATATTTAAAGGAGGACAACAAGCATAATACTCAACCAATTTCTAGAAATTAATCCCAAAGCCACAAATTATCTTGTAAAATATTCATGCATGAATTTCAACATAATTACCTTGATCACACAATTGGGATATGCTTAACAATTTTTTTTTTTTTTTTTTTTTTTAAACCACTTACCAACATCACATTCTCTATGGAGTGTGTTAGGGATTTGCCGACGTTTCAAATACCAAATATTTATCCCTTTTTGTTATCGCCAAATGTAACACACCCTCCATGGTAGGCTACTAGTGAGAGGAATTGAGATTTATCACTAGTCATATGTCATAAGCGACCATTGTCTAGATACCATAGGCTACTTCCTCTCACATTCGCTCGCAAAAAGATCACTTGTTAGTTTTAGGAACCCAAATTTGTTTGGGTCCCTTTTTCTTTCGTTGAGCCTCTAACAAGTCTTTTCTAACCTGATTTGATTTACATACTTAACATTTTTCGCAACACTCTTTTTCTTAATGTTACAGTTCTCCATAAGGTGTCCATTCTTTCCACAGAAGTTGCAAATCAAATACTCAGGTAAATCAACATATTTTCTTCTACGAAAGTCTCTTTCAAAATTTTTGGCACTGTGCCTTACACTGTGCCTCTGGTCTGTATATCCTAAACCAATTCTGTTTCGATTGCTAGTTGTCTTTGGAAATATAGTCTAGGGCCTTTTGACCATCTAACCATTTTTCATACATTTTCCGAGCAATAGTCAATTGTGATTCTAAGAATTCCACGAAGTGTTTAGATCGCTATTTCTTTTTCTTGAAATTTCCAAATCTCTTTTAGCTTTATCAAGTTCGTCACTTAACTTAGCATCATGAGGTAGCATAAGTGGAACAATTTTGGATCTTTGTCTAGACTCTTTCACTTTAATTAACTCAAGTTTTAAAGATTCAATTTGTTTTTCAAGATTCGAATTTTTTGCTTCTAGCTCAGTGTACGGCACAGTGTTATCAACGATTTCTTTTGTGAGGGACTTTTCGTACCTTAAGGCACTTAACTCAACATTTATTTCTTCGACAGTTTTTTCCAGTTCATCATTCTTTTTCATCAGTTCTTTACAGTCCTTTAATAAATCCTTATATTCCAATTCCAACCCAATCTTTTGCTTAGTTAAATTTTTTACTTCCTTTTTCATGATTGAAAAATCATCATTCATCTCTTGACAATCATCAATGATATTTCCAAGCAAAGTAACAAGTTGGTTTTTGAAAGACGATGTATTGAAGGTTTTAGAGAAAGAAGACTTACCTCACTGTCTTCAGTTTCATCTTGGGAGTTTGAACTTTTCGCCATTAGACACAAGTGAGAGTCGTCCCGGCCTTGTGCCCTTCTCTGTATTGTACGTACAGCATTCGGACATAATTTTTCTTCATGGCCTTTGTGCCTCGATCTGTTCTTCATCGGAATCCGTATCTCCCCAAACGGCAAGCTATCATTGCTCTCTTGAATTCTTTCTTGGATTGCTCCCGTTTTTTCCTTGGGCTTTTCATCATCCCATAGGGGACATTCTTTAATCCTGTGATTTAACTCTCCACACTTGAAACAACCCGAATTAGTAGCACTTTTCTTAAAGTTAGAAGTAGTGCTCTTACCTTTGAAATTTTCATCTTTTCTAGGATTGTTATTTTTGTTCTTTTTGAGAAAATTTTTAAATCTCTTAGTAAGAGAATCAATATCATCATCACTATCACTATTTTCAATTTCCAATTCAGTTCTCAAGGCTATACCTTTACTTTTTGGTTCATTAGTTTTAGAATCTAAGACAAGTTCATGAGTCATTAATGAACCAATAAGTTGTTCTAGTGAAAGTTTACTCAAATCTTTAGCTTCTTGAATAGCGGTTATTTTTGGGAGCCATCGATTTGTTAAACTTCTTAACACCTTTCTCACTAAATCTTAGAAGTATATGTTTTGCCTAGAGAACGTAATTCATTAGTGATTAGTGTAAATCTAGTGAACATCTCTTTAATAGATTCGTCATTATTCATAGTAAACAATTCATATTGTTGGACAAGCAAATCTATTCTAGATTGTTTTACCTCATTCGTACCTTCGTGGGCCAACTCGAGTGTGTCCCATATTTCTTTTCTTTGTAGTACAAGCCGAGATCCTTGAGTATTCATCAGGTCCAATTCCATATTGGAGAATACTCATTGCTTTGTAGTTCTTTTTCGGCTTTTGCATAGTCGACCAGAATCGTAGTCATCTTCATCCTTGTCGACCATCTTTCCTTCAGCGTCTTTTCCTTGGATAAGGATTGGTCCTTTTCTAATAACTTTCCAGCATTCATAATCCGATCCTTGGATGTAGATCCTCATCCTAGCTTTCCACCATCCGTAGTCTTTTCCGTTGAAAATCGGGCACTTGGTGTGTCTATCTCGAGAGTCATCTTGCATATTCATGATGTGTATTCTCTAGGGATGAGCCTTTCGAGAATAACCTGCTCGATACCACTTGTTGGAACACAAGGTGACACTCGAGAGGGCGGGGTTGAATTGATTGGCTAAAACGATCGATTTTCGCAAAAACACTCTTATGGCACTGTCTGGGTGCACTTGTGTTATTCACTCGTAAAATCTCCGATTAACGTTTTTGCTCGAACGAAATTGTATCAAACAATAAAACAATGAAATCAAATAATAAAATCCTTAAACCAAACAATAAGACACGGGGAATTTAACGTGGTTCAATCTCACCTCTCGAGATCTACGTCCACACACAAACTTCTCTTTTATTATTTGAATCGTAAAATACCAAACTCTCGATACAATTCGATTCCCCACTACTAACTCTAGTAGTGCTCCCCAACACTTAACCCTAAGTGTTTGCTACTCTCCTATAATATAAGAATTACGGAAAGAAAGATTCCTCAACGACGTGCTTCTTATTCAAGCAAATAGAGGACAATTACAAACGTTGTTTAGTTTCCTAATCTGACTAGAACTCTGTGCTATACTCTGTGCCTTAGGAAACTGTTTTCAGCTCTTAATATCTCCGATTTTCTCTCTCTGAAAACGTGAGTTATAAAACTGAGTTGCAATCCCTTATATATCTTGGTGAACTGAATAACAATCCTTCTCCAAGATATATTATCTTTGAACAATTTTTATTCCTAAAATAAAGGGATAAAATTCTTTTCCTATTTAAAAACCAATTTTATCTTTTATAAAAAACTGATTTTCCTTTTCCTAATAGGATAAGGATTTCTCCATATCTTATATTAACTAGATAAACTCTTAAATCAGTTTTTTTATTAAACAAACTTTATCATATTGAAAAAACAGTTTTTCTCCTTCTTATCAAAATTCTTTAAAAACGTTTTATGATTTTTTTTTTTTTCGAAAAAAAACTTTTATCTTTTATATACAAAACGTTTTATCAAAATCGGTTTTTATAAAATTCTTTTTTATTTTAAAACTAAACTTCCTTTTTATATAGATATATAAAATTAACATAATTATTTATTCCCTTAACTCTAAGAAAATAATAATTATTCTAATTTTATATTTCTTTATTTGGCACATAATATCTCATCGAGTTCTAGCATATTACATTTTGCATATAGTAACTAAACTTGGAATTCAATATAAACTTGGACTTCAATCTTGATTCTTCACTTCTTCAAAGTCTTCATTTATTATTCCTTTCTCAACCATCTGTCACAAACTTTCATACTATACCATATTATATTATTTTTCATCATCAAAACTTAACATGCACATGCACAACAGTGTCTGATGTCCCTTGTGGGGGTCCTTAGTTCTCTCTTTTAGAGATATGTGAACCACCTTTTAACTTGGAAGCTCGCGTATTGGGTGCTGCTTCTGTGAAGCCGAAAGTTCATTCTTCTTATCCTTCTCGGCTGGAAGTTCATTCTTCTCCCTCTTTTCTGCTGGAAGTTCATTCTTCTCATCCTTCTCCGCCTGTCTACCCTCCATGATTTGAGCCTTGGAGGAAGTCTGCTACAGCGGAGAGTTCTTGTCCTCCTTTGGAGGGTCGTCGCAGCCCTCCAACACCGTCGTTTGTTGCTTCCTCTGGGAGGACATGTTCGACCTATGGCGGTGGCTCTGATGGTGACTCTTGCTCAAAGAGGCCAAGGGTAGAGGAGCCTCCTCTGCCTCATACTCTAGAGGAGGCTTTGGCTGCTTTGGTCCTTGTTACTGAGGAGAGGGACAACTTGCAAGCTTGGGTAACCATCCTCCGGGAGCATCGAGACAGGTTGTGCCACATTATTGAGAGGAAGGACCAGGAGTTGGATGACCTCAAACGCAGATATATGGAGGAAAAGCTCCTTAATATTGTACTTTTAATCATTTTCTGAGTCTATCGTTATTGTGCAGGCCCCTTAGGTTGTGTTTCTGTTTTTGAAATGAAATATGATATTTACTTGACTTCCTCTGTAGTGGTACTTATCCCTGCCCCCCAATTCATACTCTTTGTCTTTGATGAGCAAAGTGTGTGAACTTTTGAGCTTTTGTTATTTGCTTTGTATTTGTTTTGTCTGAATTGGTCAGATGATTTCTGCAAATTTGTTCTTGGTAAATCCGCCCTATTTGACTTGATCAGACAAGTTTTGCAAACTTGCACCAAATGTATGTGGGTCTAGCCGCTGCCAGAGACCACTTGGATTTTTGGTTGGCTGGCTTACCTGCCTGACTTGATCAAACAAGTTTTACAAACTTGCACCAAGTGTCTGCAAGCTTCATCGCAACCAGAGCACTTTTCGTTGGCAAATCCGCCTTGCCTGACTTCATCAGACAAGTTTTGCGGACTTGCACCAAGTATATGTGGGCTTAGCCGCTGCCATAGCACTTGGATTTTGGTTGGTAAGATTACCTTGCCTGACTTGATCAAACAAATTTTGCAAACTTGCATCAAGTGTCTCCAGGCTTAGCCGCGTACAAAACACTTAGGTTTTGATAGACAAACTTACCCTGCCTGACTTGATCAGGCAAGTTTTACAAACTTGCACCAAGTGTCTGCGGGCTTAGTCGCGGCCAAAGCGCCTGGATTTTGATAGACTATCTTACTCTGCCTGACTTGTTCAGACAAGTTTTGCAAACTTGCACTAAGTGTCTGCGGGATTAGTCGCGGCCAGAGCACTTGTATTTTGGTTGACAAGCTTACCCTGCCTGACTTAATCAGACAAGTTTTTCAAACTTGCACCAAGTGTCTGCGGGCTTAGCGTAGCCAGAACACTTGGATATTGATTGACAAGCTTACCCTGTCTGACTTGATCAGACAAGTTTTGTAAACTTGCACCAAGTGTCTACGGGCTTAGCCGCTGCTGTAGCACTTGGATTATGATTAACAAGCTTACTCTTCCTGACTTGATCACACAAGTTTTGCAAACTTGCACCAAGTGTCTGCATGCTTAGCCACGGCCAGAGACTTGTATTTTGATTAACCAGTTTACCCTGTTTGACTTAATCATACAAGTTATGCAAACTTGAACCAAGTGTCTGCGGGCTTAGCCGCCGCCAGAGCACTTGGATTTTGGTTAACAAGCTTACCTTGCCTAACTTGATCAAACAAGTTTTGCAAACTTGCATCAAGTGTTTGCGGGCTTGGCCGCTGCCAGAGCACTTGGATTTTGGTGCAACCATTTGGGAAACTTATATTTGTATCCAAAGATTGCCTCTCAAGGCCTTTCATTGAACAAATGCTTTGATACAACCATTCTATACAAAGGATATTTTGAGGATTCAAGCATTCCAGGTGACGTCGAACCTCTTTTCTTAGAGATATATCAGCTTGTAGTTCCTTGGACCTACCTCTTCATATAGTTGGTAAGGGCCTTCCCACTTTGCTAACAACTTCCCGTGGATCTTGTCCTTCTGTACCGCCGTTGCATATCTTAATACAAGATCACCTATTTCTACGGGTTTGGCTTTTACCCACTTTTGTAGTACTTAGAGATAATGGCTTGATATGCGGCCAATTGGGTTTATGCTTGATCAGGACTTTCGGGCAACAGATTCAAGGAGAGCTTTAGCAACTCGTTGTTGGAGTCCTCTTCGAACAGTTGAATTCCCAGGCTCTGGACTCCGATCTCCACCTGCATGACAGCGTCAGTTCCATATATCGAGTTAAAAGGAGTTTGCCTTGTGGTTTTTTTCATCGTTGTCCACAGCGACCATAGTGTGTTGAGAAGCTCTTCTAACCATTTGCTTGTCTGATCCTCTAGCTTCTTCAGTAGGCCGTGAAGGATCTGTTTATTTGTCGCCTCTGCTTGGTCGTTGCACTGGGGATTGCAAACGAAAGAGTAAGCAAACTTGACCCCGAATATGTCTAGCCATTGTCGTAGCGGGAGGTTGTTGAATTGCTTTTTGTGGTCCAAGAACAAGGCCCTAGGTAGACCATATCTAGGGTTGACCCCTTGCCAGATTAAGTGTCTGATTCTTATCTAATTCGATCCATATGGTGAAGTAGTCTACCCCCACAATCAGTCATCTCTTCTAGTAAAGGGCTGGTACAAATGGACCTAGGATATCCATTCCCCACTAGGTGAATGGTATGGGTACGAATATGGGTTGTAGGTCTCTGGAGGGTAACTTGATGTTGGGCGCGAACTTTTAGCATTTCTTGCATATCCGGACAGATCATTGGCGTCTGCCTTCATGGTGGGCAGCCGACTTGGAGTGCTTTGTGGGCAAGTGATCTTCCTCCCAAGTGGTGGCTGCATAACCCTAGGTGAATCTCTCACAAGATGTAGTATGCATCCCTGAGACCAACGCACTTGAGGAGTGGTAAGCTAAAGGACTTCTTGTATAGTTCATCATTGATGAGGCAATACCGGGCAGTAGCCAGTTTTACTTTCCTTACCCTTGTTGATTGACAAGCAGTTCTCCCCACTTTAAAAGCTATTATATCATCCATCCATAAGGGAGATTTCTGTGTCAAAGACGGTGCTCGCGGTCTTGCCAATTATGTTGGTTGGCCTTACCTCAACTAGGACTAACCGATTAAAGTCCTGTAGACTAGAGTTTCCTTGCTTTAATTTGATAGATCGTCTGCCTGTGCATTCTGCGCCCTTGGGAGTTGTTCTATTTTGAAGCTCTCAAACTTGGATGTGAGGACTTTGAACTTTGCTAGGTATTAAGCCACAATCGCCTACCTAGCTTCGTACTCCCCTCTCACCTAGTTAGCAACCACTAGCGAGTCGGTCTTCAGGTGGACATGTTTGGCCTTAAGATTTAAGCACAACTGTAAAGCGGCTATGGTGGCCTCATACTCTGCCCCGTTATTTGATGCTTTGAATTAGAATTCCAGGGCATATTCGATGATTTTCCCCTTTGGGGAGATTACTACCACCCTTCTACCGTATCCGTCGGTCGTGACAGACCCATTTAAGAAGACCTACCAGATCTTGGCGTTTACATCTGTTTCTTCTAGATAGGAGCACTCGGCTAAGAAGTATGCCAAGGCTTGGGATTTTATGGTTGTTCTGGATTGGAATTTATTTCCAAATTCCGTTATTCTAGTTCACATTTGACCAGTCGGCCAGACTTCTCCAATTTTTCCAGCGACTTTTCGAGGGGCATGTCCGTCTGGACGACAATCTCGTGTGAGTCGAAAAATGGCCTAACCTTTCGGGCAGCGTAGGCTGCTTTCCCTATGAGGGGGTACCTTGTCTCTACTCCTGTGAGCATGTGGCTGAGGAAGTAGATGGGTTTCTGCAGCTTATTTTCCTCTTTGAGGAGTACAAACGCTGATCATGGCCGAGCTGACAGCGATAAATAAGTTCGGTGTCTCTCCTCCGTTGGGAATGAGCAACGTTGGCAATTCGCATAGATGTTCCTTTAGCTATTAGAAGATTTTTTTTGCTCTGCCCCCCATTTGAACTCATTGTTCTCTTTCAACACTTTGAAGAAAGGGACTGCCTTTTTGGCAGACTTAGAGATGAACCTCGATAGGGCTGACATTCTCCCCGCTATGCGGTTTATATCTTTTATTGAGTTGGGTTCTAGTAGCCTGGTAGGTTGAAGGCAACCCTGACTTTGTCTGGGTTAGCGTTGATTCCTCTCTCGCTTACTACAAACCCTAGGAATTCTCCAGATCTGACCCGAATACTTTGGGTTGAGCTACATGTTCTGTTTTCTGAATTTAGAGAAAGTCTCCTTGAGGTCTGCAACAAGCTCTTCGTTTGTTTTGTTGTTGACTACGGAGTCATCTACGTCGACCTCTACATTTCTTCCCTTCTGGTTCGCAAAGACGTGGTCTACCAGCCTTTGGTAGGTGGCCCCCGCGTTCTTCAGACTGAAAGGCATTATTATGTAATTGAACACACCGTAGCTCGTGAAACTTGATGGTACCCTGAGAAGGCGTCCATGAAGTTGAGCAACGCGTGGCCGCTAGTTGAATCCACTATTTGGTCGATTCTGGGGAGAGGGTAGCAATCTTTTGGACATGACTTGTTCAAGTTCATGAAGTCCACACACATTCTCCAACTACCGATTCCCTTTTTTACTATCACTACATTGGCGAGCCACTCCAGATATTTGCAGGGTTCGATGAAGCCAGCTTTAATCAGTTTCTTTACTTCCACTCGATGGTTTCATTCTACTCTATTGATAAGTTTCGCCTTCTTTTGCTTAATGGGTCTGCAACCTTCCATTATACTTAGTTTGTGACAGATGAAGGATGGGTCTACCACCGACATGTCTGTTGCGGAGAATGCAAAGATGTCTGCGAATTTCCGCAACAGGCATGTTAGTTTCTATTTCAGCTCATGACTTATTTCAGTCCTGATTCTGACTGTTTTCTGTGTGATCTCTTCATTGAGGCAGACCTCCTTTATCTTCTCCTTGAGTTCAGGCTTCAGATCTTCTTCTGGCCGGCAATCCACCTCAGGTAGATTATCTACCTCCCCTTGGGTTTGGCTTTTGGCTCCCCGGGGTTTCTTTCTCTCCCTTTCAAGCACTGGCGGTGGTGAGTGGCTTCTTTGAAGGTCAGTCATGTTACATGCTCGCGCTACCCTTTGGCGGCCATGGAGGCTGCCTATGTTTCTGTTTCGGTCTAGGTTAATAAGGGTTTGGTGGTGCGTTGGAACTATTCCTTCGACCTCCTCTAGAAATTTTTGGCCCGGTAAGGGATTGTAGGTCGATGTTATGTCAACCACCAGGAAATCGAGGATGAATGTCCTCCGGTTTCCCTATGTCCTTTGAATTGTCGTGGCCAGGCCAATCCTTCCCTATGGGAACACCTTTGCTCCTATGAAGCCCATGAGGGATATGTGGGACTTGTGTGAGTGCTTCTCTTTCCGGTCCATTTGTCAAAAGGTTTCCCTATAAAGGATGTTGACAGAGCTTCTCCGTCTATGAGCACCCAGTGAACGTCGTTGTTCCAGATGTCCATCTTGAGTACCAAGGGGTCTGAGTGGGGAAAGGTCATACCCTTCGAATCTACTGCTGTGAAGGACATGTCCGGCATGTTCGATAGGTTGTTCTTCTCCTCTATGGAGTAGATGTTGGGGTAAGTAAGTTTCTTAAGGTGGGTCTTTTTTGACTTTTGGAGTTTGTCTCCCCGAGAAGAATGTAGATCGTTTTCTTGCCCTTGCCCTCGACCTCTCTATCTGCCCTTATGGGTGATTCCCTTTTGCCGCCCCCCCTCTCGATAGGCCTGATCTTCTGCCCATCTTTGTACTCTTAGAAGGGTTCTTCAAACTGATCCATTCATTAATTTCTTCGCTAGGACAATTGTGGAAGTGACAGTATTTGTTTGTGTCCTTCCCCGCCTGTATTGCCTTTGATGGAAGGGCGTAGGCCTTTGGTGTTCCCTCCAGTTAGAAATTGCGGCCTTGCAATCACTAGCTAATATGCCTTTCTCTCATGTCTTTCTTAGTTCGTGCTTCGATATTCTGGTGTCCTAGGTGTAGAGGAACCACACCAATCCATCCCGAATATGGTGGTTAAACTCTACTGCGGTGACGACGGGGATTGTTGATTGTGGCTGAGCTAACTATAGCGCAAAGCCATATCTCTTTGGTTAACAAGATTCAAAAGGTTTATCGATCCCAGGGGGTGCATATCCATAATAGGCATATAGAAACTATTGTACGTCAAATAACATCAAAAGTCCTGGTTTTAGAAGATGGAATGTCTATTGTTTTTTTGCCCAAAGAACTAATTGGCTTGTTTCGGGCGGAACAAATGGGACGGGCTTTGGAAAAAGCGATATGTTACCGAGCTACCTTATTGGGAATAACGAGAGCATCGTTGAACAGCATATATTTTTTGCTATTATGAATAAAGGTAATTCTCCCTCCGTCCCAGAATACTCTTTCCACTTTCCTTTTTCATTTGTCCCAGATTACTCTTTACACTTTTATTTTTGGATATGACCCACTATTATTTTAATCATTCTACCGTTTAAGCATTGGCCCACACTCTCTCTCCTCCAAATAAAATAATACTACTCCTACTACCTACCAACTCTAACCATGGCCCACACACTCTCTCCTTAAAATAAAATAATACTACTTTTACTAACTACTAACTCCTATCACATCTACTTTTCAATAAAATAACAATTAATAACCAAACAACAACTTATCATCTAAAACTACGTGCATTGATAAGTGTCAAGAGTATTATGGGACGGAGGGAGTACAATATATTTTCAAAGAATTGACTGAGTTATTAACATGAAACCGGTCTCTGCCACCTTCTGTTGTCTCGGTTTAGGGCGTATATTTGTGCCCTGCTTGTGGTTAGAAGATTGTAGTTGTTAAATTTTTCTTGCGGGGGTGGCCCCTTTCTCCTTGGCCGACCTTTTGACAGGCTTCTTGAAGGTGGGCTGGCTCTCTTTCTGGTCTGCCATTTTCTCGGACATAACGAAAGGTGTCACCCTCTTGAAGTCTTTGCTAGCAATGTATTTATCAGCTAGTTGGAGGGCGTCCCCCAATGTATGCATTGAGGACCAGCTAAGATCTTCTTTGAACCGTCGTGGTTGGAGACAACTCCTTAGCGCGTGGATGGCTAGAGACTGCTCCATTTGTGGTATCGATGCCACCTTTCTATTGAATTTGCCCATGAAATCACGTAGACTCTCATTCGGTCCTTGTTAGACCGTCATCAGCCCGATTGTGGATTTAGCGGGCATGGACCCACTGATGAACTGCCTTTTGAAGACTTCCAACAACTGTCGGAAAGTACTGACTAAGTCTCTCGACAAGCTCTTGAACCGCGCATATGCCACCCCTATTAGGCTGTTAAGGTGGTTGGAAAGTACTTGCACCATGTGGCGTCCGTATATTGGGCTAAGAACATCTGGCCCTCATACGTCGCCACATGCTTTGTTGAATCCCCACTGCCATTGTACTTGATGTGGTTGGGAGTTTGACCTTCAGTTCGGCTCCGATAAAACTTCCATTATGAAGAGGGGGTTTTGTGGGAGGCGGATTTCTATGGCCATAGTTCTTTGCTCCCTTTATTAGGGAAGTTAGTCTTCTTAGAGTGTCACGAGCCTTACTACGGCTAGGCTCAGGGTTCTTTCCTCCTTAGGAGTCAACCTGAGCTTCTTGCCTGCATGAAATTAGCATACACCTAGGGGTAAAAAGAACGTAAGTACCAAGAGGGAAAGAGAACGTAGCATACACCAAGGAGTGAAATTAGCCTTGGTATACCCTTAGGCAACTTCGTGACAAAGAAATAGCAGCATCCATATGACATCAATAATAGTAAGAGCATACTGCTTTGTGATGATGAATCTGAGAAAGAGGGATTGGCTCCTTTATCAACTTCACTTAACATAATTATGATCACCAATTTCGCAACTTATTATATCAATAATAAATTATAAAATGTATGAAGTAGCTAATTTCATTACTTAAATTTGTAGTGATGAAACTTATGATCCTGACTCTATATACTTTAAGAAGGGAAGCTTATATAAGGTATAAATAACACCGATAGTAGCTGATACTGCTTCCACTGTTTGAAATTAACTACATCACATTGACATTACGTTTGCCAACATACAATTTTTATTTAAAATTATCTATTACTCCGTAATAAATAAAAATTAAGTGTGCAAATGGGGATCTTTCACAAGTAAATGAACACGAACTCCACCAAACAATAAACATAAACAAAGTCACCACGGGCGCTAATCTATTTTGTCAATGTTCAGTTTTGACAATTTTCGACTATGTGGGGCTCGGGAATGAAAGGGCACAAGGTGCTTTCATGGGCCCTACGAGACCCCGGAGGCCATTTGAGTGGTTGGAATCATCCACTTTTCCTTTATATTATCACTTTAGTCGGTTGAATGATGTAACCACCACCCCAGCCCCTCTCCCCAACCACCCCAAGACCCCCCTCCCACACCACCCCAGCAGCCTCTCCTCCCTCACCCCTGTCACATTCCCCCCTCCCCATCCCCCTCCTCCCCCTCCCCCTCCCCCCCCTTCCCCCTACCTTGAAATCGTGACAGCATCGGCACTCCGGTGGCGCGCGCACCCTCGCAATCATGTGCATATGACGGCGGAGAGAACAAAGCAGCCCCACCCCCTTCACGCTCTTCTTCTCAACTCGATTCTCGGCTTAAGCTTCAAGAGGAAGATATCGGAAATGGGTGGGGGAGGGCAGCCTAGAAATTTTTTTCGAACAAAGTGGGGGGTTGGGGAAGGGGTCTGCGAGAGTGGGGAGGGGGTGGAGACGGTAAGGAGGAGGGGTGGGGGAAGGGTTGCGGGGAGTGGGGGATGGGGGAGGGGGTTGGGCTGCGTGGGTAGGAGAGGGGGTCTGGCTGCGGGACTACGGGGGTGGGGGATGGGAGGGGAGGTGGTGGTTGTTGGGTGGTGGTGGGGTTAGGGTTTGAAGTTAGGGGGTTAAGGTTAGATTAGGGTTTGAAGTTAGAAGGTTAGGGTTAGGGTAGTGTTAGAAGTTAGGGTTTAGTTACTTAATTAGGACTAATTAGGTTTTAATTAGGGGTTAGAGGGATTAATTAGGGTTAATGACTAATGGAAAGTTGACACTGTTAGTCATGAAGGGTATTTCGTGCATTTCACCCCCAAAGTAAGGGTACCTGGTGCATTTTTGAAACAACAACGGTACCCCATGAATTTTCAAAAACCACAGGGGTACCTGGTGAACAAACCGTATTCAATATGTTTGATTCGAGAGATTTGTTTAGTCAAGGATATATATTTTATAGATGAGGTTGCAAAGGTTAATTTCCATGGAACCGAGAGATTACACTTATAGAATAATGTAGGTGGAATTGATTTTTGAGGGGATTACCAACTCATGGAAGATAGAAGTAATGAAGTGGATTTTTTGGTAAAAACTACCTTTATTTTTACAAGTTATTGAAATTATTACCTTTGTTAATTTTTTTGCAATTTAACTACCTTTATTATTTCCAAACACAAATTATTGCTACCTTTTAACGAAATCCGTCAAATTTTTCATCCAGTAGAGCCCACTTTATGTTTCCCCCTCAATTTTTCATCCATTCCAATGTTTTTTTCGGCTTTTCTTAACCTACATAACAACCTCAATGTCTTCATTCCCCAAATTCGACAAAATTTCCCATAATTGCCTTAGGGTTTATGAATTAAAGTTGTGTGTTGCTCTTGCAATCAATTGATTAGGGGATTTTGCTTGCTTCATCACTGCTACTCCACAAATTGAAGGTAAGTTTTCTAACTACGCAAATTAGGGTATATAATTTGGGGAAATTAGGAAATATGGAAATTTTGGGTAAATTAGTGTTTATTAATAGCTTTATTTGGGTTCAATAATAAATCATTTTGCAATTGCAATGTGTAGGTTGAAATGTCTTCCTCCTCTCACTCTCTTAATCAAAAGGCAAAGGAAAAATGCAATTGTGGTGTTCCAGCAGCCATTAAGAAGGCTTGGACCACTGATAATCCTGGAAGGAGATTCCTTACATGTAAGTTTTATGAGCTTCGAACTGAATGGCGTGGGTGCAATTATTTTGAGTGGTATGATAAGGACCAACTGCAATGGCAAAAGGAGGTGATAAACCAACTTGTCCTAGACAAAAAGTTACTCACCCTTGAAGTTGGTAACTTGAAGACTGAACTGGCATATGTTTGTGGGCAAAGAAGATGCCTCCTAGCAGAATGACTCACTTAGGGTGAAGTGCAAGGCTCTAAGCTCTGAACTGAAGCATGTGATGAAGGAGGACATCAAGAAGAAGAAAAGGAACATGATGCCCACTTTGGTTGTATTGATGGTAGTTATATGTTTGATAGGTTCAGTGGCTATGTTAATCTAGAGTTAGTTAGTTAGTAGTAGTTGGCTTAAGAATGATGGATGTATGATTTTATTGTTGCACAAAGTTCTAATGAACTTGTGACTTTTGTCATGTTTATGTAACCAACTATCTATCAATGAAAAAGATGTTTGAACATTATCTTTGCATTCCAATTCAATGTGTAGACATTGTCTGTTGTGCCAAATACAAAGTACTTGTTTGTTCATCACAAAACAATAAATGCCTAGCCTTTAATATTATGTTGATTACATCAAAACAAAGTGCAAGTGTGATTTTCCCTATTCAAACATCATTAATTATTACAAAGGGCACCTTGGAGGCAACTTGGACAACCTGGTCTTCTTACTTTGCTGAGTTGCACCACTTGTTTGTTGTGTGGTTGTGCTTGCACCATTGTGTTGTTGATATAGTCCAGGAGTTGGAATCATTGAAATAGGGGTCTAGGCAGTAGAGTTTGAAGATGTTGCTTGGCTACTAGTAGTGGAAGGTGGGTGTTGGTACTGCACATAAAAGGACATTTAAAGTTAAATCATGTACATTGTGCTTGAAATATGATGAATAGGTGAACTTACCTTTTCTCTTTCTTTGGAAGCCTTCTTGTCTCTTTTATGATTCACCCATTTGGAGTTGCTTGAAGGCCTTCCTCCAATGCCCTTTTCAGCCACTGGTGCAGCTGCTGTGGAGTTGCAGTTTCTGATGTTGTGCCCTAGTTGGCCACATTTTGAACATTTGTTGGACTTCATCTTCCTTGGAACAAACATAGAAGGTTCTCCATCCTCACCACCTTCTTCATCCTTTCTCTTCTTCAAGCTAGCCTGGCATCCTCCTTGCTCCAGGTTGAAGTAGTTGTGGCAAGTTGACCTTCTCCTAGTGTTTAACCCCAGGCATTGGTTCAATGGACTGTCCATATGCAAGTAGGCACTTCTCCCTAGTGTGTGCAATTAGAGCTGGCAATGACGCGAGTCGAGCTTGAGTTTAACTATACTCGACTCGAACTTGAAAACTCATACCTAAACTCGACTCGACTTGAAAACTCACGAGCTCGAAATTTTCAAGCTCAGATCGAACTCGAAAACCCAAACTCGAGCTCGAACTCGTTTCAAGCTCGAACTCGTTAATTAATATTGCCTACATTCTTTGTAGATTTTTTTATGAATAAGAAATATCAAAACTACATTAATGATTAATCTGTTTCAAAGTCGAATCTTTAAATACCACTGCATAAAGCTAAACATAAATCCCTACAAGTACTTAACCATACATCTAACCATCAACATGAAAAGTTTTTCCAGATCAATCCCAAACAACTAATACAAATCCATTATCGTCATCTCACTACAAATCGACAACAACTAATACAATTTACACTTCACATGATGGCCACATTCTAGGTTGTGCAACCTTAACACCAAATTATGCACCTAGCTTAATTTTTTTCCACAAAAATCTGCCAAAAAATAAAATAAAACAAAACCTTGTTAATATTATTCATAATAACACTATTTTAAAAGTGTAGTTGACATAATTAACTTGCAAAAATGAAAATAAATTCTAATTAACAAACTGAACTTAACAAACTGAACTAATTCTGAACTTACAAAAAAGTAAAATGAACATAAAACACTAATTACATTAATATAAAATACAATAAATCGTGTATATCAATGCATTTAGAAAACTAATTTCTTGCGACCTTGCGTGCTTTTGGTTTAATATGAACTTTTAATGGCTATGAATAATATCCCCAAATTTATAAAGAAAAAAAAGTCGAGTTTTGGTATGACATACCTCAGGTTGTGCGGCACCGAGGTGAGGTGGTGGCGTCTGGCGTGGTGTTGTAGGCTTGTAGCGTCGACTGAATTAGTGGTGCAAAGGTCTAGCATCTGGCGTCCGCTGAATTAGGGGTGCATTGTCGGCTGAATTAGGGAGATGGAGATGGAGATTGGAGAGGGAGAGGGAGAGCCACATAGGCCTCTTTACACTTGACGGCATGTTGTCACTTGTGCTTGATTGCATAGTGAGGGTTTGCTGGCTTTCTTTAATAACCCATAATGGACGGCTAAGATGTATTGGTTGGGTTTCTTTAAATCCCATCCATTGATAATATATCTATTTCTTATAAGGGAAATTCCTTCACTTTGCCTTTTAGTCATTTAATGTACTTTTTCACGTTTTTTTTAAAAGAAAAGTTTTAAACTTTCTTTATATATATATATGTATGTATGTATATATATATATATATATATATGTATATAATTTTTTTTCGAGTATCTCACGAGCTTTTTGAGTCGAGTATTGAGTAACTGGACTCGACTCGTTAGTATGTCGAGTCGAGTTCGAGCTCGAGTCGAGCTCCACCGAGTCGAGCTCGAGTAGCTCGCGAGCTGTCTCGACTCATTGCCACCCCTGTGTGCAATATCCACATAATCTTCTGGATTGGCTCTCCTCTTCCTTATGCAAGCAAATGCATGCACACATGGGATCCCATACAACTCCCAAGAGAAACAAGTGCAAGTTTTATCAGTTAAGTTTACAACAAACTGGTCTCCTCTGTAATGGACCTCATACACATCAATCCTAGAGTTTAACACCTCAGCATACCTAGCCTGAACTTCAAATTTATCAAACACCTTCTTAACATAAGGCATTAATCTCCCTTTTTCCTTGTTAGTCATCTCCCACTTTTCAAAACTCATTTTCATTATGCACCTCCTTATCCACTCCATACATGTTAGAATAGGCTTATCTCTAGCCTCTTTAAACACTGCATTAAATGCCTCACATATGTTATTCAATAACATGTTGGACTTTGAAGTAGTGGAAAAGGCATGCCTAGGCTAACGTTCTACAGGTATGTTATTGAGGTACTTAGTGCATCTTCATCCATGAACTTCATAGATGCCATTTCACATTCAAAATCATATTGCAGCAGTACATCAAAACATGCAGACATATAAAAGAAATTAAGATAAGAAGTTGGACATTAAGTGAAACAAACTTATGTACAAATGGATAATTTATACCTTGGTTGTGGCCCTAGCAGCATTCCAGAAGAGATCTTTGAATGATTGACCACTGAATTGCAACTTGAAATTTGCCCAGATGTGTCTTACACAAAATCTAATCTCAGCTTTGGGACAGATAACTCTTTGGGCTTCAAGTAAACCCTACAACCAATAAAAGAACAGCTATTAGAAGATATTAAAAATTAGATAAATGAACCTTTGTAGATTAACTAAAACACTAACCTTTCGTCCGTCACTCGGATAGTGAGTCCATCTCCATTATTGCTACTCAAATCCCTCAGCAGCAACTCAAAAAACCACATCCAAGTTTCAAGTGCATTACACTTCCACCACCGCCCAACATATAGAGTAGATATTGTTATTTCCATCCTTTCCCACAAGCAACCAATATTTGCCCAGGATATGCCCCTTTTAAATGACACCCATCTACTCCAATAATGGGCCTACATCCAGCCTTAAACCCCTCTTTCAGTGCTTTCAGACATATATACATCCTCTGGAATGTAGGAGGTGGTCTTTCAATTCCTTCCACAGCAATGTTGCTGAGCTTCCTGGATTATGTTTGAGTATAACATGACCATGCTCCCACACTTTTGCATATTGTTCAGTTGCATCTCCATAAATAATAAGCTTTGCCCTTGCCCTTGACTCCCACAGTTTATAATACTTCACATCAACCCCAATATTTTCAAAAACCAAAGACTTATACCTTTTGAAACTCATGTTTGGATCCCTCCTCCACACCTCAAGATACTTGTTAGCTAACCACTCAGCAGTTACCCTAGAATTCAGGTTGCATCCCACACATTTGTGGTCTAACCTCAATGACTTGATCTGCCACATGTCATCCAACCTTAGTCCTTTTACATGAATTTTGAAGAGACACTTATCTTCATATATGCATCCACATCCAACCCTTTTAGCATGACTTTTATCCCATGGAAAATCACACCTATTTTTGCAGTAAATGCTTATCCTCTCCTTTCCATTATGAAGAAAGTAAAAGTCATAATTGTTCTCAATAGCATGACATCTAAGTGCCTTCCTATAAACCTCCCTAGAATTAAACTTCAGCCCCCTTAACAAGTGAAATTGGTTTTTTTTAAATCTGTCTCAGAATTGAAAACAGGAGCTTGATTTACCTCTTCATCATAACCACATAAAGATATGAGCTCATTAGAATCACCCTCAATTTCTTCCTGGATGTTCACTTCAGTAGACTCAAGCTCCTTTTACAGCCTACTCTTTTTACCAGTAGCCTTAGCTTAAGGTTCTGCTTCCTCATGATGATCAGGTTTAGGTTGGTCCTGAGTGAGACTAGCTTTTACAGCAGCAAACAGATCCCCACTATTTGTTTGCTTGAAAAGCTCTTCCTCGTTTGCATCCTCCTTCTCTTCTTCCCCAACCTCCCATTCAATATCTAAATCATTCCACTCTGAGCTTGATGAGCCACTCAGATCTAGCTTTCTCCTTGCCCTAGATCCCTTTTTTCTCTTGGTTTTCACCTGTCCCTTTCCCATCACTTTCTCTTTCTCCTTCCTATTCTCTTTATCCTTCCCTTTTCCTTTCAATCCCTTCCCTTTTTGAGCCACATGATTCACTCTTTTAGGGGTCAACAAATCAGATGTAGATTTTTGTGGAGCTTTAGGCAAGTCTTTGGAAGGGGAATCAATTAACGCATGTTGCTCTAACAATCCTAGCACTCCTCCTAGTATGATGATTTGTTTGTGAAAGGAAGATATCGGGTTCTTGTGCTTTTGTCCAGTTGTTTGATTGTCTTGGAGGCTTGAATCTAAGACTCTTAAACTCATACTTCACTTTTTATCTCCTGTTTAGGCATTCCACTATGGTTTCCTGGGTTAATTGGCCTGAATTATTTGGGCTTAATGTGTTGGGCTTTTTAGGGCTTCTCAAACTCCTATGATAATCTTTTATTATCTCAGGAAACCCAGGGCATTTGGACCTAAATAAGTAATCAGGGCCTGGTATTTCTGCATTACTTTTTGGTGTTGGAGGGCCATCATCAGTAGGGGTGTTCACAAAAAACCGAAACCGAAATCCCGTACCGAAAAACCGGTTAAAATGGGCGGTTACCGAACCGGAAAATTTGGGATTGAACAATTCGGTTACCGAACCGGTAAAAATAACGGTTAAACGGTACGGTTACGGTTATGATTTTTTATAAAACGGTTAACCGAAAAACCGGATAAATTTATTTATTATTATTATTATTTAATTTTTTATAATAATTATATTAATTAATTTTTTTTTATTAAATGCACTAATTATTAGTAAGTAAAGTGTAGTCTGTGACTTCTTGTATAGTGAGAAAACGTAAGTCAATGCCTAAGGGCTAAGAGGAGAGTAAGCCCAAAGTCCAAAATAATGAAATATGAGGCAGTGATTTTCTTGTGCAAAGTCCAAACACTTGCTGCTGTTTTTTTTTTGTAACTTCTCACTGTGAACTACAACTTGTAATAGTTTAAGATTTTTGTGCTTGTTTTTTCTTAGAACTTTGAGATATGTATTTCATTGTATCGTAATATTGTATGGTGTGGAACGTTTTTAAAGATGATTGTCTTTTATAGATAATCTTGGTATTAATGGTATATTACTTATGTTGAGAAAAAATTGAAATCTAATATATAAAATTAGTAAACTGATTTGATAAAACTTGAGTAACGGTTAATGGTTAACCGGAAAACCGTACCGAAAAACCGGTTAACCGTTTATGCGGTTACCGGTTTGAACGGTTACGGTTACGGTTCGCAAATATGGCGAACCGATACTTCCGGTTACCGTCCCAAAAATTTATTTCGGTACGGTTAACCACCCATGAACACCCCTAATTATCAGTTACATATACATCAATATTCCCAAACCTATCTCTTGTTTTCAGAATATCAACCACATTTTCAGAGTTTATACTAACCTTCCCATCCTTATTTTGATACCACAGGTAGTAAGTTTCTGGCATTGGGTCATCCTCAAACTTATAACCTTGCACCACATATTCCTTAATTAATTTCAGATTAAGGTCACAAGTTTTTATCTTGCTACACAACAAAATCATCCCACCATCGAATTCCTCAATTTCTTTGCCTTTCAATTTTCTTACAATTGACAATGGTCTTACATGTAATTCATGTCAACATACTGAGCATCACATTGTAAAGACAAAGAGAAAGGATAAAATGTCGATTAACAATTTCTATTCATATGGGGAGGAGGAAATTCAGTAAAACGGAGAAGCAAATGGAATAACTTTATGCTAAATAAAGCATGATAGAAGACAGAAGATTCCAAGCAATGCAATTACCAATGTTAATTATCAATTAACTAATCCCCCAATTTTGTAATGCACTAATAAGCCCTAATTTTTAAATTCAATTCCACTATTGCAGTTAAACGCACTTGAACTTACCTTTCAGAGTTGGAAAATTGCGAAAAAACCTTATTTTTTTTAGGATGACAGTGAATGGTCAAATGTTGTTGTGATCCCTCCCTTATTTCTTCTGTTCGGTGATGTGGTGATGAAGATGGCGGTGACAGCTCAGATAGAGAGAGAAAATGAAATGGAGAAAAGGAAATGGAGATGGGTGAAAGGATTGAATATCAGTAAAGATGAAGAAGAGTGAAGAGTGAAATGAGTTTGAGTTGTTGGGGTAAATTCAAAATCAGAAAACATAAAGTGAGCCCCATTAGATGGAAAATTTGATAGATTTCGTTAAAAGGTAGCAATAATCTGAGTTTGGAAACAATAAAATTAGTTAAATTGAAAAAAAAAAATTAAAAAGATAGTAATTTCAACAACTTTTAAAAATAAGATAGTTTTTTTTAAAAAAAAAAAAGCTAATGAAGTTGAAAAGGTCCTCTCTTGAGATCTCCCTATTATTGCCATAGAGGTATGGGTTAAACCTTTCGGGCCGCAAAGCTGTGAAGGGAGCAAGGCTAAAACCGCAGTACTTGCCTCACCTAGGGAGGTGAACTGACTTGTTTGGAAAGAGATAATGTGAGTCAACTCACAATGCACTCTGCATCACCAGAGGTTTCAAGTCATAATGATTAGGGCTAGAAATAGCAATGGATCTTGGACCCGACCCGGATCCGTGGATCCAGATCCTTTTTTGCGGATCTGGATCCCAAAATTTTGGACCCGGTGGATCCGGGTCGGATCTGGATCTGGATCTGTTATCGGAAAACGGATTTGGATCCGGGTCTCCTTTCAGGACCCGGATCCGTAGATCCGTTTTATTAAAGGCATGGGCTAAATTTCATACCTGGTGGAAAAAACCCTAAGGCCTAAAACCCTAAGACCCAAACCCCCCCCCCCTCTTATCTGCCCCCTTTCTTTCTCTCCTCATCCTTTTCTTTCTCACCCTGCACTTCTCTCTCTTTCTTACCCTTGCGCTTCTCTCTTTTTCCCAATTCTACTTGGTCGGCCGCAACCACCACCAACCACCACCACCACCAACCACCACCCACGTACGCCCCATGACCCGCGACTCGCCAGTAAAATAGAAGTCCCAGCATGCGACCTGCAGTCCTTATCCACCACCAGCAGACAACAGCCGACGACGGCACCCCAGGCATGACCCTTCATTGCACGACCACTTGCCGCCATTACAGATCTTCAAGCTTTGATTTACAAGGACGCACTATCGACGACCACCAAAGCTTCTCTCTCGAATTTGCATTGGTTCTATTTTGATTTTGTTGCTGCAATTGTGTAGTGTTCCATTGTTTTCTAATAGATTGAAATTCCTTATCTAATTCAATTACCCATATAGATTAATTTGGGTTAGTTTGTCGCAATTTGTTGATCTAATATTTGTTTTGTTTTGATTTTGCTGCTATTTCGTTTTTATTTTGATTTTGTTCTTCTTTCGATTTTGTTACTGCAATTGTGTAGCATAATTTGAGATAATTTGTTAATTTCAATATTGTGGTACTTTGTTGACTTAATATTTGTTTTGTTTTGATTTTGCTGTTGCAATTGTGTATGTGGTGTAGAATTTGTTGACTTGAATTTTGTGATAAAGTTGGTAAATTGTTAAAAACCAAGTAGAATAGTATGGATCTGTTTCGGACCCGGATCTGGATCCGGGTCCAACATTTTCAGACCCACTGGATCCGAGTCGGATCTGGATCCAACGTCTGAAAACGGATCTGGATCTGGATCCACCTGGACCCGGTTAGGGTTGTGCATTTTCGGATGTCGGATCTGATCTGATCCGAATTTTCGGATAGCCAAATATTCGATCCGAAATTTCGGATCGCCAAATATTCGATCCGAATCCGATCCGAAAATTTCGGATATCCGAAGCTTTCGGATCGGATCCGATATCCGAAATTTGATCCGACTTTTTATTTGGTTTTTTAAAGTGCTGGATCATTATTTGATTCGTAGCTAGAAGCTACTGCCTAATTATCCTGATATCATATGGCATTACATATTAATATATAGTTATACTAGCCTTTTAAGCACGCGATGCGTGCGACGACAACATTTTGATATTTTGTAATGTCGAGTAGATAATTTTACATGCACGCCATACATGCAGTGACAACTCTTTACAATAATTTAAGTTGATAGTTTTTCGATAAACGCTCTGTTTTGTTCAATTTCTTAGAAGTAATTTTGAGCAAAAATAAGTTTAGATCAGTTTTTGATCTGACCTTATTATCCTCTATGTAATTGACTTACACAAATTGAAATTATATAAACCCATTAAAATGATCATTTCCTTACATTACTATAATGTTGTGGAAGTATATTGCTGATTTTTTTTTTTTTTTCAATTTTTCCTTTTGATGGAAGATTTTGATATTCTTAAATAAATTTGTTATCTTTGTTTTTTTTGTAAACTTTTTTTGTCTTTCCTTTTTTTTAACCTAAAATTTTAAGTTATTGTAATTGTAGTTTTTAAAAATGGCAAATATTGCGATTGATTGATTACCCATTAATATTTTAAACAAAATTGATGTAATAAAAAAGTAAGGGTAATATAGTCATTTAATATGGGGACACCATGCCTCCCCTTTAGTTCTATAATAGAGATACTATACATACTGCCACTTGGCCCACTTTGGCACTTGGCTCTTCATTTCTTCCATATGTTGAAGATATTGAATAAAGCATACTGATAGTTAGCTTACTCAACAAAGCGTTGAAGCAAATTATTTTACATTCACAATTGCTCCATATTCGAAAATTCAGCCACTCACAAACACCAGACTTCCCAAAAATTAAACCCAAAACACCAGACTTCCTTCCCAAAATCGAACCCAAAACGCTAGACATTCACAATTGCTTCATATCCGAACCTAAAATTCAGTCCCAAAATCGAAAATAGAAGAATTTCTCAAAAACGAAAATCTAAGAAAAAAAATGAAGACAAAGAGGCCTGATGTAACACCCCGACTTTCGCAGCGGAAGGCTTAGCTTAGTCGGCGCGTTACCGCCGTACTTTCCACTAAGGGAAAATACAAGGCGACATTTAACATTAACTTACATGGACATTACTTTGATTAGTCACTTTTGAAAGAAACACTTTAATAATAAATTAATATTTTCTAGAAATTTCGGCAGAGTTTCCTTTGTAAATTGGACAACCCAAAATGGGAAAATGTTTGAAAAACATGTTACAAATAAAATATACCAAATCCCAAAACTCAACGCTTTCGCGGAGTACCAGCTAAAGAGAATCAGGAGCACTATTGCTCAACCAGAACTAGAAATGAAACTAAATCAATTGATTATTTAACTATTACAAAGTGGAACGTCTTCGCCTCAAAGGAAACATAAAACAATCATAGCTGTACTCTTAGCACGTAACTGCTTCTATCTTGGAACAGATGCTCCAGAACTTCAACCTGAAACTATTGTAACACTGCCACCCACCAAGTGACAGGCCACAGTAGTGACAAAACAAAACATTGACATACATATCAGCACAACGCTGAGTACTAACCCATAAAATATTCTTAAAACATGCTTTGGTTTCTACGACTCTCACATATTCCATACGTTCACATGTAGTTATAAATACAATGAATAATTACATAATAAATCTTAATTAATCCAATTATTTAAGGAGAGGAAAGAGAACGCCAGTAAGACGGGGTCAATCCCCTGTAACCACTTACTTCAACATTGAAGGCCGGGGTCAATCCCCTGTAACAACCTACGAATAACACAATGGCCATAATAACAGAGTCCCTAGTGTGCACACCCCTTCTACTTGGATCACAACAAGATAGAAGGAAGACAGTAACAGAATAATCAGCATAGTAACCAGAGAACCTGTAGGGGCCGCTGAACCACTCATACAGGGCAACATGTTCATCATTTCCCTCCGATATTTCACTTTACGTGATTAACATCTTTTAATTCACGTCATCACATAAATCACGTATACAATTACGTTATCATTGTTCAATCCAGTGTGAATATATTTCATCCATCATAATCTCAATCCATTCATAGTGGTTGCATTAACTCATTTCATAAATACAACCGTCACTTGAGTTCATTTATCACTTCAGATTCATAATCATTTCATAGCATCGTATCATCATAATCATCATAAAACATTTCATTTCCCGCATTCCATATGCAAAACATATCATAAATCATGGAAAGTAATCATAAGCATGTCTCATAACTTAAAGTACTTTTAAGAATAACAACAGAAACATAGCTTTCGTATCTCAAATCGTTTAAGAGTCATTCATACCTTCAGATAATTTCAGAGTTAAAAGGTATACTTTAACATATTAAGAATACATGAACATATATCATTTCTTAGTATATAATTCATCACTCGTCATTCATAAGAACAAGATTCATCTTTTCACATTTTTCGATTACTTAAGAAAACATAAGACATATTTATTTCATATTCCTTCATATCCCTATTAATATGTTTATTAGCGATATAATTCACATAATCGACTATGGTCATTAAACATGATTCAACTCTAACTAGTTCTAACAATAGTCCGGTGATACATTCTCTTCGCTTTTCATCTTATTAAAATATATAATAAGAAACCTATGATCTAATTATATACTCTTTTAGAAACTAATTAATCATGATTGCACCTTATAAGAGACTTTCATCTAATTAATCAACTTCTTAAAGTTATACTCCAACGACTCTAGAAAACATTCTGGTTGGTTACACTTAGAACATTATCATAACTTACCAATTTAATCCACTTATTAATATAATAGAGACTTTGACAAAATGTTAACTTACAATTAAAATTCTTATTTTATATTAGGTATGCCACCTTTTCACAATTCACTAAATTTTCATCAATAACAATATATAAACAGCTTTCGTAAATAGCAGAAACCAACCAAGAACATGACTTAATTACTTTATTAATCAATTTGTTATTCAAGTCGTCTTCAAACACTAATAAAGATCACGGAAACCATATTACTAAGACTTCTTAAACATAATTGATAACTTGTATTCATTCTGGTGATTCGATCTCCCATATTAACTTATTTTGGTGAACATTAGCACTAATAATGTTTTACTAGTCTGTCTAGAAATGATTTATAAATGCACAAACTGGAATCTATTTCCAAATAGAGTAACATTAACCTGATTCATGTATAATTGGCAACTTCTCACTTACATCTTACATACTTCATTAATGATAATAAAACCCTTCTTTAATGAACCACTATTTAGAAGTTACTAGCCAGATTGTTGATTTGCACTGTCCATTACATTTTAAAAGAAACTAATAATGTAATTGCAAAGAGAACTCCAAGTCTTACCTCTAATATTTATACTCCAGAATAACGTTTCCCAATTTAACTCAATAGAATTAACTCAATAAACAGTTAAATAGTGATTAATTACTAATCATACCTCAATGATTTACGTTAATACGAAATCATTAATCGCATTAAACTAACAATATTAATCAAAGAACTTCTCATCAGATTCCAAATAGATACGTCATAAAACGAAACGTTTATTGAAAGAGGATCTCATACTAATTAAACTAGCCTCACTACATTTGATATTATATGAGAGTAAGGTTCTATACAAACCTCGTGCACCAACAAACATAGTATACTAATATATATATGACCAGATTTTTGCTAACATGATAATTATAGTCAAATCTAGGTAGCAAAGTTCACCATCAATATTTACCCAATTAACAAAAGAAATCTTCAGATCATAAATCTTTTTGTCAATTGTCAACGCTAACTAGAATTCAGACTTTCAACCATTTCTTTGTAATACATACATAGATTGATACTCAATCATCAACATACAAATTAAATCAACCAAATCCGATTCCATTAATTCAAGTGATACCAGAAAGAAATTAGCACAACACCTATAATAACATAAGAAATCAAAGCATCAATACTGAATACTCAAATTTCAGAATTCATAAACTCAATAATAACCAAGGGAAGAAGAAGAAGAGTGTAGTACCAACAAAGGGACGTGGTGGCAGCACCACCGTGCAGCTCACCATGACTGCCGGCAACAGCAGCGCGAGAGGAGAGAGGAGAGCTGAGCAGAGCAGCAGCGACAACAAGAAGGGAGGGTGGATGAAGACTACAACAACAGTAGCAGCAACGAAACAACAACAAACAACAACAACAATGGCAGCAGCACGAGCAGCACCGCGCAACCGAGGAACCAAACGCAGCTCCGGCGAGCTTGGATCCGACGAGGATGAAGGACGAGAGAGAGAAAGGAGGAAGGAGGAGAGCTGGGTCGGTGAACTCCGGTGACCTCAGGGGGAGCACCGGCGAGCTGATGGGAAGGGGTTCACGGGGAGGAGAGTGAGAGAGTCAGAGAGAGATCAGGGAAGAGGAGAGAGAGAAATGGGTTGTTGAACTTGTGATTTCAAAGCTCAATTACTGAGCATTTAAAGAAAGAAATTTGGAGACATTAATGGAGGTGGATAGATGGAGGTTGGTGGTTCACCATAGGGAAGCTTAGAGTAGGGAATAAAGAGGGAGTATAGGGAGGTGGTGGTCGGTTGAACGTGGGTTTGAACATCAGTTCATTCTTTTTTTTTTTTTTTTCATAAACCATATTATAAAATCATTTATCATAATAAACATCACTTTCGTAATAACTAAGGTAAATATACTTATTTTAGAAGATAATCTTCATCAGAATAGTTTCGAAAAATTTTAGGACGTAATTATAATAATAAACATAATTAGTAGCTAATAGAACGAGATTAAAATTCGGGGTATTACATCCTACCACCCTTATAAAAAGTTTCGTCCTCGAAACTTGCAATAAGTTGATCGAGGAGACAACAAGCTAAATTCATTTAAACAAAACCAAGATCTCAAGCTTTTATGGCTTCGTCAGGAATTCAGCCTCCATTCCGCCATCATCTTTTGTATCTCTGCTTCAACTCGACTCGCGAAATCGAGGAGCAAAGAAAACAAAAGGGGCAAACTTGTTGGCAATGAATTCCAACTAACTCATTCAGTGAGATCTCGTTTGAAATTCAATTGGTTTCTCAAATCATATAAGTTTTATAAATATATACTTTGAATAAATACATATCATAAACAAATACAAGTCAATGCACGATACATCACACATAAACTAGTAATTAACATAGAAAATCACATACGCCACATCTTTACATAAACAGGTTCACATTGCACACGCAAAAGCGCAAACGTTCAAACGGCTTGGTTCATTTATACCTAACTTTTTAGCCAATTCATTAAACCTATTTAGAAACTTTACGCCATGATATGGAGATCATAGCGTACCTGAATCTAACCTTAGCTCTGATACCATTCTGTAACACCCCGACTTTCGCAGCGGAAGGCTTAGCTTAGTCGGCGCGTTACCGCCGTACTTTCCACTAAGGGAAAATACAAGGCGACATTTAACATTAACTTACATGGACATTACTTTGATTAGTCACTTTTGAAAGAAACACTTTAATAATAAATTAATATTTTCTAGAAATTTCGGCAGAGTTTCCTTTGTAAATTGGACAACCCAAAATGGGAAAATGTTTGAAAAACCTGTTACAAATAAAATATACCAAATCCCAAAACTCAACGCTTTCGCGGAGTACCAGCTAAAGAGAATCAGGAGCACTATTGCTCAACCAGAACTAGAAATGAAACTAAATCAATTGATTATTTAACTATTACAAAGTGGAACGTCTTCGCCTCAAAGGAAACATAAAACAATCATAGCTGTACTCTTAGCACGTAACTGCTTCTATCTTGGAACAGATGCTCCGAACTTCAACAACCTGAAACTATTGTAACACTTGCCACCCACCAAGTGACAGGCCACAGTAGTGACAAAACAAAACATTGACATACACATCAGCACAACGCTGAGTACTAACCCATAAAATATTCTTAAAACATGCTTTGGTTTCTACGACTCTCACATATTCCATACGTTCACATGTAGTTATAAATACAATGAATAATTACATAATTAATCTTAATTAATCCAATTATTTAAGGAGAGGAAAGAGAACGCCCGAAGAAGACGGGGTCAATCCCCGTAACCACTTACTTCAACATTGTAGGCCGGGGTCAATCCCCTGTAACCACCTACGGATAACACAATGGCCATAATAACAGAGTCCCTAGTGTGCACACCCCTTCTACTTGGATCACAACAAGATAGAAGGAAGACGAAGAATGAATAATCAGCATAGTAACCAGAGATCCTGTAGGGGCCGCTGAACCACTCATACAGGGCAACCTGTTCATCATTTCCCTCCGATAATTCACTTTACGTGATTAACATCTTTTAATTCACGTCATCACATAAATCACGTATACAATTACGTTATTATTGTTCAATCCAGTGTGAACATATTTCATCCATCATAATCTCAATCCATTCGTAGTGGTTGCATTAACTCATTTCATAAATACAACCGTCACTTGAGTTCATTTATCACTTCAGATTCATAATCATTTCATAGCATCGTATCATCATAATCATCATAAAACATTTCATTTCCCGCAATCCATATGCAAAACATATCATAAATCATGGAAAGTAATCATAAGCATGTCTCATAACTTAAAGTACTTTTAAGAATAACAACAGAAACATAGCAGTATTTTCGTATCTCAAATCGTTTAAGAGTCATTCATACCTTCAGATAATTTCAGAGTTAAAAGGTATACTTTAACATATTAAGAATACATGAACATATATCATTTCTTAGTATATAATTCATCACTCGTCATTCATAAGAACAAGATTCATCTTTTCACATTTTTCGATTACTTAAGAAAACATAAGACATATTTATTTCATACTTCTTCATATCCCTATTAATAAGTTTATTAGCGATATAATTCACATAATCGACTATGGTCATTAAACATGATTCAACTCTAACTAGTTCTAACAATAGTCCGGTGATACATTCTCTTCGCTTTTCATCTTATTAAAATATATAATAAGAAACCTATGATCTAATTATATACTCTTTTAGAAACTAATTAATCATGATTGCACCTTATAAGAGACTTTCATCTAATTAATCAACTTCTTAAAGTTACACTCCAACGACTCTAGAAAACATTCTGGTTAGTTACACTTAGAACATTATCATAACTTACCAATTTAATCCACTTATTAATATAATAGAGACTTTGACAAAATGTTAACTTACAATTAAAATTCTTATTTTATATTAGGTATGCCACCTTTTCACAATTCACTAAATTTTCATCAATAACAATATATAAACAGCTTTCGTAAATAGCAGAAACCAACCAAGAACATGACTTAATTACTTTATTAATCAATTTGTTATTCAAGTCGCCTTCAAACACTAATAAAGATCACGGAAACCATATTACTAAGACTTCTTAAACATAATTGATAACTTGTATTCATTCTGGTGATTCGATCTCCCATATTAACTTATTTTGGTGAACATTAGCACTAATAATGCTTTACTAGTCTGTCTAGAAATGATTTATAAATGCACAAACTGGAATCGATTTCCAAATAGAGTAACATTAACCTGATTCATGTATAATTGGCTACTTCGCACTTACATCTTACATACTTCATTAATGATAATAAAACCCTTCTTTAATGAACCACTATTTAGAAGTTACTAGCCAGATTGTTGATTTGCACTGTCCATTACATTTTAAAAGAAACTAATAATGTAATTGCAAAGAGAACTGCAAGTCTTACCTCTAATATTTATACTCCAGAATAACGTTTCCCAATTTAACTCAATAGAATTAACTCAATAAACAGTTAAATAGTGATTAATTACTAATCATACCTCAATGATTTACGTTAATACGAAATCATTAATCGCATTAAACTAACAATATTAATCAAAGAACTTCTCATCAGATTCCAAATAGATACATCATAAAACGAAACGTTTATTGAAAGAGGATCTCATACTAATTAAACTAGCCTCACTACATTTGATATTATATGAGAGTAAGGTTCTATACAAACCTCGTGCACCAACAAACATAGTATACTAATATATATATGACCAGATTTTTGCTAACATGATAATTATAGTCAAATCTAGGTAGCAAAGTTCACCATCAATATTTACCCAATTAACAAAAGAAATCTTCAGATCATAAATCTTTTTGTCAATTGTCAACGCTAACTAGAATTCAGACTTTCAACCATTTCTTTGCAATACATACATAGATTGATACTCAATCATCAACATACAAATTAAATCAACCAAATCCGATTCCATTAATTCAAGTGATACCAGAAAGAAATTAGCACAACACCTATAATAACATAAGAAATCAAAGCATCGATGCTGAATACTCAAATTTCAAAATTCATAAACTCAATAATAACCAAGGGAAGAAGAAGAAGAGTGTAGTACCGACAAAGGGACGTGGTGGCAGCACCACCGTACAGCTCACCATGATCGCCAAGGCAAGCGCGAGAGGAGAGGAGAGAGGCGAGCAGAGCAAAGCAGCGACAACAAGAAGGGAGAGTGGATGAAGACTACAACAACAAGTAGCAGCAACGAAACAACAACAAACAACAACAACAATGGCAAGAAGACGAGCAAAGACCGCGCAACCGGGGAACCAAACGCAGCTCCGGCGAGCTTGGATCCGACGAGGATGAAGGACGAGAGAGAGAAAGGAGGAAGGAGGAGAGCTGGGTCGGTTGAACTCCGGTGAGCTCAGGGGGAGCACCGGCGAGCTGAAGGGAAGGGGTTCACGGGGAGGAGAGTGAGAGAGTCAGAGAGAGATCAGGGAAGAGGAGAGAGAGAAATGGGTTGTTGAACTTGTGATTTCAAAGCTCAATTACTGAGCATTTAAGGAATGAAATTTGGAGACATTAATGGAGGTGGATAGATGGAGGTTGGTGGTTCACCATAGGGAAGCTTAGAGTAGGGAGTAAAGAGGGAGTAGAGGGAGGTGGTGGTCGGTTGAACGTGGGTTTGAACATCAGTTCATTCTTTTTTTTTTTTTTTTTTTCATAAACCATATTATAAAATCATTTATCATAATAAACATCACTTTCGTAATAACTAAGGTAAATATACTTATTTTAGAAGATAATCTTCATCAGAATAGTTTCGAAAAATTTTAGGATGTAATTATAATAATAAACATAATTAGTAGCTAATAAAACGAGATTAAAATTCGGGGTATTACACCTGAACACCCCAGATATTCACGCCGTCCGTTCCATTCCAGCCAGTCCGGCGTGGTTAGAAAAGCATCAATCGGCAGGAAAAAAAAATGAGAAGAGAGAGGCGTGTTTAGAAGAGTGAGACTGAGAGAGAATGAAAGGAGGAGAGTTGCTGAGTGCATTGAGGAGAGTTAGTCAGTTAGGGTTTATTTTGAAAGGAGTAGTAAACTGTGGAAGCCCATTTGGATCTAGCATTTGCATATTTCATTTTGGGAAAAAAAATTTATTTCGGGTTTTCGGATATCCGAAATGCAAAAAAACTCAATCCGTATCCGAAAACCAAAAATCGAATCGGATATCCGAAATTTCAAATCGGATCACCGGATATTCGAATCGGATCATTCGGGTCGGATCTTTTTGCACGCCCCTAATAATGATGGTCACCTTCTACCTGGGCTACATTTGAAGAGGTATAGACTGCTAAAAAGGAGAAATCTTACCCTTCTGAGTTATAATTACCAAACCTACCCCTTGAATAATATGAATTACTTTTAATATACTACCTCCATTTCACCTTACATGCACCATTTCTATACAGGACCAAGGGTAAGGAGACAGAAAGTTGTGATTGCATTTAAAACCCATGTTATGTTTTAAAAGAGTGTATATATGTGAAACCTCCAAAAGAGAAAATGGTGCATGTATTGTAAAACATCTAAAAGAGAAAAATGATACATGTATCATGAAACGTATTCTACCCCCTTATCTACATGATCTCTTCCGTACCGCATAAAGTTAACTTCATTTCTCAACCCAAGCATAGCACCTAGGTAAAAAGGAATGTCCCAGGTTATAAAACTCAACCATTAAACACTGGGGCGAGAAATCAGATCCAGAGTTCTTTGACTAGAGGGAACATAAATAACACAGAGTATCACATTACAGTTACAAAAACACTTTGGCGAATTATCATGGATTTAAATCTCAACAAGACTAAGTCCAATCCCACAGTAAATAGTAATTGATGATAGAAAAAGAAACAAAACTCATAATTCTGCCTATGATTCTACAGCAACAAAAATTAAGCAGCAGCCTTGCCCTTCTTCCTCTGGATTTTCTTCATGTAAAATTCCAGCTCTTTGCCTTCTAGGATGTATCTGCAACAGACCAATAAAAGCGCTTTTAGTAATTCAAACAAAAACCACAGCAAGCAAAAGGTGAAAAGCCTCAAAAGAACAAAAGATCATCATTATTCAAAGATTTCAAATAGTTGACAGAGATAGCAACCGACGTTTAATTCAGATTAAAATCAAACCAATAAGAAAGATATCCTCATCTTCAACACAGTATTCTTTTCTACCCCATAAAATTGACACGAAATAAAACAATTACCCATCAGCACGGCCACATTGACCAGGGCGAGATGAAATGCAGGCTAGCAAACGACCACCGCCAAATTGTTCTTCGATGTGGGCATCTAGAGTGCGATTCTGCTGACGCTTCTCCAGCTTTCTCGCAACATGGTTGCTCTTTTTAGCTTCCTCCGTGGTCTCACTTTCCTATCATAGGGCACAAATTGAAATGATGAGAGCTCCATCTTAATCAAAATTAGCTAATGATCCCCCTCACAAAACATGACCACTTACACTCACTAGAAGCAAAGCATTCCAGCTCTCAATTAAAGAAATTAAATTCATGCTAGACAGAAACAAAAAAAAAATGTCTATGAATAGCAGATCTTACTGGAAGAATGTAGAAACAAGGATTATAGAACACAAATCATACAGACCATGGTATAGCTTAAAAGTCGCAAGTTAGTAATCAGGGCTGGAGCACGCATTTAAGAAAAGGTAATGCGTAGGAACATAACATCAGACAAAGATACATTTAATGTCTAGTCAAGTAGAGGCTCTAAGATGCAATTATTTCCTCAATAATTTGTCTGAAAAAGTGATCTCAAGAAATATATATGGAGACTGCAGAGTGCATTCATTCAGAAAGCTTGTAAACATACCAGGAAAAAATTGTAGCAAATACAGAGATACAAAAAGAGATAATATATATGCCATGAAACCTTTAATGAGAAAAGAGATAGAATAGCAGAGCTAGGCTAACTGTGACTCTATGAGACTTGGTCATTCTCAAACAATATACATTATAATTATAAGATTTAAATAAAAAAGGAGGTTTGATAAGAAATAATCAGGAAGGAGAAATATACCTCAGTTTCTTTCTTGGCGGCAGCAGCAGCCTTCTTCTTGCGTCCAATTTCAACTCCATAGTGCTGGAGATACCATTGCTTAAATGGTGCAGCATCAACCTGGACAATGGCACTTTTCACCAAAGTCTGTGTCCTCACCAACTCATTGTTGGATGCATTGTAAACAACGTCTAAGAGACGGGTCTTGCGAGTCACAGCCTCGCTACCCCATGAGAAGTTGCCAGTGTCCAACCTCAGTGCACGCCACTTGACATTACCACCTCGAACCCTAACCCTCCTAACTGTCTTGTTGCTCGAAAGCTTTGTGTTAGCAGGCTGTCTCCCGAGCTCGTACCTTTTCCAAAGTAAATAAAAACCCACAAATTATAAGTAGAAGACAAATATAGAAAACTATAATGCCTCACAAAAAAGATAAGAATATCAACCGAAGTGATTTGTCAGCACAAATTTGTTTCATACGCACACATGTCATCTAACAATCAACTAAACAACAAGAACCTTGAAGTAACAACAAAATCTCCAACCAAAATTTTCAAACAATGAGGAGCAAAATATGTACGCCACAGCATCAATCTTTTTCCTCGAGTTTTGAGGTAAACAGAAGTAAGACGACATGGTCATCTAGCTTATAGTTTTGTTGCGTGCAGATGGAGTTACATGTCAGCACAGGACTGTCTAATAAGCACAAAATTTTCATGAAACTCAAAGAGATGATAAGTATGGGATAAGCAACACATACTTGAAGGAAATCGGAAAAGCCGTTTTGATTAATGAAATGCACCTATAATCTCTCACTAAGTCCGTAATCACCAATTCAATTCATTAACCAATGTGGGAAAAGACGGGAAATTATGTGCGCGATGGCATCAATGGCTTTCCTCAAGATGTAAGGAAAACTAAAGGATGATGCCCCCGCAAAGTAATGTAGCTTACAGTAATGTTGCGTGCCGATGGAGTGACTTATCAGCACAGGACCGTCTCATAAGCACAAAATTTTCACAAAATTGTAAAAGATATTATCAACTATCCGATAAGTAAGACAATAGTCGAATGAAAAAAAATTAAAACAGTTTTGATTGCTAAAATGTGCCCAAGAGCTTCCACTAAATCTAAATCGGCATACCTTAAATTAAATCAACAAGGCATCCAATTTTCTTTTAACAGTTAAATTAGCAAACATGCACTATATAACTGTCATAAATTCATCATAAATTTCACCAAAAAAGCACAATAAACAGATACAAAACAGTGAAGCCTGAGGATCATCTAGCCCTTAAACAACGATTTGCATCAATCAATCAATAAAAATCATGAAAGTAAAAAAAAAAATCCTAAAATTACATTGTATTAAAAAAAGATCGAGAAAAAGAAAAACATACTTTCTCTTCTTCCTCCACGCCTTCTTCTTGCCACCAGTGGCACGCCTCTTGTGCATAGAATCACGAGAAATACCTGAAATCAAAATAAAACACCAAAATTATTCGTAAAAATAATATACATAATCGTGATTGAAATGTGCCGCCATTGAAGAATAACTTGAAGAAACAAAAGAAGATCTATTGAATTAAAGGATGAGAGAGAAAGTAGAGATTCTTACCCATTTTTGCGCAGTTGGGATGAAGACGAAACTAGGGTTTCGGCTATTTCGCCTCTGAAGTTGATACAGAGAGAGTATGAAGAAGAAAGAGAGAGATAAACCCTAGTAATCATGTTTTTAACGGGCTACATTCTGGGCTTCAGTTGTTTATGTGGTAACGGGCTTTTTTTGTAGCTTGTCAATACGTAACCCAACCCCAAAATAACGACCCAGAAATTTTTGCGAAAGGTTTTCATTTTGAACCAATTTGAATCTGATTAACGAAAATAGTAGGGTTAACACACTAGATCAAGTAATATCAAAGGGTGTTGTATTTCGCAAAACTCTCATCATGTGTGACATAGCTTATTAGTAGAGCTGTCAAAAAATGACCTGATCTGACAACCCGACCTGAACCTGTAATGACCTGTAACCGACTTGCACCTGAAATTTTGGTAAAACAGGTCACCTGAAACCTGGCCTGCACCTGACCTGATAATAACCGATACCTGATATTGACCCAACAATCTATGACCTGAACCTGAACCGACACCCGCCCGAAAAAGACCGATAAGTGAAGTGAGCAGACCTGACAACGATCTGAACCCGATTCGACACCCGACCTGATTAGGACCTGAAACCAATTATAACTCGACTCAACTTGTTATTGTCTCGACCTGTTTCGACCTGTTACTTGATTTACAAGACCTGTTGCGACTTGGTACATGGTTTTACCCGACTTGTTGATACATGTTACCCGACTTGTTGATTTTGATAACTCGACTTGTCATTGATTTCACCACATAGTAACATAAATTATAAACTAACACTATTACAAAAAGGCATATAACTAGATGAACTATTCAAGCATTGATTTTCAATGAAATAGTGAATAATGATAAAATTTTAAGCAGTGACACACAAGTTACATGACCCGTTCCATACCCGAAGTGATCCGAAACCAAGTATGGCACAACCCAATAACTAACGATCTGAACTTGACTCGAACCTGACCCAAACCGTTATTCTCTTAACCTGATAAGTATTCGACCCACGCTTGACCTAAACCTGAAAGCACCCGTTACAAACCTGCAATAAACCCGACCCGACACCACATGACCACGAAAGATGACCTGTCCCGAAATTGACCGTGCCGAACCCGACCGAACCCGACCGAACTTGAAAGAAGAAACAAACCGAGGCAGACCTGACCGAATTACGACCGTTCCCGACCTGCACCCGACCTGTTTGATTTATTGACCTGACACGACCTGACCGAACATGACCTGAAATCTGAGATGACCCAACCTGAACCCGACTCGAGTAACTGAATTGACAGCTCTACTTATTAGAGTACTTATAACAAAGTGATCTTTATATTCGCCTTAAATGTTTAATCCCAATTCTGTCTTTTTACAACTCACTTTTTACTATCTTTACTTCCTTTCTTTGGGTTTTTAGGTTTTTTTCCACAACAGTGGGATCTCTTTGTTATGCTCTTTCTCCCCAAAAGAACTACTAGAAATAGAAATGTGGCATCAGGAGGAAGTTTGCTGAACTTTTGGTCGGTCTGCAACAGACATCAGTAGAAAATGTAGATGTTGTCGGTTTCTATTTCTTTTAGTCCACTAATTGTACACCTACCAACAATCAATTTCCTTGAAATTCCGAGGTTCCCTCTTCTTTGAGGGAAGTACTCACGAAATCTACAACAAAAGGAAAGCTCATAGGAGGAGAAAGAGTGATTGACGAAGCTAAAAACCCTTTTGTTGTGTATGCTTTTATCCCATTGATTTGAGGATATATTGCTGGAAGCTAATAAGAAGTTCAAAGCAAAAGCACTTCAAAAGAGAGAGAAAAGAAAGGAGATAACCCATTTGTTGACCCTTGAGTTTTGAAGATGACTTAACCACAAAAGACATATCGTATTTTATTTATGATGTTGCTAGGTAATCTATTCTCGAGCAAAGAGAATACTTGATCGAAGATTAAAATGGAGAATTAATCAAAGATCGAAGTGAAGATGTTCGAATGATGAAGTATCAAGCTGGGAGTGAAGATTAGAATACATTAGGATTTATTTAATATCTTCTTGTTAAGGCTGAGTGAATGCTCAATTTAGTTTGTGTTGAATTCTCAAACGGAACTTGGTTCTGTTTCCATGAAAGGAACAGACACTGGTACAGTTAGGAACAAAGTTAAGGAACAGACTTAGAAACAACTCAAGGAACCCCTAATACTTCTTAAGTGGTGCGCCTAACATTATTTGTGCGCCCAACTGGTTAATTAGGAGTCTCAGGTTAGTTTTGACTAGATCCAATATTTTAGGGAGTTTGTTATTCGTTTGTTAGGAAAAGATTTAAAATGATTTTCTGTTTTAATTAGGATAATATCAAACCTTTTTAAATCTTATCTTTTATATTTTAATTAAACCAAAAGATTTTGTTTTCAAAATCAAATATAATTTTCGGTTATAAAAAGATTTTCTTTTTAAATACAAATATGACTTTCGGTTTTAATTAATTTATTTATAAAGATATTTTCCTAAAAACTATATATTTAAAGTAAATATTTTAATTACTCCCCAAGAAATTAGATATCACACCTAATCACTACTGCTACACGTTTGTAGTTAGTGGTTAGTGGGCTTAATTAATTTCTTCTTAAGTCTAAATTAATTTAATTAGATTAATTATTCCCCAAGCATTTACAATCACGTAATGTTTACTGCTTCTTATTTTTAAGCTAAGTAGTGGGGTGAGTGGGTTAATTATTTCTCAAAAAATATTTTATAAAAACTAATTAATTAAATAAGTTATGGACATCATGGGATAATGGACTTAATTAGTGGACAGTTTATGTCTTGCCTAAGTACTCTATAAATAGGCGCCTAAACCTTAGATTATTTTGTGTCTGACTTAGCTAAATATTCTTAGTTGTCTTAATAGTCAGTGCCGCTCCTAAGAGAATTCAAATTTACTTTATTCGAGTTATTACTCTTCCATTGTCTTACAAATTGTATTTTTGGGTAAGGGTTTGAGTGAACTCTTGTAAGTGTGAGAAGCTTTGAGTGAAGCATGAGAAAGAGAAAGAGAAAGTATCTTCGAGGGAAGTTCGAGAGGAACAATAATTGTGGGAACTGTTGTTGGGAACTTGAGTTTAGGAACTCAAGTTGTGGCTCGAGAGAAAAGTAATAGGTTTGTAAACAGAGTCGTTTGGCCTATTCTAGTGGAAAGTTTGAGTTAAAATCCCTTGTGGTCGAGGTTGTTTCTTCCTATTGGGCCTAGGAAGTTTTTCCTCGCTAAAATCTCTCGTGTTCCTATTGTGTGTTCCCTAGTTAACTTTTAATTCCGCAAAAAGTATAACATATTCTCTCACTATAATTCACCCCCCTCTTATAGTGCTCATATTATACAACAATTGGTATTCAGAGCGAGAACTCTAAAAACACAGGAAACCCTGTTGAGTTCAAGATCTTGGAAAATATGAATACTAGAGAGAAACTGGAAGAAGGGTACTCTACACAGAGGCCACCGATGTTCAATGGCAAGTTCTATACCTACTGGAAGAACATAACGGAGATCTTCATCAAAGCCGACAATTACCAGGTATGGAGAGTCATAGAGGTAGGCGATTTTGAACTCACTACTACTAATGACAAGAACGAGGTAATTCCTAAATCCATGTCTGATTTCGATAAAGAAGATTTCGAAAAAAATGGAAATTTATGCTCTTGCTATTAAACTGCTTCATTGTGGTCTTGGACCTCATGAACACAATCGTATCATGGGATGCAAAACCGCAAAACAAATCTGGGATCTTCTTGAAGTCACTCATGAAGGTACGAGTGTAGTTAAGAGATCGAAAATAGATCTTTTGATGAATCAATATGAACTCTTTCAAATGAAACCAAAAGAATCTATTCAAGACATGTTTACACGTTTTACTAATATTATTAATGAGCTAACCTCTCTTGGAAGAGTAATTACCTCTAAGGAACAGGTACGAAAGGTCCTAAGGAGCCTTCCTAGGGATCGATGGATGGCTAAGGTTACTGCCTTACAAGAAACTAAGGACTTTACGAAGTTCAATCTGGAACAACTTGTTGGTTCCCTTATGACTCATGAGCTACAAATGGACAATGAGAATGGAGATATGTCCAAACAGAAATCGATTGCCTTGAAAGCTGATGAAAATGATGACTCGGAAACTGACGAAGAAGAATCCGCTCTCATGGTCCAAAAATTAAAAAGGATGTTTAGGAACATGAAGAATGGAGACTACAAAGGTAAAAATAAGAAATACTCTAACAAACTTGTATGTCATAAATGTGGCAATTCCGATCACTTTATCAAGGAGTGTCCTCAATGGGAACAAGACAAAGGCAAAGGAAGGGAACGAAGCAAAGATAGGAACAAGGAGTACAAGAGTTCCTATACCAGATCTGATATGAAGAAAGCTATGGTTGCTGCATGGGGAGATTCTGACTCCGAAGAAGAAGACTTTTGTCTCATGGCTCTTGACAATTCCGAATCTGATGAAGAGATAGAATCTCTCAAGGCAAGTTTATACACTATTAAAACTCGTCTTAATTCTTGAAGTAAAGAGAAATTATTTGAATTTATTGTGATGCTGTAAATGATTGCAAAGATGAGTCTACTAAGTTGAAACAATGTCAACATGCTTTAGTAGTTGCAAAGGAGCATACTTTTTGGCTTAAAAGTATTCGAACTGATATTGAACAAAGATTTTTTGAGTTGTTTGATAAAAATCTAAAATTAAAAGAGGATTTCGAAAATCTTAAAAATGAGAACTGCTTATTAAGCCTTGAGTTGTCTCAGTTAAAGGAGTTTGAACCTGAAGTGAGTTCCTTTGACATTAAGTCAGTTCCCTTACAAAGCTTCAAATCTGAAATAAATGAATTGAAAAATCATGTTTCGTTTTTGGAAAAAGAAAACAAGGAACTTGAAGGGGAACTAAACTTTAGTAGGAACAGGAAGAAGTTCCTACCTATTCCTAATTGGATTAAAAACCCTCAAACCAAACGAACTGAAGGTCTTGGTTTTAATCACAAAAAGAAATTTGAAAAACCTAAAAAGATAGTTGATTTACCAAGTGATAAAGTTTGTATGTTTTGTGGGAACACTGGTCATTATAGGAACTCATGCCCTATTAGACTTGTTCACTTTAACGAAAACTTGGAAACAAGTAAATTAACTTGGAAAAAGAAATCTAGTGTTCTTGAAGGAAAGGAACCCAAGAAAGATTGGGTTCCTAACTCTAAAAATTAGTTTTCTTGCAGGCTAGAGTGAGGGGGAACAACACATGGTACCTAAACAGTGGTTGTTCTAAGCATATGACTGGAGATAGATCAAGATTTCTCTCATTCTCTTCCTATGATGGTAGATGTGTGACTTTTGGTGACACCATGAAAGGCAACATAGTTGCTATGGGCAAAGTTGGTAAGTCATCGTCACATTCCATAGATAATGTTTTTCTAGTTGATGGTTTGAAGCAAAATTTGTTGAGCAGTTCTGTGATAAGGGGAACTTTGTGAAATTTAATAGTGGAAAATGTTTAATCGTCAACAAAAGCACAAGGGATGTCGTTTTAGAAGGAACAAGGAAAGGACACACATATGTTGTGGATCTTAACTTTGTTCCCAAAAATAAGTTTACATGCCTTAGTGTTATTGATGATGATCCTCTTTAATGGCATATGCGTCTTGGACATGCTAGTTTTTCTTTGCTTGACAAACTTCGTTCTAAGGAACTAGTTTTAGGTCTACCTTCAATTAAGTTTCATATAGATCGTGTTTGTGATGCGTGTGCTAAAGGGAAGTATGTTAGATCCTCCTTTAAGTCTAAGAATGTGGTGAGTACCATAAGTTCATTAGAGTTGATTCATATGGATTTGTGTGGACCAATGAGGATTCAAAGTAGGAGTGGCAAGAAATATGTGTTGGTTATTGTCGATGACTTCTCTAGATTTACATGGGTTATTTTTCTTTCTAGTAAAGACGAGACTTATGATGAGTTCCTTGTCTTTGCAAAGAAAGTTCAAAATTTGAGTGGTCAAAATTGTTACACCTAAGATCCGACCATGGCAAGGAATTTGAGAACTTTAAGTTTGATGACTTTAGTAGGGAACATGGCTTGGACCACAATTTCTCCGCCCCTAGGACACCTCAACAAAATGGTGTTGTTGAAAGGAAGAATAGGACCCGAGAGGAAATGGCTAGAACTATGTTGATAGCTAGTGGTCTTCCTATGAACTTTTGGGCCGAAGCCGTGAATACTGCTTGTCATATTATAAATCGTGCGATGTTGAGACCTTTGTTAAAAAAACCTCCTTATGAGCTATATTTTGGTAAAAAGCCCAATATTACATATTTCAGAACATTTGGATGTAAATGTTTTGTCCATAATAATGGAAAACAAAATCTTGGAAAATTTGATGCTAGGAGTGATGAACCTGTATTTCTAGGATACTCTTCAAATAGCAAAGCTTATAGAGTTTATAATAAAAGGACTATGTGTGTAGAAGAAAGTGTGCATATTATTTTTGATGAATCAGATAAAATTATTCCAATCACACAGGTTGATGATGACTTCAAGATAGGTTTGGTAAAACACCAAATTCTCATTGATGAGACTTTGGAAGAAGAAGAAGTCATGGGAACAAAGCCTAAGGAACAACATCATGTTCCTGTTCCCAACGAAGAAGAAGAACTAGGTGAGAATACACAAGTGAATGAATCCACTATTGTTGAACCTGGTTCCCAAGAGCAGGGAAGTGAAGATGATCAAGGAACTTTACAAGGAAATGAAGTTCCCATCCAGGATTTCCAACCAAAGCCTTGGAAACATCAACGTTCCCATTCCTGTGGAACTCATAATCAGTGACATAAACAAGGGAACACAAACGAGGTCTCAAATTAGAAATTTTTGTGCTTTTCATGCTTTTCTTTCTATGATGGAACCCAGGAACCATGAAGAAGCTCTCACTAATGCTGATTGGATTGTGGCTATGCAAGATGAACTCCATCAATTTGAAAGGAACAAGGTTTGGCACCTTGAACCTAAACCTAAACATATTAAGGTTATTGGTTTGAAATGGGTGTTTAGGAACAAGTTGGATAAGTTCGGAACCATAGTAAGGAACAAGGCTCGTTTGGTTGTGAAAGGATACAATCAACAGGAAGGTATTGATTACGAAGAAACTTTTGCTCCTGTTGCTAGATTGGAAGCTATTAGAATATTTATTGCATTTGTTGCTTTCATGGGTTTTAAATTGTATCAAATGGATGTGAAATGCGCGTTTTTAAATGGTTATCTAAATGAAGAGGTTTTTGTGGAACAACCTCCGGGTTTTGAAAATAAAGATTTTCCAAATCATGTCTTTGAGCTTGACAAAGCTCTTTATGGGTTAAAGCAAGCTCCAAGAGCATGGTATGAAATACTTTTAAAGTTCCTTCTTGAAAATGAGTTTAAAAGAGGAAAATTAGGTCGAAACTTGTTTTTATATTTGGTGCCACTAATGAATCTTTGTGCAAGGACTTTGCTAATCTCATGAGTAAAGAATTCGAAATGAGTATGATGGGTGAGCTCAATTTCTTCTTGGGATTACAAATCAAACAAACAAAAGAAGGAATCTACATCCATCAACAAAAGTATATTAAGGAACTGCTGAAAAAGTATGGTTTGGAGACTTCTAAAGTAAATCATACACCTATGGGAACTTCAACTAGGTTGGATGAGGATGCTATAGGAACGAGTGTGGATCAAACCAAGTATCGAGGTATGATTGGCTCATTATTATATCTAACTGCAAGTCGTCCTGATATTGCTTTCAGTGTAGGTCTATGTGCGAGGTTTCAAGCCAATCCAAAGGAATCTCATCTCACAGCAGTGAAGAGAATCCTAAGATACCTGAAAGGAACAAATGATTTGAGCTTGTTCTATTCCAGAAGTGATACCTTTGAATTGAAAGGATTTGCAGATGCTGACTATGCTGGAGATCTAGTCAATAGAAAGAGTACATCAGGTATGGTTCAGTTCCTTAGTCATAGTTTAGTTTCTTGGAGTACCAAGAAGTAAAACACAGTTGCTTTATCTACAGCTGAGTCTGAATATGTTGCAGCAGCAGCATGTTGTTCCCAAATGCTTTGGATAAAACAACAACTTCGTGACTATGGAATTTATTTTAATTGTGTTCCTATCTATTGTGATAATACTAGTGCTATTAGTATTTCTAAAGATCCCGTGCATCATTCTAGAGTTAAGCATATTCATATTAGGCATCATTTTCTTAAGGGCAATGTTGAAAAGGGCCTTATTAAAATGAAATTTTATGAAACTGAACGTCAGATTGCTGATATTATGACTAAGCCCTTAAATAGAGATAGATTTGAAAAACTGAGACTTGAACTTGGCTTGATTAAGTTGAAATAATTGCTATAATCTTTCTCCCTATTGGTTTGATTCTTTGGCATTATGTATGTGTGAATAAATTTGATGTTTCGGGTTTTTTCACCATATACCCCTGACAAATTAAGAAATTCACCATATACCCTCAATGTTTTAAAAATTCACCATATACTCCTGACTTTTCCAAACTGTTCACAACATACCCTTTTTTTAACGTCCGTTAAGTGGCCGTTTGCCCTATATTTACAAGTTTGCCCTTACTTAGCATTAAGTGTTTTGGCGGCAATTTGTCAGTTCCTCTACAGTTCCTTAACTTAATATGAAAGAGAAAAATTAGGGCCCCTTCATCTTCTTCTCCCCTGAACTAACTTCACCCAAAATCCCGAAAAAAAACCCTAGTAAATTTCGACTGTAACGAAGTTTATGAGTGATTCATTTTCGATTACTTAACTCGAAGACACAATTGTTGCTGCTGTTGAAGATTAACGAAGCAGAGGAAGCCATTTCGGAAGTTCGAAGAGGGCGAAATTCAAATTTTTGAACAAAATTTGAAATCAGGTTAGTTAAACTTGGACCGCTTTATGTTTAGGGTAGATTTCTTTCTTTTTTTTTGTGTCTGTTAGATATGCTTTGAATTGTCAAATGTGCTAAATTTTCACTTTTTTTTGTTCTGTGCTTTTGTTTGCATGTGTTAGGATGGGAGAATTTTGGTTGTTATTACACTATGGGCCTCATGACTTTGATGTTAGGGTTAGTGACACTGACTTGTGTCATTTCATTGGGTTGTATGATGACATAGTCACTGAGTCTGAGAAACAAAATGTGTACTTACCCAAAACATTTAGGTTGTTATTCAGAGGGCCTATGACTAATAGGAAAACAGAGCTTGCATCTGACTTGGATTTGACAAAGTTGTGGGATATGTATGCGCGTAGTGACACTATAGAACTGTGGGTTGAGGAAACAGACAATCCTGGGGTTGTGTTTAGGTCATATTTAGAGTTGAAGGAACAAGCTGAGAGGGAGGCTTTTTGATGAAAGGTTAAGGAAGGAGAGGGAGGAGGAACTCAAAAAACAGGCTGAAGAGGAAGAAAGATTGAGAAAACAGGAGGAGGAGGAAAGGGAAGAAGAGGAGTTGATGAGGCTCCTAGTGGCTATGGAGGTCCCAATTAGGGATGTAGATCAACCTGAGGTAGTTTGTGAGTACATGAGGGTGTACTCTTCACAAGAACAAACTGAGACCTTTCCAGGGGATTCACAACCCCCACCTTCACAAGATCAACAACACCAAACTTCACCACCACCTGCCACACCACCTGATTCTCCACACCCATCAGCACCACCTGCCACACCACCTCCTTCACCTCCACTTCCACCTCCTTCACCTCCACCTCCTTCACCTCCCCCGTGACACCCTCACAACCACCCTCAACACAACCTCAAGCAACAGAGACTCCCTGTTCACCACCTCACTCACCACACCACTCCACACAACCCCCTCAACACAGCCTTTCTCAACACAACCTTCCTCAACACAACCTTCCCAACCACCTTCACAGCCCCCCTCAAAAGTTCCTTCTAGGACTAGGCCTGATGGGTTTAGGATACCAAAGAGTACAACAGTCAAATTTGGGATCCCAAGACCTAAGGGGAAATCTGTTGTAAGGAAGAGCATAGGGGGAGGGGGAAGCACACTGAAAGCCAACCTCATATGAGTAAGGGTGAGAGTGATGATGAGAGTGATGATGATTTTGACTGTCTAGATGATGTTGAATCTAGTGAGGATGAGATTTTTGAAACTGATTTCATTGAGGATGAAATCAGTATTGATGTTGAGGATGAGATAGCTGACAAATCATTTGAGGATCACCTTGATGGGAGTGCATCAACAGACAAATTGTACAAAAATGGGACAATGTGGAGTGATGCATCCTTTGGATCAATCAAGTTGCACCCCTGGCTTATCTTCTCCAACAAAGAGGAATTCCTAGATGTACTTAGGGATTATTGTATACAGGAGGGGTTTAGGTTGAACATAAAGAAGGCTGATAAGAAGAGATTCACAGCCACTTGCATTATGGAAGGCTGTGGATGGAGGATACATGCATCAGTTATGACTGATAATGCATCATGGGCAATTAAGACACTTAGGGGTAAGCATTCAACTTGTGGGAGATTGGAGGAGAACCCTATCGTGTCTTCTAAGTGGCTTTGCAAGAACTTGGCTGATGAGGTGAGGGGAAACCCAGACATTCCTGTTGAGTCCCTACAAACTGTGTGCATGAATAGGTATAGGCTAAGGGTCAAAAAGAGGTTGTTGTACAAGGTTAAGAACTTGGCAAGAGAGGCCATTTATGGGGGCTTTGAGGAGGCATATAGTTTGCTTCCTATGTATGCTGAGATGATTAAAGAGACAAACCCAGGCAGCTATGCCCTTATAAGTTGGACAGGGGACACTTCACAAAGTCAGCCCAAGTTCAAATCTTGCTTCATATCCTTCAGTGCTCAGATTAAGGGCTTTATTAGAGGATGCAGACCTATTATTGGGATAGATGGAGCTCATCTCAGTGGCACCTACAAGGGGGTTTTGTTGACAGCAATGAGCATAGATGGCAACAATGAGATTCTTGTTATTGCCTATGCAATTGTGCCAACTGAGAGCATTGATTCATGGAACAACTTCTTCCGCAATTTGAAGGTGGTTTTCCAGCAAGAGGGATGTAACAGGACTGACTGGACCTTCATCAGTGATAGGATAAGGGTAAGATCCTCAACTTATTGTATTGATTGGATCATTTTCATTTACATGCCATACTACTTTTGAAGCAAATAGGTGGCACTTATCTTTTTGAACAAAACATTACAACTATGTGGTACACTTGAAGATTACAAATATCAGCACCACAAACATGATTAGCCCTATTTTAATTGTTGTTGTTAGTAATTTTTGTTGTTGTTTAATTTTCTTCTTAAGTTGCTTCACTTCTTCTCTCAACTGGCTACTTGGTGCACTGTCCTCTTCCTCTTCATATTTGCTTCCTCTCTTCTGTCCTGACATAAATCTGCTTCCCCTGCTCACATATTCTTGCTGTGTATTGTAATTCTGCTCAAATGTCCCTTTGCACCATTTGAAGTTGTTGCAATCATCGCACTTATAGTATAGCCTGCTTGGATTTGTTGTTGTTTTTGAACTTCGAATGCTAAATCTTCTTCTACAACTACAGTAAGAGTTAGGGAACTTAACATATGGAAATTCATAAGAAGAGGAGGAGCTTTTAGTATGTGAACTCATGATATTAAAGTGAAGCAATTGCTGTTAAAAAAAAAAAGGGGTGTTAAACACTCCAAAAGCCTGATGTATTTATAGCCTAACACCCAACGGCTAGTTTTTCAAATCTGAAAAACTAGCTGTTACACATTAAGGGGTATATGGTGCAATAAGTTTACATAAAAGGGTATATGGTGCATTAAGTTTTCCACTAACGTCGACTTAACGGCCGTTACCAAAAAGGGTATGTTGTGAACAGTTTGGAAAAGTCAGGGGTATATGGTGAATTTTTAAAACATTGAGGGTATATGGTGAATTTCTTGATTTGTCAGGGGTATACATCACAACTTTTATATGATTATTTCATATGTATAAGTGAAATTGTCTGAAAACTGCTCACCAATGTCCAATAATATTACCTTAGTGTTCTTAAGACAATTCTATGCCTTAAGAGTTAACAAGGAATTAAAGGATTAGTTGCGTTCCAAAGTAGCAAAATTCGTTGTTCCCATTCGCTGTTCCTAAACGCTGCACCCAGCATATTAGATCTAGGATTTCCTTCAATTTCCGAAATTCAAATTAAAAATCCAAAAAATATTTTGTTCAGATTCTTTCCTAAAAATCTGACTTTACTCCCTTTATTCTTTCCTAATATCTCTCAAATTGGTTGGGAAATATTATCTTGTAATTATCTTTAATTTTTTTATTTAATTCTCTTTATTTATTTATTTTCTCTCTCCTCAAACCGTGTACAGTACACGGTTAAGTTAATTTTTTTTCTTTCCTTCTTCCTCCATTAATTAATCTCAAGTTTTCCCACTAAACCAAAATTGCACCTCTTCATCTCAATAAAACCGTCCCCCCTTCACAAACATGGACCTCACAAAAATTCCTCACTCTCTCACTCAACAAAAACTCGAAAAACTCTCTCCCTCTTCTACCCACACCGAATCTCCAACTCCCATGGACATCTCACCAAATCCACCAAAACGGATCTTGAGAAAAAGGAAACAAAGTGAAGAAACTATGGAGATGGAAGTTGAAGAATCGCATGCAAAGATTGAGGGGGAACCTGCTGTTCATGTGAGAGGAACAACCAAGATCGCGAAAAGGAAATCAGTCGCATATCGGTATGTTCATGGTTTACGTGTTGATTTTAATTGGTGTAGAAGGGTAAATTTTAGTAAATTACTTGATTTGGTAAAATTTCAAGGTTGGGAACACCTCTTTGAAAATTGCTATGGCCAATGTCTAGTTCCCAAACTTATGGACGAATTTTGTGATAACATTTCAATTGATGAAGAAGGGAATTGTTCTTCTCTTGCTAGAGGAACCCAAATTGATTTTAATGCTGAATTTTTGGGAAATCTATTTGGTGTTCCTGTGATGGGAACCGATGTTTACTTCAAGAAACAACGAGGTTCTTACCCCTTTTCTGATATCTCTTTTGATGAACTTATTGTGAAATATGGTGGTAAACGAGGTACTACTTTTCTTGATCACAATCTCCTTTCCCCTTACCACAAAATACTTTTCCACATTCTCAAGAAAGCCATTTTGCCTCGCCTTTCTAAACGTGCTCAAGTTAGCATGTTAGATTTAATTTACATTCATTGCCTAGCTTCCCATAAACCAATCAATTTTCCATCTTTAATGATTCAACACATGAGTCATTGTATTGAAAACGGGTTTGTTGTTGCTATGGAGCTCTTGGTACGGAAATTTAAATTAAGTTCAATGTGAAGCTTAATGGAGTTCCTAATATTGGTTTGACAACGGGAAATTTGCTAAATGCTAGGGCCTTGAATAATTTGAATGTGTGTATTCTTGATGGTGATGTGGTTAAAGGAAGAGGAAATGTGGATGATGATGAGGAAGAGGATGAATGTGATGGAGAAGAGGATGATGAAACCGAAATTGAGGTCGAGAAGGACAAAGAAAAAGAAAAAGAACAAGAAAAGAAAACTGAAGAAACCAAACAAGAAAAAGAAAAGAAAAATGAAAAACAAGAAACAGAAAAACAACGAGAAGACAGAGAAAAGGCAAAAGGAAAGAAAGTGGTTAGCATGGAAGAATTGGAGAAGGAGAAACCGGCTTTGAGAGCTTCTCGAACTAGTCAACGAGTTCGAAACATGAAGGTGTTAAATTCTCCTTCTTTTGTGCTTGATGAAAATGATAGTATTGATGATGATGAAGTTAGGGTGATTGCCAAAGAGGCCTACGAGGCTTGCATTCCTCCATCAAGGGAACAATCCCCTGTTCCCATGGACACTACTCCACCTAAAACTGCATCTCCACCTACTCCTAAACCACAAAACACCCCAATTCCTCCTCCTTCCAAACAGACTACATCTCCTGTTCCCAAGGGAAAGAAACCTGCAGCTGTTCCCATCTCAAAGGAACAAACTGTTGTTCCTGATCCTAAGGAACACCCTGCCAAAACCAACCCACATAACACCTCACCTTCTTCATCCCAAAACCCTACTATTGGTGATACTTATACCTTTGCTCATGCACAAAGGTTAGATTACTTGTTTACATTGGTTATGGGTCACTCGGAAGCAATGATGGAAATCGCTAATGAAGCAAAGGGAGTGAATGGGCTAGTACAAGGGTTGACGGAGAAAGTTGCCAACGCTTTAGCGGGTCAAAATATGATTATGGAGCAACTTGGAGATATGACCACGACCCTCCAAAAGATGGACAAAAATTTGATGAATTTGGAGGATATTGTGTTCAAGCTTGCTAAGACCGTCGAAAGCAACCATAAGGAAGTGATGGTCAAGTTGGATGATGTGGTGGAAGAAGTAGTCGAACAACCCTCCTCTCATAAGCCTTAAACACTCTTCTTCGTTTTCTTATTATGGGACCAATTTTTTTTGTGTATTTTCTTTCCTTCCTTCGCATGCTACAATGCAACAATGTTAATTTGATAATTCTAAGTTGAATCTTTTTTGCATGTGTGCGTCTCTTGAATGGCTAATATTCTTGGATTGCGGTTTTTGAGAGTTGAATTCTTTATTCGCTTGTACTAACCAAATTGTTTCTAACAAAGTTTGGTGGTGTGATGTGTGTTGATAGATAAATTTCTTCTTTTCGAAATCGCGGGATAATGTTTTTGAAGATGCCAAAGGGGGAAAGAGAAAGGCAATTAGAGTAAATATCTTTTTAGCCATGTTTCATGTTCCCAAGTTTATTTAAAATCGTGTTTTCTCTTAGTTAACAAAATAAAATAAAAATAAAAAGTCTATTAGAATTTAACTTAGTTTATGTGACCTATTTACGTTAAATATTATATTGTATATGCCTTCTGTTGCCATCTTCAAAAAGGGGGAAATTGTTGACCCTTGAGTTTTGAAGATGACTTAACCACAAAAGACATATTGTATTTTAGTTATGATTTTGCTAGGTAATTCATTCTCGAGCAAAGAGAATACTTGATCGAAGATTAAAATGGAGAATTAATCAAAGACGAAGTGAAGATGTTCGAATGATGAAGTATCAAGCTTGGAGTGAAGATTATAATACATTAGGATGTATTTAATATCTTCTTGTTAAGGTTGAGTGAATGCTCAATTTAGTTTGTGTTGAATTCTCAAACGGAACTTGGTTCTGTTCCCATGAAAGGAACAAACACTGGCACAGGTAGGAACAAGGTTAAGGAACAGACTTAGAAACAACTTAAGGAACCCCTAATACTTCTTAAGTGGTGCGCCTAACATTATTTGTGCACCTAACTGGTTAGTTAGGAGTCCTAGGTTAGTTTTGACTAGATCCACTATTTTAGGGAGTTTGTTATTAGTTGGTTAGGAAAATATTTAAAATGATTTTCTGTTTTAATTAGGATAATATCAAACCTTTTTAAATCTTATCTTTTATATTTTAATTAAACCAAAAGATTTTGTTTTCAAAATCAAATATAATTTTCGGTTATAAAAAGATTTTCTTTTTAAATACAAATATGATTTTCGATTTTAATTAATTTATTTATAAAGATATTTTCCTAAAAACTATTTAAAGTAAATATTTTAATTACTTCTCAAGAAATTAGATATCACACCTAATCAATACTGCTACACATTTGTAGTTAGTGGTTAGTGGGCTTAATTGATTTCTTCTTAAGTCTAAATTAATTTAATTAGATTAATTATTCCCCAAGCATTTACAATCACGTAATGTTTACTGCTTCTTATGTTTAAGATAAGTAGTGGGGTGAGTGGGTTAATTATTTCTCAAGAAATATTATATAAAAACTAATTAATTAATTAAGTTATGGACATCATGGGATAATGGACTTAATTAGTGGATAGTTTATGTCTTGCCTAAGTACTCTATAAATAGGCGCCTAAACCTTAGATTATTTTGTGTCTGACTTAGCTAAATATTCTTAGTACTTTTAAGAGTCAGTGCCGTTCCTAAGAGAATTCATACTTACTTTATTCGAGTTATTACTCTTCCATTGTCTTACAAATTGTATTTTTGGGTAAGGGTTTGAGTGAACTCTTGTAAGTGTGAGAAGCTTTGAGTGAAGCGTGAGAAAGAGAAAGAGAAAGTATCTTCGAGGGAAGTTCGAGAGGAACGACAGTTGTGGGAACTGTTGTTGGGAACTTGAGTTTAGGAACTCAAGTTGTGGCTCGAGAGAAAAGTAATAGGTTTGTAAACAGAGTCGTTTGGCCTATTATAGTGGAAAGTTTGAGTTAAAATCCCTTGTGGTCGAGGTTGTTTCTTCCTATTGGGCCTAGGAAGTTTTTCCTCACTAAAATCTCGTGTTCCCATTGTGTGTTCTCTAGTTAACTTTTAATTCCGCAAAAAGTATAACATATTCTCTCACTATAATTCACCCCCCCTTATAGTGCTCATATTATACAACACAATTGTCACACATGGAAGATATAACAAAGTTTTTACCCATTTATATGCGAGAGTTATTTCCTACTTCTTATTAAAAAGGTAGAAGGATTAGTGCACCACACATGGACGCGTCGGTCTCGTAGTGTGGAAAGGGGGTTTATAGGTTTATATTTCTTTTTTAGCATCCAATGTTTTGGTGATCCTGGATAATGACTTCTTACCGCTTACAATGAGATTTGCAAATCGTAGTTGATTAATTGTCGCCTTATCCTTCCGTTAATGATTGATTGCTTCTTTAATCTTCAAACTTAATCACTCCCTTGCTTTTTTGGCTTCCTTTACATGACTACTTAAGCCCGTCTTTGCATTCATTTTAAAAGCACATAATATACATAAATACGTACAACTATGTCTTTGATTTATCTTCCTCTCTAGTTTGGGCAAAAGTTTTAATCTCCATCCATTAATATAGAGTGCACACGAACTATAGAGGTGTGCTAACATAGAGGATGATCGTTGAGGTTTTACAGCTCTAGAGTCATGCAAAACTATCTTTTAGGACAGTCGTTCTTCTCGCATCGCTGCAACTTATTTCACAATTCTACTTACGTATATTACTATTTTATTTGCAATGTCACACAAAATTTGCACCATACACCAGGTGTAATACCCTGCCACGTTCTCTATCCATGTATGTGTTTATGTAAAATGTGAGGGGCGTACCATCAGTGGCGGAGCCAGGATTTTGAACTTGGGCGTACGATAAAAAAAAATACTCTCACGTATATTACAAACGATTCAATATAAGAAAATGACAAGCCAAAATGTTTATCAATACTAATAGTTATACAACCCAAAATGCAAAAAAAGAATTACATAAGCTTTAAATAATTCGACTAGTCTTCATCTTTTTAAAACGATCAACGATATAGTCTTCGGGAACTTGTACTAACACATCATTTTCAATGAAAGTGACCACACAATCATTTAAAAATTTGGTCACCCATGCAATTCCGAAACTTATATATATTTTTGACATAAGTCATTCAAAAAAATACTCTTTCTACACATGTCGTATCAACTAGAAGAATCAACATCAACTTTGAGCAAATACACATGTGAATAACTCACATGTCTATTTGTTTCAACTAGCTTCATTGAAAGAGAACTAACATCATCCAAATTTTGAAAGTTAATATCATTTTGCATATCATCCATGAATATATCAAGTTCACCTTCAAGAGCAGACAAATCATTAGTTGAAAATTCGGAAGGATAAAAAGCGGCAAGTTTGAGTACATTTTCTTTGTCAAAAGAAGAGAATCTATCTTTTGGACTTAGACAAGCCATACAAATAAGCAACTCCACGTTAACCTCATCAAATCGATTGTTAAGTTCTTAAAGTAGTAGATCAATCACTCCTATGAATACTTCAACACGAAAACAATGAAGATATGTTGCTTCTTGAACAAAACGCTTTAATCTCCCTTGAGGTATATAATTGGCCTTCATATCTGAAACAACAATGTCATGTATGTTGCAAAATGATGTGACCTTCTTCAAGTGAATCTCCTATCCACATTTCCTCATTTTTTGCAATACCCGTTTTAGTTGAAGAAACAAGTTTCATAACACCAACAATATTTTGATTTTTCCTTTGCAAAACAAGACACAAATCATTGGTGTACCCATATATAGTAGACATCAATTTTGCCATAAAAACAAAATCAAATGACTCTAACGAGTATTCAATGTCTTGAGCTTTTGCCTTATCATCCGAATTTAAACCATGTTTTCCAATCATCACAAGTACCTTCGCCATTGTAGGAAATAAGTTGATGACATTTACAAGAATTTTAAATGACAGCTCCAACGAGTATCACCGGCCCTTTAAAAACCAAGTTTTTGATTTAACCCCAATCCCATTTCAAGTTCACCCATTTATGAGACTTGTGCAACTCTTTGAGCTTGAATTTCTAGGATAATTTATCTTCTCTTACAAGAAGATCCAACCACATTCAACAAAGTTACAATTGTGTCAAAAAGCAAACCACGCTCATTTTTTTCGCAATGGCAACAAGTGTTAGTTGAAGTTGATGAGCAAAACAATGAACATTATAAGCATTTGGAGTATCATCCATAATCAAAGTCTTGAGACCATTTATCTCACCTTTCATATTACTAGCTCCATCATACCCTTTGAATCCTAGATGGACTCAATGAATGTTCAACAAGTAAAGACATAATTGCACTTTTAAGAGACAAACAAGTGGTATCACCAACATGGACAAGTCTAAGAAACCTCTCTACTAATTTTCCCGTTTTTCTTTCAACATAACGCAAACAAAGAGCTAGTTGTTCTCTTTGGGAACACATCACTTGACTCATCGACCAATATAGCAAAATAGTCATCACCAAGCTCCTCCATGATGCCCTTCTTTCTTTGGCACAAACATTTAATAATATCTTTTTGAATCATGGGGTGTCAATTGGCAATTACCGGGGGCATTCTCAACAATGACATTTGAAACATTATCAATACATTCCTTTAGCCATTCCAAAAGTTCAATAAAATATCCCCTATTAAGAGATTCTTAATCTTCTCTATGACCAGGAAATGTTATCCTTTGCCAAAATAGATAACACAAACAAGAAATTATAGTTTTCAAACGAATATCATACTCACTTTGGATCTCACTATTTGCATTATCTAAAGGGTTATTATCTCATATAATAACCCTGACTTATAGGCCCTTTTCCAATATAACCCCGACTCTGGCAGCCCTGTCTCGATAACCCTGAACTTGATTTTTGTCATTAAACCTAACGAAATTAGACACGGCGTTAACTATTTTGACATCTATAATTAAAAACCTACTTTTTTTATTAAAAAAAACAAAAACATGTTGTGTTCTTCATCCTCTATCTTATGTTCTTCATCCTCTCTCTATTGTTCTTCACCACTCTCTCTCTTGTTCTTCAAGTCCTTGTTATTCTTCAATTTAAATTCCAAAATATGTTTTAATTTGATTTCCTCACTCTTGTTCTTCATCTCCTACATCAGTGGCCACCACACAATGCTAGAGGAAACCCATTATTTCTCCTTAATTGCTATAGAAACCCTCAAAACCCAAAAACCCAAAACCGGTGTCGGGTTATCGTTGTCATCGCGGGATATTGGTGGCGGCAGCACCTCACGTAGAGGAGAGAGAAAATAGGCCATTGTACCCATATTCACTTGTACCCAGATTCACGCAGAGGAGAGAGAAAACCTGAGTTCTTTTTGTACCCAGATTCACGTAGAGGAGAGAGAAAATACGACGCATGATAGTTAATGGAGGAGAGCGAGGTGGAGAAAGAATGTGAGGAAAGAGAGAATGGAGGTCGAAGATGATGTTGGTGTTGCTATTGATCATTTTTCAAAATATACTTGGTCATGCTCACTCAAACTTAAATCGAATACTAAACTTGTATTTATTCGATTTAAGGCATTAGTTGAAAATTTCTTTCAAAAACCTCCCATAACGCTATACTATGACAATGGTGGTGAGTATGATGCGCTAAAAGACTACCTCTCCATTGATGGCATGTCTCGCCTAACAACACCCATGTAACACCCCGATAATTCTCTCTTTTATAAAATACCTTTTTAATATAAAACATAGACAAATTTTCGAAGTATTATCGACCGTGTGAAAACGTATCGGCTTATTCAGAATTTTGCAGTGAAAAACATAATAAATGACTTTATAAATAAAAACTTAGTCAACTACAAAGTCAACTCCAAAACCAACCAACAAAACCAAAGTCAAACTTAAAACCAAACCAACTATGAAAAGTATAACTCAAAAATACTGTAACTAAACTACACAAGCTCTCCAACCCGAACCCTATGATGCATCATCTTCAAACCTGTAGATGGACAATGCACTATTGATCCCTATAGACTGCTCACCAAAATGGGTCATCACAGGATCAATAAGGCATAGCCATGATCAACATACACAAACAAAAACACGTAATCAGCAAAGCTGAGTACTACATACTAAATAAATAAACAATCCTAACATGATACTAATAAATAGTAAACAGGAATAAATAACAACATAGTAACTTGCAGATAACTTTTACTGAACTAAACTATAACAACATTCTTATTACTTTAAATGGATTAGTCAATGGACCGAGTTGTCTAACTAAAACCAACCTTCCCTTTGGAAGACGAAATACGGGCGCGACTTCGTATTCCCATGACCTAGGATATCGAGGAACCTTTTAAATAAAAATAGGACACAGGTGATCAATCCGGTCCCAGAAAAAGCCATGGGCTGCCACCATGTACTCCAACTTCTAATTGTCCAATACTTTAGACGTGCACCAGTCTAAAGCTATTGCTATCCAGTTTCAGTTTACAAGATTTACCAGTTATTACTTGTTATGACTCACAAGCAACACAAATAGCACAATCAACAAACAATCACAACTTTCTTTTTGTCTGATGATTAGATAAGTGATCACACAACTTAACAACCCAAGATTAATTCCAACTTTAATTCAATCTTTCTTATTTGTTGAACCTAGCCAACAACCAAACTACCTTTCATAGGTATAAAATATCAACTTACCAAATAAGGCCCTCGATCCTTATGAATCAGTGAAATACTAAAAAAGGAACAATGATCAATCATGATCCAAACTATATATATATATATATATATATATATATATATATATATATATATATATATATATATATATATATTAATTCCCCCATGTGAATAATTAAAATAAAGTTCTCAACCAACATGCTTGCATCAATCCTCCATACAAACATGATATAAACCTCATAATATAAATCTCATGCTCAACATGTTTACACATCGGCATCAAACATGCAAAATCCAATATAATAGAAATTATATATGAACTCAATATAGTTCCTATACATGATACTGCATATGTAACACCCGTAATTTTCACCCTTTATTTTTAGTGTGTGTTTATATTAAAACGATATTTTTTTCGTAAAAATGATTAATTTATTATTTAAATTATTTTGGAACATGTTGTGAAAATGTGTATATATATTTATATGTTGTGATATATGTATATATATTTATTTTAAGTTTTTAGTTATTTATTTTAAAGGTTATATTAGTTTCGTTATTTATTTATGCGTTTAGGATGCATTTTTCTTTTGCCGCGTAGCGTTTTTGTAACAATGTTGGACCGAATTGAGTGATGAAATGTTGCATCGCATGTGGCGTGTTAATGTGTTTATTATATTTATATTTATAATATAATTTATTAGAGTTATTTTCATTATTAAGTATTTTCAAAGTTTAGGCGCGATTTAGGAATTTATCGATTTATCGCGTGACGGACTTTTGATGCATGGACCTTTGATGACTTGGGCCGAAATCTTCTTGGTGTACTTGGGCTTGGACAGCCGGCTATGGGGAGGGAGAAGGAAGAAGTTTTTCCTCTTTTATTTCATTTCTTTTAATTGGTGACTCTTGGTAGATTGTAACCCCCATAACCCCCCGAATCATTCTCCTAAACCCTTCATTTTTCCTTGCCATAAATATTTTTTTTTTATTAAAAGAGGTTCAGCATCATTTGCTTTTAACCCTCACCGTTTTCAAGAAAAGAAAGAGAGAAAAGGAAGAGGAAAAGAATAGAAAGGTTCAACCCGGTTTTTCCTGTCACACCTTCACGAAAATTACCGTAACCGGAGATATAACCGTTGGATCGTCTTCAAATTTGGACAGAACGTTTATCACATCGTGTTCTACACTCCGACCGGAGCAATTTAGAATCTGAGCTTTTTATCACCAGTAATCATGGTCGGAACAGAGCAGTGTGACATGAGATTTATCAACGTTCAAGAAGAAAATGCCTAGTGACTGGTTGCTTCAATTCTCGTTCGTTGTGCCTTGGGGTTAGAAGAGGAATTGGATTGTATGCGTAGCTCTTAACTATCTCTTTAGACTCAGCTCTCCTCCCGACGTTCCAGGTAACTAGTAGTTATCTTAGATCCATAGTGATTAGAGTATTATTCGGTATTAGATTATTACGCTAGGAATTATTTAAAATACTTTTTGAATGAAAATATTGACGAAATTTAACATGAATATACTTGATGCATGCTGTGTGATTACCGTAAAGAGAAAAATAATTTTCGTATGATTTTTGGTATTTATTTGATTTAATTGGTGTTTTGTGCGTTTTTTTACTAAATTGCATAATAGTTATTAAACAGATGTTAAAATTGCTGAAATTATTTTTCTTAGATCATGTTGTATGCGTAGTATGTATTCCATGCCTTAGAATAATTTTTGCCTACTGTGTACTGGTTTATTTAATTGATATATCTGTTTTTGCAATTTCGTTTTCGTCAGTATATAAATCATGAAAATTATTTCTGGAGGCCGAAAAATTCATTTAATTCTTTGTATAATATGTATTTTCGTGAGTTTATGCATGTTGTGTAAATTGGTGATGCATTTTTTATTGATGTTGTTAGTGCTGTAAAAACTATTTCACTATCATTGTTGATGCTTAGTGATGTTTAAAGTATTGTGGTTGGAGATATTATGTTGTAAATTTGTAAGTTACTACTTTGAAGATTTTTGAAAAATTACTTTTGATGAATTATGGGTATAAGGCCGGGTGGCATCCCTTTTGACGAATATTTTTGAGATGAATCATACTTTGATGATATTTATGATTTTATTTTGAGATAAGAACATCCGGTGGGATAGATGTAGTCCCTAGTGAAGAACATGCCAACCACCTGGTTTGCGAACTAGGGGTACACCTGGGTTAATTGTTGTCGTCCGAGAGGTCAGGGAGTTCTGCGTGTTCTACCCTGCATCGGGAGTTTGGCCATTCTTAGACACAGGCAGTGGGGAACGTAAGCCCATAGACTGACCTGGAGATTGCGATCTGACAAACCTTAGGAAGTGAATTGCGATTCACTAGCGTTCGGTTTCTGACTCAATAACTTGTTTTACCTATTATTTTAATAAAAGTACTCTTGAGATGATTTATTTATTTTTTATCCAACTCACTTGCTATTTATTATTCATTTACGTTATTTGTGAGTTATATGGAAGTGGATGCATATTGTAGTTGACTTGACTTTATGCTTTCCTTTCTTATTAATCTATGTCTGAATCATGCTCTGATTTCTTTTGTTTTGGGAGAACTGCTAGTTACTCCCCACTGATTGTGGATATTTGTTCTATATTTTGCAGGTTTTGTTGATGGGGATTTTCTTTGATTTTGGGCTCGGGTTGAGATGCGAGAAATAATCTATTAGGGGTTTTAGTTCTAGACTTCTCTTTAGTGTGAGTTAGTTTTCTCATTTCGATTTTAATCTAAGTAATTAATTTACTTATAGTACTTACTTATGTTTGTTTTTATCACTAAGTTATTTAAACACTATTCTTGTAGTAGTGACATTCCCAGAAGATGATGTTTCCGCCATCGTCCTATTAATACTATTTTTATTTCTTTCTTTTCCGCTTTGAAAGTCCTGGGGTGTTACATTTGGTATCAGAGCAAAACGCTCCTAAACTCTGAAAAAGAGTTGCTAATGATTCTTTAGAATTATTAGTTAGCCATAGGATATAAAATTTGTTTAGAATTAAGTTTAGTTGTTTCACTATAATGAGAGTGTGATGGGTAGAGTAAGTAAAGGGAAGCCTTATGGGAATGTGATGTGCTCGCATGCTTATGGAGCATATGTTATATGTATAGTTATTTGTATTATTGGTGGAATTAGTCTACCAAGTTTGCTAATCTTATTTGCAGGGCCTCTTACATGTAATTTATTTTCTCTTTTATCAGAGTGAACAGCGAAAGCGAGGTAATTTATAGCCTTCTCGGTTTCGTTGTGTTTAATTTGTTTTGTGTTTTGCAATTTAGAAATAAGCTTTAATTATTTTTTAATATAGTCTTGTGTGTTGCATTGCATTTGTTTTATTTTCTAGATGCTTGATAGTACATGTTATTATGTGAGACAGTATATATTTTCTGTTCTTTTTCAATTGAGTGTTGTTTTTATGTGAGTACTACGTATCTGTTTTATTATTTACAAAACTTTTTAGTTTGAATTTATATTCCAAATTATATTTTGGATCTTTGAACTTAATAAATTTCATACCTATATTAGAGTTATTTTATGACTTTTAAATTTTCCTATTGTTAATATTTTGATATACTCTTTTGAAAAACGTTTAATTTTAATCATCATCAAATTTCTCTTACCGTTTTTTACCATCTATATTTATTTCCTTTTAATATTTTTATTTTTCATGCTAATCCTTGTTTAGCCTTTAATTATGGTAATAAGTTTTGTAGTCTTGAAAAATGAAAGTACTTTAATGAGTTGTCTTGGTGTTAGATTGAAATGTAAACGCAAACTATTTTGTTTTATGGGTTAGCATTCAACAACTTTTACTTTACTTACTAATTTACTTTTCTTATTAGCATTATTTTTCAAACTCAAATGTGTGAAAGGATTTCGTTTACTATTTGTTGTTTTTATTTAGTGCTTTCTCATTTCATAGCAAAATTTTGGTTGTTTTCATTACTTCTTATTTAATTCTCTGATTTTGACTGATCTGTTTTATATTCTTTGAAAATGAAATTTATATACTCGGTCTAAATTTTAAACTTGTTTGAGTTGATATTAAGTAATAATGGGTGATTCCTTTGACTTGTATGTCAATTTGATAAGTCTAAATTTTAAACTTGTTTGAGTTGATATTGAGTCATAATGGGTGATTCCTGTGACTTGTATGTCAATTTTATAAGTTGACGCGTTTTATCTGTTTTGATTTAATTTTCTTTTTGAGTTGACATTAAGTTTATATTGGGTGATTCCAGCAAACTCTAATGTTGATTTGATAAGAAGGCTTTCAAATATTGTTTTGTTGATACTAGATTGCAATGGGTGGTTCCATGCACATTTGTTCGACTTAGCAAATTTTATAATTGTTGTTAATAATTTATTACTTTATCGCCTATTTATTATTAGTGTTTCGTCGTTGTGAAATTTATTTTAAAGTTTTCATTTTCTTTTGCGAACTTTAATTTTCATATATATGTTTAGGAGGCGTACGCTCTTATAACATATGTCATGACTTGTGCTCGTAAGTGCTATGTTAATAAACCAGCTAGCTACTCTTTATTAAAGTGTTCTTATCTCTTTAAGTGGAGTATAAGCCCGTGTGGTTACCTCTATTTAAATTGGTTTGGCTATCTATTTACAAACTTTTCCTTCTTCGTTTCTTTTCTAAAAATATTTATGTATGGTCGGATTTATTCTTTTATAATTTTACGTAAATATTTATTCCTGCTTCTCTTACAAAATTACCTATTGTTTATTGTGCAAAAGTTTTTACCTTAAACTTTCTAATACTTGTCTTTGGTTCTTTCACATTTTATAAAATGATTGTTGTTATCGTGCTTCTTTACTATACAACTCTTTTGTTCTTCCAAAATAAAATATATATTATTTGAGTTATCAAATTTTATACCTGAAAAGTTGTTTAGTTCTTAACTAAAATCCATCGTTTCTGTTTTCTTAATGTTCTTTATCTAGAGTATTTTCTTTTGTCTCTTGGTTGTTTTGAAGTTTCGGGGACGAAACTCTTTTAAGGGGGGGTGATTGTAACACCCCGTAATTTTCACCCTTTATTTTTAGTGTGTGTTTATATTAAAACGATATTTTTTTCGTAAAAATGATTAATTTATTATTTAAATTATTTTGGAACGTGTTGTGAAAATGTGTATATATATTTATATGTTGTGATATATGTATATATATTTATTTTAAGTTTTTAGTTATTTATTTTAAAGGTTATATTAGTTTCGTTATTTATTTAGGCGTTTAGAATGCATTTTTTTTTGCCGCGTAGCGTTTTTGTAACAATGTTGGACCGAATTGAGTGATGAAATGTTGCATCGCATGTGGCGTGTTAATGTGTTTATTATATTTATATTTATAATATAATTTATTAGAGTTATTTTCATTATTAAGTATTTTCAAAGTTTAGGCGCGATTTAGGAATTTATCGATTTATCGCGTGACGGACTTTTGATGCATGGACCTTTGATGACTTGGGCCGAAATCTTCTTGGTGTACTTGGGCTTGGACAGCCGGCTATGGGGAGGGAGAAGGAAGAAGTTTCTCCTCTTTTATTTCATTTCTTTTAATTGGTGACTCTTGGTAGATTGTAACCCCCATAACCCCCCCTAATCATTCTCCTAAACCCTTCATTTTTCCTTGCCATAAAATTTTGTTTTTTTTATTAAAAGAGGTTCAGCATCATTTGCTTTTAACCCTCACCGTTTTCAAGAAAAGAAAGAGAGAAAAGGAAGAGGAAAAGAATAGAAAAGTTCAACCCAGTTTTTCCTATCACACCTTCACGAAAATAACCGTAACTGGAGATATAACCGTTGGATCGTCTTCACATTTGGATAGAACGTTTATAACATCTTGTTCTACACTCTGACCGGAGCGATTTAGAATCTGAGCTTTTGATCACCAGTAATTATGGTCGGAACAGAGCAGTGTGACATGAGATTTATCAATGTTCAAGAAGAAAATGCCTAGTGACTGGTTGCTTCAATTCTCGTTCGTTGTGCCTTGGGGTTAGAAGAGGAATTGGATTGTAGGCGTAGCTCATAACTATCTCTTTAGACTCAGCTCTCCTCCCGACGTTCCAGGTAACTAGTAGTTATCTTAGATCCATAGTGATTAGAGTATTATTAGTATTAGATTATTACGCTAGGAATTATTTAAAATACTTTTTGAATGAAAATATTGACGAAATTTGACATGAATATACTTGATGCATGCTGTGTGATTACGGTAAAGAGAAAAATAATTTTCGTATGATTTTTTGTATTTATTTGATTTAATTGGTGTTTTGTGCGTTTTTTTACTAAATTGCATAATAATTATTCCACGGATGTTAAAATTGCTGAAATTATTTTTCTTAGATCATGTTGTATGCGTAGTATGTATTCCATGCCTTAGAATAATTTTTACCTACTGTGTACTGGTTTATTTAATTGATATATCTGTTTTTGCAATTTCGTTTCTGTCAGTATATAAATCATGAAAATTATTTATGTAGGCCAAAGAATTCATTTATTTGTAAAATATGTATTTTCTTGAGTTTATGCATGTTGTGTAAATTTTTGGTAATTTGTGGGCGTTTATTTATATTTTTAGTTATTATATTGGCTTTATTGAGTAATCTGTATATTAACTTTTTAAATTACTTTTGGAGTCCGAAAATTATAAATAAAATTTGTACCATGTCAGTAGAGCCATTAGGGTCATGTGATAATTTTTGTGTGATTTTACTGCTCGAACTTATTAGTTTAATAATTATTATTGGGTTTTTGTTGTGAAATTGAGGATACTCTTTTAAATTATTTGAGAGCTTGTTAATCAGAAATAATTTGTGATCTTTTATGTTCTTGGATGCTGGTGTTTAGTAGGTTGCTGTAAGTATTATTGGTATCATTATGTTTATGTTTGATTTATGTAAAAATGATTAATTGTGTACTATTCATTTATTTAATAAGCCTTGGAGTTAATTGGTGATGCATTTTTGATTGATGTTGTTAGTGCTGTAAAAACTATTTCACTATCATTGTTGATGCTTAGTGATGTTTAAAGTATTGTGGTTGGAGATATTTGTTGTAAATTTGTAAGTTACTACTTTGAAGATTTTTGAAAAATTACTTTTGATGAATTATGGGTATATGGCCGGGTGGCATCCCTTTTGACGAATATTTTTGAGATGAATGATACTTTGATGATATTTATGATTTTATTTTGAGATAAGAACATCTGGTGGGATAGATGTAGTCCCTGGTGAAGAACATGTCAACCACCTGGTTTGCGAACTAGGGGTACACCTGGGTTAATTGTTGTCGTCCGAGAGGTCAGGGAGTTCTGCGTGTTCTACCCTGCATCGGGAGTTTGGCCATTCTTAGACACAAGCAGTGGGGAACGTACGCCCATAGACTGACCTGGAGATTGCGATCTGACAAACCTTAGGAAGTGAATTGCGATTTACTAGCGTTCGGTTTCTGACTCAATAACTTGTTTTACCTATTATTCATTTGCTTTATTTGTGAGTGATATGGAAGTGGATGCATATTGTACTTGACTTGACTTTATGCTTTCCTTTCTTATTAATCTATGTCTGAATCATGCTCTTATTTCTTTTGTTCTGGGAGAACTGCTAGTTACTCCCCACTGATTGTGGATATTTGTTCTATATTTTGCAGGTTTTGTTGATGGGGATTTTCTTTGATTTTGGGCTCGGGTTGAGATGCGAGAAATAATCTATTAGGGGTTTTAGTTCTAGACTTCTCTTTAGTGTGAGATAGTTTTCTCATTACGATTTTAATCTAAGTAATTAATTTACTTATAGTACTTATGTTTGTTTTTATCACTTAGTTATTTAAACACTATTCTTGTAGTAGTGACATTCCCAGAAGACGATGTTTCCGCCATCGTCCTATTAATACTATTTTTATTTCTTTCTTTTCCGCTTTGAAAGTCTGGGGTGTTACAACATAACTTTCCTTCTTAAAATCATGATACTACTTCCATCAACACATAGATATGCACGTACCTTGTGTAGACAAACTGAGAGGCCACTTTAACAGTCTTAAAAGTCGCCTAGAAAGAATTCTTCGCCTAAAACAACCAATATAAATTCACAATCAATCCTCTATGAATTTACAGCAATAATAAAATACTTTAAACCCTTCTCAAACATGTTTAAAACCTTCCCCAATACTAAAACTTGATTATTGAACCTCCTAGCATAATACTTACTACACTAGTGGTTAAAATCCATCATAAAACTCCATATAAATACTGGATTTTTTAACTACAATAATACAAATTTTTGCCCGTTCTCTCGCAATAATACAAACTTTTGATTATTTTTAGATAATACAAACTTTTGACCAAAATTCCTCCAGTAGGGCAATGTGACCTTTAACCTGTAAAACAGGTAAAAAAAATTTAAAAAAACCCAAAATCTCTTTCTCTCTCATCCCCCTACCAATTGAAACCCCATCCCCACCCTCACCCCCTCCCCCCACGGACGAAACCACCAGTCCACCCTCACCACCCCCTCCCCCACCACGAAACCGCCAATCCCAGCCACGCCAGCCTCGAAAACCACCCCCATCCACTCCCTCTCCCCCGAAACTCTGAGAAGATGCGATGCTTTGATGCCAGGTAGGGGGTACACGTGGCACTCCCTGGTTTCAGTTGGTTGGGGGAGGGGTGGTTTCGGGGTTTCGTAGGTTGGAAAGGGGCCAGGGGTGGGGGTGGTCGTCGGAGGGGCTGAAGTGGTTTTGGGGTGGGGGTAGGGCTGAAGTGGTGGTCTGGTGGTTTGGATACTGTTTTAGTGAAGGTGGAGGAGAAAAGGAGAAAAAAAAGGAAAAGTTTTTTTTTGTTTTTATTTAAATAAAATTTAAAACCCAACCAATGAAAAAATGACACATGTCTAAGTTTACCGGTTTATCAGGTTGCCTCCGGTTTTGACCTACTCCAGGAATTTTGTTACAAAGTTTGTATTATTAAATAATAATCGAAAGTTTGTATTATTGTTGGAGAACCGGCCAAAGTTTGTATTATTCTAGTTAAAAAATCCTATAAATACTCCCTTTAAATTCCCAGCAATATAATATAAGTTAAAACTCCCTCAAAACATATCAAAACATACTTAAAATCATAAAGATAATAAATTTCATAAATTTCATAACTTATAATAAACTACTATGATTTTCTAACTTTCAAGGCCCTAAAAACTCATGCTTTGATAATTGAAACTATAATTTAATCCCAATATGCAAATCCGAATTTTATTTCTTCAATACATAAATTATATAACTTAGATTCAATATTAAATCATCAAACTATAACTTTTAAACAACAGATTAAAACAAAACTTAAAAATATAAACTTCGAATAAAACTTGAGGAGGAAGAAGAGAAATCAAACTAAAGCAAGAAGGAAGAAGAGACATGCCCGCGGCAAGGAGCAGCTACGGCGGCGTCTGGGTGGCTGGCAGTCGGCCGGCAAGCGGTGGCGGTGGCCGGAACTGGTGGCCAACCGAGGGAAGATGAAGAAGGAAGAAAAGAAAAGGAGAGAAAAAGAATGAGGAGTCCGAAAATTTGGGAGGAAAGAGGAGAGAGAAAATAACTTGTGTGGGAAATTTTGGGGGTTTATGGATATAGATTTCCCCTTGTGGGCTTAGGAAAAGGTAATTGGGTTCGAATTAGAAATCATTTTCCAAGCCTAAGAGTGTTTGGGTTCCTCAAACCCATTTAAGAGTCCTTTTCCAAATCCAAAAAGCGTTTCAAACCTTTCAAATATTTTTCAAAGCATGACTTAAAAATATTTGACTTCCATAAATCTTTAAAATAATTTCTTTGACTTTTAAATAGTCAACCTTTGAAGAAATAAATCATTAAAATACTAAAATATATTTAAATATAAATAACTATACATTAAAATATATTAATAAAATTCATAAATTTACAGGGGATTACAACCCATGCACATTCCATAACATAATGGTTTCTTCGAACGTTGCCATCTACATATTGTTGAAACGTCTCTCTCCCCCCCCCTTCATGCCACTTCAATTTTGGTCCAATGCATGTACACCAACTGTGTACCTCATAAACAGACTTCCTACCTCCACTGTAAAAATTGCTTCTCCTTATTCCACCTTATTCACCACCAAACCTAAATTCATCATATTACGTAGCTTTGGGTGTTTTTAATACCAAAAACTTATACTACCCACAAACTCAACCTCAAATCTACTCCGTGCATCTTTATCTGGTACTCATCCATCCAAAGTGCATATACTACTTGTCTTGACATCAAAACCAATTGCGTATATTGTTCGGTCATGTTTCACTTTAAACGTCTCCTTTTCCTAAATCTTCTAAACATATTGCGTCACTTCCTCGACTTCTTGAAGAGGGTTCCCGCTACCGTATCCACTCTTGGCCCCCCTCTCCCTACCCAACCTTCTCACGTTTGTCCCCCAATCAACACCACACTCCCCTACTTCCTCTTATGCCAACACCTCACCCATCCTCACCTTCCACTACTCCCATTGTGTCTCCTCCCTCCACCTCTCCTTCTAGCCCACCTTCCTCCTAGCCTATTACCACCCTCAACCCCTATTCATCGTCCACAACTCCCCCTGGTTCATATTACTCGCCTTGCCAATGGTATCCGAAAACCCATTGGCATACTCAACCTTAGTCTTGTTGTTAGAACCCATGAAATCGAACAAAAAACAATTACGCAGGCTCCAAAAAGCTTAGTTTTGAGGCAAGCCATGGATGATGAGGTTTTATCTTTACTTAAAAATAAAACTTGGGACTTGGTTCCGCACTCTCCCACTCACAATGTTGTTACCTGCAAATGGATTTTTCGAATCAAGAAATATCGAGATGGCAATATCACTAAATACAAAGCATAATATGTTGTCCGAGGGTTCAATCAATGAGCTGGCATAGACTACAGTGAGACTTTTAGTCCCGTAGTTAAACCTTCCACAATTTGCTTTGTTCTCTCCCTTACGGTAAGTCAAGGGTGGATGTTACATCAATTTGACATTAATAACGCATTTTTACAGGTTACACTCACTGACAAAATTAACAATATTCTACCTCATGGTTATGCTGACCAAATCATGTTATTCAAATTAAATTTATATGGCCTAAAACAAGCCCCACTGGCTTGGTACAAAGAGTTGCATCAATATTTGCTTGACGTGGGACTTTGGATCACCATCTCATATTCTTCTCTATTTACTTTTCACTCTAATGGTAAAAATAATATATTTGATAGTGTGTGTAGATGACATTATTGTCAACAACAACAACACACCCTCTACTCTTGATTAGTTCGTCCAACACCTTGGTTCATGGATCTCTCTCAAAAACTTGGGAAACTTATCACACTTCTTAGGTGCCTAGGTTATGCCACATCCCAAAGGTCCGTTTCAAAATCAAAAGAAGTACATCAATTATATCTTATGCAAGGCAAACATGGATGATGCCAAACCGGTTGCAACTCCAATGGCCACTGATCCACTTCTTACACTCCATAAGAAACCCCTATCCGACCCCACTTCATATCAGACACTTATTGGCAGTTTATAATACTTAGGATGATGCGCCTTGATATGGCGCGGCCCTTGGCGTTAGTAAACTTGCTCAGTACATGCAACATCCGATAGATGATCATATGCAGGTTTGCGGTTTTCTTTGGTATGTCCATGGTATACATGCCATCTCATGGACATCAAAGAAACAACGTACTCGTGCACACTCCTCCACCGAGGCTGGATATAGGGTTGTTGCAAATACTATAACAGCTTGATCTAATTAGAAAGGTTAACAATTGAAAACTACAAATTATTAAGCGTAACCCATGTGATTTGTATGCAATTAGAGATTATTAAAAAGTGAGAGATACAAAATTTCTTATATAAAAATTTCTTTATAAAATGAGTATTTTTACATTGTTTGTTGCTTATTTGTATGCGATTATAAGTATACGACTAATTAGCCATCTAAAGTCGTGTAATGGAATATAAAGTATCCTCTTGTGTTCGTTATGTGTAAATTAAGGCTAAGAAATATTTTGATAATTATTAGAGATGAGAGTGGCTAATTGTTAAAGAAAATTACGTATTAATTATATGAAAGTTGATATTAGAGCGACCTTTATAAGACATAAGGACTTAATTTAAAGTAAGCAAGGCAACCCAACCTCATTTAGAAGACTAGTGGACCATATGTGGGGTCCTTGAGCCACTAATAAGAAAAGAAATCGAATTATTAAGGTTGATTAAAACAAGAAAGGAAATCAGAATTATTGTTGTTTGACCACTTGGTAGAAAAAGACCAAAATACCCCCATTTAAGAGGTGGAAGCAACGAAATGAAACACTTACAACCTTCCTAACATACACCCCTACTCATTAAAATTTTGGTTTCAAAATTCTCTTAAAAACCTGCTACCCAAAAGCTCCTACTACACCCTTCCTCACTCGCCATTTTCACGGTCAAACACGAGATGAGCTCCATTCCACTTTCTTCCATGTTCTCTTGAAATCTCCTGTATGCAAGTCTTGATTCTTATTCTACACATCCAAAAATAAATAATGTGTAAGATTAATTTCAAGCTTAAAAACTAAGAAATTAGAAGAAACAAGGTCATCTTCTTCAAGAAGGAAATCAGTAAGTTTCCTCAATCTTTTGGTTTATTTGATCTCCTTATATTGAAAAGTTTCTTATGAAATTTTGTGTGAATGTTGGTGCATGTTTACGATTGCTAAGTAGCAAAGAAATCATCTTAAAGAGAAGGAATTAGTCAAGTTATAAGTTTTGGAGTTTAAGGTACACAAATTCACTCCATTTGAGATATAGATTCTTAAGAAATAATGGGAAAATTTTGAGGAATGATTATGGGTTTTTATTTGTCGATTAAGTGAAGTTTTATCTATGGCATGTTTATTATGAATACATTTAAGTTCTTGCATGTTTCGAAATTGGTTAAAGATACAATTTTTGTCCTTATAAGACTAGTTTAGTTTATGTTAATTCGATTAAATGAAGAATTTTGTGTGATATTATGTTTAAATTTGTTTTGGCATACAATTGGTCTGCGGGCATCGCGATAAGTCCTCTGTCCTACTACAGGTGCCGCGACAACCTTTACCAAGTCCGTACGATTATCGACTACCAAATCCGCTGGTTTGCAATATTCACCCCCACAGTAAGTTTTATGGAGCATGTGAGTTTTCATGTATGGTTTGAATAATCTAAAGAAGTTCTTAAAGGTTTGAAATTATTTAGTTACAAATTGTGGCAAAAGAACACATTATTTTTTTTTCCGTGAAATGGGTGTTTTAGACATAAAACTTGTGCACTAATGATTCAAAGTTATGATTTGAAAAGTGGTAGTAAGTATGAGATACTTAGCAAAAGAAAATTCATAAGATTGTGTGCTTAAGAATTCATAATGTAATTTTAAGATAAAGATTATATTCTATAAAAATAGCATGAGTTAATGAGAGCGTAAAATATAAATATGGTAGTCCTTTCAGAAAGTATCGATAAGAACTTTAAAACAACGTTTTTTTTTAACATTGTTTTCGAATTTCCAGAACATTGAGTTATGGATCTTATTTCACTTGATCTAATGGCAAATATGGCAGTACCTAAGAGGTTCTTTGAGTTTATAACATGTTACATCTTTGAACTAAAAGGTTGCCAATAAAGTGGAAAAACCCCGTTTAGCTTGGGGATTTTGTAACTTTGATAATAGTCTCTTGTGTAAAAGTTTTATTGAAAATTTTCTTATTAGAATGTCATAATATCACTGATCCTAATCCATCTACATGCTAATTAAGTTCTCAAATGATTTGGTAGAGGAAACTGGATTTTCAAAAGCTTGAATTAGCAAAATATGTGATCTAGAGTAGCGTTCATTTTGGAAAAGACTTGGATTTCTAAATGTCTTATTAATTAAGCAGAGTTGAGATTTAGGAATATGTATTTGAAATTATTTTTATGGGAAAGAAATTATGTGTAAATTGTGTGGGGACATGTCCTAGATTGCAAGCGCTGAAAATCAGGGGTACAAACCCCAAAATGTGTGGAGGTCAATACCTAGCGTATGCCTCAATAATTTAATTTGTCTTTCCAAAATAAACTACAACAAGAAAGGGATTTGTGAGATTGAGAATACGTGTGTTAAGTTAATTTTCATATCTTTTGTGGGCTTGTGAAATTATGTATTGAGCTATTTATTAGTTTTATGTGATTGTGAAAATATGTTGGAAGTCAATTATCGAAGAAACTCATTTCGATAAATGTATGTGTGTTAAATTAACAATAAAGGTGATTTGTTTTTCCTTTTGAAAGACATTCACAATATTATCTTAATAATCGCTTTCGATTATTGTAAATTACTTGTTGAAGGAACATGAAGTATAACTCCTTTACTTTCGGCCACTATTCTATTTTTTGGAATGAATTGTGTACACTAGGGGAAAAAACCTTATATGACACAAGTTAACTGATCTGGTTCTTTAAAAACCGGATCCGTTACAACTAAACTGATCCGGTTCTTTAAAAACTAGATCAGTAATTCTCGGTTTTTTGGAGCGAAATTGTCAGATATTAAACTGATCCGGTCCATATGAGGAACCAGATCAGTTGGGCTGATGAGATTATATAAGGGCGGCCCATTTGCATACAGGACACGCCTCATGCCCTCAATCTTAACCTCTCACTCCCTCACTCAAACCCTAACTCCCTCACTTCCCCTCACTCCTCTTATGATCTCCTCCTCCCTCCTCCCACGCCTCTCAAACCCCCACCCCCAACAAACCCTAATCCCCTCTGACCCTATCTCAGTCTCCTCCTCCCTCTCACTAGCCATCTCTCGCCGTCGCTCTCTCACCAGCCATAGTTGTGTCACGCAGTCCTCTCTAACGCTTCGCTCTCTCACGCCGTCCTTTCTAACGCTTCGCTTTCTCATGCCGTCCTTTCTAACACTTCGTTCTCTCACGCCAACCTCTCTCGTCGTTGCCGTCTCACCAGCCATCTTTTATTTTCTCTCTCTTATTTGTCCTTCTCTTCGAATTCCTTATTTTTGGAAAAATTTTAGGAATATTTGTTTGTGAAATTAGGCTGAAGAAAGTAGAAATTCAAATTTCTGGAGAATTTTTCTTTTTTTTGGATGTTAATTTGGTGAAAATATTGAGATCGAAGAAGTATCGATGCGTCGCTTCGCTCGCCGTTTCCTTCGTCACCACTCGCCGTCGCCAGCCGTCGCTCGCCGTTGCCTCTGTTATTTTTGTAATTTAGTTTTTTTTTTTAGATTTTTGTATTCTTGTATTTAATTTATTTTTATTTTGCTTTTCCTTTTAATCTTCGTTAGACCTGTTGTTGTTTCTTTGTAATTTCGTTTTCTTGTATCTATTTAACTTTACTACAACAGTCAATTTCGTTTCCTCTCATTCATTTCGTTTCCTCTCATTCATTTTGTTTCCTGCTATTTTACTGCTATTTTCTTGCTGAATGTTGTTGTTCTTCATTTTTGATAATTTTGGTGGAGTTTTGTTTAAAGTGTGTTTTCTTTTTTGAATGGGACAAAATCAAGAGGATTGTTTATTTGTTTCTTGACTTTTCTTTTCTTTCCCCTTCCTTCCATCTACAAAAGTATAAGGTGCGTTTTTTTTTTAATATGCCAACTCCATTAACTGGTCCGATTTTGTCAGAAAACTAGATCAGTTATGTTCATTAACTGCTCCGGTTTTCTGACAAAATCGGATCAGTTAATCAAAACCGGATCAGTAAAATTTCGTGAACCGCTCCAGGCCTAATCGCTCCGGTCCATTTCGGAATCAGATAAGCCTAATTTGATCGGAGCAGTGGGCATTTTTCCACTAGTGGTACAAGCGTATTTGAACCTGTCTTGATGAGGACATATTCTTTATTTGAGAAGGAATCCGGAGGTAGAAAATCAAGCAACCTTAGGATTTTGTGATGTGATCGTGTTATGGCAAAGACGGGTGCCTCGAATAATTACTTGTTTTATGATTTTTAAATTGTGGTTGATGATATTTTGGTATTGTAATAAGCTTTAACATCTTGGTTGTATTTAAGTATGTATTTTATTTGATCCGACTCCAACAGGTAACGGCCTCCGCTATAATTAGTTCATGTACTTCCACCGATTAGGTCTAATTATGATTAGTTCGATTGTGTTTAGTAACGGGTTGTTACACATACTACTATTGAACTTCCCTAGGTCCATAATCTAATTGAAGAATTAGGCTGCCAAGCAACTCAAACTCCTGTGATATACTGTGATTATGTCGATGCAATGTATGTAACTCCCAACCCTATCTTTCACTCGAAAATTAAACATTTGGCCTTATACTATCATTTTGTTCACAAAAACGTTCAATCGAATTTGCTTCGCATTTCCTACATCTCCACGCAAGACCAGCTCGATGACGCTCTAACCAAGCCTCTTCTACATGCCACTTACAACTTTCTCGTTAGCCAAATTGGTCTCTCATCATGGCCGCGCAATTTGCGGGGCCGCGATAAGGATTGACGAAGTCAACATTGGCGGAGCCTAGGGGAATGGGGGTGCACGTGCATTCCCAAATTACAAAAAAAAAGTAAATAGAGAAATATGCACCAAACACGCCGTAGTGCGCGTCATGGAAAGCCAACAAGCTCAATGCACAAACTTAACGAGCCACTCAGAAGCTGGCGACGTCCATATTACCCTGCGTCCTAAGCACATCAGTGCAGCCCCCCGCCTGGTGTTCGTGCTTCGTGCATGCTGCATGCGTGCAACACACCTTTTATATTTTCGTGTCTACATTGGTGATTCTTGCAATGGTAGGCAAGAGATAGAATGCTTACATGGAAGAAAATGATAAATAGGTCTAAATTATTAATGCAGGGAGTTGAAGGGGAGGGGTGAAAAATGAAAACTGAAAAAATAAGTCACGTGAAAGATGACAGCTACCTGTTCTTTGTTGCACTCTCTCTCATTGCCTTTTTGATGACATTTCTGCCAATTTTTACAGTTTGGGACGGGTTGGGTTTTAGCCTCTATGGAAGGGGCTAATTATTTAACGCCTTTTTCTTTTTATTCAATTTTGTTTACTTTAATTTATCTAACTAGCTAATAAAAGCTTTTAACTCTATGAAGGTAGAAAGGACATTGTCAAAAAGTTATCATTAAAATTGGTCCAAAATATTAATCAATGTTTTGATTATTTTATATATAGTTTTTTATCTAATTTCTTAAAAAATATTAATTTTTGCCGAATCCATACCGTACTCATTTTGAAAATTTTTGATTTTGCCATTTTCTGTCCCCGTACCCATATTCGTCCCTTTATCTGTCTCGGTGCTACATCGTTTACACTCGTATCATGTATAATACGTTGTCCTAGTTTTTCCTTAATTAAAGCATATTGTTGTAGCTACTCTTGTACACTAGTCCATACAAAACCTTACCATCCCCTTTGGTTTTCTCTCGCCTCCCCCCTCTACTCCCCTTTTCCCCCTTTTCAACAATGAGGGGCTGCCATGGATGATTTCATCCATGGCAAGCCCCTTTTTCTATCTAGTTTCAGTTTCTAGTTTGTTATCTTATTTTGTTGAATAAGTTTTCTATCTTTATGAGAGTTTCTTATTTCCTGTTGTGGGAAGTTTAATCTTCTCTGTGGAGGTTGTCTTTTCCTCCCTTATGAGAGTTGTGAGTATAGTTCATTTTTTAGTATCTCTAGTTTGTGGAGTTAATTGTTTGTTTCTAGGTATGAGAAATTGTTCTCATTGGCTGAAGTTCAAGCCTATCAACATGAAGGTGTTGGAAGCTCGGATGCAATCAACATGGTTAGATCAATAATGTTCTTCTCACAAAATGTCAGAATGATAGACTGTTCCATAAGTAGTTGCTTGATTCAGCAAATACAAGGGGGCTTATTGTTCGATCTGGTTCATTGTAGTTTCATCAAAGACGAAGTTGATTTGATCTTATTTGATTGTATCTTTTTTTTCTTTAATACCTATTGTATATGTCGTTTGGCCTTCAATTAATGAAATGTCTCTTTTTCTGGAAAAATATTACTCATGTAAACTACAATAGCTTGTACCTATTTATACTCACTCAAATTAATGAGAATAGTAATCTTTTTCTCAAACTCTCTCACTATTCTCTACATAATACCCCGATTGTGCTCAATAGATATCAATAACTAATGTGAGAGTGAGTTTGCTCAAGAAACAAGTACTAGTTGAAGCCGACAGCCCCGAGTTTGAGTAGGTGGACTTTAGCAATGATTGGATCAAGATCCTGATTATTTTATTGGTACATATCATTCGTTTGATTTTGCCATTATTACTTGATTACAGGTCATCTAATTAGTCTAGCCCTACTATTGATCATGGATCATTAGTTTTTTTTTAAAAAAAATTAATGTTTTTTTTTTCAGATTTTGTGTGAGAATAATGATACGGCTTAACCCTAATGAGGGAGCCTGGACTCATATATATATCATACACAATAGTACAATGACAAGGATACCCTTAGTATCCTCTATTACACCCCCTCAAACTGTGCAGGGGGAACCACGTACAGTTTGGACCTCAAAAACTCAAAACGCTGACCAGATAAACCTTTGGTAAAAATGTCAGCGATTTGTAACTCAGTAAGAACATAACAGACAACTAAATCACCATGAGCAACACGCTCCTGAACAAAATGATAATCAATCTTGATGTGCTTGCTACGATCATGCTGGACGGGGTTCACAACAAGATAAGAAGCAGAAACATTATCACAAAACAGTTTACCGGGAGCACGAATGATGAGACCCAACTCATCTAACAAGCAGCGAATGGAGAGGGTGTCCTGTACAGTGTAAGCAACAGCACGATACTCAGCTTCGGTGGAATACTTAGATACAGTGGGTTGCTTCTTTGAGCGCCAGGAGATGAGATTACCACCAAAGAAGATAGCATAACCAGTGGTAGAACGACAGATATCCAAACATCTAGCCCAATCAGCGTCTGAATATGCAATCACGATGGACATAGTCTTGGAGGGGCGAAGCCATAGACCGTAGTCAGAACTACCATGCAAGTACCTGTAAATACGCTTAACAACCAACAAGTGAGATGTGCGGGGTGCATGCATAATTGGGAAACTAAATGCACATCATACGTAATATCAGGTCTTGTCATAGTCAAGTACTGTAAAGCCCCAACCATACTGCGATACTCAGTAGGATCAAATAAAAGATCACCATTGGTAAGCGAGAGAGTAGTTCTACTCGGAAGAGGTGTACGAACAGGCTTAACAGTGTGCAGATGGAATTTGAGAAGAAGATCAAGAACATATTTCTTTTAACACAAAAACAAGCCTTGAGATGTTCGAATAGCCTGCACACCGAGGAAATAATGGAGAGGACCAAGGTCCTTCATAGCAAACTCAGCAGACATAAGAAAATAAATTTGGTGATCAAAAGAGCTGAGTTGCCTGTGAGTATAATATCATCAACATAGAGAAGAAGATAGAGAATGAACTTGCCACGATGAAAGATGAACATAGAGGTATCGGATTGACAACAAAAGAAACCCCGTTGAAGCAGGAAACTACTAAAGCGAAGATACCAAGCTCGAGGAGCTTGTTTCAACCCATAGATGGCTTTCCTAAGACGACAAATATGATTAGGATAATCAGAATGAATAAAACCAGCAGGTTGTTTCATATAAACCTCCTCAATAAGATCACCATGCAAAAAGGCATCTAATTGCCGAATGACCCAATTATAGGAAATTGCTAAGGACAAGACCAACAGAACAGTAGTTGAGCGAACAACATGGCTAAAAGTTTCAGAGTAATCAATACCTTCCTGTTGACCAAACCCCCGAGCAACCAGACGAGCCTTCGGCCTAATCACATGACCTTCCTCATCAGTCTTTATCGTGTAAATCCATTTTGTACCTACCAAGTTCTTTGACGCATCATACGGTACCAAATCCCAAGTTTTATTGACAAGCATGGCATTAATCTCTTCTTCCATGGCTTTACACCATTTCAGAATTTTATTAGCCTTAGAAAAACAAGTTGGTGCTTTTTCTTTTTCCAGTGTTGTGAAACTAAAAATGGTTTTTGGTTTAAAAATACCTTCTTTAGCATGAGTTTGCATAGTATGAACATTATGCGAAGATGGAATCGCAAAAATTCCCGGCGAGGGAGGTGCAGTCAAAGAGATATTATGAGGGGAACTAGGACCAGACGAACAAGTAGGGGAGGGAGTCGACTCGGCCACGGGGGAGGGGGAGTCTGAATAGATAGGCGGGGCAGCTCCATTAGAGGAGTGTTCTAACCCAGCGGGAGCTGGAATACCAGCGTGCGAGGGGGAGGTGAGTGGCCCATCGGGCGCTATGCACCCAGCGAGTGGGGCAGCAGCTCGTGGGTGAGGGGGAGCCAAGCCAGCTCCCAACGGGGAGCTAGCGGGCAGGGCAGACGCGAGCTGAGAGGCACGAGGGGAGGGGGGAGCCAAGCCATTGGGAGATGGCAAGGCGACATGCGTGGCAGCAGCACATGAAGAACGGGGAGAACTCCTAGGGTGTGTAGGTGTGGACTCGGGTGAGGGAGGTGAGTCGTGCGACGCAGACGAAGTCGTATAGGATATTGCTAAAGGCAACTGGAGGAGTGTGGGGTCCGTATCAGTAGAGTTAACCGAAGACGAGGGTAGAGACGACACTAGTTGACGATAAGGGAACACTGACTCATGGAATTTGACATTCTGACTCACATAAATACGACCTGACTTGGGTTCATAACATCGATACCCTTTGTATCCCGAAGCGTAACCAAGAAAAACACATTGATCCGACCTAGGAGTTAACTTATTTGATGGTTTTGCAGAGAAGTTAGGAAAACACTCACAACCAAACACACGTAACATGGAATAGAGGGCGTTTAGAGAATAACTTTTCAAAGGGAGATAGACCATGCAACACAGGAGTAGGCAAACGATTTATGACATAGGTAGTTGTATATGCCGCATCGTCCCAAAACTGACCAGGAAGTAAAGACTCAATGAGCATCGTACGAGCAAGTTCAATGACATGTCGGTGCTTGCGTTCAACAACACCATATTGTTGTTGTGTTTCAGGGCAAGATTTACGAAAAGAAATACCACATTTTTTAAAATGATCTAGAAGAGGTTGATTATCAAATTCCCGACCCCCATCACTTTGGTAGTATTTAATTTTGCAGTCAAATAAATTTTCAACCAAAGCTTGGAAATCTATGAAACGATCATGCACCTCTGATTTACGTTTTAAAGGATAAATCCTTGTATAGCGAGAAAAATCATCAACAAAACACACATAGTATTTAAATTCGAGATTTGATAAGATATTGGATTGCCATAAATCAGAATGAAAAAGTTGCAATGGTTTATCAAAAGAGTGTATTACATCTTGAAAAGGAAGACGATGAGACTTTCCTAAACAACAAGAAACACAATCAAAAACAGGACTAGAGCACCTAAAACTCGATCACCACAATGCCCAAGACAACGATGCCAAGTAGGACTGGACGCAGAGAGAGACAATAGAGCAACAGGCCTCCTAGGATAGGTGGTGAGGGTGATGGGATAGACATTGCCTTGACTAGAAACTTTGAGAAGCACCTCCCCCAACCGATTGTCCTTAAAAAAACATGAGAACCATTAAAACTCATGATAAGTGCATATTATAATACATTTATATCCCTTAAATTTAATATTATAAGTATGTTTATATTATTATTTTGATGCATCTTATATACTTTTAATACTATTAGATATAATATGCTAGGTTTTTATTTTCATTACTACTAATATTCATCTATACTACTTTTGTTCAATGATGTAAGACGGTGGTGCTCGGCAGTGGTTGTGATTTGTCCGCATCTCAGCTGCTGTTGCAGCGTGGTCTCTTGTGCGTCAACTTTGTTGTGTACCTGTGATTAGTAGCTATGAATTGCCAAGCTGTAATCTTGTGGGCCTTAATCATTGTGTGTCTTTATTAGGTAAATTAAAATGGGTCTCGTCATGTATGTTGATGGTAATTTGTAGTTGTTGTGGTTATTAGTTTTCATTAGATTTACATTCTGCCGTTTTATAAAGTTAGCTTTTGCATCATGATTTTTGTGGTTTGCATTGTGGGTGGATTATATCATAGTTATTTAAGCTATGCTTTGTACTTATAAGATGGGATTTGTTTTTGGCTATATTCCTATATATAAGCATATGAATGAATTTAGTTATTTTATGATGGTTTGGTTTGTTTGTATCAAGTTGAGAGTATAATAATGGTGTACTTTCATTAATCAGTATCTAAGTTGTCGACGTGACAGTACTCGAGGGAGAATAATACTGTCTTTAGTACCGTTTCGCCAAGAGTTATGTACCGGGGGTATTATAACTAATGTTGTCATTAACCTTGTACCCAAACTCAGACAACGAGAGTGTAGTAGTTGGAGTATCTGTTTATACTGTGTTTTGGTGCATAATTATGTTTTAATGAAGGTTTATTCTTTTTAGTTTGGTGAAATGATTATTATTATTATTATTATTTTGAGAAGAATAAATATTGTTGAATTGAGTCTTTTGGATTGCGATCCTAGTTTTTGCTGATTTTGGGTGTAAGGCCTTAAGGGCATCCTTATTATTTATATTTGAGGATTAATGGATGAATAAATTATTGTATTTTTTTTGTAGAACTGTTTTATTGAGATTAAGATATCCGGTGGAATAGATGTAGTCCCCGGTGAAGAACATGCCAACCACCTAGGTTGCGATTTAGGGGTTTTACCTGGGTTAATTGTTGTCGTCCGAGAGGTTGGGAAGTACTGAGCTGGGTACTATCCTGCATCGGGAGTTTGGCCATTCTTAGACACAGGCAGTAGGGAACGTAAGCCCATAGGCTGTCTGGAGATTTCGATCTGACAAACCTAAGGAAGTGGGTTGCGATCCACTGGCGTTCTGCTCTTTCTCAAAAGCTATTATATTATTTTGTTTATTTATTTTGGAGGCTTATGCTATGGATCTTGTCTGCTTATCTTAAGTTCATTATTGTTGATTTACTTTATTTAAGCATGTCAAAATGTTAGTTGTTGTTTGGCTTTTATTTGGTTCAGTTTGGTATTTTATGTTGATTGAGACTTATTTATTAATGCTTGATAACTCCTATGTGGATCCTAATTGAGCTGGGAGAGCTGTTAGTTACTCCCCACTGATTGTGGATAATTGTTGTATATTTTGCAGGTTATGTTGATGGGTCTGTCCTTTGGTTTTGGGCTCGGGTTGAGATGTGAGCATTAAAATGTTAGATGTTTTAGGCATAGACTTTCAGTTAGTTGAAGAGCTAGTTTTCTCTTTTGGTTATTAATCTAGTTAATTAATTTTATTTATACTATTTATTATGTTGGTTTATCACTTAGTTATTTAAACGCATCTCTTGTAGTAGTGACATTCCCAGAAGACGATGTTTCCGCCATCGTCCTATTAATACTATTATTATTTCTTTCTTTTTTCCGCTTTGAAATTCTGGGGTGTTACAGTTGGTATCAGAGCAAAACGCTCCTAAACTCTGAAAAAGAGTTGCTAATGATTCTTTAGAATTATTAGTTAGCCATAGGATATAAAATTTGTTTAGAATTAAGTTTAGTTGTTTCACTATAATGAGAGTGTGATGGGTAGAGTAAGTAAAGGGAAGTCTTATGGGAATGTGATGTGCTCTCATGCTTATGGAGCATATGTTATATGTATAGTTATTTGTATTATTGGTGGAATTAGTCTACCAAGTTTGCTAATCTTATTTGCAGGACCTCTTACATGTAATTTATTTTCTCTTTTATCAGAGTGCGCAGCGAAAGCGAAGTAATTTATAGCCTTCTGGGTTTCGTTGTGTTTAATTTGTTTTGTGTTTTGCAATTTAGAAATAAGCTTTAATTTTATTTTAATATAGTCTTGTGTGTTGCATTGCATTTATTTTATTTGCTAGATGCTTGATAGTATATGTTATTATGTGAGACAGTACATACTTTCTGTTCTTTTCCAATTAAGTGTTGTTGTTTATGTGAGTACTACGTATCTGTTTTATTATTTACAAAACTTTCTAGTTTGAATTTATATTCCAAATTATATTTTAGATCTTTGAACTTAATAAAAATACTTATGTTAGAGTTATTTTCTGACTTTCAAATTTTGTTATTGTTAATATTTTGACATACTCTTTTGAAAAACGTTTAATTTCAATTGTCTTCAAATTTCTCTTACCGTTTTTGACCATCTATATTTATAAATATCTTTTCTTTTAATTTTTTTATTTTTCATGCTAATCCTTGTTTAGCTTTTAATTATGGTAATAAGTTTTGTAGTCTTTGAAAATAAAAGTACTTTAATGAGTTGTCTTGGTGTTAGATTGAAATGTAGACGCAAAATATTTTGTTTTAAAGGTTAGCATTCAACAACTTTTACTTTACTTACTAATTTACTTTTCTTATTAGCATTATTTTTCAAACTCAAATGCGTGAAAGGATCTCATTTACTATTTGTTGTTTCTTGTTTAAATATTTAGTGCTTTCTCATTTCATAGAAATTTTTTTTGGTTGTTTTCAATACTTCTTATTTAATTCTTTGGTTTTGACTGATCTGTTTTATATCCTTTGAAAATGAAATTTATATAATCAGTCTAAATTTTAAACTTGTTTGAGTTGATATTAAGTCATAATGGGTGATTCCTTTGACTTGTATGTCAATTTGATAAGTCTAAATTTTAAAACTTGTTTGAGTTGATATTAAGTCATAATGGGTGATTCCTTTGACTTGTATGTCAATTTGATAAGTTGACGCATTTTGACTATTTTGATTTAATTTCCTTTTTCAGTTTATATTAAGTTTATATTGGGTGATTCCAGTAAACTCTAATGTCGATTTGATAAGTTGGCTTTCAAATTTTGTTTTATTGATACTAGGTTGCAATGGGTGGTTCCATGCACATTTGTGTCGACTTGGCAAATTTTATAATTGTTGTTAATAATTTATTACTTCTCGCCTATTTATTATTAGTGTTTCGTCGTTGTAAAATTTATTTTAAAGTTTTCAATTTCTTTTGCGAACTTTAATTTTCATATATATGTTTAGGAGGACGTACGCTCTTATAACATATGTCATGACCTGTGTTCGTAAGTGTTATTTTAATAAAGCAGCTAGCTACTCTTTATTAAAGTATTTTTATCTCTTTAAGTGGAGTATAAGCCCGTGTGGTTACCTCTATTTAAATTGGTTTGACTATCTATTTACGAACTTTTTTTTTTCTTCTTCGTTTCTTTTCTAAGAATATTTATGTATGGTCAGATTTATTCTTTTATAATTTTACGTAACTATTTATTCCGGCTTCTTTTACAAAATTACCTATAGTTTATTGTGCAAAAGTTTTTACTTTAAACTTTATAATACTTGTCTTTGGTTCTTTCACATTTTATAAAATGATTGTTGTTACCGTGCTTCTTTACTATACAACTCTTTTGGTCTTCCAAAATAAAATATATATTATTTGAGTTATCAAATTTTATACCTGCAAAGTTGTTTAGTTAACTAAAATCTATCGATTTTTGTTTTCTTAATGTTCTTTATCTAGTGTATTTTCTTTTGTCTCTTGGTTGTTTTTTTTTTTGAGTTTCGAGGACGAAACTTTCTTAAGGGGGAGTGATTGTAACACCACGGATTTTCGCTCATAATTTCTTCGACTTATTTTCCCTTAATTATTATTTTCCGTTAAAATTAGAATATTTTACTTCTTAAAAATATTATATCCTATGTTGTTTGTTTTCCAACTTTTTAAATGTTGTATTTATCAATTTTTATTGGATTAGAAATTATATATATTCTACTATTTAAAAATACGTGTTTGAGTTAGTATTTTTATTTATTCGATTTGAGCGCGTTTGGACCGTCGCACGACCTTTTAATGTGAAGTTTGAAGCTCTTAAAAACTGTCCACAAAATCAGAATATTAGAAGTATTGGAGGGGCTTTTGAGCATCTTATAACCCCCTTTGTAACCCCCCATTTATTAGCCATTCCACTCAACCTTCCTATTTACACCCTTTTATCATCTCATGAAACTAGTTTATGGACAGCAAAAAAAATCAGTCCAAAATTCTTCCTTCTAATCGACCATTTGAAGAGACAAAGTTGAGAGGAGAATTCATCTCGGTTTTCCCTGTCACACCTTCACGAAAATGACGATATCTGAAGAACTAACCGTTGGATCGTCTTCAAATATGGACATCACGTTTAGGACATCTGGCCCTTCATTGTGACCGGAGCGATTTTAAATCTGAGCTTTCAATCACCGGGAATCGTGATCGGAGCAGAGCAGTCCATAATGAAAATGCAGGCATTTGGAGGACGCATGGGCGCAAGGAGAAGACGTTTAGATCGATCGGCTTCACTCCTCCAGTTGGCCCAGGTAACTAACGGCGATCCTAGTACAATTAGAATCCATCTAGGATTTATCTAGTTTTAATACTTAAGTTGGGTTAGTATTGGTTTTAGGAAATTTTGGGTGGGAATGATTTCTTGTTGTATGTTTGTTTTCATGAGTTTTGTTGTTTATATGTTGTTATTCTTCCCTGATTTTGTTGTCTTATGATTATGTTTATGATTGTATCTTATTTCAAGTTTTGGATTATTGTTTAAGTTGTTTAGCGTAAATATTTTTTGTATTACATAGGGGTTCATGAATTGTTGGGAGACCTTGTATTATGGGATTATGGTATGAACAATTTATTTTCAAGCATGGTTAAAGGAATTTGAGGCCCGTTTTTAAGTATTGAGTAGTTGTATAGTGTTGGGTGATGAACTGGATGTTGTGTGTGTTTAATTACATGCTCTGAACTTTGTCGAGTTGCTCGTGCTTGTCTACCAGATCAGTGCACTACTGCGTGCAAGACGGTGGTGCTCGGCAGTGGTTGTGATTTGTCCGCATCTCAGCTGCTGTTGCAGCGTGGTCTCTTGTGCGTCAACTTTGTTGTATACCTGTGATTAGTAGCTATGAATTGCCAAGCTGTAATCTTGTGGGCCTTAATCATTGTGTGTCTTTATTAGGTAAATTAAAATGGGTCTCGTCATGTATGTTGATGGTAATTTGTAGTTGTTGTGGTTATTAGTTTTCATTAGATTTACATTCTGCCGTTTTATAAAGTTAGCTTTTGCATCATGGTTTTTGTGGTTTGCATTGTGGGTGGATTATATCATAGTTATTTAAGCTATGCTTTGTACTTATAAGATGGGATTTGTTTTTGGCTATATTCCTATATATAAGCATATGAATGAATTTAGTTATTTTATGATGGTTTGGTTTGTTTGTATCAAGTTGAGAGTATAATAATGGTATACTTTCATTAATCAGTATCTAAGTTGTCGACGTTACAGTACTCGAGGGAGAATAATACTGTCTTTAGTACCGTTTCGCCAAGAGTTATGTACCGGGGGTATTATAACTAATGTTGTAATTAACCTTGTACCCAAACTCAGACAACGAGAGTGTAGTAGTTGGAGTATCTGTTTATACTGTGTTTTGGTGCATAATTATGTTTTAATGAAGGTTTATTCTTTTTAGTTTGGTGAAATGATTATTATTATTATTATTATTATTTTGAGAAGAATAAATATTGTTGAATTGAGACTTTTGGATTGCGATCCTAGTTTTTGCTGATTTTGGGTGTAAGGCCTTAAGGGCATCCTTATTATTTATATTTGAGGATTAATGGATGAATAAATTATTGTATTTTTTTTTGTAGAACCTGTTTTATTGAGATTAAGATATCCGGTGGGATAGATGTAGTCCCGGTGAAGAACATGCCAACCACCTAGGTTGCGATTTAGGGGTTTTACCCGGGTTAATTGTTGTCGTCCGAGAGGTTGGGAAGTCTTGAGTGGGTACTATCCCTGCATCGGGAGTTTGGCCATTCTTAGACACGGGCAGTAGGGAACGTAAGCCCATAGGTCATGGAGATTTCGATCCGACAAACCTTAGGAAGTGGGTTGCGATCCACTCGGCGTTCTGCTCTTTCTCAAAAGCTATTATATTATTTTGTTTATTTATTTTGGAGGCTTATGCTATGGATCTTGTCTGCTTATCTTAAGTTCATTATTGTTGATTTACTTTATTTAAGCATGTCAAAATGTTAGTTGTTGTTTGGCTTTTATTTGGTTCAGTTTGGTATTTTATGTTGATTGAGACTTATTTATTAATGCTTGATAACTCCTATGTGGATCCTAATTGAGCTGGGAGAGCTGTTAGTTACTCCCCACTGATTGTGGATAATTGTTGTATATTTTGCAGGTTATGTTGATAGGTCTGTCCTTTGGTTTTGGGCTCGGGTTGAGATGTGAGCATTAAAATGTTAGATGTTTTAGGCATAGACTTTCAGTTAGTTGAAGAGCTAGTTTTCTCTTTTGGTTATTAATCTAGTTAATTAATTTTATTTATACTATTTATTATGTTGGTTTATCACTTAGTTATTTAAACGCATCTCTTGTAGTAGTGACATTCCCAGAATACGATGTTTCCGCCATCGTCCTATTAATACTATTATTATTTCTTTCTTTTTTCCGCTTTGAAATTCTGGGGTGTTACAATTAGGCCATCTGAAAGTTGTGGTTCAAAAGTTGCTGAAATATTCTTATTATATCTTATATGTATGATGCTATTTGATAAAAGTTTCACAAGTCATTATTTTATTGTCAATGTCAATTAGCCTTCTTGATAAGATTTACTAAATATCTAGAATGATAAAAATTGAATCTGCAGCTGTGAGTTAGTAGTGTGAGATCTAAATATTTTGGAAACATAAACATAAGTTTAACTCAGTTATGAGCTTGCTTGATTGTATTTACATGGTGTTCTAAACTTTGATTTGTAAGTAATATAGCAGCTGGATATAAGTTTGTTCATGAATGAACCAGGAAAGTGATACTTGTTTAGACGGAAAAGTTTGATGTATAAAATAATATCAATCATCGCGTGAGTAGTTTGTATACTTGTTTAGTTGGCACTTCTAAGCCGAACCGTAGAGTATAATATGTTGGCTTCATAATATAAGATTATATATGCTAGTTAAACAAGTAAACAAAGTTTATGAGACCATCTCGTGGTATTATGTGTTACAATTATGTAGAAAACATGTCATACAATGTGAAAAGGCTAATGTTAAATCTACTACTGAGATTAAGATTAGAAACATAAATTGGAGAAGGGACATAGATTATCTAGAAAACTACAATATGTGCAGATGCTCTATAATGGAGTCAAGTTCAGTTTTTCGAATAAATTGCAGCCATGCTTTCTCTTATTGGGTTATAGATTATTAGAACTTGATTCTGAAAACCAACTGAACCCCAATGAACAAGTTGTGTGCTTAATTTGTTTGTTAATGGAATTACTTTGAAGATTGAAATATTATTGAAATTATTGACTTTTAAGAAAGGGGAGCTAAAGAGCATATGATGAGTTGTTGATGATTTAATTCTAAAATATATATATATATATATAACTAGCCTAATGATACCATAAATAATCTGCAAATAACTTGAATTACTTAATAATTTTTGAATTTCCTATTTTCAGGTGCATGAACACACGTCTACGAAAGGAAGCGTTGTTGTTTGATCCTGAAATCGAACGGACAGCAAAGAGAACAAGGAAAGAGTTCTTAGAAAAACAACGAGAAGAGCGTCTCTATATTGAGAAATTGTTCGAACACGAAGAAGAAATGGCAGAAAGGACTTTGAAGGAATTAGCTGCGCCAAAGCTAGATGATGAACCTTTTGGCATCGTTTTTCCAACATTGGAAAAACCATTGAAGTTAATTTCAGGTTTTCTCAATCTTCTTCCTAAATTTCATGGTCGTGGAGGTGAGGACCCTAATCGATTCTTAAAAGAATTTCTTGTTGTTTGCTCTTCCATGAAACCTGAAGGCATTAGTCCAGATGATGTTAAAATTCATGCTTTTCCATTCTCATTGTTTGATTTAGCAAAAGATTGGTTATATTCTCTTCCTCCTGGATCAATTACTACTTGAGATGCACTGCAAAAAGCTTTTCTAGAAAATTTCTTCCCCGCAAGTAGAATTGGGTCCATAAGGATGGAAATATGTGGTATAAGGCAGTACCCTAGCGAGTCACTTTATGAATATTGGGAGCGATTTAAAAGGTTATGTGCTTCATGCCCTCAACATCAAATAAGTGACCAATTATTAATTCAATATTTTTATGAGGGTTTATTGCCAAATGATAGGGGAATGATAGATGCTGCAAGTGGTGGGGCATTAGTGAATAAAACACCTAATCAAGCTAAAAATTTAATTTCTAACATGGCACAAAACACACAACAATTTAGTACTAGGAATGATGCTAGGAGAGTAAATGAGCTTGATGTTACTTCTGTTCATAATCAATTAAAGGAAAATGCTCAACAGATTGCTAATTTAACTACTATAGTATCTAAAATTGTTGGTCATGAGTCAAAAGCAAAAGTTTGTGGTATATGTGCTGATGTGTCCCATGTTACTGATGCATGTCCAACGTTGCAAAATGAAGATGTAAATGCTTTAGGAGGTTTCATAGGTCAACCCCAAAGAAAATACGATCCTTTCTCATCAACTTATAATAAAGGTTGGAGAAACCATCCTAATTTGAGATATGGACCTAGACCACCATTTCAACAATCTAATCCTAGACCATACTTTCATACTAATCCCCAACAACAATCCCAATCATCAAACACATCTTTAGAAGATCTTGTTAAACAACTAACTAATCAAATAGGACAAGTTCATTCACAAGGTATTAGTTATCAAAAGAAGACTGATTCTCATTTACAACATCTAGACACTCAAATAGGTCAAATCTGTACCTCATTAAGTAATTTAAAAACTCAAATCTCTGGAAAACTACCTTCTCAACCCCTCCCTAACCCTCAGGAAAATGCAAAAGCTGTCACACTTAGGAGCGGGAAAGAATTAAAGGACCCTAAAGCCAAAAACAGAGAAATTGAAGATGACACTACAAGAAAAGTGCAAATTAACGACGGCTTTTAGCCGTCGTTGGTAGCCTAAAAAGCCGTCGCTGAATAATCAACGACGGCTAACCGTCGTTAAATGGCCGCCGGAAAAAAGATGGTCGGTGATACAAGAATCAACTACCGTTAAGCCGTCGGTGATTTATTCAACGACGGTTCATGGACAATCAGCGACGGTTGTCAAAGCCAACGTTGATGCCAAGGTCAGCGACGGTTTACAACAGTCGCTGGATCACCGACCGTTTTAAACCGTCGTTGTTCCAGCGACTGTTTTAAACCGTCGTTGTTCCAGCGACTGTTATAAACCGTCGTTGATTTCGAATAATCAACGTCTGTTTATAACGGTCGCTAAAATGTGAAAGCAGTCGTTGATTTCGTTTCAATGGATGCATAGCGAACCTTACACGGATTGCCCTAGCCGTCGTTGATTTATTGTTCAACCGTCGTTGTTCTTACAAAATAATATTATTTAAAATTCTATTGTTCTTAATAATAATTAAACTCGTACACTGCTGCACCCTAAATATACCACGCTAAAGCTGTTTCTCCATCCCATTAAATTTTTTGCAATTACAAAATTATGCAATTTTGATATATATTAAAATTTACATAGATACTTGTATAATTACATGAAATAGATTACATTTATGTACACAAAATAGATCCCGATGTCGGGAAATAAAGTAGATGTCGGTGTTTACAAAAAATATATATCGACAAAGCTAGAAAATAATAAGCTAGATGCCGATAAATATAGACACTAAATGTCTATAGTTAGACAAACTACCTAGATTAAATATATGTACGCAAAATAGATCCCGGTGTCGGGAAATAAAGTAGAAGTCGGGTTGAAAAAAAAATAACCCGACACATCAAGAAACGAAGCGAGATGCCGATAAGTATTTACACTACAAGAAAATAGTTAGACTAACTATATCCAACTATAAGTTAGTTACGTAGTTGCCAAATCCAAAAAAAACTGCACTGTCAAGGGTGGCTCTGTAGCACTACCGCCACCACCAAACCCTGGGTCATCTTCTGGTCTGCGTTGTGGAGTGGGGTCTGGGTTGCAACCTGAGAACATGTGGCCGAAACTAGACATGTTCCTCATCATTTCCTCGATGAGGGCCCGACGTGACTCTTCCACCCGTGCTGCGACCATTGCCTCCACCTCTCCCATCCGTGCGGCGACCTTTGCCTCCACTTGCGCCTCAATCGAGAAAAAATGGACGGCTCATATGGTTGTGAAGAGCCACCATCTCCTCGCCCTGATGCAGAGTTGTAGTACAAATGATCTCCCTGACCCAACCCCTGAACTTTTCCTCTGTTCCTCCCCCCAACTGTCTCCCAATACAACAGATCAGGGTTCGGCTGTGACCCCTGAGTGGTACAATGATCTAGCTTCTTATTGTATGTCTCCTGCATTTGGTTAAATATACTCATATTCAAATAATATAAAGTGCCAAAATGGCCTATATTTGGTTCTAACTTTCCTATTCTGTGTATTTTCAATCAAAACAACTTAGAATCACATTAAACTAACTATATATATGATGTTTGAGGTGTTTATAACTTAAACTAGCATCAAACTGCTCGTATTCATTCAATTTCAAGTGAAATGGCCTAAAATGGCCTATATTAGCCTATATTTGGTTCTAACTTTCCTATTTTGTGTATTTTCAATCAAAACAACTTAGAATCACATTAAACTAACTATATATATGATGTTTGAGGTGTTTATAACTTAAACTAGCATCAAACTACTCGTATTTTAAACTAGCATCAAACTACTCGTATTCAATCAATTTCAAGTGAAATGGCCTAAAATGGCCTATATTAGCCTATATTTGGTTCTAACTTTCCTATTTTGTGTATTTTCAATCAAAACAACTTAGAATCACATTAAACTAACTATATATATGATGTTTGAGGTGTTTATAACTTAAACTAGCATCAAACTACTCGTATTCATTCAATTTCAAGTGAAATGGCCTAAATTGGCCAAAATGGCCTATATTTGGTTCTAACTTTCCTATTTTGTGTATTTTCAATCAAAACAACTTACAATCACATTAAACTAACTATATTTATGATGTTTGAGGTGTTTATAACTTAAACTAGCGTCAAACTGCTCGTATTCATTCAATTTCAAGTGAAATGGCCTAAATTGGCCAAAATGGCCTATATTTGGTTCTAACTTTCCTATTTTGTGTATTTTCAATCAAAACACCTTACAATCACATTAAACTAACTATATATATGATGTTTGAGGTGTTTATAACTTAAACTAGCATCAAACTACTCGTATTCATTCAATTTCAAGTGAAATGGCCTAAATTGGGTTCTAACTAAACTTGCACCAAACTTTTCAATCATATTTGCCTATAAATATATGTTTAGAAGTATGTACCGAGATTTGCTTTGCTTTCTTGTTTGCTGGGATTTCTCCTTTTCCGAGGAACAGTCTTGAAATGAGTCTTCAAGAACAACTCGGGAGCGAGTAGGGAGTACTCCTCCTACTCTTTGCCTGTAGACATTGTTGAACAAAGGCTTAATTTTTTACTCATACCGAAAATGAAATGTAAATTACACTAAGTAGTAGATGTGAAACATATTTACCATCTTCCTAGCATGTTGTGCCGCCGAAATAGAACCCTGAAAGTGTGACGGCTCAGATTGGATTAGACAGGGAGCCACCTCTTCGGTTCTTCTTAGCCTGTTCAGATTTTTCCCGAAATGTTGGGTCTTCACTTCTCTTCTTCATGTCTTCGTAGATCGTCTCCCCCAACCATTTCGGCCTTTCTTTGGCTTTCTTAACCACCCAAGGTATCGCAAGTCTCTCGGACGAGATGAAGCTTTTTTCTTGTAATCCTTCCTCACTAGGCCTTCTAACTCGAGAGCCCATTCGTAAATACCCTTTAGTCAAACATTAAACAATGATATTAATAATGTAATATAATCAATGAAATTTTTCATAATTCGATTCATACATACTGTGAAAATGTTCCACCAATGCGTCTTTGTTGCATTGTCGACCTCACTGTAATTGAACCAAGGTTGTCGAAAATGGCCCCGGAAAATGTCGGTGATGGACCCACTAACCTTGTTATCATCGAACCTGAATTGAAAACCAAACAAACACGTGAATTGTGAATACCATTGCATATTTGTGTATCATGAAGCATATAGTATCTTACGAACTTACCATAATCCAAGTAGGGCTTAAAACCTTTCTTGGTGCACGGTTAGAACCTTCACCTTCCTCCGTATGAATGTTCGGAGTCTCGTGCGTGGCTACCAATGTCACGTGCCCGTGAATCATCTCCCTGTGTCTCTACTACGGGGTTCTCCGCTTCCTTCTACTTGGTGGTGAAAAAGCTGCATCGGAATCAAAGTCCCACGACCTTGGCTTCCACCTAAGCCACCTCGACCTCCGCGGCCCTTGGGATTAGACATGATTACCTAAAATGCAAGAAATTAAAACTGCGCAAGATTAAACAAATTACATTAAAGTATGAATAATCCAATAACATTATGTCAAAGAAATTAGAACGTTGGATCTTAAGTGGTTATCAACAAGCTCTTCCCAAATATGTAAGCTTAAATTCATAAGCTAATGAAGGTAGAGTTAGGATCAATTTTATATGTCCAATTTCTTTATGGAAGACAAAAATCAAGTTGGTAAATGTGGGTGTTATAGAAGATTATTTGAGAAGTTGATCAAGAAGATAAGAAGTTGATCGCATCGTTTGAAAACTAGAATATGCATATTCACTTGAAACACTCCCCGATCCCCCCCTTGCCCCCCCCCCCCCCTACGGCTCCTCCCCACTCCCCCGATCCCCCCCTTGCACAGACCCACCCCCCCTACGACTCCTCCCTCCCCGACCCCCTGCGGCCCCTCCCCCTCCCACGACCCCCCGGAGCTCCTCCCCTCCCCGACCTCTCCTGCAGCCCCTCCCCCCTCCCCGACCCCCCCCTCGCAGACCCCCCACACTCCCACGACCCCCCCCGCAGCTCACCCCCCTCCCCGACCCCCTGCGGCCCCCCTCCACGACCCCCCTGCGGCCCCTCCCCTCCACGACACCCCCTTGACCCCTCCCCCCCCCCGACCCCCCCTGCCCTCCCCCCCCCCGACACCCCCTGCGGCCCCCTCCCTAACCCCCCTGCAGCCCCTCCCCCGCTCCCCGATCCCTCCTTGCATAGCAGCCTCACCCCCTGCGGCTCCTCCCTCCCCGACCCCCCACCACGGCCCCACACTCCACGACCCCCCCTGCACAGCTCACCCCCTCCCCGACCCCCCCTGCACGGCTCACCCCCCCCCCGACCCCCCCCTGCAGCCCCTCCCCCTTCCACGACCCCCACACCTGACCCCCACCCTCCCCGACCCCCCCTTGCCACCCACCCAATACCAAAACCAAATGAAATCATGAGAAATCAACAACTGATCATACTCTTTAGACCATGGCCAAATCATAATGCTTAGGAAAATGTAATCTTTGATAATTAAAAGAGCATAATCAGATGCTACAAATCCACCATGTAGATTCTGATTAGAATAACTAGAATTAGTGGTCACAATGCAGTCATATATTTTAATATTAATGCGAAAAGGGAAGTGGGGAGAAAGCAAGTACTAATTAAATATTAGAAAAACACTAAGAAAAACCACAGGTGCAGAATGGATCATGTTACTCAACAACAGTAAGAAAAACTACAGATGGAAATGTCATAACAAGTAATCTTCAACATTTCATTACAAAAGTCATATATTTTTATTGAAATGTTGTCCTTAATACAAGCTATGATATACTCAAACAAATCAAAGTGAATTCCCATCATCGCTTAGTTCATCATCACTATCGTCATCCCAAAAACCATCATCGTCATCGTCATCATCCTCGCTTTCTCCAGACTCGAAACTAGACTCTTCTTCATCATCACCTGATGGGGCTTCAAACAAAATTTCTTCATCATCTCCTTCAACACACTCGACATCATTACTACCTTCATAATCGGGAATATCATTTGGATCACAAAGCGTTGGATTCCCAAAGACTTGTCTCTCTGAAGGAAGTCGAAGTCAACCGGAGCATCAATCACAGACCTTGCCTTTGTCCTAAACACAGCCCACCATTGAGCACGATCTCTTTTCAAGCTTGGGTACGGTGCGAAATATACTTGGCTAACCTGGTATGATAGCACAAAGGGATCAAACTTGGGGTATTTCTTGGTGTGGTTGACTTCAACTAGCTTGTATTGATCGATGTTCATTCCCCTCACATTGTCCATCCAATTGCACTTGAACAAAACTGTGCTATATTGACTACGAGCACCGGTAAACTTCAATTCTATAACATCATCTAGAATACCAAAGAAATCACTCCCTCCATCATTAGACACACACACACTCCATAATTCATGGTGGATTTGTGTTTGCTTGATGCTTTTGTTTGGAAATTGTATCCATTAACATAGTATCTATTCCAAGTGCGAACTAATGTCGAAGGACCCATTGCCAAAGCAAACAGTACATCATCATTGGGTTTGTCTTGAATAACCTATTAAAATTCATTCATATTGTTAATCCATTAACATTTCTTGAATAACCTATTGAATAACCTATAATCACACAAACTCACTTTCGATCTAAACCAATCAAGGTATTCTGCTTCATGTTGCACCCACACATCTTCCCTACGTAGAGTAGGTCGAATTTGAAGAATGTGGTCCTCGAAATCCCTTACAAACATAACAATTGTTAATGTCTAAATTAAAAATGAAAGTTAAATTTATAAATAATATGATTAATAACAAGTGTTTTACTTCTCAAATTCTTGTAAGATGCCCGTATTTGCTAACACATATAGGTGTGCACGTTGTAGTTCCACTTCGGTTAAAAATCGTGTTCCACCGCATTAGACGGCCGACCACAATTAACCCTGAATAGTTACGGGGACGGTTTCGTCGAGCATCCTATCAACTTCATCATTTACATTACGGCCTGAATCTCGTGTCTTAGTATCCACTCCTTGCTGAAAGTAGTTTGAACGGAAGTTTGCAATCTCTTCACACAAGTATGCATTACAAATAGAACCCTCCACACGAGCCTTGTTACCAATTTTACGTTTCAAATGATTGAGGAACCTAAGAAGGTGGTTATCAAAAAGAGTTACACAATTGCGAACAACAATAAAAAGGATATATGAAAATGAAGGATAAGTACCTTTCAAAGGGATACATCCAACGGTATTGCACGGGACCACATAGCCTAGCTTCGCGTGGAAGGTGAAGCTGGTAAGTGTTCCATGGAATTGAAGAATGATGGTGGGAAAATCTTTTCGAGTTTACAAAGGATCTCGGCTATGTCCTTTTCCAATCTTTCCATGTCACTTACTTGTGATGGTGGAGCAACACAAATCACGGAAAAAAAGGCTAATCGCGGTGACAACTTTCCACACATGAACCGGAAGCAACTCCTTTAATGCAATCGGCAATAATCTTTCCATGAAGACATGACAATCATGGCTTTTCATATTGTGCGGCTTACCGGACTGCATGTCCACACATCTTGTTAAGTCGGAAGCATAGCCATCGGGAAATTTCAAATCTCGACCCGGTTGCATAATACTTTCCTTTGGGACTTGTCCAGTGCGAAAGGTGCTTTTGGTGGAGTTTCTTTTCCGTTTGCATCCTTGGTGACATGAAGTTGAGGCCTTTTGCACAATTTAGCAATGTCTTTTCTAGATGCAACGGTGTCTGCTTGTCTGTTTTTTTCACATCCATAAGCTGTGTGAATGAGTTGGTCGAAGAAGTTTTTTCTCAATGTGCATGACGTCAAGGTTGTGACGAAGATGCGAGATCTTTCCAGTATGGGAGCTCCCAAAGACGACTTTGTTTGAACCACCCATTTTTCAACTTCTTCAAAGCGTTAAGTGCATCTGGTCCATCTCGTAGCCTTTGGCAAGTCTTTAACACATGACCACAACTCCTCCCCGGACATGATGTGTGGTGGAGACCCTTTTTCAACCTTATTTCGCAAAAAGCTACTTTGTTTTTACGAAAAGGATGATCTTGAGGAAGGAATTGACGGTGACAATCAAACCAAGAAACTTTACCCCATGCTCGAGCCAAAAAGCATTGGATTTATCCATACATTAAGGACAAGCCTTTTTCCCGGTGGACCAGCCGGATAACATACCGTAAGCGGGAAAATCATTTATTGTCCAAAGAATGGCGGCACGCATATTGAAATTTTGTTTCCTAGAAATGTCATAAGTAGTTGCTCCAACATCCCATAATTGCTTCAATTCCTCGATTAAGGGTTGCATGTACACATCCAAGTTTCCCTTCGGATTTTTAGGACCGAGGAACGAGCAACGAAAGGAACATGAAGGGTTTTTTCATGCACATCGATGGCGGCAAGTTGTACGGGGTTAAGATGACCAGGCCAACATGAATATTGACCCCCAAACTTTCCATGTGGACCAAACCCATCTGTACACAAACCGAGTCGAACATTCCTAGGCTCAGATGCAAATTCGCCAAAGGATCTATCCAAATGCTTCCAAGCTTCACTGTCGCTAGGGTGAGCCATTTTGTCTTCGGCTCTTGGATTTTTGGCATGCCATGTCATTTCTTCAGCAACGTTCTTTGTTGCATACAACCTCTGCAATCTCGGTGTGATTGGGAAATAAATCAGAACTTTCATTGGAACTCAAGACCCCTTAGAAGTCCTCTTGTATCCGCCGTGATCGCACACTCTACATCCGTCCAAGTGTGCATCGGTTCTCCAAAATAACATACAACCTTTCGGGCAAGCATGAATCTTTTCGTGGGGAAGCTCTAATCCCTCCAAGATCTTCTTCGTATCGTAAAATGTGTCACTCATGTTGTTGTTGTTAGGTATTGCTTCTTTCATTAATGAAGCAAAAGCATCAACACACCTATGTGGCAAATTATACTCACACTTCAAAGATACTATTCTAGATGCCATTTCCAACACAGACATGGAGCTCCCGTCGTACAACGGTTCCTCAGAAGCCTTTAATAGGTCAAGAAACACCTTTGCTTGAGGATTAGGCTCCTCCTCCATTCCACTAGGCTCTTCAACAGTGGACGGTTCTGGATTATTCCCAAGAGCATCAAAAACCATTTCACGGTATGGATTAGATATCTCTTCTGCGGGTTGAGGTAACTCTTCACCATGAGAATACCAACCGTAGTAATCAGGTATAAAGCCCTTGCTATACAAATGCACTTTAACCGTGTCTGCGGCATGCATACGTCTGTTCTTGCATTTCGGACACGGACATCTAACTTCATCCTTACCTGGGCTTTCGGGATTTACTTTGCAAAAGTCAATGAATTCATCAACCCCCCTCAAGAACTCGGGCCTCAAGTTACGCACATTGTCATATCTATCATACATCCACCAACGCTCCTTCCGTTTCATGGTGATTAATTCTACAATTCAAAAGCATTTCAACCACACTACTCATTAACAACCATCATACGGACAATTAAAACATTTGTGTGAAATACATATAGGGCCTAAAATGATGTCCAAAGGTCCTTATCACTCCAACCTAACCCATTCTTCGACGTCCTAACCCCACCGGTGAATGTATGCCAACTATTCGCTTCTACGTAAATTCCGGCAGCATTTCCCATGAGTTCTCCAAGTACACAATGTGAGCTTCGTAAAAGCTTACATATGTACCCAGAGAACAGCATAGAGAAACAACATGACCGAAAATTACATAGAATAGAACAAAAGGCATACATTCACCACCTAAGTGGGGTCAAACGTCGAAGAACGATCCCCCAAGGGGACTATTCAAGATATACTCCTAATGAGTATACCTTGAACGGGTATCTAGGCACATGACGATGCAAACATATTTATTTAAACACTTAAATTAAATTTATAACATCATCCAAACTATTTCCACGAAAACAAATATGTCAAAAACAATATAAACAATTTAAATAGTGTAAACTAAATAAAGGAATGTGCAATAAATAAATTATTGTGATAATTATATAGTTTATAACTTTTATAACCTTTAATAAACGAACCACTATAAAAACTATTGTGATAATTATATAGTAACTTAAACTTATACAATTAAAGTAACTTAATCTTCAAAGTAATATAAACTAAAAAATTATATAGCCTAAGTTCAAGCTTGTTTTCATCATATGAGCAACACCCATATCTTCTTTCTTCATTATTCATCATCCTTTGTTTTTCCTTTGATATTAAGTCCAACAATTTTGGGTTACTTTCACCCATTCTTTTTTTCCACCAAATGTTAGAAAACAAAAATACCCACATGCTCTTTCTTGTTCTTGATTTCACTCACCAAGTCACTAAAATCTGACTATGAAATTATCTGAAAAAATTATAAGTAGTATGAACTTTGATTAAAGAAATGATATATTATAATATCAAACACTTACATGAAGAAATATACATAAAATAAAGCAAGACTAACAAAATGTGAGTAAAAAACTGACAGAAAAAACAAGATTCGAATTTTTAGCAGAAATAACAAGAATTACCAAAAACCCAATTTTCTGGGTTTAGTTTCATGAGTACACAAATTATTAAAAAAAAATAAGAAATTGGCACTGCTTACCACCGGCGAAATGTCGGTCCGGCAAGAGTCGATGCCAAGTTCGTCGCCGAAGTTCGTCGCCTGAAGTGCACTTCTCTCACGAGGAAAAAACCCAACTGTTAGGGTTTGGTTCATTAAACTCAAAAATTTTTTAAAAAAAAGGCGAAAGTAAAGCTTACCGCCGACGAAGTGAGGTGGAGGTGGGTCGCTGCCGTTGGCTGGAGGAAGGAGGAAAGGCAGGTGGAGGTGGTTGCGTCGCTGCAAAAATCACTGCACTTCCCTCCTTTTTTTTGTTGAAAATAAAACCCGACTGAATCACCAGATTCAATTAACCCCCCCCCTTCAGAATCAACGACCGTTTCTAACCGTCGCCCAAGCTAAAAAAATTTCTGCTTTACTTCCACAAAATTAACGACGGCTTATAGCCGTCGTTATTTATCAACGACAGCTAAACCGTCGTTAAATTATACAAAAGCAGACGGTGATCAACGACGGCTTATAGCCGTCGCTTATTATGAATATACCGACGGTTTTGTCAACCGTCGCTGACAGGCCGTCGTTATTTTGTGATTTTCTTGTAGTGTGAACTAGAGGTGGAGACCTAGGAATGGATTGACTGAAGATGAAATTAATGAAACAATATTAGAAAATCAAGAGATATTAAAAGAGAAAGAAAAAGAAGTTGAAGAAAAGGAGAGTCAAACTAAAAATTTAAAATCTAATTTTGATTTTTCTAAATGCAAAGATGTGCCTCCTTTCCCTTCTAGGTTTTCTAAACCTAAGAAATATATTCTTGATAATGAAATCTTAGAAACTTTTAGAAAAGTTGAAGTGAATATACCTCTTCTTGATGCTATAAAACAAGTGCCTAGATAAGCTAAATTTCTAAAAGAACTGTGTACTCATAAAAGGCAACTTAAGGGCTCTGAAATGGTAAACATGGGTGAGAATACATATGTGGTAATTGAAAGGAAACTCCCACCTAAGTGCAAAGATCCTAGAATGTTCTCTATTTCGTGTAAAATTGGTAGTTATAAATTTGAAAGATGCATGCTCGACTTAGGTGCTTCTATTAATGTTATGCCCAAATTTGTTTATGATTCTCTAAATATAGGCCCACTTTCTCAAAAAGATGTTGTAGTACAATTGGCTGATAGATCTAATGCATATCCTATTGGAGTTTTAGAAGATGTTCTTGTGCAAGTAAATGAATTAGTTTTTCCTGCTGATTTCTATGTGTTGGATATGGGTTCTAATTCTGATTTTTCTAATGTACCCTTGTTGTTAGGAAGACCATTCTTAAAGACATCTAAAACTAAAATAGATGTGCATGAGGGTAATTTAACTATGGAATTTGATGGTGAAATAATTAGATTTAATATTTTTGATGCTATGAGATACCCTAGTGACATCAATAATTTGTGTGCCATTGGTACTATTGATGTGATTGATAATATTGCACAAAATTTATTTGATCAAGGTCAATTATTTGGAGATTTACTTAGCTATGTAGTTGATGAAATTGTTGCATGGATTAATGATGGTGAACTAGTTAATGACATTGAAACTCGAATAGTTGATTGTTCTTTTGCTGAAAAACAAAGTTTAGGTGTACCATTATCTACCGCAAGATTAGTGCCCTCAATTGTTAAAGCACCTGAATTAGAATTGAAAATACTTCCTTCGAATTTAAAATATGCTTTTCTTGGTGATAATGGGACTTTACCTGTTATTATTTCTAGTTCATTAACTCCATCCCAAGAACGAAAATTGCTAGAAGTACTTAAAGAACACAAATAGGCTATTGGATGGACATTAGCTGATATAAAAGGAATTAGCCCGACTATGTGTATGCATAGAATTTTCTTAGAAAAGAACGCTAAACCTGTTCGAGAAGCTCAACGCAGACTAAATCCTTTAATGATTGAAGTTGTCAAGAAAGAAATTCTAAAATGGTTAGAAGCAGGAGTAATTTACCCAATTTCTGATTCTAAATGGGTGAGTCCGATTCATGTGATTCCTAAAAAGTCTGGAATAACAGTCGTTGAAAATAAAACAGGAGAACTTGTTCCAACTAGAATATCTAATGGATGGAGAGTATGTATTGATTATAGAAAGTTAAATCAATCAACTAGAAAAGATCACTTTCCTTTACCTTTTATTGATCAAATGTTAGAAAAGTTAGCCAGACAGTCCTTCTTTTGCTTTCTTGATGGTTATTCTGGCTATACAAAAGTTCCCATTGCTCCTGAAGACCAAGATAAAACCACATTTACGTGTCCTTTTGGTACATTTGCTTTTAGACGAATGCCTTTTGGTTTATGTAATGCTCCAGGTACTTTCCAAAGATGTATGATGAGTATATTTTCTGATTTAATTGAGCAAAATATGGAAGTATTTATGGATGATTTTACGGTATTCGGTGATTCATTTGATAAGTGCTTAAATAGTTTATTTCTTGTTTTAAAAAGATGTATTGAAACAAACCTTGTCTTGAACTTTGAGAAGTGTCATTTTATGGTTGAACAAGGTGTTGTTTTAGGACATGTTGTTAGTGCTAAAGGACTAGAAGTTGACAAATCTAAAATTGAAGTCATTAGCTCCTTACCATATCCTACTTGTGTACGTGAAATTCGCTCATTTTAGGACATGCTGGATTTTATAGGCGTTTTATTAAAGACTTTTCTAAAATTGCATCTCCTTTATGCGCTTTACTTGCTAAAGCAGCTAACTTTGATTTCAATGATAATTGTAAAATAGCTTTTGATGAACTAAAAGAAAAATTAACCATTGCCCCTGTTATTAGACCTCCTGACTGGTCTTTACCATTTGAAATTATGTGCAATGTTAGTGATAAAGCAATTGGTGCAGTTTTAGGACAAAAGAAGGATAAAGTACCTTATGTAATTCATTATGCTTCAAAATCACTTGATTCTGCCCAATGTAACTATACTGTAACTGAAAAAGAAATGTACGTTGTCGTTTTCGCATTAGAAAAATTTAGGACATATTTGCTTGGAACTCATGTCATTGTTTATTCTGACCATTCTGCGCTTAAGTATCTATTTAAAAAGAAAGAATCTAAACCTAGACTTCTTAGATGGATGCTCCTTCTAAAAGAATTTGATTTAGAAATTAGAGATAAAAAAGGTGTTGAGAATCATGTTGCTGACCATTTAAGTAGAATTGTACCTAGAGAGGATTGGCCTATGGTAAGTGATTTTTTTCCAGATGAACAATTATTATCTTTGTATCAAGTTGAAACTCCTTGGTATGCTGATATTGTTAATTACTTGGTTACAAGAACATTTCCCTCTACTTTAACTAAAGCTCAAAAGGAAAAGATTAAATATGATTCTAAATATTATATATGGGATGACCCATACCTTTGGAAAACATGTTCTGACCATGTTATAAGAAGATGCATAGATAAATCTGAATTCTCCTCTATTCTGAATTTTTGTCATGGTCTTGAAAGTGGAGGGCTCTTTGGTCCTCAAAGAATTGCACACAAAGTTCTAGCATCTGGTTTTTATTGGCCTACATTATTTAAAGATGCCTATGAATTCTGTAAGTCTTGTGGACAATGTCAAAAGACTGGAAACTTAACTAGAAGAAACGAAATGCCACAAACCGGTATCTTAATTTGTGAAATATTTGACGTTTGGGGTATTGACTTTATGGGTCCGTTTCCGTCTTCTTTTAGTAATCTTTATATCATTCTTGCTGTTGATTACGTCTCTAAATGGATAGAAGCTACTGCAACTAGAGCTGATGATGCTAAAACTGTGATTAACTTTGTCAAAAGTAATATATTTTCTAGATTTGGAATACCTAAAGCAATTATTAGTGATAGAGGCATTCATTTTGTTAACAAGACGCTTGGTGCATTACTTGAAAAATATCATGTTACACATAGAATTTCTACTGCATATCATCCACAGTCTAATGGACAAGCTGAAGTTTCGAACAGAGAAATTAAATCTATTTTGGAAAAAATGGTAAATCCTAATAGAAAAGACTGGAGTTTAAGGTTAAACGATGCATTATGGTCTTATAGGACAGCATTTAAGACTCCGATAGGGATGTCTCCTTATAGATTAGTATTTTGTAAAGCTTGCCACTTGCCTGTAGAGATAGAACATAAGTCATATTGGGCAGTAAAACAGTGTAATTTAGGTTATGATAAAGCTGGAAAAGAAAGAAAATTGCAGTTGCAAGAACTTGAAGAACTAAGGTTAGAAGCATATGAAAATGCTAAGATTTACAAAGAAAAGACTAAGGCCTTTCATGATAAAAAGTTAGCTAGGAAAACATTTCATGTTGGTCAGAAGGTTTTATTATTCAATGCTCGATTAAAATTATTTCCTGGTAAGCTCCAAACTAGATGGCTTGGTCCTTTTGTCATTATTAACCGCTTTCCTCATGGTGCAGTAGAGATAAAAAGTCTTGACACTCAAAAGATTTTTAAAGTTAATGGACATAGGTTGAAGACATATCATGAATTCCCGAATGTTATGACTATTGAAGAAATTGAGCTAGAAGAACCTTGATTGGTACACGTCGAGCCAACGACGTTAACCAAGGCGCTGCTTGGGAGGCAACCCAAGACAGTATCAGATTTGCTTTCTTAAACTTTTTCTTTAGTTTGCTTTTATTTAGAGTGTGTTTTTCATTTTATTTTGAACTTGTGAATTATTTTTGAGAATTTTCATGATATCTTCCACATTTTCAATGTTACATTGAGGACAATGTAAAGTTTAAGTGTGGGGGAGAGGTAATTGCTTGCTGTTACATGAAGTATGTGGAATTTGATGAAATTTATCCGAATTGAATTGCTATGGATGAGGGAGAATATTGTAGCTGGAATTGAACTTTGGTATTTTTGAGGAGAATTGTGAATGTTGGTGTTGGAATATTATATGGATAGTATATTGTTCTGAAACAGGTTGAATTGGATGCATAAAATTTTTTGTTTGTCCATATTATAGGGGAAATGCTGCCGAAATTTCTGTAGAAATTTCTGAATTTGGACTAAAATAATTATTGAATTGTTGTTTGCATTATATAAAAATCATGAGCATGTAGTTTATAGGTTCATTATAGTTGTTTGTGTGTTATGCATTAGTTTCTAGTAAATAAAACTAACCTCTTAGTTTCATTTTGAAAAAAATTGAATAAATGATGAAGTTCGTCAAGAAACTCTAATCTAACTATGTTTTGAAATAAAATATGTTTTCGAAAATAAAAAGTTCTGGGAATTGTTAACATTTTTAGTTCAAGAATAGTCAAGTTTAAAGGATTCATAACACGATTAGATAAACAATCTCATGTTTATAGCTACTTAGTGTAGTCATGCCCTTGGTTGTAACTATGACTAGATGGATAGACCAAAATAACCGGTGGGATTCTGAGCCTAACAAACTGAGATATACATATTAATCTCATATTTTTCTTTCATGTATGATGTTCTTGGTAATTTCTCTCTAGAACTTGCATTGATACTCTTCAAGACTACATTGACTCATGTTGGCATGAAGAAAAAGGTATTTCTTTTGTTATAAACTTCATAACCAAATAGCCAGCCTACATTATATTACACCTTTCTGAACCCCTTTGAGCCTAAAACACTATTATTTTGTTTATCCTTCATTATAAACCATAAAGAATTCTAAAATACATTTATGACCTAATATTTTGAGCTGATGGAGCATGGTTGTTGATTGAGTAAAAGCGAAGTGTGGGGCTATTTCTATAAAAAGGTGTTGTTATAGCAGTTGAAGTGTTGATCGTCCATGTTGTATAATATAAAAAAAAAGAAAAAAAAGAGTGAAAACAAAAAAGTTGAAAACAAAAAATTAAATGAAAATGAAATAAGAAATGATAAAAAAAAATATCAAGTGTGATATGTAGCTACAAATGATGATGTAAATGAGCGTTTTGTATATCAAAGTCAAAATACATTAAACTGTGCTGATTCGCAATGACAGAAGGTTGAAGTACAATGTGAGAGTTATTTTTGCTTCCTCTTGTCCGAAAAGAGAGGAGTTATTAAGTTTTTGCTCCACTTAGTTCAAAGCCATCTATAGTCCACATATCTTTATAAATTTCCTACCTTTAACCATAGCCCTCGTTACAACCCATTTAAAGTCCTTTTGATTTATGTGTGGCATGTTGTCTAATAATAGCGGAGAATCGAGAAGATATGCAAGCTTATGGTAGAGTTTTGGCCATCGGAATTGAACCTTGAGTGAAATACATAAATCCTTTCAAACACATGAGTGACGAGTGATTATTTATCATGTGAGGGTCTATTTATTAAAATCATGGATCTATGAAGTGAATACTCGCTGATGCTCTTCAAATGTCGAGAGAGTATATCTATAATATGTTATGAGTTTTGATTATTTGATTGTTCTAAATTGATAATGTGACATTCCTATTAACATCTTACTTGAGTTTTTACTAACTAATATAAAACGTTCTAGTTTCTTGTTCAACTTTTCATTGATTCAGTTTTAGAGTTAAGAAACAGAGAGGTGGTGTTATGTGTTATAGTTGCATGTAATTAGAGTTTGATCGAGGACGATCAAGGACTAAGTGTGGGGGAATTTGATAAGTGCATATTATAATACATTTATATCCCTTAATTTTAATATTATAAGTATGATTATATTATTATTTTAATGCATCTTATATACTTTTAATACTATTAGATATAATATGCTAGGTTTTTATTTTTTTACTAATATTATTCATCTATACTACTTTTGTTCAATGATGTAAGTTGGTCCAAGGAATGAACAAAAAGGCAAGCCCATTTACCTTGTGAAGATCAGCCCAAGAGATTTAAAAGCCAAGAAAAAGAAAAAGAAACGAAAAAAAAGAAAGAAAACAGAACGAAGGAACAGTTTTCCTCGTTCCTCCTTCTTCCTCTTCGTCGATCATCATCATCCTTCAAAACACCTCATCTCCTCCACATCATCTTCACCAATCAGAAAGCTTACAACTCGCAACTTGCATCAATCAACCAATCATAGCACAGTAGAAATTGCGGCACCGCAAATCAAGACCAAGGAGAGGTCGGTTTCTAGGGATGAAAACTTGGAGGCCACTTCTCTTCTCCAATTGGTTCGAAAATCACAGTTTGGCAGCGGAATTGGGTATAAATACCCAATTAAGGGCTTCGAAAATGGTATGCAAACAATTCCACAGAAAATTGAGTGAAAATTCAGAGAATTTACGTGAGGATTCGAGGCTAGTGTGGGGGTGCGCGAGTTCGACGGAAGAAAGCTTCGGGTTGGAGTCCTAGCACACAACCGGGGAGGGTGAAGTTCAAGCTCGAACATAGGTGCGAAATCCGAAAATCGAAGGTGAATTTCCGCGTGATACATAAGTCTTCTCTCTTTCTCTTGTACTTTCAAATTAGTTTTGAAATTTCCCGATTATACTTTTGAATTTCATAGTATGTTTGGATTGTATTGGTTGAATTATGTTGGATTATGTGGTTTGAATTCAAAATTGGTTAGTGATATTTGAATCAAGTTTGAATTATGAGGTTATGTATATTTGGATTGTGGTGTTGAATTTTGAATTGAATTCAAGATTGTTTGTAGTTGGATACTCAAGTTATGTTTGGTTGTAATGTTCAAATTCCAATTTTACACTTAATTTGCTATCTTATTAGGTATAAAATTGAGATTATCGCTAGTTATGTGATTTAGCCTAGTCTAAATTGTATGACAACAAGTGGTAACTAGTTTAATATAGGCCTCCAAAGATGGTTTTAAGTTCAAACTAGAATATAACTTGAACTAGTTATTTAAACATAAAGATATGATATGTTTAGATTAACTAGGGATTAAAGATGTACTTCTAGTTCTATAATGCTTCTAATTTAATAGTCGGAAGTTGCGAAATACTTGTGGTGATTAGATTAGTTTAGAATCGATAGTCGGCCTAGTTCACTGTTGATTAAAAGTATGGAAGTATAGGGGAGTTTGGCTACTTGAATTCCTACAATTAATCTATCTAATCAATCTTGGATTTATGAAATTGGAAGTATAATCAAGGTTAGGAGTTTATAAATCTCTGAAAGTATTATGAGCTTAAAAATGGGATTGGTTGTCATCACTTGTAAATACTAGGTTAGTGTATTCCTTGGTTGTTCATTGTTGAAATTTATAGAAATAAATTGTAAAACCCCCCAAAAAAAATGTGAATATGTATATATTAAAAATGGGATTGGTTGTCATCACTTGTAAATACTAGGTTAGTGTATTCCTTGGTTGTTCATTGTTGAAATTTATAGAAATAAATTGTAAAACCCCCCCAAAAAAAATGTGAATATGTATATATTTGTAAATAACATGTGTATAATAGTTAAATACTTTTAATTAGTTGAACTTGGATTTAGGAATATATAAACCTCTCCGTGGGATCGACCTTTATTTATCACTAAACTAAATTTAAATAATGCTAATGTGGATGAAATAAGGTTTTTAATTTGTGCGCATAACGACACGTACCAACTCACAGTGCAATTGTTATCTTTAGCCAACTTTTGAACTGACATTAAATTAAATTTAATATTAGGACAATGATAAATAGAGTTGAGAACTAAAGGACGACTGTTAGAGTTTAATGTGACTGTGCCAACATGTTGTACTGGGATTTGAGTACCATTTGCTACTTCAACAAAAATTGGACCAGTATAAAGAGATTTATTTGATAAGATACCTGGATCGTTAGTCATGTGAGAAGATGCTCCGGAATCAGGAAACCAAGTGGTTTCATTATGCTCGCCAGTGGGAAGGCTAACAAGGGCAGCATTAGATGTCTGAACATAACGAGATGGACAGGAAACAGCAGAATGACCTGGATGAAAGCAAACCAAACACACCATCAACAGTAGTACTCCCTGTAGACAAATGGTTAGTATCGCAAGAAGTGAGTGCTACAACAGCACTTTTAGATGACAAAACATAATTACATATAACTGTACCTCCTGAATTTTGTGTTTGGGCTTGCTTTGCACCCCCATCTTTTCCACCTTTACCACGACCACCACGATTACGACCACGACCCTTGCCACCTCTACGACCCCCTTGATTATTGTTACGAGAACCATTGTGCGAGGAGGTAGTATCAGACGGAGGGGAACCACTAGGAACATGAGCAAGGAATGCTTGATGAGAAGCAAAACCTTGTTCTCTAACATGACGACCTTTAATAATTTGTTCTTGAATCAATAACTTCTCCTAGACATCATCAAAACTCAAATGACCAGAAAAATGAGTAATACTAGTAATGAGGGAATCATAATATTTCCCAAGGTCCATGACAGTATGTTGAATTAAGTCGCGAGATGAAACAGGAGCACCCACCGCAGCAAGAGAATCAGAAATAAGTTTAATCTCGCGCAAATTGGTGTATATGGATTGAGATTCATTCTTAGCAACATTTTGTAACATACTTTTAAGTTCCATAGAACGGGCCAAACTAGCATTCATAAACCGGGATTGTAGGTGATTCCAAATTAACACAGAAAACTTAACATCATGCACCTCAACAAGCATATCTTCAGACAAAGTAGCAAATAACCAAGATCTTATAGTTTGATCAATATGTAACCAATGATAGTATTCAGGATTCATGGATTCCCGATTAAGTTGATTAATCACATAAACATCAGGCATGGGAATAGAATCATCAAGCATTCCTAACAAACCATGGGATACTAAAAACGATTCGAATTGAGTACGCCAAGGTAAATAATTCTCAACTGTCCGAAGAACAGTAGTAGCAATATTTTTAACATTAGAAGTAGATGTTACCAACGTTGAGGAGAGTGATGCAAGATTAGGTTGAAGAGTGAAGAAACCTGGTGGACCACCATAACCTGGAACCCTGGGTGGCCGGCAAGAGTTGAGCCGCCAAAAGATGGTTGCTGCGACATAGGGAGGGTGAGCACGAGAGACACGTAGGGCATCAAAGTGGCTGCCCCAATAGGCGACACAGCAGCCTCGAAGAGGTGCCTTGGTGTCGGGTGTGTCGAGGTCCACGAGAACCCGAAAGAAGTGCTGGACGTCGATCCTTGCTGGTAGTCGACCACGCGTGCGCCAGCAGGGATGTGCGGCTGCGAACCAAGGTGGGCAAGAGCAGACGACGCACTAGGCGGCTGCGTGAAGGCAGCAGCGCTGGAGACGTGCGTCGAAGCAGCAACAGTGAAGGGCACCGTATGGGTATTGACGGCAGACGTGGCCGGAGAAGCCGAATTGACAGCCATGAAATCACACGTGAAAACTGGAAAGCGGAAGCGAGAGCACCAAGAACGTGAAAGAGAATTCAAGAAAACAACTGTGCTCTTGATACCATGTGAGAATAATGATACGGCTTAACCCTAATGAGGGAGCCTGGACTCATATATATATCATAGACAATAGTACAATGACAAGGATACCCTTAGTATCCTCTATTAGTTTGTGATACAGTCATTATGATTGCGAGAGAATATTAGGAATATTACTGTATAATAAATATATGATAAATAATTTTTAATAAGCTTAACCTTCCAAATGTCAATCTCTAGAGTGGAGTAGTTTCCCGATTTCTTTCAGTTAGTTTCCCATATCAAACACCTACTCAGACTGCTATAATAACACAAGTACACAACCATCTGAATCAGATCAAACAAGTTATTGGACCTTGTATATAGGTTTGCTCTATGTGTTGTATAGTTGGGCCTAAGGCTTTTGATGTTATGTAATCATAGGATGTATATAAACTCTTAATTCTACAGTAATACACAACACAAATCATTTAACCCTCATAACTTGTCATGGTATCGGAGCCATATTAACTAATTCTATTTTTTTTCTCTCTACTGTCATCATCGTCGCCGAAGTGCCTGAGCCCCACCCGCGTGGTTAGCCTCTCGCCATGACTGATGCTACGAAGATTGAACCTGCCTCCCCCTATTACCTTGGCTCGGGAGATCAGCCAGGTAATCTTATTACCCATGTTCTCCTTATCGGCGATAACTATGTCGCCTGGGCTCGCGCTATTACACTTTCGTTGAAGGCTCGCCGGAAATTTGTGTTTCTTGACGGCACAATTTCCAAGCTTATCGAATAGAAAAAATTGCTTGATTGGGAGACTATCAATTCTATGATCGTATCTTGGATATTGAGGAGTATGGACTCCAAAATTGCAATGTCTATTCCCTTTCACGATGATGCCCTATCTCTATGGACTTATCTTGAACGCTGTTTTTGCGTGGCAAACGGTCCACTGTTGCAGCAGCTTCGAACCTCCATAACTGACTGCAAACAATCGAAATCAATGAGTATCGATGACTACTACAATCGGTTGATGTACCTATACGATGAGCTTTCTCGGTTGAAGCCTTTGCACGTCCGTTCTTGCGGCAATTGTTCAGGTGACGTTGCCGGAAAGTATGCCCTTGATCGAGAGGAGGAAAATCTTCACCAGTTTTTTATTGGTATAGATGATGATCGCTACGGCACCGTGCGGTCCAAACTCCTCTCTCAATCTCCTCCTCCCACACTCGAACGGGCTTATCAATCTCTCGTTCAGGAGGAGCGCTCGAAGGAGATTGCTCGCAGCAAGGTGGTCTCCGAGGAAACTCACGCCTTCGCCTTGCAGGTGGATCGCCCTTCCTCTCAACCCGATAAATCAAAGCTGACTTGTTCCTATTGCAAGCGTCGAGGCCATGACAAGGCCTCGTGTTTCAAAATCCACGGCCCTGCTCAATGGTGGGTCGACAAGTTCGGTCCAGGCGGGTCTGCCTCCGCCTCTTCACCTGCTGCCGCTCCTACTACTTGCAGTGGTCAGGTTCGAGCCCACGTCGTGACCGAGGCTGTGGGCAGTGCACCTAGTGCTGCCCGCTCCTCCTCTCCTCTTGATGAATTGAGTCCTGCTCAATTTCAGGTTTTATTAAATATGATTAATGCTGAAAAGTCTCCTAATGATCGTATGACAGGTGACTCTTCTTATATCTCATGGATTCTTGATACTGGTGCGTCGCACATGTTACCGGTACTCGGTCATGTTTGACTGATGTTCAGACTATTATGGATTGCCCTGTTGGTTTGCCTGATGGTCAACGGGTTGTTGCTACTATGAAGGGTCGTGTGATCCTATCTCCGGACCTTATTCTTGATCATGTTTTATATGTTCCATTTCTCAATTGCAACCTTATTTCGATTTCTCAAATGATTGATGAGTCTTCGTGTGTAGTTCGTTTTACTGATTCCTTGTGTGCTATACACGACCTACGCTCGGGGAACCTGATTGGAGCCGGTGAATGTCGAGATGGACTCTATTATTTCTGCAAAATCCCTACTATTCATGTTGTAGCTGCTCTAGTCCTTACTGAGTTTGAGTTGTGGCATCATCGTCTCGGGCATCCCTCGAACAAAGTAGTCAAGTTAGTTCCCGTTATTCTTAAGAGTAGTAATAAGAAAAAGTTGAATAAAGCTTGTGTAGTTTGTCCCCAAGCTAAACAAACTCGGGATTATTTCCCTGTTAGTGACAGTAAATCTGAACGTATTTTTGAATTAATTCACTGTGATTTGTGGGGTCCTTATCGGACAGCCTCCTCTTGTGATGCAATATATTTTTTGACTTTGGTGGATGATTATTCTCGTTCTGTTTGGGTTTACTTGTTGCGTGATAAATTAGAAGTGCATAAAGCTTTTTCTTCTTTCTTTGCTATGGTTGAACGCCAATTTGAGACTCCTGTTAAAATAGTGCGCAGCGATAATGGTACTGAGTTCCGTTGTATGTTGCCTTACTTTGACCAATATGGCATATTGTTTCAAACCTCTTGTGTGGGCACACAACAACAAAATGGTAAGGTTGAGCGGAAACACGGACATATTCTTACTGTTGCTCGTGCCTTGATGTTTCATGCAAACCTTCCAATTACTTTTTGGGGCGAATGTGTTCACACTGCCGTCTATTTGATTCATAGAACTCCTTCAAGTGTTTTGGGTGGTAAAACTCCCTATGAGGTGTTGTGTGGCAAAACTCCTAATTTTGATGTTATGAGAGTCTTTGGATGTTTGTGTTTTGCTCATGACAAACGTAGGTAATAAGTTTGCTCCCCGCAGTCGGAAATGTGTTCTTGTTGGCTATCCAAATGGGAAGAAAGGATGGAGGTTATATGATCTTGATTCGGGGGAATTTTTTGTTTCACGTGACGTTAAATTTCATGAAACTGAATTCCCATTTGCTTTTGATTCGGCCTCTTCCTCCACATCTCCTGATGGTGTGGTTGACTTGAGTTTTTTGGACGATCTTGAATCCGTCCATGAGGAGGAAGAGCCTCCTATGGCACCTCGATCTTCTCCTCTTTTTTCGTCATCTGCGGTGATCTCGGGCAACACCCCCACCGAGCCACATACTTCGAGCAGCAATGATGCTGCTGCCGCCTCTTTGGATGCCTCGGATCCTCCCATCGAGGACCTTGGGTGTGGGTTACGTGCTAAGACATCATCGGTTCGTCTACGGGATTTTGTTACCAATGCAGTTCGAGTAATGAGTCCATCTTCGCCTTCACCTTCTCCGTCTTGTTTCTCAGGTACTCCGTAGCACACTTTGTGAATTATGATAAATTTTCTGATCCACATCGCATTTTTCTTGCAGCTATGACAGATAGCAGTGAGCCTCGTTCTTTTTCTACTGCTATGAAAGATGCTGGTTGGCGGGATGCCATGCAGAAAGAAATTGTTGCTTTGGAAGACAATGACACTTGGTCAATGGCGGCATTACCTCTGGATAAAAAGGCTCTTGGTTGCAAGTGGGTATATAAGATCAAGCATAACTCTGATGGAACTATTGAGCGTCTCAAGGCCCGTTCGGTTATTTTTGGCAATCACCAGGTTGAAGGTATTGATTATACAGAGACTTTCGCTCCTGTGGCTAAATGGTCACTGTTCGGGCCTTTCTTGCTGTGCTAACAGTTGGGAACTCCATCAGATGGATGTTCATAACGCTTTTCTTCATGGTGATCTCGACGAAGAAGTTTACATGAAGCCTCCTCCTGGTTTCACTCCTTCCCGTACTGGCCTGGTTTGTCGTCTTAACAAGTCTCCCTATGGCCTTCGTCAAGCTCCCGTTGTTGGTTTGCCAAGTTGGCGTCTTCTTTGATCTCGTACGGCTGCACTCAGTCTTATTCCGATTATTCTCTATTCACTCTTTCTCAGGATGGTCTTCACATCTCTGTTCTCATCTATGTTGATGATTTGATCATTTATGGTAATAATTCTTCCGCTGTTGCCTCTTTCAAGTCCTATTTGGGCACCTACTTTCATATGAAGGACTTAGGTCCTTTGAAGTATTTTTTGGGCATCGAGGTTGCTCGTAGCTTGGATGGTTTGTTCTTGTGCCAGCGCAAATATGCGCTTGATATCATTTCTGAGGCCGGTTTGCTTGGGGCTAAACCAGCTGCCTTCCCGATCGAACAAAATCACACTCTTGCTCTGGCCTCTGGTCCTTTACTCTCGGATCCGAAAACCTATAGGCGCCTTGTTGGGCGCCTCATCTACCTCTCTTTTACTCGCCCGGACTTGGCCTACGGTGTTCACATTTTAGCTCAATTTATGCAGCAACCTCGTCAGGAGCATTAAGAGGCTGCTCTACGAGTTGTCCGGTATTTAAAAGGATGTCCGGGGCAAGGTATCTTGCTTAGTTCTGCTTGTGATTTATCTTTGTCTGGTTGGTGTGATTCGGACTGGGCTAGTTGTCCTTTGACTCGTCGTTCTTTGACGGGGTGGCTAGTTTTTCTTGGTGGTTCTCCTATATCTTGGAAAACAAAGAAACAACATACTGTCTCGCGTTCGTCTGCCGAGGCTGAGTATCTCTCCCTCGCTAACATCACTTTTGAGCTTAAATGGCTCAAGGCTCTTCTTCACAGCCTTGGTGTTAATCATCCTCGTGCTATGCGTCTTTATTGTGATAGTAAGTCTGCGTTTCATATTGCACAAAATCCGATTTTCCATGAACGCACCAAACATATTGAGGTTGATTGTCACTATGTTCGTGATGCCATTAAAAATGGCCTTATTGACCCGAGTCATGTGTCTACCACGGAGCAACTTGCGGACATTTTCACCAAACCACTTGGAAAAAGTCAATTTCTCTACTTACTTGGCAAGTTGGGCATTTGTAATCCACATGCTCCAACTTGAGGGGGGGTATTGGACCTTGTATATAAGTTTGCTCTATGTGTTGCATAGTTGGGCCTAAGGCTTTTGATGTTATGTAATCATAGGATGTATATAAACTCTTAATTCTACAGTAATACACAACACAAATCATTAAACCCTCATAACTTGTCACAAGTCATTTTACAACACCAGCATGAATGCCAATTCTAATTTAGGCAAAAAAAAAAAAAAAAAAAAAAAAACTAAGCCGCCAACTACAATGGCATAACACCACAAAGTGCGACTCAGCAAAAAGTACAGAATTCAGCATAGATGCATGCACATTACTGAAACAATTACTCCCAGGTTTTCCCAACAAGAATTGAACTCGAACAAAGAAAGTTTCTCGATGCTCTGGACGACTTTTCACTACATCTAGGTATAGCTGTGTTTCCCCTTTGGAGCTTCTTTCTTAAACTGTTAAGCCTAATTCTCAATCTATTTTGATTCTCTCTTTCATTATCTTTTCTCCTCTTCTGTTTCGTCCATTTGCATTTTCTTTTTACTTCCTCAGTTTCTCCTAATTATGTACAAGGCTGTAGGAGCTGTAAAGAAACTTGGGCACTTTGTGACTGAAGGAGAAAAAGACACATATAGGTGTTGCAGCAACGGCAGTGTAATCGCACCACCAAGAGTAATAACCACGCTCAACTGTCCATTATCTTGGGACCTCTATATGGTGCCCCAACAACAGCCAATTCTCGCGGTTTCTCCCTCTCTTCAAGCCACGCAAAACCATCCTTCTCATTTTCAAGCTCGGATTTCCCGTCAACTGTATGGAATTGCACAAGCCACATTATGTTAACATTACAAAAATATAAAGTACTTTTTTGAACATAGAAGAAAGAGTAACATAATGCCAATGCACTTGGAACAAGCAAAGAAATAAACATATGCTTTTGCCTAACTGAACTAACTAATATACCAAGGAAACTTCCTTTTCAGGTCATAGAGGCAATTATAAAAGGGATAATAAATAACATGTAACAGCATGAAAGAGCATTTTCAATCCTATTTATGTTTTCAATAACTGAACTTCTATTCGTCGTCCCAAATTTACTTAAAATCGCCCCAAAAAAGTTGAAATTACATTTATAACCTTTTCTTTTTCCCTAAACCACCATACCCACCACAACCACCAGCCACCTCACTCCACCAGCAGGCCCTCACCCCACCCCTCCCTCCACCCCCACCAGCAGCCCCCTGCAACCACCACGAGCAAGCCGGAAAAAAAAAAATTGAGGCGATCCACCGGGAAACGTCCGGCCTGGCGTTTCCACCATAGCGGAAAACGTCTGCTCAGGACATTTCCCGGTGGATCGCTTCAAAAAAAATTTTTTTTCTGGCTTGCTCGTGGTGGTTTGCGTTGTTTCGGTGGTGGCGTGCGTGGCCTCGGTGGTGGTTGTGGGAATGGAGGTGGTGGTTGTGGAAAAGAAAAAAGGGGAAGGGTAAGGTTGAAAATATTTGGTGGAACCGAGGCGATGTTTAACAATCCCCTTCAATAAACAAGTTGTATTTCAAGAAATGATATGATGTTGATGTGAAGTGAGTAGTAGCACAGTTGAGAATTTGAGCTACTACCACAACTAAGTGCTTGTTTGAATAACATATTAAAATCGTAAGTAGAAGTTCCCAAGAAGTAGAAATTTGTGAAGTTGATTAGTTGGAATATATGTAAAAAGTTATAGTGCTTCATAAGAAGTTTTACTTCCAATGAAATAGTTGAAATTGCTTACCAAGGTTCCCCTAGGTGCGTAGAACTTCGCGTAGAAAATTTCACTTTCTTTGTGGCCCAAATTCACACTTCAAATCTTTTTAGAATAAATTTTTCTTAGAATATCTCTTCTTAGCTAATTCTAAGTTAGCTAACAGTAAGAAAGAAGAAAATACTAACCAAACCAACAACTTAAATTTCTCGACTATCCCTACAAACTGTTAATTAGCTATGTAACAATTAGCCATTTAGCTTACTCGCCAGGATAACATGTTAATCATATTATCCGATCCCTCGATCCTAGATAGTAGTTTTCTTTATGAGTTGTCCCAATTTATAAGACTCTAAATCTATCCACCCACTTCTTTCTCTACATTTACCACTTTGCAAAAACTACGTGCCAAAATGGTTTGCAATAATTAAATTAGGGCGGAATGAGTACTATCTATATAACCAGAAAATATCCCAAAATTTGAATGTTCATGAAATGACGTCATACTCCCAACTAGTGTGCAAAAGAGAAAACTTGAGGTACCTGGGAAACGGTCAAAAGGGTGCTCCCTGTAGTATGTACAATGGCGGCCATCAGGATCAGAGTATGGTGGGCCCAGAACATCAAGAACTGCACATGCTGTCACTGCTGTAAAACAGTGCATATTTCCACCTGCTGCTGGATAAAGGATTGAAGTGTTGCAAGGGGCAACAAAGTCTGCGTTCGCTTTGAGCTTCGCCAACCGGGCCCGCGGAACATCTGTAACCCAATCATTGTCGTATGAATTTGTCAATCCTCAATTTCCTAGTATAGCCCAACAACATGGAAAAGAAGGAAACAGAACAATCTGTGCCTATTGAGATTTCAGATAAGAGAAGACAGAAATAGACTTATAGACAGTTGAGGAGAACATGATCTTTCGAAAGATTTTGTTCTCCCTAGAAGTAAGGAGGTACCCCCGCCCCCTCCTTCCAGCATAGCATAAAGTGCACGCAAATGAGAAAGAGATCACAAGAAACTCCATGGCAGTCAAAATAGTCTAAAGTCTAGAGATTATATCTAAACTACCAATGGTGAATCTATAGTCTCTATTGTGGCCGTTGGGTGGTGGTTTATGTTAAACTGTATGTGCGTACGCTTGTATTTACTACTTTCTGCATCAAACATCATGATAGAAGCAACTTTCATCTACCTTTCCCTCAGTCACTACTATCCACACAAAGTGTTACGGACAAAAGGAGTGACATTCTCTCTTGATTGCCTCTCAAAAGAAACTTGATTGCCTCTCAAAAGAAAAACTTACTTTCTGAAGTAGCACTAGTGCAAGGTACGTCATCCACCCAGTCAAATGATTTGATATGCATTGTCCCAAATAGAAGTTTACTGAAAACAGTCATTCCTGGATGATTATGAAGCGGCAGTACACCAGACGGTGGCAAGCAGAAAATTCCAATCTATAATATAAGAATAAGAAATTGAGTTGGGAGCACTCCTTTAAGTAAGTTAGATCAATCTTCAGTAAAAGAAAGAAGCATACCGAAAACTTATCACATTCATAGAGGTGTAGGTAGGTTATGATAGGTGACCGTCCATTCCTGATTAGTCGAAAATATGGTAGTTCTGGGCTCAAGCCAACATCATCTGCCTTCAAGCTATCTAAACACACAAATCGTAAAATAGTGAGGTTTTGATGGACTTCTAATAGAGATTTTATTCATTCAAGGATGAGAAAACCTATGATTAATTGCACCCGTTCATTTTGAACATAAGTTATAGACGGATTATAATCAAAGAGTAAAGAACAGAACTTTCCCATGATTAAAAATACTATAACCAAGATAGCATGTGTACAGATATCTCATAATAATGCACAAAAGCACACCATATAAATAAGGCACTGCATAAAGCCTAATCCAACATTTCAAAAAGAAGTACAAGAGTCAAAGCATATGTTTTCAAGCAAGAATCTAGAATCATGAAATGCCCGGCAATCAGCATAGCAAGTAGCAACTGTCAATTTTCAAAGTCAGCTAGCAACATGCAAACTTTGACACTGAAGGATCCATAATAAAAGCAAAGTAACAGTCATTCTTATATAAGCTCAAATACTATATGTGTCCATTATTTCCCCACGCTGCTTACAAAAAAAGGGAAACCACCAAAAAGTATTTACTCGTCAACATTTTCCGCAAACCGCAAATATACCGTGCAACCACTTCGGTTGCACTCCACCACTAAACGGATTTCAACCATTCAAAAATTGTAGAATCGGTTTACATCAAAACCAATTCCGAACTCTCTTTTCTAGTGAATATGAGTGGGATAATTTTGGTAAATTCATTTGTAGTAAAGCCCGCACCCATTCGGCTATTCCTCTCGTTAGTTCACTAGTGAACATGTTCTCGATATAGAGTTTTCATAGTACAACCGCATTATAGAAACTTCCGATATTCTGATGGGTTATTCTGAACAACACCAGAAATACTACAACAGAATGGACGTAATGTATGCACATTAGACACGGCTATGTAAAGCATCGAACCAAGTTGCATTATAGTAAGTATGTACGACAGTACGAGGATAATATAATTTTTCAGAAAATTTACTATACTAAGTCTTATAAAATACACCGAGCAACAAGTTGCAAATAGAATATAGCAATTCTCATAACGACAACTTCGTTAATTAATTAATTAATTTAATAAGGCAACCCCAACAGCAAGAAGACATTTCAAACATCCATTTTCTTTGACAAATAGCATCATGAAACATGTTTTCTATATTAAAATAAAAGATACGGGGACCGCATAAGTTAAACCATTCAAAGTTTCAAATTAAGCGGTACAAAAATAATAAAACCACTCAAAGTTTTAAGTTTAGACAAAAAAAAGGAAGTACATTCATGGATTTTTCCTCATGAGGCAAAATAATAAAGACCATATTGCCATAAATCAATAATAAAAAGTGCACCCACACAAAAATGACATACATAAAATGGGATATTATTAACATCATCAAACATAAAATGTACAAAAAAAAAAATCCCATTTATAACCTTACCCTTTGATGTTAATATATCCATATATAGCATACAATCTCGGGTGTTTCTCAATTTGGGTCTTCTAGAAAGTGACATTGAGCTCCATATTCAACAATCAATATCTCAAAAATTGCTCTAAGGTTTTTTTTTTTTGTGCTATACTCTTGTGTTTGTTTAATATACCCATATTATACCCTAGCATTTTAACGAGTTTTTTCCCACTATAGACAAAGAATTTAATCTAATTAAATTAATCAGTTCCAAAATCCAAACACAAGAAAAATTCCAACACATATATTACAAAAAAAAAAATATTATACACTCAGGATCCATGGCTATATTTTTACTCATTGTTTAATCGAAATCATCCAAATGAGCAAAATATACTAAAAAAAAGGAGAGTTCTAAATGAACAAAAGTTAGTCTTGGGTGTATCATGCACATGATATGTATCATGTGCATGAACTCTATATATTTACTCATGGAGTGCATGAACTCCATATATTTACTCGTGGAAGGAGGACCTTCAACCAATTAAACCAACTTTTATTACTTATTCAACAGATTTTATCAAAGAATACGTAACGGTAGGCATCATCATTGAGACACTTGTAAATCGACAAGGGTAATGTGGAGAATTTGAAAAGGTAAAAGTACAATGTAGATTGTCAGCAAACACAGGTGTGACCGTGTGACAAAGACTACACCCTACTCAAGTCGATCAGTATCTCACATATGTATAAGGTGAATCAACATTGCTCCTACAGTCTTAGTTTAAAAAAATAGAATGACATAAACTAAAACAATTAGTAAAATGCAACGACTCATTCAAAAAAATATGATTCAAATTCAACAGCAGCATACCCAAAATAGAGCGCAATCGTTGGACGTCGTTAGGAAGAGGAATAAACCCGGTTCCACCATTAGCAAAAACCTCCTTACAAGTATGAAAAAGATTCTGAACCGGCGACATTTTGCGATTACGTCGCCGGTTCTTCCGAGAAGACTTGTTGCTATTCGTGGTTGCTGTTGTTGTTTCTTTCCCAGCAAAATCAGGCTCAATTCCCATGAAATCTTTTCACTAAATTAAGAGTTTAAAAAACCCAAATCAACAAACCCAAAATTTTCAAATAAACTAACTAACTCCAATATTAGAAGATTGGTGCAGTGAAAATCCCAAGTAAAATACTAGGAAAAAAAGGTGTCGGTATTGAAGTACTTGAGAAGGTAACAAAAGGGACAGAAAAACGTGAAAAGCAGAGAGAAGAGCAACAGAGTGATTGTTTTGTGGGATTTTCTTTTTCTATATGTATGTGTATATAATTATATTTATTGTATTTGTACGTTACCAATAAATGAGGAAGATCATATATATATAAAAAAAAGGAGATTTTGATGTAAAATTGAAGATAAAATTGGTTTTGTGATGGTTACTGTGAGAAAGAGAGAAATTGACGAAGAGAGTGTATATATGGGACATTTTAAGAGATGAGGGGGGGTAGGAATAGATGATGGAAGATAACAGTTGGTTTGAGGAGAGAAAAACCATGGGCGAAACTACAAGATTTTCCAGTGGGCTGTTTTAATACCAGACTTCAAATATTAAAGAACTCTTGTATTTTTTTTATATATGTCGGATATCCCCCGCCTTTTATACCTTCCTTGACCTCTTTATATGCGTCTCTACTCTCTTGTTTTTACGGTTTTATTTACCAAGCAATAATAGTTGTGGCAGTAACTTAGCTGTCAGAGTAGCTATTAGTTGTGTTAGTAGCTGTTAATAGTTGGTGTGTAGCTGTTAGCTGTTAGCGTTTAAGTAGTAGTATAAGATATTGATGTTCGGTAAAAGTAGTTGTTTAAAAATAATTAATTAAAAACCCAAACAAAACTTTAATATATAATTCATGCACCACACAAACACTACTAAAACACTACTTATACCACTAAAAGCTACTTACACTACTAAATTACTAAACACTACTATTTTATTTAATTAGTATTTTGACCTAGTCAATACACTAAAAGCTACTTAGAAAACTTGTGCCGAACACGCCCTTGGTCTAGTGGTAAAGGGTTGTGCTCTTGTGATTTGGAGATCAAATTACGGATTTGATTTTTTGTTTAAGGACGTTTTATTATTGGGATTCTCTTACGCTTCCTCTCTTAAAAGTAGAGCTGATCAACTCCAGCCCGGCCCGGCCCGGCCCGATTTTTGGCCGGGCTTGGGCAGTTTTTTTGGCCGACTCGGTTTTTTTTTTTTTTGGGCGGGCTTTGGACAAGCCAAAAATCACTTTTTAGTCTAAATTTTAGGCCCGGCCCGTTTTGGCCCGCAAAAGCCCGCTCGGCCCGGCCCGAAATACCGGGCTTTGGGCACAAATTTTTGGCCCGGATTTGGGCCCGGCCCGGTCAATGGGCAAATTTTTTTTGGCTCGGCCCGGCCCGGCCCATGATCACCTCTACTTAAAAGGTGTATGTGCTTTAACTGGGTTGAAAGTACCTTGACAGCATGGGATTAAGTTGATAACACGAAAAAAGTAAAAAAAAAAAAATTTGTTTATTAAGCTTGATATGGCAAAGTTGGTCTAGTGGTAGGTTTGTAATATGTTTTTTGTTTTTAATCTATTGAATTTGATTTTTATGTATGACAATGTTAAATTTTGACTATTACTTATACTTCCTCCGTTTCATTTTACTTGCTACACTTCTCAATTCACGGACTCCTAGGCAATTTTTGGAGAAGAGATATGTAGAGAGTAAAAAGAAAAGAGACCCATGTGAGAGGAGAGAGATAGAGAGAGTTTATTGCCCAAAAAGGAAGTGTAGCAAATAATATGAAACTTCCCTATATGGAAAGTGTAGCGAGTAATTTGAAACGGAGGAAGTATCTTTTTTTTAAATATAGCTACCCACCTCTTGTAGATGGGTGATTATTGATATCTTTAGTCAAATAATAACTAAGGGTCTGTTCTCCCCGGCTTATTTTTAGTTTAGTTCAATTCAGTTCAGTTCAGTTCAGTTCCTAAATTATTATCATTACTATTAATTAGTTATAATTCAGTTCAGTTTAATTGTTTTATGCCGAAGAGAACATGCCCTAAAACTTGTAAAAAAAATTGAAATATGAAAATAGAAAGTAGATAAATCTAGCAATATTTTATATGACTATATGTTTTTGCTTATGTAGAACTTACCAATGACAGTCAAAGTAAATCATGTGAATATCTTGTCAAAGTATTTAATGTGTATAATTAAAAATAAGTGTCTAAGTGAATCATGTGAATATCTTGTCAAAGTATTTAATGTGTATAATTAAAAATAAGTGTCTCATCTGACTTTAAGTTTATGAGATCATGTTTCATTAAACACTTTAAGAGGAGGAATCTAGGTTGCTCTTCTCCCATTTAGAGAGAGCTTTAAATATAGGAGAATCAGATGTATAGATGTGCGAGTATGAACATATAGAAGCATTTTTATAATATCACTAGTTTTTTTTGCCCAGGCGATGCCTTGGGTCAGTTACAATAAACTAATATGTTATTATTTTTAAATTTTATAATTTATTTTGCTACTTTTCGTATTTTTTGTCCATTAAGAAATTGAAAAATTCACGTCACAACGTGATAAATAAAGAAAAATTGAAAGGTTTGAGTTTGAAAACAATACCTTAAAAGGAATTGTGGTAAGAGAATATGACATCAATATTCTCTTGTAAGTTACGTAATAAGAGTGTTAGAGATGTATATACTTGTTCAAGTCTTTTTAGTTAAGTATACTTATTACAAGACTTTATCATATTTTATTTGAAATATTAGACAACAAATTCATAGTGTATTGATGGTTAAGCTCTAACTTTTCATTTCAAAGGTCACGTGTTCGATACCTTGCACTTACACATTTCTTTTTTGAAAGTGAGGAGTACACATAGACATAAAGCATTTGCATTAGAAAGTTGAGGAGAGTGCCACGTGGCACATAGGCTTTCTTTCGCACGCCTTTTAATATATTTGTATAGATTAAAACCACTCTAACATATTTGAACCCACTTAGATTTGAAAAATTTACAACTTTTACTTATAATAATTGACACTTTTTTTTTTTGAAATTTTTAGTTATAGATTGGTCATTTAAACCTTGTACAAGAATTATTAATTTTATATTGACCTCATATAATATTTTTTCTAGATTCTACCACTATTTTAAACAAAAGTATACAAAATTTACCGAATTTTTTCCCCAAATAATGCTAACATATAAATTATTTCCCACTTTACACTAGAATCAAAATTATTTCCCTTGATACCGTCCACGTCAACACGGCAACTAAGAAAATAATTTCTTCTATTTTTACTCAGACAAAACCGCTACTCAAAGTAGCGATTTTGCTTGACTGTAAACCGCTACTTTGAGTAGCGTTTTTGTCTGTGTGTATATAAAAAAAAAATCATACATTTCCAATAATTCAACCCTAAATTTCACAAAACAGACCGACAATAATTCAACTCCAAAAAGCCAAAATTCACAAAATTTACCAACAAAAAAAGGTACTAATTCAAGTCCCAAATTCACAGAATTCACAAACTTTCAACTGAATATGCAATAGAATACCTATATTATCAATTGTTCAATTATTTCAGACAATTAAAATTCATTTAGGGATGATAATTTTTTCGGCCACGAAGAGCTGCGGATGGTGGTGGACTTGCAACAGATGGTGTGTAGTGCCGAAGTGGTGACTTGGCTTTGACGGCGCCGACGGTGGTTGTGAACTTGTGTGATGGTGGACTCGTGGTGAAGAGGAGTGGCGAGTGGGGATTCGCGTGAAAATTGATATAGTGAGAGAAAGAGGAATGACGCATGAGTCTGAGAGAAACAAAGGAGTGAGAAAGAAAGACAGGAAGTGATATAATGGCATCAATGAACCGCTATCTCAAATAGCGATTTTGTTGTATATCGCTACTTAAAGTAGCGGTTTACCTTACAAACTGCTAATTTAAGTAGCGGTTTTGCCTAAACAAATTAAAAAAATAGTTGTTGTATCTTAATCCTACGTGGACGGTATCAAGGGAAATAATTTTGATTGTAGTGTAAAGTGAGAAATAATTTGTATGTTAGCATTATTTGGGGGAAAAATTCACTCTAACATATTTGAACCCACTTAGATTTGAAAATTTTACAACTTTTACTTATAATAATTGACACTTTTTTTTATAAAATTTTTAGTTACAACTTGTACAAGAATTATTAATTTTATATTGACCACACATAATATTTTTTCTAGTATTTACCACTATTTAAACACAAGTGTTCCGGTATGGAATAAATGGTAGGGAGTGAACCGGTATCTCCTCTGTTGATAAGCCGATTTAATGTCCTGCAAGACAGAACACGTAAACTAACCTCGGGGGTTGATTCGAGGAACGCCCCTCCGATGCCTAAGTCAGTAAAGGATAAAGACGGGATGTCTCAAGTAGAGTATGTTAGCATATGTGAACGTACCTTATGACTCAGATCATGGGGGTATTTATAGGAGCCGGCAGTGTCCTTAGCCAAGTAGGACTCTACTCCTATTGGTTGAATACATTTCTATCATCTTCTGATACTTATCTTTAGGCCCATAGGCGCATTGAGTAAGTACTGGATCAATCCAGGCCCATTTGGCAATGGCCCATATGATGGATACCGGTAAGGTATGTATAATATACCGGCATCTGGCTGAGATAGGGTTTCTTTTGATTGAGATGACCATGACGGTCAATGGCGGTCTAACTGGACCGATAGAGAAGTTATACAGATCACATACAAAAAGTATACAAAATTTACCTTTAGATATATACTCCCTCCGTTTCTTTTTAATGGTTACACTTACCCTTTTCACGCATGCCAATGCAAAACTTTGAGGATATATATCTCTAGTTTTGTATATGAAAAAATTATAAAAAGTACATATTAATAAAATACATACTAAGACGAATCTAACAAGATCCCACATGACTATATATGTTTTTATTCATATATAAATCACAAATGAAGGTCAAAGTGCAACTTGTAAATAGTGTAAAATGTCAAAGTGTAATAATTGAAATGAAACGGAGGGAGTAAGATATAAAATATACACTGAATATGTAGTACTATTATAATTTTTATTAACATAAAAAAGAAAGAAAACACTAAACAGGAGTATACTAATCCAAATACCAGGATCATCGCCTATTCGCCTAGAGCCCCATACGGCGACCATACTCCCACTTTACAGATTTGTACAATTGGTCCTTTTGCTCCTCGTGTTGACTATCCAGATTTCAGGCGATTTTCATACCTATATTTCCACTTGGCCACTATTCTATTGTTTTGGAATTATCACCCCTCTTAACATTATTATACTTGATCCGTGTTTTAAGAATTCACCCCTCTTCACATTATTATTCATATTTCGCATTTATCTTACATACGAGTGTACCATATATATGGTATGTTACCTAGTTCTTGCTTATTTGGAGTTTTTACTATTCTGCAATTGTTGCCTGTTTTATAGTTTTTTCAAATGACAATGAATTATGAACAAGAAAATATCTATTGGTACATTTGGGTGTATGATAAAAGTTGTATCAGTTTTTTCACCAAATACCCCCAACAAATCAAAAAATTCATTATATACCCTCAATGTTTTAGATATTCACCATATATCTCTGAGTTATCGGAAACGTTCACCAGATGCCCTTTTTCTAACTGTCGTTAACTCACCGTTAGCTTTATTTACCATTTTGCCACCATTAAGCCCTAACCCTAAAATATAAACCCTAATCTATTCCCTAACCTTAATCCCTTACCCTAATCTAAACCCTAACCCTACCCCCTCCCATCCACCAGCCCCCCCCCCCCTCCCTCCTCCCCTCTACCCCCTCACCCCTCCCCCCTCCCCCACCCCCTCCCCTCCACTACCGCTGCCCCCACCCTCCCCTCCCCGCCATTGACCCCCCTCCCCCTTCCCCTCCTCCGTCGCCCCCCCCACCCTCCCCCGCAAGAATTCGACTCGAACCCGGCCGCACCACTCTTCCGGCCCGCACCGCCCTTCGAGCCACAAGAATTCGACTTGAACCCCGCCGCACTTAAGCTCGGTGATCGCGCGGGGCTTGTCGGCTTTCCCTTGTGCGTCGGGGAGAGAGAAATCGAAGGGGGTTCGCTGGATAGAATTTCTCACCTGAGTGCGGCGGAGGGGATTGGGGAGGGAGGGGTGGTGGCCTGGACTGCGGGTCGACGGGGAGGGGAGGGGATAGGGGAGGGGTGGTGGGCTGGGTTGGGATGGAGGGGATTGGGAGGGTTAGGGTAAGGGTTTAGGTTTAGGATTAGGGTTAGGGTAAGGGTTTAGGTTTAGAATTAGGGTTAGAATTAGAGTTAGATTAGGGTTAGGGTTAGGGTTAGATTAGAATTAGGGTTTAAGGTTAATAATGGTAAATAAAGCTAACAGTGGGTTAACGGAAGTTAGAAAAAGGGCATCTGGTGAACGTTTTCGAAAACTTAAGGGTATATGGTGAATATCTGAAACATTGAGGGTATATGGTGAATATTCTAATTTGTCGGGGGTATTTGGTGAAAAACCGAAGTTGTATTAATAACACTTTTCATGTAGCCATAATTTTTAATTAAACATACTTTCTCTATGTTAAAATACTTGCTACACTTCTGTAAAGTGGAAGTGTCAAAACTTGCTACGTACCACGAATGAACTTCTTTATCCCTAAACTATCTAAATTATCATTAAACTGTTGGTCTTGTAAGAGCCTGCTTACTTTTAATTTAAAATTAGGCACGGCCCGACCCTAATATTTAGAAGAGAACATGCCACATTTCTTAATATAGTGACTAGTTTAATCTATTCATGAACCAGTTTAATACATGTTGTGACCAGTTTAATCTATTCACTAATCACATTCTTTAACCTATTAAGTGACTAGTTTAATCCATTCGGTAAGACTGCCGGGTTATTTTTTGAATTTGTCTATTATAGTTCGAAAATCAAGAAAACAAAGGAAGGAGAAAAGAAGGGATGTCTAGGTTAGTATGAGATGCCTAGGGATAGTGTTGAGTTAGAGTGAAATGGAATTGGCTTGTTAGGAGAATGCAGACTTGGGTTTGTCTAATTTTATGTTAAAATTAGACCACTTACTCTAATAATTTGTTACCATTAAAAAGTTGGTGGTCCCTTAATTTCTCCTTTAAAATACTCATACTTTTTCCTTAACAAATGCTTTCTTTAATTCAAAATGTCGTGATTCTTCACTTTCGATGTACAGCTATATATTTGTTAGGAGCCTGTTAATGGATGTCTTCGGGATGCTAGATAAGAAATATACTTTTGTATATAATTAATCATATTTACATAAAGTAAGAGAACAATATATAATTTCAATGCAAAAGCATTTTTCTCTTTCCTATGCAAAAACATTATATATTTTCTCTTTGCTCATTTGACTAATTCCCCCTAGTAGGGCGAAGAGTTATATTAAATACCAAATCCTTGAAAATTTATATTGGGACATAAATGTTTAGTTGTTACTAAATAAATTGGTTTTGGAAAGTGTACCAATAATATCTCTAATAATACTAAAAATTGTTCTGACAATACTAGGTTTTTTCTTAAAAAAAAAATGGTATATTTAAATTAGGAAGTATTTGATCGGTACTAGATATTGTTTTTTTTTTACTAGAAACTAGAAAATCTACTAATAACATATCTAGTAGTACCAAATATGTTTGAGTTATCAAGTGGTACCAACTTTCAACTTAATTCTCCTTGCAAAAAGGCAAAAAATGTGCTTGCTCGAATTCACAATTGGACTATCGACTATTAGAGGTTAAGGGCATATTTAGTAAAAGTAGTTGTTATGGTAACTCTTAGCTATCACAATAGTTGTTAGTATTGTATTAGCTCTTAGCTATTAGAGATTAGATGTCATAATTACTTTACAACAGTTAGGGTTCAATAAACTAGCTTAACTTAGAAAATTAACAAAAAATAAATTATATCACATCTCCAAAAAGTACTCCCAAAACTACCTCCACGGCTCCACCTATTTTCAAATTTGTTACATACTATTAGAGGTAGGCATGGGCCGGGCCAGCACGCGGGTCGGCCCGGCACGAGCCCGCTCAAGGCCCGGCCCAGCCCGTTGTCCGCTTCGTGGGCCGTGGGCCTGCCACGGTCAAGAAATTTTATTTTAGGCCCGCACCGGCACGAGCCCGCCTATATGGCCCGTGGGTCGTCCCGCGGGCCGAATGCCCATTTTCTTTGTTTTTTTAGCCTAAAACTGCCAATAATCCTAAAAAACAACATAAAACACGGGTCAGGCCCGCAGGAGGCACGAGCCCGAGCCGTGGACAAAATCTAGAAATTTTAGGCCCAGCACGGCTCGCTACTCACGGGCTCGGGCCCGGCCCGGCCCATGCCCAGGTCTAATACTATAGCTGAAGGATATGGGAAAAAATAACTAGCCTTATGGCCCATATTATTCATGGGTTTTTGCATGAGTATGGTTTTTATATTGGCTAAGTTTGCTAAATTTACTTTATTAGATTGGTGACCTGTGTCATATACGAATTTTAATTTGTAATTTAAAATTTTCTTTATTGAAAAATTTATTATTCCCTCTATTTTTCTAGTGATCCTAGTTTGAATTGCACATTTGCCAACGTACATATCTATACAAATATATTAATTAGGCGTTCCTATCAAAGGAACGGTGCCACGTAACACTCTGCTCAAGCTTCTAATACACGTTTTTATAGTCTCATTTAAAAATATCAACAATATGTTGTTAATAGGATTCGAACACATGACCTTTGAAATAAAATGTGAGTGTTTAACCACTAATCCACTACAATTTCAATGCTTAATGTTTCAAAGTAAAAAATAATAAAATCTTACAATTATATGGAATCATAAAGATATAGACAAGTTTTTTGATCTCTAACACTTTTATTAAAGTAATAACATTCTCTTACCCTAATTCCACTAAAATTATTATTTTTATCCCCAATTTCTTACAAGTTCTTTTAAAACAATTTATCATGGCATAACATCTATTTTTCAATTTTGCACTAGAGAGAATATGGAGAAAAACTAATAAAATCAAGTATGAGATTTATGAATAATAATATATTTGATAATTTTAAGTGTGTAACTGACCCGCGGTATCGCCCGGGCCAAAATACTAGTTTGACTATTAATATATGTACTTACATACCAGTAAAAAATTAATTCATCCGTTATGAAATACGTGAAACACTTCTCTAAAAAATGTCTCATGTAAAAGAGATAAGTGTTTCGCTTATTGCTGAACGAAGGAAGTATAAAACTTTTATTATTAAAGTACTCATTGAGACAAATTATATTTGCTGAAGGTGTCTAAATAGCAATCCCAAATGATGTCCAAATTATATTTGCTGAAGGTGTCTAAATAGCAATCCCAAATGATGTCCAACGGCTACTTTTCAAAAAAATTAAAAGTAATACATTACTGTTAACCTCATGGGTATTTGACTATTTGGTGCATAAAGTTTACTTTTGAGTTATGCAGTGTGTTCCAAAATCATGTGAAAGGACCTACTCTTTAAAAGTCATCCCTAACAAGTCTTTAAGGAAGATTAAATCAGCCAATATTGAGAAAACAAAACCAGATTCCATAGGAGCTTCCTACCAATTCCCAAACTAAACCAAAAAAATGAATCTGAAGTTAAATGGCTGATTTCGAGTATCAGTCCTTCAAATTAGATGCCAATTCTCAAACATCTATTGAAGTGAAAGGTAAAAAAAAAAATACTAACCTCCGTTTCTAAATAAGTGCAACAGTTTAACTTTCACGCTTATTAACGCACAACTTTGACCATTAATATCTCCAATTATGTATCTGTAAAAGTTATATAACGTTAATATTATGAAAATATTCATTAATTGAAACAAATTCAACAACATTTATATGATCATTTTTGTTTTTATATATTAGTAAAAAATACGGTCAAAGTGAGATATGTGAATAATGCAAAAGTCAAAGTGTTGCACTTAAAAAGCAAAAGAGGAATTATAAATCAAAATCAAAATAAATAAATAAAGAAAGAAATGAGAAGAAATGCTAAGATGAAAGATAATAGACCTTGCCAAAAAATACAGTTCACATCATGACATATCACATATAATTCACACTAGTATTCATTTAAGAGAGTTTGACACTAGTTCATTGCCCCGCAACCAAACAGCGGCGCATCGGGCTCTCAAGTTCAGCTCCAAGAAGATTGGAGTAGATGTACCTTCTGAATAAAATAATCATACAGATCAAAGCTTTATTCCACCTTGTGCAGTATAAATAATGTTTGCAACTGAATTCTACAACGGACACGAAGAAATGAAGATGTACAAAGCACAAGCAGCACCAGATTTATTCATGTATTTCCCGAAAAAATCCACATAGTTTCTTCATATTTCCTCAGAGAACAACTAGAATATGAAGACAACACTGTCGTGCACTCTCGACTTTTGATTTTGTGCCACGCATTCTGATATCCACATCAGATTCCTAATCTCCTGCTCCCTCAACCTCATGTAAGCGAAGAAAACACCATAATGGAACTGCAGTTTGTACAAGCAAGGCAGATAACTTCAATAAACAACATCAAGGTGAAATAAGAGGAGGGCGGAGCAAATGATATATTAACTGTGAAGTAATTGACATGTTTCTCAGTTCGCGTAACAAACATATAAGGATTTTAGAAAAGGACCTGTTGCTCAAATGATAAGCATTGTCTCTTGACTTCCTCTTCATAAAATGCCTTGTCCAGCATCTGGCTTTCTCCATAAGACATCTTGGAGAATATTGACTGATAAGGTGGATATTTTTCCATCACACCACGGACCTATGTTAAAAGCAATAGTCAGAAGACTCAGAACCAGGCACAGTAAAGATAGCTGATTCTAGAGGCTCCAAACAGTGTATAAGAATGTCTGTATCTAAGCATGCATAAATGCACCATGTATACCGTGATTCCAATTTAAGGACAAGCTGTAATAACTCTTGATATCAGAACCCCCCCCCCCCTTTACATAAAGAGAAATAGATATGAGATGGAACATTTAGTACAAGGGAGTAAATCCTCTGATAAACGAAAGCTAAACAGAGGAGCAGGAGGAAGAGAAGGCAGTAAAACTAACTTCGATGCACTTAATACGTTGTTGAATTCATTCATTTCAATGTATATTTTCAAAAAGATCAACTTTTCATAATTTTTACTAATAGTTTATAAAAGATACTAATGGTCAAAGTTATGCATTGACAAGCGTGAAAGTCGAAATGTTGCAAAAAACGAATCAAGTATAATTTATGTCCTTTAGCATGCTAATCACCCTGCGGCTTTGCATACACCTTATTCAAGATTTCATGATAATTACAATGCAATTCAAGACCACAGTTCAACACTTCATTTCGGGCCAAATCATGGATATAGCCAAGTCAAAAACTTGGATATGTACCCATTTCTAACATAAGTGTCAGAGTCCGAGAAACATAGATGTCTACGCATTAACAGATCGGGATGTATGGTGCACATCCATTTTTATACGTGTAACTATTTAGAAAGGTGATCACACATTTAGCAGCAACAATTGACAGAGTACTCAACGCGCCTGTTAAAAATGGGGAGGGGATGGCAGACAAATGCCCCAGGGAAAACTCTATATCATACCTGATCCACATCCTCACAAACAGCAAGCTCTTCATGTCCATAAGGATACCTATAGTATATAAACATATCAACATCGGAAAGATAAATAAATTTTTTGAGGGTGAAATGCAAGTTTTGAAGCCACTTACAAGAGACCAAAATTTGAGTACAGCTTCTTACGGTCTTCCCTTGTAAGTTCAGTTCCAATGCTGCACAAATCAAGCCCTTAGGTTAAGTAAATATAGTCAACAACCACCACCAACGTTTGTACCACAGCCGGAGCCTAGCAAAGTCAATATATATATATATATATATATATATATATATATATATATATATATATATATATATATATGCAACTTTACCCCTTATATAGGAAGCTCTTTTCGTGAGATTAACTTAGAAATATGATACATTTGTCAGATTATGCTTCATTTATATGTTCAACATAAGTTAACCACATATTATTTACCTGTTAATTGTAATATTGACAGCTCTCCTATCAGCCTCAAAGGCAAGAAGATCAGACATAATTTCTGCAGTAGCCCCACCAAGTTTCTGTTTTATTAAGAACAAATCAAATGAGGACTAATTGACTAGCGAGGAAGAGTAGAGATGAAAATGATATAACCAGTGGGCGTAATGGATTAAAAAAATGAGTGCTTGGTTTTGTGTTCTTCGAAAGAAATTTCCCATTATTACCTGACAAAACCGATAGAAATCCTCAAGATATGCTTTGTAGAGGGTGTTCCTCATAATCTCAATGTTCATATCATCCAAGTCCTACCAGGGAAGATAACATAGGGGTCAAATGCAAAGAAATCTACCAATCAACAATTGGAAGGCGAAATGAATAAAGGAGAGGCAACTTACTTCTTTAATCAACACATAATCACAGAGGGAATCTAACTAGACCAACAATCTGTTGGAGGTATTTAATAAAGTAGGCAAGAGTAAGGCATACTTAAAGATAGAGAGAGAGAAGTCACTGCCACACTTATATTAGAAGCAAGTGAAGCAATGCATAAGAGATGATCATGGCCCCACTACAAAAACATGCTACAACAGAAGATTAACCCACTAACTTTAACAAGTCTGACTGAATAAAAAACATGACCCACTTACTAGTAAGAAATAGTAATAAAATCAGCTACCATATTAGAAAAATAAGAATCCAATATACCAAAATTTTTGAAGCATGTTTTAGGTTTGAACACAATCTTCTCTCACAATAACATCATATACTTTTACAAGATTAAGAATTGAAAGGAAGACTAGTACCTTGGATGTGATATAGTGATAAAGGCATACAACAATAATAAAGATTAGTACCTCGGATGTGATGCACTCAGAGAAATATGGAGCCAAGGGAGTGTCAACGAGCACCAATCTATATAGATCCCGCATATTTTGAGCAACTGCAAGGGTAGCAATACTGACAAGCAAGAAAGAGAAAAAATAAGTGCTGTTTGTAAGAAAAGCAATAGACAGAGACTAGCAACGGAGTCAACACCTGTCAAACATGCCCAGGGGATGACATTTCTCCAACAGCTCTTGAACATCCCTCTCGTGCAAGGTTCCAGTAACAATCAGAACAACATTATCAATCATGTGACCATACCTGAAGAAAGTAAAGTAACACAAAAACTACTTAAATTTTATGGTAAAGAGTAAAGACCCAACTTCAATTTTAAAAGAGCTATATTTAGTAAGTTTGAAAAGAACTCATGCAAATTGCATAGTCGCCAAAATTGTTAAGTCTCCTACAGCAATAATAACCAGCTTCAAAGATTTACGTGATTTGATCTTAACTGCCATATGAATATAACTAAAGAGTACGAAATATATCTACATGGAAATTTTGAGGAAAAATACATTAAACGTCCCATAAGTTGCTTCAAAGTGAATCGTGAATCCTTTAAGTACTTATAGTAATACCTTATAGCCTTCAGGAACATATCTACACATAAACTCCCATTATCAAAAATCCTAATTTCAAATGCAGAAGAAGCTACAATAACGCAATCATGCATATAAACTGGAGATTTTGCGTAAGAAGTTGAGCTAAAAGATACTTTTTAGTATGACGGGAATAATTTGTCCTAGAACTGAAAAGAGACCCTATAAATAGAATTGATGAGCAAGCGAACTATATACTTCCTCTGTTTTTCTTAATTGCACCATTTGACATTTGGGCACTATTTACCAACTAACTTTGACAAGCTTTCTCCCATCATTATAAATGAAAAAACAAAGTCAAGTAGGATCTTGGTATATTTGTCTCAATGCGAGGATTCCAAATATCAAATTTTTATTTACACGATATTAGAGATATTTACGCTAAAAGAAACGCCTCAGCAAACGTGAAAAAGCAAATGGTGCAATTGAAAAAAACTGAGAAAATATGTGCTAGGACTCACCATCTTATAGAAGTAAGCTCAATTACAACTGATATTTTGCAGTACCTATACAACGGTAGAACATATTTTTCTGCATATTTTTGGATAAACTACTGGGGGGTGTTTTTGTTCCAATTTCCTTATTGACTAGAAGATTTGATTGAACAGCTACAAAAAGTGACGTAAAATAATACTGCAAACTATACTCAACATATCCAAAATACTGAACAAATATTATTCTCCTTTTTTTTTCTATTTTAGCTATCCTTGTATGTTGAACAAGAGAAAGAAAGGGATTGCATAACCAAATAGGGTCTAAGATATCTATAGTTCCTAGTAGCAGCAAATAAAAAACGAACAGTGCCAGATGTGGAAAAAAGAAATTAATCCCTTGGCTGAACCTCAAAACCTTCTCAAGAACATGCATCAGAAGCACGTAAATTATTCAACTAACATACAAAACGGTTACTTCATTCTATTCCAAAGGCCTCAATGAAGGTGTGAGGGAAGAAAGGAGGATGTTCACCACTTCACCTATAACGGTTTTATCCTAACCCTTTCCCCTTCTCTTCCAACTTTATTTGGGGTGTGAACGAAGAGGGGGGGGGAGTATCTTATAAGAGCATTGGGAAAATATTTTGGTATTCTCTTTCTTATCTTCACTCTTTCTTATCTTCACCTTCTCCAAAGATATGCAACTTCATAAGAAGTAGAATAGTAAAAGCCCTTCACATAACAAACACCAACACGTTGGAAAAAGCATGGTTTAGGTTGGTTCAGGTTACGCTTAGCTCAAGATATCTTGTAAATGCATGTCGCCGAAATCCACCAGAAACCAATTAAGGAGTGAGAAACATCAAATTCAAACAAACAGGAAAGTTTCAACAACTCCTCTTCTAATGTTTATATAGAACGGATTACCAGCAAATAATACAATATTAGGCATAGTATAGTAAGTATAGACAAAATTCGTTAACTACACTTACGTGATGTACTCTAAAAAGGTCGACAAAGGTTCTCGTAGCCTGGCACAACATGTGTTTATATTCATCAACCAGCTTCAGTGTGCACTTCTCCACGAGTGTAGTTGTGTGCAAAGGAGAAGGTTCTATAGCCAAATACAGCAACCAAAATATCAGTCAGCAACAATATTAATCATATAACAGACATCTTCCTTTATCTTAAAATAAAAAAATAAAAATGCTATCTAATCAAAAAAAAAAAAAAAAAAAAAAAAAAAAAACTAGAGATATATCTCAACAATGCAAAAGGTTCTAGAGCCTACTATAATGAACAAAATAGCAGTACACTAAGAGCCCAGAAAAAGCATTACACACAGTCCCACTCCACTGACTCAAGTCAGTATTAATAAAATACTTAACCGGTCCTCAAAAGCAAGGATCAATTTATTATCAACAATATATGTGTACAAATATCCACAAAAAATACAAGTCCACAAGTGAAAAAAGACAAAACTTTTATATATCACTGAAGCACTGCTGCGGCAAGAGGGAAGGGGCCAAGTAATGTTCATAGCTCGTATTAACGACATCAACTGAATTCAAATAGAACAGATTGTCTGGCCTGGCAAGCTACATAGTAGAAGGACATAATTTAGATAAGAACAGCTAAAAGAAACTTCCTAATACGGAAACGAGGATGACTAAAAAGGTCCGGAGAAAATAGTATCCTTTATAGCTCTGTTAGCGGCAATGATTTATCTTCCCCAACACCAAAAATGATATGGCTCAGGAAAGCCATTGATGAGCTGACTGACATAAACTCCGCCACAAACTGTCGTCTCGGCAGCTGATTTCTACACAAATCATTTCTAGATCTCATTAAGAAGGGGAGAGGGGGAAACTAGTGGAAACCAATTTTCTCTATCTAAATTTTAATCCATAACAGCTATTCCGACGTTCCACAAGCCCAGAATACATTTCACTGTAGCTAAATACTGAAAGATACAAGGAAATCCATATCAACGAAGCCACTACAGAAAAAGGTGTGTCTACTCTGTACTCTTGCATAAAATATCCCCTCCACCTTAGACATGTGAAACTTGCTCAGCCATGATCACAGGATTGTCAAAGGTTCTAACAATCTACACAACGAAACATCCTCCAGCATACACACAATTACCAATTTCTTCTGACACCCATACTCCAGCATTTTGCAACGGGATAGCAAATTAACAACCAATCTACCTCGTGCTTAAGATAGAGATACAGACAAGCATTCCGCTTAATCATGGCTCTTATAATCTATGATCTTCATTCTTCACTAGTGCAAAAAGGGAGGTAGTCACTAGTCATAGGTTATCCCCTTCACAAAATGTGCTTTCTTTACCATAATTTGCTGTGCCGGGATTGAATGTCATGCTATTATCGAAGCCAATTGTTTCATCCAACCAAAAACTTTTTATCATGCACTATAACATCCTAGTAAATCCCCCCTCCAGCAACATATATTCGCAAAAACTACATTTGTGTATTATTATCATAATTACAGTACATTATCATCCAGATATAATTGCGACGATCAGATAATCTTAAACAGATGAATATCAGCTCACATAATTCCAAAATCGGAGAGATAATAGCATGAAATTTCAGAATTTCCAACAAAACAAATTGAAAACATGCACAACAAAGAATTCAAAATGCAGTTCAATTGACAAGAATCGGAAAAGAGAAAAACAAAAGAATGCAGTTCAATTGACAAGAATCGGAAAAGATAAAAAAAAAAAAAAATAGAATTAGGAGGAGAAATTATACCATTCTGGAGATAAGGACCATAATCAGTAGCAGAAAGATGCATCTTGATGTCATCGAGAGTCTCACACTGACATAAGTTGTTGTAATCAGCAGCAGTGAGCAATCCAGATCTGTGACCTCTAACAATGGCTTCCAAGTAACCGCCATGGATGTTGAAGGTCATAGCTTCGAATCCGTACATCTTGGCGAAATTTAGGGTTTAGTTGATGCAGATCGGGATAAAATTGGGGAACTTGACAAGCAGGAGAGAGAAAGAGGTGATTTGTGATTTGTGATTTGGAGTCAGAAGAAGTCACAGGGTGCAAAACGTTAGGGGATCAACAGGAGAGAGATTAAATTGATGATGATGATTGTTCAGTGATCACGATGATAACAAGACAAAACAAAACTACGGTTCGGGGCCTTCGGGCCTCGTTATAAAAATGGAGCCTGGTTTTAAAGAATAAGATTTTTTTTATGTCAAAACTACCTAATAAATTAATTAGGAAAATTTGTCACAATAATGTTTTTATATCACATTGTTTGCGAGAAACAACTTTTTACAATTTTTCTGACACTGTAACACCTTAAATTACCACTGTTTTTGAGAAACAACCAACTTGGTATTAATAACGTATTTTGCATGAAACTTTTATTAATCAAATACATGGGCCAACCTCCTGATTTTCACGATATGACATTCCCAAACTATGTGAGCAAGTTCTGCAAAGCAAACAATACCATGAGCATGGCATACTCGAACTTGCTACCTTCTTATTGCACTTTGAGTTCAAACGCTCGATTGCCAATACATTTCTGTTCATTCATCATCATAACTCAGCTCCCATGTATCTAAATGTCTATGTCAATAGTATAATACTGATCACAACCTTAGCCAATTATGCCTTATACTAATTTGTCAAGTATCTTGCTACTCAGTTTGTCTTGAAAGACCGTGGTTCCTTATTTTACTTTCTTGGTGTAGAAGTTATCTCACTTAACAAATTATATATTCTTGATTTGTTGAAGAAAACAAACATGTCTTTTGAATGCCGATTGGACTGGTAAAAAGGATGATTGTAAATCTACAATCAGCCAACTTATTTATCTTGGTAGAACGCCTATCATTTTGGAGCTCCAAAACGCAATGGCTCTTGACCCAATCATCTATCGAAGTTGAATACTAAGCAGTGGCATTTATTGTCGGCGAAAATTCTACGGCTACACAATTTGTTATATAAATTGGGTGTCACAATTTTAATAAGCTTGTTATTTACCGTGATAATCTTGGAGCTACTCATCTCGAGGTGATCAACATGGGCCCGAGCCGCCCCAAAAATGGGCGGGTTTTGGGCACTATTTTTCTGGTCTAGCCCAGCCCGATTTTTAGGCAAAAAAAATGGGCCACGGACAACCTAAATATGGAAAAATAGGCTAAATATTGGCCCTGCCTGAATTAGACGGTTTTGGCGCGGGAATTTCAACCTGAGGCTCTGGCCCGAAATGGGCCACTTTTTTGGCCAAAACCCGGCCCAGCCTGGTCCATGATCACCTCTATACTCATCTTAGTGCCAGTCCAACTTTTCCTTCCCCGCATGGAACATTTAGCTCTTGCATTTCATTTCACACTTGAGTAGGTTCAAGTTGGAAAATTACGGGTCAATCATGCTTCCACTAGTGATCAACTTGCAGATGCGCTTACTAAACTGTTAGCTAAACCGAGTTTGATATGCTAATGTTCAAGATTAGTCTCTCGTTCTGTCACCCATCTTGTGGGGTGTGTTATGGATAATGATTAGGGATGGGCATGGGTCCAGGACCCTAACCGGACCATATTGGACCCGATCCTAGCTAATTTCAGGGTATAGATCCAACAAATTTCCGAAGGAACTTCTTAGGGTCCCGGTCTAGTCTTAATATTCTAGACCTAGACCCTACTCAGACCCTACACTTGGACCCTAAGTTATTTAGTAGTATCTTTTGTCTTTTGTGTTTTAGAGAAAAACTTTTGCATTAATCCTAAAATTTCAACTTTTATCATTTCGGCCCTAAATCATAGAACCATACCCTAGATCCTACATATCATAGGCACTATCGAAAGTCAAGAAATATATATAATATTGAAAATTGGGCTAAAATAAAGGAAATAGGCTAGACCCTAGACCCAGACCCTAGACCCTAGACCCTGTAGACTCTAAGGGTCTGGGTCTAGCTTTTCTGGACCCTTATGGTACGGATCTAACAAATATTTTAGGGTCCAGATCCAGGGGCTGACCATGCTCGACCCAAACCCTGCCTGTGACCATTCCTAATAATGATGACTCGTAGTCATCTTTTCATATTGGGTGAAATTACAGTTAAGCTTTGTCATTGTTGCTCTAATCTTTAGCTAATATCCCTCCCATAATTTCCACTCTTTCTATCTTTTAGTTTGTTAATTATAATTAATGTATATCTCCATAATTCTAGGATTCTTTTGTCACTTTTCTAACATAACTTATGTGTGCTCCTTCTGCACTTTAATTCTATAACTATGACTTGTACTCAAAACCTACGATAAAAATTAACAGTTCTCATATATTTTGGAGGTAGAGATAACTTTTGAAGATATTATACATTTTATTTTTGTTATTATTCTAACCCAACAATTAGTTATATATACATAACACTAATTTTTAAAAGCAACTTTAACCGTCACTCTCTAATTGTAGAAAATAGAGTAGTATATTTACTGCTAATTCTCTTATTTTCCTTGGTAATACATGTAATAGAGTGGAATTCTCAAGGAGATCTTGTTTTGTCTTGTTAATTACATGAGCTATCTTTTGGACAGTTGTGTAACATGAGAGAATATGATGAAATCAGCAAATCAGCAAATCAGCAAATCATAAGAACCCCAAAATATTGTGGCTCACTTTATGTTTTCTTCACAAAATCAGGAGCATAGCCTCCATTTTTTTCATGGTATTAAAGCTCATCAGGTTATGAGCATAAAACCAAGCTTTGATGAGATTAAAGCAGAAAGATTTCATCTTTTAAATCTTTGAACAAAATACTTCTTTTTCATAGTTCAAATCTTTGAAAGCTAGAAATAGAAGACTCAAATCTTGGTCTGAAATTGTTGTTTAACATGACTGAGAATGCACTAATTCCCTAAAGTGATGTGTATTACTTAGGAAGTTCTGATGAGTCAAATTCGGCTCCTAGAAGCATAATCTTCAATGGCAGCAACTACCTCAACTGAAGTAGACGTGTGAAGATGTCATTAGGTGCCAAAGACAAGCCGACTTTCATTGAAGGTAAAATCATAAAACCTTCTTGTAGGCATGTGATTATCATGTTTCTGCCCACATAATAATTAGATTTGTTTTGGTACAAAATAAAGTTGCCAATTAATTTTTTGTAAAAATCAGTAAAACCAAATAGAAGAGATTATGAGTTGGGGATGAACTTCCTTACTTTATTCAATGAAATATTCAAATGCATACACATAATTAAATTGATTTCATAAAAAACAAATATGTTAAAGGTTGGTTTTTTAACACATAAGGTGTAATTTTGATAATCGCTTAATTAAAATCACTTAGATTAATAGGTACCTAGATTGGTTGTCCAATTTATATTATTAGGCGTGATTTAACTAATATGCAGGTGTGATTTAGCAAACAATAACATAGTGGATAATCATTCAATTGCATTTAAAAAGGCATAAAATTAAATATTCAAGGCATATAAATATTAGTGAAAATGAATAGAAGGAGAAGAGGAAAGACTACAAAATATATACAGATTTGTACCTTTATGCATATGAAGATCTACGTCATGAAAAGTAGATTTTTAATATAATAAGAAATAAATTAGAATTGACCCTTAGGATTAATACATTTGTCTCCTAAGTCGACTGTACAGACGTTGGAAGAATCAATCTTTAGCCTTGAAAAAGAGAATCCTTCACTAGTAGAATTTTTTATTATTGCTGCGGTTTTATCCATACGCAGCAATAAAATCATGTTAAAAGAAAAGGTAAAATAAAAAATACACATATTGTTGCGGTTCTCGGTCAAAACAGCAGCAATAGATGTCAACGGGAAAAAACTTCAAATTTGGTTAACTGTAAACCGCAACAATTGATTAAAATATTACTCTCTCCGTCCCAAAATACTCTTTACACTTTCATTTTTCATCTGTCCCAGAATACTCTTTACACTTCTATTTTTGGATATGACCCACTATTATTTTAATCCTTCTACCTTTTAAGTATTGGCCCACATTCTCTCTCCTCCAAATAAAATAATATCACTCCTACTAACCACCAACTCTAACCATGACCCACACTCTCTCTCCTTAACATAAAATAATACTACTTTTACTAACTATTAACTCCTATCACATCTACTTTTCAATAAAGTAACAATTGATAACCACACAACAACTTATCATCTAAAACTACGTGAATTGATAAGTGTTAAGAGTATTATGGGACAGAGGGAGTATTTTTTTAATAATATTTGAACCTATTGCTGCGGTTCCTAAAAAAACCGCAGCAATAGACTATGATTTAATATATAGAACACGCGTGGCAGTTAGGGTTTTTGCTTCCTCACTTTTATTCTCTCATCTGACTATTTTCTCTCAAACTCTCATCTCTCCTCTCATCTCTCATATCACCGGCCGTTCTTCTTCGTCCTCGCCACTCCTATCTCTCTCATCCTCGAGATTTGTCATTCGTCGGTCGTTCTTCTTCGTCGGCCCACCAGCCTCGACCGCAAGTCGCCAATCGCCTCGTCGTTGTTGCCAATCACCACTCTTCATTTTCTCTCTCCTCTCCTCCGCCGTGCGATCCTCACGCTCCTTAGATCTTCATTTTCACAGGTTTCTTCGATTGATAAACCTAGCTTTTTTTCGTCTTTTTTAGATTTAGGTTAATATATGCTTTTATTTCATTTTTTGATATTCAGATCTGTTTAATTTTGTGCATTGTTGGTTTAAATTCTTGATATTCAGATCTGTTTATTTCATTTTTTTATATTCACAGGTCCTGCGCCATCGTCAATATCAAAGAAGAAAATTTTGGTTGAAGCAAGGCAGGTGAATTCGCCTGCCGACTACGCTAAGTTAGTGGCTCTGTTGTCTGCTGCTAATCTTGGAATACGGAGATTTGGAGTCAAATTTTGTGGTTGTACAACAAACTGCTACTCTCCTTGCTTTTGCTTAATTCACTGTTGTTGCTGAAAATCTCCTCCCTCTCACTCCATGAAAGGTGCTATTGACATTAAAAGGTTGAAGATTGAAGATTAGTTTGGCTCCATTTTTTTGCAGATTTGGAATATTTTTTTTTTTTTTTTTGCGATTTAACACTAAACGTTGCTAATAACGAAATTTTGTTTTATATTTTAGGTTTAGTTTCTTAGTGTTTTGGATTTTTGCTATTAGTTTGTTCATTTTAGTTTCTTTGTATCTTCGTTTGTTCTTTGTTTTTTATTATAGATATATTTTCGAATCTTCATTTGAAAAATTGACATACGATAATATTCTAGTTATTGAAGTTGATTTAAAATTGTCAGAATTTAATTTTTTTTGTTTTTTACCTGTACTTATTGCTGCGGTTTTGACACAAAACCGCAGCAATAGACTTAAACCTGTTGCTGCAGTTTTGACCCAAAAACCGCAACAACATGTTACCCTATTGCTGCGGTCAAAAACCGCATCAATAGGTAATTACCTATTGTTGTGCCCTTTATTGCTGTGCGGCCAAAACCGCCGCAATAGGCCACTTAATGACCGCCGCAATTAACATTTATTCTACTAGTGCTTGCATGAAGTTTAAAAAAAAGGAGAATGAATATTCTATTAAGGTTGAATATGTTTGAATATGTCTGAGAGAGTTTTTTGATAAGGAAAAATGAATATTCTTGAGAGGTTTTTGAGTTGAGTATATATTGAAGTATTGTATGAAAAGTCGTGAGAATATACGAGTGAAAATGAGGTATTTATAGTGAAAAATACGATTAGGAATAGGAAAACAAAAGCCTTAGATATAAAAAAAATATCGCACTCCGTGTAGACTCTGTGCGCCTAGCGCACTCGTGCTGCGGACCATGCAGGAGCCACGCGTTGAATGCAAAATTGCCACTCCTAGTGCTTTGCCCTTGCGTGCAGTCCAATCTGCTTTTTTTATTGCCAATTTCAGTTTTATCTTAAATGGTCATTTTGACTTATGTTTTATTAATAGTTATCAAGAGTAACGAATTTAAATCATAAAATCTGATTTTATGAAAATAATTTAATAAAAGATTTATTTGAAAATTCAATTAATTATGATGAATAATTAATTGGGTTTTGAAATTGGACTTTTTTTCAAATTGACTTTTAGACACAAAATCGTGTCTCCCCATCGACTACCCAATGATGAAACATACCGTCGTCCTAATTGGTCCGATCCAAAGGAAGAGCAATCGAACAAGCTATGCCCAAAAGCATTTCGAAAATCTAAAATCTATTTATTAAAAATCTAAGCCCACTTTTAAGGCCCAATTAATTATTCCTGATAATTAATTGTATTTTTTAATATCAAAATTATTCTTGATAATCAATTTTTAGAAAGATATTTCGAAAATCAGATTTTTATTCTTAAAGATAGTTGATTTCGGATTTCAAAAGATAGATTTTATCACAGGATAAAAAATCTTAAAATAATAAAAAAAACGGGCCATAATGCAAGTACGCGTGGCGTAAAGCGGTGCGTCTGGCACATAGCTGTGTGTCTGGCGCACCGCTCTCTGTGCGTTTGCGCTCCTCTGTGCGTCAAGCGCGAAGCTGTGCGCCAGGCGAACAATTTTATTTTATCTTTTCGATTCTTTTTCGGTTTCCGTTGCCTATAAATACCTCGTTTCTTCGAACGACTTTTCAGAATACTTTCCTACGCTTTAATACTTCGAAAGAATGCTTTCGTACGACTCCTCCACATACTCTCCTATATTCAAACTCATATTCAAACACATACAAACACATCCAAAAGCATTCATACCTTCGAATTTCTTATTTCAAGTATTAACATTGCTCATCTTGCAAACTGTAATACAAGACCCAGGCGACAAAGGTATAATTCCTGAGGTTCAATTCCAATTTAATTCCTTTTTTACTAACCATCTACTTGTCACGATGTAGATCTTGAAGGAACTAACGCATTATGTACATTCTTCTCTAAATCTCCCTTTTTTATATTTTATTTTACATTACATTGATATATATTCATATGCATGATTGTATGTTTAATGCTTTCATCACCTCACATGTTATTATTGCTAATCAAGACCTAAAGAATTGTTCTAATATTAATCATATAATTTGGACAACTGTAACACCCCAAAACTTTGAATCATAAACTTTATAAAACATTCACTTTTCATTTGAATATCTGACCAAACCTTTAGGGTGTTACCGCCGCATCTATTGTTAAAAATAAATGCAAGGCTAATTACTAAAATAAAATTTAACTTACAATTCAAATTATCGAAATAAACCAATCTAAATTGTTTAACTTAAACCAATTCAAAACTAAACAATCCCAAATAACAGTACTATAATATTTATTAAACTATGTGAACTTAAAACTATAAGTTCGCTCATTCCTGCAACGTAGTCCCTTTCACCAACCTGCAAAATATAAATAGGAAAAGAACAAAGAAAAACAAATACACAAAAATTAGCGAAAGCTAAGTAATTACAACTCCATCCCGTAAAATAATAATAGATATATTTTAAAAATAGTTTTTATAACATACAGACAAGTATAATATAATACAATACAGACAAGTATAACATAATACAGACAAGTATATAACACACTTAACCAATTTAATACTCCAAGTTTATATGATTCACACAAAATCAAATTTAATTATTAGAGGGGAATCGAACGTCAGTAGGCCGGGACTAATCCCAGTAACCACCTACTTCAACATGGGTCGTCACCCAAATAAATTAAGAGTAATGGCCAACATCGTTTTGCATAACGTCCCTAGTGTGCACACCCCTCACTAATCTAATGGGTATCCGCAACGCACACCAATAGTATCAGGAGGAAGACAATAAAGAGTTGTAACAGAATAAGAATCAAGCACTACAAGAAAGGTTGAATTTAACGACGGCTGAAAGCCGTCGGCAATATTAGGAAAACCGTCGGTGAAACATCAACGACGGCTAAACCGTCGTTAGAAGACCGTCGGTGCAACGGTGGTCGCTGAATTTAGAATCAACGACCGCTGAGCCGTCGGTGAGTAAAATACCGACGGCTTTCTTGTAATCAGCGACCGTTTGGAAAAACCGACGCTGGTACCAAACCAACGACTGTTTTTAACAGTTGTTAAATCAACGACGGTGTGAAACCGTCGTTGATTTAGCGACGATTCAAAACCGTCGGTAAATTCCCCAACGGTTTTAAACGGTCGTTGTATGGGCCACATCAACGTGCGTTATAAACCGTCGCTATTATATAAAAGCCGTCGTTGAAGAGGAAGTCCTTGGGTCCATGGTATACCCGGCAACGACCGCCTAGCCGTCGTTAATTTAATGTTTAGCCGTCGTTGTTTTTTTGAAATTATATTATTTAAAATATTTTTGTTGTTTCCAATAATTAAACTCGTACAAGACAGTTTCGCATGCTTGTGGACCACACTAAAGCTGTTCCTCCATCGCATTCAATTACAAAAATATGCAATTTTGATATATATTACAATTTGCATTGATACTTGTATAATTACAAGAAATAGATTACAATTATGTACACAAAATAGATCCCGATGTCGGGAAATAAAGTAGAATTCTCGTGTTAACAAAAATATATATCGACAAAGTCGGAAACTAATAAGCTAGATGCCGAAAAATATAGACACTAAATGCATAAAAGTTAGTTACCAAGTTGCCGAAAGCAAAAACACTACACTGTCAAGGGTGTCTGTGTAGCACTACCGCCACCACCAAACCCTGGGTCATCGTCTGGTCCGCGATGTGGAGGGGGGCCTGGGTTGCAACCCGAGGACATGTGGCCGAAACTAGACATGTTCCTCATCATTTCCTCAACAATGGCCCGACTTGACGCTTCCACCCGTCTTTGCGACCATTGCCTCCACCTCTTCCATCCGCGCAGCGACCTTTGCCTCCACTGCGCCTCAATCTCGAGATAAAATGGACGGCTCATATGGTTGTGAAGAGCCGCTATCTCCTCGCCACGATGAAGAGTTGTAGTACAAATGATCTCCCTGACCCAACCCCTGAACTTTTCCTCGGTTCCTCCCCCCAACTGTCTCCCAATACAACAGATCAGGGTTCGGCTGTGACCCCTGAGTGGTACAATGATCCAGCTTCTTCTTGTACGTCTCCTGCATTTGGTTAAATATACTCAAATTCAAGTAAAATAAAGTGGGTAAAAAGGCCTATATTGGCCTACATTTGGTTCTAACTTTCCTACTTTGTGTATTTTCAATCAAAACAACTTATAAATACACTAAACTAACTACATATATGATGTTTGAGGTGGTTATAACTTAAACTAGCATCAAAGTACTCGTATTCATTCAATTTCAAGTAAAAAGGCCTAAAAAGGCCTATATTGGCCTACATTTGGTTCTAACTTTCCTACTTTGTGTATTTTCAATCAAAACAACTTATAAATACACTAAACTAACTACATATATGATGTTTGAGGTGGTTATAACTTAAACTAGCATCAAAGTACTCGTATTCATTCAATTTCAAGTAAAAGGCCTAAAAAGGCCTATATTGGCCTACATTTGGTTCTAACTTTCCTACTTTGTGTATTTTCAATCAAAACAACTTATAAATACACTAAACTAACTACATATATGATGTTTGAGGTGGTTATAACTTAAACTAGCATCAAAGTACTCGTATTCATTCAATTTCAAGTAAAAAGGCCTAAAAAGGCCTATATTGGCCTACATTTGGTTCTAACTTGGATTTTTTAACCACAATAATACAAACTTTGGCCCGTTTTCTCGCAATAATACAAACTTTTGATTATTTTTTAATAATACAAACTTTAGGCCAAAATTCCTCCAGTAGGTCAAGTTGACTTGTAACTCCGTAAAGAATGTAAAAAAAAAAAATTACCAAATGATATTTCTTTTTTATCCCTCCTCCCCCAACCCCCCACCCACCCGAACCACCTCGGCCCCTCCCCCACCCCACAACCACCGCCCCGAAACCAACCCACAGCCACCACCCCCTCCCCCACCCCACCACCCACCCTCCCCCACTCCGCAACCACCACCGAAACCAACCCACAACCACCCACCGAAACTAACCCACGGTCCCCACCACCGAAAACCACCAAACCCAAAGAACCACCCCACCCCCCACCCCCACCCCCACCCCCACCCCACCCCACAACCACCACCGAAACCAACCCACAACCACAACCCGAAAGCAACTCGCGGACCCCACCTCGAAAACCACCAAACCCAGCCACACCCTCCTCCACCCCCACAACCACCACCGAAACCACCCCACAACCCTTCTTTACTTCCACAACCCTTCTTTACTTCCATTAAAGGATTAAACTTGCAAGCTCAATCAAGTGGGTCCAAAAACAACCCCCATCACTAAAATCAACCCAAAAAAAGGAAAAATCAACAACCCATTTCTATTACTTCCACATAAACTCAAATGGGATGAAGAAAAACTGAAAAACTAAGGTAAAGATAAGGTCTTTAAGTGTAAAAATAAAAACCCGTAAAAGTTGTCTTCAAAAATGAAGTGGGTTTTTCTCGGAACGAGAAAAATGAGGAGAGAGAATGAGAGAGAAGACGGGCGTGGGGTTACGGGCTCGAGGTCGACGACGGTTGGGCGGGAATTCGACGGGGGTTGGGGAGGGGCGGGGTTCCGGGCTCGCGACGGGGCGTGGGGTTCTGGGCTCGACGGGGGGGGACGAAGAGAGAGAGGCCGAGGGAAAGGCCGAAGGCCGGGTGGGCATGGTGGGGTGGGGGTGGTGGCCGTGGTTTCATCCGTGTCGGTGGAGGTGGGGGTGGTATTTCCGGTGAGCATGAAGAGAGAAGACATTGGGGAGGGGGAGCAGGGAGAAGAGAAAGAAAAAAAGAAAATGATTTTAATGTTTTTTGATATTTAAATCAAAATTTTTAAAATCAGCCAATAAAATAATGACACGTGTCTTAATGAGTGCCACGTCAGCTTGTTACCTCCAACAACAAGTTACCAACAGGTTTCGACTTACTGGAGGAATTTTGGCCTAAAGTTTGTATTATTAAAAAATAATCAAAAGTTTGTATTATTGCTAGAGAACGGGCCAAAGTTTGTATTATTCCAGTTAAAAAATCCTTCTAACTTTCCTACTTTGTGTATTTTCAATCAAAACAACTTATAAATACACTAAACTAACTACATATATCATGTTTGAGGTGGTTATAACTTAAACTAGCATCAAAGTACTCGTATTCATTCAATTTCAAGTAAAAAGGCCTAAAAAGGCCTATATTGGCCTACATTTGGTTCTAACTTTCCTACTTTGTGTATTTTCAATCAAAACAACTTATAAATACACTAAACTAACTACATATATGATGTTTGAGGTGGTTATAACTTAAACTAGCATCAAAGTACTCGTATTCATTCAATTTCAAGTAAAAAGGCCTAAAAAGGCCTATATTGGCCTACATTTGGTTCTAACTTTCCTACTTTGTGTATTTTCAATCAAAACAACTTATAAATACACTAAACTAACTACATATATGATGTTTGAGGTGGTTATAACTTAAACTAGCATCAAAGTACTCGTATTCATTCAATTTCAAGTAAAAGGCCTAAAAAGGCCTATATTGGCCTACATTTGGTTCTAACTTTCCTACTTTGTGTATTTTCAATCAAAACAACTTATAAATACACTAAACTAACTACATATATCATGTTTGAGGTGGTTATAACTTAAACTAGCATCAAAGTACTCGTATTCATTCAATTTCAAGTAAAAAGGCCTAAAAAGGCCTATATTGGCCTACATTTGGTTCTAACTTTCCTACTTTGTGTATTTTCAATCAAAACAACTTATAAATACACTAAACTAACTACATATATGATGTTTGAGGTGGTTATAACTTAAACTAGCATCAAAGTACTCGTATTCATTCAATTTCAAGTAAAAAGGCCTAAAAAGGCCTATATTGGCCTACATTTGGTTCTAACTTTCCTACTTTGTGTATTTTCAATCAAAACAACTTATAAATACACTAAACTAACTACATATATGATGTTTGAGGTGGTTATAACTTAAACTAGCATCAAAGTACTCGTATTCATTCAATTTCAAGTAAAAAGGCCTAAAAAGGCCTATATTGGCCTACATTTGGTTCTAACTTTCCTACTTTGTGTATTTTCAATCAAAACAACTTATAAATACACTAAACTAACTACATATATGATGTTTGAGGTGGTTATAACTTAAACTAGCATCAAAGTACTCGTATTCATTCAATTTCAAGTAAAAAGGCCTAAAAAGGCCTATATTGGCCTACATTTGGTTCTAACTTTCCTACTTTGTGTATTTTCAATCAAAACAACTTATAAATACACTAAACTAACTACATATATCATGTTTGAGGTGGTTATAACTTAAACTAGCATCAAAGTACTCGTATTCATTCAATTTCAAGTAAAAGGCCTAAAAAGGCCTATATTGGCCTACATTTGGTTCTAACTTTCCTACTTTGTGTATTTTCAATCAAAACAACTTATAAATACACTAAACTAACTACATATATCATGTTTGAGGTGGTTATAACTTAAACTAGCATCAAAGTACTCGTATTCATTCAATTTCAAGTAAAAGGCCTAAAAAGGCCTATATTGGCCTACATTTGGTTCTAACTTTCCTACTTTGTGTATTTTCAATCAAAACAACTTATAAATACACTAAAATAACTACATATATCATGTTTGAGGTGGTTATAACTTAAACTAGCATCAAAGTACTCGTATTCATTCAATTTCAAGTAAAAAGGCCTAAAAAGGCCTATATTGGCCTACATTTGGTTCTAACTTTCCTACTTTGTGTATTTTCAATCAAAACAACTTATAAATACACTAAACTAACTACATATATGATGTTTGAGGTGGTTATAACTTAAACTAGCATCAAAGTACTCGTATTCATTCAATTTCAAGTAAAAAGGCCTAAAAAGGCCTATATTGGCCTACATTTGGTTCTAACTTTCCTACTTTGTGTATTTTCAATCAAAACAACTTATAAATACACTAAACTAACTACATATATGATGTTTGAGGTGGTTATAACTTAAACTAGCATCAAAGTACTCGTATTCATTCAATTTCAAGTAAAAAGGCCTAAAAAGGCCTATATTGGCCTACATTTGGTTCTAACTTTCCTACTTTGTGTATTTTCAATCAAAACAACTTATAAATACACTAAACTAACTACATATATCATGTTTAGAAGTATGTACCGAGATTTGCTTTGATTTCTTGTTTCTTGGAATTTCTCCTTTTCCAGGAGCAGTCTTGAAATGAGTCTTCAAGAACAACTCGGGAGCAAGTAGGGAGTACTCCTCCTCTACTCTTTGCTCGTAGACATTGTTTAATTAACAAAGGCTTTATGGAACATATTCATGTAAATTACACTAAGTAGTAGATATGAAACATATTTACCATCTTCCTAGCATGCTTTGTGCCGCCGAAATAGAACCCCGAAAGTGTGACGGCTCAATTGGATTAGACAGGGAGCCACCTCTTCGGTTCTTCTTCGCCTTTTCGATTTTTTCCCGAAATGTTGGGTCTTCACTTCTCTTCTTCATGTCTTCGTATATCGTCTCCCCCAACCATTTTGGCCTTTCTTTGGCTTTCTTAACCACCCAAGATCGCAAGTCTCGCAGACGAGATGAAGCTTTTTTCTTATAATCCTTCCTCACTAGGCCTTCTAACTCGGGAGGCCATTCGTAAATACCCTTTAGTCAAACATTAAACAAAGATATTAATAAAGTAATATAATCAATTTCATTTTTCATAATTCGATTCATACATACCGTGAAAATGTTCCACCAATGCGTCTTTGTTGCATCATCGACCTCCTGTAATTGAACCATGGTTGTCGAAAATGGCCCTGGAAAATGTCGGTGATGGACCCACTAACCTTGTTATCATCAAACCTGAATTGAAAACCAAACAAACACGTGAATTGTGAATATCATTGCATACAAATATCATGAAATGAAGGTTTACTAACTTACCACAATCCAAGAGGGCTTAAAACCTTTCTTTACACGGTTCGAACCTTCACCTTCCTCCGTATGAGTCATCGGAGTCTCCCGTACGTGCTCACCAATGTCACGTGCTCGTGAATCATCTCCCCGTGTCTCCGACATAGGGTTTCGCTTCCTTGTGCAGTTTGGTGACTGAAAAAGCTCCTCGGAGTCAAAGTCCCACGGCCTTGGCTTCCACCTAAGCCACCTCGACCTCCGCGGCCCTTAGGATTAGACATGATTACCTAAAATGCAAGAAAGTAGAAACGCTGTAAGATACTTCTTTTCAAGGGTAAAATGCAAGAAAGTAGAAACGCGTAAAATGCAAGAAAGTAGAAACGCGGCCCCTGCAGCCCCCTCTCCCCTCCCCTCCTCCCCCCGCCCTCCTCCCCTCCCCCGGTGACCTCCCCCTCCCCCTCCCCGCATGCCCTCCCCTCCCCTCCGGCCTCTCCTCCCCCTCCCCTGCGGCCCTCCCCTCCCTCCCTCGGTCCCTCCCTCCCCTCCCCCTCTCCTCCTCTCCCCCCTCCCCCCTTTGCCCTCCCCCCTCCCCGTCGCCCTCCTCCCCCTCCCCTCCTCCTCCCTCCCCTCCTCCCCCTCCCTCCCCTCCTCCTCCCCCTCCCCCTCTGACCCTCCCCTCCCCCTCCCTCCTCCCTCCCCTCCCCCACCCCCTCCTCCCTCCCTGCGGCCTCCTCCACTCCCCTCGCTGCCCTCCCCCCCTCCCCCTGCCTATCACCCTCCCCTCCCCCGCCTCCCCTCCCCCCTCCCCCTTGCCCTCCCCCCCGCCCTTGCCCTCCTCCCTCCCCTCGCCCCTCCCCTCCCCACTCCCGCTTCCCTCCACCCTCCCCCCCCTTTGCCCTCCCCTCCCCCTGCTGCCCTCCTCCTCCTGCCCTCCTCCCTCCCCCTCCCGCCTCCCCCCCTCCCCCCTCTGCCCTCCTCACTCCCTCCCCCTGCGGTTCCTCCTCCTCCCCGCTCCTCCTCCCCCTCCCCTCCCCTCTTGCCGCTCCCTCCCCCTGCCCCTCCCCCTCCCCTCCCCCTCGCTCCTCCCCATCCCTCTCCCTCCTCCCTGTTCCTCCTCCCCTCGTCGCCTCCTCCTCCCCCCCTCCCCTCCCCTGCTCCTCCCTCCCCTGCGGCCTCCCCTCCTCCCCTCTTTGCCCCCCCCTCCTCCCCCTCCCTCTTGCCCCCCTCCCTCCCCCCTGCGCCCCTCCCTCCCACTCCCTGCTGCGGTCCCCTCCCCTCTCCTCCTCCCCTCCCTCTCCCGTCGCGCCCTCCCCTCTTCCCCTCCCCTGCCCAGTCCCCTCCCCTCCCTCCTGCCTGCTCCCCTTCTCCCTGCCCTCCTCCCACTCCCCCTCCCCCCGCCTCTCCTCTCCTCCCTCTCCTCCTCCCCCCTCTCCCCTCCCCTCCTCCCCTCTTCCCTTCCCCTCCGCCGCCCCTCCCCCTCCCCTGCTTTGCCCTCCTCCCCCTCCCCTCTTCCCTTCCCCTATGCCCCCCTTCCCTCCCTCCCCTCGCCCTCCTCCCCTCCCCTGCCTGCCTTCCCTCTCCCCCCGCCGCCTCCCCTCCCCTCTTGCCCTCCTCCCTCCCCGCGCCCTCCCTCCCCTCCTCCTCTCTTGCCCTCCCTCCTCCCCGCCGCCCCCTCCCCTCTCCCCTCCCCTCCCCTCCTCCCTCTTCCCTCCCCGCCCCTCCTCCCCCTCCTCCCCCCGTCCTCTCCCCTCCCCCCGCCGCCCCTCCTCCCTCCCCCCCCGCCTCCCCTCTCCTCCCCCCCGCGCCTCCTCCTCACTCCCTCGCCTCCCTCCCTCCCCTCCCCGCCCTCCCTGCGCCCCTCCCCTCCTCCCCCTGCCTCCCCTCCCCCTCCCTCGCCGCCTCCCACGCTCCCTCGGCCCCTCCCCTCCCCTCCCCCTCTTCCTCCCTGCTGCGGTCCCCCTCCCCTCTCCCCTGCTGCGCTCCACCTCCCCTCCCCTGCACCTCCTCTCCCCTCCCCCTCTCCTCCAGCCCTCTCCTCGCCCTCCCCCGCCCCCTCCTCCCCTCCCCCCCCTCCTCCTCCCCGCGCACTCTCCTCTCGCTCTCCTCCTCCCCCCCTGCCCCTCCCCTCCTCCCCGTGACCTCTCCCCTCTCCTCCCCCCGTGCCCTCCTCCCTCGCTGCCCCTCCCTCCCCCTCACCCCTCCCCTCGCCCCTTCGCCCCTGCCGCCCTCCCCCTGCCCTCCTCCCCTCGCTCGCTTTTTAATGTTTTAGCTTTTTAATCCAAAAAACAAAGTCGGCAGGGTAGATTATGAAGTAGTCCTATATAAGTTATGTAATCAATGTTTTAGCTTTTTAATCCAAAAAACAAAAGAAGTTTGTGTCCCTCGTATAATAATTACTAGGTTTGAAGTGGGGAGAAAGCAAGGCGGAGGAAACATAAATATTAATGCGGAATGGATCATGTTACTCAACAACAAGTAAGAAAAACTATAGATGGAAATGTCATAACAAGTAATCTTCAACATTTCATTACAAAAGTCCTATATTTTTATTGAAATGTTGTCCTTAATACAAGCTATGATATACTCAAACAAATCAAAGTGAATTCCCATCCTCGCTTAGTTCATCATCACTATCGTCATCCCAAAACCATCATCGTCATCGTCATCATCCTCGCTTTCTCCGGACTCGAAACTAGACTCTTTCTTCATCATCACCCGATGGGGCTTCAAACAAAATTTCTTCGTCATCTCCTTCACCACACGCGACATCATTACCACCTTCATAATCGGGAATATCGTTTGGATCACAAAGCGTTGGAGTCCCAACACTTGTCTCCTGAAGGAAGTCGAAGTCAACCGGAGCATCAATCACGGACCTTGCCTTTGTCCTAAACACGACCCACCATTGAGCACGATCTCTTTTCAAGCTTGGGTACGGTCTGAAATATACTTGGCTAACCTGGTATGATAGCACAAAGGGATCAAACTTGGGGTATTTCTTGGTGTGGTTGACTTCAACTAGCTTGTATTGATCGATGTTCATTCCCCTCACATTGTCCATCCAATTGCACTTGAACAAAACAGTGCTATATTGACTACGAGCACCGGTAAACTTCAATTCTATAACATCATCTAGAATCCCAAAGAAATCACTCCCACCGTCATTAGACACACACACTCCATAATTCATGGTGGATTTGTGGTTGCTTGATGCTTTTGTTTGGAAATTGTATCCATTAACATAGTATCTATTCCAAGTGCGAACTAATGTCGAAGGACCCATTGCCAAAGCAAACAATACATCATCATTGGGTTTGTCTTGAATAACCTATTGAAATTCATTCATATTGTTAATACATTAACATTTCTTTAATAACCTATTGAATAACCTATAGTCACACAAACTCACTTTCGATCTAAACCAATCAAGGTATTCTGCTTCATGTTGCACCCACACATCTTCCCTACGTAGAGTAGGTCGAATTTGAAGAATGTGGTCCTCGAAATCCCTTACAAACATAACAATTGTTAATGTCTAAATTTAAAATGAAAGTTAAATTTATAAATAATATGATTAATAACAAGTGTTTTACTTCTCAAATTCTTGTAAGATGCCTGTATTTGCTAACACATATAGGTGTGCACGTTGTAGTTCCACTTCAGTTAAAAATCGTGTTCCTCCTGCATTAGACGGCCGACCACAATTAACCCTGAATAGCTCTGGGACAGTTTCGTCGAGCATCCTATCAAGTTCATCATTTACATTACGGCCTAAATCTCGTGTCTTAGTATCCACTCCTTGCTGAAAGTAGTTTGAACAGAAGTTTGCAATCTCTTCACACAAGTACGCATTACAAATAGAACCCTCCACACGAGCCTTGTTACCAATTTTGCGTTTCAAATGATTGAGGAACCTAAGAAGGTGGTTATAAAAAGAGTTACACAATTGCGAACAACAATAAAAAAGGATATATGAAAATGAAGGATAAGGTACCTTTCAAAGGGATACATCCAACGGTATTGCACGGGACCACATAGCCTAGCTTCACGTGGAAGGTGAACTGGTAAGTGTTCCATGGAATTGAAGAATGATGGTGGGAAAATCTTTTCGAGTTTACAAAGGATCTCGGCTATGTCCTTTTCCAACCTTTCCATGTCACTTACTTGTGATGGTGGAGCAACACAAATCACGGAAAAAAGGCTAATCTCGAGTGACAACTTTCCACACATGAACCGGAAGCAACTCCTTTAATGCATCGGCAATAATCTTTCCATGAAGACATGTACAGGTCATGGCTTTTCATACTTGTGCAGCTTACCGGATCGCATGTCCACACATCTTGTTAAGTCGGAAGCATAGCCATCGGGAAATTTCAAATCTCTCGACCCAGGTTGCATAATACTTTCCTTTGGGACTTGTCCAAGGCGAAAGGTGCTTTTGGTGGAGTTTCTTTTCCATTCGCATCCTTGGTGACATGAAGTTGAGGCCTTTTGCACAATTTAGCAATGTCTTTTCTAGATGCAACGGTGTCTCGCTGCTCTGTTTTTTCACATCCATAATCGTGTGAATGAGTTGGTCGAAGAAGTTTTTCTCAATGTGCATGACGTCAAGGTTGTGACGAAGATGCAGATCTTTCCAAGTATGGGAGCTCCCAAAGACTGACTTTGTTTGAACCACCCATTTTTCAACTTTTTCAAAGCGTTAAGTGCATCTCGGTCCATCTCGTAGCCTTTGGCAAGTCTTTAACACATGACCACAACTCTTCCCCGGACATGATGTGTGGTGGAGACCCTTTTTCAACCTTATTTCTCGCAAAAGCTACTTTGTTTTTACGAAAAGGATGATCTTCGGGGAAGAAATTGACGGTGACAATCAAACCAAGAAACTTTACCCCATGCTCGAGCCAAAAAGCTTTGGATTTATCCATACAATAAGGACAAGCCTTCTTCCCACCCGGCAGACCCCGGATAGCATACCGTAAGCGGGAAAATCATTTATTGTCCAAAGAATGGCGGCACGCATATTGAAATTTTGTTTCCTAGAAATATCATAAGTAGTTGCTCCAACATCCCATAATTGCTTCAATTCCTCGATTAAGGGTTGCATGTACACATCCAAGTTTCCCTTCGGATTTTTAGGACCAGGAACGAGCAACGAAAGGAACATGAAGGGTTTTTTTCATGCACATCGATGGCGGCAAGTTGTACGGGGTTAAGATGACCGGCCAACATGAATATTGACCCCCAAACTTTCCATGTGGACCAAACCCATCGGTACACAAACCGAGCCGAACATTCCTAGGCTCGGATGCAAATTCACCAAATGATCCATCCAAATGCTTCCAAGCTTCACTATCGCTAGGGTGAGCCATTTTGTCTTCGACTCTTGGATTTTTGGCATGCCATGTCATTTCTTCAGGAACGTTCTTTGTTGCATACAACCTCTGCAATCTCGGTGTGATTGGGAAATAAATCAAAACTTTCATTGGAACTAAAGACCCCTTAGAAGTCCTCTTGTATTCTGCCGCTATCGCACACTCTACATCCGTCCAAGTGTGCATCGGTTCTCAAAACAAAGATACAACCTTTGGGGCAAGCATGAATCTTCTCGTGGGAAGCTCTAATCCCTCCAAGATCTTCTTCGTATCGTAAAATGTGTTACTCATGTTGTTGTTGCTAGGTATTGCTTCTTTCATTAATGAAGCAAAAGCATCAACACACCTATGTGGCAAATTGTACTCACACTTCAAAGATACGATTCTAGATGCCATTTCCAACACACGATACATGGAGCTCCCATCGTACAACGGTTCCTCGAAGCCTTTAATAGGTCAAGAAACACCTTTGCTTGAGGATTAGGCTCCTCCTCCATTCCACTAGGCTCTTCAACAGGTGGACGGTTCCGGGTTATTCCCAAGAGCATCGAAAACCATTTCACGGTACGGATTAGATAGCTCTTTCGCGGGTTGAGGTAACTCTTCACCATGAGAATACCAACCGTAGTAATCGGGTATAAAGCCCTTGCTATACAAATGCACTTTAACCGTGTCTGCGTCATGCATACGTCTGTTCTTGCATTTCGGACACGGACACCTAACTTCATCCTTACCTGGGGTTTCGGGATTGACTTTGCAAAAATCAATGAATTCATCAACCCCCTCAAGAACTCGGGCCTCAAGTTACGCACATTGTCATATCTATCATACATCCACCAACGTTCCTTCCGTTTCATGGTGACCCAATTCTACAATTCTAAACCATTTCAATGACAATACTCATTAACAACCAACATACGTACAATTAAAACATATTTGTGAAATACATATAGGGCCTAAAATGATGTCCAAAGGTCCTTATCACTCCAACCTAACCCATTCTTCGACGTCTAACCCCACTAGTGAATGTATGCCAATTATTCGCTTCTACGTAAATTCCGGCAAAGATTTCCCATGAGTTCTCCAAGTACACAATGTCGGCTTCGTAAAAGCTTACATATGTACCCGAGAGAACAACATGGAGAAACAACATCACCGGAAATTACATAGAATAGAACAAAAGGCATACATTCACCACCTAAGTGAGGTCAAACGTCGAAGAACAAATCCCAATCGGGGACTATTCAAGATATACTCCTAATGAGTATACCTTGAACGGGTATCTAGGCACATGATGATGCAAACATATTTATGTAAACACTTAACTTTAATTTATAACCTCATCCAAACTATTTCCACGAAAACAAATATGTCAAAAACAATATAAACAATTTAAATAGTGTAAACTAGATAAAGGAATGTGCAATAACTAAATTATTGTCATAATTATATAGTTTTTAACTTTTATAACCTTTAATAAACGAACCACTATAAAAACTATTGTGATAATTATATAGTAACTTAAACTTATACAATTAAAGTAACTTAATCTTCAAAGTAATATAAACTAAAAAATTATATAGTTTTTAACATTCTCTAAACAAACGTTTTTTTAATACATTATATTTCATGATGAAAAACTTACACAAAAATTAAAATTTATAATTTACATGAACGAAAACAATATAAATTGAAGACAAAATATGGTAAAAAATTGCTACTAACCTTACAATTAAGCCAAAGAGAAACACCAAAGTGCTACGTAATCCTACATCATGTAGAAAATCAATTATTCAACGGCACCTTTAAGCGTCAATTTCTACTAAACGAGCAACTCCAATAATAAGTAACTAAAATGAACTATGAACTTTGATTAAAGAAATCACTAAAATCTTTGATTAAGCGTCAATTTCTACTAAACGAGCAACACCAAATCACTAAAATCGACTATGAAATTATATGAAAAAATAATAAGTAGTATGAACTTTGATTAAAGAAATGATTTAATATAAGATCAAACACTTAAATGAAGAAATATACATAAAATAAAGCAAGACTAACAAAATGTGAGTAAAAAACCGACAAAAACAAGATTCGATTTTTTAGGACAAATAACAAGAATTAGCAAAAACCAAATTTTCGGGTTTAGTTTCATGAGTACACAAATTATTAAAAAAAAAAAAAAAAAAGATATTGGCACCGCTTACCACCGGCGAAATGTAGGTCCGCAAGAGTCGATGCAACTTCGTTGCCCAAGGTCGTCGCCCGAAGTTCACTTCTCTCACGAGTAACGAAACCCAATTGTTAGGGTTCATGAGTACAAAAATTTTAAAAAAAAGGAGAAATTAAAGCTTACCGCCGGCGAAGTGAGGTGGAGGTGGGTTTCGTCATTGCTTGGTGGCTGGAGGAAGGAGGAAAGGCGGGTGGAGGTGGTTCCGTCGGCTTTGTGCTCGCCCAAGGTCTTTCCCTCCTTTTTTTTTTTTTTGTTGAAACTAAAACCCGATGAAACACCGATTCAATTAAACCCCCACCCTTCGACAATCAACGACCGTCTATAACCGTCGCCCAAGAAAAAAAAACATTCTGCTTTAAGTCCGCAAATAAAACGACCGCTTATAGCCGTCGTTATTAATCAACGACGACTAAACCGTCGTTATATGATATAAAAGCGATCGGTAATCAACGACGGCTTAAAGTCGTCGCTTAATGTGGATTTACCGACGGTTTTAATTGCCGTCGCTGATAGGCCGTCGTTATTTTGTGATTTTCTTGTAGTGAAGTACTGTTCATCACCTATGGAGGATCCAAGTCCACAGGATAATTCCCTCAATAATATTTCCACTTTACGTGATTAATAAATTTTTAATAGTTATGACAAATCAAATATCACATTAAACACTACACATGAACATCTTTAGTTCAATAAATATTTTTCCCAACTTAATCAATTTATAGAATCATAATAACCAACGTTTATAATTCATAACCAATAGGTCCATCATTACAGCCTCATATATAGAGTCACAATGTCATAATATAATTTGCAACATCATTAATTCACCAGTTGTACCCATTAAATTACATTATCCATATTAGTATAGTTTTAACATGATGGTACAATAATTACATTAACAAGTCCAACCATACTAGTAAATACATATGTATATATATATCATACGTAGGGAAAATAGTACTAATAATAATAATCATAACTTTAGTCATACAAGTACTATTATTGTTCATGTCCTATATAATATATATCAAACATAACATATAATCACATAATTACATCAATTACATATAACACATACAATTCCTAACGGGATTCTAAGTGTTGATGGACATTGTAAATTACCTCGAACGCGTCCAAGTATAGCAATATCACCTAAAAGTCGCCTTCTACGAAGTTTCCGTCTACAATAAATAATATTACCTAAAGTTAGGCACTTGATATAATATCTCTAAAATAAAACTTACGTTTAAAACTTTAACAAAAAAATAATCAAAGTTTCCAAATAAGTATATGATGCGTCCCTTTTCTCTAAAATAAAGAAAAAAAAAAAAAAGAGTCAAATGTGCCGAAAAATTGCAGGCACAAGTTACTGCAAAACAAAACTTTTCATTAAATACTTTTATCTTAACTCAAAAGTAGCATTTAATGAAAAGAAAGAAAAACCAGGAACTGATTTCCTGTTTTTCTCACGAAATACAAAGAAAAGCAAAACAGAAAGAGGAGACGAAAGAAGAAGAAGCAAAATCGGGTGGTCGACCGGTGTTCCGGCAAGTCCACCGTCGCGGTCTTTGGGTTTAAAAATTTTTTTTTTTTGTTTTGTTTGAAATCTTCGAAGTGTAACAATGGTGGATGTAGATCTGGGTTTGAAACTCACCAAGAGATGAAGAAAGAGTGATTACGTGGGGATTTTTTTGAGTGATTTGGAATATATATATAGGTAAGTAAATCTAGGGTTACTCCAAAAGATAAGTATTTAAAAAAAATCTAATCCTTTCCTAAAACCAACTCAAGTTATAATTTCATAATTTTCTTTTCTCTCTATTTTTCTTTTTGGACGAAAAAAAAAAAATCTGATTTACTTAAAAAATCTAATTTCGAAAATTTAATTTTTTAAAGGGATAAAATTTGGTTTGATAACAAAAACGAGTTTCATAAAATAAAAAATATGATTTATTACTATTATAATTTATTTTTCAGAATTCTATATTTATAAAATCTTATTATAACAAAATAAATTTTATAAAATAATTATAAAAATTTGGGATATTACAACAACCTGTTAGGAACCTTGGAATTTTGATTGCTTAATAATATACCACTAAAAATAGTCTTTTTGATGTATTTAATAAACCAACCTAGAATAATTTATTTTTAGGGTGTATGAAAATATTATCTGGTTCTTCTTTTACATAAAACTTGACATGAATCGATATTAAGTAGAGGCCAACAATGGGCGAACGTGATTCATTATGACTGTGTTCGTACCTTACCCCCGAACTCAATCTATGGTTCATTGACCATTAATGGAGTCATGACGGGGATATCTACATTGGATAAGTCCCACAGTTGTCCCATTGATTTCCCAATATCAAGTTAGGTGTATGAGTGTTCCTTTAAAGACTTGTTGGCGACTTCAAAACATTTTTCAATAAAACCATACAATGAGGTAGTCAAATACGTGCTCACACCACGTAGGTGAAAGAAAATGACGCCCACAATTTGGCGACTCCAATAGGGAGGATTTTAAAAAATTAATTTTTTTAAATGAGTGGATGAAACTCGAAAAATACGATTCATTCTCTTTTTATGCCTTTGAATAACATTACAGTTTTGCATATGCATGGCTATAATTTTAAGCCGCCATAAGGACAATCTTCCTTGCCTCATTAGCGCATGTTCTACGCGTGAGGCCACCCCCGGGGGGGTTTGCGCTTTGTCCTTCTGAAAGCTTCCTGAGTGATAGTGTTGGATCTTAGTCATAAGCAAATCTACCTAACCATGGCATTGTTCTCTTGTTCTTGACTGGAGAACTGGAGTGCGTCTTACACGTGGCCACTTTTTTAAGCAAAGGTACGAAGCATGGGATCAATCTCTTAGTCATGGACCCTTTTCAGCCTTAATCTAAACCTGACCATATTTTCAAACGTCGAACTGGACTTTAGGATGAGAACTTTTGCATCCATGTTATATGAAATCTGCTTGTGATTGCGATTTTTGCCTGTTATTAATTTGTCAAATCGTTAATGTGTATTGCGCCTAAAATCGCGTCTAAAAACATCGTTAAACTGACCAAACTTTTGCTGAATTGACAAATTGCATGCTGGGGGCAGTGCGCCAGACGCAAAGGTGCCGCGCCGAGCCCAAAGCTGTGCGCCAAACGCGACACAGTGCGTGGCGCAGCCTATACGTCTCATGCTATTGCCAATTCGGCTATCATTTAAGTCAATAGAGTATGTCATTAAGTCCGTCATAATGTGTTTTTACCGATTTAGTCGTCCTAATGGTCAATTCTGCGTTCTTTCCGTCTGCATTCACATAGAGTTATGATCGTTCTAGGCGTCCTTTTGTCTAAAACGAATCTCACCTAATTCAAACAATAAAATCAATCTTTTCGTACATATCACCTAAGGTTGAGTATATCCTAAAAAGTGCATCTAGAAAAGTAATCATGGTATAGTTAGAGTCGTCATGCATGTCTACCTCCTCCCAAATCTTACCTATCATCTATCTTTCATATTCCATCCTTTTCAAAAAAAAAAAAATCATTTCTCTTTTCAAAGTTAATCCTACACCCTCTCCTATTTAATGTTTTTTGAAAATACTTACTAATCATCATCATACTACATATTTTAAAAAAAATCTTTTCAAATTCAATCCATTATCTTTTCCGAATAAAAGATAAAAACTAGGGGTCCTTTTCAAAAACGAATTTCGAAAATTCTAAACCCAGTCCAAATAACTCTAATCCAATCCAATCAACCCAATCCCAATTCATTTGCATTCATCCTAAGCCATCTAAGTTTCACTCCTTGCATTTTAGGCCCATTTGCATTAGAGTCCATTTTGCATTCATCTTATGCCCATCTAAATTTGAGTCCTTGCATTCATATAGGCCCACTAGCATTAGAGTCCATCTTAGGCCCATATAAGTCTAGTTCATGTCAAAATATAGGCCCATTTGCATCTTTATGTGAACCCTGGCCTATGTCAGGCTACCCAAGTCGTCTAATCCCAATCCATTCCAATCAAAGTCTAATCCTGTCCATTTCCAATGTCAAGCCCATGTGCATTTCTAAGTCTGACTTCAAACCAACATAAAACTAAGTCCAAAGTTAGGGCCCAATTCATACCCTAAGTCTAATCAAATCCAATTCTAAACCATATAGGACGAAGTCCAAATTCTAAAACTCAAAACCTCTAAGCCTAGCGAAGGTAGCATTTGTTAAAGACCCATAGGCAAATTCTGACTATAGCGAAGCTACTCACCCTTTAAGACCATAATGGCACCCTAGCGAAGCTAGTCATCCCCAAGACCATAAAGGCACCCTTTGCGTCTAGCGAAGCTACTCACTCTTTAAGACCATAATGGCATCCTAGCGAAACTAGTCATACCCAAGACCATAAAGGCAACCTCTGAGTTTAGCAAAGCTACTCACCTTTAAGACCATAACGGCACCATCTGACCTAGCGAAGCTAATCATACTTAAGACCATATCGGGATCCTTTGACCTAGCGAAGCTAGTTATCCTTAAGACCATAATGGCACCATTTGACCTAGCAAAGCTAATCATCCCTAAGACCATAGAGGCACCCTTTGAGTTTTGCGAGGCTACTCATCCCTTAAGACCATAATGGCAACCCCTAAGTCTAGCGAAGCTAGCATTCTCTAAGTCCACATAGGCAATCCTTTTGAGTCTAGTCTGCTTGTTCACCTGTAAGTTCAAAGTCTAGTCTAGTCCAACCCAGTCTAATCCAGTCCAATCCATATCTGCATATGCATATAGTTAGGCCCATGTCAGCATCATGGTCAAGCCCATACTAGTCTAAAACCATATCCATTTCAAATCCTCCATTTCAAAATCCATTTCCCTTTCTCACCTCTCATTTCCCATTTCCATTTCTCCATCCATCATCTCCATTTCTCATTTCGAAATTCATTTCTAAAATCTTACAAGCGAGGTTCACTCGATTGTATTCATGAACGGTAGAGAGATTACAACTTAGGAACGCGTAATGGAGGAACAAGAAGGTGAGCCCACTGTAAAGCTCATTAAGCGCACTATCACCACGCCGACTTCATTTAGAGTCATTAAGATTACTTTTGACCACCTTCACAATAGAGGTGTGATCACTTCCATAGGGTCTACTCCGAACCCTACACCTAAAAGAAAATTCAAAAGGTGCAATCTATATTTCTACTGCGAATTCCACAGAATAATAAACATCTGACATCTAGTGTCAAATACCTCAAATGCACTGCAAAACATGGTCGACGACGATAGACTTCTAATACTTGCTACAACGAAAATCAACATCATCAACAACCCCTTAGGCAGTGCATCAACAATTCAATAGGCTTAGTCTTTTATTTCTGGTTTTCTAGGTTGAGTCAGAGAGTCCTTACCCTAAGCCATTTATGTCCTTTCCCATCGAATCTATGTCACTATAGGACTTCATCTATTATAACCTTTCCATTTTCATTTCATTTTCTTTTTATTTTTATTTAATTTTCATTGGCCTTTCACCATCATTTATGCTTCAAATTCGATGATGAAACTCGAATCAGATTATCCCTAATGACCTTGATTAATAAAATCATAAAAATAATAAAAAAGGACATACTTTGGATTTATGAGTTGTTTCCCTCTCTTCTCCATCACCTTCCATAAGCTATCATCAATAAGTCACCTCCATGCAACCCAAAATAAATAATCCATTAAACCATCATCTCCATTAGCCAAATAATCTCTTAAAAATCAAAGCTCAACAAATATCCAGCAAACCTTCCAATATCCATAACCAAACTTGTGTGAAAGCCTCACTACATAAAAAAGTCAATGCCAGGCAAAAATAAAAAAGGTGAAAACATCAAAGTGCGAAATAAAAGCAAAAGCAAAAGAAAACGCACAGGACAAAAAGAACAAAATGCAAAAAAGAAAAAGCCAAAGGCAAAGAAATAAAAAGTCAAGCTAGGGGCTTGCACACAAGTTCTATCCCTCATTCAAATCCTTTTAATCCATCAAAACCTTAATGCATATAATCCGAATCCATGATCCTTACCTTAGCCCAACCAACTGAATCTTCATCAAACCTCAAGCCTTAAACCTTTAAACCTTTCATCAACCATAACTCCTTTTTCAAGGTATGTCCAAGCCCGGTAGGTTGAAAACCTGAAGGGCGGCCTAGGCAAAAATTAGGGCAAAAAAAAATCAATCAGATCCAGAACTACGAATGGTTTGATGCCGCAAGGATACGTAGGAATCCTCATCTCGAGGTCCGATCGCTCCAATAAAAAAAATTAATCAATGTCTCATGATTTGATTTTCTAGAGTTCAGAAGCATACTCTTTCTAGATCCCGACATAGACTCGAGTTTGAACCTAGCCTCGTCAGAGCCTTTTCCCACCTACATCAATATGAGTCACAAATTTAAACTTTTTATTTTTCAATCCAAGCTCTCCTTTTCCCCCGAAGGACTCTCCGACAATTCCATGGTCTCTGGTGATATCTGACTTTGCCTATATCAACTCCCCAAAGAAGAATCCCCAGTGAAGAACTCTGAATATTCAAGACAGATCAAGTACATTCCAATCTAGGCTCAAAATGCCTAATTCAATATAATCTTACCCAAAGTGGGGGTTTCTTATATATGTGGTGGTTCCTCCTAACTCCCGAAAAGTTGTAATATGCGGATCTCACTTGCGGACCCCGATTTATTTACCAAAAATAGTTTTCGATTATCAATCTATCTATTCCTAATCATTCTATCTCTCTACCTATCCAGATCTCGAAGCTTTGCAAAATCCTGACCTTGCATTGCATTCCATACCTCCTAATCTTGCATAACCCTTGTAACACCACATATTTTCGCTCATAATTTTTTTCGAGTTATTTTCCCTTAATTATTATTTTTCGTTAGAATATTTTACTTAAAAATATTATATCTTATATTGTTTGTTTTCAACTTTTATAAAATTTATTTGATTAGAAATTATATATTTTCTAGTATATAAATTGCGCGTTTGACTTGGTATTTTTATTTTTCTGTTCTAGCGCTTGGAGCGTCGTAACGATTTCTAAATCGTGGAACTAAAACCCCTTCCAATGCTGTCCCAAAAATTAGACTTTCTAAAGTATGAGAGGTGACTTTTGACCACCTTATAACTCCCCTTGTAACCCCTTTGTAACCTCCACTTTAATTCCAAATTTAAGTTCCATTATTATAGCTCTTTTAGCCTCCTTTTATAACTTATTTGCTGCTAAAACTAATCAGAAAAATCTGTCCAACTTTCTATTCTATTCGACCATTTTAAGAGAGAAAGAGAGAGAAAAAGTTCATCCTAGTTTTTCCTGCCACATCTTCACGAAAATGACTATATCTAGAGATCTAATTGGACAACATGTTGAGGACGTATGGCACGTTACTTTGACCGGAGCGATTTGCCATCTGAAGTTCAGATCGTCGGGAATCATGGTCGGAACAGAATAATACATAATGAAAATGCAAGCAATTGGAGGTCTTTAAAGGTAACTAACGGCGATCCGAGTATGATTAGAATTCGTTTAGGATTTATCTAGTTTTAATACTTAAGTTGGTTAGTATTGTTTTTAGGAATTTGGGTGGGAATAATTTCATATTATATGTTTGTTTCCATGACCTATTATGAATTATATGATTATGTGATTATGTTAGGTTATCTAGATTGATAAGTATGATTATCTAAAACCGTGAATAATGAGTTATGGGTGTTATTTTAGAGTATGGATAATTCATGTTTCTTGGGTTCATGTATAGCGTGCGAATCGTTGTCCTTGTATTATGAGACTTGAGTGATTATATTATTATTATGAGTTTTTTACGGGGATATACCATGGTAACAGGGTATTTTGTGGGGATATACCAAGGTAATAGGGCATTTTGTGGGGAGATACCTCACTAATTTTTTATTGTGGGGATATACCAACCTAAATTTAAGTTTTGTTAAAAGGTACCAAAAACACTATTTCCGTGAGAAAGTCAAATTTTCGGCCTTTGACTTGGTAGAAACTCACGAATGAGCCATAAAGTGACAGTGAGGAAGTTGGAGGGAAATGAATGTAATATAAGCCATTGAATATCTAAGAGTAATTAAGCAAGTTAAAGGCCGGAAATTTGACTTTCTCGCCAGAAATAGTGTTTTTGGTACCTTTTAACAAAACTTAAATTTAGGTTGGTATATCCCCACAAAAAAAAATTAGTGAGTTATATCCCCACAAAATGCTCTATTACCCTGGTATATCCCCGTAAAAAACTCTATTATTATAGCATGATGTAATCTTTTATTTTACTGAAGAATGACGCTAGTTGTAAACTCATGAATGATGTTTAGATGAATTTGTAGTTAGTGCAATGAGTTGTTGTCACCAAACCACTCCTGCTACTGCTACACGCTGCTATTTTCTTGTTTTGTCATTTATCTAGTTTGAGATGTTGTGGTATTCTTGTTTCTCAATCTTGTACGTACAATTACATGGTGGTGTGGTAGAGTCATTGTATGATTTGTTCTTCAGTTTTGTTTTCATGCGTGTGGTACTTGGTAGTGAAGAGAAAGTACAACGAACCAAGTTCTGCTATGAGTTCTCTTCCAGATTACTTATTTATTTTTCTTCTATTAAATATTAAACTAATTACATGGTTAACTTTATGAAATTCATTGTAGACGTTTTGCTCCCACTACGGAGAAGTTGATTCTAATACTTGTCTGACTTCTTGTTGTGAATTTAGATAATCATTTTTTTTAGCTAAGTTATGTTTTAGTTTTTATGTCATAGTGTTTTTAGCACATGTGGTAAGTTATTGTTATGACCAGATATTTATGACTTGTATATATATAACTAGAGTGATTTAATCATTTTATGATGGTTTGAGTTAAATTATATTTTTGTGAGTAATTATTATTTCTATTATTATTTTGAGAAGAATGCTATTTTGAATTGAAATTCTTAGGTTGCGATCCTAGATTTCTGCTGATTTGGTGTAAGGCCTTAAGGGCATCCGTGTAATTTGATGATTGAGTATTATTCTATTATTACTATTTTGTTTGGGAGCAAGATATGCGGAGGGACGGAATCCCAAGGTGAAGAACATGCAAACCATAGGACGGGATCCTAGGTATACCTAGGTTTTGTTGTTGTCCGAGATGTTGATGAGGACGGAAAGCTGCACCGCATCGGGAGTATGACCATTCTTAGACACAGGCAGTAGGGAACGTAACCCATAGGCTGTCTGGAGGTTGCGATCTGACATTACCATAGGAAGTAGGTTGTCCATTAGCGTTCAGCTCTCTCTCTCTCTCAAACTAATTATATTATTTTATTACTTTAAACTTTGATGGTTTATATTGTTTATCATTGAGTTTATATGTATATTTACTTGTCCATTTGTTTATCCAGTTATCTTTACCCTATTTGTGTATAGCATGTTGTATTGTCTTGGTTTAATAGTTTTATTTGATTATTTGAAGTTTATTATTGAGATGTTTTTGTATGACTTGATTATTAAAACTTTTATAACTCTTATATGGATCCTAATTGAGCTGGGAGAGCTGTTAGTTACTCCCCACTGATTGTGGATCTTTGTTGATATATTTTGCAGGTAATTATTTCTTGTCATGGAAAATGAGAGAAAGACTATTTAGAATTTTTGTTTGAGACATCTTATTTTATTTTATATTTACTATATATATTGGGTTTATGAGGTTGTTTTGCTTCTTTATGGTTATTTTGAGATAATTCATTTGGGTTTTATTTTATTTAGTTTATATTTAACCCTTATTTAGAGTGACATTTCTGTCACACGATATTTCCGCTATCGTCATTTCTTTAATAAAATGTTCTATTTTGTTTAAATTATGTTTATAAAAGGACGGAGTGTTACAACTCTAACCTTTCATTTCATCTTTCATAGCCTTGCATAATCCCGACCTTGCATGACGTTTCATCTTCCTTAGCTTTGCATAACCTTAATCCCTGCATAGCGTCTCATGCATCCTTAGAGAGTATAAGTTTGCATCTTTGCATCATTATGTGCCTTAACTGAGTTGTTTGCTCCTATCTGCTAACATATTCTTCTGCAGGTAATCAGATTGCTTGTAGTTATTGTCCTGCATACTAACTTTGTTTTGCAGAGACCGGCGATGTATAGATCAGTTCACTAGTAGAATAATTGCTTATTGCGGCGGTCATAAAGTGGCATTTTGTTGCGGTTTTAACAGGGTCGCAATTAAGGGTGTGGCGGGCCGCGCTTGTCGTGAACGCCACCCGGCCAAAGATAAAATTTCTCCTACTCTCTTTTACACTAAAATAGTATAAGGGAAGTAAGGTTCGTATCCACAGGGAAACGGGGACGAGTTCTATACTTAGCGTGCGTTAGTACCTAGAAGACTCTTAACGGTCGAGAAACCTAATAATAATAACAAAGGGGGGTTTCGAGTAGATTATAACTAAACTACAACTAACTAGCATATAAACAAGATGAGAAATCAATATAGGAAGATCTTGAATCCGATTAACATGCACTTCAATTCATTATCGATCATTGAACCTCGATTCTATTCATTTCCATAATTATCTATTGTTGAGAATTAATCTCGCATTCTCCTTATTCTTAGTTGAATAGCACGATCAGCGTGACTATAAAACCCTAACTAAAGGATAACCTAGTCCGATCTGCGTCTAAGTTCAATCCAATAGCAGCAATAAACACAGAGAACCAATAGACCTGCTAATGTCATACACGCGATAAACATTCAACAGTTTATTCAATTTCCCTAAGAAATAACCAGGACGATCTGCATCTAAGCTACTCCCTAGTTTGCTACCATTTGATAAAAGAATAAAACAATCCGATTCTATTCTTAAATCTAGCATTAGATTAATCGCACAATCAAACTAGTAATATTCCTAGCATAATCATGCAAAAATCATAGAAAGCAAGCATAGAAATTAAACCATAATCAAAGGAAATAAATAGAGAAGAAAGATCTCACAATAATGCTTGAAGCTCCATATTAATCTCGTTCAAGAACGGTTCAAGCTACAATCGGCATAGCATAAGCCAATCCCATAATTGAAATCTACGAAAACTAAACTCGAAAACAAAAACTAAAAAGGGAAGAGAAGAAGAGAAGAATGGAGTCTTGGATATTCTCCCTCCTCAAATGTGTGTGTTTTAGGTCTAAAAACAAAGTTTAGTATTTATACTAAGGCTCAAAAGTCAGCCGTCATTTAAACCGCCATAGGGGTCGCGAGGTGCGGGCATGTGTCGCACCGTGCGATGAGCTACTGCCTTCGCAACGAGCTGAAGGATTGGCAAAACCACGCAGGTCGCACCGTGCGAGAATCCTCGCGAGGTGCGATATACAGGTCGCGAGTCGCGAGCTGCCTTGCTGCTGGGCGCTGGGCTTGCGCGATGGCTGGGCATGCGATGGGCGATCTTTGCTGGGCGATGCTTCTTTGGGCGTGCGAGTGTGCGGGCTGCTTGGTTGAGCGCTGGGCTGACGAGCTTGGGCAAGGCTGCTGGGCGTACGATGGGTGCTGGGCGTTCTTGCTGCTGGGCGTGCGATGGGCGAGGCTGCTGGGCTGGCGAGCTTGGGCGAGGCTGCTGGTGAGCTGGGCGTGCGGTGCTTCGATGGGCGAGCTTGGCTGGGTTGGCGATGATGCTTAGGCTTGCGGTGATCACGAGAGCTTGGCTCGGATCAAATGCACTTCACCTTGGAAGCTCGGAATACATGACGTTAACACAAATTATCTCGCAAAGCTCCGAACTTCCGCTAAGAGCTAAATAAGACACGAATGTTAACAATTACAATCAAACCCCTAGCAAAGTGCACCTAAAGTAACGTACATACACCGTATAACATGGGCGCATCAAATACCCCCACACTTGAACTTTACTCGACCTCGAGTAAACTCAAAATGAGGATCACCAAATAAATCATCACCCAAACTAACGACACCAACCTACACTCCCCATCAACTACATCATCATCATCACATCTTAACAATCATCCGCTCAAAAACCTAAACGTAAGGGACGATGATTCCCCCACACTTAGATTCGAGCTCACCTGAAAAATAAAAAGACGCGACAACAATAATCACCAAACGACAACCAAAATGTGAGCTCAAATCCTGAAGGATCTCAAAGGAATTGAACTCACTCCAACGCCACAATCAAAATGACAACTCGCCTAAAACCTTAGAAGATAAACTACTACTACTATTACAACCAACCTATATAAGCAAGCCATGGAACAAAGACAAAAAGGGATAAATTCCATGCTTACTCCCAAAAAACAAACAATCAAAAGAAAGTGAAAGCCAAAACAAATCTCCGGCAAATGAGTCTTCAAAATACATAATTCTCTTTTAATCTCTCATTTTGCCTAGGAGCCCTTTCGGGTTTTCATCCTAGCTTCTCACATTTTTTTCATCTCACCATCTTACCCGCTCAATATAAGCCACTTTTTTGCATAAGTTGCCCTTTCGGGTTTTCAACCTATTCGGGCCCCCATTTTTGCCTGAGTCGCCCACCCTTGTGGGTTTTCAACTCAGCGGGTTTCATTTCATCATCATTTTTTTTTTTTTTTTTTTTTTATTTTCATTTTTTTTTTTCAAATTGAAATAAATACAACATAAATACAACATCGATACATGAGAATGAGAATACCCTCCCCCCTACTTAAACTACACATTGTCCTCAATGTGTCGACAATTAGAAGAAAAGTAAACTGAAAATGGGGGGAGAAAATCGAAAATCGGGTAAATCGAAGATCGAATGCTCAAAACTCATGACCAAACAATCCATCAAACTCAAATTTCTTAACAACACCAACTCAAATCTCATAAATCAACTCACAATCCTCTCCCTCGAATCACTCAAACAAATGACAAGCTCAAAAGTTTTGAATTTGTAAGATTTGCACCTAGCTTAAGAGATCGAAAAGATACATTAACAATCTCAATCCTCTAGTGTACCAACTCCTAGCTATTGAAGTCCTCCCAACGGATTTTCTTTTGTGGATTTTGGTTCCAAGTGGATGAAGATTGGTTGTGGATCTTTTTAGTGGGTGGGTGGTGGGTGAAAGAAAATTTGTTGTGGTGGTGGAAATTTGATGAAAAATAAAGGGAAAGAAAGAAAATAAAGGGGTCTCGGGGTTTCGGGGTGTTGGGGTCTCGGGTTGCCTCCCGAGAAGCGCTGTTGTTTAAAGTCGTTAGCTCGACTTAGTACCTTAAGCTCAAAAATTGGGCTTGTGCTCCATGTGTGACAATGGAGGCTCCATGTCAACCTCCACCCGAGTACCGCAAAACAAACGGAGAAGAACTCTTGCCATGCATCGTTAGTGGTACAGGTTTCAAAACAAGGTGGTAAATCGGGAGGCTTTTTCCGCTCTTTCCACTCCGGCACCATAACTTCGCATGTTAGTAGGAGAGGCACAATCCTCAACCAAGGCATCATCAACATTTATCGACTCATCAACATGCTCAATATCAAGAACATCATGCAAAACAGAGTCAACAATGTTGATAGAGTAAAGAGGGTTATCATCCTTAATCAAAGGCTTAGAATCATCGATTTTAAACGCCTCTACCTTTCCCTCGAACTCCATGGTCAAAGAACCAGCGCAAACATCAATTTTAGTGCAAGATGTTTTCAAGAAAGGTCGCCCCAAAAGGATGGGGCGGCATGCTTATCGGGCTCCATCTCCAAAACATAAAAATCAGCAGGGAAATTTCAATTTCCCAACCGTAACTAACACATCCTCTAATTTACCCCTAGGATAAACATTGGATCTATCAGCTAATTGAATCACCACACCGGTTTCATGCAAATTGCCAAGTTTCAAAGACTTATATAATGAATATGGAATCACATTAATTGACGCACCTAAGTCTAACATGGCTTTAGGAAACATGGTGTCACCTATGGTACATGGGATGGTAAACATGCCGGGTCCTTGCACTTTTGAGGCAATTTCTTTTGAAAGATAGCGAGAGACATGCTCGCTAGCCTTCACTTTTTGCACTCCCTTTTGTTTTTGCTTTCTTTTCGAAGTACATAATTCTTTAAGGAACTTAGCAAACCTAGGTACTTGATTTAAAGCATCAAAAAGGGGAATGTTTACCTCACATTTACGAAAGATTTCGTAAATGTCATTGGTGTGCTCTGTTTTGCGGGTTTCTCTCAATGCCTCGGGAAAGGGTGGCTCCGGTTCATAAGGTGGAGGAGGTGATTTTTGGACTTTCGCCTCTTGTTGAGGTGGCAATGATGTATAATCTGTTGTCGGTTCATGCTCGATCACCTCTTCCACTATCTCTTTGTCTCGAACCACCAACCTCTCTTTGCTTGCAATTTCCGCTCCACTCCTCAATGTGATAGCACTCACGTTCATCTTAGGGTTGAGTTCTATTTGGGACGGAAACCGCACTCGAATCCCTAGCCTCTAACTTGGTTACGGCTCCCGTAATTTGGCTTACTTGGCTCTCCAAGTTCTTGATGCTCGAACGGGTCTCCTCCCCGAAACCGAACCATATTTCCCTGCATGTTAGTGACATTTTTAGTTAAAGCATTCATCATATCCTCGGTAGACATGCCGGTACTCGGTCCCTCGTGGTTGGCCATGCGGCCGAAAATATGGAGCTCCTTGCTCCAGGTGCTCTCGAATAAGGAGGTGGTGGGCGGTTATCTGCTTGTGGTGGCTCTTTGGTTCCCCGATGAGTTCCCGTACCTCAAATTAGGATGATCTCGCCATCCCGGATTGTAGGTACCCGAATATGGATCATATCTTTTTCGGGAAACCTTGGCCCCGAAAATCGGCCGCCTTAACCTCTTCACTCGGTTCTTGTAGATGAGGGCAAAAATCGGTTGGATGATGTGAAGAGCAAATGCCACAAGCCTTCACTTGGTGAGTCTTCTCTTTCACTATGAAGTCTCGCATCACGAGATGTGAGAGCTTGCACTTGATCTTCCAACTTAGAAGAACTAGAACCCTCGGAGACCACACGTCGAGTTCCGGACCTTCTACTAAAGCGCCTCGAACTTTCAAAGAAGCTCATTTAGCAGTTCCTTAGCAGCGAGTGCAGTTTTATTCACAATGGATCCACCACTTGCTGCATTGACCATCCTAGCATCCTCATCACATAAGCCATTATAGAAGTATAGCACCAAATCTTCCTACGAATAACCGTGGTATGGACAACTAGCACATAACTTCTTAAACCTCTCCCAATACTCGTAAAAAAGACTCATCACCTCGTTGCTCAATGTTACTTATCTCCTTCTTCAATGTAGATGATTTAGAAGTGGGAAAGTATTTCTCGAGAAAGCTCTTTTTCAATTGTGCCCAAGTGGTGATCTTTGTCGGACGGAAGGTAGTACATCCGGTCCTTAGGCTGCGTCTTTTAGCGAAAAGGGGAAAGCTTTAAGCTTGATTCTATCTTCGGAAACTCCACTTGGTTTCATGCTTTGCTGCATACCACATGAAACTCGACAAATGTTTATTTGGATCTTCACCATTTAGCCCATGGAATGAGGGAAGCAAATGTATCAACCCCGACTTAGCTCAAATGTGTCCCCCACTTCCGGTTCCGGAAATGTGATACACAAGGGTTGTTGGTCAAGGTTAGGAGCAAGTGAGCTCCTTTAAAGTGCGGTGCTCAACTCTAGGAGGCATCTCTTCTTCAAATTGAAGCGAAAAAGGGAGCTCTCTAAAGTCCTCACGCAATTCTCTTCTCAACCTGAAAAGGGTTAGTTCTAGATCTCGATCGTGCGCAAAGGTTCTTGGTTAGTAGCACGAGTATTAACCATAAACAAAAACCATTAGCAATACAATCCAAAAGCATACACTAAATATAAACAAGTAACACCGTGTCCCCGAGCAACGGCGCCAAAATTTGGCGGGCCGCGCTTGTCGTGAACGCCACCCGGCCAAAGATAAAATTTCTCCTACTCTCTTTTACACTAAAATAGTATAAGGGAAGTAAGGTTCGTATCCACAGGGAAACGGGGACGAGTTCTATACTTAGCGTGCGTTAGTACCTAGAAGACTCTTAACGGTCGAGAAACCTAATAATAATAACAAAGGGGGTTTCGAGTAGATTATAACTAAACTACAACTAACTAGCATATAAACAAGATGAGAAATCAATATAGGAAGATCTTGATTCCGATTAACATGCACTTCAATTCATTATCGATCATTGAACCTCGATTCTATTCATTTCCATAATTATCTATTGTTGAGAATTAATCTCGCATTCTCCTTATTCTTAGTTGAATAGCACGATCGGCGTGACTATAAAACCCTAACTAAAGGATAACCTAGTCCGATCTCGCGTCTAAGTTCAATCCAATAGCGAGCAATAAACACGAGAGAACCAATAGACCTGCTAATGTCATACACGCGATAAACATTCAACAGTTTATTCAATTTCCCTAAGAAATAACCAGGACGATCTGCATCTAAGCTACTCCCTAGTTTGCTACCATTTGATAAAAGAATAAAACAATCCGATTCTATTCTTAAATCTAGCATTAGATTAATCGCACAATCAAACTAGTAATATTCCTAGCATAATCATGCAAAAATCATAGAAAGCAAGCATAGAAATTAAACCATAATCAAAGGAAATAAATAGAGAAGAAAGATCTCACAATAATGCTTGAAGCTCCATATTAATCTCGTTCAAGAACGGTTCAAGCTACAATCGGCATAGCATAAGCCAATCCCATAATTGAAATCTACGAAAACTAAACTCGAAAACAAAAACTAAAAAGGGAAGAGAAGAAGAGAAGAATGGAGTCTTGGATATTCTCCCTCCTCAAATGTGTGTGTTTTAGGTCTAAAAACAAAGTTTAGTATTTATACTAAGGCTCAAAAGTCAGCCGTCATTTAAACCGCCATAGGGGTCGCGAGGTGCGGTACAGGTCGCACCGTGCGATGAGCTACTGCCTTCGCAACGAGCTGAAGGATTGGCAAAACCACGCAGGTCGCACCGTGCGAGAATCCTCGCGAGGTGCGATATACAGGTCGCGAGTCGCGAGCTGCCTTGCTGCTGGGCGCTGGGCTTGCGCGATGGCTGGGCATGCGATGGGCGATGCTGCTGGGCGATGCTTGCTGGGCGTGCGAGTGTGCGGGCTGCTTGGTTGAGCGCTGGGCTGACGAGCTTGGGCAAGGCTGCTGGGCGTGCTATGGGTGCTGGGCGTTCTTGCTGCTGGGCGTGCGATGGGCGAGGCTGCTGGGCTGGCGAGCTTGGGCGAGGCTGCTGGTGAGCTGGGCGTGCGGTGCTTCGATGGGCGAGCTTGGCTGGGTTGGCGATGATGCTTAGGCTTGCGGTGATCACGAGAGCTTGGCTCGGATCAAATGCACTTCACCTTGGAAGCTCGGAATACATGACGTTAACACAAATTATCTCGCAAAGCTCCGAACTTCCGCTAAGAGCTAAATAAGACACGAATGTTAACAATTACAATCAAACCCCTAGCAAAGTGCACCTAAAGTAACGTACATACACCGTATAACATGGGCGCATCAGGGTGCAACAATAGGTAATTACATATGGCTGCGGTTTTTAACCGCAACAATACGTCAACTTATTGCTGCGGTTTCTTCCCAAAACCGCATCAATATGTATTTTTTTAATATTAAAATAGGGAACCTATTGCTGCGGTTTTGGGCCAAAACCGCAGCAATAGGCTTATGTAAAAAAAAAAAAAAAAAAAAATTGTTTTTTTTTGTTTTCTGGTGAATTTAAGTGATTTGAAATCAATAAAAAGAATAAAAAAAGGATCATGGCTAAGTCTACGGAAGTAATTAAACAATGAAACAATATCCATCATCAAAAAAGGATCGTCCCATATCCATGAACAATGAAACAATATCCATCATCAAAACTAAACAAAAAAAAATAGTGCAACAAGTAGATAATTGCTCTACATTAGATCGACAAAAAGAACGAGCTCTGAATTTCGACAATGAATTAGATCGACAAGTATATAGAAAGAGGAAGCAATCAAACAAAAAAATAAAGGAAGAAATCGAAAACAAAAAGAAAGGAACAATCACTTTTTTCTCTTGATTCGAAACCTAGATCTATCCAACCCAACAAAATAAAAAAAATTTGTATAAAAAAAATTCAAAACCGACCAAAATAAACATCAAAATTGTACTCGGCACTGTGCGAAGGAGGAGCACTTGAGATCTGAAAAAAACTCGAGCAAATCTTCAGGCGACCACCAACATCCGACCGCCGCCACCCAGTAGGGCGTGTTTCAGCCAACGAAATCCGAGAATCGAGCGGCTAAGGAGTGAGAGAGAATCTGATGGTGTTGATTCGGCAAGATCGGCTACGTGAGAGGACTCGAACGAAACCCGAGAGTTTTAATTGAAGCAGCGAAGAACGACTTTAATGGAGTGAGAGGGAGGAGAGGCGAATGAGATAATGACGCGCCGGAGAATGAGAAGGTGGTGAGAATTCGGTGGTGGTGAGAATTCGGTGGTGAGAAATCGGAGATGAGAGAATTTGAGAGTTTGGGAGGATGGGAGATGAGAGAATTTGGGAGGATGGGAGAATTGAGAGGATGAGAGAAGAGTTTTGCAGCGTGTGATAAGGAGAAGATGGTGAGCGTATGAAATGATGAGCGAGCAAACTCTAGCAGCAGACCTTTATATCCGTAACTTAGAACAGATCTATTGCTATGGTTCCCACCCAGAACCGCAGCAATAGATTAAAAAATAATATTTTAATCTATTGCTGCGGTTCTCGGTGGAAACCGCAGCAGTAGATCTGGTCAAACCAGTTAAACTTTTTTAAAAAATTCTCTTTGATATTTATTGCTGCGGTTTCTACCTAGAATAGCAACAATAGGTTGATTTTCGATTTTACCTTTTCTTTTGACGTGGTTTATTGCTGCGTATGGGTAAAACCGCAGCAATAAGCAATTATTCTACTAGTGGTTCTAAACTACAGAGCGTTTAGAATTGTTCTTCGTCCCGACATCGTATACTTTGACTATCGGTTTCCTGAACCTCATTCAAAGTGGGGGTTCTGTAGACACAAAATCGTGTCTCCTTATCGAGTACTCAATGATGAAACATACTGTCATCCTAATTGGCCCGGTCCAAAGGAAGAGCAATCGAACAAGCTATGCCCAAAAGCATTTCAAAAATATATAATCTATTTATTAAATCCAAGCCCAGTTTTAAGGCCCAATTAATTATTCCTGATAATTAATTGTATTTTTAATATTTTAAAACTAATTATTCTTGATAATCAATTTTTAAAAGGATATTTCGAAAATCAGATTTTTATTCCTAAAGATAGCTGATTTTGGATTTCAAAGGATAGATTTTATCAAAGGATAAAAAATCTTAAAATAATAAAAAAAACGGCACATAAAGCAAGTACGTGTGGCGTAAAGCTGTGCGTCTAGCACAAAGCTGTGCGCGTGGCGCATAGCTGTACGTCTGGCGCACCGCTATCTGTGCGTCTGGCGCTCCTCTGTGTGTCAAGCGTGAAGCTGTGCGCCCAAGCGCACAATTTTATTTTATCTTTTCGATTCGTTTTCGGTTTCATTTGCCTATAAATACCTCTTTTCTTTGAACGACTTTTCACAATACTTTCCTACTCTTTAATACTTCGAAAAAAATGCTTTCCTACGACTCCTCCACATACTCTCCTATGTTCAAACTCATATTCAAACACATTTAAACACATTCAAACACATTCATACCTTCGAATTTCTTATTTCAAGTTTTAAGATTGCTCATCTTACAGACTGTAATACAAGACCTAGGCGACAAAGGTATAATTCCTGAGGGTCAATTCCAATTTAATTCCTTTTTACTAACCATCCACTTGTCACGATGTAGATCTTGAAGACACTAACACATTATGTACATTCTTCTCTAAATCTCCCTTTTTTATATTTTCTTTTACATTACATTGATATATATATTCATATGCATGATTGTATGTTTAATGCTTTCATCACCTCACATGTTATTATTGCTAATCAAGACCTAAAGAATTATTCCAATATTAATCAGATAATTTGGACAACTGTTACAAACCTTGGAATAATGATTGCTTAATAACATACCACCGAAAATAGTCTTTTTGATGTCATTGATCACCAACCTAGACTAATTTATTTTTAGGGTGTATAAAAATATTATCTGGTTGTTCTTTTGCATAAAACTTGACATGAATCGATATTAAGTAGAGGCCAGCAATGAGCGAACGTGATTCATTATGACCGTGTTCGTACCTCACCCCCGAACTCAATCTATAGTTCATTGACCATTAATGGAGTCATGACGGGGAAATCTACATTGGATAAGTCGCAAGTTGTTCCATTGATTTCCTAATATCCAATTAGGTTTATGAGTCTTCCTTTAAAGACTTGTTGGCGACTTCAAAACATTTTTCAATAAAACTTTTACAATGAGGTAGTCAAATACGCGCTCATACCGCGTAGGCGAAATGAAATCACGCCTACAAACTTTAAAACATATTTTGACTCAAAAAGGTTTTAGAATTAGGCTTTTGATTGAACCTGCTCAACCCGGACCAAGTTGTACGACGGTATGTTTCATCATTGGGTGCTAAAAGGGAGATAGATTTAGGTATCTACACCTCTCAAGTTGATGAGTTGAGTAAATGGATAAGAAATGATTGTATGATAAGGTGTTGGTTGTTTGCTTCTGTTACAGGAGATGATGATGGAGGGGAAAATCAATTAATTAAAGATTGATTTAAATGCAGCCTTCACTACAAAAGATCTAAGAAATTCGAGATATTTCCTAGGTATTGAAAGTGGTAAGAGGTGAACTTGGAACTATTATCAACCAGAGAAAGTATATCATGGACATTGTTCATCACTCGGGAATGGATGAGTGCATTCGAACTAAGTTTCCCTTTCCAAAAGGATACAACTCCCCAGTGATCAAGGTAAAGTGTTAGAGGATGTAGAACCTTACAAAAGATTAATTAGTAGATTCTACCATAATCTTTCTAGGCCTGATTTTACCTTCTGCGTGCAACAATTACGTCGTATCTCAGTTGTCTTAGAGAACCACACATGAAAGCTGCCTTACATGTTGTGAAGTATCTTTTAGGAACCATGTACCTTGGTCTTCTCTATCTTGCAATGAAATGCTTGCTACATACTGTGATCCAGATTGGGAAAGTTGCGCAAATATTTGAAGATCCTTGACATGTTATTGTGTCTTTCTAAGATCCAATTTGGTATCTTGGAAAAGAAAGAAGCAGATGGTTTCATAATCTTCCTGTGAAGCAGTGCCGAGAAGCATGTCTCAAACTACTAGTGAAGTTGCTTGGATCAAAGGCTTGTTTGAATATTTAGGACAACACTTTGAGCAACCAGTAACTCTTTCTTGTGATAACAAATCAGCTGAGCACATTGCTCATCATCCAGTGTTCCATGAAAGAACAAAGCACCTTAGAATCGATTGCTATTATGTTACAGAAAATATTGAAGAAGGGTTAATAACTATTGCACATGTAAGCTCTTTTATGCAGTTTGTTGATATCTTAACAAAGTCTCTACTAGGGCATCATCATTGGTTTTTTAGGACTTGTAACTTTTTCCTAAGTCCAACTTGAGAAGGGGGTGTGAGAATAGGATAGTAGTATATTTACTGCTAATTTTCTTATTTTCCTTACATATGAAGTAATACATGCAATAAAGTAGAATTCTCTAGGAGATAAAAGCTTGTTTGTTCTTGTTGCATAAGGTGTCTCATGAGTCGTCTTTTGGACAGTTGTCTAACATGCGGCTATATAATGAAATGAACAAATCATTATACGTTAAGAGCCCCATAATACTACGCCTCACTTTTCGTTTTCTACATAAAATTAGGAGCATAGCCTCCATGTCTTCACTACTCAACAACTAACAACTATTACAACAAGAAACTGTTTATGCGACAACTAACCACTACCGCAATCGCTGTAATCCCCCGTAATTTTATGAATTTTATAAATGCATTTTAATGTATATTATATATATTTTAATGTTTCAATGATTTATTTCTTAAAAGGTTGACTATTTGAAAGTCAAAGGAATTAAATGACTTTAAATGTCAAACATTTTATTTAGTCATACTTTGAAAATTATTTAAATAGCTTAAAACACCTTTTGGTTTAGTAAAAAAAATTTTAAATTGGGTTAAAGGAACCCAACTATGCAAATCACCCAACCATTAAATATTATTTAAGCGAAAACCTTATAGTTTTTCCTATGAACATCTTCATTACGCTAACCCATCAAAGCCCAACTCATTATTGGACCCCTAATGGGGGAACCTATAAATACCCTTTATTACACAATTCCCCACACATTAAACACATTTTATTTTCTCTCTCTTCCTCCCTAAATTTTCGGCCCTCCTCTTTTTCTTCTCTCTCTCTTTTCTCTTCCTTTCTCTCGGCTCCTCCCCTTGCCGACGGCAAAGCAGCACCGACCGCCACCGCCGACGGCGGCAAGAAGAACTGTGCCGCTGCCCTTCCTCCCCTTGCCGCCGACTTTTCCTCCCTCTTCTTCTTGTGGTTATTTCTTCCTCCTCAAGTTTTATTTAATGGAAAGTTGATATTTTTAACGATTGTTTTAATATGTTTATGTTTAAAGTTGTAGTTTGATGATTTAAATATGATTTTAGATTATGTAATTTATATAATGAAGTGATTAAAATTTCATATTTTAAAGTTATATTTAAATTAGGGTTTTAAATATCAAATCTTGGATTTTTAGGGTTTTAGAAGTTGGAAAATCATGGTAGTATATTATAGTTAATGAAATTGAGTGTTCTTGTGATTTTAATTATGTTTAAGTATGTTTAAAAAGGGTTTTATTAAATTATAAGTTGCTGGAAATTTTATAGCTATGCTCACAATGAAGTTTTTATGGTCAAAGTATGAGTTTTTAGGGTTTTGTAGCAACTAGTATAGTAGTACTATACTAGGGAGTATTGGTAATTGAAGTTTTAATGATGGGAAAGGTTTTTAATCATTTTTAAAGAGGATTTTGCTGGAAATTTCTAGAGTATTGATGTTGGATATGTTTGATTATTTTAGGCGGAGAATTCTCTTTAGGCGACTTTTAAGCTTGTTAAAGTGGCCTCGAACTTTGTCTACACAAGGTACGTACATACCTATATGTGGATTGGAATTAGTATCATGTCCTAAGGATGGGATTTATTAGTATCATATGTAGGGAACTATTTATAGTTCATATGTGATTTACATTCAATTGGATTTGCATGTTTTATGCTGTTGTATGAAGCATGTTGGTTATGATGATGATATTATGTTTGTATGGATGATTGATGCAAGCATATGGGATTGGAAACTTTATTTTATTAATTCACATGAGGGATTACTATCTATGTTGGTATTGGATCATGATTGAATCATGTTGTTCCCTTTGGATTATTTAATTACTTTATGAGGATTGAGGACCGAGGGCCTTATTTGGTAAGTTGGTTATTTCACCTATGAAAGTTTGGTTGGTTGTTGACTTGGTTCAACAAATAAATAAAGGTTATGGATTTAATATTGAAATTATTCTTGGGTTATTAAGTTGATGATCACCTTATCTAATCCTAAGATAAAAATGGAAGTTTATGTATCTGTGATGATTATATTATTTGTTCTACTTGTGAGCCATAACAAGTAAATAATTTATTAATCATGTAAAGTGACACGTGAATAGCAATAGCTTTAGACTTCTGCACGTCTGAAGTGTTGGACTAGTATGAGTTGGAGTACATGGTGGTAGCCCATGGCTTTTGTTGGGACCAGATTGATCACCGTGTCCTATTTTTATTTAAAAGGTTCCTCGATATCGTAGGTCAGGGGAGTACGGAGTCGCGCCTGTACTTCGTCTTCTAAATTGAAGACTGGTTGGGTTTGGACAACTCTTTTCATTGCCTATTCCATCTAAATTAATTAACTTATTAGTTGTGGAGTTTAGTTCAGTAAAAGTAGTCTGCTGTGTTATGATTATTTATTCCTACTTTATGTTTATTAGTATCATATTAGGTTTTATATTTATTTACTATGTACTACTTAGCTTTGCAGATTACGTGCTTTGTGTATATGTGTTGATCATGGCTATGCCTTATTGATCCTGTGATGACCCATTTGGTGAGCAGTCTCTCGAGATCAATAGAGCATCGTCGTTTACAGGTTTGAAGATGATGCATCATGGGTTCGGAAAGTTGGAGAGCTTGTGTTGACTTTATTATTATTATAGTTGACTTTTGACTTTATGTTGCTTTGATTTTGGTTTGACTTTTGGGAGTTGTCTTTTGGTTGACTAAGTTTTATTTTCAAAGTTTATTTAATTATTATTTTTGCTGCAAAATTCTGAATAAGCCGATACGTTATCACACGGGCAATAATACTTTGATAATTCTCTAAGTTTTATATTAAAAGGTATTTTGGAAAAGAGAGAATTGTCGGGGTATTACAATCGCTGCTTTTGTCTAACAAAATGAACGAAAGCATCAAGAATTGAAGGAAGTCCTTCCTTCGTAACAAAATAGATGTTACACTTTCCAAATTAGGATGTAACAAAATAGATGTTACACTTTTGTTTTTCTTTGGTACTCCCTCCATCCCATAATACTCTTGACACTTATCAGGGCACGTAGTTTTAGATGATAAGTTGTTGTTTGGTTATCAATTGTCGTTATTTTATTAAAAGGTAGATGTGATAGGAGTTAGTTGGTAATAAAAGTAGTATTATTTTATTTGGTGGAGCGAGAGTGTGGGCCAATGGTTAGAACTGGTAGGTAGTAGGAGTGGTATTATTTTATTTGGAGGATAGAGAGTGTGGGCCAATGGTTAAAAGGTAGAAGAATTAAAATAATAGTGGGTCATATCCAAAAATAGAAGTGTAAAGAGTATCCTAGGACAGATGAAGAAGGAAAGTGTGTAAAGAGTATTCTGGGACAGAGGGAGTAAGTTTTTGGGCCTGAATTTACCAAACTACCCTTACTTAAAAACATTAAACAAGATTACTACACCTAACAAAGAGAACATTAAATCTAATGACTTCCACCAAAATTAAAACATCCCCAACTACCACCCCAAATCAGATCATTCAATTCGAGCACTTAAAATCAGATCCCCAACTACCTACACACTCATCTCCCTCTTTAATCTGAGATCTCGAAGCTTGCCCTAGATCTAGAAGCTTCCACCCTTCTCACCCCGTTCTCTCACTTTATCTTATTCTATCTCCTCCAAGCAACCCCTAAAATATCACCTTCTTCCTTCTCTCTATTCGTCTCTCTTTCACGTCTTCTTCCTTCTCTCTGTTCGTCTCTCTTTCACCATGGATAAGCCAGATCGGGTCCCTTGTACGATGCAACGTTCCATAACGATACAACTTCAGATGGATGTCAATTCATCAAAGAGATCTGCAAGTCCTTCGAAAACGAGTCCCCATGGCCAAGGAGGCTTTATGAGAGTGGGAATGCTCCAAAATGTTTGAATTTGGTGTCAGTTGTTGCTAGGGGTGAAAGTTATTCGGATAAAAACAGAAATCCAATCCAATCCAATCAGAATTAGTAATTCGGATCAGATTATTTGAGCTGTGTTCGGATTGGATTCGAATTGAGATTTTTTGAAAAATTGGATTTTCAGATCGGATTGGATTGAGGGTAATTGGATCCAAAAATCCGATATAATCTAATAGTAATATGCTTGTATTATGTATTCTGGATTGGGCTTAAGTGCTTAACTGATTTATTTGAAAAAAAAGCCCCAGTGCTTAAGTGCTGCTGTTATATTCTTTGTTGTTGAACTGAACCTGTTGTATTATGTGTTGTTGGGCTAATGTCATGTAATCTGTTACGTTATGTTGTAATGAATTATGGCCTATGGTTTTGTTCTTAGTTTACTAATGGACTATGGGGTTTGTAATGAATTATGAATTTGTAAATTGTAAAACTATTGGGCTGTTGTTGTCGGCTTGTCACGCCTAAATTATTTCATAAAAAAAAGAGTTTTAAAAAATTGGATTTTCGGATCGGATCCAATCTAGAGTTTGAAAATTCGGATTGGATTGGATCGGATTCAAACTCTAATTGGTTTGGATTCGGATTGGAAAATTGAAATCCAAATTTTGTTCGGATCGGATTAGATTAGGCCGAAGTCCAAATCGTACACCGAACTTTCACCCCTAGTTGCTGCTTTGGGTGAGGTTTTGAAGCAACAGAGAGATGTAGACCCTAAAAATCTGAAGTAAAGCGACGATTGGAGTACCCACCTCCAACTAGGCATAATTTGTCAGATGATGAGCCGGTTGAGGACTCCGGTGGTGGGAGTTGCGGTGAGATTAGTCACAAAAACGAAGAACCTGAGGTGTCTTCTGACTCATTTGCTACCCCCGTGTTCCAACTCTATTATGGTTTTGTTCCTGCCCTCTCATACTGATTTATGATGTATGAATTTTTGTTTATTATGGCTGAGATAGTTTACTTTGGTTCAAGTGTTTAATTTGGGTGGCAACTCGTTATTACCTGATGATTTTACCTATTTGTGGATCATGTCTTGTGCACTCCTGCTGTGAATTATGATTTTGTGCACTCTATTGTTAATTTCTGTTTGTAATCTGATGAGGTGGAGTATTTGAGATCTGTCGATGATGGTATTATGCATTTGAGTCCTCCGTTGTTATGAATTTCTGTTTATTATGGCTGAGATAGTTTACTTTGGTTCAAGTGTTTAATTTGGGTTGTAACTCGTTATGACCTGATGATTTCACCTGTTTGTGGATCATGTCTTGTGCACCCTATTGTGAATTATGGTTTTATGGACTCTATTGTGAATTTCTGTTTGTGATTTGATGAGGAGGAGTATTTGAGATCTGTTGATGATGGTATTATGCATTTGAGTCCCCGGTTGTCATGAATTTCTGTTTATGATGGTATATTGGCTCTGATGAATTGGTTTAGATAAACTGTATTTGAGTCCCCTGGTTGTGTTATGTTGGCTTATTATGATGACTGATGATGAGTATGTTGTGTTTGTATGTGATTATGATGCAAATTCAATCATGATATTCGTTGTTTACATAGACTGTGGTTGGGTGTCATGAATTGGTTTATACAATCTAAATTTGAGTCCCATGGTTGTGTTTGAGTCCCCTAAACCCTAAAACAACAACCCAAATGATGATGGGACTCATATGAATAAGGACCCTGGTTTGATTTGCTCCAGAATTGATTTATCACTCGGTTGAGGATTAAAATCAAAACCAAGGCCTTCAATCTTCTATCTGATTGCATATCCCTTATGGTTTGTGTTCATTATGCTGATTATGATGGCGAATGATGAATGTGTTGTGTTTGTATGTGATTATATATATGATGTAACTTCATTCATAGTGTTGGTTGTTTACATAGTCTGTGGTTGGGTGTCACGAATTGGTTTGTACAAGTTGATTTTGTGTCCCTTAGTTGTGCTTGAGTCCCCTAAACCCTACACTAACAACCCAAATGCTGATGGGACTCATATGAAGAAGGATTTGCGTTTGATTTGCTCCAGAAATGATTTATCACTCTGTTGAAGATTAAATTCATAACCAAGGCCTTCAATGTTCTATCTAAATGCATATGCCTGATGGGTATAATCAATTTGGATGAATCACATGAAAATAGAATTAAACATTTAAATCATCTCATATACCATAATTGATTAACTACAAAAGTTTTTATCATATCATCTAACTGGACCACCTTAACATATTGTTTCTTTACACTTGACTGCATTTACAAACCTACTTACTTCTTATACCTTCTTTACTTCATATGTACCCAGAAAATTGAATACTAACATACCAACTTCTATTCACCCAAAAAGTTGCACATGTATTCAAATAACTTCCATATTTACCCAAAAAGTTGCATATTCACAAACTTTGTGATCACATAAACTGCATCCACCTCAAAATATTGGTATGCATCCATAATCATATCTGCTTGCTCATCCAAGTACTTAACAACTTCATCAATCAATGCTTGGTCAACTGTCACATTTTTGGGGAGAAGTCCCAACCTTAGCAACCTCTTTTTCTCATGGTGTGGGTTCTTGTACTTGTTACCACCCTTGTCCTTTAAAATTTCGACCATTACATATTGTAGTTGAAGCCAAGTGTACTTCAAAACCTCAGGATCATAGAAATCTCAACAATCATGTAACTTTTCAATGAGATCATCAAGATTCTGAGGAAATGTTTGATATTGTAATGCATAAAATGCCCTAAAGAACCCCATGTCTAACACATTTAGATCAGTGGATTGTGGTGGCTGGTTAATCGATTTAAAAGTGAACCAATTGTTGGTTGTTGCTTCTCTGAATTTCTCATCATGTGGTAAAATGTGAGGTCTTGCATTATCTTGTTGGATGTATATATATTTCCTTTGACATACCTTCTGGCCAATTTTGCATTTTGTTTGGAAGGACCTTGGTTATGATCATGTCTCTGATGACCTATTGGTTTATCCTCTTAATTGGCTTTGTCTCAATTGTCCCGACTTTCCTGTTTATGCTTATCTTCTTAGGTGGAATGTATCTAACAAATAGGTAGATGCTAAATTGCCATCATGGATGAGCTTGCCTTCAGTGTCATTTATTGGTCTAGATGTCAAAGCCATGAACATGGCTTTGATTTTGAACCTCTTTGATTGTGTGCATTTGTAAGAATCATCTTCCCTTGGTAAAAGGTAGAATCTCCTTAAATTTGGGTTCAAGTAGAACCACTTTTCATTCAAGTGGATGAAAATATGCATGTCCACAAATGTTGGCGGTTCAGTGCTTGTACCTGGAAGAATGTGGGATAAACACCACTTCATTCTTGCTAGCTTGTGTGCACCAGTGACTCTTGGATGGTTGCTGCTTGTATGACTTCTTAGCTTCCCTTTTTTAAGCAGTCTGTAAACAGCCATGTGATTGATTCTGAGTGCACTAGCAAATGATCTTACTGTGCTTCTTAAATGAAGTAGTACAGTCTGAAGCCATTCCTCAGCATATTCTCAGGCTTTCCTTCTCACTTTCCCTTTTTTTTTTGTCCTGTCATCTATGCCTTTACCTGTTGCTCTTTGTTTTTTTTGCATCATTCCATATTCTGTCAAGGGTACTCATGCGACTTATACCAAATTTTCTTACGGTTTCCTTTTTGCACCCCATGGTAACTTGTTGTCATGCTCTAGTGTAAGTAATTCATCAACCAAATGTCTTCTGCTCTCATGTGTCAATTTTGGTTTTGTTCCTCATCTAACACTTGGTTCATCTGTTGTTTGTTTTGATGATTGTGTGATGGCTGTTGTTCCTCTGCTTCATCACTGCTGGAAACAGAAAAAATAATCAACCACTTCTTGAAGTAACATCCCATCATACAACCCTTCCTCATCTAGCGTCTGGTGGACACTGAAGAAGCCTTCATCGAAGATTTCATCTTGCTGAATCTGCATTTTGTTGTTCCTCTACTAATTTTTGCTACACCTTTTTTTGGATTTTTTTTGGGAAAAACTTGCTGCTTGTAATTGAAGTGTACAGTGTGTATGTGAAGTGATTAAGCTAATCAATCTACATGAACAGTGCTGCAATTAATTTCAATTTTTTTTAAGTTACCTCCATTCTGCTATGGGGTTGAATGACTTCTCTGTTTGGTTGAGGTGAAATGAATGAAGGAATGAAGCAGTTGGGATAAATATAGGGTGGATGTAAAAAACTGGAAGAGGGAAAATTCAAACTCGGTGGCCCCAAAATTTTGGGAGGGAAAAATTTCCCAAACAATTTCCCTCCCTATCCTCTTTTTAGCGTCAACATGTCATGTGTTCCCAAGGTCCACTTTTTTAATCACCTTCTTTTTTTGTCCCCATATGATGTACTTCCATTTAATCTCACATGCTTTAACCCACTTAATACCCGAGAAACTGTTGGCATCTCATTGTGAGATGCCAAAATGACATCTCACAGGGATACAAAAGTAATTTTATAAGTTGGAGGTACTAAAGTAAAGTATAAGGTAGTACGAAAGCTCAGTGAAAATGGTACCAATACCAAAATAACTCTTACTTGATACCAAAGTGAGTAAACCAGTACAAAAGTTCAATATTGAAACCAATACCAAACTAACTCTTACTTAATACCAAAGTGTAAGTAAACTTTGATACCGACTTATACTTTACTTTGGTATAAGTTACACTTTGGTACCATGTAAGAGTTACTTTGGTATTGGTACCAATTTGACTGAGCTTTGGTACCAGCTTATACTTACTTTGGTACCTCCAGACTGTAGGAATATAGATGAACATATAGCGGAATTTCAGGAAACAAATTTTCTAACATCTATCACAAGATTGCATGCATAACATAAGTATGAATCATATTATAAGGAAAAGAATGTACAACCTTTGTAGCATGTTTTCCACCGGATTGCAAGCGTAATAGGTTAAAGAACAACAATTGATGTCCCTTACTTGGTCCACGATAGCACCAATTGAATTCCCACGTTTGATAGAACGGAAGAGGATGAACATATTTCACTCTCTTACTTTTTAGGGAGGGTGACCGGATTTTCCAAGGGGAAATAGTAGGGTTTTTCTCTATCTTTTTCAGTTTGAAAGTTAACGTCAAATTGAATGCTCTATTCCACACTCTTATTATAACCTTTTAAAATAGAAGTAGAATAGGTTTAGAGAGAGACCTAGTATGACCCTAATTTCCCCTATTAACCGGTTTTCTTTCTTCAATTAGTTACTACAGAGTGTGACCCCATAGGATTAGGTTAGCTTAGTTATAGGTTCAATCAATATTGTCCCACTAAGGCACTAACCATCATTTATTCTCTAGCAAGTAAATTTGATTACTAAACTAATTAACGTAATTAATTATCTCTATAATAATTCCTGTTATATTTAGTGATTGCCGGGAATGTCTAAGGACATATTTCTTCAATCTCCCACTTGTACGAAAACAAGAGCAAAATACTAAATTTCTTAAGTCTCTTAATGCCAAATTTGATAACACAATGTCTTTTCAAATTTCGTTCCTTAGCTTGATTGATGAGATCAAACTGTTCAAATAAGGATCAATAACTTTAATCCTATTCCGAATGACCATGCATTTTTCAAGTTCTCACTCATTAAGAGGCTCAGTCACCATTCCTATTTAATAGGAGGACTTATCTATTCTTGTATGACCATAACTCCCACTCAATTCTTAGCTCACCCGATCATTGCCTTTATAACCTCCTTTTACGGTGCGACGTTTAACAACGTCAAGGTCAAACTAATTATATTGTGGTCATTAAGACATACTCATGTATAAGGAATTCACTAAATATAAGAGTTTGATTCTACTTTTAGAATCGAATTAGGTCAAGTCTCAATGTATCAAATATACATCTATATAATCAATTAGACATCTCTATGTCTCCATAGTCCATGAAACTGCGCTATCAATTAATTATATACTAGTCTTTATTAAATAAATCACTTATGTCCAACTTAGTGATTTAGACTAGGGACTTTAAATAAATTATAATTTCAGTTCACTTTATAGGGTTCCATTATCAAAACGTTTTCGATAATCCCATTTGAAAACACAAATTATTTGGACATTTTAGGTAATACTAAACCAAACAATTAAATAAGAAACGAATTTTTATTGATAAACATTCTAAGCATAATAAATGTCCTTACAATTGTTAACATGAAGGAAGCAACCTAAAGCCATTCTCCCATATGCTTAAGCCCCATAGACCTAGTATAACTCTCATGCTTAGGTTGAACAAGCGGTTTAGTCAGAGGATCTGCTACATTATCCTCAATATGAACCTTGCTTACTTTCACATCCTCTCTTCCAACGATCTCTCGAATAAAATGGAATTTCATGAGCACGTGTTTAGATCTCTGGTGCGATCTAGGTTCCTTGGATTGAGCAATAGCAATATTGTTGTCACAATACAGCTCAATGCCATTATCAATACTAGAAACCACACCAAGCTCACTGATGAACTTTATGATCCAAACAGCTTCCTTTGCTGCGATGTACTCAGCCTCTGTTGTAGAATCTGCAATGGTATTCAACTTTGAACTCTTCCATCTCACAACTCCTCCATTGAGACAAAAAATGAAACAAGATTGAGATCGAAAGTCATATTTGTCACTCTGGAAGCTTGCATCGGTGTATCCAGTAACAACCAACTCATTGTCTCCGCCATAAGCCAAGAAGTTATCCTTAGTTCTTCGCAAGTACTTAAGGATATTCTTCGCTGCCATCCATTGCGCATACCCTAGATTTGATTGGTATCTGCTACATATACTCAAAGCATATGCAACATCCAGTCGAGTGCATATCATGGCATACATAATGGATCCTACTGCAGAAGCATCAGGAACATTACTCATATGATTGACCTCATCAGGACTCCAAGGACACTGAGTCTTTTATGCCATGTTGCACAGGAATGAAACCTCTTTTGGAGTTTTCCAGCTTGAACCTTGCAAGTACCTTATCAATATAAGTCTCTTGACTAAGTCCAATCAGCCTTTTCGATCTATCTCTATAGATCTTTATTCCCAATATGTACTTTGCCTCTCCTAGATCTTTCATAGAGAAACAATTTTAAAGCCATTCCTTGACTGACTCATGCATGGTTTTATCATTTCCTATGAGAAGCATGTCATCCACATACAAGATAAGAAAAGTAATACTACTCCCACTTAACTTCTTGTATACACAAGATTCCTCTTCATTTCTAATAAGAAAGCTAAATTTCTTGACTGCCTCATCAAATATGAGGTTCCAACTCCTTGATGCTTGCTTTAATCCATAAATGGACTTCTTAAGCTTGCATACCCTCCCTGGATTTTATGGATCTTCAAAACCTTGAGGTTGTGTCATCATAATCTATACCATGAATTTGCTTGAAACCTTTCGCCACTAACCTTGCTTTGAAAACTCTAATGTTTCCCTCCATGTCTATTTTCAACTTGAAAATCCATTTGCACCTAATGGGTTTTACCCCGTCAGGCAAATCAACCAAGTCCCATACTTGATTTTCACACATGGAATCCATTTCAGATTTCATGGCCTCAAGCTATATTTCAGAGTCTTGACACTCCAAAGAATCTTTGTAGCTAGTAGGTTCTTCTGATTCTAAAATCGTTATTTCAGAACTTTCAGTCAAAAGGAAATCAATATATCTCTATGACAGAATGATGGTCCTACTAGACCTACGTTGGGGAACAACAGAAGAAGTTTCTACCTCATTAAGTTGAGGGACTTCGCATGGAGTATCTCTAAGTGGGACGGTAGGAGGTACGTGAATTGAATGCACCGCCTCCTGAGCATTTTCATGCCAGGCCGCCTCTAACGAGGTGTTAACCTCATCCATTTGTTGCTCATCTCGAATTTCTTCGAGATATACATTACTCCCACTTGTTTTTATGGAAGGTGACAGGGAACAAGTTTCTAGAGGAACAGAGTGAGGTCCAGAAATAGGTTGTAGGAAGTGTCATTTGATCTATTTTAATAAGACAAGTATTGAGTCAAAATCCCTCGTGGTCAAGGTTTTTCTTCCTATTGGGCCTAGGAGGTTTTCCTTGTAAGTTAAACTTGTGTGTCAACTCCCTCATTTCTTTCAAGTTATTCTTAATTCCGCAAATTAGTTTAAAATTCCCCACAACAACGATTCACCCCCCTCTTGTAGTTGATCTAATGTTCATACTAGAATAACAATTGGTATTAGAGCATGTACCTCCATAAATCAGCTAACACTAAGGAGATTGTGGCCCTGTTTGACATTGAGCTTTTTCATCAGTTTTTAGAGGTTTTGAACCCATTTTAGAGTTTTGACCAGTCAAAACTCTCAAAACAAAAACGCTGCAATATGGGCGTATGGACTGGTGGGTTAGAAATAATAATAATAATAATAATAATAATAATAATAATAATAATAATAATAATAATAATAATAATAATAATAATAATAATAAATGGGCCAACAAAAAAAAGTATATTTATTTTCTAAACGATTGGAATGTCATGTGACAGTTGCCTCAGCCCTCAATATTGGGAAATCAGCATCAGGAGATAATAATAATAATAATAGTAATAATAGTAATAGTAATAATAGTAATAGTAATAATAGTAATAATAGTACTAATAGTAATAGTAATAATAATAGTAATAGTAATAGTAATAATAGTAATAGTAATAATAATAATAATAGTAATAATAGTAATAATAATAGTAATAATAATAGTAATAGTAATAATAGTAATAATAATAGTAATAATAGTAATAATAATAATAATAATAATAATAATAATAATAATAATAATAATAATAATAATAATAATAATAATAATAATAATAATAATAATAATAATAATAATAATAATAATAATAATAATAATAATAAAGACCAATGTCTATAATTGTCATTTTACACCATAAAATACTTATCAGCTTTTGTCAAACAACTAAGTGTTACCAAACACATTTATATAAACAGCAGTCAAATCCGCAGCCAGATCCACTGAATAAAAAACTTAAAACTCTAACAACAAACTCTAAACTCTAAACTCTAACAGCAAACTCTAAACTCTAACAGCTAAACTCTAAACTCTGTTTGCCAAATAGGGCCTGTACCTAACACCATGAACACTACGGGAGAAAAACTCGATGAAGGCCAGGGGTACTCAACCCAACCCCCCACCTATGTTCAATGTCAAGCACTATCCATACTAGAAGAACCGTATGGAGATCTTGATAAAAGTAGAAAACTATCAAGTATGGAGGGTCATTGAACTTGGTGACTTCGAAGTTACAAAGAAGAATGAAAAGGGTGAGCTGGTTCCTAAACCAGTTGAAGATTTTAATAAAGATGATTTTGACAAAATGGAGATGAACAACATGGCCAAGGAACTTCTCCATTGTGGTCTTGGTCCTCATGAGCACAACAGAGTCATGGGATGCAAGACTGCAAAGCAAATGTGGGAACTTCTTCAAGTTACTCATGAAGGAACAAGCGAGGTGAAAAGATCGAAGATTGATATGATTATGCATAAGTATGAAGTGTTTCAAATGAAACAAAAGGAGCCTGTTCAAGATATGCTCACTCGCTTCTCGAACATTATAAACGAACTTGAATATCTTGGAAAAGTCATTTCTCCAGAGGAACAAGTTCGAAAGGTTCTAAGGAGTCTTCCACAGGATGAAAAATGGATGGCCAAGGTTACAACACTGTTGGAAACAAAGGACTTCACAATATTCAACATTGAGCAACTTGGCTGGTTCCTTGATGACCCATGAGTTGCATCTAAGAACTCATGAAGTGAATCTGTCAAGCCTAAGGCTTTGGCTCTCAAGTCGAGGAACAAGAAGATTCGTAGACCGATGATGAAGAAGCAGCCATGATCGTAAGAAGGTTTAAGAAATTCTTTAACAAGAATTACAAAGGGAAGGTCACAAGGAAGCCTACAAAGTTGAGTCGTCATAAATGTGGAGGCCTTGATCATTTCATCAAGAAATGTCCTCAATGGGAAACCGAAAAAGCCAAAGGAAAATTCAAGGAGAAGGGCAAAGAACAACAGAAACCCTTCTCAAGAACAGACATGAAAAGAGCTATGGTAGCAGCATGGGGAGAGTCTGACTTAGACGAGGAGCAGGAACAGAAAGAAGAAGAAACTGCCCATCTGTTTCTCATGGAAAAGATTGAGGACAAAGAGGAACCATCAAACTCTAAGGTATGTTTTAATACTATTGAGGAGGAACTTACATAACTAAATAAAAGCCAACTTATAAAACTACTCTTAGAAACTTTAGATAACTACAAGGAAGTGTGCGTAAAAAGAGAACAAGTAGAAAACGCCTTGAGAGTCACTAAGAAACATTCAAATTGGCTAAACTCTTTAAAATCCGACACTGAAAAAAGATTCTTTGAACTTTTTGACAAAAACAGAGCTACTCAAGAAGCCTTTGAAAAGGTTAAAAATGAGAACTATCTTTTGAACATGGAATTGGCAGAATTGAAACTATTCTAATACCAGAATTGATTTTGAGAAATTAAAATATGATTATGAAAACGCTTTACAAGAAAATCTGGTACTAAGAAAGGAACTAGATTCCTCGAGGAACAAACTTCCTGACCCAGTTAGTTTGATCCAAAAATATCAGAACAAAGGAAGGGATGGTCTTAGTTTCAATCATAAGAAGAAAAAGAAAAAGAAAAAGTATGTAGATCTGCCATGTAACAAAATATGTTCTTACTGTGGGAACAGTGGTCACATAGTGTCAGACTGTTCCACCAGGGAATAACGCATCGAGAGGAACACTTACATAGTTAAGCAAGTCTGGAAAGTTAAGAGTGACTCAAGTCCAACAAAGGAACCCAAGCAGGACTGGGTTCCTACCACTAACTAGTTGTTATGGTGCAGACTAAAGTGAGCGGGAACAACCTGTGGTACCTCGACAGCGGTTGTTCTAAACACATGACATGAGACAAATCAAAATTTCTCTCACTCTCAGTTTACAATGGAGGAACTGTGACCTTTGGAGACAATCTTATAGGTAACATTGTAGCAGTTGGCAAGATTGGAAAATCTCAGTCACATTCCATAGATAATGTATTTTTAGTCGAGGGTTTAAAACATAGTTTGCTTAGTATATCTCAATTCTGTGATAAGGGTAATGTAGTGAAGTTTACTAATGAGTCTTGTGTAGTCAGCAATGATAGTACAGCTACCAAAATTCTGGAAGGAACAAGGAAGGGGAATACCTACGTTGTAGACCTCAACCTGGTTTTTAGGAACAACCTCACATGCTTGAGCGTAATTGAAGAGGAACCATTACTGTGGCACAAACGATGTGGTCATGCAATTTTATCATTGTTGCACAAGCTAAGTGGAAAAGACTTAGTTGTTGGGTTGCCAACAATTAAGTCTTTAAACCATAATGTTTGTGATGCATGCGTGAAAGGCAAGCAAGTGAGATCCTCATTCAAATCCAATAAAATGGTAAGTACACAAAGTCCATTGGAGCTCATTCATATGGACTTATGTGGCCCAGTAGGAATCCAAAGTAGATCAGGTAAGAGATATGTGTTGGTCATAGTAGATGATTTTTCTAGATACACTTGGGTTATTTTTCTTCATAGCAAAGATGAAACATTTGAATGAGTTTCTAACCTTTGCTAAAAAGATTCAACGAACTAATGGTTATAAATTGAAAATTTTGAGATCTGACCATGGTAAGGAGTTTGAAAACTCCAAGTTTGATGAATTTTGTAGCAATGAAGGTTTAGATCACAATTTCTCTGCTCCAAGGACTCCACGACAGAATGGTGTGGTTGAAAGAAAGAACCGGATCCTGGAGGACATAGCTAGAACGATGATTATTGCAAGCGGTCTACCAAAAAACTTTTGGGCTAACGCAGTGAACACGGCATGCTACATCATCAACCGAGTCATGCTAAGACCAATCACACTGAAAACGCCCTATGAACTCCTTAGAGGAAGAAAACCCAATATCTCCTATTTTCGTGTCTTTGGATGTAAATGTTTTGTACATAATAATGGAAAAGACAATTTAGGAAAGTTTGATGCTAGAAGTGATGAAGCTATATTTCTAGGATATGCTTCAAATAGTAAGGCTTACTGAGTTTACAATAAAAGAACAACGTGTGTAGAGGAAAGTGTCCATATAATCTTCGATGAAACTAACTCCCTGTAGGAACCAAGTTAAGATGATAACTTTGAAATAGGATTGACTCGATCTGAAGAGTCAAACCATTGTGATGACGAACTAATCCCTGCAGATAAAGAAAAGAAGCATGTTCCTGAACTTGAGAACCCTGTGCCTGATCCTCAGGGGGAACAAGCAGAAGGAGGAACTCAGGGAGAACAAGGAACACCTGAACTTGAAGAAGATCCAATGATTCAAACACCTCAATAAGCATCAGAAGCAACTATAACAACAAGGAGGTTTGATCCAAAGCCTTGGAAACACAAAAATTCTCATCCCTTAGAATTAATTATAAGTGATATTGAAAAGGGAACTCAAACGAGATCCCAAATGAAGAATTTTTGTGCTTATTCATGCTTTTCTATTTATGACAGAACCTAACGATCATATGGAAGCACTAAGAGAGGCTGATTGGATAAATGTTATGCAAGATGAACTGAATGAATTTCAGAGGAACAAGGTCTGGCACCTGGAGCCCAAGCCAAAGAACCATAAAGTAATTGGACTTAAATGGGTCTTTGGGAACAAGCTTGATGAACATGGTACAGTCATAAGGAACAAGGCCAGACTTGTAGCTAAAGGATACAATCAACAAGAAGGTATTGATTTCGATGAAACCTTTGCTAGGATAGAAGCTATTAGAATTTTGATTGCTTTTGCAGCCTTTATGGGATTTAAGTTGTACTAAATGGACGTAAAATGTGCATTTTTAAATGGCTTTTTATTAGAAGACGTCTATGTGGAACAAGCTCCCGGATTTGAAAATCCCGATCTTCCAAATCTGGTCTATAAGCTTGATAAAGCTCTTTATGGGTTAAAACAAGCTCCTAGATCTTGGTGTGAAAGATTGTCAAAATTCTTGCTTTCACATGACTTCATTAGAGGAAAAGTTGATAGAACCCTATTCCTTCGTTCAAGAGGAACAGACATATTAGTAGTTCAAATCTGTGTCGATGATATTATATTTGGTGCTACTAATGATCTTCTATGTAAGGAATTTGCTGATCTAATGAGTAATGAGTTTGAAATGAGCATGATAGGAGAATTGAACTTCTTTCTCGATTTGCAAATCAAGAAAACTGAAAGAGGAACAAAATCATCCATCAACAAAAGTATGTAAAGGAGCTTATGAAGAAATATGGACTAGAACAATCTAAAACCAACCACACTCTTATAGGAACAGGAATAAGGTTGGATGAAGACACAAATGGTAAGAGTGTGAATGAGAAGCAATATAGAGGTATGATTAGATCTTTATTATATCTAACTACCAATAGACCTGATATTGCTTTTAGTGTTGGTTTATGTGCAAGTTTCCAATCAAATCCCAAAGAATCTCACTTGACAGCAGTCCAGAGAATTCTTAGGTATTTGAAAGGAAGTGATGATCTATGTTTGTTCTAACCTCGTAGTGATGTCTTTGACTTGGTAAGTTATTCTGACGCGGACTATGCTGGAGACTTAGTTAATCGCAAAAGCACTTCAGGAATTGTCCAGTACCTAGGAACAAACTTATCTCATGGAGCTCAAAGAAGCAAAACATTGTTGTCTTGTCCACCGCAGAGTATGTGGCTGCTGCTGCAAGTTGTTCCCAGGTCTTATGGATCAAACAACAGGTAAGAGATTTTGGTAATAAATTCAAGTGTGTTCCTATATACTGTGATAATACAAGTGCTATATGTATCTTTAAGGGTCAAACATATACATATTAGGCATAACTTTTAAGAAATAACTAAATCATAACTTCTATTATTTTCATTCAATTAGGACTCAAATATGGAATTAATCAAATTAATCTTTAATTTGCATAATTGGCAATTAATAATAATTCTCAAAGTCAAAAGAAAAAAAAAACAAAAACAAAAAAAATGCTCAACTAACCGCACCAAACTGCAGTCTTTAAATTCCTCCTTTTTTTTTTATTTAAATTGGAAACTGCAGTCAAAACTGCATTATCAAATTTCCCCAAAATGAGGAACTACAATACCCACAAATTCAGCCATACACCCATGAAGCCGAAAACCACGGGGCTGAACTGAAGATCAGCCAGCAACCCACAGCTATGACAGTAGGAACCACCCCATCACCGCAACTGCCATGCCTACCGCGAACACCGGCGCATAATCGCGGCAACCAGACGGCCACCACTCGCCGGCAGTCGCGCTTCCCCGCTGTCACGTTACTACGCCAGCAACGCCGCCCTTATTTTCGCTTCCTTTCATTTACCGTCGACTCAACCACAGTGGCTACACCGAAATTTGATGCGCCATCAGCTGTGGTTGATGATATAGAATTCTCCTCAAAATTCGTAACTTTTACATGAATTAAAGGTGAAATTTTGTGATTTTGGGTTTCGAAATTTTGGGCAAATAATGTTTGAATTCATACAACAACAAAAATCAGATTTGTGGAGTTGTTATCTAGTTATTTTGCACAATCAAATGAAGCATAAACAACTAACAAATTCAAGATCCGAAAATGGGGCATAATCATGAAAAGATTTAATTGAAACATATTTTAAAACTAAATCAATCCAAATTGCCGAACAGTTATGAAGCCAAGGAATCAGATTTTTGAACTTCAAAACAAAAAAAAATTCGGATCTTTGATGAGGAAGGAAGGAAAACAACGACCATGATTATCAATTGAAACAATGTTTAACAATTTCCAATCCATTAATATCACCAAATTAATTATGCAAACTAAGCCATAAATAGATCTCTCCCTTAATTGAATAAAAATAATCAAAATAGCACATGAACATGATCATATAAACATTATGTAAAGAGGCTAAACCGATACCACTGTAGGAATATAGATGAACATATAGCGGAATTTCAGGAAACAAATTTCCTAACATCTATCACAAGATTGCATGCATAACATAAGTATGAATCATATTATAAGGAAAAGAATGTACAACCTTTGTAGCGTGTTTTCCACCGAATTGCAAGCGTTACAAGTCAAAGAACAGCAGTTAATGTCCCTCTACTTGGTCCACGAGCACCAATTGAATTCCCACGTTTGTTAGAACGGAAGATGATGAACATATTTTACTCCCTTACTTTTTAGGGAGGGTGGCCGGATTTTCCAAGGGGAAAAAATAGAGCTTTTCTCTCTTTTTCAGTTTGAAAGTTATCACAAATCAACGTTCTACTCCACACTCTTATTATAACCTTTTATAATGGAAGTAGAATAACCCTAATTTTCCCTATTGACCGCCTTTCTTTCTTCAATTAGTTACTATAAAGTGTGACATTATAGAATTAGGTTAGCTTAGTTGTAGGTTCAATCAATATTGTCCCACTAAACATCATTTATTCTCTAACAAGTAAATGTGATTACTAAATTAATCCTGTTATATTTAGTTAGTGATTGCCGGGAATGTCTAAGGACATATTCTTTCATAGACTTTGATATACCTATGAGATGCTATTTTGACAACTCACAATGAGACGTCTTATAAAGCTCCTTAATACCCCTCTCTAAATTTTGCCTAAAATTTCGTTTTTTCAAGAGTGTAACATTTATTTTTGGTAAGGAGAAAGTATATGAATAATGAAATCAAATTATGAACCAGGCAACCTGTACCGTACCATCTCGACTCCCCGTACTCCGTAATCTGCTTATACAACGAAGCGCAAAGTCTCCAACTCTCGGCTAAACTGCCCTCTTTTCCTGTTCTATTTTCCCTCATTAAATACCCCCAAAATCAAATTTCACTGATTCAATCAAACTTCCAACAATTCTCTTCAATTAATTCGAAGATAATTGCAACATCGGAAGCCGGAAAATTCCCGAAAAAACATGGCGGAAATTTCAGCTTCTAAATACAATAATCATTCTTCAACGTCTACGTCAATTACAGACTTGAACGTTGATTCACTGGCACATTGTGCTAATTACTTGAACATCCAAGATATCTCAAATATGGGAATGACCTGCAAATTCTTCAGAAATGCTGCTTACTCTGACTCCACCTGGCACCGTCTTTACAGGTATCATTTTCTTTAATTTTTTTTTAACTACATATGCATTAGAATTTGTAATACAAGCTTAACTATTGAATTTCAGTATTTGTTGGTTCTGTATGTAAAATCGGTGAAACTTGAGCTTGATTGTTGATACAGTGATAGTCTTAATAGTTAATACGTGCTCCGTTTATTAATAGAAATGACACAAACCAAGGAGGAGGGGGAGCGTGAAACAGGACCCATGTGCTTAAATAATAAAATAAAGCCTGATTTATATAAGAATTTTCCAATAAGATAAATTTTGCATCCAAAAAGGAATATGTTGTATGTATTAAGAAAGAAATGGAGGTAGTACATAAGGTTGGATTTTGATAAAATTTATTTTAGAACATGAGAACATTAAGTAGTTATCCTTTTCAAACTGCAGCCATTTTTTCCTTGAGGGCCAATCTTCTAGAAAGCCATGTGATATTAGTACTTCCTCTGTTATATATTAAATGAAACATAGGGGATTGACACTGGATTTAGGAGAGGAGAGAAATAGAGAAAAAGAAAAAGAGGGACCCATGTGGTGAGGAGAGAGATAGAGAGAAGTAAATATCAAACAGAGTAACGTTTCATTTATTTTGAAACGACATAAAATAATAAGTGTTTCATTTATTTTAGAACGGAGGAAGTAACAAATTACATTTTTTTTTTCTAAAATTGATTACTATTCTATTGTTCTCACATTCTCATATAACAATCGGTTCTCACTTGGACCTTATTCTCTCTATATTTATTATGGTAGATTTCGGTTTTATGCTTTGATCGATGGGTGAAAATTGAGAAGTGCTTGCTATTATGGTTTCTAAGTCTATGGCATTGTTAGTGAGCATGTGCAATGCGTGTACTGGTATTTCTAATTTTTTTTTTTAAATCACTGTTATAAGGGAGAAATGGCCAGAGCACATGTTGGGTCAAATGCCTCAAGGATCACTAGTGAGAGATGCATATTTGAGCCGGCGTGCTGCTGTACACCGGTTTAGCTTTGTTGATCCTTTGGTTGCGGATTTCTATACTGATGCCAGGCCATTCGATCATGTCTTGTTAGGGAAGAATGACATAGTCTTCTCACAGGTGTGTTGCATGCTCTTTCATTTGATTTTCATGTCTTGGCGAATGTATGAAGTTGTATAAGGTTTGGGGGTAGGGGTGGAGACAGGTCTTTAGAAGAAAGGAGTCCGGATGCATACATGAAAAATATATTGAATGTAAATTGATTTTCCATGGAAAACGTTTTCCTACCAAAAACATAATTTTAAATTAGTTTTCCGTTATTGGGTTCCTTAATAGAAAAGGTGGAAGAAAGGAAAAATGAAAATGGAGGGGAGATGATGGATGAGACAAGAGAAAGGTAAGGAATAGGGAAGGAAAATATGACATTCCTTGCTTATGAAATGAAAACATTTCTCCATTCAGAAGAACTTTTTCCGTCAACGGGAAAACTATTTTCCGCCCATTACAAACCAGCAAAGTAAAGTTATTTTCCTCCTAACCGAATACTCTTTTACTGTTAGAGGCAATTTATTTGTTTTGTTTTGTGGAAGCAAAGTAATGAATTGTATATTACGAACTTACTAAACCTCACAATAATCTCTTTGTCTATGTATAATGTTAATAAATCTCTAAGAAGTAAGAATGTAGGAACTTAATATACATGAAGTATATTCAAGGTGACATTAACAATAAATGAAGTATGTAAATACAATGAGAGCTCACCTGATTGAGATTGACAAAAAAAAGAGAAGATCGATATATTTGTTGGAAACATTAAGACTAGAGTTTCTTTTTTTAAACAGAAAAATGGAAGAGATTGAGGACCTTGTTTCCTCCGCTTTAAGAATTAAATCAAGTGCTGGTTTTGGTGAAATTGGTGTGTCAATGTGGATGGAAAAGGGAGGCGAAAACTTCTTTGGCAACTCTCGCAAGTCAAACTCACCACCAAGGGAGATAACTTAATCTATATCTTTTACTCTTTTCACCATTAAGCCAACACTAGTCTCATCATTTCATGACAATGTATGTGAACTATTTAGGTGTCTAAATTCTCTACTAGGGGTGAGGTTATAGTTGTGTGCTAAGGAGCTGGGGTTTAGGCCTATGTCATGTCCTTTTTTAGCTGCAGCCTTGCTTTTTTTTATGTTTGAACTGGTGTGAGGTTTATATGACCCCTCTTTAGCTTTGGTTCTGATTTCAGCTTTCGTTTTTGGAAGGCACATCACAATGGTAAGATAATTCTAGATGTGTTAGGTTGACGTTATGTTTATGGTTTTGTGGGGTTCATAGCCTTCCCTCAATTTCGGCTGTATTTCTGATATATGGTGGCTTTATAAGTTTAGATTCCTTTATTCAATACACTCTCAATATACATGGTGATGTTTGGTTATCCAAGTAGAGCACCTTTCAAGGATCAACTGAATCCATTTACTTTACATAAAGCTGATCATAGCCATATCAAGGGGGTGCAGGCTTCCATATTGCATCTTGCTATTTGAAAAGAAAAACTATAAATTTTATTTTTGAGAAATATATGTATGATTTAGCATATGGTCCCCTGCAAATTGCAATGTCCAGGTTTCGTGGCCTCTACTCTGAATTTATTGCAAGTACTTGCAATTTTACATGGTTATGGATCGGAAGTTTCAATTCAATTCACCAAAGACATTCAAAATATTTTCAATAAATGGACAGACTATTCCTTGGGCACATATGCTTGCTGGATACTAAGAGGCAAGTCCGTGTAACATGGGGTTTGAACTCTAGAAAGGTGATGATTGGAGTGCTCCTTTTGGAGTCTTTGGTGGTTAAGATCTTTCCGAGAGGATTGCACTATAGTTGTCTTGGAGGAAATTTGAGTTGTCATATTGTCGTCGATTATTTTCATGATGGGAATTGTTTTGGATGCGTTTCAGTGTGGCTGTGGGTCTTCTGATGCAAGTTATGAAGGATCTTGGTTCTAGGTGAGTAGAGGGCCTGAGAAGTTGTTTGGATGATCAAATTTCCTAGAGAAGACGCTCTTATCTGGTTTCAGCTGCAAAAAGTTAACCTTTATGTTCCGTGCCTTTACATGGAGCGCCTGGATGACAGATTGGTGTTTACTCCTACTTGAGATGTCACTCAATGGAAATTTTATTTAGTAATCTCCTCTCTCAGCACATTTTCATGCGTATAGTTGGCTTGGCTTTTATATACTTGTTCTAATGTCTATGTTTTATTTGCTTCTATCTTCCACTTGTTACATAATTGAAAAGGTCTGTTCTGTATGCACCCAATATCAGACGGACTATGGTCCTTGTCAAAATATGAACTCTTTTTGTTTGCCTTTAACCATTCATTAGTAACTAGTTACCATGTAGCTATAATTTACGTGTTTTTATATGTTTTTCAACAGGGGTCGCTGGTACAACTTCTGAAGATTGATGATTTTTTAAATGGTAAAGAGTGCCTTGTTTCTTTAAGGGACCATAAGGCAAGGATTACATGTATGAGGTAAGTTCAGAGCATATTACGGCATGTTTAACTTCCTATATTACATGTCAAACATGTTATTAATGCTGGATGCCAGAAAAGGGATGGGAATAAGAAAGATTTTTGTTGAGTTTGGCTCTCCTTATCTATGATCACTTCCCACCCCCTTGTTGAAATTATGGCCCTGAATACCTGCACATTTTACAGCACAAGTGGCAGATTGTAAAGGTTTATAGGAAAATATCAGCAGGCTTTGAGAGAGAGGTTCCTGAGATAGCATTATAGATATTTTATTATTTTAACAAATAAAGTACTGTTGAACATTGTCAAGTTACTTCTGGAATAATGTGAAGTAACTAAAATATAGTCTGCTGTCCAATCGTGCGGAAAGACATCTGGAAGTTTAGATTTAGATTGAGCTCAAGGCTTTAATTTTTTTTAAGCTTACTCTCTGAACTCTTTGCTTCTTTTTGTTATTCTTTAAGAAGTTTTCTCTATGCAATATTATCTTCTATTAAAGTATTAATTTACCCTTTGGGTTTTCTCACCTTCAAGGGTCCAAACTCTTCGTGTTAAGGACATAAGTACCATCAAAATCCTCAATATTAATTTAATAAATACTCCTTATGTCCCAAAATGAACTTCCCTCCTTCCGTTATTGGGAGTCGCGAAAATAACTTCATACTTCCTTTTTACACTCACTTTACCTTTTCCTCTCACTCCATCTCAACACATTTCTCTTTCTTCTGACACTTGGCATCCTCCTTAGGTGTGAAGTGTCTTTTCTTTTATCCTTTTATATAAATAAAATAATACTTCCCCTAAATCTTTTATCCTTTTATCCAAGCTCTTTGGCGCGTAGTTTTAGGAGGGTAACAAACAAGGTAACATATGAATATTTTCCGCAATATTAACATTGTAAGAGGAGTGATTGAGTTATTAAGTGTCAAGAAGATTACGTGTCAAGAAGCTTGGTAGCACTTGAAAAGAAACAAGAGAAAGTATAATATAAAATAATAATGAAAGAAGATTGGGGATAATGTATGGTTTTGTTTGAGATAACTATAATTAAAAAATATTAGGATCTGAAATTATACATCCCTCCTACATATAATTGGAATAGTATATTATACTATTATTATAGATTTATAATAATTAAGTTTGTGTGATGAACCAAGAAAGGCCACCTGTCATGCTGATGTATTCAAGGCGCAAAAAGAAAGGAGAGCCAAGTAACAACAAGTGAATGGAAAAGATACTGAATTTTGTTAGGAAATAATCATTAATTCATTATGTTACTGAGTTGTCTCATGAGCAGTAGTGGATTGTTAGAATAAAAAGGGAGAGAAGAGAGAAAAGGGTGGAAAATATTTTGTGGAAAGTTGTCTTTAGTGGAGAGGAGCTGAGTCTCTCGAACACTCAGTATTTTGTATCTTTCTCTTTTGCTGAAATACAAGAAACCATCTATCTTCCTTCCATATTTCTTCTCTGTTGGTTATTTGTTGGCTGTAGGTGAAGCAAGTTCATCTCAAGTGGTACTAGAGCATTCGATCATGGCACCTCCAAACGCTAAGCAGCGCATTGAGATAGTGGAGGAGAAACTCGCCGGTTTGGACAAAACCATCGTTGAGCGCGTGGATCGTGCTGTGGAGAAGGCGATCGCGGCAGCCTAACTCTTCCTTGCGCGAGACCATGACAGAGCAGATCCAAGAGGGACAATCGGGGGTCGCGAAGAAGGTAGGAGAAGACATGGTGGCTTTGGGTTTGAGGTTAGAAGAGAGGTTGACTCAGGACAGAGAAAATCAAGAGGTGTTGGTCAACCAACTGAAGGTCGACCAGTGTAAATTCCAGGAAGAAAGTAAGTCGGCGATCTCGACCTTGCAAGTGTCACAAGTCATGCCGGAGGAACCGCCGAAAAATAGTGGGAATCGTGGTGGAGGACTTCGTGGTAATGGATTTGGGTTGTGGAATGGCGGTTTTGGAGGCGTGGAGGGAAGTGATGGTGGCAACACCGGCGGTGGGATGTATCGGGGTAATGGCCCTGGTGGAGGAAATTGGAAGTATCGAAAACTTGACCCCGTGTTTGATGGAACCGATCCCGATGGGTGGATTCTTCGGGTGGAGCGATACTTCTCGTTTTACCGGCTGTCTGAGGAAGAGAGGTTGGAGGTTGCTGTGGTGGCGATGGAAGGCGACGCACTCCGTTGGTGGCAGTGGGAGAACAAGCGACGACCCATTAGGTTTGTGGGAGGATCTAAAAACTTTCATACTTCGCCAATTTCGGCCGGAACATGGAGGTTCGTTGTGTAAACAGTGGTTGGCGACGTCACGGGACGGCGGGGTGGCAGAGTAAGTACGTAAGGAAATTTATTGAAATGGCGGCTCCTCGGGACGTAATTCCGTAAACGTTGCTCCTGGGTCAGTTTGTGAATGGGTTAAAAGAGGAGGTGAAAGCTGAGTTACGTTTTCTAAACCCACTTAACTTGGAGCAAGCCATGGAGATGGCGGGCCGGATAGAGGAGAAAAACCGAGTAGTTGGGTCCAAGAAAGGGGGGGCCAGTCAACAAAGGTTTGGGCCTTACTCTTCTTACAAGAGCCCTAACCCTAGCAATTACTCACCCTCCGTTGCTGGAACTCAAACAAGCACAACTGGGCCGAAGACTTAGGCTGGAGAATCACACTCTTCTATTTCTAGTCCAAAGTCCACCAGCACATCTCCTAAACTCTTTGGTGCAATTAAACGACTCACTGAGAAAGAATGGCAAGACAAGAAAGCAAAAGGGCTTTGTTATCGATGTGACGACAAATGGTCCCTGGGTCACCGGTGTCGAGGAAAGGAGATGAACGTCGTTCTGGTCGACGATGATGAAGATGCAGACACGGAGTTCGGCGGCAGCGAATTCCCCACTTCGCCCACCGGTGAGATAACAACTGAGGTATCTTTAAATTCCGTTATTGGATTATCGAGTCCTCGTACTATGAAATTGACCTGCAAAATTGGGGAAAGCGATGTGGTGGTCATGATTGACCCCGGTGCAACACATAACTTTATTTCCCTACTCACTGTTGAAAAGTTGAGAATTGAAATTTGGGGATCTGGTGGTTTTGGTGTTTCTCTCGGGAATGGAGAAGCAATTCGTGGTCAGGGGGTTTGCAAACAGGTGAGGGTGGAACTAGAAGGAGGAATTGTAGTCACGGAGGATTTCTTACCTCTGGAGTTGGGTAACTCGGATATTATACTTGGGATCCAGTGGCTTGAGAAGCTGGGTACGGTAGTGACAAATTGGAAAACGCAGGTGATGCAGTTTAAGTTAGACGGCGTGACAGTCACATTAGTGGGAGAAGGCTCGCTCCAAAGTTTCATTACAGGCCATATTTCGTACCATACGTAAAGAGGGAGGTGGATTATGGTTAGAGTTCAACCAGGTGGAAGGTTCGACGAAGGAGGAAAAGGCGGGAGTTAGAGGTGAGGTACCTGATTTTTTGGGTGACTTAATGACTGAGTTTGGGGCCGTGTTTGCACCACCAGCAGGGCTGCCACCACAAAGGGGGCATGAACATGCCACCATTTTGCAAGAAGGGAGCAACCCGGTCAGTGTATGACCCTATTGATACCCGCACTTTCAGAAAAATGAAATTGAACGTTTGATACGAGAGATGTTGGCTGCTAAGATCATTATACTATCCACTAGTTCTTTTTCCAGCCCGGTACTACTTGTCAAGAAAAAAGATGGCTCGTGGCGATTTTGTGTTGACTACCGCGCATTAAATAAGGAGACGGTTCCGGACAAGTATCCGATACCTGTGATTGATGAACTTTTGGATGAATTGCATGGGTCTACTTGCTTTTCTAAATTGGATTTGAAGGCGGGGTACCACCAAATCCGGGTTAGGCCAGAAGATACCCACAAAACAGCCTTCCGAAGCCACGAAGGACACTATGAGTTTTTGGTCATGCCATTTGGGTTGACCAACGCTCCGGCAACGTTCCAATCGTTAATGAATAACATTTTTCGGCCTTTTTTGAGGAGGTTTGTTTTAGTGTTCTTTGACGACATCCTTGTTTACAGTAAAACCAAGGATGAACATGTGATGCATCTTAGGTTGGTGTTGGAAGTTCTGTCCCAGCAGCAATTAGTGGTTAATTTCAAGAAGTGTGAGTTCGGGAAGCCGGAAGTAGCTTACTTGGGGCATGTTATTTCCAACCAAGGGGTAGCGGTTGACATGGAGAAAATTCGGGCTATGCTAGAGTGGGTGGAGCCAAAGGCGATCAGGGAACTTCGGGGATTCCTTGGACTCACCGGCTATTACAGAAAATTCATAGCCAATTACGCACAAATAGCCCAACCTCTCACGGAGCAACTGAAGAAAGATTGTTTTTCTTGGTCTGAACGGGCTACAGAGGCGTTTAGTCGCTTGAAGCAAGCCATGACCAGCCCCCCCAGTTCTGGCCATGCCTGATTTTACTCAGACCATTTGTTGTTGAGACAGATGCCTCTGGGTTTGGGGTAGGAGCTGTCCTGATGCAAGGGGGACGACCCATTGCCTTCTTTAGCCGGTTACTCGACCCTCGTTCACAGCACAAGTCAATCTATGAAAAGGAACTCATGGCTATATACTTAGCCGTGCAACGGTGGAAGCACTATCTGTTGGGTCGACATTTCAAAATCCGAACGGATCAACAGAGTTTACACTTCATCACTCAACAACGTGAACTGGGTGCTGATTTTCAGAAATGGGTGAGTAAACTAATCGGGTTTGATTTCGAAATACAATTTAAGCCTGGCACTTCTAACCGGGTGGCCGATGCGGTATCAAGAAAGGAGGTGGGTGAAATGGAATTGGGCGCCTTAATTACTTCACATGGAATTAATTTGGGAGATTTGGAGAATGAAATTGCTAAAGATGGGCTGCTGCAGAAAATTAAGGAAGATCTGCATTCAGGTACTACTCCTCACTGGGCTTTTTCAGTTGTTGATGATAAGCTACTGTACAAAGGCCGTTACGTAATTCCCAGCACCTCGTCATTCATTCCCATCTTGTTAAGGGAGTACCATGATTCCCCGGTGGGAGGTCATCAAGGTGATTTGAAAACTTACTTGAGGATGGCAGCCGAGTGGTACTGGATGGGGATGCGGAAGGATGTGGCCGACTATGTGAAACGTTGTGGAATCTGCCAACAGAACAAGTTTTCTCAACAGTCCCCTGCTGGACTTTTACAACCACTCCCATTACCAACCTTGGTATGGGAAGATATATCGATGGATTTCATCGAAGGCCTGCCTTTATCTAAAGGGGTAGATTCTATTCTGGTGGTAGTAGACCGACTGTCCAAGTATGGTCACTTTATTGGTCTACGTCATCCATTTAGTGCCTTGACAGTAGCAGAAACTTTTGTTAAAGAAATTGTGCGTTTACATGGGTTTCCGGCTTCAATCGTCTCTGATCGGGACAGAATTTTCTTGAGCATTTTTTTGGCGGGAGTTGTTCAAACTGCAAGGTACAACTCTCAAGCGAAGTACAGCTTATCATCCGCAAATGGATGGCCAAACGGAGATTGTAAATAAGGGAATTGAGACGTACTTGCGATGTTTTGCTGCTGGACATCCGAGACTTTGGGCTAAATGGCTTCCTTGGGCAGAATTTTCCTACAATATTTCCCGCCACATGTCCACCAAAATGACTCCCTTTAAAGTCTTGTATGGAAGAGACCCGCCACATTTGTTACGTTTGGGTAAGGGCCACACTCCTGTTGATTCACTTGAAGAAATGTTACTGGACAGCGACGCCATCTTGGATGATTTGCATTTGTATCTCCTGCGCGCCCAGCACAAGATGAAGGTTGCAGCAGATTCTAAGCGAAGAGATGTGGAATTTGCAGTGGGAGAGAAGGTGTACTTGAAGATACAACCATATCGCCAACGTTCATTGGCTAAGCGCCCTTTTGAGAAGCTAGCTCCGAGGTTTTATGGCCCATTTCCCATCATCAACCGCATTGGGGCTGTTGCATACAAGTTACAGTTGCCGGAAACTAGTAAGGTTCACCCGGTCTTCCACGTCTCCCAGCTCAAGAAGGCAATTGGTGATGCACCTGTGGGGGCACACATTCCACCTCAGTTGACTACAGACTTGGCATTAGTGGCTGAACCGGAAGAAGTCCTTGACATTAAATCTGTACAGGAAGGAAATGTCTCTCATATTGAGGTGTTAGTGAAGTGGAAGTCACTGCCTCCATTTGAGGCCACATGGGATGATGCTACTATGCTGAACGCGCGTTTTCCATCCTTCCACCTTGAGGACAAGGTGAGTTTTTGGCGGCGGGGTATTGTGATGAACCAAGAAAGGCCACCTGTCATGCTGATGTATTCAAGGCGCAAAAAGAAAGGAGAGCCAAGTAACAACAAGTGAATGGAAAAGATGCTGAATTCTGTTAGGAAATAATCATTAATTCATTATGTTACTGAGTTGTCTCATGAGCAGTAGTGGATTGTTAGAATAAAAGGGGAGAGAAGAGAGAGAAAAGGGTGGAAAATATTTTGTGGAAAGTTGTCTTTAGTGGAGAGGAGCTGAGTTGAACACTCAGTATTTTGTATCTTTCTCTTTTGCTGAAATACAAGAAACCATCTATCTTCCTTCCATATTTCTTCTCTGTTGGTTATTTATTGGCTGTAGGTTAAGCAAGTTCATCTCAGTTTGAAAGGAAGGGATGAACAATATTTACCCAACTCCAATAAGGTTATCTCATAGGGTGATGTACTTTTTCTAGGGAGCCCAGGTAAAGATGTAGCAATCAAATAAAGCACAAAAAGTCGCTCATGTTCGGTTTCCCGGTGATGGTTCGATTTCAGATTATTATATAGATAATGAAGCAATAGAGTTTGTATAGAAATCTTCATGCTTCACTAGTGATGCTTCAAATTCTAGCATGCAATAGTGCACTTGAATTTTGTAGGACATGGTACTATTCTATTGGCTTACTACCTTTTCCCTCGTCAGTAAATTGTGTACCTATTGTTGTCGCTTCCTTACTCTTTTCTGATCTTTGCTTCCCTGCAGTGGTGCTTTTTTCTAAGGAGTAAATTCTGGTAACTTAGAAGTATCCGTCCTGGTTGGTTGACTCGACTGTAAACAATTACTTTCTCCGTTTAAAATACGTGTACCATTTGCATAGTATTTACTATTCACATCTTACACTTTGATTATGTGGTGATTTATATTTTACGAAAAACATAGTCATATGAGATCCTGTTAGATTCGTCTCAATATATATATATATATATATATATATATATATTTAAAACAACTTTTTGTAATTTTTACTTATTGATAAATTTTTTTGAAGTGAAAATTCATTCATTAATATGAAGTCATGCGAGATACTACATCTACATTGACTAAAAAATACAGATCAAATTGAAAAAAATTAACTCTAATAAACCACGATCGTTGAGCAGAAATAACCCGTCTAAATACCCTCTTTCACATTGCTGTCAGATGCAGCGTTCTACGAGGGGGTCTAACGATCTGATGTAGTTTTGATGTAGAACTAGAGTTAATTCAACCGATGGTACGCGAAGTACTGACGCCATTGCAATCCCGCACAAAATCCTATCATCAAATCAAAGTTCAACTAGAGCCAGATCCAAACCCCGCTAACACACAAAGAATTTAAACTAATACACCCACCGTGGAGGGGGTGACTACAAAATCCATGAAGGGGACTAAAGTCATCACACAGATGAGACTTATTGAAAACAGCGAAAAAGCGAAAGAAACAAGAAAACAAACTAGAAAGTGCAAAAAGGAGAGAAAACACCCATGGCAATTGGCAGCCCCTCTAGAGGATTTTATGTGAAAAGAGGAGAGAGAGAGAGAGTTTCAAAAAATAAAGTTATGTAATCTTTCTATCCTTACTTATTGATAATTAAAGATATTAATGTTTGAAAATGTTTGAAACCATGCATCGGCAAGTGTGAAAACATGAAATGGTGCAACTATTTCTAAACGGAGGAAGTATATGTGTTGATTCTAGCAGGAGAAACAGTGTACTGAAGATAACATTTCAGACCCACTATATGGATTAGGGTTAAAGCACTTTTATCACGTGCATAACTGCATACCACTGAAGTCTGTCCTGCATATAACTTTTTGTACTTGGTAAGGTACTTCTGCCTAGTGGTATTTGGTAGTTAATTGAAATTAAAATCAGCAGCATTTTGTCATAGGTGTCAAATAGGAGATACCAAAGGGCGGCAGAGATTCAGAACACTCTGGTAGTTTCTTTTTTTTTTTTTTTTTTTTTTTTTGAGATAGGAGTTTCAGACCTTCCCCAAGAGAAGCTAACTTAAGAGATCAACTTGTATTACTCCAAAACTGTTCCTCATACTTACCAGTTCTACCTTTCTGTGCTGCTTTATTTTACTTTTTCTGTTTGGCAACATACTATCTGAATAACTCATTGTCAATATACTTGACTACTTGAGTCTGATTTCCTGATAATATCTTACACCCCCCCCAAAAAAAAGGGAAAAGAAAAGGTAATAAAAAACTCAAGAAATGTGCTCTTACGGCCTGTTTGGTTAGTGGTCATAAATGGTGGTAATGTTAATATAATTTAATGTAAATTTGTGAAGAAATTCTAATATCAATACCCATGGTAATGAACTTTTATCACAAAACATGAGTTTTCCTTTATAAATTTCCATTACCACCCAATACCACCTTCCGAAGTGGTAATGGGTGGTAATAAAATTTTAGGAAGAAAATGGATGTTTAGGGATGAGATAGCATTACCATAGGTAATGACATGGGATTCTCGTTACAAATTTATACTACAACGCATTACCATTACCACCATTTATGACCACTAACCAAATGAGCTGTTAGTGTAATCAAGTTACAAGTTTAGACCGTAAATTTAGAGAGCACATGGGCCTGGTTTTGTCTCCATAATAATGTTTGTGATTCCACTTCTTGTAGAGTCATAAAATTAAAGATTCAACCATAGTGTTAATGACTTAATGCACTCTGGTTGAAGCAGGGCAGTGTTTTTCATTCAGTTTCACTCTCTTGCACAGAATATGTGTTAGATATCTTTCTAATATGTAATATGTACCATGCAATTATGTATCTTCTGCAGATTGTTTCCAATCGACGAGGCATCTTTTATCCGAAGTGAAGCACAAAATGATGGAAATGTACTGATAACCTCAAGTTCTGATCACTCCATCCGTCTCTGGTGGAAGGTATGATGGTATTCTTCCCTGTTAATTAATTCTGAAGGCTATCAAATAAGTTAATTGATTAGTTTAATTTGGAATTTTTAACGACCAAGAAAGGATTTTATCATTGTAATTGTGATGGGATATCTAATTAATTATGTGTTACTAGTCTTACTACAATAATATATTGAATTCTATGTCCTTGTAGTGATAATGCAAGTCCTTGTGATGATAAGGTTAATCAATTACGACAAACTACATAGTTTTAATGAGTAAATAATATTTTGATAGATGATGTGCTAGCGGGTAACGAAACTTTTAGTTTCTTAAAGTGATGACAATGTATCTTTATAATTGTATTAATTTATTATCATGATGAATAAGTTTTTTGGTGCATATTACAATCGCACAGAACAATGACCACATAGTTTACGGGGTGGCAATGAGCAACAATATCACTTGTATTATTGTAGGAGAAAATTTTGCCTACCTCGTTCTAGTGTTCGATTTAATTACATAGAGAAAAACTACGGATAGTCATTATGTGTTTTTTGCCACCTCCAAATCAAATAGACAAGACCGGACTCTATCAAAATAATATCCCTAATCCAGTCTATCTAGTGTCATTTTAAAGATTACAACTCTTCTTGAGAACAAAGAAAAAATAATCAAACAATAATTCGAATATAATTTGCTAGGAACTCAGCTAGACAAAGCAAATAAATAAGAACAGTTACTAGATAGTATTGTATTGATTATCCAAGTAAGAAAACCAAACACAATCGACACTCATTCGAGAGGATGTGGAGCTCTCCCAAGTAACTTTCTCTCACTCTTTTTGGATATCTCTTCTTTCATTCTTGTGCTTTATTTATAAGCTACTGAGGTGATGGATACATCCCCCCTTTCTGACACTTTCCCTATATTCCCTCCTTTCATAACAGATTCTCCTAATTACAGATATCCCCAGAAATATCTATAACAGAATTCTTGCTGATGTGTAATATGTGTATTCACCAAAACACGTCATAACTTAAATGAGACTATTGACATATTTGCCCCTCTCCTTGTGCCTCCTTGTATAGGTGAACTTAATAGGTGGTCTTGCATTACCCCCTCCCACACTGCCACCTTGTAAACAGGGCAGGTCCTTCCACTTGATAAGCACTTCAGTAGTGAGGAGTTGGCCTTGTGTGTTATTTCTTACTCCAAGCACAGTCTTTGGTTCATCTACCATAACCATGTCAGGTGAGAGTTGTGGTGGGAGTTGTGAGGGAGTGACAGATGCCCCCACAGAAGCCTTGAGCTTGGAAATGTGAAAGACATTATGGCTCTTGACATTAGGGGAAAGCTGAAGTTTATAGGCCACCTTGCCCACTCTTTGTATAACCTCATAAGGACCATAGAACCTGGGTGCCAGCTTCTCGTTAGGCCTCTTTGCTAAGGAAATTTGTCTGTATGGCTGTAAATTGTAATGTCAAATAGACCTGGTCTCCAACTTCAAACTCTAGATCTCTTCTGTGGGTATCTTCTTGTTGCTTCGTTCTGTGCTGAGTGCTGATTAAGTGGCTCTTGAGATCATCTAGTATAGCATACCTCTCCATTGAAGAATCTTCTAGAGAATAAACTGCCTGCTGCCCCTTCATCAGGATAGGCTGCATACAGGTGGACCTCCTAGACTATCTTAAGTGTAATAATTGGTTGGGTATGGTATTGCAGTTGAGTTGGCAATCTCACATCTTTAGACCCCTCCAAAGATAGTAATAGAAGAGCAAATTTAAAATATTTTTGATGGCTGAAACAATTTTAATTCCTATGGTATAGTCTAAATGTGCTAGTTCACCGTTGTCAGTTGTCACTTTTCTCTTCCCTTTCTGTCTGAAGTTAAAAGGTGATGTTCAAGGTAATGATCAGGGTTTGATGCTCCACGCCCTACAAAATATGACTCAACTAACGCCGACAGAAAAATATGTAGGCTCTTGTTGAGCATCAAGCTAATGCAATATCTAGGAAGGGGCATAAATAGAATGGGAAACCGACGTCAGTTAGAGCCTTAGAGGGATTCTTGAGAGGGAAGATTGATCACGGTTTGATGCTCCACACCCTACAAACTATGACTTGACTAACACCGACAGAAAAAGATGTACCCCTTTGCTGAGCATCAGCCTAATGCAATATCTAGAAGGGGCATAAATAGAATGGGAAACCTAAGTCAGTTAGAGGCATTCTCAAGAGGGAAGGCACAGGGTAATTAGGAAAGTTCAAGCCTTTCGAATGCTTGGAAGACTGAAATAGATTTCTTATTTTAATCATATCAGCTTCTTCGTTCTCTTAATCTTTTTTTTTTTTGACAGATAAACATAACTGTCATTTCAAGAAAATAGGATCAGGTTAGTAACGAGTAACGACAAAACTCCAACATAAAGTGAAACTAGCCCAGAAGAAACCAAAACTTCAGCTAGTAACAAACAGAACCTACATAATCGAAACATAGACTTCAAACACAACCTGAACCAGAAAACCTCAAGACAGTAAAGCTGCACGCAACTCGGCAGTACCCCTGCAGGCCACTCTTTACAAAGCTGCTGAAGACCAGTGAATCTTCTTTTATTCTTCTTAATCCACAAACTGTAATAGGTCTGCAAACAGCGTGCCATACAATTTGGTGGACTAACTTCTTTTGGCACTTGGCGGTAGCAATCTTGACTTTTATTTTTAAACTAGAAGTTGTGGACAATGCAACTGAGTAAGAGCTGCAGTACACAACTGGGTATTGTATTTATACTGGAGGAATTGGTGATCTAGACTCTCGTTTTCTTTCTTACACAGAACACACACTGGATCACAAATCACTTGCCACTGCAGCAGCCTATCAACTGTAAGCAACTTTTGCCGGAGCACAAGCCAGACAGTAAACAGACCTTTCGGTGTAGCAGCATTGAGACAAATAACCCTTCTCCAATGAAATTGCACATGAGTTCCACAGAGCAAATACTAGCAGTGCTTGATAGAGTTCCTCTTTTTCAGCAATACAGCCCCATCCTCCACAGTTGTCAACAATCCTAGTACAGCTAACAATCTTCCTCACTATCCAAGAATGATTAATAAAGGGCAATAAATCACCATTCTTAACATAACAACTATAAAGGCATCTCACCCAAAGCCTGTCCTGCTTACTGGCAAGAGCCTACAGAAGCTTTGTAACTGCATTTCAATGGAATGATATTTCTGATACATTAAGCCCTCCTGCAACCTTTGGCCAGCAATTTTTTTCCCAAGACATTAGGGCTTTTCTTGACATGGAAATATCACCTGTTTATAAAATCAACCTACAGTACCTCCGAGCCTCTTTCAACACCTTAGGAATAATTAAAAAAGCTGGCACCAGAAGATTCGTTACCCCTCCAAAATAAACATATATTTTCTTAAAATTTGCTGCAAGGCGTTGTTCTTTTAATTTCTTCCTATGTCAGTCAGGCTTGGATAAAGTTTCTACCCAGATTCGGGTGTCCAACTCGGCCATTTTGTAGAAAAATGTTAAGTTTTTTGTTTGAGATGAAGTATCCAAGTATGATGTCGCGTCCGACATGGTATGAGTTGACACGCGACACTTGAGGCAGATGAAGGTGCCGAAGTAACAGAGATTTCTTCTTCTCAAATTCCAGTTAATTAGATCCTCTATCCCCACTCACAATTAGCTTTTTAAAATAAACAATCTACTTTTGGTCACCATTTTCTCTCTTTTTTCCTTTAAAATTGGGATGTGCACGCACCAAACACCCACTTTTTTGTGTCTCTGTTTGTCCACTCCTAAATTTATGTGCCCTGAATAAATGTTAACCCTGAGCTGGGGGGAGGGAGTATATCTTTTTGGAGGTGAGGGAGTATATATCTTGGAATTAATCACATAAACGCTATATCCTAACACCTTGTAAAAGTGATGACCAATCATAGCAAAATCTTCAGTATCATAAGTATGAATTTCAAAACACAAAAAGACACTGTAGTATCTGGACAAGGTTAATAATCTGGGCAGAAAAGCACAGAAAGGTCAGTTTTCATTTATCTATTTTTAGGAATAGAGGTGATATTATAAGATTTCCAGTAGATCTTTTGAGTTTAAGTTAATAATAAGATTTTAAATAGAGTTGAAATTTCCAACTAATTGGGCTACTTATTTATTTATTCAGTTGTAGTCCTGAACTTGTTAATCCATGCCTTTTGCATCAATTGATGAAACTAGGATCATTTCTCACCCTCATGGCTTTACCTATGGCTTTTGTGCTGGAAGATTCATGACCTTTGCTTGGTTATTTTATGAGTTTCTTAGTCGCCTTAGTATTATATCCATCGCAGGGTTCTTGCTTTCGATGTTTCAGAGGTCATAACGGTCCTGTTTCTGCACTCTCAGATAAATTATTGGGTGATAAGGGTAGCAAAGTGCTTGCTAGTGGAGGGGAAGATGGCACAGTTCGTCTGTGGTCTCTCAGTTCAAGTGGCAAACGTGGCCAGCATGCCTTGAATGCGACTCTGCATGGGCATGTGAAACCAATTAAATTAATGACAGTTGCCGGGTATGGCTTCATTTTGACAGGAATTTACTTTGTTATTACTTTAACATCATAATGGTTATAGCCGAGGTAATGTTTATCTGATGTTAAATTTTCTAGTTATATCTCCTGCATATAGTAATACCTCGTTACTAACATTTACTAGAAAGAAGCATCTCAAATACTATCCCTAAATCGCAGTTTAGTTATTGCCTGCCTGGACATAAAAGGCATTTCGAGGACCACAAACTTCCAGATTATAAATACCAGTGAATATCTACATATCTGACATGTCAAGGCTTAATTTCCCTTTGCTTTTATTGGGAGCTAATTGACATTGTTTCTCAAGTTGTCGCTTTTTCTTCCTATATTTCTCATTTTCGCCATCTTCATTGTGTTTGGCTACATTACGTTCTAATGATTAGTAGTTACATTTACTTATTTAACATTCAGGCCTTCAGTGCACGCAGATTACGTCTAGTCTCTTGTCTATGAGGTTGATCCGTTGATACATTTGATTTTGCTAATTTTCTTGTGCTTTTCAGGCACAAGACTTCGCTTTTGATCAGTGTTGCAACAGATTCTAAGGTGGTACATCACTTCTCTTCTTGATTTTCTTTTTTGGATTTTCCACTCTTGATAGGAAATTCTTTCTCATGGAGATGAGGAAATTTGGTAGGCACAATGAGTCAACATTTTTTGATACTAATCTTGCCAAAAAGGGAAAATGGTGAACTTGTCCGAGTTTGTTGACAACCCATTGAATTTACTTATAAACATTGACCAAATGATTTGCTATTTGCTCGATAATGATAGATTTCTTCTATTATTATTTCTTGTTGAGGTAAGATTGCCCATATTAGGTATTTAGGGGTGTGGTCGGGGAAGAGGCCCAGGGTTTGCTGATCAGCGTTGTGTAACAACTTCACCTCGCGCTCCCATACTGAGAACCTATTACAGACGTGGCAAGAGGAGCACACAAGAAGGAAAAGATGGTTAAGGGTTACCTGCAAAGAAATCGGGGAATGTCGTGGAATTTTCTCGCAATCACGGAATGTAATGAGCGGTAGAGTGAAGGTGTCCCTTGACAGTGTCGGGAGAATGAAAGCCGTAATAGCTATAAATAGTAGAGAGAAGGAAATAGTAGGGTATCCAGAAATTGAGTAATTGTTTAGAGTAATTAGGAGAGATCTTGGCCTCTCGAAAGCCTTGACTTATCTTGTAGTTCCTTGTTTTTTTCTTAATCAAACACCTCTGCTTTATGTGATTCTCATTTATTGGGCTTAATATTCCTGCCATTATTATTGAGCTTGAAATTGCAAATGCTAGTTTGTTACAACTTGGTATCGAGCACGTGATCCATGGCACCGGCAACCACAAACCCAAAATGCACAAAGAGTGGGACAGACTTCAAGAGGAAGTGGCAACCCTCAAAAACACCATGGCGAAGAGATAGCCTCAGCGGTCTCAAGGCCGCGACTGAGATGCAGACCACCATCACCAACCAAATCATTGCAAGCATGGATCTTTTAACTCAAAGGTTGGAAGGTCAAATCGAATGTTCTTATGATTGCGAAAATTCGTTCGCATCAGACCAAGTTCCAAGATGAGATGAGGAACACAATCAACACACGACGTTCACCCCCATTGGTCATCCATGAGGAAGAAGATGAGGACCAAGGACCAAGGTGAAGAGTTCGTGCGAAGTGGGTTTAGACCTTTCAACCAGGAAGAACGAAGGGGGGATGAAGAGTTAACCTTTGCAGAGAACCCAGAAGGAGGAGGTGTGTTCATAGTCAATCCTGGTGGAGGGTGATCCGGCGGAGGGCTAGGGACGACCAACCGAGGAGCGGTGAAAATGGTGGAATAGGGTGGACGGCCGCAGGGGAAAATACGGAGGGTTCAGGGTGGAACCCGTATGGTGGAGGATGGGAGGGAAATGGAAGGAGTAATGGAGGTAATGGTTGGGGTGGTAATGTGCAATGAACTAATATAGGGGAGAGGGTATTTTAGGAAATAGCTTTACAATATTAGTAGCTTGAAGAAGAAGATAGTTTGTTAGTAGAAACTCTATAAGTAAGGCAAATTAGAGAGGAAAGGGGCATGTTGAAAATTGTTGAGAATATTGGAGAGCTTTAAAGAGTTCCTTTGGGAGTGTGTCAAGTCACTCGAATACTTGGCAACTATCTTTTATTTTCTGTAATTCTCAGTTCATCAATCAAATACTCATCTTCTTCCTCAATTTATGCCTTTAATGATGTCTAAGCTATGTTGATTCATAGCAAATGGTATCAGAGCAGGCGATACAGGGAGATTAATCGCTGATTTTTCAATTTTCGATTTCTAAAAAAAAAAAAAAAAAAAGAAGAAGAAACTGCAATGGAGCTTGCAGCGTAAACGCAAAGACAAGAATGCAAACATGGATCCGAGAATCGGGGATTTCAGATCCTGAAGAAGAAAGGAGAATCCAGCAAGAGCTTCAAATTCATGAGTTTAATGGGAGAAATTCGAAGGATTGGATCCTTCAAATGGAGGATTTCTTTGAATATTTTCAGTTAAATGAGGAAGGAAAGCTGAAGGTTGCCATCATAGGACTTGACGGCGAGGCACGGCGGTGGTTCGAATGGGAACACCGGCTACTACCGTTCTATGACTGGCAGGAGCTAAAGGGCCAGGTTATGCGACAAGCTAATTTTTCTCGAGGGTTTTCCTGCCTGACTCAACGAACTCCGACGAAATTTAAGGACAAGGGCTGTGGAAGCCTGGTGGGGCCAGCAACAAATAACCAAGAAGATCCGGTTGAGGGAGAGAAAAGGGTGGGAGAAACCAACGAGATTTAAGAGGAGCTTGAAGAGGAAGACAACCAACTGATATTTAAAGCGAAAGAGTCGCATCCAAAGAACAATGTCCTTGAAATTAATTTTGAAGTATATCGCACCGGCGAAGATCCACCGACCGGCGGAAAAGTTGGTGGAAAACATGGTGATTTTGCTGGAGGTTATTCGGTTGGAAGCAAGCGTGGTGGAGGAAGGTTCGAGAAAGGCGGGGCCGGAGGAAGTGGGTCCGGTGGTGGACCAGGCCTCTTGGCCAGGAATGTAAGTATGAAGGAGGAACCACCACTTATGGCAGCCGGGGCAGAGGAGGAAGATTTATGAAAGGCGGATCGGCAGCGAGTGGGTCAGGTGGTGGACCCGGTAATTTTCCTGGTAAGGAAACCGGCGGTTATTCATGCTTTGTCGCCGGCGAAAGCTCCGGTGGAGTACGGTCGCTGGGAAGCTTGCAGGAGAACTTGCCGACAAAAGGGGAGCATGAGAGAAGAAGGATTGAACTTGGCGTTGGCTTGGGAAGGAAGCTGAATATGGCAAATTATAGTAAGGGCATTTTGGTAATTTACCAAACAGGAATATTCCAGATTGTGGGAAATCACGTGTCTTTTTCTTTCTCTCAGAAAACCAACTTGCTTTTAATCAATGAGGCAAGGAAAATAGTAGGGTCCCATCATTTAAAAGCCACCTATTTTTCCATCCAAAAGGTTGCTGGGCTTATTAATTCTAAGCCCATTTCCCAAACAATAGCTCAACTCAAAAATAAACCCAACTCATACTTTCATTACTCTACTGAACTTCTAATACAAAACTATCCAACACCTCCATCCCATTTCTTTGTTGGCTCCCATTCTTTTTCCAACTCACCCCTTTTAAAACCCAAAATTCCCAACCAAAACGTTAATCTGCCTACCCAACTTTTTAAACCCAACCAACCTTTTAACTCAAAACTTCTTTTGTGATTCATCTTACCCAAAACCTTACACTCAGACATCACAACCATCTCACCCCATGACCAGAGCCATTGTAACCTCAATTTCACTACTTGACAGCCTCTTATCTTTCCCTGATAGCTTGCTCAGTTTGCTGACAACACTCAACCAAGAAGCGCTTACATGTATCTGGCAGCAATGCACTGAAAATTGTGTACATCAGCCTTGCCGCGGCCGAGTATCGAGTGCTGATTACCGTCCACCTTGAGGACAAGGTGGAAGTTTGGCGGCCTGGTATTGCAATGAACTAATATAGGGGAGAGGGTATTTTAGGAAATAGCTTTACAATATTAGTAGCGTGAAGAAGAAGATAGTTTGTTAGTAGAAACTCTATAAATAAGGCAGATTAGAGAGGAAAGGGGCATGTTGAGAATATTAGAGAGCTTTTAAGAGTTCCTTTGGGAGTGTGTCAAGTCACTCGAATACTTGGCAACTATCTTTTATTTTCTGTAATTTTCAGTTCATCAATCAAATACTCATCTTCTTCCTCAATCTATGCCTTTAATGGTGTCTAAGCTATGTTGATTCATAGCATAATGGCGAGGGGAAGGTACTGGTTGGGCACTTGGGCTGACATACCAGGGGGAAACAGAGAGAGGGACAGGTGGGACATGGCGTAGGAACGGGATGGAGAGGAAACAGAGAAAGTGGGGGAGGATCCGGCTGTGGTGGCCATGGAGGAGGCAACCGGAGATATCGTAAGCTCGATATGCCGTTGTTCGATGGCCAAGAACCCGATGGATGGGTGGAACGGTATTTCAACTTTTACTATTTGAGTGAAGAAGAAAAGATGGAGGCCGCCGTGGTGGGGCTAGAGGGAAACCCCCTATCTTGGTATAATTGGGAGCATCGTCGCCGCCCCATTCGCCGGTGGACGGAGCTCCGGGAACTAGTGCTGCAACAGTTTCGACCGGCTAATTCTGGGTCACTCTATGAGCAATGGCTCGCCTTGAAACAAGTGGACACCGTTCTCAATTACCGCTGTCAGTTCATAAAACTCTCAGCCCCACTAGAACGTGTTCCTGAAAGAATTTTGATGGGTCAATTCCTACATGGGCTTAAGGAGGATGTTAAAGCTGAGGTGAGGCAAATGAGCCCACTAACATTGGACCACACAATGGAGCAAGCGTATAGGGCCGAAAAGAAAATTAGGGTTTTAAAAGGGCCCAAAACTTTTTACTCCTTTTATCCAAAAGGGGGAAGTTTATGGGGCACCCAGTCCACAGGGGGAACACTTAATCCTCCAGCCACTCAAACCCAAAATTCAACCAACAAAACATGGACCCACTCTAACCCATCTACCAGCGTGACAACGACTTTCTCCCAGCCAAAACCGATAAGAGAAGTCAGGCGGCTCACCGACCGCGAGTTATAAGAAAAGAAAGAGAAGGGGTTGTGCTTCCGGTGCGATGACAAGTGGTCCGTCGGGCACCGGCGCAGAAAGAAAGAGCTCAGCGTGTTGGTGACTTACGAAGAGGATGAAGAAGACGCTAGGGAGGAGTTCGTAGAAGAGCCAGTGCAAGAGGGAAGCACCACCACCGGAGGTGTCACTCAATTCGGTGGTGGGCCTGACAAACCCAAAGACCATGAAGATGTTGGGAAGGTTAAAAGGGGCGTCGATGGTGGTGATGATCGATCCCGGGGGAACCTATAATTTTGGTTCACTTGATACAATGGAAAAATTGGGCATTCCTATCTCAGATTCCAGAAGCTTTGGGGTGTCTTTAGGGAACGGGGACTCTATTCAGGGCATGGGAGAATGTAAGGAAGTAATGCTGCGGTTGGAAGGCTTGGAAGTCCAGGAGGATTTTTTGCAACTAAGGTTAGGCAATTCCGACTTGATTTTGGGAGTGCAATGGTTAGAGAAGTTAGGCTCGGTGGTGACGAATTGGAAGGAACAAACCATGAGATTCAAACTTGGAGAGAGGGTGATTGAATTGCAAGGGGACCCATCTTTAGCCCGATCTCGCATCTCTTTTAAGGCTATGATTCGGACTCTGAGAAAGGAGGGAGGATGAGTATTGATAGAGTTTGGGCAGATGTGGGGGGACGACCTTCTTGCTGAACAATTGCAGGACACAAAGATGGTGATACCGCCGTTTTTGAAGACTGTCATAGCACAATTTTTAGTAGGGGTGTTCACAAAAAACCGAAACCGAAATCCCGTACCGAAAAGCCGGAAAACCGGTTAAAATGGGCGGTTACCGAACCGGAAAATTTGGGATTGAACGGTTCGGTTACCGAACCGGTAAAAATAACGGTTAAACGGTACGGTTACGGTTATGATTTTTTATAATACGGTTAACCGAAAAACCGGATAAATTTATTTATTATTATTATTATTTAATTTTTTATAATAATTATATTAATTAATTTTTTTTTATTAAATGCACTAATTATTAGTAAGTAAAGTGTAGTCTGTGACTTCTTGTATAGTGAGAAAACGTAAGTCGGTGCCTAAGGACTAAGAGGAGAGTAAGCCCAAAGTCCAAAATATTAGCTAGCCCAAAGTCCAAAATAATGAAATATGAGGCAGTGATTTTCTTGTGCAAAGTCCAAACACTTGCTGCTGTTTTTTTTTTGTAACTTCTCACTGTGAACTACAACTTGTAATAGTTTAAGATTTTTGTGCTTGTTTTTTCTTAGAACTTTGAGATATGTATTTCATTGTATCGTAATTTTGTATGGTGTGGAATGTTTTTAAAGATGATTGTCTTTTATAGATAATCTTGGTATTAATGGTATATTACTTATGTTGAGAAAAAATTGAAATCTAATATATAAAATTAGTAAATTGATTTGATAAAACTTGAGTAACGGTTAATGGTTAACCGGAAAACCGTACCGAAAAACCGGTTAACCGTTTATGTGGTTACCGGTTTGAACGGTTATGGTTACGGTTCGCAAATATGGCGAACCGATACTTCCGGTTACCGTCCCGAAAATTTATTTCGGTACGGTTAACCACCCATGAACACCTCTAATTTTTAGGGAGTCTTTAAGCCTTCCCACAGGGCTGCCTCCTCAAAGAGGACACGAGCACATAATTGTACTCAAGCAGGGGAGTGATCCCGTAGGGGTAAGACCTTATAGGTACCCTCGCACTCAAAAAAGATGAAATCGAGCGTTTAATCAAAGAGATGCTCGAAGCGAGGATTATTAGGCCATCAAGCAGCCCCTTTTCTAGCCCCGTGCTACTTGTGCGTAAGAAGGATGGGTCTTGGCGATTTTGCGTTGATTACCGCGCCCTAAACAAGGAGACCATTCCGGATGAGTATCCGATTCCCGTGATCGACGAATTGTTAGATGAGCTCCATGGGTCTAGAATATTCACCAAGTTGGACCGGATATGATGCGCACAAAACCGCATTCCATACTCATGAAGGCCATTACGAGTTCTTGGTAAAGCCCTTCGGTTTGACTAATGCTCCGGCAACGTTCCAATCCCTTATGAATGAGGTATTCCGACCCTTTCTTCGTAAATTTGTCCTTGTGTTTTTCGATGACATTTTAATATATAGTACAAGTGAAGAAGAACATGAAACTCATCTGGCTATGGTAGTACAAACACTGGACGAAAATCAGTTGTTTGTGAACTTGAAGAAGTGCGAAATAGGGCTGCCTGAGGTGGCTTATTTGGGTCATAAGGTTTCATCAAGAGGCGTGGCAGCAGACATGGAGAAAATTAAGGCTATGGTGGACTGGGAACCTCCAAAGAATTAAAGAGTGTTGCGTGGCTTTTTGGGTCTAACGGGCTACTATCGAAAATTCGTAGCCCACTATACCCAGATAGCGCATCCCCTTACAGCCCAGCTGAAAAAGGACTGTTTCGGGTGGTCACAAGAGGCACAGGGGGATGTCCTAATGCAAGAGCAACACCCCATAGCATTTTTTAGCAAGTTGTTGGGACCGCGTGCGCAAACCAAATCAGTGTATGAAAAGGAATTGATGGCGATGTGTCTAGCAATACAAAAGTGGAGGCACTACCTCCTTGGTAGGCACTTCATAGTGCGTACCGATCAACATAGCTTGAGGTTCATTATGCAACAACGGGAGGTGGGTGCGCAATATCAAAGATGGGTAAGCAAGTTGATTGGGCTGGATTTTGAAATACAGTATAAGCCGGGAGCATCGAATAGGGTGGCTGATGCGTTATCACGTAAGAACCATGGGGAAGTTGAGCTCGGAACTGCTGTGTGCACCCAGGGGGTGGATTGGGCTGAGCTACAATGTGAGATAGAGCAAGACCCTACCTTGAGACAAATGAAGGAAGACTTACAAGAGGATAGGAACTCACACCCGTATTACTCTCTGGTGGAAGAGAGACTGATGTACAAGGGCGGCGTAGTGATTCCAAAGGGATCAACATTCATTCCAAGACTGATGGAAGAATACCATGACTCCCCGATAGGGGGTCATTTGGGAGACCTAAAAACGTACCTGAGATTAGCAGCACATTGGTTCTGGGCAGGATTGCGTGGAGATGTGACAGCCTACGTAATGAAGTGCAGCGTCTGTCAACAGTTCAAGACTACAAACCTCAGCCCCGCTGGACTTTTAGATCCCTTACCCCTGCCTATGTTGGTTTGGGAGGAGATTACCATGGATTTTATCGAGGGATTACCCCGCTCGAAAGGATGTGACACGATACTCATGGTAGTAGATCGGTTAACAAAATACGCCCATTTCCTACCTCTTAAAAAATATCCATTGACAGCGTACATTGTCGCTGGACTCTTCATCAAGGAAATTGTCAAGTTGCATGGGTTTCCATCCTCGATTGTGTCTGACCGAGATCGCATATTCATGAGCTTATTTTGAAGAGAAATGTTCCATTTACAGGGAACAAAACTGAAGCGAAGCACGGCGTATCACCCACAAACGGATGGACAATCCGAAGTGGTGAACAAATGTTTGGAGACTTACCTCCGTTGCTTCACTTCAGGGCAGCCGAGGAATTGGGGAACATGGTTGCATTGGGCAGAATTCTGGTATAATTCTTCCCCGCATCTGTCCACAAAGCTTAGCCCCTTTAAGGCACTCTATGGGAGGGATTCTCCTCACCTACTTCGCTTGGGAAGAGGACACACTGCAGTAGATAGCCTGGAGAGTATGCTACTTGAGCGAGAGGCTATTCTGGATGACTTACGCCTCAACCTTGTGAAGGCTCAGCAGCGCATGGCTAAGTATGCGAACCAACACCGCAGGGAGGAGGTGTTCGAAGTTGGAGAATAGGTGTTCCTTAAGCTTCAACCATATCGCCAACAAACGCTGGCTAAACGCCCCTTCGAGAAATTGGCAGCCCGTTTTTATGGGCCGTTTACCATACTTCAGCGCATTGGGAAGGTGGCGTATAAGCTCGAATTACCAGCCCACAGCAAGATACATCCAGTGTTTCACGTCTCACACTTGAAGAAAGCTGTGGGAGATGCCCAAACCATCTCTGAAATTCCTACCACGATATCCCCAGATCTGGAATGGGTTGCTAAACCTGAGGAGCTACTGGATGTTCGCACAGTAGGACCCCCATCTGCCCCCATAACAGAAGTCCTTATCAAATGGCAGCATGCATCAGCGTTTGAAGCCACTTGGGAAGAGTTCCATTCAATCCAACTTTGCTTTCCTCACTTCCACCTTGAGGACAAGGTGAATGTTTGGGACCGGGGTAATGTAACAACTCCACCTCGCCTTCCCATACTGAGAACCTACTACAGACGTGGCAAGAGGAGCGCACAAGAAGGAAAAGCTGGTTAACGGTTACCTGCAAAGAAATCAGGGAATGTCAGGGAATTTTCTGCAATCACAGAATGTAATGAGCTGTAGAGTGAGGTGTCCTTGACAGGTGTCAGGAGAATGAAAGCTGTAATAGCTATAAATAGTAGAGAGAAGGAAATAGTAGGGTATCCAGAAATTGAGTAATTGTTTAGAGTAATTGGGAGAGATCTTGGCTTCTCGAAAGCCTTGACTTATCTTGTAGTTCCTTGTTTTTTTCTTAATCAAACACCTCTGCTTTCTGTGATTCTCATTTACTGGGCTTAATATTCCTGCCATTATTATTGAGCTTGAAATTGCAGAACCCAGTTTGTTACACGTTGCATCAGCAGCACCCTTAAATTTGTTTGTATTATTGCCTGCTAAAAGTAATCTCCTTTTTAATTTTCTTTCTTTGGCTTGGTTTGATCGTTTTTCAAATGACCCATTAACTAACGCAAAGGTGACCTGACAAATTGCTCCCACTTAAGTAATATCGTGCCAATATTCAAGGAAAACTCAAAGTAGTGTTTTTGGCTAATGGCAACTATTTCTTTTCTTCACATCTATCTCAGATGAATATATTTCTCTATCGCTTTAACCTCAGGAATGGTAGGTTTTGTCGGAGAACTTTGGTCCGGGTCATTTTTTCAGGTTACTGGGTCGATAACTCTAGACTGTGACCCAAAACATTTAGTTTCGGTTCCACTCAATAGGTTAAGGGAGCTTTTTATAGTTTCAATCTCTTGTAGAAGTTATAATATTCGTTTTCCATGTATAATTTCAAAAGGTGCATGTTTTCAATACAAATGCAAAAACGAATTTTCTAAAAAAAAATGTTCATGATTACCAAACTACGCAAATTGTCTGAATGCAAGTTAATAACTAACGTAATTATCCATCTTAACTAATTAAACATCAAGATGTAAAAAGTACAATACAACTTTCTTTGCCACATCTTAAAAATCAAAATGCTCTGAAGTTCAAATACAAACATAGAATATTGCATAAAACACACGCTTAGCACTTTTTCTACATTTTAAGACATATAGATGAGGAAATTTGAGCATGGGATGGTATGGGACTTAGTATGAGTTAACATTGAATAGTGATGAAGAGAGGGTAGCAGAAGGGTGGGGACACTAAGGAAGAGAAGAGACACATATAGGATTTTGTTGCTAGGTAGTTTATGTCACTCAACCCAACGTGTCAAATCTGATTGGTTCACATTTGAGCTAATCATTTTCAAATCTCGGGTTTGATCATTTCTGGTTTTGGGTCTTTCATTCTCAATACCCAATCTTGTTGGGTCGGTCGTATTTACTGCGTCTAGGCATGGTTAAACGTAGAAAAGAAATGGTTGGTAATAAATTTATGGAGAAGGTTGACGTTTATCACTTGTTAGTTGTTACGATTATATGAAGTTCTCTTTTAGGGAGGTAATGTTTGAACTTTGAAGGGTGTGAGTTAGTCGTAAAGCAAGTTCAGATAATTGGAGTGATGAATTGAACTGGGGTCTGGGGTAGCCTTTATTGGCCTTGACTAAATTTATGTGAACTAATACGAAATTGTTGGCCTTGCACTCAACTTATTTGAACTTATTAGCCCTGACTTAACTTATATTTATTTATGTTTATGGAAATAAGTGAAAATAAGGTGAGGAGAACAGTCTTAAAGAACCTCAAAAACTAACAGAATTTGCAGTAGTATCTGTTAACACCCAACTCATGCTTGGCACAAGAATCCAGATCCTTTGTTATCCTGTAGGACATCCTGTGTGAGATTTTTGCATATGGCTTGCTGTTCATTAGAGGCTTCCCAAACTTGAGGGGCTGCAAAAATGGTGTATTTCGAACGCCCTACTTGTGCTCCCTATGCCACTTTTTTTTCAACTGTGCATATTAATGCTGTCTGCTTCACCATCAAAATGACAGGGGCGATCTTTGCCTGATGAAATTGACTGTTATTAGAAATTGTGAGGTAAATCCCCAGAATGCAAGAGGCAAAAACAGGTCTAGTTGGCATAGATCCCTGAGAACCATGGCTTACTATATAATATGGTTTGCATTGTTCACTTCTACTATGAAGCGTGTGGTTGTCTCGGGCCTCCATAAATTATTTTGTGCAAGTATTTTGGTTAAAAAATTGTGTTTTATTGGTTTCCTATATTTATTATCTAAAATTATGTTTGGTCAGAAACTTGTCTCAATTTATGAATATAACGATTACGACAACTTAAAATTTGTTACATGCGTACTTCAAGGTTCATCTTTCTTTGAACTGCTGAGATCGAATCGTAAGTTCATTTATTATGAATTTCAAATAGAAATAATTTGAAGGTTCTTTTATAGGTTTATCTTTCTATACTAAAGGTTTATTGGTTTCTTTTCTTTCTTTTTCTTTTTTGGAATTTTCAATGATTTTGAACTGAAGTTCCTTGGGCTCAATTTAAGACAGGTGCTTATATAAGAGTATACTTTTTTCCCAATTTTCATGATGTGTATATTTTAGGGTTTCTGTTTTTCCATGTCCATATCATGTCACTGTATATTATAAAAGATTGATAGCTATATTTAGTTTTGACCAGTACCGTCAACTAGTGCCCATTATAATGCAGCGAGTAGCTTCTGAGTTGGTAACCTTGGTTTAAAGAACAAGGTTGTAGCTGTACAGTTTTTCTTCCCGTATTTAGTGGTGAAAGCAATGCATTGGCTAGAAAACTAGACCAAGACTTTGTGTTTACTGGTGAAGTGGTGATGGCCAGAAACCATCTTCTGCCCTATTGATGAGACTGCAAGCAAGTAAAAGTTTTGTTAAAATGATTGTTGGTTGAGCAAAAACTGCTTCATCATGGTAACTAAACGAGGCCCATAAAAATAAGGAATGAGGGTGTCTAAGTTTTGGGAAGGACAAATGTGACCAATTTTGTTGTACCGGGTATTGCAAGATTGAGTCACTTATGACCAATTACGCATTGTTGCTGAGATGTTAATTATTTTTGCTCTTTGCTTTATGATGTTGAATGTCCCCTTTGTATTTCCGTTATAAGAAGGATGATTAAGATTTGTTGTGTTTAATCTCGGTCATGTATGAAACAGATCAGAGTGTGGGACTCAACCTTGGCATCTGCATCACGGACATCAAGTTGTGTGGGAACAGCCTCTGTGTTGGGTTCTCCTGTCGGAATTAAATGCTTCGAGTCAATGCTTTATGTAGCTGCAGGTTTCTGTGTTCAGGCAATAGATTTGAGAACAATGAAGAAGGCATTTACTGCTGCTGTTTGTCAACGGGATCTTTACTCATTTGAGGTGTTGCTTTCCAGATCATTGATCTGTACTGGCGGAAATAAAAGGTAAGAATATATTGGCCAAGATATAAGCAGAGAATAGTGCTCCTCTGCCACTCAAAAACTTCCGTATCAATATTTTGCAGTACCAATTTATTAGCAACTTTGTTGTCGCCATCTCTTCTCAACTTCCCTGTATGTGACATGGAGTCATGGACCATGGAGGAACTAAGCTTAAGTGTCAGAATACAGAGCCGGAGTGTTTCTGTATTTTCCCTGCTAGCATCTCATGCAACAATAATTAGATCTATGATTTCCAGCTTTCGGCACTAATAATGGCATGTACTGGAAGTCTGGAACCATTCTTGTCGGATAAAATAAGCAAATATGAATGCATATCCAGCTTTTGAAGGCCTTTGGCACTCCTGATACTATTAGCTTTTTTTAGCCCCATATATATGTACTAGGAGCAGTAGCAATTAGTTTAGATGATTGGTGAGTGAAGGCACACTTCAATTGCTTATTCTTTCTTTACTTTTTTTTTAAATTGTAAGAGAGACCCTGTCCAAACCTCAACTCTCACAGTTTCTTGGTCTGACATTAGCGGGTCAGGTGCTTGATAGTAGGGGGGAGGATAAGGGGATCCCAACTCTTAAACACCACACTTGGCAAGATTTAGACCCAAGACCTCAAGGATCTAAGGTAAGAGTCTTGTGAAGTGACCAGGTACTACCGGGTGCTTACTCTTCTTCATATGCCACTTCATAAAACAATGTTTTCATGCTTACTTGAACGTAGTGGGATGCTTTTAGTTCTAGGATTGCTATCTGTCTTGATTGAAGATACAAATTTTGGGTCTCACTTATTGTTCGAGGCTTGTGATAGCCTCCTCTCAATGCATTATATCACCTTTACCGTTTGTATGCTATTTTGACTGCTATGCCAGAATGTAATTATTTGTTGTTGTAGTGCTTTGGTATGGGATATCCGCAAAAGCCAGGAAGGATTGAGATCAGGGCCGATAGCTGAGATGGAAGGTCACAACGGTCCTGTTACACGATTACATATGGATCCATACAAGATCGTTACTGGTGGTCCTGATGACTTTTTTACTAATGTCTGGGAGGTGGAGTCCGGTGTTCTCATAAATTCCTTGACTTGCTGTCCTCCGGAGCTATCGAGTACCAGGTCGGGGTGTAATGCACTGGCTGTTGATGGGTGTCGAATTGTGACTGCCTGCTCTAGCGAGAATGGACTTTTACGCTTCAGAGACTTCACCAATTCTTCTTGTTCTGTCACTTCATACGAGGATGCTGTTTCTTCCAAATTCTGGAACTCAAAATCCTACGGTGACTCAGATTCTGATATGTAAAGTTTTCTCCTTGTACAACATAGGGTTTGTAAATTGTAATGTATTTAGTTAATTCCATTTACTCCTATGTTGTCATTCTTTTGTCTCAGGCTAGTAGGATATATTGTTAGTTCTATTTGTTAAATAAGGACTGGTTGCAGAAGGGAGTGTGTGTTCGTCCTGATTAGGTAGAAAGTGGAAGATACTAAGGGGTGTTTGGATCAGAATCGAATTCTCACCATCATAATTGAGAGACAATGCTCCTACTATTCTCGTAATTTGTTGGGATAGTCTTCAACCAAACAATACCTCCCCTCCCCTTCGTAGACATAGAACTGCAAGGTGCAACCCCACCCCTTCCACGACTCCCTGATGTGCCACATAAATTAGTGATGGAGGACCTATTGTTGGAGTTGGAGACAATGCTCTTGTCCAGTTGTCTGTGATGTTTCAAGACCAACATGACCTTATCGAACAAAGAAGAGACCAACTTCTCACAATTGCTTAGAGCCCACCACATTGCCGACAGGAAAATCATTTGAAATTTTTAAACTCTTCCATAGGATACTTTAGGTTGGGATTACCATCCAAGTTCAACCTAGAATTTTCTTTGATTAGGAAACACCCACAAATAATAAGCTCTTCGTTTCACAAAAATTTACTCGTACTCTACGCTTGCTGTTATAAATTTTGAGCATTAATAATTCTAATTATGTATTTGTAAAAAATTATAAAAAGTAATATTTCAAAAATACATATTGAGATGAATCAAACAAGATCATATAATTATATTTTCTTTGCATATAGAACACGAATTATGGTTAAAGCGGTGGAAATAAATAGTGCTAAGTTACAAAGTGTAACTATTTTTGTGAAGCGGAGAGAGTATGTTAGACCACAAAAAGAAAATTCCTATTTTATAATCTTTATTAATGTTTTTTCTTATGATATTGTCTACTTGTATATTTGACAACAATTATTGCATCTTGAGGCATAAATGTTGCACTTGAAATCACAATCTTCATATACGACAATTAAGATATCACCATCATCTATTAACTATATTAAGGTGGTGAAATTATTGTTTCAATATACAACATTTGTTCTAACATACAACATTTTAATGAACACTAGTATTTTGGCCCGGGCGATGTCCCGGGTCAGTTACAATTATCAAATATATTATTATTCATAAATTTCATAATTGATTCTATTAGCTTTTCGTAATATTTTGTCTACTGCGAAATTGGAAAATGGACGTTATGACCTGATTTATAAATTGTTCAAAAAAACTTTTAAGGATTTGGGGATAATATTTCACCATATACCCCCGACAAATCGTGAAATTCACCATATACCCTCAATGTTTCAAATATGCACCATATACCCCTGACGTTTCAAAAACGTTCACCAGATGCCCTTTTTCTAACTGCCGTTAACTCACCGTTAGCTTTATTTACCATTTTGCCACAATTAACCCTAACCCTAAAATCTAAACCCTAATTCCTAACCCTAATCTAAATCTTAGCCCTAAAATCTAAACCCTAATCCTTAACCCTAAGCCCAATTTTGACCACCCCCTCCCTCCTCCCTAAGCCCAAACTCACCCAGCCCACCACCCTCCCTCCCCTCCTCCACCCCCCCACCCACTCCCCCTCCCTCCACCCCCTCACCCTCCCCTCCACCCTAACCCAGCCCCCACCCCCCTCTCCCCATCCACCGACGCATTTCCCGCCCCTCCCCTCCCACTCCACCGCCGTATTTCCCTAGTCGATTTCCCGCAACCACCTCCCGCCGGTCGATTTCCCCACCCCCTCCCCTCCCCACCCCTTCCCCGTCGATTTCCGCAGTCCCGAAGATCCGGGCATCCCACCCGAGCCACCCTAAGTCTTTCTCGCCCTTGAAGATCAATTTCCACGGGCGTTCGTCACCTTGACGATCGACTTCCGCAGCCCACCTTGAAGAATTGCGCGGAAATGCGAGTTGCGGGGATTGGGGTCGTTCGATGCCGCCGATTTGTTCTCTCACCATCTCGCCGATTTATCCGCCATTTGTTCGCGGAAATTCATCGACGGGGGGAGGGGGGGATGTTCGGGAAATAGGAGCAGCGGTGGTAGGAGTGGAGGGGGTGAGGTTGTCTATTATTGTCGGGGAGATGCGCCGGAGGTGGCCGGAGGGGAGGGTGGGGGCTGTGCGGTGCCAGGCCGGGTTGGAGGTGGAGGGAGGGGGAGGGGCTGGCTGGAGGGGAGGGTGGGTTAGGGGTTAGGATTAGGTTAGGGTTTAGGGGGTTAATTAGGGGTTAGGGGATTAGGAGTTAGGGTTAGGGCTTAATGATGGCAAAATCGTAAATAAAGGTAACGGTGAGTTAACGACAGTTAAAAAAAGGGCATCTGGTGAACGTTTTCGAAAACTCAGGGGTATATGGTGAATATCTGAAACATTAAGGGTATATGGTGAATTTCGTGATTTGTCGGAGGTATATGGTGAAAAAACCGAAATAACAATTTCAATGGAATTTGGGTAAGAGAATGTTATTACTTAATAAAAAGGTTAAAGATCAAAAAGCTTGTCTACATGTTTTATAATTACATATAATTATAACACTTTATTATGTTTTACTTTGGAACATTAAGCATTGAAATTGTGTAATGGACTAGTGGTGAAACTCTCACATTTCATTACAAAGGTCATGTGTTCGAATCTTAGTAACTACACATTGTTAATATTTTTTATTGATATTATAAACATGTATATTAGAAGTATCAGAAGAGTGTCACGTGGCACCGTTCCTTTAATAGGAACGCCTTTTAATATATTTGTATAGATTCAATTTCAGAAATTGTTCTTAACTGTTGTGAACTCACTAAAAGTTGAACGGCAATCTTAAGTTGAACGGCAATCTTAGTAACTATACATTGTTAATATTTTTTATTGAGATTATAAACATGTATATTAGAAGTATCAGAAGAGTGTCACGTGGCACCGTTCCTTTAATAGGAACGCCTTTTAATATATTTGTATAGATTTAATTTCAGAAATTGTTCTTAACTGTTGTGAACTCACTAAAAGTTGAACGGCAATCTGAAGTGATATACTCCGCTCTAATTCATACAGATTACAGAAATTACGTAGTCATGCAAAGCCAAAAGATCCCAATTTGGCAATTTCCTAGAATCTTCGTTGAAAATAAGTTTGTGGCCTTGTCCGAGATTATACTCCTAAGCAACTTACTATAAAAAGTAGTAGTAGTACGGAGAAAAAATGCAACTGACTATAAAAACAATATTTACTTACGTTCAGAAAGGCTAAATAAGGAAGTCACTCTGCTGCATATCTTTGCAATTGGAAGGTGCTAACTCTCTGTGTCTTGATCATCACCAACATTTTCAGCACGTTCGTCCACTTTTCTTTCTCTTTTTATTTAACATGATGAATTGCTATTTTTTTCTAATTGGTTTCATTTTAGAATATGACTATACGCCTTAATTATTTTTTTTCTTACACATTATCTAAGTTACTTGTGTTTTTTTTTTTTTTTTTTTTTTTTTTTGGTTTCAGGGAGCCGTGTTCGTTCTTTACAAATTAAAATAAGCCTCAGAGGATTTATCACGTGTAATTTTAATTTCATATTTTCCTATACTAATAACTAAAACTTTAAATTTCGTTCTAACTTCACATGTAAAGATTATGTAAACGAAGAGGGAAAACAAATTATACTTCCTTTGTTCATTAAAGTTTATATTATCATATATGAAAAAATAATATTACGTGGGATTTTGTAAGATTTGTTTCTCTTGTGTGTATAAATATGATGCTTTGCTCTCAATGCAAAAAACCACCAACTTTCTGTACACTTTTACTTATGAAAACTTCATCTACTGTGTTCTTTTTCTGCTGTGCTGATAGCTAATGATTTGATAATCACTTATATAAATAAGATGTTCATGTGGTTGTAATCTTTAGGAGAATTACATAGCAACAGCCATGGGGAACCTGTTAGGTTGCATTCAAGTTGACCAATCCACAGTTGCTATTAAGGAGAAATTCGGGAAATACAGTGACGTGCTGCAGCCAGGGTGCCATTGTGTCCCTTGGTTTATTGGTCGTCGGGTAGCAGGCGAGCTCAGTCTTCGTGTACAGCAGTTGGATATACGCTGTGAGGCCAAGACCAAGGTCAGTTTTCTTAGCTTTTCCCTTGTGAGCTAGTGGACAATGACAATGATAGTACTAAAGGGTGATCTGTTTGCATTGTCTTCGTAGGACAACGTGTTCGTCAGTGTGGTTGCGTCCATTCAGTACCGAGCCATTGCTGAGAAGGCAAATGATGCATTCTACATGCTCAGCAACTCTCGTTCCCAAATTCAGGCCTATGTTTTCGATGGTGAATATAATTATTCAAATAGAACAAAGCAGCTTCTAGCTTCAAAAGCGAATTATGTCTCTTAACAGTTTCTGATTTTTTACAGTCATCAGAGGCACTGTTCCAAGGCTAAATGTGGATGATGTGTTTGAGCAGAAGAGTGAAATCGCCAAATCGGTTGCTGCTGGACTCGAAAAAGTGAGTTAAGCTATGTGGTAGTTCAACTGCATATATACTTCAGAAAAAGTTCAAACCCTTATATCTTGGTCAGATATTCATGTTTAAAACTGAAAATTTTCTTCAGGCAATGTCTCATTATGGATATGAGATTGTTCAAACACTGATTGTTGATATCGATCCTGATGAACGTGTGAAGCGAGCTATGAATGAAATTAATGCTGGTAAGACTTCCATTTTACTTCCTTTGGCAACCCATTCCCTCCCCTACCTTTCAGATTTTCATCCATGATTACTGTCCAAACAAAGTGCAAAAGATAGAAACATAAGACTTTTGGTTGAAATGTTCCTTGTATCTCCCATTGCATTTTGAATGTCTGGTAACGGCTTCTACTTTTTCAGCTGCAAGAAACAGGGTAGCAGCAAATGATAAGGCCGAGACAGAGAAGATCATACAGATCAAAAAGGCGGAAGGAGAGGCAGAGTCCAAGTACCTTTCAGGGATAGGTATCGCTAGGCAGCGACAGGCAATTGTCGATGGTCTAAGAGATAGTGTACTGGGGTTTTCAGGGAACGTTCATGGGACAAATGCTAGGGATGTTATGAACATGATCCTCATTACGCAGTACTTTGACACAATGAAGGAAATCGGTGCAGCTTCCAAGTCATCAGCTGTGTTTATCCCACACGGACCTGGTGCTGTGGGTGAAGTTGCAACACAGATCAGAAATGGACTGCTTCAAGCAGCAGCATCATCTGAATGATAACAGATAACCTCTACCCAACTATGAAAATACATCACCTTGCGGAGATATAATTATAGCACACTTCACTTCACTTAAAAATATAAGTTTATAAGGAAAAATAAAGTGACACATAAGTTCTAATAAGTTATAAAATAAGTTTCAATAATTTTCAATAAATTCAGAATGTTTAACAAAATGCAGGTGATGAATACACACCTTACTTGGCTCTTCCACTTTGGAATTTGTTTTTTTTTTTTTTTTGAGGGAAACTTTGTGCTTCTGTCAAAGTTTTTACCTTCCAATAAGACAATGTTGCTTGTGCGAAATATAGAGATTACAATGAATTATACTTCCTTCGTTATTCTTATATTGCAATACATGAGTTTTTACACTATTCACACGTTATTTTTTTATCATCCATTGTGAAAAATATAGTCATGTGGAGCCTTTTTAGATTCATGTCGATATATACTTTTAACATATCAACTTTTTACTAATTTTAATTGAAGGATAATTGAAGATTTAATATTATATGAAAAGTTGTGCATTGACAAGCGTGAACAATTAAAAAGGAATGGAGGAAGTGCTATTTTTATCTTGTTTGTTTGCTTTTGCATAGTTTCCAATGCATATTCTTGACCTTTAATTTCTGTAGTAAGGTTCTAGTGAAAACTATGGAAAATTGATATTCTAAAACTAGACGTTGAGAAGTACTCCCTCTGTATTTTTTTTGTTCTTCCTACTTTCTCTGTGCGCGTTTGTCAATGCATTTCTTTAACATTAAATATCTTTTATTGTATATTAGTAAAAATTATAACAATTGAATATCAACAAAGTACTCATTGAGACGAATCAAACAAGACCACACATGATTACAATTTTTCTTATGTATTGAGAATAATTTAGAAGATTTTCTCTAATTGTGAATAGTATCAAGATTTCAAGTGGGAAGAACAAAAAAATACAGAGGGAATATAGAACAAGATCTCATACGATTATATTTATTCATACTATAATAATCACTAAACATGGTCAAAGATTTCTGACTTTTACTAGAATATTTCAAGGGAGCAAGATAAAAAAAAACTGCAGAGAAAGTAGGTACAAGATTAGCTTTCAAAGGAAAAGCAAATACAAATGTTGTTATTTGGTATTGATATACACTCACTAATTAGGACTTAGGCATATTTGATTTAACTTTTATCTATCAATCAATCTCAATTATATATGGGAACTCTTTAGTACTTTGGTATCCAACTTTTTTTTTACTAATATACCCCTAACTAAAAACTAATTACAACTTTATTAATTACTACGCTTTATAAAAAAAACTGAATGCGTTAAAGAGATGGTGGACAGTGTCTAATGATCTTCAGCAACTACATTCACTCACTTTCACCAATTTTTCAAAAACAAAAAAAATATGCAAACAACCAACTGCCCTATTCCTCTTCTCTCCTTCCGTAATATGCAAAATCTCTCTTTTATAATATGCAAAATCTCCTATTATTTGAGGTTATTAGATGTTTGCTTTTGTACGCATGGCGTGCATATAAAACTATATACTAAAAGACAGTCAAGAATCAAACGTGTCACTTCCTAGTGTGATTTCTTTTTCGCCAAACCAATGATTTCTGTTTAAGCTATGAAAATGATCACGGGGGCAAGTTTGATCAATTACTTGGCAATACCAGATATTAGCGAGAATCAAATATTATAGTTATAGGATTGGATATACTTCCTCCGTTTCATAATACTCGCTACACTTTCCATTGTGGGAAGTTTCACATTACTTGCTACACTTCCTTTTTGGGCAATAAACTCTCTCTATCTCTCTCCTCTCACATGGGTCTTTTTTCTTTTTACTCTCTACCTCTCTCTTCTCCAAAAATTGCTTAGGAGTCCGTGAATTGAGAAGTGTAACAAGTAAAATAAAACGAAGGAAGTACTAAGAATCTTTTAAAAATAAATTTGATTTGATTGAAAATCGTTATTGATGATTAAAAATCACGCCCCCTTAAGAATTTCAATTTTGGTTGAAAATGAGCGGGCTAAGAGGCCGCCCAACTTATTTTGCTATAGCCAAAAATTAATAATGGTGTCCATGAGTGTATGGATATTGGGTGGCAACAGGTTGGACTTGGACCGTATTATGCATAATCCGGCTTCGACCCTACAAGAAATTGGATTCTAAAATTGACTCTGAAAATCCGATCAGACTTAAAATCCTAACATCCGATTCCGATCCGATCCGATTTTTTTTCACCCCATTTTTTTTACAGATAAATCTTATATAATACAAATCTAATCATTACTATTTTTCAACAATCATATGGCAATAGTTTAAGTTTAACTAAGCATTTACTTTTATTGGACTTATGGATCTGATTTGACTCCGACCCTCCTCTGATTCGGAGTCGGACTTTTTAAACGGAGTCGGATTCGGGTTTTTTCCCAGAGTTGGCTCAGATTTTTTTCCTTCTGATCGGAACAGGGTCGGATCTGGATTGGATTGTCATCCCTACATGAGTGGCTCAAGGTCCAACATTGAGCATTTCATTCCAGGTTGAATTAGTAGTGAGATCATGCCAAGCCGGGCCAAAGTCATGTTAGGTCTGATCAAAACTCTGAGATTTATTTTCCAAATTGGAAGTGAAGAGATTTTGCTTTTTACAAACTAAAAAAGAACTTCAAAAATCGTCTCCTTTGTAGTGTTGAGGTTTTTTTTAACCTAATAGATAGGAAGATGGGCAGCGACGCATGAGGCACAGACAAAGATTTTATAGGGAGAAGGAGGAGGGTCGAGTGATGGAGAGTTTTGAGAGATGATAAAATTCTGAATTTTTTTAAAGACAATGGAAGGGGGGGAGCTGGAAATGAGAGGAGGAGTTTGGGCGAGTTTCGAGCAATGGTTGAGGATATGGAGCTGCGGGACATGGGGTATAGTGGATTTTGGTATACTTGGGAACGAGGCAAAACCCCTCAAAAGAGAATCCGGGAACGTCTCTGTTTTCTTGCCTCATCTACTTGGTGTAACTGCTTCCCAACAGCAAGGGTGGACCATTTATGCGCCAAAAATCAGACCACTCACCTATCATGATACGCACCTTTGGCGACCACCAAAAGAGAAGGAGGAGGAGATGCATCCTTGTAAAGCTCCGGGGCCTGATGATATGCACGCGATATTTTATCAGCGGTTCTGGCATATCTTGGGTGATGATGTCACCACTCTGATCATTGGTATTATCCATGGTACACGCCCCTCATATACTTTTAACAGAACTAATATTGCTCTTATCCTGAAAGTGAAGTCCCCACTCTTATCTATGAATTTCGCCTAATTAGCCTAGGTAAATCTTATTTATAAGATTGTCTCCAAAGTGCTTGCTAACAAGTTAAAGATGATATTGCCGGAGGTTAAGTCTGACAACCATAGTGCTTTTCCACGGAGGTCTATTATAGATAATGCACTCATTGCCCTTGAGTTGTTCCTTTCTATGAAGTACAAAAGCAAAGGGAAGAATGGCTACATTGCGATGAAACTTGACATGAGTAAGGCCTATGACATAATTGAGTGGTGTTTTCTTCGCAGATTGATGGCTAAACTGGAATTTGCAAAGTCGTGGACAAATATTATGATGTCGTGTGTGACATCTTTTCATTATTCTTTTGTAGTTAATGGTGAAGTTTGTGATTCTGTTACCCCTTCTCGGGGGATTATGCAGGGGGACCCTATCTCCCCGTATTTGATTATCCTTATTGTAGATGCTTTCTCAGCTTTGCTAAATAAAGCTATTGCAGATAAGGTTATTCACGGAATGAAGGCAGTAGGAATGGTCCTGAGATCTCTCATCTTCTTAATGCTGATGACTATTTACTCTTTGCTCGAGCTTCCCGACAGGAATGAGCCACTATAGTTGATATTCTGAAGTCTCAACATATACGAAAAGCAGCATCCGGTCAGAAAATAAACATTGAAAAGTCGGAAGTCTCTTTTAGCAAAGGTGTTAATATTGCGCAAAAAAAGGAGTTAACAAAGCTTTTTGCTATGGAATATGTTGATCGTCATTCCAAGTACTTAGGGATTCCTTTTGTCCCGGGCCATTCAAAACAACAAATCTTTACTGATATTAAAGACTCTTTATTATTGGGGATCGTGTCCAAGGGATTGACAGGGTGTGTGATTTAATAGACTATGGAGCCATGTAGTGGGATGCAAGGCTGACTGATGAATCATTTGAAGCACGAGATGCAAATGCTATTTTAGCATTGCCTTTGAGTGAGAGGCTCCCTGAGGATTCCATCTCATGGGCCTTCATGAGAAATGGCTCGTACTCAGTTAGTACCGCGTACATGGTGAGTAAGTGTGGAAACTTAGATTTGTTTCTTAAAGTGTGGGTGAAATTATATAACCTTCCTGTTGCACCAAAACTGCGACATTTCCTATGACGTTTGTGCTCTGTGTGACTGCCTGTCAGATATATGCTGAAGTATAGGCATATTATAGAGGATTATAGTTGCCTTTGTGTAAGGATGACCCGAAGACGCCAAGTCACGCCTTGTTCCACTGCTCAGCTTTGCGAGATGCCTAGGAACTGGCAGGTCTTGCGTCACACATTCCAAGCGAGGCGGTGAGTAGTTGGCTGGATTTATGAGATGAGTGGGAGAGCGTGTATGAGTCGGTTATTGTAAGGATGAGCTACATGGCATACAATTTGTGGTTTCAAAGGAACAATGTGGTGTTCAAAGAGTCTTTTCACAACAACGAGCAAATAGTGGAATACTCAACGATAGCTGCTAAGGATTATGGTTTGTATTCAACTCGCATCTATGAGGGTGTAACACCCTGTATTTTTATACATGTTTAGCAATTATTTATATTATTTTAGTTTATAAAAAAATAATTTTAAATATTATTTTATTAAATATATTTTGTTCCCTCATGTTGACTCCACCTTAGAAGGTGTCAAATAACTAATTCCTAGCTTTTTAGGTTAATTACCCACCTAAGTTACCTAACAAATTATAAAAGGAAAAAAAAAAGGGAAGGTTAGAATTAGAAGAGCAGCATATTAGCCGTCCTCCATCTCAAGAGGTGTGCCTATTATTCCTTCTTCTTCCACCTCTTGCTCCACCAAAAAGAAAAAAAAAAACTCCATTAAAGCTACACCTTTCTTCATTAACCACCATCAAACATCAACTTTGTCCATCCATCTTCATTATATCTCAATTCTGTTGGTGTTTCGAAGAGGGAAAATTTGGGTTTTGCACTTGTGATTTTCTGGTTGGTAGTCCAATTAAACCAAGAACTTGTCGGGTGCTTTAAAGAGTAATTTCACTCTCATTATTCCCCTAATCAAGTAAGCTATAATCTAATGTTTTATTTTTGTACTTGGTTGATTATATGAATTTGGGGTTTTTGTAAATTAGGGTTCTTGAAAAATTGAATTGGGGGAAATTTATTGTATATGAATTTTATATGATTGGTTCATGCTTGATGGTTAATGTGACTTAGTTATTATATTTTCGAGTTTAATTGCAATACCATTAGTTTCTAAACTTAGTCTAAAATTCTTGTTATGAGTAATTAGCATGTATATTGGGATGTCTAATACTTTGTAATGTATGTGAACTAAGCTATGTAAGCATGTATACCTTGCTAGAAAGGAAATGTGTTTGCAAGTGTTTGTATCTATATGCTTCAATGGATGGGCAGTGTGTTTCCTCTTAAATTGATTTTTCGGTTTTTCCACTTGATACTGTAGGTTGTAATGGCATTTGACCTTTGACAATTATATTGGTAATAAATAAGATGGTCTTGTTAGAGAAAGTTAAACACTAGATATGTATTATATTTACGCCATATTTATATGGTTTTGCTTTATATGGTTACACAAGAGTTATATTATTTTTCTATGAGTTACACAGTGGGTAAAATGCTTGCTAGGAATGTTATCAAAATACATACCCTTGCTAGCAAAATAGAATACAGTATAATGAATCGCGAGATGTCGTTATTGTTATATGTGTGGTGTTCTTTTGAATTGAGTTAAGTTGAGTCGTTTTAGAAATAAAATCAGTCAAAGTTCATTAACTAGGTTATGTTATTTATAGGTGAATTATGTGAAGTATAGTCAAGTGACTTACACTATATTATATTATATTATATTATATTGTAGATCGCGGGTTTGTAGAGAAACCTTTTTGACTTGTGATTGAGATTGGTTGAATGTGGTTTGCTAATAAGGTAAGATTTCATACTAAGCTTGTACAAATTATTTCAGAAAGTATTTCATATTTTATTTGTGATTTATATTGAGTTTGGAATCGTTTTACGATGCTATTTATGGAACTTTTAATTGTTTTAACGATATTTATATCCAAATAATTTATGAGATTATTTAAGAGAAATATATTAGAAGGAGGAAGTTCCTCGTGAGACAAGTTTGAGATTATTAAAAGGAGGAAGTTCCTCGCGAGACAAGTTTGAGATTATTAAGAGTAAGTTCCTCATTGTTACCAAGTTTTAATTAAATTGTGGGGTTGGCGGTAAGCGATATTCCTCGAGTATGGAAGTATGTTGAGTTAACAGTGTCTCAACAATTTATTTTAGTAGTTGGGAGTATATTGATCAATACTCTTGCCATTCGTCTTCCTTCTTGATACGTTATCAAGTTAGGGGTATGCATACTAGGGACTTTGGTGTTTACCTTATCTAGTGAGCCTAGCTAGCTCATTGGATTTTTATTACTTCGTACTCACAGATTTCAAAGGAGTTATATTTAAAAGTTTTACAGAATGGTTTAGAAATAAAGTAAAGTGGATTTGAATTATTGAAGATTGTCTATTATATTCAAGTTGAATGTTGTACAGGTGAAATGATTTTGTGGAATACTATGTATGTATTCCACCTGCACATTGGATAGTTCAAAGTTGTTATTGGTATGAAATCTTGCGCAGCCTTTTGGCTGATATTACATGTCTTCAATGTGCAGGGCTTGGTGGTGACTAGCTTATATTTGGGTGAGAGCGTTGACTTCACCTAGATGTAGATTTATTAAAGTTAAGACTTCCGCTGCAATAGTTTAGAATTATGGTTTGTTATAGGAGTATATTAATTAATTACATTTTCTTTTAGTTGTAATAGTTAATAATTAATTTATGTATTAGTAGTAGTACCTTTCGCCTTGCTGTTATTAATAAATGTTTAATAACCGCGACATAACAACTCTTGAATTGTCCATACTTTGTATTCTAATATGTTTTCTAAAGAAAGTGGAAATTCAGGGTTGTTACAGTTGGTATCAGAGCCAACGACTCAAGTTTATGGCTAGAGCCCGGAGTTGAGCTTAAAGTGGTCTAGGGGATTAACCACCAGTTTAGTGCCAAGGTGTAGGCCTTAGGTTAGCCCTAGAGGTTAACCTTGAGTTGTGGTCTAGGATTGAGACCTAAAGTTGTGACCATCGGTTTAGAACCTATCGGGATCTCTAAATTCCTTTGTTTATTTTGAAACTATGTTTTTTAGGAGAAAGTACATCTCCCTACGTGGATTGTTCATCACCATTAAGACCACCAGCGGCCGGGGTGCGTGTTAATGATGAAGAATAATGTACGAAAATTTTAATCATTGTTTTGATTGGAAGTTGGATCCATCCCTACCTTGAGGTAGATTTTGTGACCTCGTAGGTTGTGCCTAGAGTTGTAACCTTGAGATTGTGACCTTAAGTAAGACTAAATAAATGAAAGTATTAAAAAAACAATTTGAAAAGCCGAGGTAAGATTGATATATGGGAAGTAAGGGATTACATGTGGTTGTTGTGTTCTTGTGTATGGTAGTTGTTGTGGACCCCTCTTATGTGGATGTTTGACTCGATAATGTCAATGATTTTGGTAAGTGTGGAACTAGTTGAGTTCTATGTTTGACTCAAGTTAATTTGTGCTTGCTTCCATGTTTAGAATGATTGGCTAGAAGAGGTAAACCATTTCGAGTATATCCGTGTTAGGTTGTGATTTTAAGTTGGTGCACAGCCGAGAGTGTGCTGTAAGTTCAAGATTGGGTCGCATAATGCGAAATTTAGTTTCATTTGTTTACGGGAACTTTGGGGTGACATTCTGTCTTGATGTTAATTCCTATCGTCACCTATTTCATTTAAGTATCTAGCTCGTCGGTTTTTATGTTCGCATTAGGACGAACTATTATTGTGGATGAGGGTGAGCCTTATTCTATTCAAAATGGCACTTCCTTTTATTTTTTGTCCTTGTGTGTGTGTTGTGGTGTTAGACCCACCCACTTCCCGTACTTTGTCCATCTTTTGGCCTTGAGAATGTTTAGTGATTATACCTACTTGATTCTTGAATTGCAAACTGATTGAGTTGCGTGATGGCATGCACGAATTGTAGTTGGCGTGAATTAATTGAAAACCTTACATGGAATGGTTTGGTTATGTCTTGGATATGCTTGTCTTGTTGACTAAGTGTTATGAATTGACTTGTTAGTGTATGATTGTGTGTTGAGGCTATAACAAGAGTTGAAACTCGAGTTATTAGCTCTCTTGGTCATGCCTATAGACCTTGTTTACGTGAGTTTAAAGTCGTCTAGCGAGTCATGAGATTACTATCTACTGTAAGTTGTCGTGTTTAGTTGACTTTCATGGAGTATTTGTGGTGATGTGTATAGCTAAAGGAAAAAAGGAATTGGTCGAAGTGGGTCGATTTCTCGTAGCATACCCGTGACTAGTCAAAGTCAGATCATAACGTGTTAAGGGCCAACCGTTTGACCGTGGTAAAGTATTACTGTTTATTTGTCGGTGTCAAGGAGTCGCTTTGAGACCATCATAGAACAACCAGTAATTGTCATGCATGTATCTAGTAAGGCTATGGAGTGGTGACATATGCAAGGCATAATGTCAACTCGAGTCATGTCGATTGTGGGACGCGTAGTTCCCCATTATGTGATTTGTTTAGTAATGATCAAGGTCTAATAACACTAAAATGGTTAGCGAGTCTAATGTAGACTGGTTTAACGAAGAGAGTCTCTTCTCATTGAGTTTAATGTTAGGAGTATAAGTTGAAGTAATCTAAGTCTTTGGTTTAAAGTCATTGCAAAGTTCTTGATTGGTAGTAACTAATCTTAAATGACAAGCTACAAGTTCCACAGTTTCTTGCACTTATCTAATGAAATGATTGTAGTTGTGGAGTTATAGTTGTACCATGTTAATTGGTTAAGAACCTCGAGATAGCTTGGTTATAACTTATAACAAGCTCTCCTTTGTGTCACCCTAGGGCGTTAGACGCCCATTTAAAGTTGAACAAATCGTCGTTAATGACCTAGAGGCCATTAGGAATGGTTTATTGTGCGCAAACTCAATTTACTTAAGTCTTGTCCGAAGAATGAGACTAAGTTATTATAGTGGTCAAAGTGTGTAATTCATTAATTTGATTAAGTTTTAAGTTAAGGGTTAAGTGTATCATGTCGCAAGTCTATGACTAGTTGTTTGAGTTGAAACTAATGAATTTAATAGAAACTAAGGAAGTATAGTGGACCATATCTATTTCATGAACATTGAGAAGTGAGTTTAAGTTAACTCTTGATTGCTATGTTTGGAGTGATGATTATCGGTAGGAAAGGGTAATACCACCATTATTGTTGATGGAGTCGTTAGTTTATGTGATTCATGTATCCATGCACGACTTGAAATTTTATTTCGTGAAACTATAGTGTGTGAACGGTTTATGATGTGTTATGAATGTGTGTTAGTTTTGAGACATGGTTCTAAAAAGGAGTTTTGTATAAAGTAAGATTTAGTTTCATGTAAATAGAGCATATTATTTTCTGTAGTACCTTAGTAGCTCGATTTGGCCCTGTTTGGTCAACGAGTAAGTTACCCTACCAAAGGCTATGTGAGATTGTTCAATTTGTTTGTGTAGCGTGTGAAAGTGATTTAGACACGTTTCAATTAAGGTTGTGGATTCGTTCTCGGATCGATCTAGAAATGGTTTTACTACAACTATTCAAGTGAATTTTGGAAAAGTTAAGAACACGTTTTTGAAAAAGTTTTGAAAGGGGGCAAGTCTCCCACAGATTGTGAGCCTTGAAGGTCTCTCAAAGGAGTTTTCTACCGCTCTATAATGTGTTTTGAGTGTTACCAACTAATAGGAGACTTGGTGTTTAGTAAAAAATATTTGAAATCGTGTTATGTGCTTTAAACTTGTCTGTGTTTCGACCCAAGTAAAGTGAATAGTTGGATGGCCAGCCCCATGGTAGAGGTTTCAAGCCTCCACGCCCCCCACTGTCAGGATTATAAGTCAAACCAATGCCGGAGATTTTAAACTCCACATTTGTTGTCAGGTTTATGTTCGACCCCATTGTCAGAGGTTTCAAGCCTCAACATCCTATTATCGGAGATATATGCCTTATTATTTGGATTGATTGGATCCCCATCAAGGAATTGTTTTAAAGCGATAGAGCTTAGCAAGTTGTTACTTCATGTCTAGAATACTGTTGTGACAGTAAAAATGATTTAGCAAAGTTTTTGCAAAACAAGAGTTCTATAAAAGGGTCATTTATTATTGGATTTCCAATAAAGATTCATTTTAAAAGAAAGAAAATTGGTTGTGTCCATGTTCACACTTAAGGTTATTTAAGTACTATTTGGATGTAAATGCTTAGTGTGCTTTTCTGTGATTGTCGCGGTGTCATTGATTACGTGAGAGTCATAAACTCCAAAACACGTGCTACGAATGTTTATGGGTTAGGACTCGGCCCAATCTTGATGCTACCGTTAAAGTATTTTGTTTTGTCATTTGTGGTTGAAAGGATAGTTGATTGTGTTTGTAATGTATTCCATGTTTCTTAGTTACGGCATCGTATTAGTAACTCTTCACATGGTGATAGTTGGAGTTGTAGTTGAGACTCTAGACCAATAGATCTGTAAGACCTGTAGGGTTGAGAAATGGATAGTAAAGGTTTTGTAGTCAAACCACAACACCGAGGAACTACTCGTCAGACCGAGGATGTCATGTGTTTTATGTGTCCCCATCTCTTGTTCATGTTATTGTTAGTTACGAGGGCGTAACTTCCTTTTTAGGGGGTAGATTTCGTTCCAATTGTGTATTTGGTGCTAAAAGTTGTTATGATTTCATATGTGATGTATACCTTAATGTCTAAAGTGTACATAATTCGTGTATGACTAGAAGTTTTATGGTAAAATTTTATGGTAAACCTTGTAATATGTTGCATGTTTTACTCCTTATAGTATGAACATTTTAGTTGAAATATTTGTATGTCTACAAGGGTGATCAAATGAATTGATCTATGAGGTGTTGGTTATACTTGTTATGGTATAAATATATTAGTTGGAATGATTGTTTGGTTATAAAAGTAATTAATTGAATTGATCTATGAGAAAGTGAATTAGTTGCCGCAGATGTTCTCCGAAATGATTTGGTTGTTGGTGATGTTATCCAGAGTGATAGTAGTTGGCTAACCTATAGAGTTAATGAGCTATTTTCATAAACAAGAGTATGAGTTCGATCATCCGAGTAATACTTTAAGTTTCGGGACGAAACTTATTTTAAGGGGGGTAGATTGTAACACCCCGTATTTTTATTCATGTTTATTAGCAATTATTTATATTATTTTAGTTTATAAAAAAATAAGTTAAAATATTATTTTATTAAATATATTTTGTTCCCTCATGTTGACTCCACCTTAGAAGGGGTCAAATAACTAATTCCTAGCTTTTTAGGTTAATTACCCACCTAAGTTACCTAACAAATTATAAAAGAAAAAAAAAGGGAAGGTTAGAATTAGAAGAGCAGCATATTAGTCGTCCTCCATCTCAAGAGGTGTGCCTATTATTCCTTCTTCTTCCACCTCTTGCTCCACCCAAAAGAAAAAAAAACTCCATTAAAGCTACAACTTTCTTCATTAACCACCATCAAACATCAACTTTGTCCATCCATCTTCATCATATCTCAATTTTGTTGGTGTTTCGAAGAGGGAAAATTTGGGTTTTGCACTTGTGATTTTCTGGTTGGTAGTCCGATTGAACCAAGAACTTGTCGGGTGCTTTAAAGAGTAATTTCACTCTCATTATTCCCCTAATCAAGTAAGCTATAATCTAATGTTTTATTTTTGTACTTGGTTGATTATATGAATTTGGGATTTTTGTAAATTAGGGTTCTTGAATAAATTGAATTGGGGGAAATTTATTGTATATGAATTTTATATGATTGGTTCATGCTTGATGGTTAATGTGACTTAGTTATTATATTTTCGAGTTTAATTTGCAATACCATTAGTTTCTAAACTTAGTCTAAAATTCTTGTTATGAGTAATTAGCATGTAAATTGGGATGCCTAATACTTTGTAATGTATGTGAACTAAGCTATGTAAGCATGTATACCTTGCTAGAAAGGAAATGCGTTTGCAAGTGTTTCTATCTATATGCTTCAATGGATGGGCATTGTGTTTCCTCTTAAATTGATTTTTCGGTTTTTCCCCTTGATATTGTAGGTTGTAATGGCATTCGTCCTTTGACAATTATATTGGTAATAAATAAGATGGTCTTGTTAGAGAAAGTTAAACACTAGATATGTATTATATTTACGCCATATTAATATGGTTTTGCTTTATATGCTTACACAAGAGTTATATTATTTTTCTATGAGTTACACAGTGGGTAAAATGCTTGCTAGGAATGTTATCAAAATACATACCCTTGCTAGCAAAATAGAATACAGTATTGATGTATCTATTTTATATAGATTATTTAGCTCTACTCCTTTAGCTTTGATAGTTGATTTGAGCTCATTGGAGCTCGATTCTTGAGCTATTTGATATGTTTGGACTTGTTTCCGTGTGTTAGACGTTTTTGTGCAGATTAAGCGTTTATCACCCTCATTTGAGTTGCAGAACGGAAGTCCAACGGACCACATTTAGCTCATAGAAGATCCAAGACATTGCACAAGTGATTCGGACAAGATTACACCAAAGAAAGAGCGAAAAAGCACTCCCGCCCGGTCGACTGGGCGGTTTTGCCCGACCGGGCGAGCCAAAAAGTTCTGCTGCGTATGAGATTTGTTCGCCCGGTCAACCGGGCGAGAAGAGACGAAATTCTGCTTGCGCGCCCGACCGGGCGGATCTGCCCGGTTGACCGGGCGAAATTCCTTCTTAGTCGTAGTTCTCTTAATCACCGTCGCCCGACCGGGCCGTTTTGCCCGGTCGACCGGGCGGTTTCTCTAGACGGGTTTATTTGCTTTTTTAGCCGGTTTTGTAAAAAAATATAAATAGGTTTTTAGTAATTCCAATTAGACTATCTTATTTTCTACGTTTTTAGGGCAAAACACTTAGTTTCTCTCTCTCTAATTTGTATTAACTCTTGCTCTTGAAGATTATAAAGATCGTTGATTTCGTTTTCATTGTTCCTCAATCATTCGGTATTCTTCTTTACTTTGTTTAATTTAATGAATTCTTTTACTTGGATTATGTCTATTGAGTTTCTTATTATCATGAGTGAGTAGACTTTTTCTAGGGCTTAGAGAGGGAAGCCATGTTTATACCTTTTTGATTGTGGTTTAAAGTTCTTCGTTATTTGGATTGAATTAGAATAATTCCTATTTATTTGTTATGCTTGTTTAATTCATGTAATTGTGCAATATCATGAGTTATGTTTAGCTAATAAGAATTAGAATCGAAAGATCGTATTCATTAGAGGCGTGTTACAATAGGTAGATTTGATTATGTTGAGCGACCGTACTGACATATGTTAATCTAAGAGTTGTTAATGCCTGACCAAGGATTAACGAAATACTTTATTTATTCGAACCTCAATCCAAGTATTGGCGAACTATATTGTAGTGATTAAATTGGTATAAGAATGGTGGACCGATCGATTGCCCTAGGTTTTTAATTATTTGATAAATTTCCATCTTTTTGTGTTATAGTTTATTCTAGTTTAGTTATTAATTCTTCAATCAATTTCCTCTCTTGAAGTAGTTAGATAATTGAGCATAAATCTGTAGAACTCCTCTCCCCGTGGATCGACCCGTATTTGCCGGTTTACGCTAGAGCGGACACCATGCACTTGCGGTATATTTTAAAACCCATCAAGTTTTTGGCGCCGTTGCCGGGGAGACGGCTAGTTTCTATAGCTTTCTGATTAATTATTTGAACTATTTCTGCTGTCTCATTGGAACTTCAAGTTCCAATTAAGGCCATCTCACTGCACATTTTTCTTTGTTTCTTTTATGCCCAAGTCTAAGAGAACAGGTACTCCAGTTCCAACTGATCCTGATCTTGAGAAAACCATCCGACAACTCAAAAAGCAACAAAAGAAGAAGAAGCAGTCTGCTAACAAGGGAAAATCCACAGAAGGTCCTTCAGAGCCAATCATGCCTCCTAAGTCATTGAAATCTTATGGGGTACCTTCTCCTGGTGGTATTTCCACAGGGCCTACTATGCCTGACATTCAAGCGGCCAATTTTGAGATCAAGCCTGCCCTCATCAATATGATCCAACATAACCAGTTTGGAGGGCATCCATCTGAAGACCCTGCAAACAATTTACAACGGTTTCAACAACTTTGTCGTACCGTTAAGCACCAAGGGGTCACTCCTGATCAGTTAAAGGTCATGGTCTTCGAATTCTCATTAAGGAACAAGGCACAGAAATGGCTGAACGATGTTAATGAAACTGAGTGGAGTGCTATTTCTGAAGCATTCCTGAAAGAGTACTACCCTCCTACCAAGACTGCAGAAATCAGACATAAACTTGCTACTTTCCAACAAGAACCCGATGAAACACTGAAGGAAGCATGGAATAGGTTCAAGGACCTGCAGAGAGAATGCCCACACCACAATCTAGACAAGTGGTTCATCACTCAGGCATTTTACAATAGTCTACAACCCCATATCAATATCAAGAGTATAATTGATTCATCTGCAGGGGGTGTTTTCCTAGACAAGGAGGTAGATGAAGGGTACAGTATTATGGCCAACTTAGCAGCAAATGATCATAGTTCTTCCAGGACTATTACAAAGAAAAAGTTGGATGCTGATGCATATTCCCTGTTGTCCGCACAAGTTGCCCAGTTGAGCATGAAGATGGACTCACTGAAATCTTCGCAGTCTAGTACTCCTCCTATGAGTATTAATGCGATGTCTTCCATGGCTCCTATTACTTCTTCCTTTTGTGAAGTGTGTGGTGTTCAAGGCCACTTTGGTCATGATTGTTGCTACGATCAACTCCGATCTGAATCGAGATGGAGCATGCAAATGCTTTTCAGCAGAGACCTCCACACAACCCCTACTCTAACACATTCAACCCAGGTTGGAGGGATCATCCTAATTTTTCCTACAAAAACAATAATGTTCAGAACCCTCAACCTATGCCGCAAACATCCTACCAGCCACCTCATCAAAACCCACCACCACATGCTGCTAGACAACAATATTATCAAGGGGCTCCTCAGAATAATGTTCAGAACCCCCCTCCTGGTTTCAATAGGCCTTCACACCAAGGCTATCGCAAAGAAACTCCTCGAGTGCCGGCTCTCAAGAGCCTACTATGTACGATCTAATGAAAATGATTGTTTCTATGCGAGAAAAATCATGAGGAGAGCATCAAAGAGTTGAAGAATACTACAAAACATTTGGAGACTCAACTTGCCCAGGTGGCGGAAATAATGTGCGAGGCAACCAGGTCATTTCTTAGGGGCAACGAATTCCCAAAGAGACTGCTGATGCTGTCACTCTTCGAAGCGGAACACAATATGATGCTCCACTTATGCCTACTGATGATTTGCCACCTCCAGACAACAATGATGTTGATTAGCCTATTTTATTGCATACTTTTACCCTTATATTTTGGTTATTTGAATATATTTTATATCTATATATGGGTTTTTCGGATGACTTTTATTATTGCATACTTATTCCATTTGTAGTTATTATTTTTATCACTTATTGAGCTTAATTAGTCTTTTATCTTATGATAGGTATTCAGTTTGCGAAATAAGAGAGTACGGTCCCAGATAACAAGCAACCCAAGTCAAAGATTACACAAGAAAAGGAAGCCCAATGCTTCCACAACAACAACTACTACACGTGGAGCAAAGAAAACAAAGAAAAGAAAAAGAAAAAAATAGAGTGAACTTCCCCATCTTCCGGTTTCACGAGAAACCAAAGAAGCAGGAACTTCTTTTCCAAGTCAATGCAATTGGCATCAAATTTGTTTCCTAATCTTCAAGATACAAAGAGAAGCCTACTTTGGAAATCAGGGAGCAAAAATCATATTTTATTTTCTCCTCTCAAAATAATTTCCCTAATTATGAAAATGAGGGGTTTTGTTCTGTTGGTATAAAAAAATCCCCTAATTTCTATAGTAGAGGGGGCGAAAAACACCAACACATACCGACAATAATTCTAGGGTTTAGTTGTGGGATACAATATAGTTCGTTTTTGTCAATTCGTCGGTGACAGCGGCGGAATTACAAGTGGTCCGGTTTCATTGTTCTTCTTTGTTATTAGTTCGATTGCAAGATATTGGTAATTTCGTTCTCATTTATTTGATAAGAGTTGTTTTTCTTCATATTAGTTTCTATTTTCTTTATTTGTTGTTTTGCATCGTTTTCTTGTTTTCTCTATGATTTCATCTGATTTCAGTAAAACATGCTCTAACTTTTATAATTCCAATATCTTGTGAGTCACGAATAATATTTAGCTATAGCTTACATGATTCATGATTCCCATGTTATATCTGGCAAGTCTTCATTGATTTCTATTTTTTTTCTTTATTGTTCTTAGTTGACTAAAACGTTAGATTACATTAGCTGTATTATAGTTTTAGTGCTCACTAGTTGATACTTAGTTCAAATCATCCTATACATTGTTACTGCCAGTATTAGTTGATTTGTGTTAATTTATTTTGTTCTCTTTTCTAATCTATGTGGATCTTAAGCTACTTGATATTCTTGATTTTTTATGTCTTGTTATAATTAATCTTTTGCTAGTAGTATAAAAGTAATCATTTTCGGCTAAATTCATATAATTAAGTGGGTAATAGGAAATAATATTAACATCCTTGTGGGTTCGACCCGTATTTGCTAGTTATGCTATATCGTACACCGTGCACTTGCGGTACTAGTTTTTAAATCGTACAAGTTTTTGGCGCCGTTGCCGGGGATGTTGTGTATTGAGTTATATTACCTATTTGATATAAGTTGTTTGTTTGCGTGAGTTCTAGCTCTATTACTTATTTAGTAATTTCATTCCGTCTTGTTTAAAGTTAGTTTAATTTGTTTTATTACATATCAGTGCTATTTTTATCTTTCAAAAAAAAAAAAAAATAGTTTAATTTGTGTTACTTTGCTTTATTTAGTTTATGAAGGTTTGGAGTACCGACCCTCAGACCCGTCGTTTATTTAGTACCGAACTGGATAAAGACTTAGATAATTTTTTTTGTGACTTAAGAAACAGTAAAATGGGAGACGAGACACCCCCTCGTACTTTAAATGACATCTTTTATCCAGTTAGGTCATCTCAACCATCTTGTTTTGTACTTCCTGCTATACGTGGTAATGTTAATTTTGAGCTTAAACATCACAATATTGTCCTACTCCCTAAGTTTTCTGGTGTTGAAGACCCTTATTTGTTTCTTAGAGAATTTGATGAAATTTGTGCTACAATGCAGTACCCTGGAGTAACTGATGACGGTCTAAGATTAAGGGCTGTTCCTTTTGCTCTTAAAACTGATGCTAAAAAGTGGATGTATAGTCTTCCACCTAATTCAATTGACTCATGGGATGCTTTTGTATTTGTCTTCTTAAAAAAATATTTCCCTAATGGTAAGACCGTAAGACTTAGAAATGAAATTAACCAATTCATTCAATTAGAACGTGAAACTTTCTGGAAATATTTAGATAGATTTAAGGATTTACTTGCTCAATGCCCTCACCATGGATTTGAAAAGTCGAGATTGTGGCAAATTGTGTATGAAGGGTTAGATCCTAACTCTAGAACTATGCTTGAATCTATGTGTCAGGGAAACTTTTTGGGTAAAACTATTGATGAAGCATGGGAATTTTTAGAAGATTTAGCTGATAAGACATTACAATGGGAGACTACTAGATCTGATAGTAGTAGCCTTCCTGCCAAGATTTCTGGTGCTAAAAATGGCTTGTATAATGTTTCAGATAACACGTATCTTGAGTCTAAACTAACTTTGTTAGAAAATCAGTTAAAAGGGTTATCTGTCCCACAATCCCAAGCTCACCAAATTGCATCTTTTTCCTGTACTCATTGCCATGGTTTAGATCATATTTCTAATTCTTGCCCATACATTACTCCACAAAGTCATAATAATATAGAACAAGCTAATATGGCCTTCCAGCGACCTAAGAATGACCTATACTCTAATACCTATAACCCAGGTTGGCGTAATCACCCTAACTTCTCTTGGAGTCAAGGTCAACACCTAGGAGGCTTTAATAGTCAAGTGGGAAATTTTAATAACAGTTCAATACCTCAATCTTCTATGTTTCCAAATCAGAATTTTCAAGGTAATCCAAGGCCACCAATTTCTCAAACACAACCTCCTCCTGGATATTCTGAAACTGATAAGAAGATAAGTAGTTTAGAAAGAACTCTTAAAACATTAACGGACACTGTTGCTCAGTTGGTTTCTCAGAATAGAGAGAAAGGAACATTCCCTAGTCAACCTGAAATTAATCCTAGGAATGTGAGTTCTAATTCACAAGTTCAAAATGATAATTTGAAAAGAGTTAATGCTGTGATTTCTTTACGGTCAGGTAAACAAATTAATAATCACATAGGCGACACATCTGATGATACTCTTAATCCTTCTTCTTCTACTTCTATACCTAGTTCGCCTTTCATAAATAGTGAGAAGAAGAGTAACAATGAACCTGCCACTGATAATTTAGAAGAATCTAGTGAAAAAGAAGCTAATAAAATAGATAAGAACAAGTCTATACCTACCGTTAATGACCCGATTTACAAGCCTAAAGCACCTTTTCCTCATAGGCTCACTAAAAAGAAAGATGAAGGTCAATTTGAAAAGATAAGGGAAACGTTTTCACAAGTTAAAATTAATATCCCTCTTCTTGATGCCATTAATCAAATGCCACCTTATGCCAAATTCCTAAAAGAATTATGCACCACAAAGAGAGCGACTAACGTTCCTAAGAAAGCATTCTTAGCCTCTAATGTGAGTTCTATTATTTCTAATCGATTCCAAGTGAAGTATAAAGACCCCGTCGGCCCTACTATTTCAATTGTTATAGGTGATAAAACCATTCATAGAGCACTCTTAGACTTGGGTGCTAGTGTCAACCCCGCTTCCACTTGTTGTTTATGAGCAACTTGGCTTAGGTGAATCGAAACCCACTAAGGTAACCCTTCAATTAGCCGATAGATCGTTAAGGTACCTAAGGGAGTGGTGGAAGATGTCCTAATTAAGGTAGGTGAATTTATTTTTCCTGTAGATTTTGTTGTTCTTGAAACCGAATACATTCCTAATCCCGAAAATCAAATTCCGGTCATTCTAGGACGACCTTTCTTAGCCACTTCTAATGCATTGATTAATTGTCGTAATGGTATGATGAAAATCTCTTTTGGAAACATGACAGTAGATCTGAACATATTTAATCTCTATAAACAGCCATCAGATGAAGAGTATTATGATACGGTTAACTGGTTAGTTTCCTATCCTACTGGTGTTATAGATGCTAGTGAACCTATAGACATCGAGTCTCCTGATTTAGACCTTGAACGTGTTCTCGTTTGCTGGTTCTACCGAGTCCGAAAGTTCTGTTTTGTCTTCTCTACTTGCTGCCCCCGAGTCTACCCCTTCCTTAGAGCTTAAACCACTTCCCGAGTCTTTGAAATATGCTTTTCTAGGACAAGATCGCAGCTGTCCAGTCATCATTGCATCCGACTTAGATGTTTTGCGGGGAGACTAAACCGATGGAAATGCTTAAAAAGTACAAGAATGCTATAGGATGGAGTCTTAGTGATATAAAAGGGATTAGTCCTTCTATTGTTCAACATAGAATTCATCTTGAAGAAAATGCTAAACCCCATAGAGACCATCAAAGACGTTTGAATCCTACATTACAAGAAGTAGTAAAGAAAGAAGTGATTAAGTGGTTAGATCACGGTATAATATATCCAATTTCGATAGTGAGTGGGTGAGTCCCGTGCAAGTTGTTCCTAAAAAGACCGGTATCACTTCGTGGTTAAGAATGATAAAAATGAGTTAGTTCCTACAAGAGTCCAATCGGTTGGCGAGTTTGCATAAATTACGAGAAAACTTAATGTCGCCACTAGGAATACCATTTTCCACTTCCATTTATGGACCAAATGCTCGAGAGACTAGTTGGACATAGTTATTATTGTTTTCTTGATGGGTATTCTGGTTACACTCAAGTGTCTATTGCTCCTGAAGACCAAGATAAGACTACATTTACTTGTCCTTTTGGCACATATGCTTTTAGAAAAATGCCTTTTGGTTTATGTAATGCGCCTGCAACTTTTCAGTGATGTATGATCTCCACATTTTCGATATGGTTGAGCAAGTGTATTGAAATATTCATGGATGATTTTTCGTGTTTGGTAATTCATTTGAAAATTGCTTAGCTAATTTATCTAAGGTCCTAGAAAGATGTATTGAGAAAAATTTAGTTCTAAACTGGGAGAAATGCCATTTTATGGTTAAGAAAGGTATAGTGCTTGGTCATATTGTGTCAAATGATGGTATAGAAGTTGACAAAGCCAAGATTGATTTGATTTCCAACTTGCTGCCTCCCTCTTCTGTTAAAGATGTTCGATCATTCTTAGGCCATGCAAGGTTTTATAGACGATTTATACAAGACTTGAGTAAGATTGCTAAACCCTTGTCTCAATTACTAGTGAAGGATGTTCCTTTTAATTTTTCTGCTGAATGTTTAGAAGCTTTTAACAAGTTGAAAAATTCACTAACTTCTGCTCCTATTCTTCATCCTCCTATTTGGGGTGAACCTTTTGAACTTATGTGTGATGCATCTGATTATGCAGTAGGTGTTGTGTTAGGACAGCGAGTTGATAAGAGACCTCATGTAATATATATTATGCTAGTCACACTTTAAATGAGGCACAACTTAATTATACGAATGGCGAAAAGGAGTTTCTTGCCATTGTCTTTGCTTTTGAAAAGTTTAGATCATATTTGATTGGTTCTCATGTTATTGTTTATAGTGATCATGCTGCTATAAGATATCTCCTTAATAAAAAAGATGCCAAGCCTAGACTACTTAGGTGGATATTGCTTTTACAAGAATTTGATTGTGAAATTCAGGATAGAAAAGGTTCTGAAAACCCCGTAGCAGATCATTTGTCTCGTATACTTGTCAAGCAAAGTGAGTCTCCTATTTCTTAGTGTTTTCCCGATGAGCAACTTTTTATGGTGCAAGCTGAACCATGGTATGCCGACATAGTTAATTATTTAGTGACTAGAGAGTTGCCGCCCCTTTGGAATAAGCATGACACATCTCGCTTTCTATCATATGTGAAGTATTTTATTTGGGATGATCCTTATTTATTTAAATATTGCCCTGATCAGATTATTAGGAGATGTGTCCCCGATTCTAAAATTAAGAATGTTCTTTCTTTTTGCCATGATCAAGCTTGTGGGGGACATTTCAGTGGTAAGAAAACAACAGCTAAAGTTCTTCAATCGGGTCTATATTGGCCTACTTTATTTAAAGATGCTCATATTTATTGTCAACACTGTTCTAGGTGTCAACAATTAGGAAAGATAAGTAGAAGAGATATGATGCCGTTAACTCCAATCATTGTTGTCGAAGTGTTTGATATTTGGGGTATAGACTTTATGGGCCCCTTTCCCTCATCTTTTGGTAATGAATACATCCTTCTTGCTGTAGATTATGTATCAAAATGGGTCGAGGCTATAGCTACTAGGAGTAATGGAAGCCAAGTGGTCGTGAGATTCCTTAGGGAAAATATTTTTGCTAGATTTGGTATGCCTAGAGCTATAATTAGTGATCGTGGTACTCACTTTACAAATCGCAGTTTTGAGGCATTATTGAAAAAATATTCGATTGTTCATAGGCTAGCTACTCCATATCACCCTCAAACTAGCGGTCAAGTTGAGGTTTCAAATAGGCAAATCAAGCAGATTTTAGAGAAAACAGTGCATAAAAATCGGAAGGATTGGTCTGATAAACTTACCGATGCATTGTGGGCATATAGGACAGCTTATAAGACTCCGTTAGGCATGTCTCCTTATAGAGTAGTGTATGGTAAAGCCCTGCCATTTACCGGTAGAGTTAGAACACCGTGCTTTGTGGGCTATTAAGATGTTAAACAACGATTTAGATCTTCTTTGGAACAGAGAGAAAGTTACAAATAAATGAGTTAGAAGAGATTAGAGCGAGAAGCTTATGAGAGCTCTATATTACACAAAGAAAGAGCGAAACTAATTCATGATAAGCATATTCATAGAAAAGACTTTCTTTGCAGGTCAAAAAGTTCTATTATACGACTCCAAGCTACATCTTTTCCCGGGTAAGTTACGATCTCGTTTGGGTGGTCCGTATATTATTACTCACGTATTTCCTCATGGTGCAGTAGAGATCGAGAATCCTAATGGAGGGTCGCGTTTCAAAGTGAATGGACAAAGGCTTAAACTATATCTTGAGTTGCCAGAAGAGAATATAGAAGAAAATGTGGAGTGTTTGCTACTCTACGAACCTGACTATGATGATTAATGGACCTATGCAAGCTGCTTGGATGTATCTCAGCATCCAACCCGGGTAAATTCGTTCTATGCTTTAAGTTTCTTTAGTTTATTTCGTTCTACTACAATAAATGAAGTCTATGACTACTTCGTGTCTTTTCATTTTCTATTTTACTTTTTTTTTTTATCTCTACATTTACAACTTACATTGAGGCCAATGTAAGAAATAAGTGTGGGGGAGTGACTACTATTTGCCAATTTTTTGAAAATTTTGCTTGCTATGATTGGATATGCTCGAAAGTTGGAAATATTTGCTCTGTTTGTTTGAGCCAATATTAGCTGGAATTATCTTGGATTATGCTAGTTATGCTTGCTGGAAACTATATATATAATTTACAGGTTATTTAGAAAATTGGATTAGTCAATTTTATGGGGAAGTCTTTGCCGAAATTTATGCAAAATAGACCTGTTTACGACTTTGTTTAAGCATAATTTAACATGCTTATGATGGCTTCTTCTTTGTGTTTTGTTACTAGTGTCTTTGAAATTTCATAACACTTTATGCATTAGATATATAAATGCAAATAACATAGTAGCCACCTCTCCATATTTTTTTTTTTTAGGACTAACTAGTAAGATAGTTGACAGTAGACTCTAATCTAACTTTGTTTTCATAAAAAAATAAAAAAAAAATAAAGAAAAAGTTTTTGAAGTTATGAACATGAAGACATTATCTCTAGCAACTCCTAAATATACCTTAATAATGCTATGCTTATATGTAATCTAGCACACTATCTTTATTGGCTTAGATGCGGGGTATGGAGGAAAGACTTTTATAATTTAATCTACTTAACTAGTACCTCTTACTTTCCTTGGTGACTTTTTCACTGCTCTTGGTTACTGGAGAATTACTTGACTTTGTTAAATAAACGAAAGAATAATGGTTTGAAAAAAAAAATGGATTAGTAATCCCAAAAAGGTGAGATGTTGAACCATTGTAAAAACAGAGTGATATTAATCAGTTCTTGAAATAAAAGAACTTGGAAGAGCAAATTAAAAAGCCTAAAAAGCAAAGCAAAAAGCAAAGTATCGAGTACTCCTTTGACACCAATGAGTGGCAAGTGCAATGTCATATGAAAAGGAACGATCCTTGTACGGGTACTAAGTGCTAATGTACAGGAAAGTGAGGGAAACCAACTGGAACAATAATCAAGTCCGACTAAAGTACCTCGTATTCGAAAGTCAATACACTTGCACTTGAGCACCTAGATTACATATGAGATCAAACTAATTATAAAATGGTGCTTGAGTATAATAGCTCTATTGTGTTCATACCTTGCTAACCTAACGAAAACGTTTTTATGACTAACGTATGATTTCTCAAATAAAAAAATAAAATAAAAAAAAATGTTTTAGTCTATTGTCATGCTTATTAGTTTAGTTTCATTTGAGGTTGGGTGGTTAACTAATGTTTTTTTTTTTTTTTTTTTTTTTTTTTTATATGATACACTTGGTTTGATAATATTATTTTGCTCGAGGTCGACCAAAGACTAAGTGTGGGGGAGTTTGATTAGCCTATTTTATTGCATACTTTTACCCTTATATTTTGGTTATTTGAATATATTTTATATCTATATATGGGTTTTTCGGATGACTTTTATTATTGCATACTTATTCCATTTGTAGTTATTATTTTTATCACTTATTGAGCTTAATTAGTCTTTTATCTTATGATAGGTATTCGGTTTGCGAAATAAGAGAGTACGGTCCCGGATAACAAGCAACCCAAGTCAAAGATTACACAAGAAAAGGAAGCCCAATGCTTCCACAACAACAACTACTACACGTGGAGCAAAGAAAACAAAGAAAAGAAAAAGAAAAAAAATAGAGTGAACTTCCCCATCTTCCAGTTTCACGAGAAACCAAAGAAGCAGGAACTTCTTTTCCAAGTCAATGCAATTGGCATCAAATTTGTTTCCTAATCTTCAAGATACAAAGAGAAGCCTACTTTGGAAATCAGGGAGCAAAAATCATATTTTATTTTCTCCTCTCAAAATAATTTCCCTAATTATGAAAATGAGGGGTTTTGTTCAGTTGGTATAAAAAAATCCCCTAATTTCTATAGTAGAGGGGGCGAAAAACACCAACACATACCGACAATAATTCTAGGGTTTAGTTGTGGGATACAATATAGTTCGTTTTTGTCAATTCGTCGGTGACAGCGGCGGAATTACAAGTGGTCCGGTTTACTGTTCTTCTTTGTTATTAGTTCGATTGCAAGATATTGGTAATTTCGTTCTCATTTATTTGATAAGAGTTGTTTTTCTTCATATTAGTTTCTATTTTCTTTATTTGTTGTTTTGCATCGTTTTCTTGTTTTCTCTATGATTTCATCTGATTTCAGTAAAACATGCTCTATCTTTTATAATTCCAATATCTTGTGAGTCACGAATAATATTTAGCTATAGCTTACATGATTCATGATTCCCATGTTATATCTGGCAAGTCTTCATTGATTTCTATTTTTTTTCTTTATTGTTCTTAGTTGACTAAAACGTTAGATTACATTAGCTGTATTATAGTTTTAGTGCTCACTAGTTGATACTTAGTTCAAATCATCCTATACATTGTTACTGCCAGTATTAGTTGATTTGTGTTAATTTATTTTGTTCTCTTTTCTAATCTATGTGGATCTTAAGCTACTTGATATTCTTGATTTTTTATGTCTTGTTATAATTAATCTTTTGCTAGTAGTATAAAAGTAATAATTTTCGGCTAAATTCATATAATTAAGTGGGTAATAGGAAATAATATTAACATCCTTGTGGGTTCGACCCGTATTTGCTAGTTATGATATATCGTACACTGTGCACTTGCGGTACTAGTTTTTAAATTGTACTGATGTAGTGGATGAAAAGGAAGGTGAAGATAGCTCAAAAGCTGAAGTTGAGCAAGGGAAAGTAGATGAAGCAAACCAGCAAAAGGAGAAGGTTACTGACTCTCCTACACCACCACTACCTTTCCCTCACAGGATGCAAAAATCCAAGGTTGATCAACGGCTTGGTACGTTCATGTCAATGGTCAAGAATCTTGAGGTAACAGTTCCTTTTACTGATTTAATCTCTCAAGTGCCTGTTTATGCCAAATTTTTGAAAGACATGATTACTAAGAAAAAGTATTTTGGTGGTCTAGATAGAGTCGCTCTAACTGAAGAGTGTAGTGCTGTTTTGCAAAACAAAATCCCTCCAAAATTAAAGGATCCTGGTAGTTTTTCCATCCCATGTCATGTAGGTGCATTGTTTATAGATAAGGCTTTATGTGATCTAGGAGCTAGTGTATCCGTTATGCCTCTATCTATACGTAATAAAGCGAACTTGGGAGTTTTGAAGTGCACCCAGATTACTTTGCGGATGGCGGATCGTTACGTGAAATATCCTTTGGGTATTTTAGAGGATGTTCCTGTCGGGGTTGGAAAATTCTATATTCCTGTAGACTTTGTAGTCTTTGGATATGGAGGAGGATAGTCGGATCCCCATTATTTTAGGTAGGCCTTTCTTGTGTCTTGCTTAGGTCTTTGTGATTGATGTTAAATCGGCTCTTTGACTTTAAGTGTTGGTGATGATACTATTACTTTCAAACTAACCAATGCTATTAAGTCTCCTATGCTTGAGCACACATGCTTGCAGGATTGATGTCTTGGAAGAGATTTTGGGAGGTGACTATCACCAATTTTCGCCGAGATGATCCATTGGAGAAAATTCTTGAACCTGGATGACCTTAATGTTGATGAGGCGATCGAATGTGAGGTAATGGAGACTATTTGCTCTCGCTTCAGAGCCACAGGTAAAGAAGTTAGAACTTAAACCTTTACCTTCTCACCTCAAATATGCATTTCTTGATGATAATGAGGAATGCCCTGTGATTGTCAGTACTAAACTCACAGATAGCCAGCTTTCACAACTTCTTACAGTGCTTCGCGTGCACAAAAAGGCTATTGGGTATAGTATTGATGATCTAAGGGGTATTAGTCCTGATTTTTGTATGCATAGAATAAATTTGGAAGAAAATCACCGCCCTTGCATACAACCCCAAAAACGTTTGAATCCTAATATGCAAGAGGTAGTGAAGAAGGAAATAATGAAACTGCTTGATGCGGGCATCATCTATCCCATCTCAGATTCTAAGTGGGTGGGCCCGATTCAAGTTGTTCCTAAAAGGGGGGGCTACTGTTATTAAGAACGATAGAGATGAACTAATTCCTACTCGTCTTGTTACGGGTTGGCGAATGTGTATTGACTATCGCAGATTAAACATAGCCACCTTGAAAGATCACTTCCCCCTCCCTTTTATTGACAAGATGTTAGAAAGATTAGCAAAACATAGCTTTTTCTATTATTTGGATGGATATTCAGGTTTCTTTCAGATTCCCATTCACCCAGAAGATCAGGAGAAGACGACGTTCACATGTCCTTATGGCACCTTTGCTTACTGCCGAATGCCTTTTGGCTTGTGTAACGCCCCTGCCACATTTCAAAGATGTATGATGGCCATTTTTTCTGATTTCATTGAGAATATCATGGAGGTATTTATGGATGATTTCGGTGTCTATGTGTCGACTTTGATGTGTGTTTGCATAATCTTTCTAGAGTATCGAGACGTTGTACCGATGTTAATTTGGTTTTAAAGCTGGGAAAAATGTCACTTCATGGTCCATGAGGGAGTGGTACTTGGTCATCTTGTTTCTGAACGTGGCATCCAAGTTGATCGGGCAAAAATTGAGGTGATTGAGAAACTTCCTCCTCCTGTGAATGTCAAGGGCGTGAGGAGTTTTCTGGGTCATGCGGGGTTTTATCGCAGATTCATCAAAGATTTTTCCAAAATTGTGAAACCCCTTACTCAATTGTTGCTCAAGGATACCAGCTTTGATTTTACTGACGCTTTTGTGGAGTCTTTTGACAGGATTAAGGAAGCATTGATCACTTGCCCCTATCATACAACCTCCAGATTGGAGTCTTCCCTTCGAGATCATGTGTGATGCTAGTGATTATACGGTTGGTCTTTGTACTTGGCCAACGGAAGAACAAGACCCTCCATGCTATTTACTATGCCAAAGAAGACATTAGATGAAGCTCGAGTCAACTATGCTACTACGAGAGAAGGAGTTATTGGCCATTGTATATGCTCTTGACAAGTTTCGAACCTACCTCATAGGTTCGAAAGTTATTGTCCACACCGATCATGCGGCACTGAAGTATCTATTGGCTAAGAAGGAAGCCAAGCCACGACTTATTCGGCTGGATACTCTTATTACAAGAGTTTGATTTGGAGATCCGTGATAAGAAGGGTGCTCGAGAATGTCGTTGCCGATCATCTCTCCAGTTGAGATTTGAGTCCAGTCTTTGATGGTCCCATAGATGATTCTTTTCCCGATGATCATCTTTTTCTTTGTATCTATTCAATCTCCATGGTATCTTGATTTTGCTAACTATTGTGTTGGTGGTTCTCCTCCTCCGCATTTGACGTACCAACAACGCAAGAAGTTTTATCATGATGCTAAGCATTACTATTGGGAAGACCCACTTCTATACAAGAAGTGCTCGGATGGCTTGTTCGGACGATGTGTTGCCGATTGGGAGATAGGCTGGAATCCTACAACACTTGTCATAGTATGCCTTGTAGTGGGCATCTTGGCTCACGAGCCACGGCTTATAGAGTTCTCCCGAGTGGGTTCTACGGCCTACTATCTTCAAAGATGCCCGTGCTTTTTGCATCTCTTGTAATGAGTGTCAAAGAACGGGCAATATTTCAAAGAGACATGAGATGCCACAGATGGGAATTTTGGAGATTGAGCCCTTTGATGTGTGGGGAATTGATTTCATGGGACCTTTCCCTTCTTCTTGTGGGAACAGGTATATTTTGGTAGATGTGGATTATGTGACTAAGTGGATTGAAGTTGTGGCTTCCCCTACTAATGATTCTAAGGTGGTAATGAAGCTCTTCAAGAAGATTATTTTTCCTCGTTTGAGTCCCGAGAGTCTTGATCGGTGATGGGGGTCTCATTTTCATCGAGAGAACCTTCCAAGCTTTACTGAAGAAATATGGAGTTACTCATAAGGTTGGCTTGGCATATCACCCTCAGACTAGTGGCCAAGTTGAAGTCTCCAATCGTCAGATCAAGCGCATTTTAGAGAAGGTAGTCAACAGGTCAAGGAAAGATTGGTCACAAAAGTTGGATGACACTTTGTGGGCACTGCGAACTGCTTTTAAGACACCTCTCGGCACCACCCCATATCGATTGGTCTATGGCAAAGCTTGTCATTTACCAGTTGAAATGGAGTATCTCTCAGCTTGGGCAGTCAAAGAAATTAACTTGGATTTAGAGGCTGCAGGTGAAACAAGACTTCTTTAGTTGAATGAGTTAGATGAGCTTCGACTGGAAGCATATGAGAACCACAAGCTTTACAAGGAGCAGACAAAGAGGTTTCATGACAAGATGATTGAGAAGCGCGAGTTTCATGTTGGTGACAAGGTTTTATTATACAACTCTAGACTAAGGCTTTTTCTTGGAAAACTTAAGTCAAAGTGGTCTGGACCTTTTGTTGTCACTGATGTGAAGCCACATGTAGCCGTTGAAGTGGCCAATGCAGAGGGGACGAAATTTAAGGTGAATGGTCAACGTTTGAAACTGTATCATGAGGGTGCTTTCATAGGTCAAGTAGAGGTCATCTACTTCGATGTTCCCTCACCGTGAAATCAGAGGTACTACGGTCGTGCGGGACCTTCCTAAACCAGCGCTTTGCGGGAGGCAACCCGTCTTTACTTTTCTTTTTCTTTACTAGTTTAGATTACTTTTCTTATTTTAGAGAGGTGAGAGAGAGTGTACTGATATTTTGGCGAGTTTAGTGTGTGCAGGGGGTCAATATCACAACATGGCGAAATTTTGACGGAAAAATAGCTTGAAGTCTAGTCGCCCGGTAAACCGGGCAATTTCGCCCGACCGAGCCTCTATACTTGCCCTACCGGGCGAGTTTGCAGGACAGGGCGCGCACCTAAATCCAAGAAGGGCGAAACGAAAGTAACAGAAATTTTCGCCCGGTCAACCGGGCGAAGCCGCCCGGCCGGGCGCGTAAGCGAATTTGGAGACACTTTCGCCCGGTTAACCGGGCGGAATGCCCTTAGTATGCTGAAGAAGCGAGTTTCGCCCGGTCGACCGGGCCGTTTTTCCACTCCATGCTCAGGCAGCGCTGCGAAGACAAAACAAGAATTTTTTTTTTCGCCCGGTCGACCGGGCGGATACCACGAGCCTTTGATACTCTTCTTTCTTCCTTCACTCCACTTCTTTCTTCCTTCACTTCACTTCTTTCATTTTCTCTCACTTTTATTCATCCTCTCAACCCTCTCCTAAAAATCTCCATAACCAAACTCCACCCTACCTTTCACCATTCACAAATTCCATCTTCTCCTTCAATTTTCTTCATATCCCAACACTTTTTTTCATCTTTCTCCCATAAAACTCCATCCTCCCACTTCAATTCTCTCACTCCCAAAAATCTCCACTTTTCTTTTCTTTTCCACCATGTCAGGGCCAAGCAAGAGGAAACACAGCTCAAGAGGGGAATCAAGCGCTCAAATTCCACCCGGATTCGACATTCCCGAGGTAATCTTCAAATCCCTAGAACAAAAACAAAGATTTGAAAAGTTGAAATATCGGAACATAATCCCTACTCGTTTTGTTGATGCTAATGCTTTGCATGCTTTGGGTATTTACGGTGAAACTAAAACGCTATTTGAGAAATTGGGATTGGGAACAATGTTCGGCATGTTTTTCTGGACATATAGGCATCTTACACTTGAATTCTTGAGCTCATTAGAAGTAGGCAATAAAAATCAAGTTCTCCGTTTTCGCCTCATGAATGAGGATCGAGAACTCACATTAGGCCAATTAGCTACTATTTTTGGCCACCACATTCTTGATGATCACCGCCCCCTCCCACTTGTTCGAATTAATACCTTGTGGACCGCATTCACAGGTGATGGGGATGTTAACACCCAGCATATGACTGCAGACCACCTCCATTTTCCCAGCCTTCGCTACTTACAACGATTTTTGGGATTCACACTTTTTGGGCGTGCTGAGCCCCACTCCTGTCAAAAACAGGAGATTTTTTTGATGGGTAGTTATTTATTTCCAGAGCTTGATTACTCTTTGTGCCTTCCTTATCTGTTTGTGTCTCATCTGAAGCGGACTACCGCCAATTTACCTGCTTTGTTTGACGATGGTAGTGTTAGGGGGCAACCTATTGTTTTAGGTGGCCTCATTACCGCTATTGCTGCTCATTTTGGCTATACCCCTGACATTAGCAATGTTGTAGCTGGTCCTGCTGAGATTAGCATTGATTATATGACAAATGCTAAATGGCTAACCGCCCAGTCTGCGAACAAATTTAGGTGGTTCATTGCTAAGAAGGAGTCTATCCTTCTTCCTGACCCTGCTCAGACCCGCTTAGAGCCTGGTGTGGGGTCATACCTCCTTCCTATGCGGGGTCAAGAGCCCATTGTTAGGCGACCTCTGCGGACCTACCACAGGCAGTCCGCTGGGGAAGCCTCCTCCTCCGCCGCGCCTATGGATCCTATGATGGCGGTCCTTACCCGCCTTGAGCAGGGACAGCAGTCCCTTACCTCACAGATGGGCCGCCTTGAGCTTGGTCAGGCTACCATCCAGACTCATCTGACTTCGTTGGACACACGGTTGACTACCGTGGAGTCCGACATGCGCCATGCCCTGTACCCTATCTACCATGACTATTTTCACCAAGGGCTTGTTGCCCATGATGCCACCCACCCTTCATGGTACACACCACAGGTCCCTGACCCCACTGACCATGCTAGGGATGGTACTTCTGGCCATACTGCTTTTGGTGCTGCAGGTACTACCGGTGGCGGTTTTACTGCCGATATGTCTGATGATGACGCGTGAGTCCTCTCTTTCCCTCTAGCTGCAATGAGGCCATTGTCGAGTTTAGCTTGGGGGGAGGATTTCTGTAAGTACTTTCTCTCTTTCTTGCTTTGTAGTGTAGTTAGTTTAGTTTCGTTTTTTTTTACAAAAAAAAAAAAAAAAAAAAAAAAAAAAAAAGAAAAAGAGAAAAACTTGAAAAAAATACGAGCTTGACATGAGTTATTATGAGTTGCATGGTTGTTTCCCTGCGCCCCCCAAATTTTTGAATGAATTTTTGGACTCTGAATCAATAATAGTTAGCGTGAGTATTTGTTAGTCTTGAGTTGATTTTCAATCTTCCATGACCCTTGATTGCATGATACTTGCTGCACTTGCATTGATTGTAGAGCTAAGTTGGTTAGACTGTGAGGACTCATTCCTGCCAATGGATTTATTTCTATATCCATTCTGTTTCTTGTGTGTTAGTTCCTCATTAGTTGACTGATCTTGACTTTGACAACGTACTTATTGATATCGATGACTTGTGGCAATTGCTATGATAGGCGTCCTTTTGTCGATTCTTGAGCCTCAAAGTGATTTTTTATTGATATACTATTATCCTCCTTAGCCCCGCTGAGCCTAATGACTATTTCATGTTACTAAACCTCATTACATGCCCATGGCCCTTATTTTGATATTAATCCAAGCCTAGCTTGGGGGAGCATCTGTCGAAGTTAGTATCTGAAATAGTTGCTATGAGTTACTTTGGGTGGAGATGATTGTATTTTGTAAGGTTCAAAGTTCGAGAAAAAGAAGAGAATAAGCAAAGTGAAATAAATGTGATTGTTGGATCGAAAAGATGCAAAGAAAAAGAAAAGAAATATTGAAAAAAATGAACAAAAGGGTAAAAATTCTTTCCTTCACAATCGCTTGCAAAGAAAAATTCATTACACTGCTTCAAGGATGGGTTTATTGAAAATTTTGTTGATTCATAGAGTTGGGACATTGTTATTGGTTGTGTTTTAGTTTATGCTTCTAGTGACTTTTGCTCCCCCATTCTTGGGTTTTTCCACCACATTTCCTATACATATTCCCTACCCTTACCTAAGCCCCATTACAATCCTAAAAAAAGTCCTCTTGAGCTTGTGTTTACATTGTTTATTGGATTGATGTGTAGTCAGTTTGTCAAGGTTAAAGAGTACGTTTGTTACTTGAGTCGACATGATTAGGATGAGTGGCATTATTACCTTTTTAAACACATGAGAGTGTGAGTGGGAAGGGTTGTTATGGTTGGGATGGTGAGTGATCGGGTACATCTTTTGCCTGCCACAAAAATGAGAGAAGAGTGTTCCCCCTTGTGAGCACCATCTTAGCATTTGCATGATATGTGCAGTGACCTTGCTTGATTGTCTTTCTCGGTGATTGGTCATTGGCTTGATATAAAGGATTGATGATGATGCATGCCTTCTTGATTGATTTTTGAGTCAACTATATTTTCGAACTGCATTTTTCTATGGGGTGAAACAATTGTATCTTGTAACTCATTTGTGTGGTTTTGCTTAGGGACAAGCAAAAGGTTAGCTTGGGGGATTTTGATGTATCTATTTTATATAGATTATTTAGCTCTACTCCTTTAGCTTTGATAGTTGATTTGAGCTCATTGGAGCTCGATTCTTGAGCTATTTGATATGTTTGGACTTGTTTCCGTGTGTTAGACGTTTTTGTGCAGATTAAGCGTTTATCACCCTCATTTGAGTTGCAGAACGGAAGTCTAACGGACCACATTTAGCTGATAGAAGATCCAAGAGATTGCACAAGTGATTCGGACAAGATTACACCAAAGAAAGAGCGAAAAAGCACTCCCGCCCGGTCGACCTGGCGGTTTTGCCCGACCGGGCGAGCCAAAAAGTTCTGCTGCGTATGAGATTTATTCGCCCGGTCAACCGGGCGAGAAGAGGCGAAATTCTGCTTGCGCGCCCGACCGGGCGAAATTCCTTCTTAGTCGTAGTTCTCTTAATCACCGTAGCCCGACCGGGCCGTTTCGCCCGGTCGACCGGGCGGTTTCTCGAGACGGGTTTATTTGCTTTTTTAGCCGGTTTTGTAAAAAAGTATAAATAGGTTTTTAGTAATTCCAATTAGACTATCTTATTTTCTACGTTTTTAGGGCAAAACACTTAGTTTCTCTCTCTCTCTAATTTGTATTAACTCTTGCTCTTGAAGATTATAAAGATCGTTGATTTCGTTTTCATTGTTCCTCAATCATTCGGTATTCTTCTTTACTTTGTTTAATTTAATGAATTCTTTTACTTGGATTATGTCTATTGAGTTTCTTATTATCATGAGTGAGTAGACTTTTTCTAGGGCTTAGAGAGGGAAGCCATGTTTATACCTTTTTGATTGTGGTTTAAAGTTCTTCGTTATTTGGATTGAATTAGAATAATTCCTATTGATTTGTTATGCTTGTTTAATTCATGTAATTGCGCAATATCATGAGTTATGTTTAGCTAATAAGAATTAGAATCGAAAGATCGTATTCATTAGAGGCATGTTACAATAGGTACATTTGATTATGTTGAGCGATCGTACTGGCATATGTTAATCTAAGAGTTGTTAATGTCTGACCAAGGATTAACGAAATACTTTATTTATTCGAACCTCAATCTAAGTATTGTCGAACTATATTGTAGTGATTAAATTGGTATAAGCATGGTGGACCGATCGATTGCCCTAGGTTTTTAATTATTTGATAAATTTCCATCTTTTTGTGTTATAGTTTATTCTAGTTTAGTTATTAATTCTTCAATCAATTTCCTCTCTTGAAGTAGTTAGATAATTGAGCATAAATCTGTAGAACTCATCTCCCTGTGGATCGACCCGTATTTGCCAGTTTCTGCTAGACAGACACCGTGCACTTGTGGTATATTTTAAAACCCATCAAGTATAATGAATCGCGAGATGTCGTTATTGTTATATGTGTGGTGTTCTTTTGAATTGAGTTAAGTTGAGTCGTTTTAGAAATAAAATCAGACAAAGTTCATTAACTAGATAGGTTATGTTATTTATAGGTGAATTATGTGAAGTATAGTCAAGTGACTTATATTATATTATATTATATTATATTATATTGTAGATCGCGGGTTTGTAGAGGAATCTTTTTGACTTGTGATTCAGATTGGTTGAATGTGGTTTGCTAATAAGGTAAGATTTCATACTAAGCTTGTAAAAATTATTTCAAAAGGTATTTCATATTGATTTGTGATTTATATTGAGTTTGGAATCGTTTTACGATGCTATTTATGGAGCTTTTAATAGTTTTGACGATATTTATATCCAAATAATTTATGAGATTATTTAAGAGAATTATATGAGAAGGAGGAAGTTGCTCGTGAGACAAGTTTGAGATTATTAAAAGGAGGAAGTTACTCGTGAGACAAGTTTGAGATTATTAAATGGAGGAAGTTCTTCATTGTTACCAAGTTTAATTAAATTGTGGGGTTGGCGGTAAGCGGTATTCCTCGAGTATGGAAGTATGTTGAGTTAACAGTGTCTCAACAATTTATTTTAGTAGTTGAGAGTATATTGATCAATACTCTTGCCATTCATCTTCCTTCATGATACGTTATCAAGTTAGGGGTATGCATATTAGGGACTTTGGTGTTTACCTTATCTAGTGAGCCTAGCTAGCTCATTGGATTTTTATTACTTCCTACTCACATATTTCAAAGGAGTTATATTTGAAAGTTTTACAGAATGGTTTAGAAAGAAAGTAAAGTGGATTTGAATTATTGAAGGTTGTCTATTATATTCAAGTTGATTGTTGTATAGGTGAAATGATTTTGTGGAATACTATGTATGTATTCCACCTGCGCATTGGATAGTTCAAAGTTGTTATTGGTATGAAATCTTCCTCAGCCTTTTGGCTGATATTACATGTCTTCAATGTGCAGGGCTTGGTGGTGACTAACCTATATTTGGTTGAGAGCGTTGACTTCACCTAGATGTAGATTTATTAAAGTTAAGACTTCCGCTGCAATAGTTTAGAATTATGGCTTGTTATAGCTTATAGGAGTGTATTAATTAATTACATTTTCTTTTAGTTGTAATAGTTAATAATTAATTTATGTATTAGTAGTAATACCTTTCGCTTTGCTGTTATTAAATGTTTAATAACCGCGGCATAACAGCTCTTGAATTGTCCATGCTTTGTACTCTGGTATGTTTTCTAAAGAAAGTGGAAATTCAGGGTTGTTTTAGAAGGTGTGGTTAAATTAACTTCAAAAAGCTTTAAGAAGTGTCTCCCTCTCCTGGTGGGGTCTGTAATTATCAATGTTGATGCATCTGTGACCGAGGATGGTTAGGTTGGACTTGGAGTTGTGGCAAGGGATCACAAGAAATGTTACACTAGTTGTGTGCATTTGTGATCGAGGATGGCTAAGAGACAAAAAAGTATTGCAATTAATATGAAACTTCTTTACCATATAAGGAGGGTGTTGCAATTAAAAAAAAAACTAGGCGAATCTCATCATGAAGACGAGATGTAGAGGCCGTAGCTCTCATTCTACTGTAAATTACTTCGCATATCCACTAATCCACTCACTCACCTTCATTTTCTCTCTCCTCCTCCTCCTAACCCCCACGGCCACCACTACATCAACCTCAACCCAAATCCCAGGTCTGGACTCCTATCTAACCCAACAATCCCAACTAGACCCTCACGCAACCAACGACACTCTCCTCTCTCTCCCTTCCCACCTCAAATCTCGTCTCTCCACAATCATCCAACCCACTATCTCCTCTCTCCTCTCTCTATCTCTCCCTCCCTATCTCCGTCCACATCAAACTCGTGGGCCCCTCTTTCACTTCTTCCTCCGCCTCCACTCTCTCCTCTTTCCTCTCTTCTTCTCTCTCCTCTTCCCCCTTCCACGTCATCACCTCCTCCCCTCACTACACCCACGTCATCACCTATTTTTTTTTTTTAAATGGGGGAGGAGGATCGGTGCCACCCAGGTTCCCACGTGGGTCCGCTCCTGTATACAACCATAATTTTTCTAAAAATGTCAAGTTATCTCGCTTGTCAAGACGACATTAACCCTCTTTTGCACATAATAATCTTCTGGATATCACAAGTCCATACTTCTGACTCTTGTTTTCCCAATGCTTACGAACATTAAAACCTATCTTCCCTCCATAATATAATCAAGAAATCCAAACATCGTCCACCGAATCAAATTTCATGCCAATATGAGGGATATAATTCTCCAACACATCTATATGAGTATTTAATTCATTGATTGTAGACGAGTCTTCCATTAAATATGAGACACATGATTTCACAAGGGTTCATTTCAACTATTAATAACAATAATACTAATAGATACATAATATAAATCATTACTGCGATGGGGTATTATGCAAATTAAATTAAGACACATATCAAATTTACATGATCGTTAATTATGAGTTCTCATTCACAATATGTTATATGTACATTTAATTGATACAACAACATCATCCAGAAATAAAACTAAGAAAATGAAACTCCAATCACTTCTTTGAAACTGTTAGTTGTGTATATAATGTTCATAAAAGCATTGAATTCCATAAGAACAGTAAATTTGCATCCAGAACATCATGAGCATTGGCCATTGTCACAACCATTTACAAGAAAACAAAAATACACCACTCAAATTAATTACATAATCAATGACCTTCAATGTTGTCCTTCTTAATTGTGTGATGAAGAACTTTTTTAAAAATTGTGATTGGGATAGTAGATTGGTAGAGTAGCTTTGGTTTTGTGATCGCGAACTATGGGAGCAAATAAGCGTCTAGTAGGGCGCTGAATCAGTTACAAATCTTTTTTTTACATCCAAAATTATCTTGTTTTGAACTAATAATCGTATATTTAGATGAATGGTTGAGATTAGCTATGTAGAGAACTCTGTGTAGGCCCTATTCTTTTAAACTTATTTTCATTTCAGTTTAGTTTAAAGCAATTCAAAAGAACGGAACTGTGATAAATAGTAAACGGTAGTGTTTAATGTTTAATTGTGTAAAGCAGATAATTAAAGTAGGCGAATCTCATCATCAAGACAAGATGAACTAGACGGAGCTATGCTCTCATTCAGTCATTTTATTGTAAAATTACTTCGCAAATCGACTAATCAGCTGATGAATCAGAACTTCCCCGATCAAATGAGGTGAGACCGTGAGAGAGTATCCTCTGTCTCTCTCTCTCTCTCTCTCTCGGAAGAACAAGAACTCATCACTCCTGTAACCCAACCAAAAATGCAAACCACCACCGTCAAATCTTTATCACCCACAAAACTCACCTTCATTTTCTCTCTCCTCCTCCTCTTAACCCCCACGGCCACCACCACATCAACCTCAACCCAAATCCCAGGTCTGGACTCCTATCTAACCCAACAATCCCAACTAGACCCCCACGCAACCAACGACACTCTCCTCTCTCTCCCTTCCCACCTCAAATCTCGTCTCTCCACTATCATCCAACCCACCATCTCTTCTCTCCTCTCTCTCTCTCTCCCTATCTCCGTCCACATCAAACTCGTGGGCCCCTCTTTCACTTCTTCCTCCGCCTCCACTCTCTCCTCTTTCCTCTCTTCTTCTCTCTCCTCTTCCCCCTTCCACGTCATCACCTCTTCCCCTCACTACACCCACCTCATCTCCCTTTCTCACTCCCTTAACCACCACTCCTCTCTCTCCCCTCCTTCTCTCTCTTCTTCTCTCTCCTCTGCAATACGCTCTTCCCTTAACGCCACCGTTTCGTCCCTCCGTGATTCTCTCTCCTCTGTGCCTCACTCCGTCGTTGACCGGATCATTTCCCTTGACCACCAGAGGGAGAAGCCTCTTCATGGGTATACTATTTATCTTATCAATTTGGGCCCCCAGTCTAAACCCTATGCTTACACTTACTCTTCCGGGTCCGGGTCGGATTCTTCTTCGGCTTCTTTTACTAGGTGTTTAGGGTCCACTTGGCAGAGTAAAGACAGGTATATTTGGGTTGATTTTGCTGCTGGGCCTGTTGATTATGGGCCTGCTCTTTCCGGTGATGGGGTCCTTCCGAGGGGCGAATTTCACCCGCTTGCTGCCTTCCATGGGAAGCCTAAGTCCGATAAGGCTGCTTTGGCCGATTTAGCTTCCTTGGTTTATAGTGCTTATCAGGTATTACTCTACTCCCATAACTATGCTCCATTGTCTTCATTATAGTTATGTCCCTTAGTATGTTTTCTTATGTTAAATTATGAAATGTTATGTTATGGCGAATCTAACACGACCCTCACATGATGATGATATAGGACTATAGGAGCCTATACTTGCTCCGTTCCCTTATAAGTGTTTTACCTTGGGGTTGAGCACAAGTTTTAAAGAGAAGATATAGATAGAGGCTGATAAAAAAGACCCATGTGATGGAGAGAGATAGATAGAATTCAATGCTAAATAAAGTAATGTAACACTTATTGTGAAGCGCTCTAAAACTTATAAGGGAACGGAGGAAGTGTATTTTTTTACTTGTGCATTCTTTTGAGAATTCGCTTGTTATTTTATTGGAGATTAGATGTTACTAATGTAGTGGACCCCGTTGTGATGGAATTAAGGCCCTGACATTGTTGTTGTTGTCGTCGTTGTTGTTGTATTAGGTGCTGCTTGTGCCTCCGTTGAGAATACCTGTCCCTTTTGAGAATTCACTTGTTGTTCAATTTATACATGTTGTTGAGAGTGAGGTGAATGATCATAATAGTTATGGGTTGGATTGGAATGTTGTTGAGAAGGCTTTGCTGGAAGAAGGGTTGTTGCTTGGGGATCAGTCTTTGAGTTTTAAGAAGTATCAGATTAAGTATAAGGAGTGTGCTTTGTGTTCTTTCGCTGTTTCCAAGTCGATTAGCTCGTATACGAGCAGGTTTCTGTTTGATAACTATACTTTGATTGTGAGCGAGTATGTTGACTCGAAGAAGTTGCATCAGATACTGTCTGATTCTGCTGATGAGTTTAAGAGGTTGGCGGGTGTTCATGAGGAAGATGATTTCAAGAGGGTTATTCCTGTGTATGTTTTTGATTTGGATGATAGTATGTTGCTTATGCTTGACCGGTTTCATCAGTCAGTTGCATTTAAGGATATGGTGATTGCGGTTAGGACAAGGAATACTCAAACTGTGAGCGATTATAGTTGCAATGGGCGTCATGTTTTTACACAAACACGGGAGCTTGAAAGGCCGCTTATCGGGTCCATCTTGCAGAGTATGTGGGGTGTGTCTCCTACCCATATGATATGGAGCTCCAAGCATAATACCACTTTGGTTGATTATACGTGGAGTGTTGGGCATACTCCATTTGGACCGTTCTCGGAGGTTTCTTCCTTGTCATTTGTGCAGAAGGATGCTGCTCGGAGGAATGTTCTTTTAACCTCGTTGAATTATACTATTTCAAGTGCCATCGAAGTTCTTGAATCTATTAAGGCACATGGTGGGTATCAGAAGATTTTAAAAAGACACCAAATTACTGAGTTTTCACAGAGGTGGTTTCTATTTAAGTATAAGCTGGACAAGATGATTTATAGTTTATCCCATTTGGAATTTGAGCTGGCGTCATATTACTTGAGATCGTCTGAACATGACCTGTATGCCATTCACTCGATCATCTATCGTGCATCACAGGAGTTGGAGGCTTCACTAGCCTGTTTCACAGATCCACCGGTTCCATGGGCTTCTGTGTCTATGTCAGTTGCAATTTTCTTCCTTCTTTGTTATGTTTATGTAAAAAGGGACAAGTTCTTTACAAACAAAAGTAAGCAGTTTTGAAGGGTCAAAAGGGGATCGTAACATTCAACTTGATGAACTCATGTATCTTTACAGGAAGCAGGCTACCAGGTTAGAAATCATTACTTATAGACTGTATTTTATTTTAAACAGCTCCCTTTACTGGCACCAACAACCAAGAAAAATCACATCTCAGGTTTTGATATGTGCATTAGTTTGTCTCCGAATTTTGCTTCTTGTGCTGAGGCTTGAATATTATCATGATGAGTTAGGCTGTCGTATGCCCAGATGTTAATCTAATATGTTCTCTTGTTGATTCTCATTTTAGCCAATGCTAACATTGAAGAGTATCACCAGTTGCCTTTCCCAAGTTGGATGTAGTTGAAATCTTCCTAGTGCATTTAGTTCTTTGTAAATCATCCTGCTTTTTTTCATACTAAGCACCCCCCTCCCCCAGTTGTTTGCAGTATATCATCACACCTTCATGGTGATATAGTGCATAAGGATGTTAGGAGAGAGTTCTGTGGCTTTCCTGTGCTGTGATCATATATGGATTGATTGTGGGATTTGTATGTCAGCAATGTTTTACATACTGCTGATTATATTGGAGTTTGCACAAGAGAATGGCTACTTAGTTTGAAGACAACCTCATTGGTGCTGGGAAACTGTGCTTTTCCGTAGGCTTCACTCTTCCTATTATAGGTTGTGTGCATTTGTGTTCACATCCAAATTCTTGATGGTTATATGAAAATTGTAGGCAGTGTAATGTTGCCCAAGTCTTTTGCGTACTATTTATTTCACAGTACTGTTGTTTGACTCCAATCTTGGATCATATGCTAGTGAATTCGATTGTGAATAATTTCTTATGTTCTGTTTCAAGAATCAAGTACGAGCCTTGAGTGACTGTGGCCTAGTAACACTGAATTGAAAGCTCACGTTTCTTTGTTTTCCGTCTCTGAGCTATGATAGGTCTGAAAATAAGATTTTATTTCAAAAGTAATTCAGACTTTTTTTCCCCCAAAAACCTCTATCCTTGACTTTCCATTTATTTCCTTCTTTTTTTTGCCCAATTTGCACCTTTATATGCTACCCAACTTTCTGAAGCATCAGTTTGCTTGTGCAGAGGGACAACAAGTATCAGTTTCTTCTTTATCTCTCTTCCCCCCCACTCGCTCTTCTGTTCTCTGCTTGCGTTCCCGCTGATGCTCAGTCTTTTCAAGTCGCTTGTCTTGTATCAGTCCAGGTCTTTTGTCTCATCCCCTGTTTGTATGCTGGTGTAGGAATGCATCAATTAGGTCTCTTACTCCAATGATTGATTGAGTGAAGAGCAAATGTAGAGAGAGCATATGAAGAAATAGTTTGTAGGTTGAAAGGATGGTAGCTTTTTGATAATCAGGGTTTCTTTCAGACTTGGTTAGCCATTGATATCTCCAATCAGTGCTCATGAGCTGACAAAATATAGGCACAAGAATGACATATCGAAATAATGCCTAGTAATGCTCTTTAGCAAATGGGGGTTGGTGTAGCCAATTCCTGCAGCATGGTTGGGAGAGTGGTTGTGAAAAGTTGTGGTTGGAATTTGGCAATGCCATTTCAAGTGACTTCTGTATGAAAATCATCAATAGGCATACCATTACTGGCTGTATCTGTGTGCTTCGTCTTAAGTTGACTTTATTTGTTTTTCAGTTCCTCATCCTAGGGTCTGTTTAGTTGGATGGAGAATAATTCCAATGGAATTTGGCTTTACCCCTTTGCTTGACCTCTTGATGGAAATCATCGATAGGGCATACCATAACTTGCGGCATCTGCGTGCTGTGTGTTAAGTCAACTTCTTGGTTTTATAGTTCATTGTTCTAGGCTCTGTTAGGTCGCGTAGAAATTAATTTCATCGTTCTAGGCTTTGTTTAGTTGGTCGGAGAATAATTTCAATGGAATTTGGCTTTACCCCTTTGCTTGACCTCTTGATGGAAATCATTGATGGGGTATACCTTAACTTGCAGCATCTGCGTGCTCTGTGTGTTCTGTGTTAAGTCGACTTCTTGGTTTTATAGTTCATCGTTCTAGGCTCTATTAGATTGCATAGAAATTAATTTCATCGTTCCTTACCAGGAAGTTTAGCGAGAGAAAAATAAAAACGGAAGGGAGGGGAGGAGACAAATAGAACATCCGCACATGTATTTATTGTTGGATGAACATCCGCTATTATTAATTGAACGTTTGCGTGTTTTGAATGAACAAGTGCGAGTTCTTCAATATTCAAGATGATCATTTCTAAAATCCAACATTCAAAATGTTTATCGATTGAACATAACGTTGTATTAGAATGAACATGTTAAAAAACTTATAAGAACATTATAATGTGGCTTTGATTATTATTAATCAAAGATTTTCTTTTGATTTCACTTATTGATGTTTATTTTACGTGGCAACTTTGATATGTCCATACAATGCTCTTGTTACTACTGTGTGCATTATCTACGCATCGTTGCAAAAAAAAAAAAGCAAGTGATAAGTACATATAAAATTTAATTTATTTAAACGATTAATAAGTAGTTCCTTAAATTGATAATTTAAGAGTCAAAGAAAATTGTGTTTGTTGATTGCCATTTTGCGCATGAGAGGGGGATAACTCCCAATATTATTATTTTCCAGACAACTAGTGCACATTTCTTTGGACCAAACAAAAAAATTGTATGAATTGAATGATCGACAAAAATAAAATAATGAAAACATATATTACATCTAGCAACTTTTACCAACCCTACATCTGAGTTGACCTGCAAAGCGGGTAAGTCTTCTCACATATGTTCCTGGTTTTGCTTTAATGAAATCCTTCTTGAAACGCTTCTCGTCCAAGGGGTGTCCCGATTCAACAAAGTAAGCTCCATTTACGAATTGATCATTCTCTGATCTCCATATCCATTTTTTCCAATCATCTCCCACGACGTTATTCCGATTTGTAATCTATTCAACAGGGTAAAAAAAGAACACACGAAAAAACGAAGAAGCAAATATTAATATATGAAACGTTGTTGAGCTTCAAGCATACAATAACATAAATAAATTCTTAATGAAGGTCGTTAGTATTATTAATCACCATAATACTTCATTGAAGTAAGCTGATGTGTGTAAATTTGAGTAGTTTGTGAAAAACTTCAATTGATTAGCAAGACTTTGGTTCATAATAATATTTTGAAAAATTAATTTTGCAAATCCCTTAAATCCCCCTTCCCCACGTGAAAAAATTAACGTTATCTGATATTTCACTAGTATTAAAGTTATTTTGGGGATGAATAGTTAAATCCTATTAATGTTGGAGTATGAACAAATGAGTATTATATACTTCTATATTTTTACCATTTTAGCTGTAGGGTTTGGAGGAGCAATAAATCGGTTTCCTTGACTGATGATGGTGGGGTGTGAAGTACCACCGATAGCATACATTATCCAATGTGTGTAGTCATTGTTGAGAACGTGGAAGAACCCAAATCTACACCTTGGCATTCTTTGAACAAGCCCTTTTCCAAAGTGATTGAAGGCTAATGATACTTGCATGATCTCATCTGCAGGATCTTTATCATCGGCCCCAAACAACAAAACCTGTATATAAATCACTCCATAGTTGACATAATTATTTTGATCGAATAAAAACGAACCACATAATTTGAGGCAACTAACAAATGCACTTGTAACTCATTGATGTGTTATTTCATATTCATCTTGTTTTTCCCATCTTCATTACTTTTTGTTTACTTATTATTATTAATAAGAGGATTCTTCTTGCAACGGGTGATCGGAATCGACTCCTATCACAAGGGTAGAAGGAAGACACTTGTCATGTTACCGACCTTGATTTTCCACCATCTTTGTTACTTAACTTATGGGATTGAAATATGATAAATCATAATGTATATAACTTGGTACCCTGGCTTTAGTTATAGATTTATATTATAATTTGAGAAGGTACTAGTGAAAGAAAAATATAAATGAATTAGAGTTAGGAAATGAATATAAAATCTTACATGGTCGTGTCGAGTGAAGTGGTTGTTAGAAAGGGTGATTGCAGTAGAAGCCTTAACAATATCAATAAGTCCATCTTTGCAATTCCACATAGAAAGATGATCAAGCCAAATGTTGGAGGAGGCAAAGACATTAATACCATCTCCATCATCAGCACCTCTAATACCAACATGGTTATGTGTGTCCCTAATCATACCTCCCTTAGATGGAACAATATCATGGATCTTAATGTTATGAATAATGACATTATTAGCAAATTGTATGGTAATTCCAGCTCCTTCAGCAATTTGTACTTGGGCCCCACGCCCATCAATGGTTTTATCACTTGTAATCATAAGTTCTCCCTTAAGCTTAATTGTCATGTCTTTAGCAAATATAATCCATAATGGGCGAGGTTGAAGCACAGCAAAACGTAGAGTTCCTGGCTTAGGGTTAACCACATCATTGTCAGAAGGGTCCGTAACAGTATAATAAGGACCTTTCTTTCCACCGGTTGTTTGGCGCCCAAAACCTTTTACACAATCGGCTAACTTTTTTCGATCTACAGCCCAATTGGCCTTGCACCTCCAACAACGGTCAATTGGGTTTTGAGCCTTACATTCACCTTTGTACTTTTTGAGGCCTCTTCTTGTACTATTGGTACCTTCCAATGCCCTATAAAAAATTTTCATGGAGATTTTACTATTTTTTTGCCTTTTGTAATATAATAATCATTTCTTAATCATTAAATGTGATTTAAGGAAGGGATTCCTTTTTTCAAAAGACAATAATTGAAAAAAAATTCAATGTTCAAATGATTAAATCTCATTCGCATTATATGTGAGTAAATTAAAGAAATATGCAGTCTTAGATAAGGACATTCAGTAGCTATTTTTAAAAGGCAATTTTTAGATTTTATTCTATTTTGTATGTAGAAAGACAAAATTCTCATGGAGCACGAAAGTTTGTGATAGGCTGATAGCAGATAACAACTTCTTGACAAAAAAAATAATTAACATGATTTAATTTTTCAACTTTTTTTGTTTAGTTTACTTAAAATTAAAACAAAGACAGATGACAATTAATATTATAACGGCATTTTAAAAAGATAGAATATAATATGATTATGAAAGATAGCTAAAACTACTAAATAATATGGTATACAAGTCAATGATTCCGAGTGAAAAATAAATCATGTATTAAGTTAACACGAGATTCTAATATTTAGATTATTCTTCCCATCTACCTTAGAAAATGAACCAAAATCTTTATAATAATAAAAGATCAAATATACATAATTAATTACCTATGGACATGGTAGTTGAAGTGGTTCATGACTTCAATTGGGTCATGATGGTAGGCAAGCAATGAAGCATTATAAGCTTCCGCTAGTTTTCTTTGAAACCATTCATCATGTTCAGTGTGTTTAATAGTGTTATTTCCAACATGTTCAATGGTGTTAGCTTGTATGGTAGGAATAGCCACAAAAATTGTTGCAAAAATGAAAATGGGGATTTGGATTTTGAATTTTACAAATTCCATAACTGTACAATTGTAGTTTGCAGAAAAAACTCTTGCCTTTTCTTATTGAAAACTTTCCTTTCCAAAAAATAAATTGATAAGAGTAACTTTTGTGTGTAATTTTTTTGTATTTTTTTTTTTTGGCACAGGGCTCAGGGCACAGTAGACCAGAACATTTTAATTGGCTAAACACTTAGCATGGTCTTGCCCGGCCATGCACTCTTTCTTATTTTTTTTCAAGATAATTTTTACTTTTTATTTCTTTCAAGGATCATCATATAAGAAGCATGACTTGTTATATATGGCCAAAAGGAAGACTACTTTTAAGGAGTGTGTTTGAGGAAAATAAGGCATACCACATTTTCCTTTGTCTTTTCAACTCTAAAACTGATACCAAATCACAATCTAATCTAATGATTATCTTAATTATAGGGTTTTGTTTTTTTTAGGTGTTAAACATAATCATAGGCTATTACTACGCCATAATATTGGCCAAGGACTAAAAATAGTGAGAGAAAGGAATCTTTTTAAAGATATTAGCTTTAAGTCATGATTTTGAAGGATTCAGATATTAGGCCAATTTTCCCACAACATTATCATCTCAGCTTATTTAGACTAGAAAATCTCGCTTTTGAATGAGACTTTTATTTGAAAAATCTATCTATCTATATATTAAAAGACGTTCATAACAAGGAATGGTCCCGTATGGTGCTTCCTCTTAGGCTTTTTTAGTGCATGTAATCCACATACAATAAGAAAAAGATTTAAAAAATGCATTGTATAAGATTTGATCCTATGAGTTCAAGCTTATATACTAAAGTCTTAACTACTAAATTAAACCAAGTGATATTTGATGTTTTCATTTTAAAGTAAAATATAAATAAATGAAAAGTACAATTACCCATGCATATTCCGGGACTAAAAAAGAGTTGTTTGCCTAAAAGGAGAATAAAAAATCAACAAAATTTGATCGTAGTGCTTCATAATTACAAAAACTAGTTGTTTGTCACACATCTTGAAGTGGAAGCAGATACTCAGGCTCTAAAGATAATGCTCTCCAATTCAAAAGATTTTATTTGGGGTATGTGCATCGACCCATCTTTTCACATAATACCCCCTGTGTCCTCTCACTCTCTCAGCTACCTGCTTTTTTTTTCTTTTTTTATTTGAAAATAATAAAATTGGAAGAATTACAATTGTCATCAAACCCGTGTCCTCCCTCTCCTCAAACTGTTGTTTCTTCCTTTCGAATTTTGAACAAACCAAAAATAATCTCAATTTCCTACTTTCGCTCTCTTCTTCATCATCGTCATCATCGCCATTATATACCATCATCATGCGATATCTTTCTCTCTCTTCATCATCATCACCATCATCGTTGTCATCGCCGAAGCTTTGTCTCGCTCCCCTCTTCGCCCCTGCTCGCCGCTGCTCTTGCGTCGCCAGCCTGCTCGCCGCTGCTCTTGCGTCACCAGCCTGCTCGCGCCGCCTTGTCGCACTAGCTGCCCAGTCACGCTAGTGCTCACCGCCGCGTCGCATCACCGGACCTGGAGTCCAGTGTCGCCGGAGCCCTGTTCTTCCTCTTCTACCTCTCTGTTCTTCGCTACTCCTTAGAGAGCAGAGGTATGAAGTTCATACCTTTGTTTTTTTCTGATTTTTTTAAGTTTAACATTACAAGCCCAATTACTACCCATTTTTAGTTAAATTTAGTTTGGGCCTGAAACTGATTTAATTCCTCAACCAACCCCTATTAGCTAAATTTGTTAAATAATCATAATTCTAGGCTTAGAAACTGATTAGCTTAGGGCCCGTTCGTTATCGTTTTTTGTTTTCAGTTTTCAGTTTTTTTTGAAAACTAAAAACCAAAAACAGGAAACCAGAAAAAGTGTTTTTCACTTTTTAGTTGTCAGTTTTCAAAATCATCATGTTCCCAATAAATTTGACTAATTTTTTATTCATTATAGGACATATATCATATGACTTTGAAAATCAAAACACCAAAAAACAGAAAACCACAGTAATACCGACGGGCCCTTAGTTGTTAATTAATTATACTTTTGGGCTGAACCATAATTACTTAGTTAATTTGTTTAATTGATTAGTTGGGCTAAGTTTATAAAAAACTAAAACAGATTTAGTTTCCTGTTAAGCCTTCTTAGTTTAGATTATTACTTTGATTTGGTTAATAAGGCTCCTTAAGTTTGGAATCTCATTTGATTGATGGCTTGTGACTTGTGGTTTCATAAACTCATGTTAAACCAGTGTTCTTTTTGTGGGTTTTCGCCTTTTTTTTACACATTTAATTCTATGTAATTTGGTTGTTTTAATGGATATTGTTTGTGGGTTTTAGGCAAGATTGTATCGATTACTTGGATGAGAATATAGGAAACCTGAAAGCATGCCCTTACAAACCAATAATGGCTACCAAAGTTAATAATTTTGAGGTGAGTAGACAAAAAATTTTTGTTCTTGACATGTATAATCATCTAATATTAATTTTGAGGTGAGTTTGTTTTCTCGAATTAACTTGGAAAGCGTTAATATTTACAACTCAAAATTAATGATAATACTAGGGTTCTCTTTATAATTATATTGAGTTATAAGCACAAAGGTTAGCAATTAAGAAGTTATAACGATCATATGTTAATTAGTAAAGAAGTACTATGAGAGATTGGATGGTTGTGTTGATAAATAAGTATGTTGTTATGTTGGTTAATTTTTTTTTTGACGGGATATTGGTTAATTGGATGAATGTGTTGTTGTAAATTATTTTTAATTGTTAGTTATAAACAATTAGATGTTTTGAGTACGTTTAGATAATTTTTGTTTTAAAAGAGAAGGTTATGATTTTGCTCGCGGTTGGTTATTATCCACCAAAGGTGTGGTATAATTAGGTTTGCCAATTTTTATTTCAAAGGAGAAGATTATGATTTTATTGCAATTCGTTATTGTTCACACGATGAGGGGTACAATTTGGAATAGGTCGGTCTGTGAGAATGTGTAAGCTAGCTCATGGAATCTAAAGGTGGGGGTATTGGTGAATGTGGGTGAGAATCAAATATGTGGCTTTTCATTTTCTCTTTTGAATTGGATTTAATTTCATTTAAAGTTTGGGTTATGATTAGTAGATTTCATTATGAAATTATGGTAATTTGATAGATGTAGTGTTGGTTGAACTGTGATAAATTGGATGATTGTGTTGGTTGATTGAGTAAGTGTGGTGTGTTCGTAGCATCTTAGTTATTCAAATATTGTTAGTGTTTGCTTTCTCATGTATATTCATGAATTTTTATAGTTTTTGGAGCAATTGAAGAATATAAGGATTTTCGGACAGGGTCTATGGAATTAAATATGAGCTCTAAATCTCAATTCGTTGATGACTTGTGCATTGTGCTTTCATATACTCATGCTAAACCTATGTTTTTTTGGTGGGTTTTCACTTTTTTTTTGTGAATCTAATTCTATATAATTTGGTTGTTTCGATGGAGATTGTTTATGGGTTTTAGGCAAGAGTGTATCGATTACTTGGGGGGAAGTATAGGAAACCTCAAAGGATTCTTCAACCGTGCCCTTATAAACCAAGGATGGCCACCAAAAGTAATAATTTTGAGGTGAGTAGACAAAAGTTTCTTCTTTTTTATATGTATGATCATTAAATATTAATTTCCATTGTTATTGTGAGTATCTAAGAGTCACAATTGTGTAATTTAACCATTTTTTAACGATTGTTGCCAGCATTTAAAATTGTGATATTTCATTTCATTTGTTGATATGGTTAGTGAGTTTGTTTTATTGAATTAACTTCGAAAACGTTAATGTTTATATAGTAGAAGGTTTACTCAAATTTAATTGTTGTTCTCCTTATAAAATTTACAAAGAAGATCAACAACAATTTTTCTTTTTTGAAGACCTATCGAAGTTTGAAGGGCATTGCTTATAATATTCCAAATGAATAGTTTCCATTTTGGGAATGATCATTAAGTTACCACCTCTTTTACTCCTCTAACGCCTAACCTTTGACTTGAGTTCAGTATACTCTATCTCACACACACACACATGCACACGTACACGTGCACACGCACACGTGCACACGCACACATGCATGCGCACACACACACAAACACATGCACACGCACACACACACATGCACACACACACACGCACACACGCATTTACGCACACACACGCACACACACACACCCACACCCACACACGCACGCGCACGCACGCACGCACGCACGTACACACATATATCAATACCTTATTTGTATTCTCATATTTATTTGTATCATAAAGTTTTTTTCAGACTACCATCACTTGATAATTCCTTTTTGTTTTTTGTCATGCCTCCTTTGTATCTTATATGTCCAGTAGTTCCTACTCAATCGATCATTCTTCATCCTACTCAATTGTATGATGTTAATAGTATGCATCTTATGCATCCATTGCAAATTCATTTGCTGTGGATAGTAGATGTTGTGAATAATATCTCAATACATATTATACTGGACATCCATAAACCAATAGTTAGGCTTTAGCTCAAAACTTATTTCATGATCAAAACAACCATGGTTTTTTTGGAGAGTATGTACAATATGAAGGTGTTCGTTCTTCCATCTCCACCAGCACCATTTTGTGTCCTTTTATTTCACATTCTTGTGTGTTCAATGATTCAACTAATGACTTCTATTATTTTTCCTCCACTTGCACCGCAATATTGTATACCTTCGTCATCACATCCTCAATGGGATGTGCTTGGGTGGAGCCACTTTTTGGATCACTTTTAAGGAACCGAAATGTAATTTTCAATCTTGAGCACTTTCACGGAGGACGAATTCCATTAACAACATTACCACAATTATTGTCTCTTCCACCTCCGCATACATCTCGAACTTATTATTATGGATATTTTGGACGTGAAAATGCAAGTGAGTTTAACGTGTCTATTAATATTCGCCAAAGAACAATTATGTCTTTTTTCTTAGACCCTCAAGTTTCCATAGCCGAAGTTGTTATAGGATTTTGTAGAGACTTCAAGGTTTATAGGAATGCACATCACTTTATTACAATTCATCCTTGTCGCATCAAATGTTACCCTCATCAAGTCATAATTTATCGTCATCAAGTACTTCAACTAACAGTTATTCCATTTCAAATTGTTCACAAGCAATAGTATCTACAATTGTTGCTACAACTTCTATCTGTGTACTTGTTTGGAATGTCTACGGAAGTAATAGAGAAGTTTTTCAACATACCGCCCTTGAACTTAGCTTGTTAGAATTTACAATCCTCATATTTTTGTTGTGTTGGAACCTCGAGTTTCAATCCCACAAATGAATGACGGTGCTCGAGCTTTAGGAGATTTTCTTGGGTTCAATTGTTGCTCTTTAATGGTGGTAGTTGGATATATTGGAATCGATATTCATATTTTCATGTGTATCTTACGTGAAGATGGAGAGATGGTTCATATGTGTTTTTCAAATCTTGATATAGATAGTTGATTGTGTAAACTTAGCATCTTGAAAAAAACTATTTGTAAATTTTACGGTTTTTTCACCTAATACCCCCGACAAATCACAAAATTCACCATATACCCTTAATGTTTCAGATATTCACCATATACCCCGGAATTTTCAAAATTGTGCACCATTGGCCCTTTTCTTAACGTCTGTTAACTCGTCGTTGCCATTATTTACGAGTTTGCCATTATTAACCCTAAACCCTTATTCCTAACCCTAATCCTAACCCTAACCCTAATTCCACCACCCCTCCCCATGCTAGCCCCAGCCCAGCCACACCACCTGCCTCCCCCACCCCGCAAGCCGCAGCCCACCCCTCCCCTACCCTCGCGGGCCGCATCCCACCCCCTCCCCTATCTCGCAGTCCCTCGCATCCCCTCCCCCTCCCTCCGGGCCGCGATCGTGCGCGCCGTTCGATCCAGTGGGGGCCGTCGAATTTGATCCAAGTGGGGGGCCGTCGAATTCGAACCGGTGGGGGTCGTCGACTCGAAGATGTTGTCGGAGTCGATGAGTGTCGTAGATGAAGGGTTTGAAATGGTGGGCGGTGATTCGACGACGTTTGTGCTCATAAGGAAGGGAGGGGGGTTACCGCGGTTCGAGGGGGAGGGAGAGGGCTGTCGCGGAATTCGAGGGGGGGGGTGGGGTGCAGCAGGGAGTGGAGGGGGGGGGGGGGGGCCGGCAAAGGGGAGGGGGAGGGGGTTACGGCGGTGGAGAGGGAGGGGAGGGGTGGGGTGAGGCCGGGTTGGGGTGGAAGGGATGGGAGGGGGTGGTGGGTCGGGTTGGGTTGGGTGGAGGGGATTGGGAGGGGGAAGGGAAAGTGGGTTAGGGTTAGGGTTAGAATTAGGGTTAGGATTAGGTTTAGTTTTAAGGGTTAGGGGTTAATAATGGCAATATTGTAAATAACGTTAATGGCAACTTAACGTCCGTTAGAAAAAGGGTGTTTGGTGAATATTTTCGGAAACTCAGGGCTATATTGTGAATATCTGACACATTGAGGGTATACGGTGAATTTCGTGATTTGTCGGGTGTATTTGGTGAAAAAACCGTAAATTTTAATGTATTCTTTTGATGTTTTGTTTATAATAGAGTCGTAAAAAAGTTGTGGTAATTATATGTGAAAGTAAGCTTTTACTTCCATTGTACACTTTTTTCACGTGATGTACTTATATAAATTTAGTATCTTGAAAAAAATTATTTGTACATAGAATATGTTTGGGTTTATATTTTGTTTGTATTAGATTTGCAATAAAAAAATGTGGGGTAATTACCTATAAGTGTAGACACATAATCGTGTCTCCCCATTTAAGGGTCCAATGATGAAACATACCGCTGTATTAGTTGGTGCGACCCAACGGAAGAGCAATCCAAAGAACTAATCCAAAACTGTGTTTTGAAATGATATTCTAAAGCCCAATTAATTATGTATTTTAAGCCCGTAGAACGTTTTAAGTCCATTTAAAGTCTATTTTAAGAACCCAATCAAATATTTATTATTTTCATAAATGCTTTTATTATCCTTATTAAATATTTTGAGAATAAATCAGATTTTACATCCGTAAAATTCAATCCCTGGATTTTAGGGATAAAAAATTATCTTTAAAGCACGCGTTGAATTAAAAATTCGAATATGCGTCGAACGCGCTCAGCGCTCCACTTGCGTCCAGCGCATTGGCCAGAACGCGTCAGGCACGCCAATGAGCGTCTGACATGTGGACTTGTGACTTACACAGAGTCCTGCGCCTGACGCAAGTACTGTGTGAGACACAAGTTTTTCTATCTTTTCAAAAACGCGTTTACACATGTTCAAACTTGATTGGGCAGACCGCGGCAGGCACACCAATGTGCGCCTGGCACGTGGCCTTGAGCTTGCCACGTCAGACTGCGCCTGGAACAGTAGGCACGTGCAGCTCACGATCCTTTTTCCTATAAATACACGTGATTCCTCGAATCACGGACGGCTTTTCATTAGTATTTTACGAACACATATATACTTCTGAATACTTACGAATCCTATTACGAACCTCCAAACACTAAAACACTTTCAATACATCAAATCAATTTCCAGTTTCTGATCATACTACGTTCTTGGTTCCACGATTGCTCCGCCTAAAGATTGTTGCGCTCTTCAACCTAAGCCGCATAGGTATAATTCCTGAGGATCCTTGAATAATTCTATTATATTTAATGCCTTGAAGTTACTAACAATTTATTGCATGATGTAGATCTTTAATTAATAATCGTTCTACCGTCTATTCTAATCCATTTTCTATACTTTATTTTATATTCATATTATTGTTATTCATGTTTATATATTATTATATGCTTGCCTAATTGTTTTATACATATTATATGATTGTCCTGATTTATTGCATTTATAACCCACATGTTATTTTTGCTAATCAAAGACCTAAAGAATTGTTCTAACTAATTCAGATAATTTGGACAACCTGCTAGGAACCTTGTAATATTGATTGCATAATAACTTGTAGCTAAAAATTAGTCTTTTTATGTGTTTTCTGAACCAACCTATACTAAATATTTTTAGGGTGAAACGATATTTAGTAGAGGCCAGCAATGGCCAACATGGTTCCTGACTGTGTTGTACCCTCATCCCTGAACTCAATCTTTGGCTCATTCTGACCATCTATGGAGTCTAGACGGGGAAATTTACATTGGATAAGTTCCACAATTTGTCCCTACGATTTTCGAATATCCAATTAGGTTTATGATTCTTCATTTAAAGAATTGTTGGCGACTTCAAAACAATTTTCAATAAAACATTTACAATGGAGTAGTCAAATCAAATACGCGCTCACACCGCGTAGGCGAAATAAAAACATGCCTACAATAAGAATAAGCTTTTATTGTACATATTTTATATGTGATATTCTATTTTGTGTTATAGCTAATTTGCATAAGATGTATGTCGATTGTTAAGCAATATAAATAGTATATTTACCTAAAGACATTATGATTAAATTAATCTTATTGTAAGTTCTATGATGATATCAGTTTGTATTTTGATGGGCGTATGAAATAGTATCATAAACATGTAATACATGACATAGAATCACATGTTTTTATATGTGATTTGACAACACCATGTACTTTTGTTGTTATCTATGTTTTTCACAAGTTCTAAAATATGATATCATGTTTACCTTTTGTTACCAGTATTGTTTGCAATGGTTAAATTATACTATTATAAATTTTTTGCTCTTTTATATGTGTCATAAATAATATGGTTTTTACATATTTTATTTGTTCTTTCAATTAAATTTTATAACTTGTAATGATGGATATCAAATAGTAGATATGCTTTGCTTTCATCTTTTGACTTTATTAATGTGCTATATATTTGTATATAACTCCCCGATGTTTAGTTTATGAAATTTAATGTATGTTGTTTTATATGCTCAACTTTTTTTTAACAATTATAAAGAGTAATTAAATATAATAATATATTTTTACCAACATGATATATATTTAAGAAATACGAAATACATTTGTTTAATTAAATGGACTTGTCTTCTTTTAAAAACTTATAAGTAATTATAAGAATTTGCTGAGCAAACCAAAACATAATAACATACGAAAATTCAAAACAAAAAAAGTATATATTATTACAGATCAACCACTCAAATTTATGTTATTATAGTTTAGCCATTGAAATTTATACTATTACAGTTCAATTATCATAGTGTAAGTATTGAATGAATATATTTGCATATCTTTGATGATTACCATATAATATTTAAGTTGATTTCCTTGTTTAAATGTTATATGTAAGTTAAACTACAATGCTTTTGCATCATATTTCAAATATGTGAATGTTGTTATGCAAATGTCCATATTATTGTATACTTAGTATGGTAAATTTTTATTAATAACTTTCTTCTCTAAATTGCTTTAGTTGTATCCATTAATTTTTATTTACCAACCTGACAATAAGACATATATTTTGTCTTTTTGCATAATCTTATAACATTATCAGATTTTGTTTTACTCAAAATTTTGTTGCTTTGAATAGTGTTTTCATTAGTCGTTTCTTAGTACTATACCTTTTTTTGTCTTTTTCAAGGTTTCACAAGTGTAATAGATCTACATTTTTGTTTTTTCATGAGTTTTGAGAATATATAACCTACCGTAACATATATGAACTATGAGTTTTTCTTTCTACAATACAATTTTTAGCCATCTAGCATCCTTATATCTGCTGTCTAAATATAGTTCAGTTGTCTATTTGTCTACAATGATACGTGTATGAAATGTACGATTTCGTGGTTCTCCACAAAGCAACGTGTGCGATGGACTTCATTTCAGCTCAATGAGCATCTATATATTGTGTCCAACTTATTCTTCTATTCATTCAAGTAAGTTCTTGATAGATGTTATTATCTTCATACGGCTTGTAGTTATCGTTATCTCATATAGATGCAGATGAAGATTGTTCTGCTTCAATAAAGTTATTAAATATGTATGTGATTGTTTTTATACGGCTTACATTATCGTGATCTTCTTTTGTTTGTATTGAAATGTTCGATTAAAGATCATTTCATCTTCCACTATGAGATAAGATTTAGCTACGTCAATGCAATTATATTTATTTTAAACAAGTATTCAACAAATGCTATTGTATGTATTAATCGATTTGCATTTGTTTTGATTTCACATGGATGGAGATGAGAATTGTAAAAATCATGTACTTGTTTTTATACGGCTGACAAATGGCATAAACTTGTCATCATTGCATGGGAATGTTGAACTGAAAATTATCTATTACAATGTTTTGAGTTAAGTATTAATTATATAAATATAATAATATTTGTAAATTTGCTTTTACTCGCACGTCTCTCCTAGTTCCACAGTCTCCCCACCCGACACCCATTTGTTATGTGCACTCCAAACAACCCAGTTCATCGTTTGAAACCTCGCCCAATCCTCCTGATCCAACTTAGAAAAAACCTCATCCCACCTATCCAGAAGAGAAGCAGAGTTAGGGGTCACCATCTCCTCTATCGGGATAGCAAGCCAACAGGCACGAGCCATCGGACAATCCTTAAGAGCATGAAGCGAAGACTCCTCCTCCCTGTCACACACACGGTAGGTTGGTACAAAGTTCGATATGCGCCTACACAAGTTTAATTTAGTTGGCAGAGCCTCCTGACACGATCGCCACGCAAAGATTTTCACTCTTGGGAGCACACAAGTACCCCCAAATATTCCTCCAAAGCATGTGAGAATGCGAACTAGACACCGAGTTCCTGCCAAAATCATCCTCAAAAATAGCTCTGTATCACGACTTAACACTATAATTCCCATGTTTTTTCCAATTCCCAAAATACCACATCATCAGGGCCACGAGTGCTCAGAGGGATACTAAGTATCCTATGCTGCTCAAATGGAAGGAATAAGTCTGAAAAGAGATTTTTATTCCATCCCCGAGAGATTGGATCAATGAGAGCAGCCACTTCCATAAGTCTTCACTAGACCCTCCTCGTGGGGATATCATCTTTCTTGATTGGGTTCCCGGGATCCAACAATCTTTCCACACCTTCACCTTCTCTCCATCACCAATTCTCCAGCACAAACCTCGCTTAACCACCCATCTAGCTTCTCAAATTCTCCTCCATGTATATATAACCAGGAAGGTTCCCTTTCCTAGTTGAGCATCCATAAAAGAAGAGTTCGAGAAGTATTTAGCTTTTAAAACCTGCGAAATAAGAGAGGTAGTACAAGTCACCAACTGCCATGCTTGTTTCCAGAGAAGAGCTCAATTAAACATCTTAAAATCTCAAAAGCCAAGACCCCTATCTTTCTTTGATCTACACAATTTTCTCCAAGCAACCTAGTGAACCTTTCTCTCTCCTTTTTTTGGCCCCCACCAAAACTGAGCCACAAGAGGGGAGTTCATCACAAAATGAGGGTCGACACTTAAACACACTCATCGCATAGGTAGGGATAGATTGGGCTATAACCTTTATGAGGACCTCCTTACCCTCCTTAGAAAATATCATCCCCTTCCAGCCTTGAAGCTTCTTCCATAACTTTTCTTTAACCCCCTTTGTAATCATGTTCTTTGCCCTGCCAACCATTGTAGGCAACCCCAAATAATCATCATGGTGCCCCACCACTTGCACCCCTAAAGAAGCCGCCAAAGCCACTTTCCTCTGCTCAGACACCCTACTACTAAACGAAATATTAGTCTTATCTAAATATACTTTTTGCCCCGACGCTTGCTCATATAACTCCAAAGAATTTTTGATAATCTCAGACTCAGTTTGTGAAGCTTTTAAGAAAATAATACAATCGTCAGCAAACAATAGATGAGACATAGTAGGAGCTCCTGAAGCTACCCTTATACCCTGCTGGCCATTATGCTCTTCCGCCTTCCTCAATAGGTTCGAAGAAACCTCCTCGCAAAGAAGAAAAAGGTAAAGGGACAACGGACAAGGGATCCCCTTGCCTAATACCTCTAGAAGGAGTAAAATACTGTGTAGGTTTCCCGTTTATATAAGAACCGAGAAAGAGACCGATTTAACACACGCCATCACTCTATTGCACCAACCGCTTTCTAACCCAAACTTCTTCATAGTAGCTTCAAGAAAGTCCCACTCAATTCGATCATAAGCCTTTGACATGTTTAACTTCATCGTCATACAACCCTCCGTATATTTCAAAATTTTCATATAGTGGAATAATTCAAAGGCAACAAGTATATTGTCTGTAATCCCCGGAACAAATGCACTCTGGTTAACAGATATAATATAAGGGAGGAATTTTTTAAGCCTATTGGCCAACACTTTAGAGACCAACTTATACACTACATTGCACAAAGAAAACGACTGAAATCCCCCATTTTCTCAGCTTTGCTCTTTTTTGTAATAAGAACAATAAAAGTTTTATTCAACTCTTTCGGAAAGGGGCTCCATTCAGTATATCAAGCACAGTAGCAACAACAGTATGTCCAACAACATACCAATATGACTGAAAAAATAATGGACAAATACCGTCTGGGCCTAGGGCCTTTATAGGTTGCATCTTACTCAACGCTATTCTCACCTCCTCCTTTGTATAGACATCACTCAAACCGGCATTCATGGAATTTGTGACTCGAGCATCAAAATTCAACAGGAACTCTTCTATTCTTGGTGGGGCCGAAGTGGAGAACAAACTCTTAAAATAATTCACAGCCACTAAACCTACCTCTTCATCTCCTTCATGAATCACGTCACATCATGTTCTTCCTTCTAGGGTTCGACATCCGTTGATGGAAGAATTTTGAATTTTTGTCCCCCTCACGGAGCCAAATTGCCCGAGACCTCTGTCTCCAATATATATACCTCCTCGAGATTAACTAAGCTTGCAATGTCTTTAATTAGTGCTCTTCGTTGCTCCATCTGCCGCTGAGTGAGTCTACCCATATTGAGATGGCTCAACTTCTTTCTTTTCTTCTTTAACTCCTTGAACATATGCCCATATTTAAAGTTACTCCATTCTTTGAGTCCCGAAGCACATGCAACAAGTTTCTCCCCAAGTGGTATCCTTTGAATTGCCATTGCTTTGTAATTACCTCCTCACACTCATCATCATTTGCCCATAATTGTTCGAACCTGAAAGGCTTGCTTCCCAACCCCACATAACCCTCCCTATAACAGAACACCAGCTTAAGGGGCGCATGATCCGACCATTCCCGCACTAGATTAAACAAGTGGGCCTGCAGAAAAATAGCTAACCATGATTCTATAGCCATCACACGATCTAAATGACATTGCACATTCTCCTCACCTTCGTTCTCTCCCATTGTCATAAGTGAAACGATATCCTGAAAAAGGCACATCCCTCAACCCACATGCATCCACGGTAAGCCTGAAATTGTGCATTTGCCACTCTGCCTCACACCCCTACCATTCATCTCATCTTGGACTAGGATCTCATTGAAGTCTCCCATACACACCCACAGTAATTGTGAATAAGTAGCAAAGTCCTCCATAAGCTTCCAAGATAGGTGCCGATTCGAAGTTTCCAACCACCCATAAAAATCGGTCAATCTCCACTCCTCATCACCTAAACCCTCTCTCACCACCACATCAATATGATGAGAGGACATCGAACACAAAACCACATTAAACTCCTTTCTCCAAAGCAAAGCTAAACCCCCGCCCCTGACCTTCCCCTAGCGTCTACGACCAACCCCTCAAATTCTCTACACTTCTTATTTTTTATTCTCATTAATTCTCCCGAGCTCAGCTTAGTCTCCGATAAGCACACCATAGACGGGCCCTCTCTCCGTATCAAATCAAGGAGACCTGCAACTGCAACAGGATTGCCCAACCCCGTGCAGTTGAGGCTTAGGCAGCTCATTCAGCCTGGCGGGGTTGGGATTCACCAACCTCCGCCAACATGCCACCAGTATGCAGAACAGTAACTTCAACACCAATCGTCTTTGTAGCAGGGTCCAAGCATTCCGAGATCTCATCCAGACCTCGCTCATGCTTGCCAAAGTGAGGGTGGACCACTCATACCCATTGAAGAATCATTCTCAACCTTTCGCACCAATTTCCTCCATTTTTTCGCTTTAGAGGGGGGAAGTAAGGTAGCATCAGTCACCTCACCTTCCATGCCCTCCTTGTCATTATTTTCATAAATCCTACTATCATCAACGTTCACAGTGACCTTCAGAAACTCCCCTACACCACTCTCACTTGCTGCCTCACTGCCAATGGCATTGGCTGAGCCTAAAGACAGCCGAGACATCACCCCCTTACTCTTTTCATTCGGTTTTTCGGCCCCCTCCACCACGAGCACAACACCATTATCTTCCTCCACACCTGTTAGATTTTTGGATGAAGCCTCAGAACTCTCAGTACTCCTAGAGACTTTAGGAACAAAAAGAGTCCTTCGACAAGCTTTCACTACAGCCACCTCCTCCAACAGTTTATCTCTTCCTTTACGAGTGGAAGCTCGCAGCCAAGCACCCCACCCTAAAAAAACCTCGTGCTCATCCTGATCACCATGTTCACAATCTTTTTTACTATGTCCCATTACTCCGCAAAGAAAGCAGAAAAAAGGCAATCTCTCGTATTGAAATTACACTTGAATCTCTCACCCATTCTTGCCCTTGATTCGTTGTGTGCGTCGAATAGGTTTAGAGACATCCAGCATGACGCGCACACGCCGGTAATTATCAAGCCCAAATTCATCAGATTCTACACCCATCACATGACCTAAACTCCTAGCTACAACCCTTATATCGCCATCTTCCCTACAATTGAACAGTAAGCCTTTTATTCGCACCCAAAAAAGAGAAAATTGAAGAGGGATCTCTGCGGGTTGTTCGTTACCCGTAATTTCACTAAGTACCAGTAACTTTTGTTCGAAACACCAGGGTCTACCCTCCATGATTCACTCCTTATCACGCTAATGGAATAACTGAATCACAAATCTATTTCCACCAATAACTATAATCACTACTTTATTGGAAACACCCCAAGATTGCATCATAGTCTTCTTGAAAGCATCAATATTAAAAAGCACTATCCGTAGTTAAGCGCCCAACAAGCATTAAGGACACCCTAGATTGAGTCTCCTCCGATTCTGTGCCACCTAAGTCGACAACCCTAGAATCTGCATCCTCAATTTGTAATTTATTGTATCGTTCTACCTAACTTGTCAGCCATAGCAACCTAAAATCAGCCCATAGTCACCCAAGAAGAAACGCCCTAGCCTAGGAAGCGAGAGAGCACCCTGTCTTTCGAGGGAGTCTATTCAACTTCCTAATTAAGACATATTAGATGTGTGATCTCTTTTTGAATGATTGATTAATATGGTTGGACGTGCAATGAAGGCCCCAAAGACAGGATAAGAAATTGTAACACCACCTATGGAGGAATAAATAAAGGAAATCCAGGCCTTGGGTTGGGCTAGGCCCAAAACTGAAACAAGATAACTCTTGTTTTTAGAATTCTTCACAAGAGGCAAGGCCGTCTTAAACATTTTAGAGGCCCTGTTCTAATCTTAATATTGGGCCCCTAATATTAAGAAAAATGAAAATTTCATAATAAAAAAGTATGTATTAAAAAAATTATCAAAATACAATTATATTCTTGCGAAGTGAATCCACGAAAACTTAAAGTGAAACAACATGGCAATTGAGCAATAGTACTTCAATTTGTGATAGATCTACCCCAATTAGTCGATTACTAATAAAAAATTTCAACCTAAAAAAATTAAAGAATCTCATTAGTTGCTCAATTGGTAAACAACATATGCATACACAATTCCACTAATCCTTAAAATATTACATAATTTACATTACATGATTAACAAATTACAAGAGGTGAGTTACCTTACCTGTCAATTTCACCTAACTCATCTTCTTCTTCAATCTTCAATCGTCAGTGGCCAACAATATCAAACTAAAAAGTTAATAAAAAAAATGATTAGTAATATAATATAATGAACCACGTGGCAATTGAACAATATCAAACGAAGGTAATTTACTTTGTCTCTGGCTCTCTGCTTTCTTCTACCTTCGTCAAACACTCAATTGCGAAACCGCCGAGATTTGAGAACACAAAAACCGAAGTGCCGACGAGATGACGAAGGAACAAAAGCGAAATTCTCCAAATTTCAACCTCCTACTATCTCATTCATCTGGTTTCTTTGTAATACTCCGTATTTTTGTGAATTATTCTTTTATAAATAAGAAATATAAAGAATAAAGTGAAAGTATTTTATAATATAGTTTAGGTAAGCCTACAGTTATAATTTAAATATACAACCTACTTTTGTACCTAATTATATTTTAATTCAGTTTTTGTTAAATAATAAATCAGAAATCGGAATTTGGAAACAAATCCTACTAAACCTGGGTTTCTCAGGCTATAAATAAGAAAGGAAGAAATTTTTTTTATAAAACCTAACTTACAAAGCCAGCCGTTTTCTTTACTAAGGAATTTCTCTCTCCTCTTTTCTCCACTTTCACGTGAGTTTTCTTCTTCTCTCCTTTACTTTCCTCTTGTTCTCTCTACTGCACTACTCTCTTACTCCTTTCCCCCAGCGCCGGAATCTGCACCCACGTCGACCGGAGTTCGCGCAGCTGCGCCGGAGGTCCAACTACCGTCGCGGGTTGTGGTCGAGCTGCGCAGCAGTGTTCTTGGAGGAGTCGCGCGCGCAAGGCTGCGTGCTGGGTGGTGGTGTTCGCGGTTCGTCGGAGTTCTAGTGTGCCTACTCGCCGGAGATTCAGCCGCGTGGTGGTCGGCGTTGTCTGTGGTCGCCGGTGTCCTTCCGGTGGAGATTCTCACTCTCTTTTCTTCTTCAAATCAATTTATTAAATCTGATTTTGTTATGTATTTTGATTAAGTTTTGTAATTATTAATAAAGCATAGAACTATTAAAACAAAATCAGAATCATAATTATGCTTTAAATTGTTGAGATAACTTTATTCCTCAAATTTGATTTTATAATACTTGGATATAATGGTTTGACTTAGTTTTGTAAACTAAGTATAGTAAAGGTTAAAGGAAAATCAATTCTTGAATATATTAGTAGTTCTTAGGAGGATGTTAATTCTCAATTCTGTTTTTGCTATACTTATGTATATTGGGTTAAGTTGTAGTTTTAAATAGAGGTATATATTATGAACAAAAAGAAATCAGATTCATATTACACTACTAGTTCCTACTTTGAGCTTATTTCTTCAATTCTGATTTTATAGTTCTTATATAAGTATCTAGTTAAGTTTGTTATTATAAACAAAGTAGTGTAAAAGTTAAGTTTAAGTTTTGTTGTCATGAACAAGTATAAAATAAGTTAGAGGAAATCAATTTCGCAAACTTATTATTAAGTTCTAAATATATTAGTTTTAATAGAGTTCATGAAAAGGAAGTTTAAACAACAAGAACGTTACTTTTATTTTTCAAAACAATAAGTTTTACATAGTAGTTAAGTTGGTTTTAATTTTAATAATATCAAAGACTTAGCACTAAAATACTTTTATTATTCGATTAGGTCCCAATTTCATAAGCGGAACGTTTAAGTAAGCAGCAAAGATTATTCGTTACAAGGTACGTACGCGTACCAGTTCAGTTGCAATTACTAGCATCATGTTAGGTTGTGAATTATTATATTGGAACCTAGAATCATGATAGGGAACGATTGTATGATTGTGATTGCTGAGATTGTTTGGTAGCATGATTGCGGTATGTAGCATTGTAATGCGTAATTCTATCGTATCATGATAAGTGCGTTTCTAACGCACTTTATTACCTTCTTTTGGCTTGTTTTAGCTCCCTTTTCCTCCTTTTCTTCCTTCTTTCTCCTCACTTTTCCCTTCTATTTCATTCACGTGATCATACTTGGTCATAGTGACATTTTGCTAGATTTTCGATCTATTTCGATCGAATTTCTAGCACATATGCTTTCACCATGTTTGTTCGTGTTTCTATTGCAGGTATTGCCCTTTTCGGGGTCGAGAAATGCGAGACATGGCATAAGGGATCGAGCTAGAGGCTGAAAGGTAGCCTGAGGTGCGCTTGGTATGCCCCGCACACGATGGTGCGCCCGCACAAGCCACTGGTGCGCCCGCACCATCGACCAATTCTGGAGCACAAAACAGACTACGTTGGTGCGCCCGCACCTTAAATTGGGTGCGCCCGCACCTTAAATTGGGTGCGCCCGCACCATTTGACGAAGAGAATTCCACCCTGAGACAGAAGACTCAGGTGCGCCCGCACCTGAAGTCTGGTGCGCCCGCACCTGAGCAAGGTGCGCCCGCACCTCCTTTTGGTGCGCCCGCACCTCACGATCCGGAAAGAAAACATTCGATCATTAAACCCTCTTTTCGAGAGGAGTAAAGCACTTACGCTTTATTCTAGTTTCTACACAATATTCTAGGGTTTTGTATTAGAGAGAAAACACTAGTTTGATTGAGATTTGAGAATTGTTGATCATAGTTTGAGATTTCCAATACATTCAAGGTACTTTTCATTCAATTCAATTCAAAGTTTTAGTTTTTATTTCAAAAAAAAAAAAAAAAAAAAAAAAAAAAAAAAAAAATAAAATAATAAAAAATTATGCATTAGGATAGCTTGGTTGCATGCATGATTTGTGGCTAAAGAGTTCATGACTTGATTGGAAGACCTTCCTTATATTAGACTTGATGATTTTGGAAGCCCTGTTGTGACTTTAGGCGTCTTTTGAAACCAATAACTTTTGGTAGAGTCTCTTTGAAATTAGGCGAGTTGGATGAATGGATTGCCTTGCCCCTTGTGCGATGAATCCCGAAGGAGAGCCAAGAACCTCGTAAGACTCACTCACAACCCTCACCATTGATCGCCTAACTTGTGACTTGCATTTTAGCTCCCCAAGATTACATAAGACAAGCCTCTAGGAGAATGATTTAGGGCGTTTCTTTTGCTAGTAATAGGAGCTACAGAGCCAAAAGCTTGAATACCCGCATGATATTCGCTTCTCAACCCATCTCGAGCCTTTCTATCCTATTTTTGCTTAACCCACATAATGAGTCATGGCCAAACTTTCCCCAAAGTGGAGTACATGTGTAGTTTTTGTTGAGTTAAGTGGTTTTGATATTAAGTCTTGGTTGAAAGAGAGTTAATGTGCTTGTATGATGGTAAAAGTTGAAAAATTTTGTGAAAATGAAAGACAAAAGATATAAAAGAAAGAAAGTTCTTATTGTCCGCTTTGGTTTATTATTGAAAATGAAAAGAAAGAAAGATCAAATTGATGAGAAAAAGGAAAAAGTTCACAAAGTGAAAAAGAAACAAGTGAAATTCAAGGATATGTGTGAGAGTTCTTTAATTGAGAATAGTGTTAGGACTAGCTTGGGGGAGTATTTACCCCTAGTTTGTACTCCACTTACCCTTTTTGCACCACATTCCTAGAATATGATCCACACCCCTAACCTAGCCCCGTTACAACCTTAACAAAGCCCCTGTTGACTCCTAGATTGGTCTTGATCTATTTAGTAGTGGCGGGTGAGATTTTGTGCAAGTCATGATGAGGGTCATCAAAACATGGTAGAGGCGAGCAATTATGGTTGAGCATCCCTAGGGAGGAGTCAAACTTGGGTCTTGGAAGTGGAGAAGAGTGAGAAATCATTCTTGGAAAGCTTTCTTTCAAAGAGACTCGGTTGATCGGTGGATTGAGACCTTAGAGTCACTCTTGTGCTTCCTAATCATCTTCCCTCTTGTGTTTGGTTGGTCTCCTAAATCTTGATATGAACTCATTTAGCTTACATGTCATGTTTGTAACCTTGCATTTAGAGCATATAGGTTAGGTTGTTGCATGTTTCCCTTTTCTTTTTATTCTTTTTTTTTTTTTTTTTTTTTTTTTCTCTCCTTCACTCTCATTCTTGGTTTACTTGAGGACAAGCAAAACGCTAAGCTTGGGGGAGTTTGATAAGTGCGTTTCTAACGCACTTTATTACCTTCTTTTGGCTTGTTTTAGCTCCCTTTTCCTCCTTTTCTTCCTTCTTTCTCCTCACTTTTCCCTTCTATTTCATTCACGTGATCATACTTGGTCATAGTGACATTTTGCTAGATTTTCGATCTATTTCGATCGAATTTCTAGCACATATGCTTTCACCATGTTTGTTCGTGTTTCTATTGCGGGTATTGCCCTTTTCGGGGTCGAGAAATGCGAGACATGGCATAAGGGATCGAGCTAGAGGCTGAAAGGTAGCCTGAGGTGCGCTTGGTATGCCCCGCACACGATGGTGCGCCCGCACCATCGACCAATTCTGGAGCACAAAACAGACTACGTTGGTGCGCCCGCACCTTAAATTGGGTGCGCCCGCACCTTAAATTGGGTGCGCCCGCACCTTCATCTCGGTGCGCCCGCACCATTTGACGAAGAGAATTCCACCTCGAGACGAGAAGACTCGGGTGCGCCCGCACTGAAGTCCGGTGCGCCCGCACCCGAGCAAGGTGCGCCCGCACCTCCTTTTGGTGCGCCCGCACCTCACGATCCGGAAAGAAAACATTCGATCATTAAACCCTCTTTTCGAGAGGAGTAAAGCACTTACGCTTTATTCTAGTTTCTACACAATATTCTAGGGTTTTGTATTAGAGAGAAAACACTTTAGTTTGATTGAGATTTGAGAATTGTTGATCATAGTTTGTGATTTCCAATACATTCAAGGTACTTTTCATTCAATTCAATTCAAAGTTTTAGTTTTTATTTCATTCTCTTGGTGTTTGTTTATGTTCTCATATTATTTAAGATCTTCATTCTCTTAGTTTAATAATTGCGATTTCTATTAGTTTAATAATTTCTTAATCATGTTTAACCTTAGATTAGTCATAGATTCATTGTTTAATTGCTTTAACTCCATGATTAGTGAGTAGTTTCATATCTAGGGTTAGGGTGAAAGTATGAATTAGGGTTTTAAAAATGTTGTTGATGTGATTGTGATGTATGGAGAAGTTTATGCATTGATCTTGGTGTTTTGAGACCTTAGGATAGATATTGATCACATTTATACTTTGGTATTTTGATTTCAAATGTTCTTAAATCGGATTTTGAACTCTTTTATCATCCCCAAGAATCAACTTAATTTCTATACCAAGATATTGGGTGGAAATTAAGGGGATCCTTCATTAGGGGTTTTCCAAACTTATCGAATCTCTTAATCAATTAACTAAAGACCATTCGAGAGAGGATTTAGTTGATAGATTAAGCGATTACTCTTGAGGACCATTCGAGAGAGGACTCAAGTATTTTAGAGGAGAACTAAACCTTGCATAATCGTCTTTGTTGCTTCACAATCGCATTAACAATCATCATCCGTTCTTATTCATACTAGTAGCCTTAACTCTAGTGTCTTTATTTGATATTTAAACTCGTGATTTTTGCTTGTTCTAGCTGATAGATAGTCTTAATTGTTACCAAACATCTTTTAAACCCCCAAATACCTTTCAATTAGGTAGTCTAGACTAGATAGACTCTAATCAATCCCAATTTCCCTGTGGATCGACCCTTGACTTGCCCTTACTATTCTCTTAGTAATTGCTTGTTAGGACTACAAATATTGTTTGGGAAGCGGTTTTTAGTGCCTTAACGACACACTAAAAACCTCTTATCATATCATAAGCATGAAAGTTTTGGATTTGTATTCTTTGATCTATGGTGTGACAAGGATGTTACAAGATTAAAGATTTGAGTATTGTATCTAAGAAGGAATGTTAAATGATTACATGTTTAATTTGGTATGAATGGTCAATACTAAGAAAGGATTTTGGCAATAAACTTGTAGTTGGACTCCCTACAAGTGATGAACAATGGGGGGAGTGTTAGACTTGCTCTACACTCCTACGCAGGCCTACTGTGACGACAGTAGTGTCCTTATAAATTTTGATAACTCAAGTAGGCGGAAGGTTCCGTACGATCTTGGGGGTATGCATACTAAGGTGATGGATGTGGAACGGAACAAAACCGTATTTACATTTCATCTAATAGACCAAGTTGTCTATTAAGGATTAAGTAGCCCGTATGATTCTAGAAAGATGACGGTGCCCGTTCGATGCCAAATAAATTGTAAAAAAACGAAATTTAATGTTTTTGTAGTATCATGTTTAGGAATTGTTATTACTCTTCTGTTTATGTTTAGTGTATTATTTAACTGATTTTGTACGTACTCAGCATAGCTGATTGTTTGTTATTTGTGTTGTTTGTTGACCTGTGATGAACCATTGATATTTCAATGGGGAGCAGATTAGGTATGTTGGTGATGCTGCATGAGTTCGAGCATACGGGGGATACTTTTGATTATAAACTTTTAAATTGTTTTGGTTGAACGTCCTAGAGATTTGTTCATGATTTACATAATTAATGGTTTTAAATAAAAGGGGTCAATAGTGATTCCCGAGTTGTAGTTAAGTTAGCATTTTTATTTCCGCTGCAATTTAGTTTTCATAATAAAGAGTAAGTTAGTGTTTTAAATTCAATAAGCCATGCGTTTCACCGCGGCGGTAACGCTCCCAAAGTCGATGCGACGTAGTCGTAGACGTGTATGGATTTTGGGGGTGTTACATTCTTCTTCCCAAATTCGTGAAAACCAAAAACTTCAAGGTATGAATCTTAGTTTCGTTTGTCCCACGATTAGTTGATAATTGATGAATAAATATAGACCGACTAGAATTATTAAGGAGTAGAAAAATTAGCCCTTAATTGAAGATTTAATTGAGAAATCAAAATTGATTTTTCCATATCTTTCATAAACGAGTGAGAGAATTTTGGGAAGTTGTTAATAGAAATTGAGAAATTAAGAATATGGAAGATTTTCAAAAGATATCAAATTTTGGAAAATTGCGTCATATTGTTGGCAAAGATATGGACCGAGAAACTAGGGGAAGTTAGAGAGGATTTGATGAAATGCCGTTGTGCTTGTATGTACCAGTGGGGAGAGAAGCCTTTTTTTTTTTTTTTTTTGTAAAAGGCTGGGCTTTGATATTTTGGGCCCTCAAAATTTCAGGGCCCTGTGCTGATGGTCTGTTTGCACAGGCTATTGGCCGGCCCTGACGAGAGGGGATAGTCTCTCTTCATAGAGAGAAAAAGAGTTTTTCAGCGTAATCCTTTCTTAGTTCACTTATCTACTTAAACAACAAACATTTTTCTTAGTATGAAAAAAAAAAGACAATGATCATAGACATAAGTGAATATAAAAAAAAAAACTCAACAATTTGAATTTCTTTTCGGTAAAGAAACAAACCACCCCCCTTAAGAAAAAATAATCAGATCAACGGTTAGATTTCACCCACCTCATTTTATATCATGAAGATGAACGTCTCTGATTTTTCAGAGCACGCCGCTTAAAATGTATATGAAATAAAAAATAGACATCGAAAATTTTATACAAATGCTGCCCCCTTGTCTACCATTTATCTAAAACTAACCTTCATTCCTCCAATCCTCCTATTCTTCTTCCTCCATATTCCATAACAATGGCGAAAGGTCCTGGTCTATACACCGACATTGGCAAGAAAGCTCGAGGTCCATTTTCTCTCTCCTCTTTTCCGAATCGTTTTTTATTTATTATGTATTTTTGCGACTTCTCCAGTTTTCTTATGGTTGATTCATTTTGATTTTTTTTTTTGGTATGAATTAGATCTTCTTTACAAAGATTATCAGACTGATCAGAAGTTCAGCATCACTACCTACTCTGCTACTGGTGTTGTAAGTGCTACATCACAATTTCAGATCGTTTTCCTTTTTTTTTATCGCTAGTTACATGATTTTCTATTTTGTTAAAAAATTACTTCCGATTTTCTTGATGATTTGATAATTGTGATTTAGTATACGTATTAAGAAATGACATATTTCTAACCTTTTTTTTTTTTCATGAATGTCTTATTTGATTAGTCTTGTTAATTTGTTAACAATGTGATTAATTTGCTGACTTATAGTGAATTATTCAGTTATATTTATTTGATTTACTTGCACTGCGACTAATTAGCGTTGATTCTGAATGTATTTAATGTTGTGATTATTTCGTTGGCTTATGCTGAGTTAATTCGTTATATTTATTTGATAATCTTTCGATTAATTATTGTTGATTCTGAATGTAGTATGTTGTGATAACTTCGTTGGCTTATGCTTGAATTATTTCGTTATATTTATTTGATTTTCTTGCGATTAATTTTCTGAATGTAGTAATATTTTGATTAATTTGCTGTGCTTATGTTGAATCATTCCGTTATATTTATGTGATTTGCTTTCATTAGGATTAATTTGCGTCGATTCTGGATGTGGTAATGTTGCATGTTGTTTTCTCATAGCCTAATGCACAACACATTTTCTTTTCCTGATTCTTTGATGCTTAATGTTTTCTTGACGCAGGCTATAACTTCGTGTGGCACTAAGAAAGGTGACCTATTCTTCGGTGATGTCAATACACAGCTGAAGAACAATAATATCACAACTGATATTAAAGTGGACACCAACTCCCATGTGAGTCGACGATTGTCTTGAAATCTTATTGGGAAGATCTATTTAGATATGAGAATTTGGTTTAGTTAAATATGATCATCGATTAACTTTGTTGATTATAATTATGACGAGTCCATAATTTTAATTAGTCTGCTTGTTTGTTTATGTGCTTTTCGTCAATTTCTTCTTTGATGTTTCTGAACTAGAAGGCATTCACACAATCAAAACTAGAATATGTTAGTCTTTGTTTAAATTGGTATTTAGCTTCGTGTAATTCAAAAAGACATGGTGTATATTCAAATGCATTATAGTTCACATTTGAAATAATCTCCTCCAAAGAGGGAATTTTTTTAAAAAAGGGATCGAAAAAGAAAAACTGAAGAGAAGAGGGTCGATTTATCATGTATATCCCTGAGTCTCACGCATGCATTGTATATCTGTCAGTTGGTGACTACCATCACTGTTGATGGGGCTGCACCTGGATTGAAAACCATCTTGAGCTTCAAAGTTCCTGATCAGAGATCTGGCAAGGTAACAATTAGTTATGTCTATGGATGCATTAGTCCGTAGTAATTGTTGAAGGTTCTGAATTCTAATGTCTTGTGGGCCTTTGGACAGCTTGAACTTCAATACCTGCATGACTATGTCGGTGTATGCACCAGTGTTGGTGCGACTGCAAATCCAATTGTCAACTTTTCTGGTGTTATTGGGACCAATATGGTAGCATTGGGAACCGATGTTTCCTTTGATACTAAAACAGGAAACTTCACCAAATGCAATGCTGGACTAAGCTTTTCCAGTGAAGATTTGATTGCCGCACTTACCTTGTGAGTGGTTTTTTGTAAAGTTCTTATTGCACAACGTCATTTACGTGATTTTCTTTGTTCAAGTGTTGGTCAAAACATGTCTATAATAGAGAATATGGAATAATTTTTGGACGAAGAATATGTTGTACATAGTGTCTGTACTTGTAGCTATAGCCTATATGTATCGTGGAGATGTGTTGTCTGAGCTTACCATTCTAAATAGCTTTCTAAATGGCATATGAATAATATCATACATGCATAAATCAGTTGTCTTTTTCTTTCGAAAATTCACATATTATCCTGTTGGACAACTTTAGCTGGGAGTTGAGAATAAAGTGATTGGACAGAATGAAAGTGTTATCAATTGTGTATACTTTCATTATCTCCATGTAATTAGTAAAAAAAAAAAAAAAAATTAGGTTCATTTCCTTATCAATCTCATCTTCTTTCAACAGTATGTTCTTTGTATTTATCTTGTTATGTTTTCTTTTAAATTTTTTTATGTTGGCTAGTAATAGGCTAATAGCTGTTATCACCTATTCTTGGGGTTGTATACTCCTTAATAGTAATCCTTTTGTTCTTGCTTTGAGTTTGTAATTCAATGTGAAGTATATTTTTTGTGAACTTGTTAATAACTATTGCCGTACATCTTGTGTTAATGTAGCAATGACAAGGGCAACAATTTAAACGCATCCTTCTACCATTACGTTAATCCCATCACCAAGTCATCTGTTGGTGCGGAAGTGACTCACAGCCTCTCAACCAAGGAGAATACCGTCACTCTTGGTGCTCAACATGCATTAGACCCATTAACCAATGTGAAGGCACGCATCAACAACCTTGGCAAGGCTAGTGCACTTCTTCAGCACGAGTGGCGTCCCATGTCAACTGTCACTGTCTCTGCTGAGGTAGATACCAGAGCCATTGAGAAGACTGCAAAAGTCGGATTGGCATTGGCTCTTAAGCCATAAGCTGCCATTGTCATTGTGACATGCCTGAGTACAATATGCCTGGGCTAGTGGTAACATACAGTATTACAGTTGCCTGTTCTTTTCCTGCTTGCTGACATCACTTTTGGTGGATTTTGTTCTGTAAAAATAATACAAGGTTCACAAACTTGTGTCATCGCATCGGCTCTCCTTAGTTTTTGTTAATTTCCCAACCAACTATTGCTGAATGGTTGGCGGGTACCAGATTTTTTTGAGTATTAGAGGATAGTTTGGAGTTGAACTGAACTTACTAAAATTAGATCATGATCAAAGGCTATGTCAATCGAGAGAAGTTGTTTTGTCATGTGGTACGCACCCCATCCCCCTTCAATTTCCCTTGGATTGTAATGTTTGATGCAGCGATTTTGCTCATAATGGATGCCTTTCCAGCAGTTTGGAACTAGGATCACTGCTCAGATGATTGATGTTTGAGCAGGTGGATTTTGGCATTTTGGTGCTCTTGTGATTATGTCACATTCGCGGTTCAAGTTTTGGGCAGAACTTGGCAAATTCACATGCTTTGTTTGATAAATTGATGTTAGTCTGATTTGACATGTCAAAGTTGGGCTTAATCGATACCAACTTGAAAGGCTGGAACCTTTCCGCAGAAGTTTGTGTTTGATTTTTGTGTTTTAGAAAGATAATTACTTGAAGCTACTAAGCTATAAGAAAGGGAAAGTTAGAACGAAAACTTTTGCATTTCTTAAGTGGGGTTGGGTGTGTTGGGTGAATACAAGAACTCACTCTGCCTAGAACTGGTGCAGGGTGAGGCTATTTATAATACATAAGAGATTCTAATTTTGTAAAAGTAGATTAAATCTAAGCCGTTGCTTTTTAAAAGTGTTAAAGCAAATTAGCAAAGGCTCTAATTAAACGAAATAAAGTAAAGGCAAAAGTTAAAGTAGTGACTCATTATCCACTTCTGCCGTCACAAACGACAAACTGAAAACAGAACTAAAAAAAATAAAAAGGTTAATGTCCAAAATGTACGCTAATTGTTGGTGGTTTTTGTTTGCTTGTATTAGCCTTAGGTTGTACTCCAGTTTTTAATTAATGCAAATTTTCCCCGTTGTAAAAAAAAAAAAAAAAAATTGTTGGTGGTTTGACATTTCTCGTGAGGTAGCATCACTTTTGAGAGAGAATGAAGTCCATAAGAGAGGGTGAGGCAATGCCAGTAATGTAGATAGTGGCAAGTGAGATAGAGGAAGGACGAAGGAAAATAATTATTTGGGTGGGAGTGATGCACATAGATCCACAATGGATCATTGTGCATGCTAAATCTCTACATATATGCTCAAACATTCTTCAACTTTATTTTGGCAATCAAAAGAAAATTACTAAAACTGAGATATTACAATAGCAACTACATCCAATCATGCTCAGATCAACCAACCTTCTAGGTTGGGTTGGGACAAGAGACTTCTTTTGCATTATTTAGGAGTCGACATTTTCAAGCTCCAAGAAATGTTTTTTTGGTTACGACGGAGTCCTCTAGTTTGTTACTTTCTCTTCTCCCTCAAGGAACAAAATTCATTTTTTGGTAGTATTGGTTAGCACTCCCTTTCTATTCCATGGCTGGAAACAAACACCCTATAAAGCCATAAAGGTAACAATTATTGTTATTATTCTCCTCCTCTATCTAATTCCATTATATGACTTGAACCAAATATTGAACTAATTAAGATCTGTGTCCTTTTCTTCGCACTTACAAGAGACTTTGAAAACTGATCTCCTTACAATGGCCTCCTGCAGATATATTTGCATTCCTTTGCAACCATATACTATGCAAAGCTTAAGAGAAGAGCATGACATACATGGATACACCCCTGCATAGAGCTGTCAATTCAGTTACTCGAGTCGGGTTCAGGTTGGGTCAACTCAGATTTCAGGTCATGTTCGGTCAGGTCGTGTCAGGTCAATAAATCAAACAAGTCGGGTGCGGGGTCGGGAGCGGTCGTAATTCGGTCAGGTCTATCTCGGTTAATTTCTTCTTTCTGGTTCGGTCGGGTTCGGCACGGTCAATTTCGGGACAGGTGATCTTTCATGGTCATGTGGTGTCGGGTCGGGTTTATTGCAGGTTTGTAGCGGGCGCTTTCAGGTTCAGGTCATGCATGGGTCAGATACTTATCAGGTCAAGAGCATAACGGTTTGGGTCAGGATCGAGTCAAATTCAGGTCGTTAGTTATTGGGTTGTGACATACTTGGTTTCGGATCGCTTCGAGTATGGAACGAGTCATGAAACTTGTGTGTCACTGCTTCAAATTTTTTTCATTATTTAATATTTCATTGAAAATCAATGCTTGAATAGTTCATCTAGTTATATGCCTTTTTGTAATAGTGTTAGTTTATAATTTATGTTACTATGTGGTGAAATCAATGACAAGTCGAGTTATCAAAAATCAACAAGTCGGGTAACATGTAGCAACAAGTTGGGTAAAACCATGTACCAAGTCGCAACAGGTTTTGTAAATCAGGTAACAGGTCGCAACAGGTCAGAACAATAACATGTTGAGTCGAGTTATAATCGGTTAAAGGTCCTAATTAGGTCGGGTGTCGAATCGGGTTCAAATCGTTGTCAGGTCTGCTCACTTCAGTTATCGGTCTTTTCGGGCGAGTGTCAATTCAGGTTCAGGTCATAGATTGTTGGGTCAAGGTCAGGTATCAGTTATTATCAGGTCGGGTGCAGGTCAGGCTTCATGTGACATATTTTACAAAAATTTCAGGTGCAAGTCGGTTACATGTCATTACAGGTTCAGGTCGGGTTGTCAGATCAGGTCATTTTTTGACAGCTCTACCCCTGCAGTAGCGGAATTCTTCCTACACAATATAATAGCAAACTCTACCATATTTTTGTTTTTCAGAAGTATAAATCCTAGTTATTTCAACTACAAGATTTTTCTCCAATGAACGATACGTGTCCAAATAAAACCAAGAATTTATATTAAGGATTAATTTGATATATAGAACATACTCGGAACATTGTATCTAAAAGTTTCTAATTCAGTTTATTGTCTATGATTCTACAGACAACGCATTGAAAGCCAAAAACTTTATTAGTAAAACATGATATCATTTCATTCATTTGCCAATAGGCGAGAAATTGGGAACACAACAAAAATATATATATAAACTGACAATACATAACCACAATGATACTTGCTTTTCCATGAAAGCTGATCTGCTGCTATCTTATTTATTTTCTATACAAGCAACATTGTACTACATGATAAAAATCCTGGAATTTTCAAGCCACAAAACCATATCTGCACAGGGTAGTATATTAATTTATGATGGGAAATAACCTTAATATGATGATGATGCTTGAAGCAATCCATCTCTGATTTGCGTTGCAACATCACGCACAGCACCAGGTCCGTGTGGGATAAAGACAGCTGATGTCTTGGAAGCTGCACCAATTTCCTTCATAGTGTCAAAGTACTGTGTAACAAGGATCATGTCCATAACATCTTTAGCACTTGTACCAGGAACGTTGACCGAGAAGCCCAACACGCTATCTCTAAGACCGTCAACGATTGCCTGTCGCTGCCTGGCGATACCCACCCCTGCGAGGTAATTGGACTCTGCCTCTCCTTCGGCTTTTTTGATCAGTAAGATCTTCTCAGCCTCTGCTTTGTCATTTGCAGCCACCCTCAATCTTGCAGCTGCAGAAAGTTAAAGCCCTCACCAGAATGAGATAATTAAAATACAATGCCAATGGATGATTAGAGGAACATTCCAGCTTAGTGTTACCTAATCAGTACGTGCGAGTGGTACACTTTTGGGCTGATATAACAAAAATAGGCAGTGAACCGTATTCTCGTACCAAGCTTGTACTACAAATTAGGTAACATGGTTCCAGCCAAATTCTTGTGTAAATGCAATTTGCACAGATGCATAAATAATGTACAAATGCTGTTAATTGCTTATGTTGATTGTTAAAAGCCACTCTACAAAAGGAAATATTGCACTCATAGGCAGCTTGATCATTCATAGCCCCGCTTGCATTGGTCTCATTCAAAGGCGACAAAAGAAAGACGTGAATGTATGTCTTACCTGCATTGATCTCATTCATAGCCTGCTTGACACGTTCATCTGGTTCAATATCAACAATGAGCGTTTGAACAATTTCAAAGCCATAATGACACATTACCTGGAGAGAAATTCTTAGTTATAAACATCAAATTCTGACCAATATACACAATTATTTTTCCATAAAGATAAACTTACTTGAGAAGAAGGGGATAGCCTAGTGGTGTTGGCATCACCTCCGATCCCAGAGATCCTAGGATCGGAGTCTCACCCCTCGCAAGAGGGATCCCCAAGTCCCCCCAACTTACCTTATTTATAAAAAAACAAAAGAAGAACAGATTAACTTACTTTTTCGAGTTCATCAGCAACTTCTTTGGCAATGTCATTCTTCTGCTCAAACACATCATCCAGATGTAGCCTTGGGACACTAGCTCTAATCACTGTAACAGAAAATGAAAAGGTATGAGAAATACAAACTTCCAATATCTTCTGCACTCAGAAATTGCAATGTTTCAACTGATTGTCATAGTTACCATCAAAAACATAGGCTTGAATTTGGGAGCGAGTATCACTAAGCTTGTAAAATGCATCACTTGCGTTCTCAGCAAGGACGCGATATTGAATGGACGCAATAACATTGACAAAGACATTATCCTGCACAACCACAATCAAATCACTTGTCCAATAATCCTATGGAAGGGATGTACAGGCCTGGGATGGGCACCTATATCAGGTTGAACCCGGCCAAGTTACAAGCCCAGCACTAAGCCCAACCTCCCTCCCTCCTGCCCCCACCCTCCCAAGAGCTACAATGCTCTTGCTTGGGGTCAAACACAAGACCTTCCCTGATGAAAGGTGGAGGAGATACCATATGAACTATGGTCATTTGTCAAGTTAAGATTTCCTACTGATACATTACAAAACAGTTAGTCAACCTTTTTTTTTCTATCATTTTGTATTTTTCCTACAAAAAGAACTCACAAAGGCAAAAATAGGAAAGCAGAGAGTACAGTTGATTCAAGTTAGAGTGAAGGAAACACATTTAATAAGACAAAAAAGGAAACCGACCTTGGTCTTGGTCTCACAGCGCACATCTAACTGTTGTACACGAAGGCTAAGCTTGCCTGCTATCTGATCACCGATGAACCAAGGGACACAATGGCACCCTGGTCCAAGCACATCGTCATATTTACCAAAGTTCCCCTTGATAGCAACCGTGGATTGGTCAACTTGAATACAGCAAAACAAGTTCCCCATTGTTGTGATCTATGAAAGTTTCTTTATGTGATAACCACAGAAAGATTTTACAGTATAAGGTACTGTAAGATTATTGCTCATGAACAGAACATGAAAAAGAACACAGAAGATAGCAACTTCACCAGAAAAAAATGAACAAAAATTGAGTATTATATTTCCATCATATAGAGAGCCAAGCACTATGTCTTTATTCAAATTAAATGCTATACTTATCTAGACTTACGTTCTTAATATCCTCTAAAGGGAAGTTCTTCAGAAACAAAATCATAATAGAAGGCCATGGAATCCAAACCGAGAGAAGTACTTTTTCTTTCAAAAAGCTTCTACAGAAACTTGCCACTAATTGAATTTTAAAAACAACTGAACACATAAAAATTGATTTAAGCATGGATACTGGCCATTGTAAGTTGTAACCATCAAAATCAGGTATTGTACATTGGTTTTTTCTTTTCTTTTGCTCCTCTCACTCCCTTGTACAAATTATCCCAATGATTACCTCGCGGTCCCAGCTCCCGTTGGTGGTTATCATAGTGTATCAACCATTGAATCGCTTCAATGAGCATGCAGAGTGGCATGCATGGTCTGAATTGTGGGAAAGCAAAAGGCAAGGGTACTTGTCAGGGGTAAAAACAGAAGCAACCAACATACTCTGTTAGCAAAACCGTAAGAAAAGAAAAAGGAGAAGTGGCATAAATTACGAAAATTTGTTGACTAGTACCAATTCTCTTAGAAAACAATTACTTTGTATGGACTCTCCCTTATAGTAACACTACCAAAAGCCGGAATATGAAAGATAAAAATCCGGCAAAGAGGGCCAATATAATTCTTTCCCTCCAATGATAAGTTCTCCCACCCCTTTATTTGACTTTATTTTGAAACCCTTTACATCTCTCTCATACTCGCATATAACCCGAAAGCTTTCACACACAAAATTGAGCAATCAGTATCATTTTGGCATTTAATTGAAGTAGCCCGAATTTTGAAGTTCCTTGAACTCAAGGGTTTATAATTTGGGGATATATATTAATTCGAAAACGAGATTGAAGGATTGGATTTCAATTAAAATGCGCCTAGGCAACTTACATTCAATTTTCATAATAATATGATATAATAAACTCTGCTGAGTCAATAAACTAATTGAGTTAAAATTTGAGGTCAAATATTGAAGGGATAAACAATAACTCATATTCTTTCACCTCTTTCTTTTACTTTTCCGAGTGAGATTGCGTAGGAGAGAATTTTTGGATAGAGATTGGAAAGTTAGATGAAGTCATGAAGACAGAAGATCATGTATATGGAAAAAAAGGAGGAAAAGAGGGGAGCAAAAAGCAAAAGTTCGAAAATTTTCCGCCGGACTTCTTTTTTTTTGTTACAAATTCCTTCTTTTGGTAGTGCTACTCAAACAAAAAGTTCATGCAAGGTAGTTGCATTTGAAAAGTGATACTTCCTTCGTTCCAAAATAAATGAAACACACCCTTTTAGAAAAGGTTTCAAAATAAATAAAACATTACTTTATTTGGTATTCACTTCTTTCTATCTATCTCCTCATCACATAGATCCTCCTTTTCTTTCTTTTATCTCTCTCCTCTCCTAAATCCCCCTATCGGAGGAAGTATATATTTCCGAGTTGTCAACAAATTTCCTAAAAATCAATTAAGAATTTTTTCTTGGACTTTGAAACCACTCCCAATATCTACTTATATCAATTTCTCAAAAACATATATACCAAAATCAAGTTTTCAATTTCATAAAAAAAAAAACAAATTTTCTTTGAGTATTCTATACAACTAATTTGTTTCCCAAGGATAATACGACGCAATAGGATTACCTCATTTTTGCAATCGAAAAAAACAGAGAAACAACAAAAAGAGGGAAATAAAAGCAGATTAATCAAGGTGTATACGATCCATCAATCATTGACTAGAAGCAATATCATCATTCATCAACCTAAATAATATCAGTAAATAACGAAATAGACACTTGCCAATTTTAAAAATTAATATTGATCATACGAGTAACAACTAAGCAATATATGATAATATCATGAAATATAATGAATTGATTATGCTAAAGTAAAGATCAGAATTGAAGGTTTAGGTTAATTGTTTTGTGTTATCTTATTTCACACACCATACAACAGTATATTAGGAGTAGTCCCTCTCCATGTGAGAGGCACGCCCCACCCCTAAATACAAAACATGGGCTACTAAATACCTTGGCCCATGGACTAAAATACAAGTGATACAAAGGTAATCCTAACACCCCCCCTCAAGTTGGAGCATGCGGGTCACAAATGCCCAACTTGCGGAGAAAAAATAAAAACTTTCGTTTCCCAAGACCTTTAGTGAAAATATCTGCAAGTTGATGATCAGTCGAGACATGAGAGGGAGAAATAATGCCATCCTGAATAGCATCGCGTACATAGTGGCAGTCAACTTCGATGTGCTTAGTCCGTTCGTGAAAAACGGGATTCTGAGCAATATGAAGAGCAGATTTACTGTCGCAAAAGAGAGACATAGCACGAGGATGCGAGACACCGAGACTGAACAATAAAGCCTTAAGCCACTTCAATTCCGAGGTAACTGCAGCCATGGAACGGTACTCGGCCTCAGCAGAGGACCGAGAAACAGTGTGTTGTTTCTTAGTCTTCCAAGACACGGGAGAGCCCCCGAGAAACACGATCCAACCAGTAAGAGAACGACGAGTCAAGGGGCAACTGGCCCAGTCAGAGTCGCACCAGACCGACAAAGAAAGATCAGGAGAGGAACGAAGAAGAATACCTTGACCGGGAGACCCTTTGAGGTAGCGCACCGTCCGAAGTGCCGCGTCCCAGTGAGTGGTGCGGGGAGATTGCATGAACTGAGCCAGTATGTGGACGGTGTATGCCAAGTCGGGGCGAGTAAAGGAGAGGTAAATCAACCGACCAACAAGACGACGATAAGACTCGGGATCAGAGAGATCATCACCAGTAGCAAGAGCAAGGGAATGAGTCTGCTCAATAGGAGTAGGGGAGGGCTTAGCCCCTAACAGACCTGTCTCGGAAATGATATCAAGGGTGTACTTTCGCTGACAGAGGAATAGACCCTCGGAGCTGCGTGCCACTTCCACCCCCAAAAAATACTTCAAGGTCCCCAAATCCTTCATGTGAAAACACGAACTCAAGTAATCCTTAAAAGCCTGAATAGCAGTAGAGTCATTGCCAGAAATAATGAGATCATCGACATAGACAAGAACATTAAGCTGAATAGCACCCTTAGAAAAAGTGAAGAGAGAGTAGTCGGAATAGGCTTGGAGAAACCCATACTGGCGCAAGGCAGCAGCTAATTTGGCAAACCAACATCGCGGAGCTTGACGAAGACCATAGAGAGACTTCTGAAGACGACAAACTTGACCCGGACGAGGAAGAGTAAAACCAGGTGGTGGCTTCATGAAAACCTGCGCATCAAGATCACCATGCAAGAAAGCATTATGAACATCCATTTGATGGAGCTCCCAGTTCTTAGCAGCAGCAATGGCAAGGAAGGCGCGTACAGTGACCATTTTAGCAACGGGGGCAAAGGTCTCGTTGTAATCAATGCCAGCAACTTGGTGATTGCCAAGAATAACCAGACGCGCCTTTAAGCGCTCAACAGCACCATCAGATTTATATTTGATCTTATACACCCATTTGCAACCCAAAGCCTTCTTGCCAGGAGGCAAGTCGTCCATGACCCAAGTAGCATTATCCTCAAGAGTAGTGAGTTCTTTCTGCATGGCCTCACGCCAACCATCATGCTGCATGGCCTCAGAGAAACTCCGGGGCTCAACGCCCTCCAAAACTGCAGCAATAAAAGTACGATGTTTTGCAGAAAAATGATCACAATTAACAAAATGTACTAAAGGATAGCGAGTACCTGAGGAAGATGACGAAACCGAGGAAGGCGGGGATGGACTCATAGGGCGAACATGGGAAGCAACGAAATCCTGAAGACGAACCGATGGCCGTTTAACACGATGCCCACGACCCAGAGGAGGGTCAGAACTAGGGGAATGTGGAAGAGTGGCAGGATTAGGGGGAGCACGGTCAGGAGCAGGGGAAGCAGGAGAATCAATATCAGGAGCAGGTGAGGGAGGATCATCAGACTCACTCAATGCAGACTCCAAATCACTAAGGAGAGGATCATCCACCAAAGGCGCATCAACGAGAGGGGATAAATTAGATGAAGAAGGGGAAGTAGCAAATGGAAATTCATTCTCGTGAAATTGCACATCGCGAGAAACAAAGAAAACATTGTCATCAAGGTCATACAATTTCCAACCCTTTTTACCATGAGGATACCCAACAAAGATACATCGTCGACTTCGAGGAGCAAACTTGTTACCTTTAGCATTCTGATTGTGAGCAAAACATAGACAACCAAAAACCCGCAACACATCAAAATTAGGAGAGCGACCAGATAAGACTTCAAAGGGAGTTTTAGTACCCAACAAGTGGGAAGGAGTGCGATTAATAAGGTGAACAGCAGCTAAAATACATTCTCCCCAAAAAATCATGGGCAAGTTAGCCTGAAACATCAAAGCTCGACCAACATTAAGAATATGTTGATGTTTTCGCTCTACTCGACCATTTTGCTGTGGAGTTCCAACACAAGAGGTTTGAAATAGGATGCCATTATCACGGAAATAATCAAGCATGCATCGAAATTCTGTTCCATTATCACTACGAACAATCTTGACAACACTATCAAATTGACGCACTATCATGGCAAAGAATGAGTGAAAAACTTTATAAACCTCAGTTTTATTACGCAACAAATAGACCCACACAGCGCGGGAATAATCATCCACCAAAGTTAAGAAATAAACAGCATCACAAGAAGATGGGGTACTATGGGGGCCCCCACAAGTCACAATGAACAAGCTCAAAGATCCGGCTTGCTTTATTTTCACTAACAGGAAAACTATCACGATGTTGTTTAGCTAAAGGACATGTTCCACAGGCTTTATTCAAACTCTTCCTAGAAGTACTATGACTAATAGCAGGAACTAACTTCACCACTTTATCAGACGGGTGACCCAAACGACGATGCCATAGCTCAAAATCAGTCAATCCCGGCACCTGCACAGCATGAATGGTGGATATCCGCCTGAAGAAGTAAAGTCCATCCCATTCTTCACCGGCTCCAATCAGGTTCCTCGAGCGTCGGTCCTGTATAGCACAAAGAGTATTAGTGAACAAAACATCGCAGCAAGACTCACGACTTAATTGCCCCACAGACAACAAGTGACAATCTAAGTGTGGTACAAACAATACATCATTAAGAACAAGAGTAGGGGCGAGAACAACTCGACCCTTAAGGACCGAAACGGTCCTCCTCCCATCCGGCAGTTTCACAGGCCACGAGTTGATAGGCGCCACATCAACCAAACAAGATTGATCTCCCGTTACATGATGTGACGCACCGGAGTCAATAATCCATTCAAGAAGAGGGGCCTTACCATTCATCCGTTCAGTGGCAGAATGCTCAGAATTAATCAAATTCATAATAGCTTGAACCTGTTCAGCACTTAAATCATTCAACGGTGTGCCACGCATGGGTCCAGCATCGGTCACAGCATTAGCGCGAACCAACCCACTCTCCCCTGCTTTAAGTGTCGCGGTTCTAGTGTCGGCAGCAGCCCGGTTCTGGCGTAATTCTTCGGCCCACTTCGACACCCCATGAAGTTTGAAACAAGTGGTGTCGTCGTGGCCGCGTTTTTTACAGTGGCTGCAAATAAGCCTAGTTTTGTCAACACGATCAGGTTTCCACTTGCGAGACTCACTTCGAACAGCAAAGGCATGCGCCTCATCTTGCACTGCATTTTTCTTCTTGGATGAATGCTTGGTAGGCACGTTCAAGAGTTACAGCAGGGGTTTGAGACAACAGGTTCGACCTCACTGTGCCATATAATTCATCATCAATTCCAATCATAAGTTGATGAACCTTTTCCTCTTCGCGATCGGCATCAAGCTTAGCCGAAATATCGCATGTACAAGACTTGCAAGTGCACGATGGAAGAGGTTTGAGTCTCTCATACTCATCATACAATCCCATAAGTCGGGTGAAATATTCGTCCACACTGGTCCCCTTTCCTTGTGTGCAACCTACGATATCGGCACGGAGTTGTTGTAGGCGAGGCCCATTGGCCACGCAAAACCGCCTCTCTAGATATTCCCAGAGGGGTTTAGCTTCATAGTGATAGGGAATCGACGTCGCGAGCCGCTCCTCCATACTCCGAAGAATCCACGACACGATCATAGAGTTCACAGTTTCCCAATTGAGAAGCATCTTGGGTTCAGTGGGTTTGTCAATTTTCCCATCAACAAAACCATATTTGCGCCGAGCCTTCAATGACAAGGTCATTCCACGAGCCCACGCAGCATAGTTATCACCCTTGAGTATTACATGGGTGATGATATTTCCGGGCTGATCTCCAGACCCGAGAAAGTATGGGGAAGAGGAGTCGATTTTTTCGTCATTCACCATGATCGAGTCGGCGCCGGCTTACCCTGGTAAAGCGTCCGACTAGATGAAGACAGGTTTATGCAGCGGCGGTCGTCAGTTTAGCGCCGCTTGCTCTGATACCATGAAGGTTTAGGCTAATTGTTTTGTGTTATCTTATTTCACACACCATACAACAGTATATTAGGAGTAGTCCCTCTCCATGTGAGAGGCACGCCCCACCCCTAAATACAAAACATGGGCTACTAAATACCTTGGCCCATGGACTAAAATACAAGTGATACAAAGGTAATCCTAACAAGAATCATAACAAATTATAAAAGAAATGATGAAAGATTCTTACAGTTAGAGAGAGATGGATGAACGTGTTGACAATGCTGGTGCTGAAGACAAAACAGAGGATAGTTGTTCTTTAAGAATGAGTAATGACCTAGCAAAGGCAAAATTATTTAGCAGACTGATTTTCCTTTTTATATCACCGGTGCCCAATTTGAACAAGTTTCTTTATTTTCAATTTTGTTTGCCCCTTTTATATTGACTATTGAGTTTAGGTTAATGAGTAATGACTGACTAATCCTCCACAATGTATATCGAGTCTAGACAACAGTTTCCATTAAAAAAAAAAAAAAACCTTGACTGAGCCCACGAGCTTATATGCATAGGTGATAATATAAAAAGTATAGGTAGAAGTTTATTTCTTTGATTTAATAAAACCCAACTTTAGAAGCGCTTTCTCTCTTCCTGCATTCTTCGTTCAGGAACTCCTTAGTCCTTAGCAACAACCAACAGGTCCAAAATGCACGGATTTGCACAAGAATACATGATATATTTCCGACCATGACGAGGAGTTGCGGTCACTACAAATGTACAGAAATGACAATACATAACCATATACACTTGCTTGCGTTGCCATGAGAATTGTTTAATTAGTTGGTACTCAAATATTTCTTTTCCTTACAAACCCACATTGTATAACAGGAGAGAATATCAAGAAGCAAAAGGTTTCCTTGCATCAAAATAAGCATAAATGAACATAATATAAAGAGTCCAATAAAACCATGTCTGCACAAGGTGGTATGTTTTTTCACAGTGGGGTAAGAGTTATCATTGAGATGTTGACGATGCTTGAAGTAGTCCATCTCTGATCTGCGTTGCAACATCACGCACAGCACCAGGGCCGTGTGGGATAAACACAGCTGATGTCTTGGAAGTTGCACCGATTTCCTTCATGGTGTCAAAGTATTGTGTAACGAGGATCATGTCCATAACATCCTTAGCACTTGTCCCAGGAACATTGACCGAGAATCCAAGCACACTGTCTCTAAGACCATCAACGATTGCCTGTCGCTGCCTGGCGATACCCACCCCTGAGAGGTGCTTAGACTCTGCCTCTCCTTCAGCTTTCTTAATCTGTAATATCTTCTCTGCTTCAGCTTTATCATTTGCAGCCACCCTCATTCTTGCAGCTGGTAAATTAGAAGCCTTTAGCAGTGAAACATTTAAAATGACAAAGGCAGCAATAACTGAAGCTAATGAGTTTCTTACCAGCATTAATTTCATTCATAGCCCGCTTGACACGTTCATCAGGTTCAATATCAGTAATCAGCGTTTGAACAATTTCATATCCATAATGAGACATTGCCTGAAGAGAATTTCACAGTTTTAAGCATCAAAAGCTGAGTCACATACAAAACTTTATACTTTTCTTAGATAAACTTACTTTTTCGAGCTCATCAGCAACTGATTTGGCAATTTCACTCTTCTGCTCAAACACATCATCCACATTGAGCCTTGGGACAGTGCCTCTTATAACTATAAAAAAAAAAATAGAAAGGGTATGACAAATAAAAGCTTACATTCATTAGCTTTTAAAATTGGAATTTGCTTTGTTCTATTGTAGTTGTTATATTTACCATCGAAAACATAGGCCTGAATTTGGGAACGAGTGTTGCTGAGCATGTAAAATGCATCATTTGCCTTTTCAGCAATGGCGCGGTATTGAATAGACGCAACCACATTGACAAACACATTGTCCTACAAGAAGACAAGCAGATCACCTTTAGTACTCATTGCCCAATATGTTAGACCACATTTCATCATCGACAAATTTCTTGCTTAGACATCTACATAATTACTAAACAGTGTATTAATTTTTGCAGGTCTTTCTATAATATAAGGTGGCCCGGTATTTGTTGAAAATCTACATTGTATCCGCAACTTTTTCAAACTCTCCACCATATCCCTATCGTTTCAGAAGTGTCTCAATTATGTCAACGATCTCTCAGTAAGTTTGTCATTCTAAGACTGAGGTATTGTGGAGATTATGAAAAAGAAGAGCGCACAATGTAGATTTTTATCAAATACAGCGACACTATACAGAAAACTCCTTTTTACTGCAAGCGATTAACAAGGCAGGAAAGCTAACAGCATAATCGATTCGAGTACTTATTGGTTAAGGCTACATATAATGCAAGGCATATATATATATATATATATATATATATATATATATATATATATATATATATATAAGGAGACCGACCTTGGTCTTGGTTTCGCAGCGTACATCCAACTGTTGTACACGAAGACTGAGCTTGCCTGATATCTGTTGACCGATGAACCAAGGAACACAGTGGCATCCTGGCTCCAACACATCATTGTATTTTCCAAAGGTTTCTTTAATAGCAACCGTAGATTGGTCTACTTGAACGCAGCAAAGCAGGTTTCCCATAGTTATAGCTATGTAATACTCCAAAAGGATATAGTCACAGACGAGATCAAATCAATATAAAAGAGTCATCAGATTTAAATAAAAAAAAATAGCATGGTAGTTATAAAAGTGAAGGGTGAATATATCTTCTAATTCTATCTTATTAACTTTTAATCATATCTTCTCGTACTAAACTTCTAGTTTTCTATTATCGCAATAATATCATATATGATACTTAGGGATAACTAAGTTATCCTCAACAGTGAAGCATATATTTCTGCCGTTTCTAATTCTGATCACCCGAGCTATTTAGTTTCCGAGCAACAAAGATTTTGCCACTTTTTGTCCAAACTTGAACAAGGGTCCCGGAGTTTTTATAAACAGATATGATCATATGAACATGTTTTTAACAATTAGTCATTAGTGGCTGTATATTTGACAAAAAAAGTTAAATGTTGTATATTGAATTATGAACGCTGTATATATAGATTTACAAATCTTGTACATGTATCAAGTATCAAGTATCAACATCATCTATTAGTTAGCGTGTTGTCGTGTTGATATCATGCAACTTCTTTTTGGCTAATTGGCTGATTATCAATTTTTGAGGTTTGTTGGCCAGATTTATTATGCCAGTATTTCCAAGTTTTAAAACAATTATTGATAGCTTTAATTTATACATATTTTCTTCTGTTTCTAATTGGTGCAACACTTACCTTTTTTTAGGAATTTCAAAATTCAATATACATTTTTGCTCATTATTATTGTTATGGGGATAAATTAGCCTCAATGACATCACTAAGCCGGGTCAATGTAGTGTATGGATTAAATTTAAGGTCATTGACTGAGTGAAAAGTCAACTAAGAATAAAGCAGCAATTTTATCATCCCCTCACAAGCTCAGTAGTCATGTTACAAACGAAAAACTCTTGTTTTCTAGCAAAATTTAGTTATCTATATGGAATTTTCAATGATTATTCTAACCTTATCACGTTAATATGGTATTTCATAGAATATACAACGAACCTATCTTGTGGCTCCAACCATTAGTTTAACCTTTTGATTGGATTAGTCTTTTAATAGTTACTACTCGTAACCTTTTGGTTGAGAATGTAAATTTGAATTTATCTAGTTTTTTGTTAAAATTAGCCCACCTATTTTAATAAGTTTATAAAAGTGATCAAAACATGCATATTCATATCTAAATTTAGAATATCTAGTATTTTCTTATAAATTAGCTAATAGCAAAACTTTAACGCTTACCAACACTAACTAAGCAAATCAGCAATACATCATTTTATGGAGATATTATAGAAAGATTTGTTTTAATATCTCCAATAAAATTGCATAAGATCATACGACTGATTAACAAACTTACAAGATCATAACAAGTATCAAAATGATGAAATAAGAAAATTTCTTACAGATAGGAGAAGAGAAGGAGATGGACGAAGGTGGTGACAATTGTAGATGAAGACAGAATGGCGAATATGGCCTAACAAGCTAGCAATGGCAAAGAAATACAGCAAAGTCATTTCCCATTTTATATTAGTGGTTGCCTTTCTGGACAAGTCTTCGAGTTTTTCGGTCAACTTAATCAAAAAATGAGAATATATGCAACTTGCCATGTGGAATAAGTCAAAAATGGAATATGCAATCACCATTAATAACTTGACAAAATAGATTGACAAAATCAATTTCACGAAATTAATTAGAATCTTCAATCAAAAAAAGTTAGCGATATATCCTAACAACATAATACTTCGTATTTACAAAGTTCAAACAATATGGTTTATTAACATTTACAATCGTTAAAGAACTATACTAACCCCGCTGACAAGGAATTAATAAACCATTGACCAAATTTTTCAGTGATGGTATTGAACAGTTAAAAATCGGTCACCTTCAATTTTAAAAGATAATAACATCTACAAAAGAACCTCAATAATTTACATCACTACAAAAATAATTTTAGATTTAAAAAATATGTTCATTTGTACATATAGTTACATAAGGTTGTTGACGCACGCATCGCGTGCATATACGACTAGTTTCCTTATAAAGAAAGGAATGGGTGTAGGATTACACAGCTGACAAAGTGACAAGTGACAAGTGACAAGATGTACCAAAAGATGAAAAGATCAAGTGGTAGGCTAGTAGCTTTCACCTTTTAATTATGTAATAAGGGCTCGATTCTTATTAATTTCCACTCGATTGTTAAATTTATTGATGAAAAAGGGAATAAAATCTAGCTTTTAATTTATAATTTAAAAAATTGACACAAATTAAACAAATCAATTTTTTTTTATCAATGCATGTATTTATTAGTTAATCCGGACTGGATTGTCATCCCTAGTCCATGCTAGTATTTATCTACTAAGATCTCTATTTATATTTTCAATGCAATTATTTATTATATATTCGATATATTTATGACTTATGAGTTATGATAGAGTCAGAAAGAAAACGAACTTATTTTTGGGAGGAAACTTTGGGAAAGAACTTTAGTGCTTTTGTTTTAGTATACAATACTGGCAATGTTTGCATGCTATGCGTGTGTGTCATATTAACGTTTTTTTCTCAATTAATTATTCATCAGTGTTACAAAAAATTTGAACATTTATAATTATTTTTAAATTTTTTAATATGTTTTCTTAAATCAATGTTTCGTTGGGTGTTTTAGTTATTTGTTCATCATTATTCAAATATAGTATTGAGAGAAGGAAATATAAAGCAGAAGAAAGCTTGCGCTCAAATAAAGTGGAATAATTTGTGTATCAGATTCAATCCTTGAATCTTAATAAAGTGGAAGAGTTTGATTTATATAATAGAGATTACCGAAAAATAATCAAAATTTAGGTTTTAAAATATTATCAGTATAATTATTAATATGAAATTCAATTTTTTATTTTTTCTTCTAATTGTGTCATTCAAGTTATATTGTCAATTTAATTTTTGATCAGAGTTTTTCATACACATGTAAGAAGAGGAAATCATTCTCCTCGGTTTAATATTTAATTGAAATTTCAAATTCAATTCCATTGTTAACTTGTCCAATATATATGCGGCAAGTAGGAAGATAAAAAGATTATTTAATATATATAGCAATTTAAATTCATTAAGGGTATATCAAATTTTTTGTAAGGGGGACACATCTTTCTCCCCCTTCACTTATATAATAGAGATTGGATAGATAGATTAATGTTGTTTTTTACACTTTTAGGTACATAAATTCTCTATTTCTAGTATGAATGGTTTGAGTTTCCTTGTGAGTTGAGATTCCTTTATCTCCTTTCACCTTACAAGCGTTGTTTCTTCTTTGATCTAGTTAGTATAAAAAAAAAAGGATTTATCAAATTGTCCTCTTCCTCTTACATGTTCGCTAGTGACCAATTATCCATATAGTCTTGCTCTTTTTATTGCTCCATCCATTTACAAAAATAAAATAAAATATAAAAGAATGAAAAAAATGTTTGTGTTTTCTATGGTCAAAGTAGATTTTGACCATAAAATTTTAATAATATAAAAGCTCAAAATGTCTTCAAGTGATATATCGTATATCTATTTTTTTTTTTAAGATAAGATGAAATCCCTTGCACAAATAAAAGGAAATTTAGGGATCCCACTTTGTAATGGACAAGAATCGAATCATTATCACAAGGATGGAATGAGGGCTCCAACCAAATAGGCTAACCTTAATTCTTATATCGTATATCTTGTTGAATTCATCTTTCTTTCTTCTTTTTTGAATAACTGTTAATTAGATCTTTGTATTTCATTTTGTTCAGTGTACTTTCAATAAAAAAGTGTAAAATATATATTCAAGAATGTAAAAATTAAATAGGAAATACACCTAAAAAACAAACAAGTAATTAGAAATTTTCTTGGGCTAGTCTTGTGTGGACCTAATCCATGGCAATCTAGTCCGGATCCGACCCGAGTCTACTCCGATCCGAAGGAAAAATCCAAGCCGACCCCGACAAAAAAATAATATGCATCCGACTCCGTTTAAAAAGTCCGACTCCGAGTCGCAGGAGGCTCGGAGTCGGATGCCATAAAAAAGTCCGACATCCGAATCCGACTCCGACTTAAAATCCCTTTTCTATTTATATTAATGTGTTATGTATGTGTAATCTAATTCTGACTTTGAGGCAATTGTATTATCAATCGAAGAAATGATTGTTAAAAATAATAGTAAGTTTAGATTATTTGTACTATATAAGATTTCCATATGATTATTAAAAAAAAGTAATGATTTGATTATTTTTATTATAGAAGATTTTTTTATTAAAAAAAGGGGTGAAAAAAGTCGGATCGGATAAGGTCGGAGTCGAATGTTAGGATTTTAAGTTGGGTTGGACTCGGATTTCGGAGTCGTAGTCGGATTTAAAATCCGACTTCTTGTAGGATCGGAGTCGGATTATGCATAATCAGGTCCAAGTTCGACCCGTTGCCAACCCTAGCGTGGACCAAAGCCACCCATGTGACATAATGACCTTTTTTCCATATAGTCACCCTTTACAATCTAACTTTACACTAATCTACTATTATCTAACATAGTGACCGTTTTTTTTCATACAATCACCCTTTCTTACATTACTTTATTATAATGAAAGTTACACTTTATAATATAATAACTTTTTTTTCTCTCACATAGCCACATTTTACAATCTATAGCTACTTTTCTTTTACATCTATTATTTTTATCCTTGTGACCCTTTTTTTTCATAAATCACATAAACTAGCATTTGGCCCATATTAAATTTAGGGTGGACCGGCCAGGTCCATATAAGTTATTTTTGCAATTTCTTGAGTTTGCTGCAGTACTAGTTTTTAGCAAGTTTCCCCTTAACAACAACGTGGGTACACAAAAAACATTAATCGTTCCGTCCAGGGTTTCCTTGGGAGGGTTGTTCTGAGCAACTGCTTAGGGGTTCCTTGATCGAGGTGTCACCTCGGATCTTCCTGAGTCGATCGATCAATCTGTTTCTTTTATTGATAATGACAACATCCAATGACTTAGAAGGGAATGACGAACGATTATTGAAAACACAAAACACTGAAATTAGGGCGAATTGTCTCGAACCAAATAATGAGAAAATAAAGGAGATCGATGGTGACAACGAGGAAGCTGTGGTTTGGGTTGATGATTGGGAAGTGAGGAAGAGGCGAGGATGGCGTTAGGGTTAGAAGGTAAAATATGGACTGATAGGCACATCAATGCAAATGCCTTCATGTCGACAATGAAAACTGTTTGGCAGCCAACGTATGGGGTTGATATCGGTGTCATTGGCGCAAACACCTTCGTTTTTCAATTTCATCACTGGCGAGATAAGCAAAGGGTTGTGGAAGGGCAACCGTGGCATTTCGACCAACACGCAATTATCTTCGGAGACATTGCAGGTAATACAAACCCCTCAGATATGGAGTTATATGAATTACCTATATGGGTACATGTTTACAATCTTCCTTTTAAGGGGAGACTAAACGTGATGAATGTCGAAGCCATCAGTAATAAATTGGGTACTTTTATTAAAGCTGATAATTCTGGGTCTATGGGCATTGATAAATCTATCCGCCTTAGAGTGAATGTGGATGTTCGAAAACCTCTCTCTAAAAATGTCAAAGTTAAGATGAGAGGGGGTGTGGAAGAATTTTTTGATGTGAAATACGAACGACCACCTCTTTTTTGTTATTGTTGTGGCAAGCTAGGGCATGGGTTGAAGGACTGCCATGACTGTCGAGATGAAGAGGAACCTCGATTGGGGTTTGGAGGATGGCTCAAAGCCACGCCTTGGAAACATAACATGTTGGAGGAGGAGATGCAAGGGAAGGGAGGGAAACCTATATGTGCTCGTAATCTTTTTATTACTAAACCAAAAAACCCATTAGTGCCTAAGATGGGGCAGCAGGTTATATAGGTGACGGGGATACTTCAAGCTTGTGAGATTAGTGTGGAGACTAGGCAGGAAATTGAAAGTAATGGCCAGGTTGGTTCGAAGGAAGTGGTGAAAGTAGTTGAGGAGGTTGAGCAAGCTATAAAGTATAGTGGAGAGGGGGAGGATGAGGATAGTAGAAGTTGGAAGGAGGGGAGTCAAGGTGTGAAGCAAGAGTGTGCCAATGATAGTGGTGTTGAAGGTGAGGAGAGATATGATGGAAGTGACATAATAATGAAGGAGAATAAAAAAAATAGAGGGTGGAAAAGAATTCAAAGAAAATAGGAAGGGGATGGAATAAACGAGCACAGTAGATGTGGGAAAAGGAGGAAAGACGTGAGGGGGTGGATGTAGTGAGCAGTGAGAGTGGGAAGGAGAATAAGAAGCAAAAAGGTGAGAAGGAGGTGGACATGATGAATGACTCACAAGTAACTGCTGCAAACTTTGTGGCGGGCCCCACACCCTGGGCCCTCGGTGGTCAATGAATAACATCCTTCTGTGGAACTGCCGGGGTCTGGGAAGCACCCAGGCAGTCAATGCGCTTAGGCGTGTTGTGATCAATGAGCATCCTATAATGGTTTTTTTCCAAGAAACAAAGCTGAAAAAAGGGGAGATGGAAAGCATCCGGAGGAAACTTAAGTTTAAATGTATGATTGCTGTTGACTGTGTAGCTAGGTGAAGCTCAAAGTAGAAGAGGAGGACTTGCACTCCTTTGGAAGGATGAGTGGGTAGTAGATGTGTGCTCTTATTCGACTAATTTTATTGATGTGATGATTGGTAAAGTGGGGGTTGATGAGTGGAGATTCACTGGTGTCTATGGTTGGCCGGAGGAGAGCAACAAGTATAAAACAGGCGAGTTAATGAAATATCTCTATCATGGCACAACTATCCCTTGGTTGTGTGGGGGGGGGGATTTTAATCTGATGCTGTGGTCCACTGAAAAGAAAGGGGGCAAGTGATTTTAAATTTGAAGATGCTGCACTTTTTTGAGAGGCCGTTGATTTCTATGGCTTGGAAGATTTACAATTTGTTGGTCACCCCTTCACTTGGACTAACAACCAAGGAGGTGATAAGAATATTCAAGAACGACTCGATAGATGCTTAACTAATGCTCAGTGGAAAGAGCACTTTCGAGGCTCTTTTGTGACTCACTTGGACAAGCGACGGTCTGACCATCTTCCGCTTATTCTTTGTCTACGTACGAGTTTGGGAACCCCAGTGACGAGAAGGAAAAAACGGATGTTCCGTTTTGAGGAAATGTGGATTCGCGAGGAGTCTTGTGAAGAGGTAATCAAAGACGCGTGGAGTGGGGGCTCAGATGTGGCGAGCTGTTTATCTCATACTACCTCGAAATTGAATGCGTGGAGTAAAGAAAAATTCGGGGACTTTGCAAAACACATGAGGGCTTGTCAAACCCAAATGGGTCACTTAAGGGAAGAAGAACAAACTCAAGAGGTTATTGATCAAATGAAGGTTGCTGATAGAAGAATGGATGAGTTGGAGAGCAGAGAAGAAATGTATTGGAACCAGCGAAGTAGACAAGAATGGCTTAAGAATGGAGATAAAAACACTAAATTTTTTCATGCTAAAGCTAAGCAACTTCTTGCTAGAAACTCCATTGATCGCATCAAAGACGCCGCGGGGAACGAGTTTGAAGATGAGAGTGAAATTTCTGAAATTTTCGTTCAACATTTTGATGACCTCTTCACCGCAAACATGGAGATCGATGCTGCTCCCATTGTTGATATTTTCCGAGAGAAGGTGCCCCCAAATCTAAAACTCATGCTCGAGGAACCGTATAGCAAAACAGAAGTTCATGAAGCCTTAAAGCGGATGCATCCTACAAAAGCTCCAGTACCTAATGGTATGTGTGCTCTTTTTTATCAAAGGTTTTGGAGCATTGTTGGAGGTGATGTTGAGAAAAAAATCCTTGATATTTTGAATAATAGGGGTGATGTTAGGTCGTTAAATCAGACTCATATTGCTTTAATTCCAAAAAAGAAAATTCGAGTCTTCTGTTGATTTTAGACCTATAAGTCTTTGTAATGTACTTTATAAACTTGTGTCTAAAGTACTTGTGAATAGACTTAAGAAAGTCCTTCCTCTTATCATCCATGAGTCATAGAGTGGTTTTGTCTCGGGGAGACTAATCACAGATAACATTCTTGTGGCTTATGAGTGCTTTCACTATTTGCGTAAGAAGAAAAAAGGGAAAGAGAGTTTTTTTAGGTCTTAAACTGGATATGAGTATGGCCTATGATAGAGTAGAGTGGCATTTTTTTAGAGCAAATGATGGTTAAACTTGGATTCCCTGTGAGTTTTGTGAGTTTGATTCTTAATTGTGTCAAGTCTATTTCTTTCTCTATTCTTGTAAATGGCCAGCCTTCAAGGAATTTTGTTCCTTCTAGGGGTCTGAGACAAGGTGACCCTTTATCCCCATTTCTTTTCATTATTTGTGCTGAAGGGTTGTCTACCTTCCTACGTGATGCTGAAGCTAAGAAAGAAATTCATGGGCTCAAAATTGGGAAGAAAGTTGATGCCATATCCCATTTATTTTTTGCCGATGATAGTTTATTGTTTACAAGAGCAAATGAGGAGGAGGTAGATAAAGTGTTGGATATTCTTTCAACCTATGAAGCTGCTTCAGGTCAAAAAGTGAATATGGAAAAATCCGAAGTGTCTTTTAGCCGAAACATTGAGCCAGAAAAGCAGGAAATTCTTCTGATGAAGTTATCTTTAATTTTATGGCTGTGGAAGAACATGAGAAATATTTTGGGTTACCAACTTTTGTTGGTGGATCAAAGAAAAGGGTTTTTCAAGGTATTCAGGAAAGGATTTTCAAGAAGCTAAAAGGGTGGAAGGAAGGCTTCTTGTCACAAGCTGGAAGGGAGGTGCTTATCAAGGGCAATTGCTCAAGCTATTCCTACTTATGCTATGCAATGTTTCAATATCCCGGTGAGTTTGTTGAAAGAGATGGAGAAATTGTGTCGAAGTTTCTTTTGGGGGCAAAAAAAAGATGAGAAGAAGGTGGCTTGGGTGTCTTGGGAAAAAGCTTGTACTTCGAAGAAGGAGGGAGGGTTAGGTACGTATGAGAAATTTGGAAGGTTTTAACAAAGCAATGCTAGCTAAACAAGCATGACGGGTGTTAAAGTATCCAAATTCTTTGAGGGCAAAAGTGTTGAAGAATAAATTTTTCCCTCATACTTCTTTCATGGAAGTTTAAGTTAGTCCTTTGGCAAGCTACACTTGGAAATCCATTCTTTCTGCTCGAAAACTTCTTGGAAGTGGGGTGCGAAAAATTATTGGGAATGGTACTGGAATTGAGTTATGGATGGACCCTTGGATTCCGTCTCTCCCTAATTTTCGTGTTCTTAATGGCACCCAACTGGAGGGAGGGCCACGAATGGTCAATGAGGTAATAGTGGATGGCAGGTGGGACCGAGTGGAGATGGGCAAGTAGTTGACGCAGTGGAAAGTTGGCGAAATTCTAAAGATTCCAATCCCTTTTACCTCCCAAAATGACAAATGGATGTGGCACTACACTAAGAGTGGAGAGTTTTCAGTTCGAAGTGCATATTTTGTGGAGCTAGAAAGGAGAAGAAATGAGCGTGCAAGCCCTTCAAGTGGCCGTGATAGTTCGGTTTGGAAGAACTTATGGCAAGCTAAGGTTCCAATGAAGATTCGTCACTTCGGATGGAAAGCTTTGCATCAGGGACTCCCCATGAGGTTTGAGCTATACAAAAGGGGCTGTGAAATTGATAAAACGTGCCCTATGTGTGGTGAGAATGATGAAACGGTCTCTCATGCTTTAATGACATGCCCCGAAACTGAGAGAATTTGGCGAATTTCTCCTTTGTGGCTGACTTCAAGTGCTACTTGGGAAGAGTCCTTTATGGACTGGGTTGCTCATCTCTCGATGAAGGTCAATGATGAGGTGTGGTGGGCTTGTTTTGGTGCTTGGCGTGGGGTGTGCGGCTGCGAAGGACTTCATGGCTGTTCCAAAAGCGAAGAGTGGGGTGTGTGGAAGTGGTTGATAGAGCTGCACGACTGGCTCGTGAGTATGATGAGGCGATGGAAGTACACAAGCCGTTAGCTTTGGTTAGTTCAGTTGGGGGCAACGTGTGGAAGGCACCTTCTGCTAGAATTTTGAAGGTTAATTCGGATGCGGCGGTCTTTGAAGATGGGAAGGTGGGAATAGGTGGTGTAGTTCGTGATGAAGTGGGCGAAGTTTTGATGGCTACGTGTGTGGTACTGGAAGAAGGGGTTGAAGTGAACTTAGCTGAAGCCCTTGCTGCCCGTCATACATTGAGAGTTGCGCTGGAAGCTGGGTTCCGCAACATGGTGTTGGAGAGCTACAATCTAAAGCTTGTCTCTCACCTCAAACAAGGAGTGCAAGAGAATAATAGCTTTGGTTTTATTATTTCAGATATTTTGTGGTTTGGGAACTTTTGTATTTCTCTTTCTTTTGCTCATGTTTGTAGGGAGGGGAATAGAGTAGCTCATAAGCTTGCCCATCTAAGCAAGGTTATAGCGAAATGCGGGTGTGGCTTGAAGAAATTCCTTGTGAGGCTATGGCCTATGTAAACTCTGATTTGATCTCTATGAATGGTTAATTGGTGTGTGTTTGCCCGTCAAAAAAAAAAGTTGCCCCTTTTTTTGTTCTAGTATGTCATTAGGAGCTTGTTGCTTGTATGATGACCAAGTAATTGCTTTAAATAATGTGGTTTCAATGATTCTCCTACAACTTCCAATTAATGAATTCATTTAGTTTTTAAAACGAATTTGGATAGATATTGAAGATCCTTTGCCTCACCAATTTATGCGGAATGTTTCATTTGGTTTAATTTTATAAAAGACATTATCTCTGCAAACTTCTATTAAATCAGAAGGGAAATTTCTTAATGTAATCATCTACTCTTTGGTTACTTTTTTTTTATGTAACTTCCTTGTTTTCATCTCTTTAAGGATCCGTTCTCTTCATTAAAATTCGCCTTAACTTATCAAAATTGAATTTATCTATTATTGAAGTTCATTTTATAAGGGGTTAGTAGTTATTTGAACTTAATTGAACTTATCATAAATTATTAGATCTAAAACTTATTTTTCAAGATGAAGAGTATGTACTCCTAATGTAGAGATCTCTAGCTATGATACCTCATTAATTTGGAATGAGAAATCTATCAATATTATGTTACTAGATTTAAACCCTTGCGATGCACGGTTTACTTTCTATCTTTTTTTATCGTATGATTATTTTTGTAACATATGTCAAATGTATATGATAAATTGTTTTTATTAATAAAGATAAGTATAACGAACTTCAGATGATAAATAGACATATAATTCACTATTTAACATGATAAAAGTGCAATGAAAATTATACAAAAAGCAAACATGATCAACTTATAGAAAAAAATGAAGTGAGTATCGCTTTAATTTATGTTATTCATAATTTAACAAAGAAAATATAATTTTCTACTCATTATTGGCCTACATTCTCTTTCTTTTTCTTATAATTGCGTAATTTAATACTCTTTCTCCTTAAAATAAGCGAAGGAAGCATCCACACCCAATTTAAATACCTTAGCTTTCTCCTCTTGCATAAAAATGTATCTCTAATCTCCATAGTATGTTAGTAGCTGGTGAAGTGCATGTTAGAAGTGGATGTCATTAGTTAGTAAATTCTTGTTGGGGCGGTATCCATTGAGATCAAATCTCATCTATATTATAACGCTTAGTTGCTTTCTAACATCGCAAAAGAAAACAATATGTTAGTAGTTAGTCATGGAACGGAAGAATTGTTAGTTGTTGTCTATTTCTATTGATCAAAATCAACTTTTACTATATAAAACTAATTATCGGGCCCGAGGATTACCTCAGGTTATTTAATAAGGCAAAAGTATATAGGGTCCATTTTTTCAACTTATTTTTTTTCTTATCTTAACTTATCTAAACTTATCTTCAATTATTAGATCTTATTAAACCTTATCTTAACTTATCTGAACTTATCTAAACTTATTTGTACTTATACGTGAGTGTGTCAAATCTTACATATGCTTACTTTTGTTGAATTGAACTAAGTTTTAACTTGTCTGGACTTATCAGACCTTATTGGTCCTAATTAGACCTTATCTGAACTTTTTTTTTTTATAATGACTGAAAAATAGGTGAAAAGAGCAAACCAATATCGTTGGAGGTTGGCATTTTGTCACAATTAGAGGTCATAGTTTGGTGGCTAGATAATAACTTGCAAGCTGAAAAGTCAAGAGCCAATCACAAACATTTTCTTATTTTTAAGAGTAATAGAAAAGTCTTCTAAGAAATGTCACGTTGTTGTGAACTAAAGAAAACAAGTGGATTGTAAATTGAAAGATAGTCAGAGAGTAAAGTTTTCCTTTTTATGTTGATGTATTGGAACTCATGGCAAATGCCATATATATACTCCAAAACTTCACTATGCTCCGAGTCAATAATATACAAACTTAGGCTTATATATATAAATTTGGTAAATGTAAGCCAAGATGTTGAACTATGCCTTAAATGTTTTATCTGGCGCTAGAATATCAGGCGCTAGGATTAACCTAGCACGGGGGTTTCGCTATATGTTAATTAATATATCGGGTATGTTTTAGTTTCGGGTTTAGGCTCATCTGTTTAGGTTAATTAGTAGGTTATTATATATACCCTATTATTAACCTCTGCATGATAATTCTGTAATCTGTGCTCTCTCCAAAACCTAATAAAACTGTTTCTCCTCTGCTTGTGGACGTAACTAACACTTTGTTAGTGAACCACATTAATTCTTGTGTTGATCGTTCATTATCTTTGCTATTGGTAATTGCATCCTTCATAACAAACTGGTATCAGAGCCAGATCTGTTGAGGTTTGAAATCTGCAATTTTCGTTTTGCAAAGATGTCTGCTTTGAACGTGAAGATCGATAAATTTACCGAGAGGAACAGTTTCGGTCTATGGCAGATCAAGATGCGAGCCCTGTTGAAACAACATGGGTTGTGGGCGCCTCTTTCTAAAACAGGGAAGAAGGCAGGTGCTGATGATGAAGAGTCGAGTAGCATGGAGGAGAAGGCTCACTCGACGATCATGCTATGTTTGGCTGATGACGTCATCACTGAAGTCGCTGATGAAGAAATTGTCGCTGGTCTGTGGTTGAAGTTAGAGAGTCATAGAAAAAAAAGAAAAAAAAAAGAGCTTCGAGCCAATAACGACTAAGAGGGTTGGCTCAAGAACTCATTAAGAGCTCCGTTGTAGAATTCAGACCTAACCATAAATCAAGAAGCGATGGGAACGTCTATACATGACGAAATCTCTAACCAACAAGTTGCTCTTGAAGCAACATATGTTCAGCCTGCGTATACAGGAAGGTTCGCCCCTTAGGGACCATCTAGAACAATTCAATACTATCTTACTAGATCTTCGTAATATTGATGTTAAAGTAGATTATGAGGATGCTGCTTTAATTCTGTTAGCTTTGCCTTTATCATATGAGAATTTTGTGGATTCTTTTATTGTTGGGAAAGATAGTCTGTCGCTAGAAGAAGTAAGATATATGGCCTTCATACTAGAGAGGTCCGTCATAAGGAATCTGGTTCTGGTACAGAAAGTCAGGCATCGGGATTAGTTGTTACTGGGAGTAAGGGACAAGGAAAATCTGGTAAAAAAAATCGAACTATAAAAATTCGAATTCTAAGGGTCCTAAAACTAATGATGTCTGTAATTACTGTAAGAAGAAAGGGCATTGGAAAAATGAACGTAATAAGAAAAGGAAGCAGCAGGAAAAGAATAAAGGTTATGCTGCTTTAGCAGAACTGATGGTAACTCTGAAGAAGATCTGGCCCTAGTTGTTAATAACCAGTCACATTATAGGGATGTGTGGGTTCTTGACTCTGGGGCGTCGTATCATATTAGTCCATGTAGGGAGTGGTTTTCGACTTATGAGCAGATAAATGGGGGCAATGTTTCTATGGCCAACAGTGCTGCTTGCAAAGTTGTTGGAATAGGCTCCATCAGGTTGAGGACTCATGATGGTACATTCTGCACCTTGAACGAAGTTAGACATGTTCCACTAATGACAAAGAATCTGATATCTTTGAGTCTTCTCGACAGTATGGGTTTCAGTTTCCAAGGTGAAGGTGGAGTTATGAGTGTCTGCAAGGGTTCGAAGGTGATTCTGAAAGGTATTAAAACTGGCACCTTGTATCTTCTTCAAGGTTCAACTGTGACAGGTTCCGCTGTTGTTGCATCATCTGAGATTCACAAGGAGGATATGACCAAGCTGTGGCATATGAGGCTTGGACATATGGGTGAAAGAGGGATGCAAATTCTATCAAAAAGGGATCGCCTGTGTGGGCAAAAGGTGCAGGATCTAGAGTTCTGCGAGCATTGTGTGTTTGGAAACTTCATCGCAGCAAGTTTCCAAAGGTTGTGCAGAAGATCAAAAGGCTGCGAACTGATAATGGTCTAGAATTTTGTTGGTCTGGGTTTAATGAGTTCGACAAATTTGAAGGGATTGCTCGCCATCATACTGTCAGGGATACTCCACAACAGAATGGGGTAGCAGAACGCATGAATTAGACATTGCTGGAGAGAGCGAGGTGCATGCTCTCTAATGTTGGGGTACCAGAAGATTTTGGGTTGAAACTGTAAGTACATCTTGCTATCTGATCAATCGTGGACCTCACACAGGTATTGATTGTAAAACACCTTATGAGGTGTGGTCTGGTAAGCCTGCATATTATTCTTTGTTCAGAGTTTTTGTTTCTACAGTTTATTATCATGTAAGTGAGGGTAAATTAGAACCTAGAGCCAAGAAAGGTGTATTTATGGGTTTTCGGAGTGGAGTTAAGGGCTATAGAATCTGGTCACCATCTGAGAGTCGAGTTATACTTAGTAGAAGTGTAATATTCGATGAAAATTCTATGCTTAACCCCACTGTAAAGTCCACTGTGGTGCCAGTTAGTAGTGATGTTGATAAATAGGTGGAGCTACAAGTCACTCATGATGAGAGTGAATCACAGCACCAAGGTGGAGAAGATCAACATGGTGCTACTGAATCTTCTAGTCATCCATCAGCCTCGTCAGAAGCACATCGACCTAGCATAGCACTTGATAGAGCTATAAGAGTTGGTGTGGTACCTCCAAGGAGGTATGGTTTTAAGGATATGGTTGCTTATGCACTACAGGTTGCTGAAGATGTGGACACTTATGAGCCATCCACCTATAAAGAAGTTGTTTTAGGTAGAGAGCGTGCTCAATGGCTCGCTGCAATGGGGGATGAGATGGAGTCTCTGGATAGAAATCATACTTGGGAGCTAGTCAAACGTCCTAAGGAGAGAAAGATTGTCACTTGCAAATGGGTTTTCAAGAAGAAGGAAGGAATCTCATCTGCTGAGGGGATCAAGTATAAAGTTCGGGTTGTTGTAAGAGGGTTAACGCAAAGGGAAGGGGTTGGTTATAATGAGATTTTCTCACCTGTGGTCAGTCACACTTCCATCAGGGTGTTACTAGCAATAGTTGTACATCAGGATCTTGAACTTGAGCAACTAGATGCGAAAATTGCTTTCCTACATGGGGAGTTAGAAGAAGAGATGTATATGACTCAACCAGATGGGTTCCAAGTCCCTGGAAAAGAAGACCATGTTTGTAGATTGAAGAAGTCCCTGTATGGGCTAAAGCAGTCTCCTAGACAGTGGTACAAAAGGTTTGATAGCTATATGATTGAGTTGAGCTACAACAGAAGTTTGTATGATTGTTGTGTGTATCACAACAAGTTGGATGATGGATCAATGATTTATCTGGTCTTGTACGTAGATGATATGCTCATAGCTGCAAAGTCCAAGTCTGATATTCAAAAGTTGAAGGGTCTTCTCAGTGCTGAGTTTGAGATGAAGGATTTGGGTGCTGCATAAAAGATTTTGGGAATGGAGATCTATAGAGAAAGAGATCAGTAGAAGCTTTTCTTGTCACAGAAAGGTTACATTCAGAAGATATTGTCAAGGTTTGACATGTCGTCAGCTAAACCTGTAGATACTCCTAGTGCTGCAAATATACATCTATCTTCTGCTTTTGCACCCCAGTCTAATGCTGAGAAGGATTATATGTCTCGAGTCCCATATGCTAGTGCAGTTGGAAGTTTAATGTATGATATGGTCTGCACTAGACCGGATCTTGCACATGATGTTAGTGTTGTTAGTAGGTTCATGGGGCAACCTGGGAAGGAGCACTGGCAATCTGTGAAGAGGTTTTTTCGTTACCTTAGAGGTACGTCTGATGTTGGTCTCATTTATGGGAATGATACTCAGTGTTTAGTTACTGTTATTCTGATTCTGATTATGCTGGAGATGTTGACAGTAGGAGGTCTATGACTGATTATATATTTACTCTTGGTGGTTCTGTTGTTAGTGGAAGGCAACTTTACAGGCTACAATTACTTTTTCTAATACTGAAGCAGAGTACATCGCATTGACAGAAGCCGCTAAAGAGGGAATATGGTTAAAAGGGCTAGTTAGTGATCTTGGTCTACATCACGATCAAGCTATTGTGTATTGTGACAGTCTGAGTGCAATATGCCTAGCTAAGGATCAAGTCCATCATGAGAGGACTAAGCACATTGATGTGAGATATCATTTTCTGAGAAGTGAGAAGAGGATTAAGGTGATGAAAGTAGGTACTGCTGATAATCCTGCTGACATGTTCACCAAGCCGGTTCCTTATCGCAAGTTCCAACATTGCTTGGACTTGCTAAATGTTCTAAGCTGTTAATATGGGCCCTTAGGGTCATTCTGAGGCAGGGAGAGTCTGGGTACATTTGGCAAATTTTATGGCATCTGGTACCATCTGTATCTGTTCTTTGGGAGAGAATTCAGGTCAAGGTAGAGATTTGTTGAACTATGCCTTGAATGTTTTATCTGGCGCTAGGATGTCTGGCGCTAGAATATCAGGAGCTAGGATTAAATTGGCACGGGGGTCTTGCTATATGTTAATTAAAATATCGGGTCTGTTTCAGTTTCGGGTTTAGGCCCATCTATTTAGGTTAATTAGTAGGTTATCATATATACCCTATTATTAACCTCTGCATGATAATTCTGTAATATGTACTCTCTCCAAAACCTAATAAAACCGTTTCTCCTCTGCATGTGGACGTAACTAACACTTTGTTAGTGAACCACGTCAATTCTTGTGTTGATCATTCATGCTCTTTGTTATTGTTAATTGCATATGTCATAACATAAGCATTAAATGATCTGTCTAACTATATAGTCAACAATGGTGGACGTTCAATTATTTTTCTGATAACACTCCCCTTTTGAATGTCCACATACCAGGTTATTAGTTGTCTTGTTAAAAACCTTGCCAGGTAAGACCCACTAAGATAAAAACCTAATCAAAGGGAAAAAGAGTACAACTTTATTTCCTGAATTATATGCTTAAATATATTGCCTCATTAAAAACCTTGTCAGGACAAACCCAGTAGGATAAAAACCTTATCTAATGGAAAAAGAGTTAGTGCATATATAACTCCCCTTGAACCTAACAAAGGTCACGAATATGGCGCATTCCGATTTTGTGCACCAAGTATTCAGATTTCTTCGAAGGAATGGATTTGGTAAGCAATTTAGCGAGATTTTCACATGATTGAATTCGTTGGATGTTTATCTTCCCTTCTTTATGGAGATCATGTGTGAAGAAGAGTTTTGGAGATAGATGTTTAGTTCTATCTCCTTTGATATACCTTTCACTGACTTGGGTGATGCAAACAGTGTTAGCTTTATAAATCAATGTTGGATTATCTATAACTACATCCATCCGCATTTCTTCTTGAATATGACTGATCATTGACATGAGCCAAACACCTTCTCGTCCAGCTTTATAGAGAGCGATCAATTTCATCATGATTGGTGATGTGGCAGTCCATGTCTGCTTCGTTAGTCTCCATGATATTCTTGTATCTCCATAAGTGAATTCATATCCTGATTGTGACTTGGCCTTTTGAGGATATGATATATATCCATCATCTACATATCCTATGAGTCAGGCATTTTGCTTTCATTGATAGAATAGTCCAAGATTTTGTGTTCCTCGAAGGTAACAGAGTAAGTGCCTAATTCCACTTCTATATCTCTTTGTTAGTGAATTACTATATCTAGCCAACAGAGTAACTGAGAAAGCTATGTCCAAGTCGAGTGTTGTTAGCGAAATACATCAACGCACCAATTGCACTTAAGTATGATGCTTCAGCTAGGACCGAGAATTTCTTTGCCTTCTTTCTGGAGGTCCAAATGGGTCGTCTTTTATTATTGAGAGATCGGACTACTATTGGAGAATTTATCGGATGTGCTTTATCCATATGAAAACGTTTCAAACTTTTTCAGTGTAGTTCAATTGATGAACAAAGATTCCATTTCTCAAATTGTTCTATTTGTAAACCAGGGCAGAATTTTCACCTCCCAAGATCTTTCATTTCAAATTCTTTCATCAAGTATCTTGTAGTTATTTCAAATTCTTTAGGCGTTCCAATGATATTCAAATCATCGACATAAACTGCAATTACAATGAAACCTGATTGAGATGATTTCTCTGCTCTCCTAAGAAAAGCTTCTTCAGATAAAATTCTTCATGGAAGTCGCAGGGGCCCTAAAATCTCTCACCTCCTTTTTGCGGATGATAGTTTACTCTTTGCTCGAGCTAACCAACAGGAATGTACATCTATAGTTGATATTCTCCCCAAATATGAAGTAACATGTGGTAAGAAAATCAACGGTATTTTCACCAAGTACCCCCAAGTTTTTAGAAAATTCATTACGTACCCTCACACTTTTCAAAATTCACCAGGTACCTCCGAGTTTTATGATGATACATCAAAATTCCCTTAATGACTAACGGCAGTTAACTCCATTAGTCATTAACCTACCTACACCATAACCCTTAACCCCTATCCCCTAAACCCTAACAAGAACCCTAACCCCACCACCACCAACCCCCACCACCTTCCCCCACCACCTTCCCCCACCACCTTCCCCCACCCCATCCCTACAGCCCCCACCAACTCCCCCCACCCCATCCATGCAGCCCCTACCACCTCCCCCACCCCATCCCCTCGCAGCCCTCACCCTACACGCCGCACCTCCCCTTGACAAAATTGTGCAGCCCGGCTACCCCACCCCTCCCCTATCTCCTTCGAATTCTGCGAGTCCATCCCCCACTCCCTTTGACGAAATTCAAGCCCCCCACCCCCCCCCCCACCGATTTCCGCTCCTCCCAACCTCACCCCCACCGGCATGATCATGTAAAACCGGCACCCCCTTCTTCGATTCCTTTTCCTTCGAGGCTAAATCCGGTTGTGACATGGTAGTAGTAAATCCTTAACATGTTGAAGTCGAGTCCGCATGGAGTAGTGACCGGCATGGCCGGCGTATGGGAGGTTTCCACTCCGCTGAAGCGCTTAGTGTTGCGATGTTTCTCCGGTGTTTGTGGTTGCTTCAATGGTCGCCGGTGCTTCCGAGAGTGCTCGGATCTAGTGTGTGAGACTCATCGGGAATGGGTGGGAGTGAGGTTGGGTCGGGGAGGGGTAGGGGTTGCTCGTAGGGTGGGGACCGGGTTGGCGGTGAGATGGGGTTGTGGCTGGGAGGGGGGTGAGGTAGAGTCGGGAATGGGTGGAGGTTGTAGGGGTAGGGTGGTGGTGGTGGTGGAGGTTGGGTAGTTAGGGCATTAGAGTGGGGGTGGGGTTAGGGTTAAGGAAAGAAATTAGGGTTAACTAGGGTTTAAAAAAATTAGGGTTAATAACTAACGGAGTTAACTACCGTTAGTCAGTAAGGGCATTTTGATGTATTATCATAAAACTCGGGGATACCTGGTGAATTTTGAAAAGTGCGAGGGTACCTAGTCGGGGGTACTTGGTGAAAGAACCCAAAAATCAATATTGAAAATTTGGGAATCTCTTTTAGCAAAGGTGTTAATTTTATGCAGAAACGAAAATTGACGAATTTCTTAGCCATGAGACACGTTCATAAGCATTAAGTTTTTGGGAATTTCTTCACTAGTAAGCCGGTCAAAGAAGGGTATTTTTTTCGAAGATTCGGGATCGCATTTGGAAGAAATTGCAGGGGTGGAAAGAGAAACTATATCATCAAGAGCAGGTAAAGAACTCTTACTGAAGTCAACAGGCTATTACGGCCTATTTGATGGGTGTTTACAGGTTCCAAGTGACGGTTATACAAACTATCCATTCCTATATGGCCAAGTTTTGATGGGGGTCAAAAGGCTCTTAACACTTTATGCATTGGAAGAGTTAGGAGTTGCTTTATTCCCCGAAAAATCTAGTTGGTCTCGGGTTTCGCGATCTTACTGTTTTTAATGAAGCTCTCCTTAGCCGTAATTAATTCAGTTTGAAAACTCTCTCCTTGTGCGAGTATTTAAAGCTAAAAAAATCCAAGAACTCCTTCCTAGAGTCTTCTCTTGACCATGTGGCAGCTTCTCGTGGAAGAGCATTTGGGGTTTTAAGTCACTAGTAAGAGAAGGTGTACTTTTGAGAGTAGGCAACGGAACGAAAATCATGATTTGGGAAGACCCATGGGTGTTTAACAAGGGCAACCGTTTCATTTTGGGGGCTAAGTTTCATGTAGTGGATCGTGTATGTGATTTGATTGACTTTGGTTCAATGGAGTAGAATTCGGTGCTAGTCCTCAGTTCTTTTGAGGAGCAAGAGGCTCGAGCCATCATGTTTGTTTGGTTGATCGAGAGATTGCCGGAGGATTTGGTTTGTTGGGCATTCACAAAGGATGTTCTTATTTGGTGAAAATAGCTTACATGGTTGGTACATTTGGGAACTTGGATTTATTCCATAAATCTTAGGTGAGAATCTAGAACTTGAACGCCTCTCCTAAGGTACTTCACTTTCTCAAGCGAACTTGTTCTACTACCCAACCTGTTATATATTTTCTAAAATACAGCCAAATTCTAGATAACGATATGTGTCCTATGTGCAAGGCTGTTTCAGAGAGCCTTAGCCACGCCCTTTTCCAAATGTCCGGTTGTTTTTGACACCTGGGACCTGGCTGGTTTTGCTAACATAATTTTGCCGCCTGATGTTAGCAATTTATTAGATGTTTGGGAGGTTTGGGAGGAGGTGGATGACTCGGTGCTGGCTAGTATGGGCTTTCTTGCCTGTTACTTGTGGTACAAAAGAAAAAAGTTGTCTTTTAGGACTATATCTTAGACCAAATGAGCTAGTGGTGGAGTTTGCTAGCAAGGCAGCGAAGGACTTTAGGGTATACACTACACGCATCTACGAGAGATCGATGGCTGCTGCGCTCGAAAGCTCGAAGGACTAGGTACCACCTCCGGTAGGCTGTGTGAAGGTTAATGCAGATGTTTCGGTTAGCAATGATGGTTGGGTAGGGCTATGAGTGGTTGCTAGGTGTAGGAATATTTTTATTGTCAACGTTGTGTGAGCGCGAAATTGACTACCTCATTGAAGGGTTTTTAATTTTAAAAACGTTTTGAAGTTGCCAACAAGTCTTGAAGGGAAGACTCATAAATTAAACCTAATTGGATATTTGGGAAACAATAAGGACACCTTAGGGACTCATCCAATGTAGCTTTCCTCATCATAACTTCATAATTGGTCAATGATTTAAAATTAAGTTTGGGGTTGAGGATACGAACATGATCATGAATCACGTCATTCACCCATTGCTGGCCTCTACTTAATACGACTCATAGATTTTGCTTTATGCAATTAAATAACTAACCAACAAATTTCAAAAGCTTAAATAATTCTAAGTTGGTTCATTAAACACAAAAGACTAATTTTGGTAATATGTTTATTAGCATTCGAATTACTAGATCCCTAAATCAATTATCCAGATTATCTGGCTTTAATGTTAGAACATTTATTTAGGTCATTGGTTAGCAAAAAAAAAAACATATGAGGTGATGATATGAACCCATAATCATGAATATATGTACAAAAAATAAAATAAAATATTAGAGATTTAGAATATACAAAAAGACATGAGTTGTTTAAGATCTACATCATGGAAAATGCATTAGTAACTTCAAGCAAGTAACTATGAATTGAAAGATTAAGGACCCTCAGAAATATATCGGTGTCGCCTGGGTCTTAATGAATAATGACTTTTGGGAGGAGGAGCAATCTTGGAGCTTGGATCGAAATCAATAGAGATTGAAAAGTTGTATGAGTGTTTGAAGTGTTTGGAAGGTGTTTGGAGTATGCTAGATGAAATCTCAATTGAAAGTCGTGCCAAAAACAGGGTGGAATGAGACCTATTTAAAATATTAAAAATAAGATAAGATCGAAGACTACGCAACAAGCAAACACGATGCGCTTGACGCAAAAGCGTTGCGCCGGGGACACAACAATAATGTGATTCCTAATTTTGCTGACTGTTCAAAGGTAGCACGTGCGCGGGATGCAAACACGGCTGTGCGTCGCGCAACTGTAGATCTAGCCGGGTTTTATTTGTTATCCGAAATTAAAATATTTTTTTATCCTTTATTAAATATTATCATTTAAATCCATAAATCATCTTTTTATAAGATAAAATTTACTTTTCATATTATCCTTTATCTTAGAAAATATCTATCAAGAATAATAAAAAATACAATTAGTTATCAAGAATAATTAATTCGTCAAAAAATGGACTAGATTAAAAATACAATTAATTATCATGAATAATTAATTGGGCTTTTCAAACTCGGCTTGGAACCTTTTAAAAAATTAAATAGATTTTGCATTCTTAAAACGATTTTGGGTTTAGCTTTCGAACTGCTCCCTCTCGTATCGAACCAATTATGATGATGGTATGTATCATCATCGGCCATTAAAATGGACAGATACGATTATGTGTCTACACTATGTAATGCATGAGGTATGCTCCTGCATCACTAGGGACCATCTTGGAGGCGTCTTCTTCGCGACAACTCGTAGAACACGAGCGTGGTAGCCACCTGCGGTTGTTGAAGGCAAAGCGCTATGCAACCATCAAACTTGCTTGTGACCATAACCTCTCAAATGTGAAAATGGAGTTCGACTGCGAGGTCCTTGTTACAATCTGACTTACGTGGACCCGGTTCACGTTAACATTAGTGTGCACCAGGCTAAAAGCACATACTCCCTCTGTCACAGAATACTCTATACACTTTCCTTTTTCATATGTTCCAGAATACTCCTTACACTTCTATTTTTGGATATAACCCACTATTATTTTAATCCTTCTACATTTTAACCATTGGCCCACACTCTCTCTCCTCCAAATAAAATAATACCACTCCTATTACCTACCAACTCTAACCATTGGCCCACATTCTCTCTCCACCAAATAAAATAATACTACTTTTACTATTTACTAACACCTATCACATCTACTTTTTCAATAAAATAACAAATGATAACCAAACAACAAGTTATCATCTAAAACTACGTGTCCTGATAAGTGTCAAGAGTATTCTGGGACGGAGGGAGCATCATTTTTAAACAATCCACTATATCATTCAGAAACACATTATATCATGCGGTAACCCACTATATCATGCAGAAACTCACTATATCATTCAGAAACATTTTATATCATGCAGAAACTACATCATTTCTAAACAATCCACCATATTATTCACAAACCCACTATATCATGAAGTAACTCACTATATCGTTCAAAAACATACAATATCATGCAGAAACTACATCATTTCTGAACAATCAACTATATCATTCAGACACTCATTATATCATGCAAAAACTCACTATATCATTTAAACACTCACTATATTAAATATGCTCTTGATGTTTTGACTGAGGCTGGGATGTTGGGTTGTAAGCCTATTGATACACCTATGGAGCAAAACCACCGTTTAGCTCTAGTTTATGATGCGCCTATGGTTGATCCTAATAGGTATCTCCATCTTGTTGGGCGCCTAGTTTATCTCTCTGTTACTCGCCCAAAGCTTAATTAGTTACACAATTCATACTCTTGAACAGTTTCTTAGTGCTCCTCAGGATCCTCATTGGGATGCGGCGCTCCGAGTTCTGCGTTATATTAAAGGAAGTCCAGGTCAAGGAATTTTGCTTCGTTCTAAGAATGATATGAATTTGACAGCGATTGGGCTGCTTTCCCTATGACTCGACTTTCTTTGTCTGGTTATTTGGTGTTTTTGGGTTGTTCTCTTATTTCTTGGAAGACAAAGAAACAACCTATTGTGTCCCGTTCTTCTGCTGTAGCTGAATACCGTTCTATGGCGGTCACTACTTGTGAGTTAAAATGGTTGAAGTCCATTTTGTTTTCTCTAGGTGTGTTGCATTCCGAGCCTATGCGTTTGTTTTGTGATAGTCAGTCTGCTCTCCATATTGCTAAAAATCCAATGTTCCATGATCATACCAAGCATATCGAGACGGATTGTCATTTTGTTAGGGATGAGTTAGTGGTTGGCAACTTATCTACTGCTTATGTTCCTACTGGTCATTAGTTAGCTGACATTATTACCAAGGCTCTTGGGCGGCAACAGTTTAGTTTTCTTTTACGCAAGTTGGGCACTCGCGATCTTCATGCTCCAACTTGAGGGGGAGTATTAGAGGAATATCTATCTTTTAGGATATGTTTCCTATTCTTTGTATATCTTGGTTTTATGGTATGTTTAGGAGTTGGGTTGGTTTAGGAGTTTTGGTATATATATGTAAACATGTATTACGTGAGCCTACAAGAAATACAAGTGATGATTTTCTCCTAAATTATTATCTTAATACACTATATCATGCAGAAACTACATTTTTATATACTAAAGCACGTGTCACGATATATATACTACACAACTTACATCTTCCTCCATGTTAAAACATTAAAATTAAATCCTCCACTATATTGCATATAATTTCACTATATATTTTCCGTTAATAAAATCCACTATATTGTATATAAGTTCAATATATCTCTATAAAACTCACTATATGAAGTTACTATCAATTACCAACCCGGTGTACACTAAGTTTGTGTGCATAGGGTCCATTTAATTTTTTTTTTTTTTTTTACCTTGTTAACCATCTTTCTAAGTTTGCCATTTTCTTTTCTGATTTAAATATGATTTTAGAAAATGCTTTATTCTTGAGCAAAGATCTCCTTTCTATTAAGTGGTCTCATGTGCTACAGGATGGCAATTATATTGCCCACCGCCTAGATAGATTAGTCCCTTTTGATGTTGAGCTACGTTGAAATTTCTATTGTCCTATAGACGTGGCTCCTCATATCTTAATGAACTCCTTGTCCGCGAATTATGTGCACATAACTTTCTTTTTTAAAAGTATGGTGTTAGAGAAGACTTAGTGGAGGGACATATATCTTAGGTCTCTTCAAGACTTTACCAATTACGCTAGATGACATCCACACTAACTAGGGTAGAAGAGCCAAGTATGGAGTCATGGGGCTACAATTCGGTTTTGCTATACTCTTCAAGACTTTACCAATTACACTAGATGACATCCACACTAACTAGGGTAGAAGAGCCAAGTATGGAGTCATGGGGCTACAATTCGGTTTTGCTAAAATTTACACAATGGTAATATCATATAACCACAATTGTACTTGCTTTTCCATGAAAGCTAATCTGTTACTATAATATTTCTTTTCACACAAGCAACATTATCTAATAGGAAGGTAAGAAGTTTGACCAGACGCAGCAAGTTCCCCTGGGGAAAGAAAATGTAAGGAGCTAAAAAATGAAATCCAAATCAGAAGAGACAAATAAGAACCATATATTTTTATGCACAAGGTGGCATGGTTTTTCACAATAGGTAGGGTAATCATTGAGATGATGATGATGCTTGAAGAAGTCCGTCTCTGATCTGTGTTGCAACGTCACGCACAGCACCAGGTCCGTGTGGGATAAACACAGCTGATGTCTTGGAGGCTGCACCAATTTCCTTCATGGTGTCAAAGTACTGTGTGACGAGGATCATGTCCATAACATCCTTAGCACTTGTCCCGGGAACGTTGACTGAGAAGCCCAGTACACTATCTCTTAAACCATCAACGATTGCCTGTCGCTGCCTGGCGATACCCAACCCTGAAAGGTACTTGGACTCCGCCTCTCCTTCAGCCTTTTTTATCTGTATGATCTTCTCTGCCTCAGCCTTATCATTTGCTGCCACCCTCATTCTTGCAGCTGGAAAGGTTGAAGCCATTACCAGAATAAGACATACAAAATGCAACGGGTGATTCAAGGAACAATTAAACCAAAAGTCTTATGGTTCTATCTTTTTACACTATTTTGATTATGGATAGGAATCATGGATGGAATGGTGGGGGAGGGAATGGGAAGTGGAATGGGAGCATTTTCCATCCAAACCTTCCAATAAAAGAACAAACTGCTTTATTATGAGGGGGAGGAAAATGAATCCTTCCAATTCTCTTCCGTTTGTTTACCTCGTGTTGTATCCAAACAAAGGAAAAAGAATTCCTCCCTTTCCCTCAAAATTCCCCTATCCAAACAAACTAACTGTACCCAATCATGCAAATGCCTATTTGTACTGAAGTGGAAATAATGTACAAACACTCTTAATTGCTTGTGTTGATAGTTGAACGAAACCCTGTACTTTTTTCAAGTCAAAGTGGGAGTATTGCAAATACCATATGCCAAAGCGATACATTTGCACTAGATTTTAGCGAGTTAATACCCGAGCTAGTTTCCACATGAAAAGTAATTCTCTTAATGCAATGGATGCCAGAGGCACCAAAAAAGTAGGAGAGGTCAATGAATGTCTTACCAGCATTAATTTCATTCATAGCCCGCTTCACATGCTCATCAGGCTCAATATCTACAATCAGAGTTTGAACAATCTCATACCCGTAATGAGACATTGCCTGAAGAGAAATTCACAGTTTTGAGCATCAAAATCAAACTAACATGTAAGACTATACTTTCTCATATATGCAGTTCGAGTACCACACAGATAAACTTACCTTTTCGAGTTCATCAGCAACTGATTTGGCAATTTCATTCTTCTGCTCAAACACATCATCCACATTGAGCCTTGGAACAGTGCCTCTTATAACTAAAAGAACCAGAAAAGGTATGAGAAATACAAGCTTCCATTAGCTTTTGAAGTTGGAAACTGCTTTAGTTGTTATATTTACCATCGAAAACATAAGCCTGAATTTGGGCACGAGTGTTACTGAGCTTGTAAAATGCATCATTTGCTTTATTAGCAATAGCGCGGTATTGAATGGACGCAACCACATTGACAAAAACATTGTCCTGCACGAAGACAAACAGGTCACTATACTCATTGTCCAATAATTTCAGGCAAGGCTTAGTTTTCTATGCAGCACATTTCACCAAGAAAGAATTAATTGATATAATTATTTCATTTCAAAACAACCACGTTGATGTTTTGTTTTGTATAAAATGAAGTTTGTTTTCCAACAATCAACTCACAAGGAGAAAACTAAGAAAGGTGACAGCATATTTGATTCAAGTACATGGTAAAGGAAACAAAGCAAAACTTATAGGGACCAACCTTGGTCTTGGTCTCACAGCGTACATCCAATTGCTGTACACGAAGACTGAGCTTGCCAGCTATCTGATGACCAATAAACCAAGGGACACAGTGGCAGCCTGGGTCCAGCACGTCATTATATTTTCCGAAGCTCTCCTTAATAGCAACTGTGGATTGGTCAACTTGAATGCAGCAGAATAGGTTCCCCATTGTTGCGGTTATATAACGCTCCTAAGGATTACAAACAGAGGAACATTTTAACAATATATGTACGGGGTTATCAGATTATTACTTCCTCAAGAAACCAAGAAAAGAACACAGTAGATCAAGTCTTCACCAGTAAAAATTTTACAGGAAGTTGGTTGCTCTATTTCATCAAGAGCCAAGCAACATTGTCAATCGTAAAATTATCATGTTCCTACTTCCTAGTGTCCCCTAAAGGTCCTTTCATCCCACTTTGAACACCCTGTTTTAAGATATAAAAAAAGGATCTTCTGTAATCAACGTTTTGTCCCTGGTTGACATATATGTCGGAGAATCGCAGAGCCACATGATAACCAAATTAATCACAACCTTAAGTATGGACCACATTATAGGAACTTCTATACGTTTACAGTTGTAGATCCCTATATATAGCTTCTCGGTTGTCACATCTAATCCCACCAAGAAAATGGACCTTATGTAAATAGCAACTTTTCCGATTTTATTTCTTTAGACCACGTAAGTTACAGTCTTGAGAGAAGAGTGACCAGGCGCCTATATCTATCATTTCAAAGAAAACATATAGAAGTATATAACTTGACTTCAAAAGTCTCCGCGGCAATTGACATTCATTCAATCCTGTTGTGGATAATGATGAACACAAGATAATCACCATTAAGTGACTTTTGTTATCTACCAAATACTCTGTAATAGACTAGCCTAGGGAGAGGGGAAATTTTCGTATTATATAATTAGTTAGCTTTAATAGTAGCCTGAAGAATAAGGCTCTGTTCTTTTGGAATGAATTGAACTGAACTGAATTTGTCTGAACTGAACTGAAGTGAATGAAAACTGTGAGAGGAAACTAACTGAACTGAATAAACCTGAACTGAACTGAATTGAATTTTCATTAATTCAGTTCAAAAGAATAGAGCCTAAGTTAGGGAGTTAGCTGGGAAATATCTCTATAAACAGAATAGAATACGGAGAGAGAAATCATGTTGAAAATTGGAAAAGTGGTTAGTTAGTTATAATTGGGAGAATGCCATTCCTCTCGAAAGAGTGGCTAGGTTGTAATCGGTGATTTAATCATCTATTCAATCATATCTTCATTTGTTTCTTCCCTTAATCATCTTCCTCACTTCCCTAATCTTTCTTTCTTCCATTAATCTACTGTTTTGGTCTGTAATTGATGTTAGTTCATGACATACTCCCTTCCTGTTACCAATTTGGTTTTTCATATATAGATAAACTTTGACAATGACAGCATAATTTTTTTTTTTTTGGTGCGAAAGAAGCAATACAAAACTAAAAGCAAAACAAAGAAATAAAAACCAGAGGGACTTAGGTGACATAACGAGATGAAGCAACAACCACTATGTCCTCCCAAAGGAGGAGAGTTAGCGAGGGAGGAGGCGTATCAAAGTACACACATCTCTCCTCAACTCCAACCCCAATGTTAGCCAATCTGTCTGCCACCCTATTCCCCTCTCGATAACAATGACCGCATAATTAGATGGTAGGATGGTATATATTTAAAAATATTATAGTAAATCAATTTTTTCAAAAAGAAAGGAAAATCACTATATATCTAACTTCTACGAATTCATATTAATAGCACTAGCCTTATATGCACGCAATGCGTGCGAATTGTCTTTACATTTTGTTTTTTCAAAAAAAAATGTTGTTCAGTTTAGATGTGGTATTTTTTTCCTTTTTTTCCCTTTTTTCGTATAATTAAAGTTGAAGCAGTTAGTTATCCCCTTTTTTCTTCTTTTTTTCCTTTTTATATTTTTTGGTGTCCCCCATGTGTTGCCATAAATAATAGAGATTCAAATTACAAAAGTGACATATGATTACGATAGTTGTTCGTTCATCTCGGAGATGAACTGGCAATTTCTCAAATTTGACCACATGAGCCCTAACCAAGTAAATCTTTAACAAACAAAGGGAGTATACATCTGTTTTTCCTCTTCATTTACATAGTATTTACGTTAATTTAAAAAGAATTCTAAAATTTTAGTGGTAAGTAAGTTTTCCATAACCCAAGAGCAATTTCATCAGTGCAGTCTACATAGGAATTACAAAATACTTAAAAAAAAAAAAAAAAAAAAAAGTAGTTCCCCATCTTTACTATCCCAAATGAAATAAAATAAAATAAAGTAAATTGCGGTATATACTATTTAGTCATTCTAAAGATAAAATCTTTTTACCACCTTACTGCACGAAAGTAGCAATTCATAATTTTAGACACATTCAAATAACAAATTAGCTTGATTTTCAGCTACAAACATCAACTAAACAATATTATCATATCATAAAACATCATAATAGACTAATTATACGAAATTACAATATCATAACAATTACAACAACAACAAAAAATTACGAGATGACAAAGAATACTTACAGATAGGAAGAGAGAAAGATGAAAGAAGGTGGTGACAAAACTAGTGCTGAAGACAGAGAGAAGATAGCTGTTGGCGAAATTGGCTAAGCACCTAGAAATTGCAAAGGTTTTTAGCAGACTGTTTTTCTCTTTTTATAATAGTGGCTGTCTTATTTAACAAGATTTTATTTTTGTTTTTGTTTTTGTTTTTGTTTTTGTTTTCTAGTCAACCGCATTTTTTTCTTCCCACTATTTTACCCAAGAAAATAAAATTTACTTCAGTTTATATTATCAAGTTGATTAGGACTTGCTGCGAAAAGTCTAGGAATTTGGGTTTGTTTGCTTGCATGACCAAGTTTTTTTTTTTTTTTTTTTTGGTTAAATGCATGACCAAGTTATTGCTTTGTATATTGCGGAGACGCTGAGACGAAGACTTTGGATAGACATTAAACGTTTGCGAATTGTACCTCTAATGAGCATAGTCGTGTGAGAAGACTTTCCTAATAACGTCTGCCTTAAATTTTAAAAATATAAGGATGAGAATAAGAAAGAAAACAAAACTAGATATCATTAATTTGCATTATAGCAATTGGGCTAAAGCAGTGGGGGATGTTGATGATTTCTCCCCCTCCTCCTCTGGTCATAATCGCTAAAGTTTTAAAATTCTTCGTTCTGGCAATAATCTTATTTGGTCTCCTCCCCCTCCTAATTTCTGTTACTTAAATTTTAATGGTTCTAAATTTAGTAATGGTAATGCATCTTTAGGCTTTGTGATTAGAAATAATGTTGGTGATGTTTTGCTTGATGGTGCTAAGTCTTTAGGACCTCAGGTTTCTAGTCCAAGTAGAGGCCTGAGCTCTTTAAGAAGGTGTTAAGGGTGTTATCTCTCTCAATATCTCTCATCTTATTATTGAAGGAGACAATTTAGGAGTTATTAATTCTATGAAATGCTCTTGACAAATTCCGTGGAAAATTTCTAATATTATTGAAGATGCAGGTGTAGATATTCTCAACTTTCAAGAGTGTCGGTTCTTCCATTGCTTTCGTGAAGCTAATTGAGCGGCGGATTTTATGGCTAGGAAGGCCCATGACTACCCTTCCCTCTTGTATTGGTTTCCTCCATAATGTATTAATTTTTCCCTTATCATCCGCAAGGATGTATTAGGCTGGCCTCCTAACTAGAGGTCTTGCCTAAGCTTGTTTTCGGTATCAAAAAATAAATAAAATTAACCGAATAGGTTAAAGTACTGTCACAATGTTAACTTTCCTTATATTGTCATTGTCGGTCCTGAGTTTTCATGGGCCCGAGGCGAAATAATAAATAAGGGCCCTTTATATCTAATTAAAAGCTAAACACATACTTTTTTTGAGGTGATAATTAGCTAAACCCATTATTCTATTACAATTGCACAACTCATAACATTAACCAAATAACATACTGCTATTGAATATAGAAAAATGCATCCTTTCTTTTTTATCTAACTCACACTCATCCTGTCATCCTGTCATCAAGAAATATTTTCTCTTCCAAAATTTATACAGGATCAATGAGTTAATAAAAGTTAATTAGTATTATTTAGTTGTGACTTGTGAAACATCTAACATGTAACCAAATTATACTTTGCAAATTTACGAGTAAAGCATGAAACATTGTACTAAGTCCGTATATATATGATTAGCAAAGGATACCAACTACATCATTGATCATAATATCTTTAAGATAATTAGTGAAGCATCGAACAATTGTCTAACCTATGATATAAAATCGTATTAATCAAATAATTATATCAATTAGCTAAATTATACAACAATAACAAAATTTTAGATTAGTGGAGTGAAAACTAAATAAAATTGGAGAAGTCAAAGAGCTGTCAATAAATAATATTTTAGATTATTATTCACTACACAGTAATGATTCTTATTAGTATCATTGTATTAGGATGGAGATTGAGTTTTATATTGCAAAGTTCTTTTCCATTGCTGGACTAGTAGGCAACGAGATTTGTTTCATTAATCGGAGATTTGGTAATTGCAAATAAAGATTGAAGAAGTCTTGTCAATCAATAACTCGGGGAAGTAGCGAAATTGAAGGATGATATATTGATTAAAGAAATAATTATGGAAGTTGGGAGACGGCATTAGGGAAGAATACGCACATCATAGCTTAAGTTCATAATTTTTCTTTTTAACTCTGAAACATAAATACTGAATGTGGACCCCTGTCGGTCCTAGGTCCTAGACCGTCGCACTCCCGACCTATGCCTAGGGGTGCAAGCAAACTGCGAAAAGTCCAAAGTCCAATCCAGCCAGTCCAAACCTGTTCTGTTCAACATAATTTAACTTATTTAAGATCTTATAAGATAAGATAAGATAAGATAAATAAGATGTTTTGTCCAACTTATCTTCACTCATATCTAAAAAAAATAAGATAAGATCAGATTAGAAGTAAGATAAGATCAGATAAGATAAGATATGTTCAGATAAGATAAGATAAGATAAGATAAGATAAGACAAGATAAGTTGAATCAAACAGACCCTAATTGGACTGGACTGAAAAATATTTGGACTGGACTCAGACTCAAATTTTCGAGTCCAAATATTCTCGGACTGGATTTGGACTCACCCGTTTGGAGTCCAATTAGTCCAATCCAATCCAAAAAATATTTTAGCAAATAATATATATATACATATATATACATACATACATATATATACATACATACATATATATACATACATACATATATACATATACATATATATATATATATATAAAAAAAATTCTGTAACATTTTTGCTGAAATTTTGGACTTTATTTTTAACATTCCCGCTCTAAATTCTTTTACCTATCTCCAAAATTTTCTCTTACCCCCAAAATTCCAAAGTGAAAACTGAAAAGGCAAAAGTTCTTTTAACCCTTTTGGCGTCTTTTATGTTTTGCATTTTATAAGACTTTAAAGATCTATGTAACTTACTTTGTGGAATGGATGTAACGAGTCCAATTCTTCAAATTTCAATTATTCAATCATGAGAAAACATTGTGAACCTATATTGAAAAAAAAAATTTAATATATTATATAATAATCAGACTGGACTGGGCTGGATTCGGACTCAAGAAAAAAGTTCCGGACTGGATTGGACTGGACTCGAAAAAAGTTTGGATTGGATTTGGACTCAATTTCTCGAGTCCAAAAAACTTTGGACTAGATTTGGATTTGGCAAAGTCCAATCCAGTCTAATCCATTTACACCCCACGTATGCCTACAGTCGGCCCTGTATATGGTGGTTAAAGCTATAGTTCAAAAGTGTGTCGAACAATAATTAGAATGATCAATTGGTGTAGAAGTCACGACTTTTGAACGAATACAACGAAATTTTTGATTTCCTTGTAGGAGATGTTTGATTGTTGCTTCTTAGTCCTGAATATAGATGGGTTGATTTTTTTTTTTAAATAAATATTTAAAAATTGTCAGACCAATGTACTTTTAATGCATGAGAGCAACCTCGTGGTCTACGCAATGTCATGGTATTACATTGCCTCCCATGCTACTCCTTATTATTGTACTTTGTTTTTGTTACAGGTCTACAGTGAGCTCATATATTATCTTAATTGAGTCATTTCCCAATTGAGGAGAAATCAAAAGTACTTCTTTCATAAAGATTTCGAGCCACAAGGAAACTTGATTACATGACTCACTGTGTAGTACTAAACCAAGAATTCCCCCAGTCCTTGAGATTGCTCGCTTTGCAAGCATCATGTCTTTTGCCCACAAGCAACTCACAAGTCACAGTGTCGCCGTTAAAAGTTGTTTCCTTCCACTACTTGTCTTATTCCATCTATACCCAAGTCTCACCCCGAGTTTCAACACTACCTCCCTTCATCGAATTCACCAATACTCAAGGCCCTAGGGTATGCTGAGTGCAAATTAAAAGGATTTTACTGCTTTTTTTTTTTTTTTGGTAGCAAACTAAATATAAGGAGATCCTCATATTTGCAAAATTATGCCGGTTTTCTCTTTTATACTATCCCTCCATATTCGTCATCCGAACCTGTATAACGATCGAGAATACATGATTTTTATCCCCAACCTCCCCCCCAAAAAAAAAAAAGAAATTTATCACACTTGTGTTCAAACAAAGAAAGTAGTACTAAGAAATTTTATTTTATAGGCCTTGCCTCTCATTATCATAAAAGAAAATTATTTTTATTTATATAAAATTCAGTACAACTAAGAAACTTTAAATCGAACCAACGTGGCAACCTCTACTGTTAAAGAGAAGCGAGACTAATCCACTTGAAAATGGTATTAATTCCCCGAAGAAAACATCCAAGTTCAACCAGATACGAGCACCTTCGTAACTGATAGTCTGACACTAAAATATCTGTTCAAATATTATTTATTTGGGTCAAAACATAGTAGAATTAAATACTATGACAGCCAAATCAACTTGGCTAATAATTAATTAGTACTTAGTAGTATTGATTTACCATGGATGTAGAACTACTTCGCACGTTATTATCAATACACCAGCCAACAAGTCTTCCAGCACAGACAAATCAAAATTCAACCCAAAACTAAGATACGCCATGTCCGAAAATGAAAGTTCAACTCAACTAAATATGAGAATTATTCAACCCAAAACTAATACGAAGTATACACCATGTCTTCATGTCGAAAGGTGAAAATGCAATCCAACCTAAACATTCAATTTGATCAAATTTAGTACTCTATTCAACTGACCACGTCTCAGGCAGGAACCAGACAAGGTCAATTCAGAGAATTCTATATTCTCCTGCAGTTTATAGCCATCGACGACATTGAGATAAATTAAGAACTCATTATATTGAAAATCGGAACATAGGCTAAAGCTAATACACGCGTCTCATGAAGCCACGACCCATGAGACAAGGCTCTGTACATTGAAGGAGCCGAAGCTTACATACCAAAGAACACTTAACAGACATTGAAACACCTAAAGAAGCATGTTTGTGTACACCAACTAATTCCCAAAATAACCTTTAAGCTTAGTTGCTATTTGTAAAGTATAGGGCTATTCCTATTTTTTTCCATGAATTTTCCCCTGGCTTAATCTTCTTTTAAGGGGGAGAAGGGAAGCAGGGCATGGTCCAAGATGTCTTACAAAGATCCCTTGCAGTCTGCAGTCCTCATCTTAGATGCAATATGAAATATGAAGTACCTACCTCCATATATACTTCAAGTTTCTAACCAAGCTAAAGTACCCAATATCAATATTCTGCTTGGCAGTTCTCCTGCTGATGGTGCGAGGTACGTTATTTTTCTCCTGCAAATTGACGTTTATATATAATAATTTCAGTCTAAAGATTTATTCTTACAGAAAAAGGCCTTAAGCATTGACAGAACCAACCTTTGAACATCAACATCAGTGATGTAAATAAACCCAGCAATATTACTGCAATCGAAAACACATCAACTATTATTAATGTATGACATAGCTTTAATAGCATAACAAGCAAGAGTTAATGATCGAAGAAACATCAAACATGTAAAGAAGATAGCAACGAATGATCAGTTCGATGTTCTGTTATCAAAATCTTGCTACCTCAGTATTAACCTATTTTACATGCTCTATACTGCTTCTTTACCACACTTTTCCTTCATCCTTCAATTTATTCAAGAAATAATGAGCTTAGAATGCAGCCAACTTATGTAATACACAACTGAAATTCTCCAAATTACCTCGAAATAATTCCTTCCTGATCCTTGGCAAATGAAACAGCAAGCACAAGATGGAGTAAGTCTTGACTGATGTTGACAGGAACCACCCTGGTAGGGTCTGCAGCAGGCTCCGCACCAATTGGCAAAGCTGAACGTGGCGCTTGTGGCCCACCGCCAACTCGGTAGACAGACAAGTCACTGAAATTAGCAACGTTGGAATGAGGCGAAAGATCATTTGCCAGGCCATAGAAATATTCCTGGAGAAAATATGTCCGCGTCATTCAGTTTTACACTTCAAGGTAATTTGGAAGAGAAGTTGAAAGACTTGGCTATTTCAACTAAGCAATCTGCATGCCAAATTACAAACCTACTTTTTAGAGACAGAATTCAGAAATACCAACACAAAAGTTCAGAGTTCAAAGCCCAGATTGAGCACAGGTCTCCGAAATCAAGATCAGCTACACAAATACAAATGAAATTTACCAAATAGAAACTATCACCCACATTTGTAAATACATATTCCAACTCTAATGTCAGTTATTTAAGAATATATAGAGGTAAAAAAAAGTTAAGTAATGAACTCTACTGTGAACTATGAAGGAAAATGAAGAACTAATTTTAGAATGGGAAAAATATAAAAGAAAATTTGTTAACAAACTACCTAATAAGCTAACATGTGTCACTTATTGAAGACGAATACCTAATAGAAACAACTGCCTATTATGAACGTGTTTATCAGATATCACTACCTTTTGCCGAAACAATGAAGAAAAAAAAAAGAAAATTTGGAGGATTTTCAAAGCACGATAGTAAAAATGGGAGGGGAAGGTTCCAATACAAGGAGGCAGCGCTTATTATGGACCTTAACTATATGGATTTTTTCGGCAAAAGATAGTGGTCTTCATTAAAAACATCACATTTTCAGGGAGATACATATACTTCTATGCGGTAGTTGTCAACATTTTCAACGGAGGCTGTAAGACTGGAGTCACAAACAGTAGTTGAACCTCGAACTTATAAAGGTTAGGCCAGTGGAGGATCCTGGAATTAAGCCACGTGGGTTCGGAATTGTTTGAACACAAACTCTAATTAAATTACATTTTACTATCTATAGTTACATTTTTTAAAGAAAAGGAAAACTATCAACAATTGTACTTAACGAAACTTCCATTCTTGATTACATTACAAAGAGATAACTATATATCTATGATATGAAACATGAAAAAAATTGAAATATTAGCAACTACCACAATTATCAAATCTAAAATGACTAATGATTAACAACGGATCAACACGACGACAACACTAAAAAGCTCTTTGCATTTTGGGTGATATTGAAGTCTGTCACGAATTTTGTTTAGAAGTGATGTATAAAATTCTTCCATGTTAAAAATTAATATCTGCATTTTTAGTTTATAAATGCACATCTAAAAATTATAAAATATATAACATTAATCCTTCACATTTTAACACACTTGTCATTGCATATCATATAAATATATGAGTAGTGAATCAAGTGATCGACAAAATGAATCTTTGACTAATTTTACTTAATACATATTTAATTTATTGCTTAAGCAAGGGAAATAGGAAGAGAATGAAAATTAAACCAAATTTATTACCTTCTCATTGACTTTCATCAAGTCTACATACATCACAATAGTTGGCTGTGAATAGGAAAGAATCCTCAAATAATATCCATAATGGCAACAATAGCAAAGGATATCTTAAATATCCTAACATAAAGAAAAAAAAAGAGCGAGAAATAAAAAGAAAAAAAGAGCGAGAAATAAAAAGAAAAAAAGAGCGAAAAATAAAAAGAAAAAGAGAGCGAGAAATAAAAAGCAAAGAAAAAAGACTGAAAACTTCATCTAAGGATTCGATCCCGCGGCCCTATAAGGCTATAACACAATTATTCAGAGTTAAGTTTGCACGCACACCACTGAGCCACTATTGTAAGTTTGCAATAATACGCGTGTTTTTCTATATAGATGGTATTAATTTTCCAGTTTCTTCCTGTTTCTTACCCGGATCAGCGTGGGTTCAGTTGAACCCACTGAACCCACGCTGGATCCGCCACTGGGTTAGGCACAAAGTAGCTATTCGGACAAGGGGCTAGTCATAACAGATTGCTGGCCTATGCAGACTGGCATAACACTAAAAGTAGCAAAAACTTTGCGAAAGAAGAATGGTCCATGGGTGGAAGTACAGTATCCTTTCTGATATGTTTACTACAAAAACTTTCCTCTTTACCTGCGCAATGATGCAAGCCACCTATCTTAAACTCTAAACTATAAAAGCAGAACTTTAAACTGCAACATCACAACTCACAGTTCACAATTTTACCACATTTTCTTCTGCCACAAGAAAAGGTGAAATAAATGTAAAATGTTTCCCATTTATTACCCTTATCCTGTAGCCCCTGGATTTCTGACGGTACTTTGGTGTTCGGGAGACAACACCTCCAGATTTCTGTAATTTCACCACATCAACCTTGGGTTTGCTCTTCAGCACATCTTTGAGCATACTACAAAGCTTTTCCTGCACAGTTACATAACCGATAGATGAGATTATCGATACACCAGTTGTGTGCATGGAGGCACAAAGCCAAGTGGTCACAAATACTGTGCTAGATCATAGAAACAACATTTGATCATACAACTAGAGAGCTACAAAATCATTTGCATTTATAGCTAAATATAAGATTTGAGACTTCATATGTCAGTAAATAATACTACACAAAAGGGAATCTCATCCATGGGAGTGCCGAGTGCATGTCAAGAGGAAGTGCAAATAAATGAAAGGAAAATCATGAGTTCCATTAACACATACCTGACCCAAGACTAATACAACATCTGCATTAAACGCATCAATAGCATGAAGAAGCAACTGCAAAAGGACATAAAGAATTAACAGGACACTTAGTGAAGCATTCAGAGCTGATGTAGAAGCAATTGATTGTCAACCAACATAAACTTTGTAGTTCCAGAAGCACGTGAGATACCTCATAGCCTACTCCTTCTATCCAACCCATTGTATTTATCACCATGCCAGCAGCTCGTGATTCAATATTACCAGAAAATTGTCTTTCAAGTGTTTGAGCAAGCTCTTTCACGACCAATTTATAAAGATCTACATTAGCACTGCAAAACCGCTAAAGTCCAAAGTTACAACAAATATACAATACTGCAAGATGCAGTAAACTATAGCGCAAAAGTTTGACATTACCTAGGAGTTGTATGCCCGTAGAAGTAAACCAAAGGCATTTCAAGAGGAATTCCTTCTACTGGATCAATAGGCATCTCAATTGGAGTCGCTGCAACGCACGCAGGCATTGTTATACTTCCCTGGCCTATATCCAAGTCCACAAAAGTAGGCTTCCAGCCTTGTTTGGCAGCCCAGCTAAGAAGCATCCTCGACAAAGTACTCTTTCCAGAATCAGTGGGACCCACCACAATAACTCTAGGACCCTGAACAAACATCATTAGTAGAAGGGAATCAGAGAGCCAGGCAATCCTACAAGGTCAGTAACTCTGTACATCCAAATCATCATTTTTGAATTTCAGCTTAGGAAATATGGGAATTGGGACATAATGAAAGATGTAGAAGCTGGCTACAGACTACCAAGCTCCTCTGATGAAAGACCACCAGCTCCCTAGTGAGCCAAGCGCCCAAGCCTAGGCATTCTAAGCAGAAGATATTCACAATAAGCTCTCTACTTTAAGACCATCAAAGTCAACTTTAATGTTCATGGCTCCAAGCATACCACATGGACAAAGGCATTAGATTGAAGTACTAGACATAAATTTGTAGGTTTATTTCAAGAATATCTACTTGATTCTTTCTTTCTTTAAGTGTAATTTGGTGTTTTACAGTAAGATATTCACAATAAGCTCTCTACTTTAAGACCATCAAAGTCAACCTTAATGTTCATGGCTCCAAGCATACCACATGGACAAAGGCATTAGATTGAAGTACTCGACATAAATTTGTAGGTTTATTTCAAGAATATCTACTTGATTCTTTCTTTCTTTAAGTGTAATTTGGTGTTTTACAGTAAGATATTCACAATAAGCTCTCTACTTTAAGACCATCAAAGTCAACTTTAATTTTCATGGCTCCAAGCATACCACATGGACAAAGGCATTAGATTGAAGTACTAGACATAAAATTGTAGGTTTATTTCAAGAATATCTACTTCATTCTTTCTTCCTTTAAGTGTAATTTGGTGTTTTACAGTAAGCTCAAATTCAAAGTTCTCCAAAGGAATCATATATATTGCTCCCCCCACCCCCTCCCCCTCCCACTCACCCCCCTTCCCCTCTCTATGGCACAGTACGTGATGTTGTAAATCACTTAATAAGGCAAGTTACAGTTTAAGAGAATAATTTGTATATAATGGAGATATTGTGAATACATTCCCATGCAAGTTAGAAATGGGAATTTATTTGAATGAAAACAAAATCATGAAGAAGCAAAAGCAGGCCCAAGTTCCGCAAACTTGATAAAACAGCAACAAAAATCATGAGGCAAAGGAAGAAACTGTGTGATACAGGCCTATTCCATAATAAATTGATCAGGCATGTGATTCTCTTCAAAAATCCAGTTTGCTATATTCATCTCCATTCTCGAGTCCAGGACTCCAATTTAGATCCATATGTTGCTCATGCTTTTATGATATCACAAGTCCATGTGTTGCTCATGTTTTCATGATATGGAAGTAATAAAATCATACAGATTTCTCGTTACATAAAAGGCCAATATTACATAGAAAGAAGTTGAAAGCTAATGGCAGGGGGGAGGGGGTTGCTGTTTTAAACAAGAAAGTAAAGCAGATTGATCAATATAGAAACAAACTGAATACTGCATAATAGCCTCATTCAAATGATCAAGGCTACAAACAATGGTAACCCCTAGCCACTTAGGTTAATACTCAATTACTACGAAATTTCCTCACTTAGCACTCTTAAAGTACTACTAAACCATCACAGTAGCTTAGGCAATTCCTTCTTAAAGTTTCAGACAAGACTGGAGATAGTATATTAGCTCCTCAAGTCTCCTAGACAATACTTAACCTTAGTTACATAGTGACCATATAATCAAGATATATATTTGTTCTAGTACGCATATGACAAGGAGAGCTTGTTATAGAAGGGGGAAAAAGTCATAGCATAAAACATTGTACTACTAAGAGAACTAAATATTGATTCCATCCAATAGAAAGATAACTTTTTCTTTAATATAGTCTAGTGTCTTTTACATCAATTTTCAAATGGTTAATTTTTTTTCTTTCATTACTCTGGTTTTGTCTGAGGAAATATTCACATACGAATACATATCCACTCCACTCTCCATCAATCCCAAAAAAAAAAAAATCTCTCTCACAAACATGAAATATGAGAAGTCATACAAGGATAGGAAGTACGAGAAAAAAAACAGAACTGAACACACAGCTCCCTCCATCCCATATTTTTGGTCTCGGTTTGATTTTGCATTCATACTAGGCTCAAAAGTGTATAAGTAATGACTTTTTCTGAGTAAGGGAGACTTCCGGTTTAGCGATGAGGAAGAAATTATTTGGACACTGAACAAGAAATATAGAGGGAACTATTTGTCTTACAATATTTCTAGATTGTCCTAACTCCTAGATAGATGGGTTAGGAGGTGGAATTATTTTGGATATAGTGGGGACTGGGAATAGAGACTTTCATGTCTAGCTTATCCAATTTAGAATTAATTTTACTCTAATATACAATACCTGAGATGACTCAGCATCATTGGAAGAAGATGCTTTAGCTCTATTCCTCCGTGCTTCTAGTATCGCATGAACATTTACATAGCTAATCATTGGCGTCTACACACATACAAAAGTACAAAACACAATATGTCAACCAAAGAAACTTATGAGAAACCGTTTTACATCTTCAAAATCACATGTCTACAAGACAATACTCAAACATCATTATCCAAGAAACCACACAACCAGTCTGTAATACTCTGGCTGGCCAGTCTATTACACGGTCCAGCTATTAGCTTATTGCAAGTGCACAAGCATACCTCATCTGCTACATAATCAGACGTATCAGATCCACCATCCATTTCGATTGTGGCTCCATGCCAAGTAAAAATCTGGGAAATATAACAGGATCAATTATTGGATTAAGGCATTTGATCAAAATTATCTGCAAGCTCCTCATGAACATACAAAACCGTCATCTACGACAATTCTTTTACGTATAGACGGTTACATATGATAAAACCATGAACCCTAACGTCCAACTCAACTAGGCATGGATTGAGGGTTCTAGACAGTGCCAGAGACAAAGAAGAAGCGAGGAATAGTCCCACAGCATCTAGGATAATACCCATTAAATTTCCATATGATTCTCATGGTAGTATATACTACAACTTCCATCCAGATTTAGAAGTCACAATGCCAAGTGCTTGTTCCATTGAAATGAATAGACATGGCAAGTGGAAATTCATGGAAAAACAGAAGATTTGGGTTGTTTATCTGACATAAACATAACAGGTCACCTGTTCAAATTCCCACAAAATAGAGGAATCAACTTACCTATCTTCCCCTAGGTAAGAATCGTGCGAAATTCTACTTCCCATACTCAACCAAAAAACTTTCATACTTCCCATGAAATAAAATTCCTTGGCATTAAAACTGCCTAGGGAATTAGACTTCATATATTCAACCAAACAACCACTAATTTAGTAATTCTAATCACATTACCACAATGACGATTGTTTCAACACAAAACTAGCGACTAGCAATTGCTAGCATAACGGGAGGATACTTGATTGGTTTCCACAACATCCATTATCAAATCCTACTAGATTTATATGTGGGTGGGGGTTTTCCGTCCACATGTCCTAACATGCTTAGGCCTACATATAAATTTCTTGCAACTCGTGATATAAAAAAAGGGTTTCGAGACAATAAAGTACTCTGATTCAGGCATTCAGCATATAGGACATTGAACATTTCTTCAAAAGAAATCTATAGGGGTGGTATATTCTTCCAGCCAATCAGCATTCTATTTATCACTCAATCACCATATAATTGTGCACATAAATGTTTTCACTTTTGGCAATGTACCATTTGATGTTAAATTCATGGTAACCCATGATTATAACACACACAAATCGACTACAGTGGGGTCCGAATTGATTTCGAAACTCAACAATGAGACTGGAGAAAAGAAAAAGACATGAAATTATACCGCAAATTTGAGGCGAGGAGGAAAGTTGAGCCAAATTTCAGGAGGGATTTCAGTCCCAAAAATCTCAGCATTGCCATTTAACAAGCGAAGGCGGAGAGGAGAATTCTCGCCCACCTCAATTCGCAGCTCACACTCTCTCTCCAATTTCACCTGCCGTGATGACGTCATTCTCTGCAACACCTGAAAATGCAACAAACAGTAAACTATACGAAAATTTTCAACTTTGATTCTAACTCCCAAAAGAGCCAAAATAAAAGCAAAATTATACGATTTGAGACATAATAATAAGAATTTTTTGAGACAAATTGTATTACATAAGTAACAATAAACAATGAAAATGGAAACAAGAAAAAGAAATTAGCAAAACCTAAACGAAAGGAGAAGTAAAAGATTAGTGGGATTCTAAGTTACCTTAAGAGAAACAGTTAATGAGTTAGTTGGGAAGTTGGAACAACGGGAAAAGAAAAAAGAAACAGAAGCAAGAGCTTTAGAAATTAGTAGCAATGGCGGAGAAAGAATACAATGACTGATGATGACTGGGTTTTGGCTTTTGGTTTGCTAGTGCTAGTAGAGCGGCTTTTGATTTTGAATCCGATATTCCAACTATGGCCGGTCCACTATTATTAATCTCGAACTATAGTTATTGGAAAATTCTCTTAATTTTGGAATTTATCATTCATAACTAAGGATCATTCGGCATCACTGTAAGTTTCCAGTTTTTGATTTTATAAATATAAAAGTCATATGATATAAGAGATATAATAAACTTAACATTAGTCATACTTCTACTAAACATGCCAATTTTTAAAACTGACAACTATAAACTTGAAACAGGAAATTACTTCATCTGGTTTCCATATTTTTGCTTTTGGTTTTAACAAAAAAAACTGAAAACTAGAAATAGAAAACGATAACGAACGAGCCCTAAAGTTTTTGCATTTTATACAAGATAATCCTATACTTTTGCTTAACTAAAAAAAATTGCCTTAATAAGGAATTTTAGTTAAGCCAATCGTTAGTTTTTATATCTGAATCAATCATGGCTCACCAAAAATTTAAACTCCAAATCTTCTCTTACTTCTCCAATGGCGTCATCCACCTCTCCAACTAGGGGTGTAAATAAGACGAGACAACTCACGAGCTAGTCAAGATCGGCTCGGTTAAAGATTGACTCGAGTGAGCTCGAGTGACCTCGACTATAACTCAAGCTCGACTCGAGATGTTGGCGAGTCGAGTTGAGCAACTTGATACTCGACTCGAAAACTCGTGAGAAGCTCGAATACCCAATTATCTATAGCAAATACCTAATTCAACATATTTTCTACCTTAAGGTTGCTTTTAACACAAGACACTTGCAAGCTGTTCGAGATCTACTTGGTCAAAACTTGACTCGGTGAAGCTTGTTCAAAACTCGACTCAAGTAAGCTCAGTTAGAAATACTAACGAGCCGAGTCGAACTAGCTCAAATTTGAACTCAACTCGCGTCATATACACCATTGTTTCCAAACAAAACTTCCTCCAAACTCTTCTTCAAGAGAAGTCAAGGGCTAAACTTACTATTGGTTTTGATCTTTGTTCTTATTTTTGCATTACGAGCTCCTATCTCATAGTGGATGTTACAACAAGATCATCAGAAGAAATTTTTAAAGATTAAACAAAAATCACTTTTTAACGGGCAAGAATTTTTTGTTTCGGGAAGATATTTTGTTCAGGTTCCAATAGAGAAGTTGGTAAGGACATATCATTAGTCCTTTCTTCTTCATTTTTCCAACTCTCTTGCCAGAAGAATAATGTTAGATCTTCTCCCTGCTCTTCTCTTTCGCTCAAAATTTTGGTTCCGAAAACGTAAAAGAAATTCAATCCACTTAATCATTTTCTTTTTTATTAGAAAAATGGATGCGAATAATCTCACCTTTAACCAATCTTGTTACAATAGTCCCATCTTTCGATTCACTCAATATAATCCAACCTTTACCCCTTATCTTCTTCAACTGGTCCATTACCTGTTAGTGACCTCCAATTATAGGTAAAACCTTCCAAGCGCATGTTATTCACCCTCACTTTGTTTTTTCTTAAAACAATTTTTTCTCTAGACATTTCTCACTTTTCTTTCCTCAACCGCTTCTTGACTTGGTGCTCTCTGACGCCTTTTCAAGCCTGTCTTCACCTTTGGTTGCTTATGGCAATTGATTTCTTCTTGTTTTGGTTGTTTTGGTATTTTTACATATTGGCTTTCATCATCTAGAGGTTTTGGGCTTTTAAGGTTAGCCTTTAAAATTAACATTCAAGTACTATAGCAATCAAAGAAATTACCAAAGATGATCAAATGGTGAGCCAAACAGAGTTCCGGTCGGGCCGCCTAAAAAAATTCAACCCACATGCTGGGCCAGACAGGGCAAAATTGTGGGTTGTTTTTGTGCAAAACCCATTGTATCGGGTTAAACATAGTGCGACTTTTCGGGCCAAAATAGGGCTAAGCCTAATTTTGAACAAAAAAATCATTCTTGAGTTGTCCCAAATCCATCCCAAAAAAAATTAAAATCAGGATCAAAGATTCTGCCAAGCCCAGACATTTTTCGGGCCAGGTCGGATCGACCCTTATCAGTTCTAAAAGAAACCTGAAAATGAGAGTACAGGAGACAAATCTGACGATAAAAAGAAGGAACCGAGAAAAAATGAAGCCTGTAATATGACATTTCTATTACTTGCGCTCCAATTTGACTCAACCTTTAACTTCATTTGATATGATTTATCCACATATTAAACTTTTTTGGTGTTTTCTCCCAGAAAATTGAAATTCTTGTTTTTAGTATTCTCTTTTCAGTGTTCTTTTGAATATTTTATTCACTACGCTTTTTGTTGCAGTATATGAGTGATGAAATCAGCAAGACTTTCTAATTATTTCTTTATTTTTCTTTATAAAGAAAATAACAAAGTATTACCGAGGCAAAGAACGCGGCAACAACAGATGTATCGGTTGGTATTGGAGCCTAGATTTGGATTTGCTTTGATTGAAGAAGAAATCTTTTTTGTACACGGAATTTTTCTAGTATTTGAATTGGATTATTTAACAAGAATAATACAAACTTTGGTCGTTCCTCCCAAAATGATACAACATTTGGATATTTTTTAATATTACAAACTTTATACTCCATCAAAATTCCTAGAGTAAGTCAATCTAACTTGAAACCTATATAACAGGTAAAATAAATATTAAAAAAAAAAATTAAAAAAAATTAAAATCTTTTTCTCCCTCCTCCACAACCGCAAAACCATCCCTTCCCCTCCCCTCCCCCCCCCCTAAAACCACCAAAACCTGAATCCCACCTCCGAAAACCACCCCCTCCATTTTTCCCACCCGAAAACCACCAAATCTTAGACCCACATTCAAAAACTACCCTCTCCATTTTTCCACCCCCAAAAACCACCAACCCTGGACCCCACCCCCGAAAACCACCCCCTCCTTTTCCCCCACCATCGAAAACCACCAAACCCCTCTTCCTTCGTTTTTCGTGTTCTTTCCCTCTCTTTCTCTCTCTCTCTCTATCTGGAGGCTTCGAGAAGGAGTAGAGATTAAGAATGTACAAGAATACAAAATTGCTTATCGATCTACATCATGAAAAGTGTGTTAGTAACTTCAAAACAAGAAATATGAAAAGAAAATATTAAAGACCCTCAGGAATATACCGATGTTGCTTGGGTCTTACAGAATAACAACGTTGTTCGGAGCAATCGTGGAGCCTTCAACTAAAACAATGGAAGATTGAACGTATTATGTGTTTAATGTGTTTGAGTGTATGTGTTATGAGTATATGAGAGGTAGTATTGTTGTAAGGGCGTAAGTATGCGCGAGAAAGCGTTCCAAAAACCAGGTAGAAAAAGATAAATTTTGTCGTTGCGTTGCACGCAACCTTGATGCGTGGCACGCAACATCGTTGTGTGACGCATTGTGCTGTGCAAATCAGGATTTTGTTGACTGTCTTGTAGTTGCGCGCGTGCAACAGGCAGTGTCAGATGCATTCCAAATTTGGCTGGGCTTTTTTTAAATTTTTTTTTCAATCCTTAAATTTTTTATCTCTAGGAAATATTATCATTCAAGATCCAAAATCAATTATCTAAAAAGGATAAAATCACGATCGAGAGTGAAGAGGGAAGAGAGAGACAGAGAAGCAGTTTGATGGAGAGGGAAGAAGAGAGAGAACACAGAGGGAGGGAAAACAATAGAGGGAAGGACTGATGAGGAGAGTCAAAATAAAAATTTAACAAAATACACTACGAGTTTAAGTTTCATATAAATGTTAGAGGGTTCAAGTGCTTGGTTTGACTAACCGGAGCACTTATTCACAAATGCTCGGGTTAATTAGTCAACCGGAGCATTTGTTAATTTTTTTATTAATATTTTCACAAATGCTCGGGTTGATTAGTCAACCGAAGCATTTGATAAGTAGCAAAAGCATTTTTTTCCACTAGTAAATCAGAGTTCAATAAAATCCTTTAGCTTCAAAAATATTTATTTTATCTTCGAAAATATTTATTAAAAATAATAATAAATACAATTAATTATCATGAATAACTAATTAATTAGGCTTTTTAAAGTAGTGGGCTCAAAATACAATTAATTATCAGGAATAATGAATTAGGATTTAAACATTGGGCTTTGAATCTTTTAAAGTAATTAAATAGACCTTATGCTTTAAAAAACAGTTTTGGACCTAATTCTTCGGATTGCTCTTCTTCCAGTCGGACAAATTAGGATGGCGGGATGTTTCATCGTCGGCTACTCAAATGGGGAGACACGATTATGTGTATTAACTGCTGGCTTGTGAATATAAGTTTTCTCAAGGTTCCAACACACCCTCATACATATCTTCTTTAGTAACCCCTAGTTCTTATTGAAAAACACAGAATTGAACCCATCAAGCCCTAGGGCTTTAGAATCATCTACTACAAACAGAGCTCTATCAAGTTATATATGGCTTTAAAATCATCAATTTCTTGTGTGGTGATTGGTTGGATTGAATACTCACATGCTTTATGGCTAAGTCTATCATCTGATGTCATTATAGTCAAGTTTATAGCAGATAAAGAGCTAGGACAAGTACCCAATAGCTCTTTATAGAAACCCACAACGTCCTGTTAGATAGCTGCAGGTGATTCAACACTTCACCATGAGCATTCTGCGGTGACAAAAAACATGGAGTTAGTATCAGCGAAAGATAGCCAGTTTATTCTTGATTTTTGCCTTAAAATACTATTATCCACCTTAGACCAATGTCTTAGGTTAGTACTACACTCCCTTTCCACATTGGAACTCGAGTCAGGCTAAGCTTGAATAGCTGCTAGCGTTCTCCTAAGTTCTTCAACATTAAAATGTTCTTGAGAGTACTGAGTTGAATGAAGGCTCTTTAGAGCTCTTTTAATATGGTTGCTTGCAACTTAACCCAGACTCCTTTCATTTTATATTGATCTCCTGTAGAATCCCAAGCTGCTTTCACAATATTTAGAAAATGGTCATGCTCTGCTAATATGTTGTGAAATTAAAAGGTCTCCCTCCAAACTTATGATCAGTTATAAAAGGAACAACCCGGGGAGAATGATCAGACACCCCACTAGGATAGTGTTGGACGACAATTCAGGAAATGAGTTGATCCAGTAACAATTGACAAATGATATGTCAATTCTACTTGATATTCTATTTTCAACAATACCATAATTACTCCAAGAATAATAAATGCCATTATTAGGTGCCTCCATAACATAAGCATCAAGAATAAAATTAGAGAAGCCATGAGTTTCAGCTTCAGCAACTTCGGCTCCATTCTATATATATGTGACCTGGTGAATAGCATTGAAATCCTCAAAAATAATGAAAGGCATAATATAATCCTTAATGTTATTCTAGTATGAACACTAGACCAACTACAAGAGGGGGGTAAATTGTAGTTGAGGGAAAATTTTCGAATTGTATTGCGGAATTAAAAAAACTAAAAATAGATAAACACACGAGATTTTTACAAGGAAAACTTCCTAGGCCCAATAGGAAGAAAAACCTTGACCACGAGGGATTTTGACTTAAACTCTCTTTACTATAATAGGCCAAAAGACTCAATCTTTTTACAACCTATTAATGGACCTCCTCTGTTCCTCTGGGAACAAGTTCCCAGTCACCCATTTCCCCCTGAACTGATGACACTCACTTTGACTTCACTCGAAGTCTTCTCTTTTCTCTCTTTCTTTCTCTCTCTTGATTACAGGGATATTCTCTTAATTTTCTCTCACCCAAACACTATGAATATTACAGAGATATGTATTGTAGGAGAAGAAGAAAATTACAGAAAAAATTTCAATATAGAAGATTAACTTTTGAATGCATGAAAGTTCTTTGTTTTTCTGCACAACTATCTTCTCTTTAAATAGCTGCTGCTCTATCATCTTCTTCTGGAAATGTAATGCTCCATCTTCTCCTTGATTAGCGTGAGTGGAGTAATGGAGATCATGGCCTGATTTTCGCTGCACACACTCCACGAACATTGCAACGAGAAAAACAACCTCCACTATCCATTAGTGGGCAAAACACACGCATATAGTTGAGTTTGTTGGAGAACTTCAAGCGGTTTGTTCCACTTTACATGCCACACTCATTCAACCTATTTTCAAGCACTAACAACAACAACAAAATATCTAATAACTTGGAGAATCTTTTATTCAAAGATTATAAGTTACTAGAACATAAAACATACCATATGATAAAAATTCAAAGTGTATAAAATAATATCTTGACTTAGATTAAATAAATAATCTTTCTCCACAAGATATATATGCAAAAATAAACATTACATTATTTTTGAAATTTTATATTTTTCGCAAAATAAAAACTATACTACAACCTAAGTATTTGGCATCATCAAAACATGGAATACAACAATATTCCCCCTTTTTGATGATGGAAAATATAAGGCGTATAAAGTATAAAACAATCAAAAATTAAGAAGAAATAAAATAAGCAGAGCAAAAGAATCAAGAGTTAATTACTTTTAAAAAATAAAACAAACAACAGACTAAAAAGTAAAACTAACACTAAACTAACATAAAACTAACAGAAATCAGTCTGGAAGACAAGGCAAAGAAAAATCGAAAAGCATCACCTAGAAACTAAGAAGACTAGCATTGAATTTTTATGTGCCACTCTACTTCCCCCTTTTGTCATCATCAAAAACAACTAAGTACCCAGTAGGACTCTAAGAGTGCATCATATACAACAATGTCAAGACTTAGTAGCTCATACATTCATCTAATAATACTAGCCATCCAACATGTAAAGGAGCATATAGAGACAAAACAGATGCAAACAAGCAAAGTATGAGCAATAGCTGAGTTCAAGAGACGAAAAGAAGAAGGAAAGCAAATGTAAGAATAATAAGAAAGAAAGAAAAGAAAAAAAAATAAACCAAAATAAACCGATGTGATTAACACATCCAAAAACCAATAGTAACAACGAGCACCAATGTTTAGTCACAAAAATCAAAAGTTATATTGTTTAATAGATTGAGAGAAGAGTGAGAAAGGGCAGGATCAGGGCATGGGACGGATGACATAGGTGGAAACAACTGAGTCAATCTTCTCACGAACAACCGCTTCACCTTTCTTCACAGCAGCAAGGAGGTGCTCCTGTTGAACATCTATCCGAGCAATCCTAGCTTCCAACCCCTGGACCCTTGAATAGAGAAGAGGCAGGGACCCTTGAATTTCTTTGAGCAGACCAGCAAGACCAGCAGTAGAGGGCAAGGGAAAATCGATAGCTCTGGAGGTAGACCCTGTAAGAACTGTATCCTCCTCCAAGTCAATCATTACAGCATCATCATCATCCTTGTTCCTTGGGGACTTAGTATATGCCAACCGCCTACTCTTTCTCACTGACTTTGCTCCTCCAGCACTCACTTCCTCAACAAGTTTCCTCTTAACCCCTACCTCACTTTTAACCTTAGGCTCTTCAATATCAAACACCACTTTACCACCTAGCACCTTCAAACTCAGCCTTCCAAGTTTATCTTTGGTCAAATAGTTCTCAGGTTCAAGTTCAAAGGATGGGCTAGAAGGGAGTTTAACGTTACTCTTTTTGAAAATAGTAGTAAGAATACTACCATAGCCAACTCGGTTATTGTGGGTAATGCAATGGATCAAATGAGTAATCATGAGGGAAGGAACATTAATTTTAATGTTGTTGGCAATACAGTATATAAGGGACAAGTCCATGAGATTTGCTTGGGTTCTTTTAGAAGTACGGGGCAGGATAAAACGCCAAACAAGATGAAATAGGAATTTGTGAAAAGGTGAAAGGTCTTTTTGATCAAGAGAAAAATCAGTAGACTTTCCACCAAAAAATGACAGGACTTTATCATTTGAAATTCCATTTATATTCAATTGAATTTTGCCCTTAATATAGGTTTTGTACCCATCAGTTGGTACATCTAGCCAATCTCCTAGAATTTTTTCAGTAAATTTCACCAATTTGCTATTGACAACACTCATGCACATACCATCATAATTTTGAAATTTCGAACAGAATTCACCCATTTCAGCCTCAAACAGACCCTCATCAGAACAAAGAATTTTAGACCACTTCTGAAATTTAACTAAGTCAAGAAATTCTACCCATTTGACTTTCTTACACCATGCAAGATCAACACAGAACACAATCATGTATTTTGAGGATTTTGATTTCTTACCCCTTTTTATCGGCACATTGATGATCTTTTCTTGCTCTGTTTCATCCTCGCTAACATGCTCTTCTTTCTTTGGTGAGATTTCTTCATTTCCAGAGGATTGCTCAAGTGAATCCTAAGTTTCTTGATTGGAATTGGAAGATTCGTGATCGCTCTCTTCGTATTCCACCAAAGGTGAAGATTTTTCAGCAGGGAAATTTTGATGGGGTTTGATATCTTCAGAATTTTTTCGTTTTGGGGCCATTGATGAAGCTTTGAGAAGGATGAAGAAGATGAGTAGTTTTGAGAGGTGATGGTTTTGGGTGAAAAGTAAAACTTGCCGTAAAAAGAGAGATGAGTTGACAGGGTTTTTTATGTGGCGGTAATTTAATGGGTTTTTGTGAAGGAATTAATGACGGCTTTTCACTCTCCTCTTAATCCATTGTACTTTTTAACTTTGGCTTTGAACTTAGACTGATATGATGGGTTGCATTGTTTCAGAGTAAGATTTTTTTTTTTGTGGAGAATTAATGAAGAGAGAAAAAAAAAAATAAAGCTAATAAAAGATGAAAATAAAATTAAGAAAATAAAAGTGAAATAAATATTTACGAGGAAAAAGTAAATATTTATGAGGGAAAAGAAAGGAAAGAAAAAGAATAAATTCACAAAATGTTGCTGGCCACTTAGTGTAATCTTGTAACTAAGGGTTTTATTTGAAGTAGCACACTTAATGAATTCTAATCATCCCTAGTTCTAAGCGAATTTTCTCAAACTTTTCTCTAGGAAGTGGTTTAGTCAATATGTCAGCTATTTGATTTTCTGTTGGACAAAATTCGACTTTAACAAGACCTTTTTCTACATTATCCTTAAGGAAATGATGCCTAATGTGAATATGCTTGACCCTTGAATGATGAACTGGATCCTTAGAAATGCAAATTGCACTAGTATTATCACAATAGATAGGAACACATTTAAATTTAATGCCAAAGTATCTTACTTGTTGCTTGATCCAAAGGACCTGGGAACAGCATGCAGCAGCAGCCACATACTCTGCCTCTACTGTGGATAAGGCAATAGTATTTTGCTTCTTTGAGCTCCAAGAGACCAAGCTTGTTCTAGGGTACTGGTCAATGCCTGGTGTGCTTTTTTGATTAACCAAGTCTCCAGCATAATCTGCATCCGAATAGCTTACTAGGTCAAAAACATCACTTCGAGGATAGAACAAACATAAGTCATCGCTTCCCTTCAAATACCTTAGAATTCTCTTAACTGCCGTTAAGTGAGATTCTTTGAGATTTGATTGGAATCGAGCACATAAACCAACACTAAATGAAATATCGGGTCTACTTGTTGTTAAGTAAAGTAATGAACCAATCATACCTCGATATTGATTCCCATCTACACACTTACCATTTGAATCTTCATCTAACTTTGTTCCTGTTCCTATGGGAGTGTGGTTGGTTTTTTATTGTTCCAGTCCATATTTCTTCAGCAGTTCCTTGACATATTTTTGTTGATGGATCATTGTTCCTCTTTCAGTTTGCTTGATTTGCAAACTCAAAAAGAAGTTCAACTCTCCCATCATACTCATTTCGAACTCACTACTCGTAAGATCAGCAAACTCCTTACAAAGAAGATCATTAGTAGCACCGAATATTATATCATCAACATAAATCTGGACTACTAATATGTCTGTTTCTTTTGATCGAAGGAACAAGGTTCTATCAACTTTACCTCTTATGAAATCATGTGAAAGCAGGAAGTTTGACAACCTTTCGTACCAAGATCAAGGAGCTTGTTTCAACCCATAAAGAGCTTTATCAAGCTTATAAACTTGATTTGGAAATTCCGGATTTTCGAATCCAGGAGGTTGTTCCACATAGACGTCTTCAAGTAAAAAACCATTTAGAAATGCACATTTGACGTCCATTTGGTACAACTTAAATCCCATAAAGGCATTAAAGGCAATCAAAAATCTAATTGCTTCTATCCTAGCAACAGGAGCAAAGGTTTCATCGAAATCAATACCTTCTTGTTGATAATAACCTTTGGCTACAAGTCTAGCCTTGTTCCTTACCACTGTTCCATGCTCATCAAGCTTGTTCCTGAAGACCCATTTAAGTCCTATAACTTTCTGGTTCTTTGGCTTAGTCTCCAAGTGCCAGACCTTGTTCCTTTGTAACTCATTTAGCTCCTCTTGCATAGCATTGATACAATCAGCATCTTTGAGAGCTTCCATATGGTCCTTAGGTTCTGTCATAGATAAGAAAGCGTGAAAAGCACAAAAAATTTTCATTTGGGATCTCATTTGAGTTCCCTTTTCAATGTCACTTATTATCAATTCTAAAGGATGAGAATTTAGGCGTTTCCAAGGCTTTGGATCAAATCTCCTAGTTGCATCTTGAGTTTCTTGAGGTGATTGATTCACTTGATCTTCTTCAGGTTCAGGAGCTCCTTGATCTTCCTGAGTTCCTCCTGTTGCTTGTTCCTCGTGAGGATCAGGCACAGGATTATCTGGATTAGGAACTTGCTTCTTCTCTTTTCCTGCAGGGGTTAGTTCCTCATCACAATAAACTCATCAGGACGAGTTAAACCAATTTCAAAGTTATCATTATGACTCTGTTCCTGCAAGGAGTTAGTCTCATCAAATATAACATGGACACTTTCCTCAACACACATTGTTCGCTTATTATAAACATGATAAGCCTTGCTACTTAAGGCATATCCTAGAAAAATAGCCTCATCACTTCTAGCATCGAATTTTCCTAAGTTGTCCTTTCCATTATTATGTACAAAGCATTTACATCCAAAAACACGAAAGTAAGCGATATTGGGTTTTCTTCCTCTAAGGAGCTCGTAAGGTGTCTTCAAAGTGATTGGCCTTAGCATGACACGATTGATGATGTAGCATGCCGTATTCACTGCTTCAGCCCAAAAATTCTTCGGAAGACCACTTGCAATTATCATCGTCCTTGCCATATCCTCAAGGGTCCAGTTCTTCCTTTCGACTACACCATTCTGTTGTGGTGTTCTTGGAGCTGAAAAGTTATGATCTAAACCTTCATTGTTGCAAAATTCATCAAACTTGGAGTTTTCAAACTCCTTACCATGGCCAGATCTTAAATGCTTTAATTTAAAACCACTTGTTCTTTGAATCTTTTTAGCAAAGGTTAGAAATTCATCAAACGTCTCATCCTTACTATGAAGAAAAATAACCCATGTGTATCTTGAAAAATCATCTACTATGACTAATACATATCTCTTACCAGATCGACTTTGGATGCGTACAGGGCCACATAAGTCCATGTGAAGAATTTCTAATGGACTTTGTGTGCTTACCATTTTCTTGGATTTGAATGCGGATTTCACTTGTTTCCCTTTAACACATGAATCACAAACACCGTGGTTCAAAGACTTAATTGTTGGTAAGCCAACTACCAAGTCCTTCCCACTTAGTTTATGCAGTAGGGACAGGCTTGCATGACCGCAACATTTGTGCCATAGTAGAGGATCAGCTTCTATCACACTTAAGCATGTGAGATTATTCCTAGGAACAAGGTTTAGGTCGACCATATAGGTGTTCCCTTTCCTAGTTCTCTCAAGGATCTTGGTTCCTGTACTTTCATTGCTGACTATACACGATTCATTAGTAAACTTCACAGAATTTCCCTTATCGCAAAACTGAGATATACTAAGTAAACTATGCTTTAAACCCTCGACCAAAAATACATTATCTATGGAATGTGACTGAGATTTACCAATCTTACCAACTCCTACTATATTACCTGTAAGATTGTCTCCAAAGGTCACTGTTCCTCCATTGAAGACCGAGAGTGAGAGAAATTTGGATATATCTCCTGTCATGTGCTTAGAACAACAGCTATCAAAGTACCACAAGTTGTTCCCCCTCACTTCAGCCTGTACCATAGCAAACTAGTTAGTGGTAGGAACCCACTCTAGCTTGGGTTCCTTTGTTGGACTTGAGTCTTTCTTAATTTTCCAAACCTGTTTCACTAGGTACGTGTTCCTTTCAATACGTTCTTCTCTGGTGGAATAGTCAGACACAATGTGACCAGTGTTCCCACAGTAAGAGCATATTTTACTACTTGGCAGATCAACATATTATTTCTTTTTGTTCTTTTTCTTGTGATTGAAAACGAGACCATCTCTTCCTTTGTTTTGATACTTTTGTATCCATGTGACTGGATCAAGAAGTTTGTTCCTTGAGGGTTCCAGTTTCTTCCTTAATACCAGATTTTCTTGAAAAACATTTTCATAATCATTTTTCAAATTTTCAGCAATGCTTCTGGTATTATTGAAGAGACTGTTCCTTCAGCAACAAACAGTTTCAATTATGCCAATTCCAAAATCAAAAGATAATTTTTCGTTTTTGACTTTTTCAAACGCTTCTTGATAAACTCTACTCTTGTCAAAAAGTTCAAAGAATCTTTTTTCAGTATCACATTTTAATGTGTTAAGCCAATTAGAATAGTTCTTAGTAACTTCCAAGGCATTTGTTACTTGATCTCTTTTTGCACAAACTTCCTTGTAGTTATCTAAGATTTCTAATAAAAGTTTTAGTAATTGGCTTTTATTAAGTTCTGTAAGTTCCTCTTCAATGGCATTAAAACTTACCTTGGGGTTTGATGATTCCACTTTGTCCTCGATATTCGCCATGAGACATAGATGGGCAGTTTCTTCCTCAGTCTGTTCCTGCTCCTCCTCTGAGTCAGACTCTCCCCATGCTGCAACCATGGCTCTCTTCATTTCATTTCTCGAAAAAGACTTTTGTTGTTCCTTGCCCTTCTCTTTGTATTTCCCTTTTGCTTTCTCATTTTCCCATTGAGGACACTCCTTGATGAAATGATCAAGGCTTCCACACTTATGGAAACTTAGCTTCTTTGGATTTTTTGTGACCTTTCCTTTGTAATTCTTGTTGAAGAATTTTTGGAATCTTCTTACTATCATCGCAACTTCTTCATCATCAGTTTCTGAATCTTCTTGTCCCTCTGACCTGAGAGCCAGAGCCTTGGGCTTTGATGATTCAGTTTCACGAGTTTATAGATGTAACTCATGGGTCATCAAGGAACCATCAAGTTGTTCAATGTTGAACGTTGTGAAGTCCTTGGTTTCCAACAATGTCGTTGTCTTGGCCATCCATTTCTCATCTTATGGTAGACTCCTTAGTACCTTACGAACCTGTTCCTCTGGAGAGATTATCTTCCCCAAAGATTCAAGTTCGTTTATGATGTTTGAGAAGCAAGTGAGCATGTCTTGAATAGGCTCCTTTGATTTCATATGAAACAATTCGTACTTATGCATAAGCATATCGATCTTTGATCGTTTCACTTCGCTTGCTCCTTCATGAGTGATTTGAAGGAGTTCCCCAATTCGCTTAACAGTCTTGCATCCCATGACTCTGTTGTGTTCAAGGGGACCAAGACCACAATGGAGCAGCTTTTTGGCCATGTTGTTCATTTCCATTTTATTAAAGTCATCTTTGTCAAACTCGGCAAGGGGTTTTGGAATCAGTTCCCCTTTCTCGTTCTTCTTTGTGACTTCAAAGTTACCAATTTCAATTACCTTCCATACTTGGTAGTTTTCAGCTTTGATAAATATCTCCATACGATTCTTCCAGTATGGATAATGTTTGCCATTGAACATAGGTGGGCGTTGAGTTGAATACCCTTCATCAAGCTTTTCTCCCGTAGTGTTCATTGTTCCAGGTACAATCTCCTCAGTGTTAGCTGATTTCGGAGGTACTAGGCTCTGATATCAATTGTTATTCTAGTATCACTAGTACAGAATCGACGATTTGCGTCGGATGTGAGGCGCCCATTTGCGTCGGACATGGGTCCGACGGCACAGGTCTCGTCGCAGATGAAGAGACAGGATCTGCGTCGGACTAGGACACGACGCAATTAAAGAGCTATCTGTGTCGGACCCTGCCCAACATGCGACGCAGATGGACTCAGTAGCCCAGCAAGCCAGACTCATTTGCGTCGGATGTTAGTCAACATTCGACGCAAATTAACCATTTTTTATTTTAAAATATTCCATTTGCGTCGGACTTTGCCTTACATCCGACGCAAATGGGTAAATTTTGTTTAAAAATAAATTCACGTAGATTGTTCACGCTAAACGCATACACAAACCTACATTCACTAAACAATATGTTCAAAATCAACAAAAGGAAGATTAAAAACTCCAGTAATACACAATTCAAAACAGAACCTTAATCAAATTCAACAAATAACATAATCAAACGAGTACAAAAATCAGGAAAACATAATCAAAACAGGAAAACATAATCAAACAAGTATAAAAATCAGGAAAATATAATCACACAAGTATAAAAACAGAACCATAATCTATACAAAATTAAAAAACGAAATTAAAAACTTAAATATTCAGATCTAACATACAAAAAACGAAATTAAAAAACTGAACTTAAAAAAAAAAATCAGATCTAACATACAAGAATTTCGTTCTCGTTCTTCAAATCTAAATCACCAAAATCAGATCAAACTTCGTTCTCGTTCTTCAATGTGATAACAATTAAACAGCAAGAATTCGCCGCCATTGCTAATTGAGCAAGAATTCTTGAATTTGATAACAATCTCGTTCTTCAAATCTCATTCTTGCCCTCAATTTCACTGAGTTCTCGGTCTTTCTTCTCTTGCTCGAGCATGTCGAGCTTTTACTTTGCAAAATCAACGAAATTGAATTCGCCGCCTTTGCTAATTGAGGAGATTGGTTGGTGAGAAGAAGAAGGAGAAGATGAAGAATGGTAGAGAGAGAGAGAGAGAGAGAAGTGGTGAAGATCTGGTGGTATGAGAAAGAGAGAGGGAGAGGGAGGAGAGAGAGAGAGAGAGAGAAAAACGGCTTGTGTGAATTTCGGTGGACGCGTTTTAATTTGCTAGGGTTTGGCTCGCTTATCTGCGTCGCACATATTGGCCATGCGACGCAGATAAGCCCAATTCATTTTCTGGTAAAAAAAAAGTAGTAGGTTACATTTTTTATATCTAAAAATTACCCAAATAGTCTGCGTCGGATGGGCCATAGGGTCCGACGCAAATATTCGTTTGCATCGCACTAAAGGAAGGTGCGACGCAGATAGCATGTCTTTTGCGTCGATTCCATGTTGTATGCGACGCAGATAGGTCTTCAGCGACGTTTGTCCTATTATGCGACGCAGATGGTGAGACGCAAATCGTCGTTTTTCTACTAGTGTATGAACACTAGACCAACTACAAGAGGGGGGTGAATTGTAGTTGAAGGGAAATTTTCGAATTGTATTGCGGAATTAAAACAAACAAAAAATAGAAAGAGATAAACACACGAGATTTTTATAAGGAAAACTTCCTAGGCCCAATAGGAAGAAAAACCTTGACCACGAGGGATTTTGACTCAAACTCTCTTTACTATAATAGGCCAAAAAACTCAATCTTTTTACAACCTATTAATGGACCTCCTCTGTTCCTCTAGGAACTAGTTCCCAGTCACCCAGTTCCCCCTGAACTGATGACACTCACTTTGACTTCACTCGAAGTCTTCTCTTTTCTCTTTTTCTTTCTCGCTCTTGATTACAAGGATATTATCTTAATTTTCTCTCACCCAAACACTATGAATATTACAAAGATATGTATTGTAGGAGAAGAAGAAATTACAGAAAAACTTTCAATATAAAAGATTAACTTTTGAATGCGTGAAAGTTCTTTGTTTTTCTACAAAACTATCTTCTCTTTAAATAGTTGTTGCTCTATCATCTTCTTCTGGAAATGTAATGCTCCATGTTCTCCTTGATTAGCGTGAGTGGAGTAATGGAGATCATGGCCTGATTTTCGCTGCACACACTCCACGAACATTGCAACGAGAAATAACAACCTCCACTATCCGTTAGTGGGCAAAACACATGCAGGTAGTTGAGTTTGTTGGAGAACTTCAAACGGTTTGTTCCACTTTACATGCCACGCTCATTCAACCTATTTTCAAGCACTAACAACAACAACAAAATATCTAATAACGTGGAGAATCTTTTATTCAAATATTCTAAGTTACTAGAACATTAAACATACCATATGATAAAAATTCAAAGTGTATAAAAATAATATCTTGACTTAGATTAAATAAATAATCTTTCTCCACAAGATATATATGCAAAAATAAACATTACATTATTTTTGGAATTTTATATTTTTCGCAAAATAAAAACTATACTACAACCTAAGTATTTTGCATCATCAAAACATGGAATACAACACTTAATTACAACTGAAAGTTCTCTCCACAAAGGTCTTCTGTCAATTATAGTGTGCGAGCCATAAACTGTTAATAATCTAAATGAAGTAGTTACTGTAGCATTTTATGAACCACAATCAGATGCTCAGGTTTGCTAATAACTTGAACCTTCACTTCACCAAGTTTCCATCCTATCCAGATTCTCCCGCTAGGGGAGTGACTGCAATTATCATCCCAATTCCACATCACACCCAACTTTCGTAGTCTAACTCTAAAAAAGGGCACATACATTAACATGTTGCATCCTAAAAAACTGTTTTATCTCCTTTATTTTGATGGGATCATTCATCCCTCTCATATTCCATGCTATCAAAATCATTAGAACAAATAAGGGTTTGGTCCCTTAGCACCCCAGGCAACCCTGATCCTAGAGGTGATCAAATGACGGGTCGGGTCGCGCCTAAGAAAATTTACCCATTAGCTAGGCCGGGCTAAAATTCCGAGCCAAAAACGAGCCGGGCCAAAATTTCAACTAAAAAGTCATTTTTAGCTTGCCTAAAACCTGTCCCAGACCAAAAAAAAATTGGGTAGGACTGGGCCCGAATTCGGGCCCAAAGAATTTGCCCCATGCCCGGGCATATTTATTGTAGAGCCGGGCTCGCGGGCTGGGCTCACTTTGATCAGCTCTACCTGAGCCATGTCCACTTCTGGCAGTTTGGTAAGAAACATGTTTGCCTTTGTCTTTGGATTTCCTTGTCACCACTTTCCAAGCTCCTCCCTCCTCCTCATTAGTCTTCTAAGCTGGTGTATCAAATGCAGTGACTATAGGTGTAGCTATTGGATTGACCTCTCTACCAGGATCTACTGCAAGGCTAGGTTCACTAGATATACTAGGATAAACTAACAAAACAGGTTCACTAGTAATAGCGTTTACTACATTGTGATAAATTATATGAACACCAAATGTTATCGGAGCTGTAACTTCCTTTTTTCCAGTAAGTTTTGAAACCCATTTCTGAGTCAATCTCCCCTGAGGTTTAGCTTTCACTATTCTGGGTTCGCAATTATGTGTAATGGTAAGACATTTAGCACGGTATGGAGGAAGCCAATCATAAACCACTTTTTGAATAAAAGTAGTTCCATCAGGCTCCTCTATACTGATTTCCTTAAGGACCTCCTTTGTTACATCTAATTCAACCAAAATTCTAGCAAAGGAAACTCTCAACGCTTTGGATGTGCACTCATCAGCATATATAGGAACTCCTCGTAGGCCGCCAATCCTACTAAGAGAGTCCTTGCTCCAACAATTAAGAGGTACATTAGGGAGTTTAACCCAAATAGGAATATTTTTCAGCATTCCTTATGGAAATTAAAGCTAGCAGTCCATTGTTTCACAATAATTGGTTTTCCATAGAACAAGTGAGGGCCAGCATAAAGAACCATATCCCTATCTTCACTAGATTCAAGTTTAATCACAAAATACCCCTCTTCATGTTTAAACTTTGGAGGTTCATTTAATAGGCTTCATTGCGACTTCACATAAGCATTCATAGCTATTAGAGTAGGATTTTGACCTTGATTTCACTCAGTTTTGTAACTTCATAGTCTAGCTATGGGTTTACCTTCCATAATAACAGGTGCAACAAAGTTAAGCCCCATACCTTTATCTGAAATCGTTTTTGAGAGGTAAATCCTTTCCATTTCTGCCTAGCGTCTTCAATCAGGTTTTCATCAGCTGCTAAAATTGCTATATTCGGCATTGAAATAGTAGCCTCAGCAGGTGTTATAATAGCAGGGGTTCAGTCGTAACATTTTGAGTTACTGTTCCATTCACATTCTTCATTTTGCTCACATTAGCAGCTGAGCTAGTGCCTTGGTTTGGTTTTACAGTCTTTCCCGGTGTCGGCGAGCTACTTGCCGACGCCACAGTGTTCTTCTTCTCCCCATTGGGCAAAGCAGTGCACAATGGCAAAGCACCTTATTGTGCACCACCAGAGCTTTCTTAAGTCAAAGGTAATTTCTATCACTAGTGGAAAAAAACGCAAAGGCTGCGATGCAAGGGTTGCGGTTTATTGCAAAACGCAGCCCTTAATAGTGAAGGGCTGCGGTTAGCCCAAAAACCGCAGCCCTTTAGTAATAAAGGGCTGCGGTTTTGGGCTTAACCGCAGCCCTTTAGTGAAGGGCTGCGGTCTATGTTAAAACCGCAGGCCTTAGTTCTTTTTCACTTACACACGAAAGTTTCCCGCAAATACTATCATACTCACCAAAACCCAACTTTTCCCCCTCTCTCTCCCCAGTCCCCGATTTTCCCTCTATCACCTCATCAAACCCGCATCCCCATCTCTCTCTTCGCATCTCTGCTCACCCTCCGCCGCCGTTCTCGCCGGAGCTTCTCTCACGTGCTGTTGCGCGCTTCCGTCACTCATTTTGTTCGCGAAGATCCAAGCTCGAAAATCGCGTCTTCAATGGTGTCGAATTTCTAGGGTTTTCCGAAAACGATCGGAAATTGCAGTAAACGACACTGAGAAGAGATAGAAAGAGATCAATCGATTATGGAATCTCGACCTTCCCTTTCGGGAAGGTTTAACATCGAAGCAGCAACATCGAGTACTTCATCATCATCTTCACCACCAGCAAGAGAAAATAGTATCTCAAGAACAAGTTCAAATTCATCTCTTTCAAGTAAGTCAGTTTTCGAGCATAATCTTTCATCAATTCTTAACAATCCACACTCTTCTCGATCTAGCGATGCTTCTTCATGGCTTGGATGGTGGTCTTCTTCAACCTCGGTACCTTTGCGATTTTGAGCTTGAAGATGGGGGCGACGTTTGCGCTGCCCCGCCCTTTCTCAACGATGAATGAGAATTTGGTGCTTCAGGAGAGGTTGTCACAGTATTTGGATGTGGTGGAGATGCATTTGGTGAAGGAGATCTCGTTGCGGTCGAATTCTTTCTTTGAGGCTCAGCAGCAGCTGGGGGATTTGAATGTGAAGATTGTTGAAGGGTGTAAGAGGATTAGGGAATTGAAGGAGACGATTAGGCTGTTGGATGCTGATGTTGTTGGGTCCGCGAGGCAGATTCAGGAGTTTAGTTCAATGAGGAGCAACTTGTTAGCGCTTCAACGTAAAACTCGAGCTTATATTATACGTTAATCAAGCTCTCGGCGCTCTTAAACCGGTAATTTCTTGTTTGATCCCTATTGTGCTTTGTTCTTGTTTATCTTTAGCCGTATGTAAGTTTGTGTTGTTTTTTGCAAGTGGTTTGATTTGTATTAAGTTAGAAATTATATTAATAACAGTTGATAATGTCAAGACGAATATCGGCCTTTCTTTTGGTCGCATACAATACTTTGTAGACGGTAGATAATAGAATAGTATTTGGCGGCTAAACTTTTATTATTCTTTGGCTAGAGAAGGTGAAACGTTTAAGTGTGGTTTAGCTGTTACGCAGCCTTCACGTTCCTAAAGAATCCATATGGACTTGCAATCTGCTCCTTGAATTTCATGAGTTTGTAGTTGGTGACTTAAGGACTTGTACAAAGATATCAAATGGTCTACTCTTGCTTCCAACCATGGGGTATGAAGCTAATGATTGGCTATGACTTATGAGTTCGACAATTAGTGTACAATTATGACACAAAAACAAATGTAAAAATGTGTGGAGAATATTTAGTAAGGATAGTGAGTCCCCCCGACCAGCCCCCCTCCCCTCGCCGCACTCCCCCTAATCAGCCCCTCCCCTGCCGCACTCCCCCGCCAGCTCCCCTCCCGCTGCACTCCCCCTGCCACCCCCTTCCCACTGCACTCCCCCGACCGGCCCCCTCCCTGCTGCACTCCTCCCCCCCTCCCCGCTGCACTCCTCCCCCCTCCCGCTGCACTCCCTCCTGCTAGCCCCCCCTCCTGCCGCACTCCCCCGACCCGCCCTCCTCCCTGCGCACTCCCCCGACCGCCCCCTCCCCCGCTGCACTCCCCTGCCCCCCCCTCCCCGTTGCACTCCCCTGCCGCCCCCTCCCCGTTGTACTCCCCCGACCAGCCCCCTCCCCGCTGGCACCCCCTTGAGCAAGTGTCTTCAATCTGTACATTTCTTTCCTCTCTCCTCTCAATTTGTGTTTTTCTCTTTAATTTTGAATTTCTCGCTTCTTGATTGTGGCCGATTTTTTTGGAAATTGAAGGTTATTCAAGGAGATTGTATGGCTGTATTGTACCTTGAGTTTTAATTTTAGTCAATTTAATCTGATTCTATACTAGGGTTTTTGTTTGATTTTCAATGGAAGATTGAATTAGGGTTTCGATCGAAATTTGGGTAATATGACGTTAGTGAATACCTAATAAACCTAAACAAAAACCCGAATCCCCCTCTCTCACACTCGCGCCCCTGCATCTCTCTCCGACGTCGACTGCGGTCTGGGTTTGCTCGCCGCTTCGTCGCTGCTGTTCTCCTCCTTCCCTCAGTCTTCTCTCCTCAGCGCCTCCTTCCCTCACTCTTTTCCTTTTTTCATTTTCGTCGCGCAACCACCGTGCTGCAGTAATTGTAGGGCGGCTTGAAAGCAGCTTCTCACGAATGTCCTCTCTGGCGCCGTTCACGAATGTCCTCTCTGGCGCCGTTCACGAATGTCCTCTCTGGCGCCGTTCACGAATGTCCTCCAACTCAGGTATTTCTCTCTTTCTCCCTTATTCTTCTTTAATTTGTCTGATTTTTTAGGGATTTCGTTTTTTTTTTTTGCGAATTTCTTCATTTGATTGTGTGATTTGTTTTGCAATGTGATGGATTTAGCATCTGAATTAGGTTTTCTTTAGTATTGGGTTCATCTAGGAAGTATTTCAATAGAAATTAGGCTCAATACATTTTTCAAGCATCTATCACAAATAATACGAGCACCTATAAGCTTCAGTAGTCCTTTTCATGTGCGTCTATTTAGAGGGGAAGCGTACACTAGCAAGTACAATACGATTCAGTTCTCAAGAAGCTTGTGAAGGAAGATAGAGAGTGGATATTCATACATAGTATCTTTCCAACAAGATATGACATTTTCGATTTGATTTATATCTCGGATGTTCTCGAAGTATCGAATATGTGTGTTTTTGATCATCATATTTCTTTTAACTATTTCGTATATCGATTGTACGCTCGCATCTTTCTATCTTCATTCTAATTTCCTTCCTCAATCTCTTACTAGATGCTACAACAATCCAACATTAACACCTTTCAATAAATAAACACAAAATAAAGTAGATTAGAGTTGTGGATATTCATCCATCTTCTGCTTTTATATTGTATCTCCTGCACTAGTAGTATTGGGAACTTATCCTTAATTAGCCAAATTTATTGTGTTTGTTTACTAAATTATTGTGCGTGAATTGAAGTTTTATTCGGTGGTATTGTCTTTCGGATTTCGAACTATTCGGTGTATTGTTTTTAGAGTGCGTACTTGGCTACTTGATCTTCTCAAGTTTTCTTATGTTTATATTTGAATGGTCAAGCTTGGAGAATCTTGGTTTGGACCCCAATGTTGAAATTGTCGTTTATTTATAGAGTTGATTATTATATCCTTTCCTTTTATCAAAGAAACAATACATAATTAAAATTCCGGATATGCCTTATAATTTCGGATTTTATATTGTTATAATGTTGAAATGGTCAAGCATTGTCATATTGTTAACTAGTATATGCCTTATAATTTGGGATTCGGAAACTAAAAATTGACGGTGATATTGAATATGTTCTTTCGGTTGAACAAAACATTATTGATTGAATATTGGGGTTGTTTTCGATGCAGGCGTTGCAGGGGTTAACTTCATTAGAGTAAGGCATTTATATTGATTTGTATTAATCTCTGGAGTATGAAAAAAGGTATGTGTTATTCTTTCTCTTTTTTTGTGCTGCTTTTGATCGAGTTATGTTTTAGAAATTAGAACCCTTTTATCCGAAGTTGATTGTTCGAGGATGAACCTTATTTTTTCCCCTTTCCCCTTAGTTGAAGATGATTGTTCGAGGAATTAGTATGGGCATTGTTGCCCCCTTTGGGATCATGCTGGTTTTGTTTAATTGTTTTTTGCCGTCATTGCTTACTTCATGCATAAAGTTGGTGAATTTAGTTAGTTATTGATATTTGTGGGATTTCTTGGCCTAATATCTGAACTTACTGAACTTATTTGAACTTATTGAAACTTATATAAGGTGTTATAAGTTAGAACTTATCTAAGCTTAACTAAACTAATTATATAAACTTATTAAACGTGAAATTATTTTTCTAATGCGAAGAGAGAACTCATAGTTAATACAACTTAAAAGTAAAAAAAAAAAAAGAGCAAAAGCATATTTATTTTTCAAGGCTAGCTTTTCAAGAGTATTTTGCGAGAATCAAACTTACCAAATTGATGATTGAAGCTAAGGTTCCAGTTATTTTTCAAGGCTAGATTCTCATGATTTAACCTTCTAAAGTTTGATATTTGATCATTTCCATTTTGTGAATGCAAAGAATTGATGAAAGATGATTGAACATTCCACATATTAGCCAATTCATGTTAATATTAACCAATAGCTATAGTGATTGAATGGAATAAGGTTAAAAGTCCCCCACCCTCCCCCCCTTTGCTGCACTCCCCCCCTTGCACACCCCTAGCCGCCCCCCGCTGCACACCCCCATCTCCTCCACCTGCTGCACTTTCCACTCTCCCCCCGCTACACTCTCCACTCTCCCCCCGCTGAGATATGTCCTAAGCAACAAATCTAGAGAATGAAGATGCTAGAAGTCTATGACCTAAGAATACTTGATACGTCATTTACCTTTTTTGATGATCTTGATGATGTAAACCAATGAGATGGTCTCGTTGGCTGGAGCATGGACAAGAAAAGTTAGCCAAAAATGTATAAGAGAAACATTTTATACTGTTTTAAGGAAATAATCTAAGAAATCTACCATTACCTGAATCTGATTTAAGTTTGCTCTTCTTTTTCTGTGTAAAAAAAAAGGTTACCTAGAACTTACAGACACAATTGGGACAAGCACAAAAGGCACACTCTTTATGATGGTAAAATATTACTTACAGTGATTTTTTCATTAAGACCCTGCATGGAAGGATGCTTTAATTATATATATAGTTATTTGGTTCCGCATTGGCTCATCTCGTGGTAAGAACCTATTAATGAGCTGAAACAAAACTTAAACTCATAAGTTAGAGGAAACCTAAAACCCAGAAGTAGAATGTAAGTGGGGTGATGTTGGTCTTGATGAAATGAATGTTTAATATGTTGGGTCATGTTGCTTTTTTGTTCTGCTGAGATTTTTTTTTTTAAATTGGCGAAAGTTTGTTTCTTTCATTTGTGAGATTGTGTGTTAGCACCTTTAAGAGACAAAGAATCAGAATGTGAATGTTTAATTTGATTTTAGTGAATTAGATCTTTGTTTAATTTGATTACTTTTGGTGGTTTGATTTTAGTGAGAGAGAGTATCAGAGAGGAGATGATATTTCGTGGTATCCAGATGGTGATAAGACGGTTCCCCCGCCCCCCCCCCTCCCTCGCCGACTTGAACTATCTCCTCCCCCGTCCCTCGCCCTGCCCGCCCCCTCCCTGCTGCACTCCCCACGACCAGCCCCTGCGACCCTCCCCCCCTGCTCTCCCCCTGCCGCACTCCCACCCCGCACTCCCACCCCCGCACTCCCCTTCCCTGTTGCACTCCCCCTCGCACTCCCCCCTCACCGACCCCCTGTGACCCCACCCCCTCACTAACCCCCCGCAATCCCCCCCACGACCCCGCAAGCCCCCCCTCCCCCCCCGCAATCCCCCCCTCACCGACCCCCGATCCCCCTCCCCCCTCACTCGACCCCCCTGACCCCACCCCCTCACCGACCCCCGCACAACCCCTCACCTGACCCCTCGTGCCCACCCCCCCCCTCACCGACCCCTGCGCCCCCCCTCCCGACCCCCTGCAATCTCCCCCTCACCGACCCCCTGCCAACCCCCCTCACCGACCCCCCTGCTGCCCCCCCTCCTCATCGACCCCCTGCGACCCACCCCCTCACCGACCTCCCTGCAGCCCCACCCCCCTTACCGACCCCCCGCAGCCCCACCCCCTCCCCTCGACCCCCTGCAATCTCCCCCCTCACCGACCCCCCCTGCACAACCCCCCTCACCGACCCCCCGCAAGCCCCCTCCCCGATAGTGCAATTTGAACTAGTACTCAAACGAGGGAGTATATAGTCGTACTTGATACTCCCTTGTACTTTGTCGCCTTCATAATACCCGTGTGTTTAAAGGTGTTGGGGCAATTGGATGATGATATTTTTTGTATATGTGATGCCGTTTGTTTTATATTTAATATATGGATGTGAAGGTTGGTAATCGGTTGCGATATCAAAGCTACCAAGCACTAAGTGGTTGTTGGTTGTTTATTGGTTTAGTTAAGCTCTTGTGCGGTTGCACCTCAAACAATTTGAAAATTTTGCATCTAAGAATTTGTGAAGAAGAAAAAGATATGGATGGGCCGTACAAGAGGATCTTTGCTCCTCAAGAAGAGAAAATATGAAGTTGTCAAATTGAATTTAGCGGAGTACCATATTTTTGTAACTTCCTATATATTTGTAATGAAAAATGATACTTTTCTATATATATAATTGTTTGGGGGGTCATTTTGGGCTAAAAAATGCAAAAAAAGAAAAATTTTTTTATTTTTTTTTTTGGGTCACAAGGGGCTGCGGTTCGGGCAAAACCATGACCCTTGGTTGGTTAAGGGGCTGCGGTTAAGGGCAAAAACCGCAGCCCTTAGTGAGTTAAGGGTCGCGGTTTTTGCCCTTAACCGCAGCCCTTAACCAACCAAGGGCCGCGGTTTTGCCTCGACCGCCCCTTAACGCGCTAAGGGCTGCGGTTAGAAACCGCAGCCCCTTCCTAATTGCTAAGGGCCGCTAGTCCTAATGGGCCGGTCAAAAACGCAGCCCTTGGGCCCTTTTGACCGCAGCCCTTGGGCTTTTTTCCTCTAGTGCTATTAGCACAATTACTTAATCTTCAAGAGTGATAATTGATGAAGGGTTCTTGTAAGTTGTAAAATGGAAAAGTAAAAAACAAAAAACATATTAGTAGAGATAAAAGGTTTAAAGCAATTGTTTCGAAAAATATAACCTATCAAATTCGAACTAGAGGTATAAGATTTTACCATCGAAAACACTTACCACAAAGTCATAAGATTTTCTATTGTACATGAAGGCGTTAACTATATTTTGAGGCCCTTATTTGTTAGAGGCCTTGCCCCCCCAAAAAAAGGCCTATAACCACCCTTGTATAAACGTGGTGCACTCTCTAGTGTAGAAACATATATAAACTATAAAGTCAATCAATTGTACTATCAAGTATCAACCATAACAAACAAATATGTGAGAATAAAAACTAGCCGAGCATACAAGCTTTTCTTTTTTCTTCTCTTTTTTGAACGGTAGCCCTACGCCAAAGCTTGACAGTTGCCAAAAACGCAAATGAAAGACGGATTTGGTATTTCGGTACATTTAGGATCATTACATTTTCATATACATTTTTTTTCCTGTTTTCTTTGTGCATGAAAATCTCTATACTCCAGAAGGAACTGCACGTATCAAGCACGCTATATGTCTTGGAAGAATAATACACTTTTTGTACATCATAACAACAGAAACACATAGCATTTTGTATTCCCTCATTTCCTGTACAAGCCTATACCAATATTTCCCCCACCAACTTGGTTTTCCAAGAATTGATTCAATCAGAGATGACCACTATACAGTTGCAGAAGATCAGAAACAAAAAGAGGAAGATTATATAAAGAATAGTAAAAAAAAAGAAAGAAACCTAGCCTAATGATGGAACTATCTACTCGACTTGGATTCCACTTCTGCGTTGTGATTTGTAGGCCAAGATTTGCCTACAGATTCGTCTACTATGATTTCTTGACTAAATTCACTTTCTGCCAAAAAGGAAGAAAGGAGTTAGCTGACCAATATACCAAATAATTGATACTAGTAAAATAAAATATAAAAGGAAAAAAAAAGGAGATCATAAAAACCTGTCTTAAGCTCTTGCGTGTGTCTTAAGGTGTCTTCATCATCAGAAAGGTACTGAGATTTCCTTCTGGAGCGACCGTAAGTAAGCCATTCAAACTGACTATAAGCAGTTTGAAGCCGTTGATATATTGCCTCCATCCTCCCACTTTGCTCATCCTGCTGATCCAAATCAATAAGAACCTGCATCATGTGATACAGCAGACTAGTCAGTCCTTATTCACTTCACGTGATTACAGGAAAGGGGTAGAGATAACTGATGGGAGTGCACCCCAAAATTTGACTATGTTACCTCAGCAGCAATGTTTCCGTAGACAGGGAAAAATCTCCGCCTACAGTATTCGTTGAATAGAAGTGTACATATGGCCAATGGAATAGTAAATCCAAAGCAGACTGTTGACCTTTTCAACACAAAGACGCCCATAGCTATAATTTGTGCAAGTACCAGAGAGAATATTGTTGAGGTTTGGACAATGGGCCAATATTTACCACCACTATCATATTCCGTGATATAAACATTGATGATCTGAGGAGTTATGTGCAAGGGAACACATCAGTGCCAGTATTAGCAAAGTTGAATATACATACCTCCTACATGATGCATAAACTCAAACCCAAAATGAACTTTTTGCATAATGGATTTCAGACATTATTGTTCATTTTATTAACTTCTAGATATGCTCAAGTTCGATGAGATTTTCAAATGTAAATGCAAAATCATACGATCACTTGGCTTTTCTTTCCACAATGCCCAGCCATTATTCATCTACTTTCCGCGGACTTTTATCTTCTTACCGTAAGAGAACATAAAGAGATCATCTTTCCTGTCTCACACATAAAGTTACCCATATTCATTATCTCTGAACTTTCAACTACTATTAATGTGTTGCATCAATATCTTACTGAACTTCCTTCTCACGAAATCCTATGCACCATCAGGCGTCAGATTGTGAACCAAAAAAGAAAACCATTTAATAACCAATGACTTAGTTTTGCCATTTAATAACCAAGAAACAAAGTTTATTCAAAGATGATCCTCTAGTATTTCTTCATACTCATGATCAACTATGCTCAAAAAGGGAGTGTCACAATATGATATATTTATGTACAATATTATGAACAATAATTAGAAGGCTTATCATTATCGTTTGCTCCCTATGTAAAGTTAAACAGGATTAAATGCAGATGAAAGAAACATGATCGACGGGTATGATCAATTTGGAAACAGTTGTGCATCATGCAGAGAAAACACCAGGCTTTTTCCAAGGCAAACCTTTAACTGATCACTAACAGAAAGGCAAAAGCAATGCAACTTCACAATAAGAAAATATACCTGATTGCGATACACAAGATAAGCAAGACAGAAATACACCAGCAATAATGGGAGAATCAAAGGTGCCAAGATTGAAAAACTCAAACCAAGAAGTCCAAATAAAAGAATTCTTGGGACTTCAGAGTGATACGGAAAAGTGTACTCTCCGTCAAATGGGCCATGGTCCTTCCTAAGAATGACCTTATAGATGAAGTTACAGAGAAGTGGATAGAGTTGCACAACTTCGCATGCCAAACTGGTCCAACCTGATGTCAACACATAGGTCATAAAGAATTTGACCTGCAAATATTTAGTCACTAATACAAGTAAGACAACCTCTTGCAACATCATCTAAACCAAACCAGAGATCATTATGAAACACAAAGGATCAGTCACAATTGCAGAGCATGTATACAGGACGAACTCATATTTAGGGCTTATACTAAATATTCAAAAATATACAGCGAACAATTATATTGTAGTCCTAGAACCCAGTGCAAGAGGATCTTGCCAAAGCCAGTCTAGGAAGGCATGCATAATATACGCAGTCTAATTCACAAGTGAACCCCATGACCTCAGTCCTCATGGGCTCAATGAAAAAATTCTAGGCCATCCAAATGTGCAAGTCAAACTACATCATCTGACAAAATTTAGAAAAATTTGAAAAAAAGATAATCAGTGGCATTTGAAAAGCATGCAAGCAGGATGAAACATTTATGGAACTTCGGTATATTGGAAAAATATGTTATGCCCATCATATCCAACTCACAGTGGTTGATGGATATCAACAACAACATAGAACCCTATACTCTATAGTTGTAAAAAAAATACTTATAGAACGTTATGTATGAGGGTCCTATCAAAGCCAGTCTAGGAAGGAAGTCTAATTCCACTTAGATTTTTGGGTTTCCATGCTTTGACTTTGTTGTCTCTTACTCTCCTCCGTTTCTTTTTAGTTTACTCACTTCACTTTATGGGAGAACCAAGGAGAAAGTACAAAAGTATGAGAGAGAAACTGAAAAGGTGGAAAGAGAATCTAAAAAGTGAGAGAAGAAACTAAAAAGTGGGTTAAAATATTAAAAAGTGGATGACATGGGTGGAAAAAGAGGGAAAAGTAGATGAGACATGTTACCAAGAATAGAAAAAGCAACAGCGTGTAAATTAAAAAGAAACAGACTAAAAAGGAAATTGATTAAAAAGAAACGGAGGGAGTATTCAGTAATCAAGACTAAGCGAAACTAAATAGAACAAAAAAAAGGCTGCTATTACTTATTAGCTCTCACCTCTTCAAACTCTAATAAGTACTCATTAAAATGATCATATACTGTTAACTGCTCAAGTATTATCATGGACAAAATGAACCATTAAATTTTTTAACTTAGATCTACAGAAACTAAGCTGACCATCTTTGTTGAAAGTCATTGAAGAGAGAAACAAAATGGATCGAGAAAAGACATATTTGAAATAAAAAAAGAAGAGCAATAATGCGAAGGTATCATGATATTTTGGAAAATTGGCTGGGAGAAGATTGTTGTAGAGCGAAGATGGATTGTCTAGGTCTCCAATTGATTTTGCACAATAAACTCAGAGTATATTTGGGTATATATCCAATTACATTTCATCCTTTTTAAACAAAAAAGAATATTTCTAGTAATGAATCTCACTGATGAATAACAATTCTATCTTTTTGAATGGAATAACTTTCTTTAGCAAGAAAGCTCACCTCTCTTCATATCACCACTGAATTTATATATCAAGAGATCACACTAAACAAAGCTTTTATTTCACCTAAATATTATACTAAATAATATTATGCAATGCATCCTGTGCATTGCATGGGTCTAAATTCTAATTTTGTTGAAAAGAGAGGAAAGGATAACAACTACAGGACAACAATTCCTCACCCCTCACAAAATCTAAGCTCTAAGGAGAGACCCGCATAAATTGACACCAAATTTTCCAACTTTGAGACACTATGAATTGGATATAGATACCTTATTCTAATGATATGATAAATGTTAGTCACTATAAACTGGTTCATCTTTGAGGGCAGAATTAATATCATATCCAATATCCAACTTGATTTACTAACACTTGCCCACATCACTCGTTATTCTAAACTCATCCAGCAAAAAGTCCCCACCTTCATAATAATTATCCCTTGAGAGAACATAAGAAATAACCATTGTCCCTTGAAAATGCCTATGCTGTCACAAAAAAAAAGCAACGGATGAAATGTAATCTTAGAGCCCTGCACAATAGTAGTGGCAACATTTATCAACAACTCCACTGCAGATTGCACCTACACCCTTTTAATTTTCACCAATTATTCACATTTTGACCCTGCAAACCACTTACACCCCACACAGGTAAATCAAACTCACGTCTTCAACTCCATAAGTGGCTACTGGATCATTTGCTTGAGAATATTATGCATTAGCCTGTCTAAATAAGATTCCAAGCACAAAAATATGTGTTGACCTGAACAAAGAGAGCTTATTGGTACAACCTATGACTCACGACACCCTCGCCAGCCAAATAAAAAAACAGGTGCCAAAGTAAAAAATAATACAACCTTGTCACTGTAACACTTTTTGTTTGCAATAGCTAACCTGAACTAGGGTTACATTTTTGTTTGCTTATCAATTTTGGCGCTATCAAAGTGCTTCTTTGTGAGGAGGAGGGGGTATTAAAAGGAAAACTATGATTTCAAGCACCAATAACTGAGAACTGAGCAAAACTATAAAACAAAAACGCAGACTCTTACCGCTGCTGGCACTGCTCCAGCTGCAAGTTGTAGAGGTATGTCTTTCGGTTGGGAAAAGACGCTCAACTTATTGAGCACAGTTCCAGATGCAATGTTAACAAAGAAAACATTCCAGATTGTGAAAAATAAGACTTTGCAGCAGGCACCCTTTTTCCTCCCACTTCGAGAGATTGACCCCTCAATTGTTGAAAAGAGTATCATCAATGGTGGAACAGTATAGAAAAACAATACCAGTATGACACTAGGAAGGTACCCTGTAACCAGCTGACTCACGTATTTCCTGAGAAAACGAAACAAAACAAAACATTATAAAGGATGATGTAATATGAATCGATTCACATTTGAAAACTACTTGCTCATATAACGCCAGCTCGCCTTTCTTGTCTAAGCAGTCCATTTGTTGGACAGAACAGCGACCAAGTTACGTTCTAGATGAATGATAACAGAATTCAGCTTCACAATACAAGGATGACTCAGGCAAAACAAAGAAAGGCATATTGATGGTGAAGATGTCACCCCAATCTTTCAAGGAAACTGACTGTTTTATTTATCATTTTCTTACTTCCAGCTTTACTTAAATTCATGACACTGAAAATTGTTCTAGCCAGAATAATAGACAATGAGCCAACAGTTCCTAGGTTAATGACACATCAAAGATGATCAAAATGCCAATTGCCAGCATTCCACAGCTCAATAAAGGTTTCTGATTAAAATGACCCTACTTAAAAAAAAAGGGCCAGAAAGCAAAATATTATCAGCAACACTAAGTTCAATGACACGTTGACCCTTGATCAAAATGGCAGCATTCCACACCTCTTTTAGGGCTGCATTCCAGCTTAAAAATGATGCACATTTGACACGTAACTTAACATAAATTATCGCAACTTTAAACCATCTTCCAAAGATTATCCTAACATTTTGATCATATTGGAATAATCCTAATTTGGATCATACACCAAAAATGGATCAGCGAAGGCAAGACAAAAAAAAAATTGGATTATTTTGAGAAAGTCTTCCCAAAACTTGGGATTATTTCTAAATTATCCAAAGTTGGAATATTTTGAGAAGATGGGTGAAAGTTGGGAGTCTCCATGTCAATTTTCCTATTAGATATTATATGTGTCCCACAGTGCTTTCATTAAAGTTTTAAGGCATTTCCTGCTTAGGAAAAACAATTTACTCAATTTTAATGGCTTATTCAGCTCTTAATAATCATCTCCGTGCCAAAGTACCAACACAGGGATGCTGGAGAAAAGACATTTCCACTTTTCTTCATGAGCCATACTAGAGCATTTTAGTTCTTTAAACTGCTAGCAGCCTAGCACCTAGTAGTGTCTATGTAAAGTATGTCGGCAAAATTTAGTACTGCCTGACGGAATTCAGAATAATGCTAAATTCCTTTGTACTTTTGCATTGCCTTTATAGTTCATGGATGACATTCCTCATATTAACTTTTCACCTGCACCTAAGCAATGTATATACTACGCAACCACAACAAGCTTTCGATCACTGGTGAGGAAAACAGCAAAGCATACTAGCTGAAAATAGTCCAAATCCTCATTCTCATCATGTCACTTACTTGTTTAGCAGTCCTCTCAAGAAAGGAAATGTCACTTGGAGTGTATTTAAATTAGCCAAACTTTGCACAAGAGCAACGGGAGCTATAAAGAAAACCAGGAAAGCTGCAGTAGCCAGAAGAGTCGCTGTCCTCCGCAACCAGAATTGTCTATATGGAATTGCGAGGTTTGGCCAATATATATCACGTGGCTCTGGGGCCTGATGTGTAACCCACAACATTGGGTTTGATGATTGAAGAGCCCGGGCAGCACAAGCAGCCGCATAGCGGGTTTTAAAAAACACAAAAGCAGCTGGACACTCCTGGAACAAAAAGCAGCTCAAGCTGTCAAAAGAAGTAATAGTTACTTCCAAGAGTACCACATAACTACATAAAAATAAAGACATTCCATATGAAGACATATGTGAGAACTGTCAAAGCTACAGAACAAATACATCACTTCTAAACATGAAGAAATAACCATTAAAGGAGAGTGGGCGGGAGAAGAGGAAGCTCAAGTGCTCAACAACATATATGATCCAAAAATGGCACAGGACAATGGAACTACTCATGTACTTCACCAGAAACTGCTAATAATCCCAACCCCAGTTAAGCTAATTTATTTGTGTGCAACTGAGGGGATCCAAGACAGACAACAACAGTAAATGATCACTAGATGGAGATTGCGAGTAAAAAGTTCTGAAACAAAGAGAACACCACATGTCAAATCATTGCCCAGTGCCCACTAATGAAACATAAAGTAGCATATTAAATACTTTAAGTGAAACAATACCAAATTACATTGCATAGAAAGTAAAAGAACATACTGGAAGCAACTGCCACTTACCATAAATCAAAGATTCCCTGTGTTGTGTTAATATTCAAGCGGAGCCAAAATGACATTAGAGTTATCTTATATCACTATAAACTATATCAGAGTTATTTTCCACACATCCAACACCCCATCCCACATTGGCAGGAGATCTTTAGAGAGATAAGGGAAACCTTGATGTTGATATTGAGACCTAAGCCAATATAATAGACAAAAAGCCAGGAAAAGTCATCCTAACAAAGTTACAAATTAACCTAGTTTCTCTGAATTTCTTCAATGAAGTAAGTGATAAAAGGTCTTATACGCCTTAGCTAATAAAGTAACTAAAAAAAGTAAGTCTATCCCACAAATCACCTCAATATGGCATCCCACTCTGAACACAAAATTGCCATGAAAGTATTCCAAAACCCATAAAACGGACCTACGTCAACTTCAGAAGGACCAGAACAGTATGATGAAAAGACAACTCACTGTGCACCAAAAAAAAGGCCTCCAGAAATACATGTCACCTCACCGGAAGGAAGACAAGTGAGGATGTCTCGCTATTGACATGACACAAGTCACACAACATGTAGATATCTGGCAAAATAGACGTCTCTGGTCTATGCCTTTGGAGCATAATTAGTATTAATTCTAACCCAAGAAAACGTCCACACAAAAGCTCTCACCTCCAAGAACCCCCACCTCTAATAATTGAGGAGATGGAACCATAATTTACAAGATGAGCTCATCTATCTCCCAATCGTGGGCATGGCCCTGTATGTAAAGATCACCAACTTTATCATCAGCAAAAGACAAAATTCGAGCACCATACAGAGAAGATTAAGTATAGTCAGCAGAAAACATTTGCTCCCAACAACATCCTCTCAAATTTTGATGCGATAACCATTCAATTCTTAAACCTCACAAGTGACAGGAAGACCATATAAATTTCTACGGCAATCATATGTAGCCCATACTTAGCTCTGAATGACACGAAGCCACAATGAGTTAAGTTCAAGAGGAAAGCATCACAAACACTTCCTCACCAGAGCAACAGTTTTTAACCAATCTACCACCAGACCTCCTTCCACAATAGGTGAACATAACAAGTCCCACTGCACAAGATGGTGCCTTCTTCATATAACATGTATTGCAAAAAGAAATACCAACTCTCTAACCCTTCATCATTTCATCTGCATCGTTGTTTCGTATAGAAACAAACAAGATGAACCCATCCAAGATGCTCTTCATAGTCATGCATTCTGTAGAATTCAATGAGGTAAGTCTAACAGAGCCTTTTACGCTAGCATCAGAGATTCAACAGTTTGACAAACCCCTTCATTGACTGGTTAAGATGATACTGCTATAAGTATGGCCTTTTACTTTCACTAATTAGCCCATAATGTCACCCGAATTATATTTGTATGTTTATCCAAACGACTCCATTGAGACCCCACGACAGGTCAGCAGTGTCTTATTCTTTCACTGTTTGGCACGCAATGTCAGACAAAAATACATTGTACCTGTCTCAGGCGAACATATTCCCTTAAACTCCACATCCCCTAAGAAGGTACAATTAGTAACTTCAGCTGTCATAATTTACTTTGCAATCGTACCAATATTTTTGCCCCCACTCATGAGTTACACAACAATCGGGAAAATTCATGAAGGAACAAAAAGGAGGTATCCTAATTCCAACATAATAAGACTTTCACATATTTAGGGGGTTGCTAATTTACTATGATTTTGGGTGATCAAGCATTTATGCCGTGTTCTGAAGAGAAAAAGGCTAGCTATATATAATTGATATTTAGAGAATATTTATTACTATAGATTTAACAATTAGGGTCCAAAGAACCCGTTTGGAGTTTATTTGATGTAGGATAATAGGAATGTATATCACTTTTGCTGGGACCTACGAGTCTATTGGAAGACTAGCTCTTCCTTCATCACAAAAAATCAATAGTTTCATGAATGTTGGACAGACAGAGTTTCTATCATTCTGCATTTTGAGATGAGTAAATTTGACATAAGGTTTCTTAGACCAAGATGATACTTTCTTTCCGCCTTTTCCGTTATTTACACCGCACCTCAAAATAACAAAACCTATTGAGATCCTCCACAACTTCTAATGAATTTTCTTTCTTTTTTTAATATATTGATGTCAACATTAGTATGAGTGTATGACAAGGAAAATGACAAATTCCAAATTCCAAATCCATACTCGTATATAAGGAATGATGAACCAATTCATTAGATTGTTCTCCTTTAGAAAACAGTTTAATTTTACATTCTGTCCTAGTTCCTCGGTCTTATGAGGAAATGCCTTACTATTAATGTAAAGCAACATTCTCATGATGGTACTGATAGATGTGACAAAAAAATCTTATACTCATTTAATATCACCCTAGTTTTTCACCAAAGATACCACATGCTTGATGCTACTGCCATTCAGTTTGCTCCATCAAAAGAAAGGCTAGCTATCAATATCTTTCAAGACTTGGGTATGACATGGTGATAAATAGGAATAAAGCTTGTTAGGCTGCTGGACTGAGGTTAAAACACGGAACCCACCTTATCAACATGAAAAAAAATATGAGCCCTAACCCTTAGACCCAGATCCTACCCTACCAAGCTCCTACATAACATCAAACTAACTTCATCCCCACTGTATCTCAAGTCAACATGTAGTGAGATAAACGTACTCCCCTCTTGCCCCCATCGACATTTACCCAGCCCTAAGTCACTTCCTTACTTGCACAGTTGTACATGTACCAAACAAACTTACAAATATTCTATGTAATTAACACAAAAAGAGATCTCTTGAAAGCTCAAGATACTCAGTATGGCTGAATCAAGAGAACTAGAGACAAAGAAAGAGATCGTGAGAGAAAAAGAGTAGCCATCTGCTTTAAATCAGTAAAAAGTTAGAAGTACATATAACAGTATAAGCAATAATACGTGGTAAACGGAAAGTCAGCAAGAAGAAACAAAAAAGATACGACTCTGACACAACACACGAAGCATAATAGGTGAACTTATCATTACTAACCTTTCCTCTATTATCACGCAAGTCTTGCAAATCCATTTTCCCTTTTTCAGTAACTTCCGGTTCATTGACAAGAATATTGAATAAGTTCGGACGTCCTCCTGATAAACCACATGAGTGACATGATGGGATGCTATCATGATAGAGAACATCGTACATCTCCCTGACACTTTTCTGCATAAAAAATGTTGAACAACAAGAAACCAAGGGTCACCTTTTTTAAGTTAGTTGTATGGACAACCGACAAGTGACAAAGTTGAATATAATAAAACAAATTCAACCACGTTTAACTAAGAGAGAAGCTTCAATAACAATAAGAGCATCACTAGACTGAGCCAAAATGACTCTTCCAATATTGCATGAAGCAAACATTTTCATATAGCATTATGGAACAGTCGGCAGCTCAGGACACCAAGGTTTGTAATTTTGTATACATTATACACTTTATAATGGGTGATCTGTCCATTTCCTTATTCTTCTTTTTTTTCCCTCTTTTGCTTTAGGAAAAAAACTGTTACATTGAATGACCAGTTTGTCTTCCCTCCTTATTTCTAAAACATCAGTAGTCAAATACATCAAGAATGGAAAGATGGTCAGATACACTAAAATAAAAAGTTGACGTCGTCATTCTGATTTTTTTATTAGGTTCCTATATTTGTTTTCCAACCCATAGAGGCCTAGATAGAGTAAGCTTCAACACCTCTCAACTAAGCTGGTAAACTAACGTGCTATACTAAATGTGCTCAGTAATCACCAAAATCTAGAGAAGTAGGTAGCTTGGAATGTCATCCATGCACAGAATAAGAATGATTCTGTAAATAAAACTGATATGATTGAACACCATTAAAAACATATTAATAATCTTGGGCCAACTTCACAGGAAAACAATTAAAATAAGGAACTTCATTTCTAAGTATCTATTGGCTATGTTCAGTCCACAATTCCACTGAGCTCAAAACTCATACTGTCTAACTCTAACACCCTCCAAACTTGTATCTCCTATCACGTACAGATATCCATGGTGACAGGTCCTTAACACAAATGCTATCGTGATCACATGTACACCTCCAACAAATGAGGAGACACAACGACTCGATATAGAATTATTATGCAAAAAGGAGGAAGGGTTGTATGGCGACCACATGCCACAAATTTAGAATCTCATGCAAAAACTATACCCTTTGACGCACATAAACCACGCAGCTGCATTTAAGCATTGAGATCCCACGAATGAAGCATGTAAAATAAGAAAGAAGAATTCTACCACCAAATGATACTGATAGTAGTCAACATACTAAATCACAATTCCTAAGGGGGATACATACCATCAGCTTCTCAATTTTCCCACAATGATACACCATTTGGTGTGAGAGATATGAAGATGGATAATACTTCGTAAAATAATTCTTCAACGTAGTACTATATGACTCTTCCGCAGACCAAGGTATACCCCGAACAAGTACTGCAAATTGACTTAAATCTTGAGCAGATCCTTTAATATAGGCAAGCCTCCTCCTTATAATACTTTTATTCTCCTGAAGAAGATACCAACATCACTGGTGAAAAAAATAAACATTACAGAGTAGTACAACCACTAAGTTGCAAGCTCTAAAAAAGAAATCAAATTCATAAGAACTAGGTTGCAAAATACATTGAACTAAACAACACAAATATGAAAATTTGAGGAATATAATGTAGTTTGCTTATAAGCATATGGCCTATAATTCTTAAATATGAGTAATTAATATACACAAGGTGTTTATACTTACAAAGTAGAGAAGAATGCAAGCAGAGCACGAAATAATATATAACGCAAGACAATGAGCCCAAAGCCTGAAAAAGAAAGACAGCAATAAACAGCAATTACTCTTAACAGCATGATGTATATATAAATAACTGCTTTTCTAAAGCCTTAATGTTTGTCGAATAAGCGGAAAACCAAAACCATATTTACCATCATCAAATCAAAAATTAAATGTGAAGGATGAACTCTCTTCTACAGAAAGTGGGTAAGGAAGGAAAAAGAGAAAAAAAAGCGACGCTCCGCCCCCCCCATTAGAACGAAAAAGATGACACTAAAATGTGGTACTTGATGATCTTGATAAAAACTTCAATGGTAATGTAATCATGATATTGAAACAAACCTTGATAATATGATGCTTACCCCAGAAAGGGGGCAAAAAAAGAGGGATGCGACTACACTAGAGAAGAAAATGCAATCATACCATCTAGAACCTTCTTTGACATTCTGAGTGGTAAATACTTCCAATGACTCAGAAGGAATAAGCTTGTGCTCCATTTCTTGTCCATAATAATTCAAAGGCAGCACAATTGCAGTGCAGACAATTGCAGCAATAGAGAAAATTCTAATACTACAGAATAAAAAGATAAAACAGTATCAAGATTGTAAAATGGGAAATATTTTATAGAAACAGATATTCGACATTTATCAGGGAAGCCAAAAACCAAAGGGGATAAAGCAGAGAACATGAACAGGGAGCAGAAACAGTCAATGATGAAAGGACAAATATAGTTCAATACTTCAATAGCAGCTAACACTTACAAAATAAGAGACGATCAAACAACAAGAAAGGGCCTAAATCTAAGGCATTATACCCAGCTCAGAATTTCGATTGTGAGACAAATATTATGTCCTAGAGTAAAGTTATGTAATTTCATTTTCCTGAAAAGAATATATTCCTCCCAACTCCAGACAGATTGCCGTACTTGCTACTTAATCAAGTTATACTGAAACATCTGCAAAAGAGAAGCCAGGTAAAGAATCTCAATGGCATCATGGAAGGGACAAAGCTGTTATGACTCAACACCAAAGTGAAGATAAACAACATATAATCTCAATATATGTTCTGAGTTTCGAAGACCAATCCTGAAGAAGAGGTAGATGTTCATATCTTATGCTTTAAAATAATTAGATAATAGATCCCTGGTCGTGGTTGATGATGAACTTGTGATATTTCTCTTTTCTGGAAAGAATATATATTGAGTCACGCACCAAAACATGTTAGGAAGACACCTAAGACGAGTACAGCAAGATTAAGGATATTCTTAACACGACTCTATCTGGGATGAATCTGCCAAAATGAGCCAGACTTTATTACATTCATACTCCCTCAGTTTTTTCTACTGGACATATTGACGTTGGATACAACTATCAAAAACTTAATTCATTATTACTTGATGTGAATGATCACTTAAAACTCAACGATTACTACATATTATGCTACATAGATAATAAATTTTGACAATCAAAACTCAAGTGTCGTTGATGTTACCAATTACAATATGATATCAGAAACCCTGCAGGGAGTAAAACAATGGATATTTGTAAACAACACACTAAAGGCTAAAACTTCAATTTGGTATGAATGGAGGCAAAACATCGTATAAAGTTATGAGTTTCAAAAGCAGGATTACTCACCTGAATACTAGCATCCTCATAAAGACAACAGCATCTAATCCCCCAATAGCCAATATCACATCTTCAGATGTCTCCCAAGCCTTTAAAATCCAACTAGGAGAAGGTACAAATCTCTCAAACCAGTGAGGATCATCACGTTTTGTTCGCATCTGTGCCAATTTACGTCCAAAGTATACATTTCTATTGCTTGGTTGTTTCCTTAATACAGAATACAACGAGAATAACACACAACAAACACCTATATTGATCCCTGCGGAGGTTAAAAGAGCTGATATCTCCATTTAATCCACTAAAATAAGGAAAGTTTGACCATATTTTAGCCGTAAAATATAGGATAAGAAAAGCAGAATTTCTTTTATATCATAGAGCGATTGTGAAAGACCAGTTCTGTGCCAACAAATCAACTGACAGCAATACGCAGATGCTGCAAAAAAGACAAACTTCTGTATCAGGAAAAAAAAAAAAAGCAAGAGAGCAGATTAGAAGACACATTCACAGGAAACTACATGACTTGCGAATGAAAATAATGGATTAAATACAAGCTCTACAAAAGAAATGTCAAATTAGACATGTTTAGTAAAAAACATCAAGCAATGGTAGGAACATTGAACTATGAGCACTATATACAAAGCTAGGATTACAAAAGTTTCTTCAATATGAAAAGGAGGGCGCACCCAAGAAAGGGGGATAAAGGTAAAACAAAAACCTTGCTGCCAATGAGAATCAAACCCCACATCACATGTTCGGGAAATTGCATAGCACCACCAATTTCATATCAAGTTAGACATGACTTTGGACTATGAGCACTACACACAAAGCCAGGATTACGAGCTTACTTTACAAATACAGAAGACAAAACCTCCTTTACTGGAGTTGAGTAAGAAAAGCTCAAAAAAAAATCATAGATAAGTCATTCTGTCCGACTGAATCTAGAACCAAAAAACAGTTTGGACCTCCTGTTTTACCCCTACCATCCCTATTGTCTACAACTTCCCTATTCCAAATACCTCAGCTTCTCCTCACTTTTTACAAGAAATATATGGACACTGTAGAACCCCAAAATCTATAACTAACGAAAATTCAAAGACTAGATGGTAGTAAAGAAGCAAAAAGCTCATCAATTTTTTCCCAAACATGAATGCAGCTGTGGAACTTATGTATGACAAAACATTTGAGCTTTTAAAGCCCTGTATTCCACATAAAAAGTTGTCGTTTAAAAAACAAGTGCTTGTTAACATGTAATCCAAACAACAACACAAGGTCACCAACCAACTTTCCAACTCCTAAACCAACAAAACCCATGTATAAGCAAGCTACAACAAAATACTCCCCTATGTCCCAATTTAGTTCAAAATTTGAACACTTTCCTTTCTCATCCATCTCATAATAGTTTAAGCATTTCTAATTTGCAATATTTCTCTCCAATCCCTTGGAGAATGCTTGGTAAACCCACTGGGTAGATAACCCATTAGACACAAACACTTAAAAAAAAATTTCGGTTGCTGAATTGTAATAAACTATTTTTGTGTATTCATAGTAGGTTATCTACCCGCTGGGTTAACAGTCTTTTTCCCTCAACAATCTCTTATGACATCTAACTCATTAATAAAATAACAATTGATAACCGCAACAGCTTATCTCTTAATTATGCGTCATGATGATTGTTCGAACTAATTTACGACGCAGAGAATATCTATTCATACACTCACTTCATGAAAATTTAATGTTCAATGTTAGCAAAATTCTGGTCATAATTCTTTGTGGCAGAGAAAATAAGCTTCTTTGTCACTTAATAAACCCATCCATCACACACTTAAATTACAGTATGAAACAAACTACCAACTAAAAGTGCAATTCCTTTCCCAGAAAAGAAAAAGGCTAAAAGTGCGATTTTCACAAATGTAACTAATCTGAAAAAACAACTAGTTTAAAGATTGCATTTAAACACAAAAATTCAAACAAAAAGGACAAATGATAATTCAAATACAACAAAAGAAATTAATATTAACATCAAATCAGCATCAATTCAATAATTACACGTTAACTTGAAATAGCTCGAACAAAAATCGGAATAAAATTACAAATAACTGCAAAAAAATTCCAGAGAAAAATTGACATTAAACCTACCTCTCTCGATTAAAAAGAACAAAAAAAAAGAGAGATTGAAATCTTGTTCTTCCTTTTTTCTCCTCAATTAAAGGAATTATAATTAACAAAGAATATAATTGGAACAAAATTCAACCGAATGCTTCGCTTCAACTTCACATACACCAGAAGGAAGAGAGTAAGGAAACCCTAAAATTAAAGCGAATTAAAGAATTAAATTTTGTTTTCTTAATTTTTTGGCAATGATTGAAGAATTTGAATTCAGGGAAAAGCAAAGGAAACGAAGCAAAAATGGAGCGATGAGTTTTTTTTTTTTTTTGGTTTTGTTTTCGTGATTTTATTGATAATTATTTATTTAAACAAAATGCAATATTATTATAAAATCAATAAATTCAAAGAAAATAGGGGAGAAAGCAACGGGGGCAGCCACGTGGGACGGTGTGACTGGTAGATGGGTTTGGACTTGCTGACAGAAGATACGCAAATGACAACGTGGCAATTTGGCAGGAATGGGTTTGGACTTGTTGAATTATTGCGTCATGTGGATCGTTGCCGACTTAATACTACTCTGTCTGGTAGTGCATAAATGGTTAAATTCATAAGAATATAAATTATTATGTGGAAGAGACTAGAGAGAGAGATATTATCAATTTTTGTCACATTGTTTTCTTTGACGTGCATGTTTGAGGTCAGGAATTAATTTACATTGACATTATGGTGGTGGTGCATTTCTCAAACTTTGTCACCTTTTACCTGTTTGATGTGCATCAGTGCATGCATGATGCATGAGAAGAGGAATTTTTGTACTAGGAGTCTAGGACTCTCGGAGGCAGGAGCTGACATAAGGGTGGAACTCCTCGAGGAGGTATGTTTATATAATCATTATGGGCAGCAGTTGCCCATAACTAGGACATGTTGGTAATAAAATGTGAAAGCAAATGGCATATTGGTCCTTTTTGGCAAATATAGTTTAGAGTTTAGCTGTTAGAGTTTAGAGTTTGTTGTTAGAGTTTCAACTTTTTGTTCAGCAGATTTGACTGCTGATTTGACAACATTTTTTTATAAAAATGTGTGGTAACAATTAACTGATTGATAAAAGCTTATTGCCATTTGTTTGTGTGAAATGACATTTATAGACATTTTAATACAAATGTATAGTATTATTATTAGAGGCAAAAAAATTATTGAACATATTTTCAAAACTCTCTCTAAAACTCTCTTTTACCAAACACCCTTTTTAGAGTTTTTGACTAGTCAAAACTCTAAAAGTGGTCCAAAACTCTCTTTTTGCTCCAAAACTCTAATTGTCAAACACGCCCCTTCTCTCTCTGGGTCCCTTCTCTTTATGGGTCTCTTCTTTAAAAGAAAAACTAATTTTATTGAACCTATTTTACTGAATTTATTTTTAATAAGATTCTAGAGTAATATAATATAACATTCAATTGATATAATAAGATGCAGCCAAGATACGATATAGTAGTCAAATGATATGATAAGATGTGTCAAGATACGATATAGTAGTCATCTAATATATCAACCAGATTTCAAGTAACAAACTACAAATAAAAATATATATAAAAAAAAAAAATAGTTTGCTTATAATTTATAATTTTTTAATACTCTAGACTTAGTAAAATAGGTTCAATAAAATTAGCTTTTATCAGCAAGAGAGAGAGAAGGAGAGAGAGAATGGACCCAAAGAGAGAAGGAGGGAGAGAAGGGGGAACCAGTTATGGGCAAATGGTGCCCATTACGGTTATGTGTATATCACAACTCGGAACTCCTCACCCTCATCTATTTTTTTTCTTTCCTTGTTTTCTATGCCTTTTTCACCTCATTTCAAACCATTATCTATACGTCCATGTTTAGGGAGGAACTACTAATTGTAATTATTATAATAGACAATCTAATTTTAATATAAAATTAGACAAACCCAACTCTACCTTACTCTAACAAGCTTACTCCATATCAATCTAACCCAACAGTCCTCTAGAGTCTAGACATCTCGCACAAACCTAATCGTCTATTCTTTTATCCTTCCTTTGTTTCCCTTTAAATCTAGAACTACAACAAACAATTTTTTTTAAAAAATAACCCGATAGTCTTATTGAAAGGGTTAAACAGGTCACTAAATGGATTAAACTAGTCACTCTACTTAGAAAGGTGGCCCGTTCTCTTCTTAATATTGAGATTGGCCGTTGTCTAATTTTAAATTAAAAGTAGGCGGTCTCTTCCAAGACCAATGTAATAGCCCATATTTTAAGCTAACGACTTTATAAATTGTATTTGATAAGTATAATAGCTGATATTTTTAGACACGTTTTAGTCAAAGTTAGCTATGTTCATATTAGTAAAGAAATTACTTTGACAATTATTAATTTATCGTCTAAAGTAAGTTCCAAGCACAAATAAGTTATTATGGATTTTATATAATAGACATATTGAGTTAAGGATTTTAAGCTTTGAAATAAAGAGAAACCCATTTTTCACATTTTATCTCTCCTCACTCGTAGTGGCGGAGCCAATGGTGGTCCCAGTTGGTCCCGGGACCAACCATTTTTGGGAAAAAAAATCAAGAAATTTGTGTAACATCAACGGCCACGATTGAAGATATTAGATATAGACGATGATGATGATGTTGAAATTTGACGAGGCGGCGAAGAAGGAAAGAAAATCCCAAAAACATTTGGAATTGGTAGTAGCAAAGACGAAGAACTGAGTCTGAGGGTGGGGTTTTGTTTTCATTTACCTTTTTCATTTTCTTTTTCCTTTTATTTTCACTAGTAGAATAATTGCTTATTGTTGCGGTCATTAAGTGGCCTATTGCGGCGGTTTTGGCCGCGCAGCAATTAAGGGCGCAGCAATAGAACAACCTATTGCTGCGGTTCTTGCCCAAAACCGCAGCAATAGGTTTTGTTTTTAATAAAAAAATGAAGCCTATAGCTGCGGTTATTTTCCAAAACTGCAGCAATAGGTCCAGGTACAAGTAAAAAAAATTTTTTTTTCATTTTGCCATTAAATTTGAAAGGTAAAAATGTAGAAAAATAATAAAAACTACAAAACATAAAAGATACAAAAATTACTAAAATGAACCTATTGCTGCGGTTTCTGTCAGAAACCGCAGCAATATATAAACATAAAATTATTTTTAAATTTTTTAAATATATTGCTGCGGTTTCTGACAGAAACCGTAGCAATAGGTTATTTTTCACATTGATTTTTTTTTCTCACGCGGTATATTGCTGTGTATGGCCAAAACCGCAGCAATTTGACCGCGGCAATATACGATTATTCTACTAGTGTTTTCTTCCTTTTTTCCCATGCTTTGTTGTACTCTTCGTTTTTTGTTGTTGTCATTCTTTTGTTTTTCTTTTCTCTTTTTTATTTCTCTCATTTTTGGTTTACTTTCTAGTTATCTTATTTTCCTATTTTCTCTTACCTTTCATTACTTTTTCTATTTCCTTTCCTTCTTATTAAGAGTAGTATAAATACCCTCATGTTGTCTTTTGAGGGTCAAGTTTTTTTTGGCCAAGTTTTTATTCACCACTCTTAGTTTTTGGGTTTCTTTAAGTAGAAATTTGTGGCTCCGGCGAGATGCCGAGATCCTGACATCCACACAAGAAGAGGGGTGAGGGGTGAGGGTGAGGAAGAGAACCAGTGAGTGAGAGAGTAAAATTTGAAGGGGGTTTGACTTTTGACTTTCTTTTATTTTGTTGATGAAAGTTGAAAATTTTGGCAACAAAGCAATATTGTGGCATTGCCGAGGTCCTCGTGGGAGCCCAATGGTTGGTGCTCCCCACCGCAATTTCGATTTCTCATCACTCCCCAATTGGGGAGTTTGTATAAATTGTTTGCTTTGGGTATAAATCCCCTACCCACCCAATGAAATTTGTAGCAAGCGGGGTTGGTCTTCGACCAATTATCTTTCCCGAACAAAAAAAAAAAAAAAAAAAAAAAAAAAAAAAATTTGTGGCATTGCCACAATAAGCCACGAGAGAAAAGGCTTCCCTCCCTTTTTGTTCAAGTAAAAGTAAATAAGGTTTCATGATACTAAGTTCTTAAAAAATAGATCGTGTATGGGCTACACAGTATAATACATATTTTCAAGCATGGTTTAATTGGTTGTTTAGTAAATTTTATCAAGTTTTACTTCGATTAGTTAGAACTTAATTTTTAACTTTGTTTGACATATATATTTGTGAATTTTTGTTTTGGGTAGTTATTGGGTCTGTATATTTTAGTAGGGTGTTTGGTTGAATTGTTTTACCATATTCATGGGCAAAAAATTCTCTCACAGAATGATTTGAAAGCATTATTTGCTTCATTTTATTTCTAATCTTCTTGTTAGAAAATTCTCCAATGTGATGTTCAAGCCATTATTTACTTCATTTTATTTTTAGTTTGTGATTTATGTTCTTGGTATGGTGATTTACTTATTTAGTTAATATAAATATTAGTTTTGGGTTGGGAACAACTAATATGAGATTAGTAGATTATAAAGTGATTCCAAATATGAAAACTCGCCAAGAACAATTGTAAGACTCTGTAAGTACTATTTGCTTATGATATGGACTTTTATTGCTTTCGAAATGGAACTTTTTATTAAGGGTTTCTAATTATTAGCTATTGGTTATTTTAATATTTCCGGTGTATGGTGGTGTGACCAACCATTATCAAATTCCTGAATCCGCCACTGCTCACTCGTGTCATCTACTCTAGATGCCAGAGCATCACTCTCTCTTCTTCATATCTTCTCAATCAAGTGCCAAAGCATATTTCCCATAGATCAATTGTTCTCTTCAAGATTTCAGTTTATTTACTCCAAGTAGATCGAGAATTGAAGAAACCCAAATATAAAAACACACCCCAAAATTTTCTCTTTTCTCTCACCTCTGTTCTGTCCGTTCTGTTCCAAGCCACATGCAGACATTTTTGTCTCTGTTTGTTGCATCAAGGTTGTAGATCTCAAAAAATTAATGAATTTAGACTTAAAAATCGCTCAATTCGGAGTTCGGAGCTGTACGATATCGCTTCTGGAAGTTATGTATTGATGTTGTCCATTTTCTCTCTCCTCTGCTTCGTGCATGCTGCTGCCACGAGCTTCTGTTGTTGTTTCCGCAGCTTCGGCGACGCTGCTGCTGCTGTTGTGTTGATGTTGGGTGCTCTTTCGATCTTTCTCTCACTTGGTTCATAAAACCCAATTGTTAGATGAAGGTATAAGCTAAATTTTCTTAATTCCTCCTCTTCTTTGATTCCAATTCAAGTCTGATGCAATAGGATTTTATATTTTAATTTCAGAGATAAATATATTTCTCAACTTTGTTATTGATTAGCAAATTTAGTTATGATAAGAGTTGTTAAACTTAAAGATTGAATATTTTATCTTTCTTAATAGATTGAAGCTTCTAATATGAATTAATCCTCTTAAGTAAGTTTATAAAAACTAATTTTTATAAATTATGTTGTTTGATAATACTCTCTGAAATCAGAATGAGGTTAATTAGAGATAGAAATTGATGTTGTGAGTTGGATTAGTAGAATGAGTTGCATATAAGGGTTGTGGTTAGTTCATGGAAGAGCTTAGAAAGTATGAGTGATTCAATTTGTTTATCTAAATTGTTGTGAGGATGGTTAATGATTGTTGTTATTGTTTTGAGGTCGTTGTTGGAGTATGTATATGGAGATAATTTATGAAGTTCGAGCTATAGTTGGTTATCCAGAATGTCGAATTATTGGGTATCGTTTCAAGGTACACACATGTCCTTCCACCTTCGAACCTATATCCGTGTTTTATGTGATTTCATGTGCTGAGCTTAGTAAGCCTTTTATATAAATACAGAATTATTCAAAGTGTTATTTGTGTGTTTACAAGGGTTGTTGACTACATATCTGGTTTTAAGTTATGAGCGAAAGTTAAAAATGTGATGAGTTTTATTGAGTGAAATTTTGATTATGAAGAACTAATTGGAGGTAGTTGAATCCTTCAAAAATATAAATGTGTGTTATTATTAAATCTATTTGTTTTCCACATCGAATTTATAATAGATTTTCTTATGCTTAGTAAGTTGATCTTTTATATGAAAGTGTAGCTATGAGAATTAAAGCAAGGATCTTTAGTATATCTAACTATATAAGTTGGTTTTACAACCACTAGTAGAATAAATGCTTATTACTGCGGTGGTATTGCTGCGGTCTTACCCATACGCAGCAATATATCACGACCAAAAAAAAAGGTAAACTATAAAATAACCATATTGCTGCGGTTTTTATTAAAAACCGCAGCAATATGGTTCCAATGGAAACTTTTTCCAAATAGTTGACCATTTGACCAACCATATCTAGAAAACGCAGCAATATATTTCCAACGGATTTTTTTTTAAAAAGTGGAATATTTTTTTCCGGATTCGGGGCACGAGATATTGCTTGCGGTTTCGTTAGAAACCGCACAAGCAATATGTTTCAAAAAACTGGAATATTTTATTCCAGATTTGGGGCAGAGATATTGCTGCGGTTTCGACGTAAAACCGCAAGCAATATCTCGTGCCCCAAATCTGGAAAAAAAACACGGGTTTGTTTTTTTTGCTTCACTGTTTCTCCCGACTCTCTCTCTCTCTCTCTACTCTCACTATCTCTCTCTCTCTACTCTCACACTCTCTCACTCTCTTACAATTTCCGGCGAAAAGGTTCCATTTTCCGGCGACAAGGTTTCGGTTTCCGGCGACAAGGGTCACATTACTCGTTTTTCCGGCGGTTTTCGGCCCTCTTTGGTGCGGTTTTCGGCCGGTTTTCGCCCCTCTTTGGTGCGGTTTTTGCCCCTCTTTGGTGCGATTTTCACCACCACCGACGGGTTTTCGCCCCACTCCTCTACTCCGTTCACAGCCGCCAGCGCCACCTTCCCCTTGTCATAAAAGGTTAGTTTTTCATTATTTCTTATTAATTTTCAATTTTCTTTTTTAATAGTGCTTTAATAATAAATTTGGCTTAGATAGTAGTTAAAAATGCTCAATATAATATATATATATATATATATATATATATATATATATATATATATGATTAGTTATAAGATTTAAGGATTAAAAACTAATTTTGTGATGATTTTGCTTAAGTTTTTGTATGCCCTATAATGTTATACGGGATTATTTTTGCATAAGTTTGGTGAATTATTTGAAGTGATATGTATAATGGGATTATTTTAGCAATGCCTTCATATTAATAGACTCACCAATGGGAAGGGGAAGGGAAATCTAAGGCATGGTTTGGTATTTGTTGTTTGGTGATAACTTGAAATTGCTTAAATGCGATTGTTTGTATGTATAATGCGATTGTTTTTGCAATGCCTTCATATTGATAGACTCACCAATGGGAGGGGAAGGGAAATCTAAGGAATGGTTTGGTATTTGTTGTTTGGTGATGACTTGGAATCGCTTGAATGCGATTGTTTTTATGTACATCATAATGCCTAGATACCCGTTCAAGACTTACTCATTAGGAGTAAGTCTTGAATACTTCCCGTTTTGGGACTGTTCTTAAACGTCACATCTTACTTAGGTAGTGAATGTGTGTTGATTCTTTGATTCTAAGTGAAATACGGTTAATTATTTCCCTAATTTGTTCTCCGGGTGCATATAAGATAAGCAATTATCTTCATCGTGTACTTGGAGAATTGAAGGGAAATGCTGCCGAATTTTACTTAGAATCAAAGATGATACATGCATTCACTAGTGGGATTGGACGTTTAAGGATGGGTTAGGTTGGAGTGATAAGGACCCAATGGAAGCATGCATTGAATATTAGTTTGTTGTGCTATATGTATGTGAATTTTTTAATTGATAATAATTTTTTATGTATGTATATATGTGTGGGGGTTTTTAGAAATGGATCGAAGTTGGATGTATGGAAAGCGGAATATGTTGGAGTTCGTACAAGGTGTGAATGAGTTTTGTAAACGTGTTGTAGAGCATCAACAACTTACTTGCGAGGATGAGATATATTGTCCATGTGTTGATTGCTACAATGTGAATACGATTTCTGATATTAGGTTAATAAGAGATCATATTATTCGTCGAGGATTTAGAGCTGAGTATTATATTTGGTTATGGCATGGTGAGAAGGGAAAATATACTCAGAATAGGGTTATTGTTGATGATGGCACTAGTAACTCATTAGAGATTGATATGTCGAATGTTGGGGTTGAGAATGAAGTTGTGATTGAAGATCATGTTAGGATTGAAGGTGATGATGTTGTAGGTAATGAAAATGACCACGGAGATAATAGTGACACTGAGGATGAAGAGTTTGGGGATGATCGATTAGGTGAGATGTTGGAAGGGGCCCGTGACCATTTTAATGAGCGGCCACGAGTGTTTGACAGTTTGTCTGAAGCTCATTGGGAAACCCCTTTATCCAGGGTGTACAAAATACACTTAATTGAGTGGGGTTTTAACCCTTTTCAACATCAAAGCGAAACATAATTTGACTGATGTAGGCTTCATAGAACTCTTAGAAGCTTTACAAGATATGTTTCCTGAGGGTAATTTATTACCAAAATCCACCTACTATGCCAAAAAATTAATGTGTCCTTTGGGTTTAGAATATGAGCGGATTGATGCATGTCTGAATGATTGCGTGTTGTATCGAAATGAGAACGCAGACCTTTATGAATGCCCGAGGTGTGGTAAATCCCGCTATAAATTACCGGATGGGGTTGAGCCTGGGCCGGGCAATACGGGTCCTTCTGCGAAAGTGTTGTGGTATCTTCCAATTGTGCCAAGGTTTAGGAGGCTCTTTTCTATCAAAGAAGATGCAAAGAACCTAAGATGGCATGCTGATTGGAGAAAGAAAGATGGGATGCTTAGGCATCCAGCAGATTCTCCTCAATGGAAGGCTATAGATTCCAGATATCGGGAATTTGGTCAGGAAGCTAGGAACTTGAGACTTGCATTGTGTACGAACGGAATGAACCCTTACGGTACTTTGAGTAGTCAACATAGTACTTGGCCTGTTCTGTTAGTGATATACAATCTTCCTCCATGGTTGTGCATGAAGCGGAAGTATATTATGTTGTCTCTCTTAATTTATGGGCCTAAACAGTCGGGAAATGATATAGACATCTATCTTGCACCTCTCATCGAAGATCTCAAAAAGATGTGGGACGAAGGTATTATGGTATTTGATGTGTATTCCAATGAAGATTTCAGGCTTCGTGCTTTGCTATTCTGTACTATAAATGATTATCCTGCTTATGGCAATTTGTCGGGGTATAAGGTCAAAGGAAAAAGGCATGTCCCATTTATGAGAATGGTATGGAGGCTACACATTTGCCACATTGTGGAAAACATGTCTATATCATTAATAGGCAATTCCTACATAATTCTCATCTATATCGAAAGAAAAAAGCACCATTTAACGGGTTAGTTGAAAATGCTCCAGCTCCTAGACCGTTGACCGGAAAAGAAGTTTATAATCGTGTTAAGGGGATGGACACAATATTTGGTAAGGGGGTTAAACATTCGGAAGACGATGATGTCGTTTGGAAAAAAGAGTCTATATTCTGGAGACTTCCTTATTGGAAATACTTACCAGTTAGACATTGTCTCGATGTAATGCACATTGAAAAAAATGTTTGTGATGCAATTATTGGTACTCTGTTGAATATGCCGGGAAAAACTAAGGATGGTCTGAAGGTTCGCAGAGATATGGAGAAATTGAAGATTCGGCCTAATTTATGGCCAAAGGTTAAGGAAAAAACTAAGAAAGGAAAGGGAACAACAACATATTTGCCTCCAGCTTGTTATACATTGTCTAGGCAAAATAAACGATTGTTCTGTGAGTGTTTATACGGTATTAAGGTTCCCACTGGATGCTCATCAAACACGAGAAGACTTGTTTCTTTGATTGATCTGAAATTAATTGGGCTGAAGTCCCATGACTGTCATGTGTTGATGCAAGTGTTTTTGCCGATTGCAATACGCGGGATTTTTCCAAAACATGTCAGGCTTGCCATCACGAGGTTGTGTTCATTTTTCAATACCATATGCAACAAGGTACTTGACCCTGATAAGTTGGATGCTTTGCAAAATGAGGAGGTGATAACACTTTGTCAATTTGAGATGTATTTTCCACCTCCTTTTTTGACATTATGGTTCACTTAGTCCTTCATTTGGTAAGAGAGATTAAACTGTGTGGTCCTGTATTTTTAAGATGGACATACCCTTTTGAGAGACATATGGGTTCTTTGAAAAAGAAAGTGAGGAACCCAGCAAGACCAGAGGCGAGTATTATTCAAGGAACAATTGCCGAAGAGGTTGGAGGATATTGTTCTTCTCATTTTGCTAAGGCTGTGACGATAGGTCTTCCAAAGTCCAGACACGAGGGAAGGTTAGAAGGCAAGGGTGGTGTCGGAATGCGACATATTTCGCCTTCATTGAGTGAGTTGAATAAAGCTCATCTTTTCGTGTTGCACCATGTTACCGGAAGTTAATCCATACTTAGAGAGACATATGCGTGAATTGCGCCACAAAAACCCGTCAAAAGGGGAGAGGGCGTTGATGAATGAGCATAACAGGTCTTTCATTGATTGGTTCCACAATAAAGTAATTGATGAATTGTCTGCAAACGACCATCATGTACCCGATACAATTAAGTGGTTGGCATACGGTCCACGTGACAGTTTTAAATCGTATGAGGGGTATGATATCAATGGATATACCTTTTACACTGAACGTCAGGACAAGAAATCAAAGGTGGTACATAATTGTGGGGTTTCAATGGTTGCATCATCTAGGTAGTATGCGAGTGCAAAGGATAAAACTCCGATTGATGCTAAACAATCATATTATGGGATCATTCAGGAAATATGGGAGCTCGATTATTGTGACTTCACTATGCCTATTTTTCAATGCAAGTGGGCGGATAATAGACGTGGTTTGCGAACGGATGAGTGTGGTTTTACTCTAATAGATATGAGTCGTCTGTGTGACACTAAAGAACCTTTTATCCTCGCATCACAAGCAAAACAAGTGTTCAATGTATCTGATCCTGTAGACACTCAGTGGTGCATTGTTGTTAATGGTAAAAGGCGAATTTTAGGAGTAGGTGATGTTGACGATGAAGAAGAATATGATAAGTTTGATGATATCCCCCCTTTCTCAATCCCAAGTGATGATATGATGGATGTGTCTGATACTGAAAATAGTTACATGCGAATGGATCACCAAGAAGGTATAACGGTCATCGAGCAACCTATTGACCAAAATTAAAGGTAAAAAATGTTCTATATAAGTAATTTGAATTATAAAGTGATGATATATATTGTTTTAAATTTTGTTAACACTTTTGCTGTTTCTATGTATATGTTACAAATATGGCTAGTGACGGTTCGGGCGATCAGTCATCGGATTCCGATGCACCATTTCACCCGGAAAAGGAGGCTGACCAGGGGGAGGACAGTGATCGTGCTGCAGATGCGTTTGATGCTTGGATGGAAAGAATGGAAGTTGAAGCTGATAGAAATGCTTTACTTGACATTGAGGTGACATCTGATCCACGTCAGCCACCCCCCTCAGGTTCGCGATTATTGTAATATTGAATATGTCATTTATTTGTTTGTTCTCTAATTTAGTTTCCTTATTTTGATTCTTAGATCCTCGTAAGACCTGTGCATATTATGGTGCACAAGGGAGGGGGAAGAAGTCAGGTGGGAAGACAAAAGGCATCTAGAAAGAGTAAAAGAGGTCCCACGATGAATCTCCACAACACAGAAGATATGTTCTTAAAGTTTGATGAAGTGGGGAGACCAACAGGTAATTATTGATTGTAAGATAGTTATAATTTATCATGCATATGATTTAATGTTTGGATTTTTATTTTTTCTATTAGGCACGTGGCGAGCCAAGTATGGTATTTGGGTCGGTCTTTCTATACGCATGCTTAACATCAATTGGAAATGGAAAAACATTTCTCCTGCCTTGTTGGATTTGATGTGGACAGACACTATGGTAAGATATGTTTCATTTACAATTTTGGGATTTATTGTTCTAATCACTAGAGGAAAAAAGCCCAAGGGCTGCGGTCAAAAGGGGCCCAAGGGCTGCGTTTTTTGACCGCAGCCATTAGACTAGCAGCCCTTGGCATTTAGGAACCCTTGGTGGGTTAAGGGCTGCGGTTAAGGGCCAAAGCCGCAGCCCTTGGTGAGTTAAGGGCTGCGGTTTTGGTCCTTAACCGCAGCCCTTAACCCACCAAGGGCTGCGGTTATTGCTCGGGCCCGCAGCCCTTGTGACCCCAAATTTTTTTTTTTCTTTTTTTTGCGTTTTTTTGTCCTAAATGTTCCCAAACCGTTATATATATATAAAAGTATAATTTTTCATTACAAATTATGTTTTTTATTACAAATTATGTTTTTTATACAAATATAGAGAAAGTAAGAAAAATACGAACAAACATAAATGAATAACACAGGTTCATGGGGATTTTAACTTTTGCCATGTTTTTAAAGGTTAAAAATCAGTGATAATGGCCCAAAAACTAAGTCCAGGAATCAGAAAAGGGAAGTTAGAAATAGCACAGACATGATTTTATACCAGAGATGTAGCTAATAAATTACAAGGCTGCCATTATTTGTTTTTCAAGAAACAAAAGGGTGCACTTGTATTCAATTGCTTGTAGGCTGAGTGAATTTTTTTTTACCGTAACTGAATTGGTTACTGCATCAATTACAACAACACCTAGTTTCAACCAATTGCCTCGAACCATAGTGGGTTCTTGGTGAATGAACGCACAACACTCACAGTAGCGTGGTGCCTCTATCAAACAAACAAATTTAGCATTACTCGAGGAAAATTTTCTATATACACAAAAGGTACTTCAGATGTGCAGTCACATGGGATAAGTACCTGCAGCAACACCCACAGTATATACAACAAGCTGCTCTTCCTGCAAGCATACCCTACGTGCTTCTGTATTTCAACATTGTTCTCACCCCTGGTGGCTTGATGACTGCATTTTTGACACAATGTGGTATGGTTTGGATCCATTAATACAAGCTTCTATGCAATCGTTTTCTTTCATGCAAACTTGATAACATTGCCTGTATATAGCAGCAATGTAAATAATGAATGTCTAGTATGACGTGTGAACAATGAAATATACCATAATTACTTTTTGTAAAATCATTTCCTATATTTTGGCCAAATTTATTAGAAAGAAGAAAAGTTGCATAGTCATAAAGGCGCCCCAGTAAAGATACCTCTTGCACACCAACACCATTTCGTAACGAGCTAAACCATTGTGATAGTCTATTTTTTAATCAAGTTGTGATTTGTGGACTACTAGTTACTAGTTAGAGGAACTTCCTGTCATTTTACTCACTTTCAAACAATAGCCTTATGCCAGCTCCCCTGGATTTTTTTTGTCACCGAGAAAAAGAAGGTTGTAGCTTAAGTAATTAACACGAGTTATGTGCATTTATGGGCGTTGCAGCAACATTTGTATCTGCTGGACTCATCAGACAGCTTGGTATGTTAAAGGTTGGTGTTGTTGCCAACTCTCTCTCATTAATTTGGGAACGAGGGAGTGATTAATTGCTAGTTTAATTGTATTAGTATTCTGTGCCTATTGTATTATGCACACGGAGATGCATGAAAAGGATCAAGAACATTCTCTTATGTTAATGCTATCTTGATTCTTTTTAGAAATCCTAAATCTCCCAATTACATATTCTTCTCTCATCAACTGTTCTTTACTTTTTCCTACCAATATAAAAAGATTTATAAGCCTTCATTGATTTCTCTTTTTGAAATTAAGGAAAAGAGCTGGTGAAGATAGTGAGAAAGAACTACTATGTTTAAAGAGGACCACAAGCAGTTGAAAACATAGCGATACAGGCGAAGATCACCACACATGTTTTCATGTGTATTTCAGCAAAGAGGCAGGAAAAAAAACCAAACTACTTATTTCATAATTAGAACTTGCATCAATAATAACAAATAACAAGTGAAGATAGGCAACAGTACTATCTGCCTACATGGTGGAATAGGAACTTCAAGCTTCTCAATTCTATAATTCACCAATAAAGCCCTACAAAATTAAACAAATTAAGAACAAAAAAGAAATTCAAAGAGTAAAAAAGTAAGCAAGAACAATCCTTCAGGATTAGGAAGGAAAACTGAAGCAGAGTTGAGGAGAACAAGGAGAGCACCAATAGCAAATTAGCAATCCAACTTCATGACACAATCACAGCACACAAACCACAAAACAATACAAACAAATAACAAACATCACTAAATAATCAAATTTAAAAAAGAAAGCTAGAAACTCACAGTGCTCCCCCAATGATCCTTAGTATCGGCCTCGGCGCCGCAGTCGAGCAATAATCCAACAACATCAGCAAGACCTTGACAAGAAGCAACGTGAAGCGGAGTTCTAGAATCAATATCCTTAAAATTAACATTAATTCCAGAATCCAAAACCTCAGAAATCCCTTCCAAATCCCCCTCATTCGCAAAAAAATCAACCTCACTCCTTCCTTAATCTTCTCAGGATCAAACTCCAACACCTCATAGTCCTCATTCGCAATCGAACAATCAACCTCACATCCCGGCGCCATTGATGACCAATTAGTACAGATGCAATCAAAATAAGGGAGCATAAGAAGAGGCAATATTAACCTGAGGAGGAAGATCAGCATAGGTGGTATAAATCATATGACCCCCTTGAAGGCTGCTAGATCCCCAGAACGCCAACTTATCGGCTACTTTATTGGCTATCCCTTATTATACATCCATCCCCAGCTTTCTGATTCTGATTATTATGTGATCCATTAAAACTCTTAAAGTTTTGCACCAAACATAGACCACAGAGTTCCGCTCATCTCGCTCCTCTTCTTTTTTTCTTTTTTTTTTTCTTATTCTGATTGTTTGCTCATCTCGCAATAGAACAATTAACAATCGAACAATCGTACCTTCCGAAGTTAAAATTCCCCTGCGACTTCGACTCCATTGTTGGTGTTGCTCCAAAACTTCAAACCCTAAACTTCACTACAGGAACATACTTCTGAAAACCCTAATTTCACAAGAATAAACACCAATTTCAGAAGAACAAACACCAATCAGTACCAACTTCTAAAATTCGTAATGGAAATTCATGAAATTTCTAGATGCAGATAACCAAAAGTTAGCGGTTAGGATTTGGGGATTTCTACTCAAATCAGAGCGAAGAGTGTTACCTCACAATCTTGAGAACGGCGCCGGAGAAGAGTGAGGGAAGGAGGAGAACACCAGCGACGAGGCGGCATACAACCACTGCAGCACCGGTGGTCGAGCGACGAAAACGAAAGGAGGAGAACAGCAGACAAGGCGGCGACCATAGCCGAGGTCGTAGAGAGGGGCAGGGGCGTGACCGCGTGAGTGAGAGAGAGGGGCAGGGACGTGAGTGAAACTGTGAGAGTGAGAGAGAGAAAGAGAGAGAGGCGGGGATTCAGCAGCTAGGGTGTGGTATGAGTGCGGGATTCCAAGCGAGGGAAGTTTTAAGGGTGAGATGAAAGGTGAAGGGCTGCGGTTTTTGGACTAACTGCAGCCCTTTGTAATGAAGGGCTGCGTTTTCAAGATAACCGCAGCCCTTGCACCGCAGCCATTGGTCTTTTTTCCTCTAGTGAATGCTGAGCTAACGTGCTTATTTATTTGTTTATGATGAAAACAGAATATGTTTCACCTTCCGGACGAGATAAGCTATAAGAGGCACTACTTGACTGCTGTGAACTCTAGATGGAGGGATTTTAAGAGCAAATTGGTATCTGGTTGGATCACAATGACCAGAGTCAGATCAAAGAAAGAGAAGCTAGGTGATACTCCGCCAGATGTATACAAGCACATCAAGATGGAGGATTGGCTTACCTTCACAGAGGTTATGACGTCAGATGAGGCTGTAGTAAGTTTATAATCGAATTAACTTGGTTTTATTAAATTAAATTATATTCTACTAACTTAATGTGTTTCTTATTGCAGAAAAAGCGAGAAAAGGCGCTCGAGAGTGCAAAAAAGAATACACATCATCACCACTTAGGTCAAAGGAACTATGGGGATGCTAGATAGTTGTGGAAGCAGGAGAACTTTTGTCCACCTAGTTTTGATTCTGGATCGTCATCTAGTACACCATCCTCCTCGGTGTCCTCTCATGTTACTCGAGGTGATGACTGGTGGTACGCGATGAATAAGAAGGATCCAGTCTCTAAACAGCGATTTATTCCAATTGAGGAAACAAATATTGCAGCTGACAAATACGTATGTATATCACTATAACTTTTAGTTTGACATATATATGTTTTTTATTTATTAAATACATTTTTGTTATTTGGAACTTGTTTTTTGGGCAGTTGGAGTACAAGGAGAAGCAAGCCAAGGGTGAGTTCACTCTGGTACGTAACAAAGACGCCCTTTTTATGGCTCTTGGAGAGAAGCCAGATCACTCGGGTCGTTGTTATGGTTTTGGAGGCTACAATGTTGGCTATAGGAAGGCTTTTGGTCTTCCACCTCCTAGGAACTATTGGAGCTCGAGTCAGGAACGAGAGGAAGCATTCATGCAGAAAATGACTAAAAGGTGGAGAATTGACATTGCAACATATATGCAGAATGTGGCGCTTTCACAGCCCACTCAACTACCTACTCCACCATTTGTTGCACCATTTTTTCTATCACCTGCTTCACCATCTACTGGGCCAGCTGCTTTTCAGCCCACTCAGCTACCTTTTCCGCCATTTGTTCCATCACCGCTTCAAGATCTTCCGGGCCGCCTACTTTTCAAGCCTACTCGCCTACCTTTTTCGCCATTTGTTCCATCAGCTGCTTCACCATTTGTTCCATCAGCTGCTTCACCATCTGTTGGGCCATCTACTTCACAGCCCACTCAGCTACGTACTCCACTATCTGGATTTTCCGACACTCATTCTCCTCATTCGAAGGTACATATATTTATCATATATACATGTGCTTTATACAAATAATTATCATATATACATGTGCTTTATACAAATAATTATCTTATATAATTAGAACTTTATGTTATTGTTAGGACGAGACTCCCTGTCGATTGTATTTGATAGATCCGACTAGTGGAAAGACTTGTCTAGTGGCAGATGCACATTCTTATGCTTTTGATGAGACCACTACAGTTCATGGGTCTAGAATGATGAATGATCACCTTCGAGTGAAATTTCATTTTTTTGTAGAGAAGTATGGTCATTTTCCACTACCTGTCCCCGTCCCTGCATATGATATCGACACTACAGAAACTGCTTTGGGTACGTGGGTGCAATGGCCAAAAAATTTAGTGCAAATATTAGGTGATGAGGTAATGTTCAAATTTTATCCATTTTTGTAAAAATAATAGGATTAAATTTGAAAATTACATAATCTTATGCGCGTTCTCAAAAATTATTATTAGGTTACACCGACACCTGAAAAACAAAAGGGGATTTCGGGGGAGGCTGTTAGATGTCCTAGCCAACAGCTTTCAGCCGGTTCGGCTACTCGTTATAGTCCAGTTGTCGATGATGTATCATTCTTGGAATCCCTCACTGAAGACTGTAAGGAGTTAGCAGATACGCTTGCCCTTGCCGTCGCAGACGATGATACCGTTGCTGTAACCTTGCCGAGCTCATTGTTCCATTATTCAGAAGATGCCACCGCTTATCTGACCAAGGAGGATGTTGCTCAGTTCCTGAAAGGGGAGATGCTTAATATTTCTATTATCCAAGTGTACATGAGGTAACAATAATCAAAGTTATGATTTTTTTTTACATTTGATTGTATGATAGTTGTATTTTCCACATAAAATTTACGTTTATCTATTTTTTTTAGGGCAACACAGTCTGACTTGGATGGATTTGGGGCTGCTTTTCGAGTTTGTTGGATGTGCCCGGAGAGTACCGCGGATGTGCATGCTTTGGAGAATGTAACAACTTACATTCAGTGTGCTTTGACTGGATCCGTCGTTGCTGGTGCTAGTATCATCTTCGCGCCAATCTTTCAAGAGTAATATTCTATCTTAATAGTTTTACAAATAAGGATTGTTGCATGACATGTGAATTTTTTAAGTAATTATTATTATTCAATCTTGCAATAGCCGTCATTGGATGCTCCTTGTCATACGTCCCATGCTCGGGATAATTTATGCCTTTGATTCCGTTAGCTTTCACAAGGAGCGGAAGTTAAAGATTAGACCGCCCATGATAGCGTAAGTTGATCGTTTTGATATATTTTAAATGAATTTAAATTATAATATAAACCAAGTAAAGTGTAACTCGTTTGATTTTGTTTTATGTAGTGCTTTTAGGAGGTTTCGGATGAGCGGCAACGAAGTTCGTCAGGACAAGCTTATTTGGAGATGTGTTAAGGTATAATAGACTTATTTTATTCAATTAAAAGCATATGTTATGTCATTCTCATTATACGATAAATTTCCTCATTTTCTTAAAACTTTCGTTAAAGTGCCCACAACAACAAGGAGGCACGGAGTGCGGTTATTTTGTCATGCGCAACATTTTTTGACGTACTCACTTTATATTCTGGTTCGGAGGATCTCGATGAAGTAAGTTTTTTGTTCACTTATTATTCATTTCATATTTTATATATATAACTATTGAAAGCTAACTTTGGTGAATTATTTTCAGGTTGCTCGTACCTTTACCCGCGATCCTTATACGGAAGATCAAATCAATGAGGTGAAAAATAAGTGGCAAGATACTTTATTGATAATTGCATTACATAGGTTAGTTAATGTTAATTTTCTTTGCTTCTCTTACAACGATTATAATTTAGTGCAACTTGTACCAACCAACATTATCGTATTGACTTGGATTTCATGATATATATATATATATATATATATATATATATATATATATATATATATATATATATATATATATATATATATATGTGTGTGTGTGTTGGATTCGTATGATATCTATGTTGGATTGAATCGTATTTATTTCTTGTTAAACTTGGAATTTGGATTGTGCGTGGAAGTTGGATGATGGATGGATGTTGGATGAATTTTGGATTATATGTTGTTTGTTGGATGAATTTTGGATGATGGATAGATGTTGGATGAATTTTAGATGATGGATGGATGGTTGTTGCATATAATATTGCACAGGTTAATTCCCAATTATGGGTTTATCCAATTTACAAACGGAGCTCTGTCGAAATTTATGCAGAAAATATTCGGCTTGTTGCATCCTGCTTCTTGCATGAGGTTGGTGGAACATACGTAAATATAAAATAATTTTTTTTAAAAAAAAAAAGCAGTATATTGCTGCGGTTTCTGTGAAAAACCGCAGCAATATTTATATTTTTATTATAAAAATAAAAGTATATTGCTGCGGTTTTTCACAGAAACCACAACAATATACTTCTTTTTTATAATAAAAAATATACATATTGCTGCGGTTTTTCACAGAAACCGCAGCAATATGGTTTATTTAAATAATGAAAAAATGTAAATATCGTGCGGTTTGTCCTATAAACCGCAGCAATATGTTGTAATATTGCTGCGGTTTAAAACCGCAGCAACAGTTTAATTACCTATTGTTGCGCCGTTAATTGATGCGCGGTCAAAACCGCCGCAATAGGCCACTTAATGACCGCAGCAATAAGCATTTATTCTACTAGTGAACAAGTACTCCGATTTACGAACTAAGCCGGAACGTCGAGTCGATATCTTTATGAACTCGCTTTCTATTTAAACTATAGTTATATTTGAAAGTTAAAGAGAAGAAAAAAAGGAATTTTGATCAAAGATGTTGAGTTTTAATTTCAGGTATAAGACAATTGTCAAAATATTTGTGATATAAGTTTTATATGGAATTCTGAAAGTATGAAAGACTCTTTATTATGGTTTAATTTGAGATTTTATTATATATGATCACGAACTTTGAAAATTATGAATTTGAGTTATGAGCAAATATGGACTCGTGAAATTATAAATCAGGTTTTTCTAATTCTATTAATGACGGGGAGGATCTTTACTCCTACTTAACTTTCTATGAAGAAGTTCTCATAGAAAAAGTCTCTCAAATTTGGGTCAATTTAATGAACATTATTTTCGGATTTAAGTTCGGAAACACGTAAGTCTTGTGAAACAAGTTATATCTTTACAGGATAATATTGATGAATTATGTTTTATGGAGTTTGGAATCTAAGTTAGAATGAGTTTGGTGTGAGATGGGCACTAGTGAAGTTCTGTTTAAGAAATACAATTGTCGCTTTGAGGGTATTATTAGAAGTAGACAACTATCCTAAGATTTACTTATGGCGTATAAACAAGGCTAAATGGTATCACCCGAAGATATCTCCGGAAATACTATGGAGCTTGGTTATATAAGAATGAAGATCTATGATGTCATAATTGAAGGACGAAGTAAATATTGGGAGGTTCTAACTAAGAATGAAGATGTTATGTGGTGGACTTCGATTAGATAGTTAGGGAATAGTAATTTGGATGTAAATTTCAAAGGTCAAATATTGATTTATGAGTTAATGGAGTTGTTACGAGAGGTTTGTGAGTTCAGAGGATGTGTAACCAAAATAAGTATTAGAGATAGGAGATATTAAATATTGAGGAGTAGGATTTGAGATATGAATGTCGTATCAGTGAAATAAAGGATCCATATCTTTGGTGGTGGTTTAGAGGAGTATCGATTAGAGAGATATAGTTTACAATACTTATGTAATAATAGATCATATCCGCAAAGGGGTCAAGTGAAAGAGTTTGGAGCATAATTTCTTCTATTAGATGAGTAAGATTATATAAATGGAAGTTGGGGAAAAAAATATAGAAAATAGAGAGCTTGGTAATTAAAGTTATATAATGACAATACTAAGCGTATGGTGTTAAGACTAATATGAGCTTTCAGTACAAATACATGAGACGTATGGTTATGAATTATAAATTTAAGAAGGATCAGGACAACGAGTTTGAGTATTGAGAAATACTAAAGTTCAGATGTAAAATTGCATCATAGAATATTTAATTATAACATAGAAATATGGAGTGAGATATTTTGACTTGCCAAAATAATTATAGGTGATTTATGATAATGTAATAAGGTTATATTCTTGTAATGAGAGTTCATGTATTGCGGATAAGAAAACCTTTAAGGGGAAATTCATATCATGAGAATTTTGGAATGTTATGGTTTAGTTGCTATAAGTTAAAGACGGAAGTCCAAGTACAAAGAGAAACTGTTGCGATGAAGGGAATTGCCAAAACGTGTTAGAGGATATCTTATAGTCAACAAGTAAAATATTACATGTTAATTGTACGAGCTTACAACTGGGTCCCGATAATAGTTAATTATCTTATAAGTTTTTGAGGAACATATATTACATTTTGATTATGTTATGGGTTCGACTCCGGAAAGACATTTGATTTCGATTACGTTCTATGTATATTATTACTTCCTTTAAAAAAATATTTGAGGTAAGTAAGATTATTTGAGTTTGTGTTATAATAAGACTGTTGAGGTTCAGGTATTTTGGATATGTTAATTACATTTCAACTCTGTTTTGTTTTATATTACCTTACGGACAGAAGTTTAAGTCATTGATACACTTTGGAATTGAATATGCGATACGAATTGAGAACAAGAGTATAAGTTTTGAAAAATATAAGTTTGTGTTATTGAGAAAATAAGTATTATGATTTAGTTATTGTTTTATGGGGAAAGTAAACAACATTTGTGGAGCGAGTTGCTCATTATGTGTTATGGAGCGGGTATTGCTCCTTTGAGTAGAGTCATGACCTAAAAGTTCTTGAGGTTAAGCTTTGAAAATTCCTAATTTGGAGTACCGAGCAGGAATTAAGTTCAATGTTTTTGCTCCAATTATTTTGACAAAAGTTTTACATGTTCAAGTTAACTCAACCCTTTTAATAAAGTTTACATGAGCCCACTAAGTGCCTATATGACTTTTACAAGCAGTAAAGAATTGATTATTTCCTTATATCTTTATACCTAACTAATATGTGAAATTGTTAACGTAAAACAAAAGATTTCAAAAGAAGATTCAAGTCTTGCAATGATTAGCGATACTATAGTAGTTGTGATTCTTTTTCCTCTCCATGGATTAATATGTTTTTCTTTGGAACATGAGTGTTATTGATAAACTTTACATTTAAACTATTTGTGTAACTAAATTATGGAAACAAGTGGGTAAAGGCCGATACCAAATAGGGTACGGTATGAACAACAACAAAAGCCCTTGGAGGATGGGTAATCTCCTTCCGAACCCTCGCTGGGTGGGTGAAGTCCAGCAGATAATAAAAATGGGACATGTCCTAGTTAAGGCTTGCAAGCATAATAATTAAACGGTGGGGGTGACGACCTCCATTAGTTTAGAGACAGTCGGCTCCTTGTGTAAGGAGCCCTCTCTATTCGTGTTCGCTTTACCCAAGTAATTAAACGCTATAGACCTAAAGGGTTTTAAATGATCTAAGTGATGATCTTCATGATATAAATTCTTACTTTAATGCGATTGTGCAAAGATAGTAATCCTGAAATTTTAAGCAAGCACCTTACTTGTGAAGCATACTGAATTCTAGCATGAATTGTATATGAATGGTCTTAAGCCACCAAAAATGAAGTTTTGGGATGAACCTATGTATTCAAGTGTTGTTGAACTTTGTCCTTATGGAAAGAAACTTATTATCTGTAGTAGATGTATGTGTACTCTTTATCGGACTTTCTAGTTAGGGGTTGCTGGTGTTGTAATAAAAACATTTCTAACTATTTGATTTTAAGTATTTTGAATTTTGGGGTTGTTCCACTCGATGAGTAATAAACTGCGCAACTATGTTTTAAGCCACTAAAATGAATTTCTGGTTGGATAGTGTGTGTACTCAGTTTTTCTGATTTTGTTCTTGGAACCTGTCCTGGTGGGGGCAGAGTTCATTGTTAGTGATTTTGTAGGGTTGATGTCGAGGACTTGGAATATGTTCATTGAGCAAGAGGAAGATTTTTATGTTATAAAAGAGGTTATAGTTAGATGTCTTATTTGGAAGTATTCTGTAATCTGATATATGATTTTCAAGTTGTTCTGTTGTGGGCCCCTGACCCACAGATCCAGGATCGTTTTTATAGGTTTTGTTTCCGCTGCGAATAAATGTAAATTCGAGGTTTGTTAAGTGTTGATTGTGTTTTGTGTATCTTAAGTGTGTTTAGCTAGCAGCTTGGAAGTGTGGGCTGTTACAACCAACTATTGTAAAAATGCATGGAACTGCAATTTAGGGTCTGCATGTCGCGTTCCAACACGTTTCGCATTTCAAAACGCAACTTAAATGTAAAGAAATGTATGCCACATAATCTAATAAAACACATTAAAATAAAGCGTTTCTCAGTTTATTTTTTTTATTCTAGAATTTATGTACCCCAACCTTATTACCTACTAACTACCATAGACTCTAGTTGTGTCGTTGCTGCAGAGATCACGAGTGTTCAAATCACTCTAGCCCGCTGTAATTGCTTGTAGCTCTATTCAAGAAGTTTTGATTTTTTAGTGTTCAGTTTTCCTTGATATTACTGCTTTTTATAAATAAAAAAGTTTGAAGTGAAATTCATTCACTAATATGAAGTCATACATCTACAATAGAAGTTAGAAAGTAAAAAATACAGATCAAATTGATAGAAAACTTAATTCTAATCTGGCAAAACCACGATCGTTGAGCAAAAATAATCCGTCTAAATACTCTCTTTCACATTGCTGTCTGATGCAGCCTTCTACGAGAGGGTCTTACAATCTGATGTAGCTTTGATGTAGAATTAGAGTTAATTCAATCAATTGTACGCGAAGTGCTGACCGTCGTTGCAATCCCGCACAAAATCGTATTAACAAATCAAATCTTCAACTGGAGCGAGGATCCAAACCCTGCTAACACACAAAAAAACCAAACTAATAAACACATCGTGAAGGGGGTGACTACAAAACCCATACAGGAACTGCAAAGAGGAAAGCAAGAGAGGCTTACCATGGACGAAAACATTCATGGCAGTCCCTCTAGAGGATTTTTTGGTGAAAAGAGGAGAGAGAGGATAAGAGGGGATATCGGCTAGGTTTTCTTTTTTAGGAAGTATTTCCTTATTGATTTTTACAATTGTACTCCATACTTTTCAATTTTCTATTACTTCTTTATTATGCTCCATGCTTTTAAATTATCAATGATGTGGTTGCTTTTGTTGTACCAATACTACATGCTTTTGAAATTCTTTTTTTTTTTTGGAAATTGAAACATTGTTATTACTTGATTGTTTGAGTCGCTAAATGCCTGAACATTGTCTAATCTCTTTCTTTGTCTTTTTTAATAGGTGTGTCGCGCACCTAACAAATATAAATAACTTAACTAGTCCTTCTAATAATGTAGTAGGGTAAGTCAGGGTCGATCCCACAGAGAGAAATTAAAATTGTTCTATGATTAGGTCTTAAATAATGGTAAAACTAAATGAGATTAATATCAAATATGGTCGAATCAATTATACTATTTAATGTATAAATGAAAGAATCTAGAATTAAGTATCCCCACTAGCATGAATTAATACAATGATAATTCCTACCCAAAACTAATCAATTAAATGTTCACAAGGAAAAATGCCCTATAGTATACCATAAACCTCTCCCGGGTATCTATGGCTTCCCTAATATGCACTCAAGCCTACTCCCATGGAATCATGCAAATTAAAGACATTAAACACGTCAATCTAACTTCTTAACAATCCATTCTACCTACTCTCGTGGAGAATTTCATGTTCTTAATTGAAATACTTAAATCCGTCAAGACGCAACTCCCGTTGTGATCAAGACAATGGAATGATAGCAATACTAATTATCCTTAATCTAGTATTGACAATTGCACGATCAATTAAGTAAGAACAAATAAACAATTAGTTTTGGAATTTACAGGAATACATCACATATTAATCATGGCTAGAGTTTGCTTAACCTTAGATTAGAAAACTACTCACATATATATAATAATCAAATAAACTAAATAAAATATAAAAGAAAGCATAACTAATAATCAAAAATATAAAATAAAGGAGAATACTTGAATTGATGATTGAAAGATGAAGTCTTGAATAAATCTTCTCAAAGCCAAAGAAAACAAACACTTCTCCTTGTGTCACGTTCCAAGAGAGAAAATAAGAAGTCTAACTTGAGTAATGAATAGAATCTCCTAACCTATTTAGAAAAAACCCTAATATAAAATTGTATCTCCTAATACTAGTAGGACACTAAGTTACAAGATAAGGAAAGTCCCTTAAAATGTTAGGCAAAATATTCAAAAATAATCCTAAGCTTGGGCCATCTTCCACCATTAATCCCATGTTTCTTTTATCTGAGAATAATCCCAAGTTGGCATGCTATCTTCCCATATTGATATCCTTCCTTTGGTGACCTGCTCAACAAGTAAAAATTTCATGGGGCCCACTATGTTTTATTTTTTTTATTTAAATGTTGATCCATTTTCGTCGAAAAAAAAGGAAAAACAATAAATGAAAGGGAAAGAACAGGTGCTCACTTGAATAAAAAATAAATAGTAATGAAAAACAAACTTGGACAAGTACAACAAAAAAAATCTAACAACAAACCCACGCATAAACTCTTAAATTCGTGGCCTCGTGCAATCTTTACCAAACTCATATATTTCGAAAATTTAAACCAACAAAGAGATATAATTAAAAATAAAAATAAAAACTTAAAAAATAATTTAAATTATAAAAAACTTAAACCAAAAGAGATATAATTAAAAATAAATAAATTTATACGTGAGCCCTACGATTTTTACCTACTAAGCATGTTATCCTTGGAGTCGGACCAATATTGGAAGATAACATGCGAACTTGGGATTATTCAGGGAAAAACGATACTTGAGATTAATGGTGGAAGATGCCCCAAACTTTGAATTATTTTTGACAATTTTTCCTAAATGTTAAATCATTAAATGAGCCGAATTAGCTAGTCCCCCCGCGCGCGTAAGAAGATAAGCAAAACACGGCTACCTTGCGAAGCCCATATATCCCAGAATATAACTCGTCTTGGGTCGTGCAACCTATCGTTAGAAAGCTATTCAAGCCTAGTTTTAATTCCGCTGGAATCATCCAATTATCAATATCGAGTCAAAATTCATGTGTAAAAGAGTAACCATGACTCGATTTCCACAATTCTTTTATCAAATTCCAACTTTGCTTTGACTCCAATTTGCAATCAAAGGTATTCACAAGGATCTTTATCAAAGTATCGTTTTTCCATTTGCTCATAAATAATCAAGTTTTTTCAATCATACTCCAATTATGTTTTCAATACCTGAAATTCATCAAAGAGTGCCAAAAACACACAATGGAGTACTATTTCGAAACTTAAGTAATTAATGCAATTATGAACTAAAATGCAACCTAAATACTCCTAAAATGCAACCTAAATGCACCTAAAAACTATATAAAATATGATACATCATTTTTCTTTAGATGATAATATATAATGTTTCATCTTTTATTTGTATTTATTGAGATTGATGTAAAGAATAAACTACCATCGTTTATTTGTTTTTCTTGAGATTTACTATCATAATTTTGCTCCATGAGAATAGAATACTAATAAGTACACCATCTGTTTCTTCTTAATTGCTACATTTCTATTTGGGAAATCCAATTATCAACTTTGACGGATTATTTAGATTTCTTTATAAGTATAAATATAGTCATGTGTCATGTGTGGTATTATTAGATTCTTTTCGATGTGTAGATTCATAACATCAAATTTTTATAATAACAAGAGATACTAAAGGTTAAAAAATGTCTTGAAAACCATGCCTAAATAATGTAGCAATTAAAAAGAAACAAATGGAGTAAATAACTACTCTTGTACATTTTTTATTATTATAAACAAAACAACTGCATAATCTCGGGGACAACATCCCTCATGAGAATTTCACTGTGAAATCAGCCACTTAAAGCAACTCCAATAGTTGAGCAAAATAGAAATTGGCTAAGAATGCCACCTGAGATTTTTCTAGTTAACTCCATTCTAAGCCAAACCCCATATTAGTTAGCCATATATATGCAATTGTTGCCTGAGTAGGTCTCACATGTCAATTATCATTTGTAATTTTTTTTACGATTCTCACTTATTATTAATTGCACTTTATCGTTAGATATAGTATTTAGTATATGTATAATTTCATAAATGAATAAATAAAACCTATGTTGAAACATAAAATTGTCAAATGTCTTGTAAAATAAAAATTTAAACATTATGAAATTAATCAAGAAGCTGGAAATAATTTTTTGAGTTGCAAAAAGAAAAAAAGGATTTGCCCAAAGATATGGCCCAAGGCTTTATTCACCTTCCCAGCAGATTGACGTGTGTGAGTGGACAATGCCACAACAATTGCTTGTGAGTTACACGCACCGAAAAAGGTGGACCATCCAAATAACCGAGGCCCACAAATTTGGCTTCACCAATTTTGCTCTATCAAGCGAAGTTCAGTAGTGTAGAGCAATTTGCACCAAGTACCAAAGGTTGGGCAACTTACTTAGCATTTTTTTATTTGCTAGCAAGTCTCTAAAGAGCACCATTAAAGTTGCTCTTAGTTTGCCCTAGAGACGGCAACATGTCAAATCTGGACCGGGTCTTTATGGATCCATATCCGTTTTCGGAGGCTGGATCTGGAACCTCCCTGAATCCGACGGGTCTAGAAAAATAGGACCCGAATCCAGATTGTGGATCCTACTGATATGGGTCCAAAACGGATACACCATAATTTATACTATATTACCTATTAATTCACATAATTTATACTATGTTACCTATTTATTCACATAAATATAATATTTCAAGCAACAAAATACTGTTTTTTCACATCTCTTCAGTGGATTTGTTAAGAAAAATATTGTATAATTTTAGCAACTTAGAGTACAACTAACTATAAGCACTGTATAATACAGTATAATAAATCCATATGCATGAAATTAACAGTACAACTAATAATATAATTATTAATTTAAAAAACAAAAGAGAATTGTTAAACCCTGAATTAAGAATGTGCTGGAGATCTTGAGTATCGACGGGCAACTGGCGAGCATCGTTAACAGTAGGGAGAGAGAGTTGTCGAGCTTCATCGTCATCACTCTTCACTATTATCTTCTTCAGTTTCGAGCCCCCATAAAGTCTTCAGTTTCGAGCTTTCATTGCGTATCATGCGTGTCGTGTAGATGGTGATCGATTGTCGTGACGCGACAATTTACACGGCTGGGGAGAGATTTTGTTGTGAGAGAAGGGGAGAGAGAGAAGGGGAGTGACTGTCTGGTGGTGGCTGCTGGCGGTCGGGGGAGGAGTGGCCGTCGATGGAGATGGGAGGTTGTTGGTAGATGGAGGGGAGAGGGGGGGAGAAGCTGCTATCTCACAATGAATTTAGGGTATTTGTTATATATGGATTTATTATTTAACGAGCCAACGATTTTTTATGGATCCGGTTCCGGATCCTGGGATTAAACCCAGATTCGCGTTCTGATCACAAGACCTGGATCCGACCTGGATCCATCGGGTCTAATTTTTGGGATCCAGATGCTAGAAAACGGAACTGGACGGATCCGGGCCGGGTATCCATTGCCATCCCTAGTTGGCCCATGAGCTTGACCCTTTCGGAAGATAAGCGGCCTTTTAGATGGATCTGGAATATTGATGTAACACCCCAGAATTTCAAAGCGGAAAAGAAAGAAATAATAATAGTATTAATAGGACGATGGCGGAAACATCGTTTGCCTTTTACAAGTAATAGTGTTTAAATAACTAAGTGATAAAAACAAACATAAGTAAGTACTATAAGTAAATTAATTACTTAGATTAATATCGAAATGAGAAAACTATCTCAAACTAAAGAGAAGTCTAGAACTAAAACCCCTAATAGATTATTTCTCGCATCTCAACCCGAGCCCAAAATCAAAGAAAATCCCCATCAACAAAACCGCAAAATATACAACATATATCCACAATTAGTGGGGAGTAACTTAGCTTCTCCCAAAACAAAAGAAATCAAAGCATGATTCAGACATAGATTAATAAGAAAGGAAAGCATCAAGTCAAGTCAACTACAATATGCATCCACTTCCATATAACTCACAAATAACGCAAATGAATAATAAATAGCAAGTGAGTTGGATAAAAATAAATAAATCATCTCAAGAGTACTTTTATAAAAATAAAATATAAGTAAAACAAGTTATTGAGTCAGAAACCGAACGCTAGTGAATCGCAATTCACTTCCTAAGGTTTGTCAGATCGCAATCTCCAGGTCAGTCTATGGGCTTACGTTCCCCACTGCCTGTGTCTAAGAATGGCCAAACTCCCGATGCAGGGTAGAACACGCAGAACTCCCTGACCTCTCGGACGACAACAATTAACCCAGGTGTACCCCTAGTTCGCAAACCAGGTGGTTGACATGTTCTTCACCGGGGACTACATCTATCCCAACGGATGTTCTTATCTCAAAATAAAATCATAAATATCATCAAAGTATCATTCATCTCAAAAATATTCGTCAAAAGGGATGCCACCCGGCCTTATACCCATAATTCATCAAAAGTAATTTTTCAAAAATCTTCAAAGTAGTAACTTACAAATTTACAACAAATATCTCCAACCACAATACTTTAAACATCACTAAGCATCAACAATGATAGTGAAATAGTTTTTACAGCACTAACAACATCAATAAAAAATGCATCACCAATTAACTCCAAGGCTTATTAAATAAATGAATAGTACACAATTAATCATTTTTACATAAATCAAACATAAACATAATGATACCAATAATACTTACAGCAACCTACTAAGCACCAGCATCCAAGAACATAAAAGATCACAAATTATTTCTGATTAACCAGCTCTCAAATAATTTAAAAGAGTATCCTCAATTTCACAACACAAACACAATAATAATTATTAAACTAATAAGTTCGAGCAGTAAAATCACACAAAAATCATCATATGACCCTAATGGCTCTACTGACATGGTACAAATTTTATTTATAATTTTCGGACTTCAAAAGTAATTTTAAAAGTTAATATACAGATTACTCAATAAAGCCAATATAATAACTAAAAATATAAATAAACGCCCAAAAATTACTAAAAATTTACACAACATGCATAAACTCACGGAAATACATATTATGCAAAGAAATGAATTTTTCGGCCTCCAAAAATAATTTTCATGATTTATATACTGCCAAAACGAAATTGCAAAAATAGATATATCAATTAAATAAACCAGTACACAGTACACAAGGCATGGAATACATACTACGCATACAACATGATCTAAGAAAAATAATTTCAGCAATTTTAACATCCGTTTAATAATTATTATGCAATTTAGCCAAAAACGCACAAAACACCAATTAAATCAAATAAATACCAAAAATCATACGAAAATTATTTTTCTCTTTACAGTAATCACACAACATGCATCATGTATATTCATGTCAAATTTCGTCAATAATTTCATTCAAAAAGTATTTTAAATAATTCCTAGCGTAATAATCTAATACCGAATAATACTCTAATCACTATGGTTCTAAGATAACTACTAGTTACCTGGAACGTCGGGAGGAGAGCTGAGTCTAAAGAGATAGTTAAGAGCTATGCATATAATCCAATTCCTCTTCTAACCCCAAGGCACAACGAACGAGAATTGAAGCAATTAGTCACTAGGCATTTTCTTCTTGAACGTTGATAAATCTCATGTCACACTGCTCTGTTCCGACCATGATTCCCGGTGATCAAAAGCTCAGATTCTAAATTGCTCCTGTCAGAGTGTAGAACAAGATGTTATAAACATTCTGTCCACATTTGAAGACGATCCAACGGTTAGATCTCCGGCTACGGTTATTTTCGTGAAGGTGTGACAGGAAAAACCGGGTTGAACCTTTCTATTCTTTTCCTCTTCCTTTTCTCTCTTTCTTTTCTTGAAAACGGTGAGGGTTAAATGCAAATGATGCTGAACTTCTTTTAATAAAAATTAGAATTTTATGGCAAGAAAAAATGAAGGGTTTAGAAGAAATGATTAGGGGGGTTACAATCTACCAAGAGTCACCAATTAAAAGAAATGAAATAAAAGAGGAGAAACTTCTTCCTTCTCCCTCCCCATAGCCGGCTGTCCAAGCCCAAGTACACCAAGAAGATTTCGGCCCAAGTCATCAAAGGTCCATGCATCAAAAGTCCATCACGCGATAAATCGATAAATTCCTAAATCGCGCCTAAACTTTGAAAATACTTAATAATGAAAATAACTCTAATAAATTATATTATAAATATAAATATAATAAACACATTAACACGCCACATGCGATGCAACATTTCATCACTCAAATCGGTCCAACATTGTTACAAAAACGCTATGCGGCAAAAAAAATGCATCCTAAACGCCTAAATAAATAACGAAACTAATATAACATTTAAAATAAATAACTAAAAACTTAGAATAAATATATATACATATATCACATCATATAAATATATATACACATTTTCACAACACGTTCCAAAATAATCTAAATAATAAATTATTTATTTTTACGAAAAATATCATTTTAATGTAAACAAACACCAAAAATAAGGGTGAAAATTACGGGGTGTTACAATTGATATATACCTCCAAAATTGAAAATCCTTTTATTTGGCACATCTACCACAACAACATAGGTGTTTGTCGTATTCTTTACAAACAGATAATCATTCCTTTTGAGACTAACAATGTTTCGGAAACAGTAGACCATCTTTTCTGTTAATGCACTAATATTTGAAAACTCTGGGAACTTCCAGAATTGAGAAAATGGCTCCTTTTTCTTTCCCTCATGTTGCCTTCTTTCTAGATCTCGAGCTCTTGAAGGGAGATAAAGAGCTAAGCTCCAGATTATAAAGCCATCTCAAAATTGCTAGTCCAAAGACTATGCACTATTCTGCAAAAGAACATTAATTAGCCCTCTCCACAATGCTTTCACCCTAGATCATTCAATCCACGAAAACATCCTTATAGTACAAGAAATCCTCAACACTTTTCAAAAATCCAACAGCAAGACTGGTTGGTGTGCGCTTAAACTTGATATGGAAAAAGCCTACGATCGCATTGAACGAGATTTCCTATGGAAATGTTTACACAGCCTAGGGTTCCCTACTCAATGGGTAAATTGGATTCAAGAATGCGTCACCGACGTATTCTATTCCCTAAAAATCAATGGAACCACAACCATTTGGTTCAAGCCAACAAGAGGCCTAAGAAAGGAAGACCCTCTGTCGCCCTATCTTTTTATCGTATGAATGGATGTGTTAATACAAAAACTATCCATACAAAGTGCCAATCCTAAATCGGGTTTAGATTCTAAATTATGCCCATGCGGTTCTCTTGTCCCATGCCTAATGTTTGTTGATGCTAGCCTCGTGTTTGGAAGGTCACTACCTTAGCATGTACTGAACTAAAAAGATCTTGGATGAATTTCGTCAACTATCAGGACAACTAATCAACTTTCACAAATCATTCATTATCCTATCGAAAATTTCAAAATTCTAGAAAAGCGTCCACAGCAAGCCACTTTAATATGACACATAAGGCATGTCTAGGCCGATACTTAGCAGCTTTCTAAGCTCTTCTTATCCTTCGAAACAAGATTATGCATTTATCCTTAACAAAATCGAGCAACGCATCCAACAATGGGAAGCTAGATTCCTCTCCAAAACAAGGCGCCACACATTCATTCAAACTATATTAGAAGCCCTTATGGGCTTCTGGCTTATACTTGCTTGTCTGCCCTCCTCCTAACTGACATATGCAAATCAATTAATACCCTTCATAGGCAATTTTTTGAAGACAAAATAAAGACAAAAACAACATCCCTCTGATTGTTTAGAATAAAATTTGCCAACCAAAATTACAGGGATGTCTTGGCCTCTACAAAACCCTACCCCTAAACAGAGCTTTCTTAGCCAAGCTAGGATGGAACTTGATCTCCCAATCTACTAGATTATGGGCCAAGCTCATTAAGGAAAAATATTTCTCTACATAATCATATTTTGACTACACTCCCAAAATCAAGACTTCCCCCTTTGGAGAAAAATACTTGCTTAAGTAGGGGCTAGGGCCCCATATGGGTAAGTCTTCCATGTCATTAGATGGGAGTGGAATCCTTTTGATTTTTGCACAATATGCGAGGGGGAGAAAGGGAATATCCCAAGAGTGCTCGAGTTGAATAGAAGTAGAGACTGTGAGGTCGAGGTCGAACCTAGAGTGGTTTATCTATAGCATGTCTATCAAATTGTCATTTGTGACCCAATTTTGGGCAATTCTCAGTAAAGTCTGCCAACTCGTTAGCTCACGATCTGACTCCAGCTCCACCATGGCCTTACTGGTTGGTCATGGGAACTTGATATCCCATGCACCAAAAGTTTCAAATATTTATGTGGCAGATCCATCACAATAGCTTGGGAGTAAGAGGCACACTCTACAAAAGGCAAATCATTCCTACAAATCTTTGTTCCTTGTGCAATGATCACCCCGAAACTTTATATCATCTTTTTCTCACCTGCCTCAATGCAAGATTGTTATAGGACCTTCCAAATACCATAAGCTAGTTACAACCTTAATGGTCAACTCTACCTTTTTTTTTTTGAAAGAGAAAATTCATTAATTGAAGGCCAAACGGCATCTACAATAGGTATTAAAGAAAAACAAGATACAATTAAACAAGGCTAAATCAAATTAGTCTTCGAAGGAACTACAATGAACCAGATCGAGCAATACAGCGCAGCCCCCTTGTATTTGCTGAATCAAGCAGCTATTGATGAGGAAGTCTATCATTCTCATGTAGTTTGGGAAGAACATTCTTGACCGAGTCATGTTGACCGCATCCGATATTCTAATACCTTCATGTTTAGTCTCGAACTTCAACCAATGAGAACAATTTCTCATACCTAAAAACAAAAAAAACCATACTCACAACTCCCATAGGGGAGAAGGAAATTTCCAAAACAGAAACTAAAAACCCCATAACAGGGTTTGAAAAGATCTCATAAAGAGAGACTAATTTATTAAACAAAACAAGAAAATGAATGGAAAACTGAAAATAAAAAGGAAAAAGGGGCTTACCATGAATGTAATCATCCATGGCATCCCCTAACTGATGAAGAAGGGGTAGGGGAGGTTAGGGTTTGAGAGAGAAAGAGAGAGGGGGGAGGCTAGGTCAACTCTACCTTTGATAGAGCTCTTGGAGACCATTAAAAGTAAAAGTCCCACTCCAAAATTTATATATAATATTTTGGCAACATCCAAAGTTTATACTTTCTCTGTTTCTTTTTATTTGCAACGGTTTGACTTTTACACTATTCACCAACTCTACTTAGGGTCTGTTCTGTTTATCTTATCTTATCTTATCTTATCTTATCTTATCTGATCTGATCTTATCTGATCTTATCTGATCTTATCTTATTTGATCTTATCTTATCTTATCTAATCTGATCTTATCTTATCTAATCTGATCTTATCTTATCTTATCTTATTCAGAAATGAGTGAAGATAAGTTGAACAGAACATCTTATTTATCTTATCTTATCTGATCTTATCTTATCTTATTTTATCTTCTCTTATCTTATCTTATAAAATCTTATATAAGTTAAAATAAGTTGAACAAAACGGACCTTTAGTTTATCTTTGGTGATTTATAGTTAAGGAAAAACATATTCATGTGTTATCTTGCTAGATTCGTCTTAATTTATATTTTCCGAATATCCACTATTCATAATTTTTAATTGTCAATAATTAAAAATATTAATCATTGAAGTTATGCATTGACAAGCGTGAAAGTCAAACGGTTGCAAGTAAAAAGGAACAGAGGAAGTATTACTCAGAGGTATTCCGTGCTAAACTTTTCCCAAAAGCTAAAAAAAAGTCGGTTTTAGAAACACAGCGAGACGGAGACAGAAAGAAAGCAGTTATGGGATCAATTTTGTCAGCTATTTATGGCGGCGGTGCGGCGGAAGCAGCGGAAGATAGCGCAGAAGAATCTCGCATAATCTCCTTCCACTCTGCCAATCGATGGGAGCTCCACTACAATTCCCTGAAAGATTCCAACCAACTGGTTCGTTCAACAACTCTCTATATTCGCTTTTCTCTTCACTATTCGTCTTTTTTTTTTGTTAATCTGGAAATGCTTGATCGGTGGTTGGAAATTTGCAGTTGGTGGTCGATTTCGCCGCGTCTTGGTGTGGACCTTGCAAGTTTATTGAGCCGGCGATTAAGGCTATGGCCAATAAGTTCTCTGATGTCGAATTCGCTAAAATCGACGTCGATGAATTGCCGGTAATTATTCTCTTGTTTGCTTTTGTTTTATCAGAATTCTGTTTAACTGCGATTTTGTTTGTTTTGTTGTGCTTGGAATTAAGAGTGAATGGTTTTGGAACTAAGAGTTGTTCATTTGTCATTGCAAGTACAATAGTCTATAATGACTTTAGTAGTGGTGTTAGGGTAATGAAACGAGGCCTTTTACCGGACTTTATGATTAACTTCACTCCATTTTTTAGTAGTTGCAATGCTTCGGCTTTTACTGTTACCAATATCTCTATTTATGTACATGTGAAAATTATAAAAAGTTGAAATCTTGTAAATGTATATTGAGATAAATCAAACAACATTTCGCATGCTAAAGTTTGTATTATATATTAGTCACAAATTCGTTTTGACTTTGCACAAATTCATGTACTTACATGGATTGTCCCTTTTTAATTCCGAAGTATGCATTTCTATTAGGAGTGACAGTTGAAATTGTGAGTGGTGCCGGAAATTAACCATGACAAACATATGTATAGTAGACTAGTAGTAATTCAGATGACATTCATATGCAACATTTTATAAGAATAGGCTCTTAATCTATCGTTGACTTGTTGTTCCCTTAACTTTTCATTCTATACTTTACCAAATGGGAGGAAGTAATCTTGCAGTAGTCACCGACTCACCGTGCATTACATGGAAATATGTCATTATGCATCTAGATTCTAGAGCATGGCTGGTTGCCCATTTTCTAAGACTCAAAAACAGCATCAGGTTAGGAACTCCATTAGCAGTATTCTATCCCGTTAACTTTACACTCCTCTATTGCATTATTTGTCCCTTAACAACCTTCAAAAGTTTTTTTTTATCTTCTCTTGTTCTATGTGGTTTCTCAACACAAGTCATGCTTTTGGTCTCCTCTGCAAATAGCTAGCCATAACACCATCATCTCATTCCTTAAGTATTAAGATGTTGAATTCTAATAGTGATGCAAGGCAAATTTGTGTTTCTTCTTTGAACTAAAAAGTATTCATTTTCTTTTTCCCAAATTAGATTTGTCTATGGGTGATGGTTCTTGTTTGCATCTTTCAACTTTATTATCCTCAAATCCAAAAAGTTTGCTTTTAATTCTACCAAGTAATACAAAGTTTAAATAGTAAATTTTCTCTGCAAGGATTTTGTTGCATAATTTATTAGATTGTGAGCATCAACAATTATATGGAAATTTTTTTTTTATATTCTATAATACTTCATCCTTTCCAGAATAATTGCATCATATAGGAGTGACACACAATTTAAGATGGTCATTTGGAAAGGAGAGAGATAGAGACGAGCGGATCAAGAATTTTGAATTTGGGGGTTCCTGCATAAAACAAACTAAACCAGTGAAGTACATAATGAGAACAATACACAAATTGGATGTTAATTTTTATTACACATACTAAGAGTGAGAAGTTGAATTCAACGATGACATATTCAAACTTTATATTGTTCAAGTAATTTATTTGAGATACGTTCGTTATATTAAATTTTAATACACTCGCAATCTTTAGTAAATATTAAAAATTTTGATTTTCACGATTATGAGCAGATAATTTAATCATTAATGTCTTTAATCATCTATACTAATGTTTATAAGAAGTTAATGTCTAGAAAATAGAATTAGAGGCAGATTAAAAATTTCACATAGTAATATTTATTATTTATAACTAAAAAAAATAGTCAAACCTGATATAAAGTCAAATTGTTGCATTTTTTTTTGAAAACGAGGAAGTAACTAGTAAATGTATATCATAAGAAAATAAATGGTTAAAGACTTACAATAGGACTTAAAATCAAGAGAGATGGCTACACTTTAAAATGATAAAGAGAAAAAAATAAAATAAAGAAGACAAATAGCAAAAAGTTCAAGAAAATAAACTAAAAATAAAAACAAGGCTTCAAGCAAAAAATTAAAAAAAGGGAAAACCGACCAGAAGCTGAATTGGAGTATAAGGAGATTCGAACCCCATCTTAGTTGCTTCATGCGTGCCATGTGCAAGATGTTTGACCACTGGAGCAACTTGAAGTAGATGAATAATAGCGCGGACAATTCTTTTAACAATTTTCGTACATATGTCTAGCGCAGAAAAACATATTTTTTTGGTGGGGCACGCCACCTAGGCCCCGATATTTTTTTTGGTGGGGCACGCCACCTAGGCCCCTTAATAGATCCGTCCCTCGATAGAGATAAATGAATAGGACCATGTGATAGGAAAGAGATAGAGAGAATCCATTGTGAAACAAGGTAATGATTAATATGAAACTTCCATAGTTGGGAAATGATGCAATCAACATGGATCAGAGGAAGTAATATATAAATGTAAATAACTTTAGGAAATATGGATGTTGGATACTCTTTTTTTTGTAATGGTACTATTTCTGTTACAATTTGTCTCTTTGGTGTAACTTGTAAGAAAATGTAAATGTTGAAGACAAGTGATTTCGTTCCACTAGTTGAACCAAACAATCTACAATATTGACAGTAATTCTTCCCTTTCCTTTCCTAATTTTTTTTTTTCATACCATTACATTTCCAACACTAGAACCAACCATAGTCTTAATGGAGCAAGTTTAATGTAAGAGATCGTCTTGTGGAAAGATGAGCCAAACTTAACCAGAGATAGTCAGATTTCAGAAAAATGTCGAGGGACATCATCCTTATATCTCTATCCTTGACCACCTCATACCTTTGCTAGTTGTGGGTTCCATGCTGGTTTTAGTAAAAAAAAATGTTTGCTTATTGACTCTACCACTTGTTTTTGCTTTTGGTTTCCTACATAAACTTTGTAAAGATTCACGTATTTACTTATTCTTATTTGCATATCAGAACCTTGATTTGAAATTATATCAGTGAAATCAATAGAGCTTAGGACTTTAGGAGTAAGAAACTATTGTAAATTGTAGTAGATGACATGAAGGAATAGATTGTGTATCTTTTTTTTGGTCTCCACTTGCATATACACATATAATTTTGACTCTACCTTGGTGTCATATTTTAAGACTTTTGCCAGGGTGCTATTCAATGAAATAGAAATGCAAGTTATCCTAGATAATTTATCAATTTCATGTTACTTTATAGCATTAAATGCATGTATGTGATCTTCATGATGTACACTGCTTTCTGTAATTGTAAGTTTTAGCAGCTCGTGAAATGAGATTTCCACTTTGACACTTCAAATGCAGTTTTGCAACGTCCGATTATGCTATGGATGAGTATCTGAAATTATTAATGCTTCCTTTGGCAACCATCATTCTTTTCTTGGAGTACTTATTTTTGGATTATGGCTATGTCATATACTATAAATTATTGAGAAAACAGAGAAATATAGGGTTGTGACTTGTGAAGATTGTAAGAAATTGATGGTTAAAAAAGTTCTTCCCTAATTTGCTACAACTTAGACAGGAAAGGCTATAGTTTTGGAGTTATCACATCAATTAATTATCTGGTACATAAAGTGCCTACTTTATTTTGATTTACCTCAAACCTTTTTATTTTTTAGGGGGTCCTAAATGAAGGTTTAGTTTTCTCTTAATGCTGGATAGTTTAACGATGTTTTTATAATCTTTTATCTAATTGTCATTTTTTAACTTTCATTTTCATTTAATTAAGGTTTAGCATTCTTTTTCGCTCGTTTGATTAAGTCGAAATTCGTTAAAAACCTCTGCATAAGTGAATGCATTTTTTACTCACCGCTCAAATCTCTTTCTATATCATAAAATTTTGCCTCCTAATCTAGAGATATGGTCCTAAAGGATGGACCCTATTAATTGACTCCCTGTTTATCAATTATTTCTTTTATATATATTTTTGGGAAAGTGAGGTGTACAACAGTACAAGTTGCATAAGCTGGTGATTTTCTGTTACGACGAGCCACCTATCAATTTTTTTCAAGCAGTGCCTTATACAAGTAAGGGTGTGTTCTTTTCACCTTATTTTTAGTCCTTATAACTTGAAATAAGTTCATATAAGTTTAAATAAGGACTAATAAAATCTAATAAGTTCAAATAAGTTCAGATAAGCAAAATAAGGCTTGACACACTCCCAAATAAGTCCTGCTATAGTGGCAATAAGTTCACTTAAGTTCTGATAAGCAAAAATAAGTTGAAAAAAAGGGACCGTGATTGGTTTTTTCAAGTAATTTGAGTTATTTCCTACTGGTTCGGAATACGGGGAATTGGGGATTGGCTTCTAAATGCAAAGGGAAAGGGAGCTTGGTCAGAGAAATTCCCTTTGCAAGCCATCATAAAAGATTGAAGAGGCTGAACTCTTCAGAGTTTGCTTGCATTTGTACACTCTTCATCATTCTTGAAAATTGCTATTTTCTATTGAAAAATTATATAAATAAAATGGCTGAAAGGTTTAAATTTGTAGTGAAGTTTGGCGAAATTATAATGTCAAGTTGTAGCGAGTTATCTGTGTTTTTTATTCTGAAATTTCCTTTCTGTACCATAGGATGTGGCACGGCAATTTGAGGTGCAAGCTATGCCAACATTCATTTTGCTGAAAAAGGGTAAGGTAGTGGACAAGGTGGTTGGTGCCAAAAAAGATGAACTTGAGAAGAAGATCGCCAAGCATGCAGCATAATCCATATCCTGGTAAAAGAGATGGTTCCAATGAGACATTTGTACTTGGGGGAATGTGACAAGAAAGTTCTATTATTTTATGGAAGCATTGTTTCTGTTGTGCGCATCTTGTCTATATGTTTACATTCCGCGACATTAGCGTGTTATTGATTATGCAACTGTTGTTCATATGGATACAATCTGTTGATGCGTCAACCGTCGTATTATCTTATTTCTCTTCAACTATGTGCTTGTCTGCTTACTTTGAACTTCCCTTGACCACCGATTGGCTTTGTGATCATTTGCTTCTCCTTCTTGGGTGCATTATTGGTAGTCAGATAACACTTGTTGAGAGGGTGGATGATATCGTGGCTCCGGGTGAGGCATTTCATCTTCTTTTTGTTATTGGAAAAACTGATTCTAATAATCCCACCTTTACCCGATCTTCTGAAAGTAGTCCAACGTATTGATAATCTCAAAATAATCCCACCTTGATACCTTATCTTCTTAAATTGGTCTTTTTTACCTAAAACCTGTTGAACAGGTTACATTCGATTGATTCCTCTATTTTATCATTTTTTACGGTCAAATTCAACCACCTCAATTCCTCAAAAGCCTTTATCTCTCTCCACCACTTGTATCCACCACCAGCAGAACCTAACTCACCCTCCCCACCGCCACTACCAGTCGAAGTCCCACCCACCCTACAAGAATACAGCACCACCGCCGGAGTCAAATGACTATCCGCCACCAACTCTTCCCCACTCGCCGCCGTATTCGTGAAAATCATCCCAATCCCACCCACCTCCTTCACCACCCTCAGGTTCACCCTTCGATTACATAACACCACCTTCCCTTTCACCAAATTCGGGTCCAACGAACCCAGCATGCTGTTACGACCGATGTAAATCGCGCGTAAAAAAGTGAAGTCGGATAAGTCAGAGGGGAGAGTTCCGGTGAGACTGTTGGGTTCCACGAATTGTTGGGTCGGGGTTGAAGCTCCTCCTCATTGTGCGCAAAACGACACCCTTCACCATGGCCGCAAGACCCAAAATTGCGGCAGAAGTAGGAGCACATGCTAGTCTTGTGCAGTGGATGTTTCGTCTTCTTTGGGACATCTTCGTCTACTTCCCGCGCTTGTTCCTCTTGCTTGCGGTTTGCGCTGGATTCAAGGGATGGGTTACTTGAATTCGGTTGCTCAGATATTGTTGTTGGAGTAGGCTTTTGGGTCTTTGTTTCTAGGTTTTCGGGTTAGCTTGCGCTTTATGCTGGAAAAAAGGGTGGTGGTCTGGAAGGTGGGGGGCTTTCGGTGGGTGGAGGGAAGGTAGTGGAAAGGGAAGGAATGGTACTTTAGTTTTTTTTTTTCAGTAAAATAATTAAATCAGTTCTCAATTAGTATTTAATTAAAAAGTTAGTTTTAAAATATATTAAATTAGCTCTTAATTATGTAATTAGGTTATTAAACCTGCAATTGTAGGTTACCAGCAGATCATGACTTGTTTTGGGAAGATATACTCCAAAGTTGGGAGTATTTTGAGATTATTAATAGGTTGGACTACTTTCAGAAGATCGGGTAAAGGTGGGATTATTAGAATCAATTATTCCTTTGTTATTTGTTGGGTTGGAGGGGGAGATGGCCATAGTAGTATTGAACTGGGAATTCTTTTTTTTCCTTTTTGTCAAGCAATTTTTTTAACCTGATTTTGACGATGGTATGGTGGTAAAAGCGAGATTGCTGCGCTCAAGAGATCCTAAGTTTTCTTTTAAAAAGAAGAGATCCTAAGTTCTCCCTTAAAAAGAAGAGATCCTAAGCTTGTGAATTATCGAAGTCTTTCTGTGTTCATATTCTTGATGATAAATTCACATTAGAGCAACTACAGCGGGTGATTAAAGGTTCCTGCTTGCAATTTCTTAAAAGTTGGAGCTACTTGCTTTGTCATTGGAGTGAAGAAGATGTTGTAGCTTGAAGAAACCAAGTAGCTCTACAAAGCAAGTAGCTTTGTTTAACTTTTTGTGGACCCTATTTGTACCTTTTTGCTTCCTACTTTCCATCTCACTTTCTATTAGTAAATGTAATTGCAATTGTCTTTCCAACAGTAATAACGGTAACAAAGCTATAGTAGATAGCAATGTTTTTTTTTTGCAAATATTAGTCTATAATTAGGAGTAGCAATGTTATAAAAAAATATACCCACAATATTTCTATAATCTCTTTCTCTCATATATTATTTCCTTAAAAAAAAATACAAATTGATGATTCTCAAGATCTATATAGTCAATATAATCCCACAAATTCTTATATACGGCCGGCTACACCTATAATTTCGCATGTGGCCGACCTAGTCCAGTTTAGATTATAGTGCAGAGTCCAGCAGTGCGAAATAATGGGCCCAATTCTGGAAAAAAACAATTTTAGCCCAGTGTTGGAAAAAATAAACGTTACACGCCACGTTTACACATTGGCGATAACCGTAATTAATCCACATTCAAACATTGCTCGAAAAACCTCCATTAACTGTAATCATTTTTCTTATTTGTTGTTTTTTCATTCATTTGTTCTTAAAACCACCATTAACATTGCTCAAAAAACCAGTAAATTAAACCTCCATTAACATTGGTAATTTCTTGCTGTTTTGCGGCCTTTTTAAAGGTTCATTTTCTTATTTTCAATGGATTCTTCGAGTAACGTTGATTGAGAAGGAATCTTCAGGTGTTTTTTTTTGTTTTTATGACTTCTTGCTGTTTGTTTATGTGTTTTATTGAAACTGATTGGAACTCATAGACATAATTTCGTGTTTTTATTAAACCTGATTGCAGTTAAAGTGAAGGTTGTTGTTCGTTTTCTCTTTTTTTTTGCTGTGTTTTGAATTATTTTTAGATGTGTAACTCCTATTGAATTTTTTAGTAACTTTTGTAGTTCGACATTAGTAACCTCGTCAAATTATGTATTTTTGAAGTGTTGAAAACCTAGATTACGAAATTGTTACTTATTGTGGTTTTTGAAATAGTAATTTCATTTTATTTTGATGTTACTCATCAAGACATTTGAAAGCCTAGGTTTTGCATTTCTTTTGTTTGTTCAGTTTTGTTAATTTCGTTGATGAAGATTTGCAATTCATATTTTATTGTGGTTAGTGATTGAGTTAGGCTTCTGATACTGTTCGTGTAAGTTCGTTTTTGAGGTTACTGTTTATAAAGTAAGGGGTTAAAGGTTTTAATTGAGTTTACTGGCTATATACTATTTTGAGGTTACTGATTACAATGCGTGGAGGATACTCATTTGTTGATGAACTTATTAGGATTTGAAATTTCATTTAGACGTTATTGATGAAGTTGTACAGGTGTTACCTATTATATTGATGAAGTTATATAGGTGTTACCTATATAATTGATATATGTTATTGACTATAATTTTTGGAGGTTACTGATCAATTTGGATTTTAATATTTGACTTAGTTAGAGTGTTGTATTAATTACAATTGTTTTTTTTGTTCTTTGTTTTTCTTTGTGGTTACGATTATAGATTTTACAGTTCTTGACTATAATATGTTGGGTTCTTGATTCATTGTTTTACATTTTACAATGAGGTTTCTCGGGATTCGGGTATTTCTAAAGCTATTGCGAGGAAGTTCCTTTGTCAAGATGTGTTGATGTGCCAGAATCTACAGTTTCTGCAACTGTGCCGCCTTCTGGTGATAGTCAAGTTGTTGTGGAGAGTGATGAGGACATATAATCTGATAATTTTGCTGAAAATGGAGGTAATGAGGAAGAAAACAAAGAGGAGCAAAGTGAAGAGGAGCAAGGTGATGGGGAGGAAAGTGATGGGGATTTGAGTGATATGATGAAGAAGATGATGAAGAAGAAGAGGAAGAAGGTGAAGAAGGAGAGCAGCAACAATCTTCTAGATTTCCAGCTAAAAAAGTTCCTGTTGAGCTGAAGAAAAAGCTATATGATAAAAAGCCAGCGCATAAGCCAACAGAGAGTGATGATGATGAAGAAGATGATGAAGAAGGTGAAGAGGGGGAGCAGCAAGAATCTTCTAGATTTCCAGCTGAAAAAGTTCCAGTTGAGCTGAAGAAAAAGCCATCTGAGAAAAAGCCAGCGCATAAGCCAACATCTCGTTTGAAGAGGCCTTTGAGTGGCAAAAATTTAAAGGTTAATGAGCTTTGATTGGCAGAAGCGTTTGGTAAATGGAGAATGTATCATTGAAAAGGGTTAAACCTGAAGATGAGCCTGATTATCCAGTTATTGATGTAGTTGAAGATAGACCTGCCAAGATGGGTAGGTATCAAAAGGTGAAGGAGGAAGTTGAAGTGCCTGTAGCTTCAACTAAACGAGGAAGAGCAACAGTTGATCCAATGTCTGCTCTTGTAATAAGGCCTGATGAGGTACTTGATTTGGAAGAGGGATCAATGTAAGTACTTTGTTGTTATTGATTTTGTTGATGTTCAATTTGACTAGATAAATATGATTACTGATAATATATATGTAGTTATTTCATGTATACTTGATTTGAAAATAAAGTTTGTGATATGTATCATTGGATTACTTGTTAAAATATTGTGGGGGGGGGGGTTACTTAATAAAGGGGTTACTTAGAGCAGATGTATAGGGTTACTGATAATTAGTTAAAGGTTACTTGCAACACATGTATTGGGTTACTTATTATGTTAATAGGAATTACTAATAATTTTATGGAGGGGTTACTAGTTGTGTTTATAGAAGATTACTTTAATTGTTTTTGGGTGTTACTTATTAATGTTTAAGAGTTACTACTAGTTAATTAAAGGGGTTACTTATAGAATATATGGGGTTATTGATAATTAGTTAAAGTGGTTACTTACAACACATGTATGGGGTTACTTATTATGGTTATATGAATTACTAATAATTTTATGGAGGGGTTACTAGTTGTGTTTTTGGGTGTTACTTATTAATGTTTAAGAGTTACTGATAGTTAGTTAAAGGGGTTACTTAGAGAGGATGCATGGGGTTACTGATAATTAGTTAAAGTGGTTACTTACAGCACATGTATGGGGTTACTTATTATGGTTATAGGAATTACTAATAATGTTATCTAACAGTTACTAGTTATGTTTATAGAAGATTACTTTAATTGTTTCTGGGTGTTAGTTATTAATATTTAAAAGTTACTGATAGTTATTTGAAGGGGTTACTTATAGCAGATATATGGGGTTAATGATAATATAAACGTCTAATTGTTCAGTATATTTAAAAAAAACAGGGTTACTAATACTATAGAATAAGGGTCACTAATAGATATTTGGTGTAGTTTTTTTTGTTAAAAGGGTTACTTCTTTCAATTTAGATGGTGTAACACCATTGGTTATGTTCTTCTTTTGTAGTGTTTCCGGTCCTCAGATTACTGTTAGATGTAGGCCTGCTGGCATCATTAAATTGTTAGGAGAACTTACACCAGCCCAAGTTGAAGCAATTAAACAGATTGGTTTTGGTTGTTTGTTGGACATCAAGCTGTCTGAAGTTCCTAAGGATATGCTTAGGTGGCTGTGCTCGAGATTTCGCCCAAATGGGAGAGTTTTTGTTATGGCTCCTGGTAAAGAGGTTCAGTTAACTTCTGAAGATGTCCATGATGTATTTGGTATTCCTCATGAACCGCTTGTAGTGCCAATATCCGGGAAGTCTAATGATAGAGATTTGAGGAGGGCATGGAGCGAAATATCGAGGCTCGGGCATATTCTATTACTATTCGGCGTTTGAGAGAATGATAAAGAATGATCCGGGGAATGATAGCTGGTAATGATGACTTCAAGAAGGGCTTCTTGATATTCACTCCAACAAGTAATAGAACTGCGATTTAAAGCTTGCTAGGGCACTTGAGGATGTTCAGAATATTCGGAATTATAATTGGTGTCAATGTGTGTTGGACGATTGGCTTCAAGTTTGTACGTGTACAAATCGGACCGGAAATATATAGGTGGTTGTATTTTGTTCTTTGCAGATATGCTATTTTCATAGGTATCCGATTAAAGGGGATGCTTCTCCTACTTCATTACCCCGAGATTAAACATTGGACAGCGATAAAGTGAGGCGAGAGGTTCTTGTAAGAAGGTGGGGAGTATGCTATTAGGAAAATTGATGAGTCTACATATCCCATTACAAGGGGTCTTGAGATTGTTCGGGAGGAGTGTCTTTGCAATTACGGAAGGTGATGTTGGTCGGCAAATAGATGTAGATCGTGTGGCATCGCACTTTGAGCCATTGTTAATGAAAGTATTGTTCTTTGAGCAAAGGGATGTAGATGAATTGGTATCCGGCCATTGCTCGTGGATATGTTGAAGGACAAGGTGTTTTAGATAATGATCCAACTGGATGGGAACAATTCAGTGGTCGTTGCGTTACCTTTGAGTTGCGTGCTGAGATTAGGGGTGGCAATGATGCGAGTCGAGTTCGAGTTTGAGCTAACTCGACTCGACTCGTTAGCATTTCGAGTCGAGTTTGAGTTGAGTCGAGCTCACTCGAGTCGAGTTTTGACCGAGCTTTGACCGAGTCGAGCATTGATCGGGTCGAGCTTTGACCGAGTAGATATCGAGTAGCTTGCAAGTGTCTCATGTTAAAAGCAACAATAAGGTGAAAAATGTTGAATTTAGGTATTTTGCTATTGATAATTGGGTATTCGAGCTTCTCACGAGTATCGAGTTGCTCAACTCGACTCACCAGCATCTCGAGTCGAGCTCGAGTTCGATTCGAGCTCACTCGAGTCGAGCTTTGACCGAGTTTTGACCGAGTCGATCTCGAGTAGCTCGCGAGTTGTCTCGACTCATTGCCACCCCTAGCTGAGATTATGTCAAATGAAGAAATTCATCAAATTTCTAAGAATGTAAGTATTTATTTAGCTACTAGTTGATTTATTTTTTTAAGGATTACTTGTAAAGTAGAATTGAGTTACTGATTTGTTTGTACATGGTTACTTGTTCTGTTGTAGCTGAATTACTGTATATTTGTTTATGTGTTAAACTGAAAGTGTATATGTAGTTACTTATTAAGTTTTTAGGTGTTACTTCATTGTTTATTTCCTTTAGGAGTTACCTTAAAGCTTGTATGGGGTTACTTAGTTATTAAGTTTTTATTTGTTACTTATTGTTCCTTTAGGGGTTACTTATTAACTTTTTAAATTTGTTACTGTTTATTTGTTTTAGGTGTTACCTTTTCTGTTTATATGGTTACTTGTTCTGTTTTAACTGGATTTGTGGTTGTTTGCTTTTGGGGTTACCTGAAAGCGTATACGGGGATATACTTATTGTGTATTTAGCTGTTACTTGTTCTGTTTTTAATGGGTTACTGTTTGTTTGTTTATTTCCTTTTTCAGGATCTTCAAGAGAAATATCTGCTGCTGAAGAGAGATATAAAGCTTCTCTTTTATCAATGTGAGAAGCATGTGGAGGAAATAAAAAGGCTATCTGAACCTGACAGCAGTCAAAGACTAACACATGAGAAGGGTTTTTCTCCTATTATGTCGCAGTTGGATCCTGCATTTAGTGATCCAAGGAGCAAATTGATCGTATTGTGCTCCAGAATATCACAATGATGCCATCTTTTGAGGTCTTTTCAACAAGTGATATCAACGTGCCATGTGATCCTGTCATAGAGCCTCAGATGCACTAGTGGAAAAAAACACAAGGGCTGCGATACAAGGGCTGCGTTTTTTGAAAAACGCAGCCCTTAATAGTGAAGGGCTGCGGTTAGCCCAAAAACCGCAGCCCTTGGGCCTAATTATTCCACGTTTATCATTTATCCATAGCCCAGTTCACTCATTGCAAGACCCTCTCTCATTCTCTCTCTCTCCCGTGGTCCTCCTCTCTCACCCAAACCCTACCTCTCTTCCCCACCCCGTTTCTTTCTCTTCGCCTGCTGCGCTACTTCTCATTCAGTTCGCCAGCGCTCCCCCTCTTCCCGGCGCTCGCCGTGCTGCTCTCTCTCTTTCCCCTTCGTGCGGTGCTGCTCTCTCTCCCCTTCGTACGGTGCTGCTCTCTGTCAAAGACCTTTTCAAAGACAGTGAAATGATTGATGTGACCCCGATTGATGATATGCAAAGTTCAGGGGCCAAGATACATGAAGTGTTGAATGATTTGAAATCATATGACTTGGTGTTAAGCGACACGGAGAGAACTCCTCATGTGAGAAATGAGGATGATTCTACAAGAGGTTGTGAAAAAGCTGTTGGAATTACTGAACAAGTGACCAATGAAGTAGTTATTGAAAGTACAACTGATTTGGTTAATGAGGAAGTTATAGAATCAGTGACCAAGGATGAAGGAACAACGTGTTTAGTTAAAGATGTAGATTCTGTTGAGCAAGCCTTTGATGGTACAAGTTGTGGAAATAGTCCAACTGTTTACGCTACAAGTGCAAGCGAAATTGGAGGTAATATAAGTAGCGGTTTATCATTCATATTTTGGGGGTTACAGATTAATATAATTAGACATTCTTGATTAATATAAGCAAACATTCTTGATTCTTATAAGTAGGAGTTACTCATTCATATTATGAAGGTTCTTGATTAATATAAGTAGGTATTACTTATTATTAAAAGAAAGTGTTACTCATTTATATTTTGGGGGTTCTTGGTTAATATAAGTAGGTGTTACTCATTCATATTTTTGGTACTATGTTGTTGATGGATTTGGTCCGTCAAGTCTCAAAGACTCTATGATTGATGTTGGAAGTCAAGCAGAGCCTGATCCTGTTTCTGTTGAGCAAGTCTTTGACGGTACAAGTATGATTGAAATTGGAGGTAATATAAGTAGCTGTTTCTCATTCATATTTTGGGGGTTACATATTAATATAAGTAGACATTACTGATTAATATAAGTAGCTGTTACTGATTCTTATAACTAGGTGTTACTCATTCATATTATGGGGGTTCTTGATTAATATAAGTAGTTGATTATTAAAAAGAAAGTGTTACTCATTTATATTTTGGGGGTTATCGGTTAATATAAGTAGGTGTTACTCATTCATATTTTTGGTACTATTTTGTTGATAGCTAGTTCGTCAAGTCTCAAAGACTCCATGTTTGATGTTGGAAGTCGACCGGATCGATCTTGTTATTAAAATTGTTAATTCCAGTCAAGAAGAAATTATTCCAACAGTAGAGACATCCAGTGTGGTTCATAAGGAAGATGTTGCTGGTTGTTTTAGTGTAAGCGAGCTTGCTGATAACATTGGCAAGAAGGAGCAGCAGCTGGTTATTTATAAAAAACACTAGTGGAAAAAACCTTATCTGTCACTTAGTAACAGATTCGGTTTTTACAAAACCGCATCCGAAAATCATTCGAAAAATGGGAGGGAAAGCTGGGCGAAAAATCTGATCTGGTCATTTAGTGAACGGATCAGATTTTAGAAACCGCTCCGGTTTTCTAAAATCTGATCCGGTTCACAAGATCGGATCAGATTTTCCATTTTTTTTTTAAAGGGAAAACCCGTGTGGCGGTGTGGTCCAGGTTTCTCGTGGCCCATCTTCCCTGATAAATCAACAGAGTCACCCCTCTTTCATTAACCCTAAATCCTCACTCTCTCTTTCTATCTCCTCTTTCAAGCTTTTCTTCTCCTCTCTCTCTCCTCTTCTTTCGCCTTGTTCTATCCTCAAGCTCCAGTTCGTCGTACCATAATTTCCACTCTTTCAATCGCCCAGATGAAACGACCCAAGAATAACTCTCTTTCAATCGAAGATTATGGGGTCGAATTCGAAGGCTGTGGGAGTTATATGGTCGAATTCGAGGACCCTAGATCCACAATCGTCCCTCCTTTCTCCTCCATTGAGCAGCAACAAGCCAACAACACCACCATCCCCACCTCCCTATTTGCTCCAACACGCCACGCCCGGTCACCGGCTCACGACGCCTCGCCAGGCAGCGTAGACCATCACCATTAGCGAGTTCAACAACACACGGCTACCATCAACGATTTTGGGTGTTGGTTTTTTTTGATCCGGTTTTGGACGTTGGGTTTTTTTTTCGTTTATTTTTTTGGAAAAATTCACACTAATAATCCAAACTATTGAGTGTCTTCCCAAATTAATCCCAACTATGTGTTATTCTAATATAATCCATACTTTGGAGGTGGCCTTCCCATTTTACTCTGTGTTGACTAATTACTTGCTCATCAGGTTACGTTTCCTCGAAAACCATTTTTTGCCCCCTTTAAAGTTTTTATTTTTTAATTTAGTGAAAGTAAAGACACATTTACTCCCTTCCCCACCTATTCAGTTCATCACTCTTCTCTTTCTCCTATCTACCATATGAAATTTGGGTTAGTTTCAATAATCAAAAATAACAAAAATATAAAAAAAAAAAGAATGGAAGAAAAAATTATCTGCCAATGAAGTTCAATTCTTCCAAGCATAAACAAGCAATGAACACTTTCCCATTCCAAAACAGAGCTACTCTCAGAAGAAATAGAGGAAATAAAGAATTGGAAGACACTCGTAGTTTTGGGGAGGAGAGAGAATTTAGTTAAAATTGGAGTGGCAAAATCCTAACTTCACTTCCATTTCCCCCTTTCTCTCTCCTGACTCCTACTACTTCTCCCACCCATTTAATCTCATATGCTATATCGTAATTAGAAAGTTGTTGTGTATGATGGATGAGTTGTACGGCCTTCATCTGGTTGGGGATTACTCCAAAAGAAGAGAGCGTAGATTTTCACATTAAAAGAGTCATGTGAGGCACACATGACTAACTACCTTCCTTTTTCAAAAGGTTACCTGCTACAACAGGTTACAAAAGGTTAATGGAGCAAAATGGGAAGGACATCCCCAAAGTATGGATTATATTAGAATAACACGTAGTTGGGATTAATTTGAGAAGACACTCAATAGTTTGGATTATTAGTGTGAATTTTTCCTATTTTTTTTTTTACCGGAATTTTTTTCGTTTTTTTTGGATTCAGTTTTTGGATCTGATTTTGGGTGTAAGTTATTTTTCCTTTTTTTGGAGCTTCTGTTTTCGTTTGATTTTTTTCCTGCTCTTAATTTTCGTTTTGGGTAGTGTTTTTTGTTTTTGGTACGTATATCTTTGAGTAATTTATTCTTTGTTTTGGGGAAAAAAATTATTGCGAGGTAAAAAGGTTAGTTCTCGGTTTGCGAGATACTCAATTCTAAAAGAATGGATAAATTAGGGTCTGAGAAGGATTAGAAGGATGAGGATCCTGAAATTAGTGTAGGAGATGAGCTAAAACCTTTAAAGAAAAGGAAAAAGGATCATGATGTGAAGGTTGTAGAACGTAATGCGAATGTAATTGATGAGGAAGAATATGAAGTCGGAGATAAAAGAGATCACGTGAAATAGGAGAAGAATTCAAGAAAGGCTAAAACAAGGCAAGTTACTAATGGTATATATTATAAGTTACCATATATTGTAATTTTCTATATATATGTTAAATTGTAATTTTCTATATATATATGTTAAATTGCAATTTTTGTGTAATTTTCTGTATTTATATTAAAATGTTGTTTCTATGTATTTATGTTTAGATTTATATACATTTATTTTGTATAATTTTTTGTTTCTATAATAATATATTATTTTTGTATATATATGTTTTGTTATATTTGTTGAACTTTGACTACTGGTAGTCCACCAACACATAAGTGAGACGTGAAATGTGGTGCAGACCTGCAGGTCTGCACCTTTTTTTTGACTTGAATTTCTACCAAACCGCTCCGGTTTTAAGGTTAAAACCAAAAACCGGATCAGTAAATATTTTGGATCTGCTGCGAGCCCATCCGATGCGGACCAAAACCGGACCAGTAAGCCCGATTTTGACCGCATCGGATGAACTTTTTTACACTAGTGAAAGGTGCACATTGGAATCCGAGGTCTTCAACTGTCACTGAAGTTAAGAAGAAAAGGATCAAAATGTTGCGGAGAAGAAAGGAGAACATCGTAGCAACGCCGGAAAAAGCATTTTGAAGATAATTTCATTTGAGGAAATGAAGCCAAGACTGGAGAGGCCTCTAGAAGCTGGTAGAGGCAGACGAGGAAGGGGGAGAAATACACAATGAGATGCAGGAAGGGGGAAAACAGGTGCAGCTGCTCCAAAAGGAAGAGGGAGAGCAAAGAAGGAAGTAATGAAAGCGTTTGTTTGTGGCCATACTCCTGAAGAATCAAAGCGTATTTTGGAGGAGACATTTTCTCAACCCGCTTGCTGCCATACTCTTGAGTCAAATAGGGCTATCTTGGAGGAGTTTTATACAGAAAAGGAAGAGGTTGATAATGAATTTTGCAATTCATTGTCGCCTATTAGATGTGATTTGAAGTCAGGTGAGCAGGGAGGTAACAAGATGACTTTGGTTTCAAAGTTCATGTGAGGCAACATAAAACTTCTTCAGACAAATATGAAAGCTTTGAGAATTCAAGTTGCTGATTATTGTTTTGTAATTCATGACGATTTTCTTCCATCGTAAGTTGTTGTTGTTTGAACTTGTTTTTTTTGGTTATCGGTATTTTTTTATTAACCATATCGATGTGTTATAAGGGAAGAAATGGTTATTTTCAACGACTTTTATTCATTGCTAAAGAGGAGTTGTTAACACTTGTACCCTTTGGAGTTCATTTCAAGTCGTGTGATTGATTTGCTTTTTGTTGTTGTTCAATGAGACAAAGTCGCATGCAAACAAGCCCAAACCTTCAAGATATTTTTGGGTTTGTCATACATGGTAAATTTTAAAGCTACTATTTGGTTTGTGAACTTTTTTTTTTTGGTTTTTGAGTTTAGTTAGATGGATGTTAAAGTTATACTTGTTGTTTTGAAGGTTCTTGGTATGCAAAATAGGGGTTCTTGATTCATATAGATAAGGGTTCCTGATTCTTATAAATACGTGTTAGTAAAGAGGTTCTTGATTCATATAGATAAGCTGTTAGTAAAGAGGTGTTACTCATTCAAATAAGTAGGTGTTACTAATTCACATAACCGGGGGATCTTGATTCATATAGATATGGGTTATTGATTCATATAAATAAGTGTTAGTAAAGAGGTTACTTATTCATATAGATAGGGGTTAGTATTAAATTACATTTGGTGTTACTCATTTGTTCTCACTAGTAGAATAATTGCTTATTAATGCGGTTGAATTGTTGCGGTTTTACCCATACGCAGCAATAAACCACGTCAAAAGAAAATTCGAAAATCAACCTATTGATGCGGTTGTGGGTGGAAACCACAGCAATAGAGATCAACGGTAATTTTTCAAAATTGTTTGACTAGTTTGATTAGATCTATTGCTACGGTTCTTCCTAAAAACCGCAACAATATATTAAAATAATTTTTAAATTTATCTATTCTGCGGTTGTTGGTAAAAAGAGGTCCTTAGTAAATATTTAAGGCTGCTAGGGTTAGGCGGCGGGCGCCGTTTTTATTCTCACCTCTCTCAGGCCTCTCAATTCTCATTCATCTTCTCACCTCTCTCACGCCTCTCAATTCTCGCACCTCAATCATCCTCTCACCTCATCTCTCTAGTTCTTCATCTCATCCCAAACTCGACGTGAAATCTGCTGCCCACGACCTTAAATTGCGGCGCCTCGTTCTTCTCTCCCCTCTCTCATACTCTGTTTCGTCCGCCCAGCCTCGTCGCCAATCTTTGGCGATTGCAAGAAGCCTGGCGCTCGTCGCCTATCACTAGCCTCGACCGCAAGTCGCTCGCAGCTCTCGTCGCCCATCACCGGCCTTGAGCGCGCGAGCAGGCCTTGCCGTCGTCGTCCTCTCGTCGCGAATCATAGGCCTTGCATCACGCTCCATCACCGCCGACTCCAATAGATCTGGCATCCAGCGACGGCGATGAAGACTTCCTCCAAACTTCTTCGCTCCTCCTAGTCGCGTCTATTAATTTGTATTCTTTTTTTTTTAATTCAATTCTTTTGTGTTTTTTAATTCAGCATACAGATCTAGTTTTTTTAATTCCATTCTTTTTTTAGGATGTTTTTATTAATTTCTAATTCAATTCCCATCTATTTTTTTAGGTTAGTGTTATAATCACTTTTTTTTTTATTTAAAATTTTATTTTCTGTATATGTGATTTCAACAGAATATGTTAATTTTAATTGAGTTATAAGTTATGTAAAAATATCGTTGTATATAATATATGAATGTAATGTTGTGTTCTAGTTAAGCGTTTTTTTGGCACTCTCCCTTATTGTATATGAATATCGAAGCTCTTAAATTTTTTTTCGAGTTGTACCTATTGTTGCGGTTCCTACCCAAAACCGCAACAATAGGCTTCATTTTTTTTATTAAAAAAATACATTTTGCTGCGGTTTTGGGTATGAATCAGTAAAAAATTACCTATTGCTGCGCCCTTAATTGTTGCGCCGCCAAAACCGCAACAATAGGCCACTTAATGACCGCTGCAATTAAATGTTTTTCCACTAGTGTCGTACCCTTTTTTTTTTGTAGCATCCTTTTAAAGTTGCTTTAATGGAGGGTGATACGTCACCACATGAGCAAGAAATTTATGATGCATGGGACATGTGGATTGATAGTCAGATTCATTCATCGGACTTATTTGATTCAACTTTGGTAAAGTGTTCCTTATATAAGTATATATTCAATTCTGTTATGTTTTCTAAGTGGGAGAATTAACTTATGTATATTGTAAATTTGCAAATTATATTACCGTTTTTGCATTATGACCACTTTTCATGTGTTGCAATCAATTTTCGAGATGAGTCGATTGGCTACATTGATAATAGGATTTATTCGGATCAGAACCCAGAGAAAAGTGATGAAATTGAGTTTGACGCCCACATTTCATCGTTTTATACATTTTGTTACCATTTGGTTTGTCCTCTAACTTTTGTTATACCTTATTTATATTCATGGATCTTTTCTGCATATGTAATTGTGTTAATCTGTGTTGTTTTTGTTTCATCTCAGTAGAGAAATTATATGTCCACATTTCCGGTGTCGAAGAACCATGATTATGGATATTTTGTGAGGAACTACGACATTAGGCGGATCTCTTTTAAATGGCGGACACTTGCCTTCTAATCACGATTGTGGTGTATTCATGTTGTACCATTCTTTGCATGTATCAAGGTCGGACTTTTGAAAGTAAGGGCTTGCACGAGTACGTAATTCTATTCTTTTCATTAATTCTTATATGTTATTGAAGTGATTTGAATTATTTTGAGTGATTTAAGGTTTTTGAGTGATGTATATTAGGAGGTTGTAAATAGGAATTTGTAGAGATTGGTTTTGGATTGTGAGGTTAATCATTATTGGCATATAGGTTACTGATTATTTTTATATGGGGTTCTTGTCTATTGGTATATAGGTTACCTATTGTTTATATTTGGGGTTGCTTGATTGAGTACATTCTTGGGATTTTTTATTATTATTGTAGGCAATGGAGCGTCGTCTTTACCGGTTTGAAATATGTGCGTCTCTTATTCTATCGATATTAATCATTGCGTAGTCATCTTGTGGCTCGTGTAAAAAAATTCAATGGGCAAAGGGTTGAAATACTTCAAAAGGTAGTGAAGCGGGGAAAAGGAAATTGCGGAAAAAAAGAGAGGAGGAGAGAAAAGAATTGAATCGTTTAGCTCGGTTAGCGAAGAGTCAACAAGTTGCCAAATTTGTTGTTCCTAGTGTTATAAAATGATTGTTTGTTTTTTATTCCAACTATTGTTGAAATTACTATGTTTTACAACACATTTGATAGATTGACTAGTATTTTCATACTTAGTGGATATTGTGGATTACTAGGTTTGTTGAACAAGTACTTTTATTTTTTTTATAAAGAAGCAATTTTTAACATATGTGTATATGCACGGTGATGTTTATCTTTAATATATAGAGAATACTGTGGATTACTTATTAAACTAAACAAGGTTCTTGATTAACAAATTGAAAGATTCTTGATTCATATACCTATGGTTAATTATTAGCATATGAGTGGATTACTAATTAATATATATAGACGTTACTGATTCTCATATTTTGGGATTACTGATTATTATAGTTATGGATTACAAATCAGTGTAAGTAGGGGTTACTTAATAATAGGTAGGTGGATTTTAATTGATTGAATACTTAGGGTTCTTGATTAATTTAAGAATGGATTACTTATTAGCCTAGACAAGGGTTCTTGATTAACAAATTCAGAGGTTTGTGATGAATTTAATAGAAAAATAGTATAAGAATATAGATATTGATGATGAATGCAATAGGTAATAGTTTGAATGGATTTTTTATTCTCTTACTAGGAGTTACTAATAACATTCTAGAGCACTTGTAGTGTTTAGGTATGAACTATTGCTAGATAATTGAAAAGCTATTTGTAATCGAAATATAAATTCAATTACAATATTATTCTAAGACAATAGGAATTAAAACAATTTTGGATTCGGTGCTGCGGTTACTGTTCCAAAGTCTTCTCAAAATGACCTTTAATGCGCTTCGTCCTACCTTTTGTGTTCGCTCTATCTGGATCACTCGCTGAAGGTATGTTATTTGATTTCTGTGTTGCATTCATTGATGTGTTGTTGGTTGATTCTTGTTCTTCCTGCTGCTAAGATCCTTGTCTGTGATGATCTTATCTACTTCACATATTAGTCTTTCATATGTGTCCTCTACAAGTTTCCGTGTCACAGCGTGTTCCTGACTTTTCAGCATTAAGTTGTAACTCTTTCTTACCATCATGCTACGCCAAGGTATGTATTTTTGTTGTTGTAATTCTGGCTGTGATTGTTGTTCTTCCCTTCTTTTCCAAATATCTTCCGTAGCGAACTTAGTCCACCTCTTACATATGTAAATATATGGAATTTTGGTTATCGAGTGTTGAAAAAGTATGCGTAAAGAATGGTAGCACAACCAACCAGATTCTTCATAATTCTTGCAAGTGCACAATACTGTATTGTGTGCACTGTCAAATTTAACTTTATGCTTAAAGTATATGTCATCCTCTAGCCATACCTCATAGTAGTATTTGACGCCAATATGAGCATGAGTTCTGGCAGCAGATTGAAGGGCATATGTGTATTCACTTTCAAAGTCCCTGAAAAGTGTTTGTGAGTACACCTCTGATGTATGCTTGATTAGACCAAACATTGAGAGTGCTAAACTCGGTGTTGATTATGTACACTTGAAGTCAGCATTTAAATCATTATTCCTCCACTTCTCTACTGTATTCCCGAACATCTTGAAAAAATATGTGAGGTTTGTGTTGTTGTTTGCTGAGAAACCAACAGCATTGTTTGTGCTTTCACTTCTTTAAGAAGAGAGTATTCCCGCTAAAAAAAAGTCCTTGCTCGGTCTTTGTGCACCATTTTTCTTTCGCCTATACAACCTTTTGAACCACTTGTTGTTTTCTAGTTTATATTTCTTTAACATGTCATCCCAGCACTTCTCAAATTCTTTAGGTGTTGCACACCCACTTAGACACTTCTTGAATTGTTATTTCACCAAATACCCTTGATAAAAAAATTTATTCACCAAATACCCCCATTTTTTTCAAAATTCACCGAGATACCCACGACCTTAAAAAAAATTCACCGGATACCCTTTACCTTTTAAAAAATTAACCCAAAATGCCTTTTTGGCTAACAAACGTTAGTGCTCCGTTACTAATTAACTAATTAACCCTAAAAAACCCTAATTAAACATAATTAAACCTAACTAAACCCTAAGTAAACCCTAAAAACCCTAACTCTCTCTCTCCCTAACTTGACCCTAGCCCCAGAACCCTAGACCCACCATCCCCACCACCCAGCCCCACCAGCCCCACCCCCTCCCCCCGCGGTAGCCACGCGGGCCTACCCTCCCCCTCCTAGGAAGCCCCCACGTAGACCCCCTCCCCGGCGGCCCACGCAGGGCCCTCCCTTGTTGTCACTCCTGCTTCGTGTCTCGCATCATCGACAATGGCAAAATACCAAACCCTAAAAATCAACCAAAACAACCCTTCGAGAGATTACCTGCAATTGTTGGGTATGGAAATCTTTGTTGAATTTGACACGGGTGGGGGGTGGTGGGCTCGGGATTCGAAGGGGTAGGGGTGGTGGGCTCGGGATTCGAAGGGGAGGCGCGGGCTGCGGGGGGGGGAGGGGGAAGGCTTGCGGCGTGGGAGGGGAGGGAGGCTGGTGAAATTTGGGGTTGTTGGGGGGGGTGGTGGGGGGTTGGTTGGGGGGTGGGGGGTTGATGTGTTAGGGGAGATAGAGGGTTAGGGTTAGTTAGGGTTAATTAGGTTGACTTAGGGCTAATTAGGTTGACTTAGGGCTAATTAGGGCAAACTTGTGAATAAACGCTAACGGAGGACTAACGTCCGTCAACAAAAGGGTATCTGGTGAATTTTTTTAAATGTTAGGGGTATCTGGTGAATTTTGAAAAAAAAGTGGGGGTATTCGGTGAATAAATATTTTTTGTCAGGGGTATTTGGTGAAATAACTGAAAGTTGAATTCTTTTTCAAAGCTTCATATCTTGATACCGCATTTTTATCAGATGCCAAATGCAAAGTCTGTATCTTGTGTGAGATAGTGCCTGCACAACACATATATAACTAAGGTTATAGTAGTTACCGATAATTTATTACAGAATGTACTCATAGTTTGTCAGAGGGGTTACTTATTTAGTTTATGACAATTACTGATAATGTTTTAGAGGGGTTGCATAGACTAGATATATAACTAAGGTTATAGTAGTTAATGATATATAACACATATATAACTAAGGTTATAGTACTTACTGATAATTTATTACAGAGAGGTACTCATAGTTTGTTAGAGGGGTTACTTTTTTAGTTTATGACAGTTACTGATAAATTTTTTGAGGGGTTACATAGAGTAGATATACGAGGTTACTAATAAAAATATAAAGATATTAGTGATTACTGATAATGTTTTAGAGGGGTTACTTACTCTTGTTTATTGTCTTATGAAATTTTTCTTAGTTGTTTATAAATTTAGTTTAAAAATTTACTATTATTTTAATTGGGTTACTTATGAAACTTATTGGAGTTACCAATTATATTTTTGCGGGGTTACTTATCACTTATGTAGGTATACTCGTAAAGTTACACAAGGGTTAGTTATTAAATTTTTTTCATTTTTAAGACAAGTTTCCTATTAGTGGAAGTAGGTGGGGAAGTATGAATACATCCATGTGATATGGTATAATTACTGAAATTATTGATGTATTTGTAGTGGGTTACGAAATTGCGATGTGATTGTAGGGGTTACTAATACTTCTATATTTAGATTACCAAGACAACTTTAAATTGAAGTGACTTAAAGGTTTTTCTGATGTTTAATTACGTCTGTAGACAATAATTTAATTTTAAGTGGATTTTTCAAAACTGTAATTAATTTTTAATGAATCGATAATTTTTTTTATCATAATTTAATGAATTGAAATTCAATTTTTATTATAAATACATGTTTTTCTACGGTTTTAGAGCATAACCTTTCCTCTCCCTTTCTTTCTACTAAACTTCTTACTCTTGATCATAACCTTTCCTCTCTCTTTTCTAACAACTCTGTTATAATTTAAACTTATGGATAACCAAATTCAAGAGGAATTGCTAAAGATATTTGAAGTGTTTTACAAATTTTACTTGGAGTGGCAAATTTTTGATTTGAAATTTGCTGAGTCCATGAATTCCCTTGTTGAACTAACAAAACAAAGGCAAAGATCCTCTGCCAACAATTTTCAAAATATGCAGCATGCGCAACTCTGTTTGCATTGCTGTTATAGAAACGAGGATTAAGCTTAAGGTGTTAGAGAAGAATGTGCAGGAGGCACAAGAAGAGGAGGAGGAGGAAGAAGAAGATGAAGAGGAGGAGGAGGAGGAGGAAGAAGAAGAAATGGATATTGAAGACTGTTGCTCTTCAACAAATCCCTAGGGCCTTGTCTTTTTCTTTTTTTGTTTTGTTGTTCATCTAAATGCCTAGTATACTTATTAATTCACTTTTTTTAAAGGTATTTTAGGTATTGTAATTATTTAAGAAGTATTAAAATATTATGTATTTTGTCTTATAAATATTAATGAAATATTAGATGTTTTTAAATTATATGGTGTATAATTATTGTACAAGATTTTTATTCCAGTTTATGAATTTTTTTTATTCTTTATTTTTTTAATGGTATAAATTGGTACATTTCATACAGTAAAAATATATATTTATAAGTTACTAATAAATACATTTTAGAGGTTACTGTAAATTTATTTAGAAGTTACTGATAAATATATTCACTTGTTACTGATAATATAAATTTATTCACAGGTTACTAATTCATATAAATTGGGGTTAATAGAGAGGTTAATGATTCATAAAAGTAGGTATTACTAATTCATATAGTAGGTGTTACTAATTCATATTTTGGGGGTTATGGGTGTTATTGATTAATATAAGTAGATGTTACTAATTCATATAAGTAGTTGTTACTGATACATATTTTAGTTAGAATAGGTATTTGGGCTTACTTAGAATAGATTTTTGGGGTTAGTTAGAGCAAATACATAGGGTTACTTAGAGCAGATACATTGGGTTACTAATTCATATAATTAGTTGTTACTAATTAATAATTTGGCGGTTATAGGTGTTACTAATTAATACAAGGTGGTGTTACTCATACATATTTTACTTAGAGTAGATATTTGGGGTTATTTAGTGTAGATATTTGGGGTTACTAAGTGTAGATTTGGGGTTACTTAGTGTAGATATTTGGGGTTACTTAGAGTAAATACATATGGTTACTTAGAGCAGATATATAGAGTTACTTAGAGTAGATATACGGGGTTACTGATTAATATAAGTAGGTGTTACTAATTCACTGATATAGGGGTTACTTATTCATATACATAGGTGTTAGTAATTCATATAAGTAGGTGTTACTAAATCATATTTGCGGGTTACTCGTTAAGATATGTAGGTGTTACTGATTAATATAAGTACGTGTTACTAATTCATATAAGTAGGTGTTACTAATTCATATAAGTAGGTGTTACTCATACATATAAGTACGTGTTACACATACATATTTATTTCGAGCATATATTTGGGGTTACTTAGAGCAGATATATGGGGCTACTTAGACCAGATATAGGGTTACTTAGAGCAGATATATGGGGTTACTTAGAGCAGATATATAGGGCTACTAATTCACACATATAGGGGTTAATAATTCACATATGTTAGTAATTCACATAGATAGGGGTTACTTTTGTTTATTTCTTTGGGGTACTATTCATTCATTAATGGCTTACCATCTAAAAAATTAATTATGGATGTGACGTGAAGGGCTACTTACCTGCTATATTTTGGATTACCAACACAACTTTAAATTGAAGTGACTATACATAATCTAAAAAAGTGTCTCTTACCCTATTTAATGTTATCTTCAACTTTGAAAATTGTCTGTTACATTGAATACGTAAATTTTAATTATTTTTTAAGGTATATTCAATGAATGAAACTGCAATTATTATTATAAATAAGGGGTTTTCAGAGGTTATTTTCATCAGAAAAACTTTCTTTACTCCATTTCCTTTCATCTTCTTCAGTTTCTTTAAACTTTCTTCATATTTTTTCTCCATTCAAACCTCATGGATCCTTAGTTCAAGGTCGAAGTTCTAAAAGTCATTAAAGCTTTTGACAGTTTCTATTCCAAGTTTAATAAGTTCCATTCCACCCTTATGGATTCTCTTCTAGTTCTACTAACAACAAGAGAGAGAGGGGTAGATCTGCATGCAATAATAGAGGAAATATGCGACATGAAGGATCCAACAATGTATGTTGTACAGAGATGCAAAGGACCTTGTTCGAAAATGGAAGGCAGAGAAGGAGGAGACGGAGGAGGAGTAGGAGAAGGAGGATAAGGAAGATGAAATTGAAGAATAAGAAGAAAATAATTATTAATTTTAAGTTTTAAGTTTTTATTGTGAAGTTAAGTTTTTAGTTATGTAGTGTGTTAAATTAAGTTTCTAGCAGTTATTAAAATAGTTTCTAGTTATGCAATTTCTGTTTTAATATAAATGAAAATTTGAATATATTTATGAATTATATTTGTGTTGATTCATTGTTCATCATTTTTATTCCTGTTTTTGAATTTTTATAAGTCTTTAAATTTTTTAATGGTATAAATTGATACTATTCATATAGTAAAAATATATATTTACAAGTTAATGATAAATACATTTACAGGTTACTGTAAATGTATTTAGAAGTTACTCATAAATATATTCACATGTTACTGATAAATTTATTCACAGGTTACTAATTCATATACATAGACGTTACTGATTAACAATTTCGCAAATTACTAATTGATATACTTAGGATTGAGAGGTTACTGAATTATATATTTTGGGGGTTAGTGATTAATATAAGTAGTGGTTTCTAATTTATTTAGATTGGGGTTATATTTTGGGGATTACTAATTCTTATATGTACGTGTTACTCATACATATTGTGGGGGATACTGATTAATATAAGCATTTTTAGTAATTCATTTAGATCGGGGTTACTTGAGAGGTTATCGATATATATATTTTGGGGGTTACTCAGTAATATAAGTAGGGGTTACTGATTAATATAAATAGTTATTTCTTATAAATATAAGTACGTGTTAATAATTCTTATAAGTAGGTGTTACTCATACATATTCTGGAGGTTACTTATTAATATAAGTAGGGGTTATTGATTGATATATTTAGGTGTTACTCATAAATATTTTTGGGGATTACTGATTAATATAAGTAGGGGTTAGTTAGAGCAGATATATCAAAATGTACTCATCAAAAGATAACTTTACTAGTCAGTAACATCTCTGAAGCTTATCAGTAACCCCTATAAAATTAATAAGTAAAACATATTAATAATAACGGCTTTTTCACCAAATACCCTCGACAAATTAAAAAAATCACCATATACCCTCAATGTTTCAAAAATTCAACATATACCCTTGAGTTTTCGAAAACGTTCACAAAATGCCATTTTTCTAACTTCCGTCAACTTTATTTACGATTTTTCCATCATTAAACCCTAACCCTAAAATGTAAACCCTAACTCCACCCAAACCCTAACCCACCCAAACCCTAAACCCTAACCTTCCCACCACCCCCCTCCCCCCACCCTCCCACCATCCCAGCCCCCCCACCCCCTCCCTCACCCCAACGGCCCCCACCCCCAACCCCGTCGCGAGAACCCCACCCCTTCCCCCACCCGTCGCGAGAACCCCCCCCCGACGCTCGAACCCCGTCGAAATTGACGCCCAAAACGCCCAAAATCTAACTCTAAACCGAAAGAGGTGGAACCGACGAAGTGAAGAAAAGAGGAGAGAGAAAAATCGACGAGGAAGGCTGCGAAAATGGGGGTTGCGGCTGAATTTGGGATTTGGGGCTGCAATAATCGATCTTCTTCAATCCGAATTTGGGATTTGGAAAAAATAGAGGAGATAGAGAGATTGCGAAAATGGGGGTTGCGTCTAGCGGGGGAGGGGGTGGGGGTGGTCGTGGTCGAAGATCTAGGCGGCGAAGATCTTAGCGAGAGGGGAGGGGGTGGTGGTTCTTGCGGTGGAAGGGAGGGGGATGGGGTGATGTGGCGGTGGAGGGGTGGGGGGTGGGGGGTGGGCGTGGATGAAGATACGGGCAGCGAACATCTTGGGCTGGGGGAGGGGTGGTGGCTACGGCGATGGAGGGGGGGGGGGGGATGGGGTCTTTGCGGTGGTGGAGGGGAGGGGGGGGGGGGGGGGTCAGGGTGGTGGGGTGGAGAGGAAGGGGTGGGGGTGGTAGGGGTTTAGGGTTATGGTAAGGGTAAGGGTTTAGGATTAGGGTAAGGGTTAGGGTTAGAGTAGGGTTAGGGTTAGATTAGAATTAGGGTTTAGGGTTAATGACGGTAAAATCGTAAATAAAGCTAACGGTGAGTTAACGGAAGTTAGAAAAAGGGCAATTTGTGAACGTTTTCGAAAACTCAAGGGTATATGGTGAATTTTTGGAACATTGAAGGTATATAGTGAATTTTTTAATTTGTCAGGGGCAATTGGTGAAAAAACCGTAATAATAAAGAGTGAAATTTTAGATAAAATACCATTTTTATTGCCTTTGACATAGCTAAATCTTGGTCGGTAAAGATTGTTGTAGGCGTTAGACCACCCATAGATTTCTTAAATGTGTTTAGTAGCCATTCAAATGTTGTTGTGCTTTCATCTGCAATGAAAGCACAACCAAACATGACATTCTGCCAGTGGTGATTGATGCCAACAAATGGGGCACAAATGAGGTTGTATTTGTTTGTTCGATAAGTTATATCAAACACCATCACATCCCCAAACATTTTAAAGTCTTCTTTCATTTGTGAGTCTCTCCAAAATATAGCTGTAAGCTTGTTTCCTTTTTCCCCTCCTCCAAGTTTGAACCTGAAGAAGAAATTTGGGTCTTCAGTTTGTCTCTGATAAATACGGTCTATGACATGTTGGGCATCACCACCTTCAATCTCTTTCATATTCTTTCGAGTTATGTAGTTTAGATGATCTTTGTATGTATGTCCAACTGATGAAACTCCTCCAGCCTCATGTGCCATCAATTGGTACGTTTGTGTTGGTCTCAATCCATTCTGTAACATTAAATCTAGGAAAAATTGATTTTAATAATCCCACCTTTGACCGATCTGCTCAAAATAGTCCCAATTTTCGATAATCTCAAAATGATCCCACCTTAATACCTTATCTTCTTATATTAGTCCTTTTTACCTAAAACCTGTTGAACAGGTTAAATTCGATAAATTAAATCCCTTTTCCCTTTTTCCTTTTTTTACCATCTAACTCAACCCCCTCAAATATTCGAGTCTCTCTCTCTCCATAACTTGAATCCACCACCACACAAACCAACCGATCCACCCCACTGTCACCACCACTTGAAATCTCACGCAGCCACTCACTACCCCAGAACCTACACCACTCGCCCTAGAAACCCAAATCACCACCACAATGTCCTACTATACCCCACCAACTCAAAACCCGCCCCACAACCCCGATATCAACCAACCAATCGAACCCATTCACCGATCCCCAACACCACTATAACCAAAAATCAAACAATCAACCACCACCCGTTGACCGATCATCATTTTTCGGAGATGTGGGAGCTTATAGAACGAAAGAGTAAGAGAGGAAGAGGAAAGAGAAAGTGGACTATGTTGAATTTGACGATTGAAATGTAGAGCTTGAATTATGATCGTTTAATTTATAGATATGATTGTTAATGGTGATTTTTTTTTTTGATAATTAAATGATGGTTAATGGTGATTGAACTGCCGATTACTGTTGGAGAGAGTGTGTGATTTATGCGCTTTCTCTTAGGGGTGGTGGTTGTGGTCGTGGTGGACTAGTGTTGGTGGGGAGTTTTGAAGTGGATGATGGTTCGAACACCGGTGATCCGCCGACTGAATAGTGGTGGAATTTGTTTGTGGATAAGTGAGAGTGGCTCGGCGTTTTGGAAGGGTGGCAGAGAGAGACATAAGATATGTTTTTAGTAGGGGGAATTGGTGGCTGGGTTGAGGTAGTCTGTTTTGGTGGAAGAGGAAGGGGATGGTGTGGCGGGGGATGGGTTCGGGAGAGAGGAAGAGGAAGAGGAAGAGGAAGAGGAAGAGGAAGGGGAGGGCTGCTTGTGGCAGGGGTGGTGCGGTGGTGGTTTGGAGGGTGGGGGAGGCTTTCAGTGGGTGGAGGGGTGCGTGGTAGTGGAAGGGGAGTGGTGCTTTAGTTTTTTAGCTAATCAAATAATTAAATTACATAATTAGGGTATTAAATAATTAAATTAGTTTTTAATTACATAATTAGAGTATAAAACCTACATTTGCAGGTTGTCAACATGTAATGACCTATTTTGGGCAGATATGCCCTAAAGGTGGTCTTATTCTCATATTATGAAAAGTTGGGATTATTTTCAGAAGACCGTGTAAAGGTGGGATTATTCCTATCAATTAATCCTTAAATCTATAGTAACTGCATCTTCAGCAGTCATTTTTCGTTCTGACCTATGCAAATGCTGCCATGATCTTCTTGTGAGCTCATGGTTATGCTTAATGACATGATCATCAACCTCAAACTTGCCATCAGTAGTCCTTTTAGCCCTTATATAAGCCTTGCAGCCAGTTCTTGTAATAGGTACTTGTCTTCTTTTTTTTACATTTTGTCCTTGTGTTGGGGGTGTTTTTCTCAATAGTGCCTTGCATCGAAATCGTTCTTTTGAATAAACATATTCCTTTGATCTTATCTCTTTTTTTATCCCCTTGTGTATATCTTGTTGTGGACTGTCTTACTCCATACCCTATAGCATTTGCAGTTTTTTTTTGTATCTTTCATGAATTTCTTCCAAAGTTCCTGTAAAGCCCAGTAAACTTGCTTTGTGTTCTTCCTTTTCTTTTTGCTTAAGAAGTAAAATTCTATGTTGTTCTTCATCTTCCACAGAATGTCGTGCATGATGATTCCAACTTTCTGCATAATCATAGGTTACTTACTGACTTTAATAGGAGTGTGGAATATTGCTATTCAGGTTACTGGTCTAAATATCTACAGGATAGTGATCCATATATATGTTTAGGGGTTACTGTGGATTATTATAGTCATGGATCACTGATTAATATAAGTTCGTGTTACTGATTATTATAATTAGGGGTTACTAATTGATATAATTAGATGTTACTGATTCATATAAGTAGTTGTTACATACTCATTCATATATTGGGGGTTACAGATTAATTTAAGTAGGTGTTACAGATTAATATAAGTAGGTGTTATTCATATTTTGGGGGTTACTGATTTATATAAGTAGGTATTACTGATTATGAAAAGAAGTGTTACTCATTTATATTTTGGGGGGTACCGTTTAATATAAGTAGGTGTTGCTCATTTATATTTTGGGGGTTACTGATTTATATAAGTAGATAGTATTGATTCATATTTTGGGGGTTACCGGTTAATATAAGTAGATAGTACTGATTCATATTTTGGGGGTTATTGGTTAATATAAGTAGCTGTTACTCATTCGTATTTTGGGGGTTATTGATTAATATAAGTAAGTATTACTGATTCATGAAAATAAAATGTTACTCATTTATTTTAATATGTTCAGTGGCCATATATAATATGTTCATTCTATAAGGTATATGAAATTGTCCAAAGAGTAATAGTAGCATAAACTTTTTATTATAATATGAAGGAAAAGGTAAATGGAAATACAATAAAACACATCACAAACATTAAATTCATAAGCACAAAATAGATATACTCTTGGTTGATTTGTTCTTCCCACTTAGCAACAGTATCCATTGCTTTGTTAGTAGGCTCGATGATGTTGTTACGAACATTGGCGATTTCACTGATTATGCCCAATGTATCTTTTCCTTCATTTTGCTTTAATTTAAGTAATTTGCTCATAGCTTTTGTAGTCTTTGGATCAAAGACTGACCATGCTTCTAAATAAGCTTCATTGGCCTTCAAGGCATCCTTTAGGTGTGTTGTAATTTCTGGATCCATGTGTGAAGGTGAAGGCTTTCTTTGTGTGGTAGGGAGGAAGAGAAAGGAATAATTTGATTATATGAAATGAACTATGAATAAGTCTTTTTATAAGGGCATTTAGGATCTGATTCATTGACCTAGTGTAGGTGAATTGAATATTGGTGTTATATCCGAATTTATTGCATTCAAAATTGTTACTAATTTATGTATTTGACTTGGTAAATTAATGGTGGTTATGTAAGTAAGACTTATTCATAGGTTACTATTGAGGTTAAATTAACTCAATTAGGGGTTATAGTCATTCAGTTAATAGGAGTGAAATATATTACTATTAAGGTTACTGGTCTAAATATCTACATGTTAATGATCCATATATTTAGGGGTTAATGTGGATTATTATAGTCATGGATCACTGATTAATATAAGTTCGTGTCACTGATTATTATAATTAGGTGTTACTAATTGATATAATTAGATGTTACTGATTCATTTAAGTAGCTGTTACTCATTCATATTTTGGGGGTTATTGATTACTATAAGTAGGTATTACTGATTATGAAAAGAAAGTGCTGCTCATTTATATTTTGGGGGTTACTGGTAAATATTAGTAGGTGTTACTGATTCATATGTTGCGGGTTATTGGTTTATATAAGTAGGTATTACTAATTCATATTTTGGGGGTTACCAGGTAATAGAAGTAGGTGTTACTCATTCATATTTTGGGGGTTACTGATTAATATAAGTAGGTAAAACTGATTATGAAAAGAAAGTGTTACTGATTTATTTTTTGGGGGTTAATGGTTAATATATGTAGGTGTTACTGATTATTATATGTAGGTGTTACTCATTTATATTATTGGGATTAATAATTAATAAAAGAAATCCTTATAGGCTTACTGATTAATTTAACTTTCGATTCTTTATATTTGAGATTTTTCAGGTTACTGATTATCATAACATGGATTTTTTATTCGAATATTTATACGTGAAAAATCGAGATAATCAGGGGTTACCTTGTAGTTCGTTATTTTGGAGAATGTATTCCTGAATTTCCTCACCAGTGTTTGAGTATAATCCGAGCTGATTCATTGATACTTCTATATCCATTGATTCTTGTGAATCTTCTATATCCATTGATTCTTCATCAGGCGTTGAGTTAGTCATTTTTTAACTTTCAGTCTTCTAGGGATTTGTTCTTGATTCTAATTTGTCTCTTACCTAGAAAATGATGGTGCGCTATTAAAGGTAGAATTAGGTTTGTTGGTGGGAATTTCTAACGCGATTCTGCAGCGAGTGTTTTACACGCGCGCGACCACACCTGAAAATTTCGCGTGTGGCCAGTTGTATGTAAGACACGCTGATATAATCCTTATTTAGAAAATTTTCAAAATTTAGAAAATCATACATCCCAAAGTCCAACCAAAATAATCCAAATGTCCAAAATGTACCGATTTGCCCAACTTTCTGATCTTACTATGATCCAAATCAAGTGATTCCTCTGATGCTCAAATGTATTACCATCTAGCCTATTATTACCAACCTAGGTCGAGTAATCGTCTGACTATGCCTATGTACTACTCTCGTCCTCCTTTCCCTCATGAACCATATGTGGATCATGAAAGTTCAAGAAGAGAGAGTATTGGAGCTTCTACCATGCACCAAGACTCTTCAATTGCAGGTAGGGCTGTTCAAAATTCGGTCCGGACCGGTAAATTGGACCGGACTTGACCTTGCCTGGATCGGACGGTCTCCGGGTTAAGGATTTTAATTTTCCGATCTTCGGTCCTATGCTGTCCAAAACCCTATAAAAACGGGTCTTGGACCGGACCGGTTTTTCATTCAAAAATATGAATATAGAAGATAAAAATATATAATTTTCTCCTTTAATATGTTTGAAAATCTATTTTTATTAGTAACTAATTTACATTAAAGTCTCAAAAAAGGCCTTGAACAATTAGTTTTCATTGTTTATTTTAATAATATTTCCTTATAATTATCAAATGTATTAAAAAAGTGTGGAAAAGTGCAAAACCGGTCTAATTCGGTCCAGTCCAAGGTTTGGACCGGTTTTTCCGGTCCGGTCCGGTCCGGTCCCGGTCCAATAAAAAATCGGTCCGGTCTCCGGGTCTTAAATTTAAGAATTTCGATCTTTGGTCCAGTCCTGTTTTTTCCGGTCCGGTCCTGGTTTGGACCGGTGAACAGCCCTAATTGCAGGAGCGGCTATCGACGTTGATGAAGAAGAAGAGGTTATAGAGGTTCAGAAGAACACTGGTGGCGGAGGAAGAGGCAATAATGGCAGAGGTAGAGGGAGAAACAGAGGAAGAGGGGTTAGGAGGAACAATTTTCAAGTGGAGCCACGAACAAGATCAAGATTTATGTAAAAGCTGGTTGACAATTTCAAATGACGTTGTTGTAGGAACCGATCAGTCGAACGGGGATTTATGGGAGAAAATTGTTCAATACTATAACCAATGGAGGACAGAAGGTCCCGAGGTTGATGTTGAAAAAGCCTCTAATCATTGGTACAAAATGAGTGCCGAGATTTCATAGTTCAATGGGTGCTACATTCAAGTTAAGGATACACATCCTAGTCGCCATGATGATGATCAAGTGATCGAGATGGCCATCAAACTTTGGAAGAATCATAACCCAACTGATAGAAATTTTCCTTACCTACATAGTTGGAAAATTCTTCGAGATCAACAAAAATGGAAAGAGTTTGTTATTAAAGAATTTTCCTTACCCAACTGTATCTGGCGCTTACACTTCATCAAGTTCAAACGCTGATGCAAGTGACACTAACAGTGTAACAATGATGGATGAGCGTCCTCCGGGTCAAAAGGCAGCTAAAGCAGCGGCAAGGGGTAAGGGGAAGTCGACGAGCAAGAAGGTTACTGAGGATGCTACTTAAACATGGAATAAGTTTGAAGGGCTACAGGAGAAAAAAAATGGCCATGTACCAGGAGTGTATTCGTGTTGCAGATTTTGAAATTCTTTTCAAGGATACTTCACAGATGGACAAAAACACTCGAAACACTCATATTCAAGTTTGCTCGATCATCAAGGCTATGTACAATATACACTAGTGTTCCAGTCATTTTAGCAATGTATTTGAAAAAAAAATAACCTATGTATTTATGTTATTTTAGTTTTTAATTTCAGTTATTTTAGTGATGTATATCACTTATTCTAGCTACGTATTTCAAACATTTTAGCTATGTTATTATAGTTATTTTAGCGAAGATATTTAAGTTATTTTAGCTATGTATTTTAATTATTTAATCTATGAATTTCAATTATTTCATCTATGTATTTCAGTTAATTTATCTATGTATTTCAAAATTTTGGATTGTAGCCATTGGACAGTAGTTGTTGGAGTTTAGTTTTTGGGATGTAGCAATAAATAGTTGAGTTGTTGGAATATAGTCGTTGGAAACTACTTTTTTGGAATGTAGTAAATTGGAACTTAGTCAATAGCATTATAGCCGTTGGAATGTAGTCGTTGCAAATCTAACAAAGGGAATCATGTTTGCCTATAAATATATCATCTTTCGTATAACCTCACAACACTCAATCATATTCTCTTTCCCATCTAAGTAAAATAATCATTCTTCCAAACATAAATTATCCTGCTATTTATACCTGCAATTTTGATATGTCTCACAATCCTGGTTCTTCAACCAATATCACAGATTGGATGAAGGATATGGATGATGATTTTTGGGATGAAACATATGAGCAAATGACGCTCCAAATAGTTGAAAATATTTCAAATCCTTCCAGAAAAATGGTTCCACGGGATCATGAAGGCGGTGCAGATCGTCTTTTCAACGACTATTTTTATCCCGATCCGGTATATCCATTTTCCGAAGGCGATTCAGGATGGGGAGAGATTTGGTTGTCAAGATAGTAAATGGAGTTGAACAACACTGTGACTATTTCAAACAGAGGAAAGATGCTGCACAATGACTGGGATTGTCGCCATTGAAGAAATGCACAGCAGCTATTCACATGCTTGCATATGGATCCCCAGCTAATATACTTGATAAATATATACAAATCGGTGAAAGTACGACAATTGATTGTTTAAATAAATTTTGTAAAACTATTATCAATGTATTTAGCGAGGTGTACATGAGAAGGCCTAATGTTGATGATGTGCAACGACTGCTTCAAATGCACAAAGATTGTCATGGCTTTTCTGGCATGCTTGGAAGCCTTGATTGCATGCATTGGGCCTGGAAAAATTGTCCAGTAGCATGGAAAGGCTAATATATACGAGGTGATCATGGTCATTCCATAATCATGCTTGAAGCAGTTGCCTCGGTGGATCTCTGGATATAGCATGCATATTTTGGTATAGCTGGGTCGAACAACGACATTAATGTATTGAGCAGATCAAACTTATTTCAAGATGAAGTACAAGGTAAAGCTCCAGAAGTTTATTTTAATGTTAATGATACTACATAAACCATGGGGTACTACCTTACAGATGGTATATATCCTGAATGGGCTGTATTTGTTAAGAGCTTCTCACATCTTCAAGATCCTAAAAGACTTTGTTTCAAAAAAAACATGAGAGTGCAAGAAAAGATGTCGAGAGAGCATTTGGAGTACTCCAAGCTCGTTTTGCAATAGTGCGTGGTCCAAAGCTAATTTTGTTTAAAATATAATATAGTATTCAAAAATTATATTTCCATATCCATAATGGTTTTTGTATCTTACATGAATCACATTCAAAAAATTATGTTAGTACATATGTACATCCCATATGTTTTTTCTACATCCAAAAAATGTAGTTGTACAAGTTTTTGCCTCTTACATCAATTAGTATATCCTTATCATATTTTGTACGTCGAAAATCTATTTTGTACATCCATGATTTCTTTTGTACATCCAAAAACTACATTTTCACACCCATAATGGTTTTCGCATCTAACATCCATTAGTCTTTGTGTACATCCAAAAAAATATGTTTGTACATCCATAATATTGTTGCTGAACATCCAAAAACATATGTTTGTACATCTAAAGATGGCAAAAATATAATTAAGGAAATTTTCTATTAAAAAAACTTATTAACCATAGTCTCTTTTATTTTGGACATGTGTGCCACCCTCTTTTATTCTCCAGCGAACGGTATGCTATTTAGTGTTTTTCAAATTGATAGATATGAATAAATAGGGTCAAGCAAGATTTTTAACTATATATAGGAAGGAGGATCCAGTAATGACCCTAAATCAAACTTCCAACCATTAGTACAAAATGAGTGCTGATGTTTCCAATTTTAATGATTGTTACATACAGGTGGCAGATAGCCACCCAAGTGGACATGATGATGATCAAATAATGATTGGATGTTCATAGTTATTCAAGAAGGGAAAACTTTGGAGGTAGTAGCGTCAGCTTGGAAGTTTGATTTAGGGTCATTACTGGACCCTCCTTCCTATATTGGTTGTAGTGAGCCACGATATTTTCCCATTAATTATTTAACGGTTGATCAATTCCCTTTACACCATCATTTGAAGTTTGTTAACCAAATATGGCACACATCCGTATCTTGTATCATACTCCACTTGATCATTTTTTTACCTTTGCCCTTGCCTTTCATGTTATGTTTTTCAACCATTCGACGTTATCCTCTTCACTGATTCCCTGTTGAGGAGTTTGACGGTCACTATCCGAACCCGAAGTTTCATAATCTTGATGCATGCTACCTCCAAAGTTTTCCCTTCTTGAATTATCATGAACTGTATATGCTTCATGGAGATAAGGATCACGAGACTAGTAGCTTGGCCTACTTGGAGGATTACCCGACACAATATTTGGTGGGCAATAGTATCCTGGGTGGTAATAAATTTGCCAGTCAAGAGGAAATGAGTGATGTTGATTATTATGATGTAGAAGAGTTGGTCGAATTGGAGAAGTTTGGACATCTGGTGTAACATGATGGGTTGGATTTTGGGTGTTTTGATTATCTAAGTTGGGAGAATTTGCTAAGTAGGACTAGTGACTGAGATATATGTCGGCTTGACAGTAATTTATTTACGCGAAAATTTAGGATTTAGGACTTTTTTTCAATATTAACTTATGTTGTTATAGGGCAGGTCTTAGTGCACCAACATTGGTGGGAAAATAGGTTCCCCATTTGAGAAAAATTGGGAAAAAGAACCTTCTCACCAGTGATAGAGGCTTCCGATTAAATGTGAAACCTAATTGAAAGGGGAGGATTCTAATATTTAGAAGCAATAACAGGGCGCCAAGTGTAATGGGAAATAGGTGAAAAAGCATAACACTTGCAATGGCTTCTTTCTCTCCAGCAAATTCTGCTTTTTAAAAAAAAAAAACGGCCGCTGTGCCAATACCAACGCGACAGTTGACAGCCGCAGAGAGCTGCAGCATGCGCCCCATTCATGTGGCGTCATTTGTCATTTTTTTTTATTTTTTCAACGTTAATATTACCTTTTAGAAAAAATTCCATAACTTTTAAATATAGTGAATTAAAAGATATATATATACCAACGACTATATTTTTTATCTTCTATAAATAGAGAACAATCTTGACATATTTTAAACACTTCAAAATATTATATTTTTTTATCCTCTATAACTAGAGACCAATCTTGACATATTTTAAACACTTCAAAATTTTATATTTTTTATCCTCTATAAATATAGACCAATCTTGACATATTTTCAACACTTTAAAAATTCTATATTTTCTATCCTCTACAAATAGAGACCAATCTTGACATAATAAGGTAAATTAGTGTAATTAACAATTAGCGATTAAACTAGTGTAATTAAAAACAACACTTTTGTTAACATAATACAATCCATGAATTATTTCAATTAATTAGAAGGTAATTATTTAATTATAATTACCATATTCTCATTTAATTAATATTATCTAAAATTAATGTGATGAATCAAATTATTTTATTAATATTGGTGGAAGTTGAAAAGTAGGAGAGAGAAAAGGTAGTGGGGTATGGTAAAATAGTAGATAGAAGGTAAATGGGGAGGTTAGTGAATGCACGTATGAAACTGTGAAATGAAAAGGGCAGGTGATAAAGTTAGTGAGAAGTGAAAGGAAGGAGAGAGAAAAATTAAAGAGAACCTCACCAATGTTGGTGCTCTCAATCTAAAAATATTGATTTAACCCACAAGCCACAAAGTCATACTAAGACCCATATTCTTCGAGAAAGTATTTGCCCATATTCGATATGGGGAAACAGTTGCCCATATTGGTGGCAAAGTTGTAATAACGCAGAATAGCAAAAGGTGAGAAAGTAATTTGAAGGACCTAAAGAACTGAAGTAATATATTTTCCGTTGGCGTGAGAAACAAAAGCAGTACAGGATAGAGAAAGTGTGTAAGGTTGGGGAAAAACACTAAAATTATATTGGAAAAAATGTTATTATTGCATTATAATTGAGGGAAAATCTCGTATGTGTTGAAGAATTGTTTGAAGAAAATTTATTTAAAGTAGCAAGAAAATTATGAGTTCATCATCAGAGGGCCATATCCTCGGAGATAAAGAAGATGGACAGCTCCATATCCATGGAGATGAAGAAGACGAGGTCCATGTCCTTGAATGTACTGAAGAAGTTGTAAGTAGTTGTTAATTTTTTATTTGAGTTTGGAGTTTAATTTTGATTCATGGCTTTGTGTAATGATTGGAATTTAATAGCTATGGATTGTTGTAAATTAATGTGTTAGGGATGTGCTGATGTGCCCAAAATAGGGAAGACTTGGAAATGATTGGCATTTATTGTGTTGCGCATTAACTTTTGATGGAAGTAGTTTGGTGAATTAGTTAGAAATAGTTGAATAAATGTTGTAGAATTTGCAGCCCCATTGGAAAATATAAGAATTTGTGCAATAAATATGGGCAAGAATTAAATCTAGGCAAGAATTAAAGGTGACATAGTTACTGTTAGATTATGTGCAAGTAATGTTAAGAATTATGTCAATTATAGATAGCAATTAAGTAGCAATTGTTGAATGAATTTAGTGACTGTTAATTTTACTTAAATGCAGAGTTTGTTAATTTTAATTCAGTATAATTGAAGTAGCAATTGTAGACAATTAGTTATAATTAGTTCATTTGGAAATAAATTTCAGGCACCCCATTTATATGAGTTGAATGGAGAAATGTATGTGGGTGATGGAGCTATTGTGGAGGAGGTGCATGTAGAGGGAGATGCGATAGTAGCTGTGACTCCGGAAGGAAGGGTTAGTGTTGTAGGATTGGAGTGGTTGGGAGGGTATGTACTCTATTTATTGGCATGGTGATCCCCAATTGGGATGGTGTTGAAAGTTACTACAAGCAATATGCAAGAAGGGGTTGGAATTGTTGTCCATTGCTTGGAGCGTACTCCTCGAAATCTGGGCAAGAAAAGAAAAGGCGTAGTGGGTCGTGGACTTGTGAGTGTTTTGGAAAGCCGGATAGGCGTAAAAGAGCGAATAGGGGAGAAGATTTGTGACTAATTCCATTCAATGTGATGATGTTCATGTGAAGAAATCAAAGAAGTGTGAATGTCCAGCGAATATATATGCTAGTGTGAATGAGTGTGGGGAGTGGGTGTTGAGGAGAGTAGTGCTTGAACACAAGAACCACGATCCACCCCATCAAAATCCCGTCACATTAGTATGTATTGAAAGGAGGAGTTGTATAACCTTGTAAGGAGGAAATTATTCAATGACTATAATTATGGAGTTAAGATACCACAGATTCATGAGTGCCTAGCTAGAGAGAGGAATGGTGTGGAGAATTGGGTTATTACGAAGAGGGATTTGCGAAATAAAGTGAACAAGGTAAAGAGGTTGAAAGTTAAGGACGGTGATGCGAATGCGATGCTTGAGTATCTTAATAAGATGACTGTGAATAATCAGTATTTTTTCATATCCATCGGTTAGATGAGAAAAATACTTTGAAGGACATAATGTGGGTAGATGCTCGGAATAGAGCAGCGTATGAGGAGTTTGGTGATGTTGTGTGCTTTGACTCGGCATATTTGACGAATGAGTATGAGCTTCTGTTCGCTAACTTTGTTGGTGTAAATCATCACGGTTAAAGCATTCTGCTCAGATGTGCTTTATTGTCTCATGAGAATACCAAGACATTTGAGTGGATTTTCTCGACTTGGCTGTCTTGTATGGGTGGGAAGCTAAGACACCTAAATGGATCCTTACGGATCAGGATGCTGCTATGCGAAAAGCTTTACTAACTTCGATGCCAGAATCTCGTCGCCGTTGGTGCCTTTGGCACATAACAGAGAAATTTTACTCTAAATTGGGAAAGTACAAGGGGTACGACAAATTTAAGGATGAACTATTGAATTCCATTTACGATAGCTTGGATGCCGAAGAATTTGAGGATAGCTGGAGTAATGTAATTGTCAAATACGAGTTGACAGAGAGTGATTGGCTAGCAGGTAAATTGGATCTGTGTTTTGAAATTAAGTGAAATTGGTAACTTAAATTTTGTTTGTGAAAGTAATAGTAAGTCTATTATTTGTGTGGGAAAAAAATCAGTAATTATTACTTAATAATTCTGTTTTTAATTGTGAAAGAGTAAATGTTTTTAGTGTATATCTGATATAGGATAAATAATCATAAAGGTAATGTGAATGAATGAGTAGTCTGATGGTTAAAAACAGACTATGTAGTGTAATTGATGAATTGAAATTGTATGCTTTATTATTAATTAATTAAATATGTATGAAGAATGAGTAAGTTAGTTAGAGAGTTAGTTAGGGGTAGTTGAAGTTTGGAAAATGATGAAATAGCCACTGTGTATTTGATCAAGTCAAATAGTATGCAAAAACAGAAAGTTTTCATGTGTATTTACATGCTTACTGTTTTGTTGTATAATAATTTCGAACTTCTATGTGCGGGATTATTCCGTGAAAGGGCAATGTGGGTCCCTGCGTATATGCGTCATATGTTTTGGGCAGGAATGAAGACGACCCAATGAGTGCAGAGTATTAATAGTTTCTTTGATGGTTATGTGAATAAGCACAAGGTTGTTTAAGTTTGCCGAAAGGTATTGCGAGGCTATGGAGATCCGTGCTAATGATGAGAAGGATCGTGATGCCAATTCAACACGATATGTGCGGCAGTTGGTTACTGATTTTTTAGTAGAATCTGTTTTTCAGAAGTTGTGCACTGATTAAAAATTCAAGGAGGTGCAAAGGGAGTGCACAAGAACCATTTACTTGAGTTTTCATGGTAAGAATGTGTTATCAGATAATGTTGTGGAGCATGTAGTTGAGGATCGTGTGTGGATTAGATGTAGGGAGACAAAGAAAGATATTCCCTCGAATAAGAAAAGGAATTACAAAGTAACCTTCAACTGTGTATCAAAGGATGTACATTGTTCGTGTAAAATGTTTGAGTGCCATGGCATTACGTGTAGGCATATGATCATGGCGAATGAGATGCATGATCAGGTTGATGTTCCGGAGAAGTATATTTTACGGAGATGGACAAAAGATGTGCAACGTAAGCATACAAGAGTGAAGGTTGCTTATCACGACCCGTCGAAAACGAACGAGGTTCGGCGATATGACATGTTGTTTGACATATTTGTTCCCATTTGTGAGAAAGCTGTTGTTTATGAGGAAATGGTGGCCATAGTTATAGAGGCGCTGCAGTTATTGGATTTAAAAGTTGATGAGAATGTTGTCATGGTTAGGAGGAAAGTCAATGGAGAGGTGGAGTCAACCTCGAATTTTGGTGTTTGCAATGCTCATGAGGGGAAGAAGAAGAGTTCTCCTCCTACTATAGAGAAGGGTAAGAAACGTAAAATTGATCTGGAAAGTCATGAAATTGATCCTATACAGAATTGTAATGTGATAGATCCCCCTGCCGAATGGCGGCTCATAGAACCCGAAGTGTCCATTATTATACCGCCGCGGAGGAAGCTTCAAAGAAGAAAGTAGTGTTGGAGAAGGCAACAAAGAAGAAAGCAGCAAAGAAGAAGAAGGACCCCGACCTGGAGCTAGAACTTGGTGCAACAGATACTAACAAAGCGTCGTGTTGTAAAGGAAGGAAACCAAGGCAGAAGAAGAAGGTCACAGCGGAAGCAGAACATCTACATTGTTCATCTCCTAACCAGCAGGTATGAAATTTATTATTGCATAATTTTGGACATTTAGTTAAATTCTAAACGTTATAATATAACAAATTGAGCTGGTTCTGTTTGTAGTTGAGAATCAATGGAGAGAGAAGTGTGAAAAATATATTAATAACCAAGTTAGTTATAACCAACTAACTTGAATACAAAAAAGCAAAAAGCAGCAGTAAGTAGCTTATTACTAACTTATTACAAGCTAACCAAGTAAATGAAATAAAAATGAGGTAATAGCAACAGTAGGCTATACAAGTTTATTAGAAAATATAGGAAGGAAATAGATTCATAGTTAATGATGAATTGTAGAATTAAAATGTTGTTGTTGTTAATAGGATGGGAAAGGGATTTCTGCTATGACATGTACCCCGAGTACTATGTCTGGAGGCTTTTATTTACAGGTATTTGAAGTTAAATTTTGATTTATGTCATGAGGGTTTATAAATTTTGTGCTTATGTATATTCCATATTCTTAGGTGGGACAATCAAACTCAACACCAAAACTTGTTGGAGGAGGTTTTGAAATGGTTGATGGGGATGGATCGTTAGGATACGTTACACGTTTTTTTAGTGACACCCGAAGATGGGGGAAACGTAATGGAAATTGGTTCCGCAGGTGCATCCAATGTAATGTCTTCGAAGTTGAGGTAGGAAGCTGGTGGTGTTGGTGGAGTGATGGTGTATTGTTGGTGGAGTGATGGCGTATTGTTGTGAACCTGAACAACTTTATGGTTTATGAGAGTAGTGTTTTTTGAACAGTGCAAATTTTTGTGAAGTATGAATTATGGGTCCTTTATGTATATTTAATTATGAGTTTATTATGTGCATTTCTTGTTGTGTCATATATAGGCCGCAGAATGTGACAAAATCATATTTGTTGTGGAGCTGGACCGGAATGGGAAAAATTGACAGGTGGTGTTGTGATTTGTTGTGAATGGAAAAAAAATGCAAGGCTTATTGGGCCAAAGGAAATGAGGAGAGAAAAGAAAGGAATCTTGGGCTTGAAAAATAAAAGGGAAATTCCCACTGGTAACCCTGTACTATGGAACATTTGCAATGGTGAACCGTTTTTTTTTTCAGTTTCAAAAATAACCCTATACTTAGTAATATTATACAAAACTGACATTAATGATGGTAAAACCGTTAATTCAACAGTTAGTTTTATTGGTTTACCTAACCCAGGTTAACCCCAACCCCAACCACCACCCAGCCCACTGACATCCCACCCAACCACCACAGTTTTTACCAATAAAACTAACGGTTGAATTAACGATTTTACCATCCTTAAGGTCACTTTTGTATAATATTACTAAGTATAAGGTTATTTTTGAAACTGAAAAAAAAAACGGTTTACCATTGCAAATGTTACATAGTACAGGGTTACCAGTGGGAATTTCCCAAAATAAAACGAGGGTGAGCATATATTAGCCGGTAAGCAAGAAAGGAAACTGACCCAGAAGTGCTATTCGCTCTTCCTAAAAACCTTTTTTGTCCTGGCATTCAAGACTGGCATGTACAGTGAGAAGTGGGCAAGACCGGAAAGACTGCTAACACCGGTTAGTTCTTTGCTCTCTGTCAATCAATATCAATAATGGAACTGGCTTGCTAACAAAATCTGTAACAGGATAGCTTTCAAAATATTACAAACTTGAAAGAGCTGAACTGTCGCAACTAGCTTCCCTGACTTGCTTTGCTAGTTTCTACTTTAATGCAGAACTCCCAATAGCAGGAATTACACTCGATGGATTGGTGAAAGAACCTAGCTTCCTAGCTTGACCCTTACTCTTCACACGAAAGCTTTCGGGACGAAGTGACTCAAACAAAGCAAAGCGAAGAGGTTCTTTAGCGTAGGCTAGTCAGTTTACTTGGGGTAGCTTTCCCGTTGCCATCCCAGTTGAAGTCATAAGGTAAGCAAGCCTCTCTAACCGGTGAAAAATAGTGGGTGTCCACTAACGGCTATTCCTGGCTCGGCTCCGATAACGCAATTCCGGGAGGAGTCGGTAGTTGAGCACTGGATCCTTTCGGACCTGGAGAACGTGTGACACTGGGTCGGAGTTTGTTGAACCAACTGGTCGCTCCTCTAGTTGAAGTATCGGGCCCTTTTTTACGCTGCCTTGGTTACACCTTCGGAATACCCTAGAAGGGAATTTTTCTATACTTCCTTCAATCTTCACTTTACGCCACGCCAACTCCCCTCTCGTCGTAAGGCGTGGAATTAGACCAAGGGTTGGTTTCTCAAGTAGGAACTAGTCCTTCTGATTTCGCCCATAGGAGATCGAGACACAGCCTCAGGATTATAGATAAAGATGTAGATCGATCACCCCCTAGATAGACAACTACATAGAGGGTCTCTACAAGTCTTTATATTCTTTCTTTCAGAACCTGCGTAAGATCAAAAGGCTCGAAGTCAATGTGTTGCTGTTGAAAAAAGTAATGGGCCCAAAGTGGGCCAAGAGAGAGATTGCTTTATCTTGATTAGTTGACTTATTAGGAGGTTGCAGTTAATGTGTTGTTGGTTGAAAAAATTAGTAGATGACATGCAAGTGAATTGAGGAAATGAAAGAAGAGGTGAAAATTATTTAGGACAAAAACTTGTAATTAATGAAGGAGTGAGTGAGAGAAATCACTATATCATACCTAACTCAATTATCTCTCGATCGTATAACTACAAACCAAGTAAGTTGTTCATTATCTTTGAAAAACAATAGTAAAGAAAAAAGTGAGAGAGTTATAGAGATGGTTAATATTGTAGAAATCGTGGTTCGAGTTAAATCCGGTAATGTTGCTGATAATGGTGTGACATATGTGTTAGGTCTACATACTCCACTTGGGAAGTTATATTCCTTTTACGCTAGACATTTCGGGGTGGAGCCCGATGACCTTTATCTCATGTGTCGAGGTCAATACTTAAGGCCCGACACAAATTCTTTTGTGTACGGGTTCGACGACACTAAGTTTGTACTCGCTAATTCGAAGGTAAACATTTGTGCAAATTATACTTTCAAGAAAATGATTTTTTTCTTCATTTTTTAAATTACAATTTATTTGTAAGTATATTTGTTGTTTTAAATTAGTAAGAATCAATTCTATATTACTAATGTGATATTCATGAGGCAGGCTTATATTGTCCGAATGGACTTTAAGTACAACGCGTGATCTAGAAACCAACCCACTATTACAGCCCATTAAAGCCTTTCTCTTTTCCCGGTTGCGTGTTCTCAGAGCCTACCCTATGATATTATAGGTGCAGGGTTAGATGGGCTGCAGAAAGCCATATAAACCACGTTGTGCATGTGTTAAAAATATTATGTGCTTGTGTCGAAAAGTTTCGGTCTATAAATTGAACAAACATTTTTTCACAAATATTGCAAACCCGTAAAAACTAACCGAATTGAAACCGGGATTTTTTTTTTGATAAATATGTCAATCCAAAAAATATCTCTAAATTGTCATTCCATCGATGAAATACTAACCGGGGGGGGGTTCCTACGGGGTCTATAACCGAGGTTTGCAGCGAAAATGCAACCGGTAAAACACAACTATGCCTATACAAGCTGTTATGTGTGCACAATTACCTCCAACACTTGGGGACTTTACTGCGGATCTATTTACTTAAACACAAGTGGTCCTTTTCTAGATAGAAGGGCAAACACATTAGTAATGGATTGTCAACGCATCTACGATTCAGGTGAGAATCCATTTGACAACATCATTGTGAAACAAATTTCTACCCCCGCCGCAATGATAATTGTCTTACATAATCTTAAAATCCTTATCGAAGATTCCTTACAAACTTCTCGCCCCGATGCGCCTTGTCGTACTAGATTCAATCACCACCCTATGCCAATCATATTTTAATTTTGATGTAATAACAGCGACAAACAGATTTCTCCGCGAAGTCAGCAATACTCTTAATTTATTAGCCAATGCATACAACTCTGCTGTTATAATCACAAATGAGGTGACCGATGTAATTGGGAGCTCGGTGACCCGGTCACCAAGTACGAACTAGTGGAAGGTTGGTACAACCCGAGTCTTGGAATGTATTGGAGCGTATTAATTCACACACGGATCTTCCTAACAAAAGAAGAGACGGAAGGAAGAACACGTAGAGAGGCACGTGTGGTATTATCTAGTAATCTACCTCAAAGGAGGGCATAATTCTCGATAGGTCCATTGGGTTTATTTAGCAATGTCCAGACCGTGCGAATTTACTATGAGACTTATATTATCATGTGATAAGAATTATCAAAAATATATCAGATGCACTAAAAGTAAACTATTATTCTTGTCGTATTTGAGTTACTATTCGTTACCTTATATGTATTCAAGTCAAAGTAATTAGTGATCAATATTAAAACTGATATGTTTTAACTCATATATGATCTGAAGTAACAACTTCTTCGTTATTTTAACATTTTCATTATTATATATATATATATATATATATATATATATATATATATATATATATACATATAAGTGCATTTGAACATTTTCATTGTATTATAATCTATTGCTTTACATTTGCCTTATATATATTAAACAATCTTATTTTAGTGGATCCCACTTACTTACTAACCAATTACTAAGCGTTGGGCCACACCCCCAACAACTACATAGCCCTAGCCAGTGTTGGATGGCAATTGTATTCATTTGGGCCGTAATTCAAAACTACACCTTTGTGGACTACAAGTTTGTGGAATTAGAAGTTAACCATAAGTGGTGATATACATCAAATACAATAATTATGTGACCCACAAAAAAAAAGCCCAAAAGCTTAGGCATAACCAACCAAACACTATACAACTCCAAATGCCTACACTAACCCAAAAGTGGCCAGCTACATAACCAAAGTGGCAGCCAAACTAACACCCCACCCACACCTACCGTATACAATAAATTACATCACAAATATATTTGCAAAAGGACCACAATAAACCAATCGTGGGATTACAATTACGATTCACCAATTGGGGGTTTACTTTTACATTTACGTAATTCTGTCAAGCATTAACTTCATTTCATTTTCATCATTCAGTTAGTAACCAACTCCTCTCCTCCTTCATGTTGCCCGACTTATGAAATAAATAAATGTAGTCAACATACTACACTTACAAAAAGAGGAACAAACTAATTTGAATTATAACATACTACACTTACCATAGTACACTTCGTTTTCAGCCGAGCCGCACAACCCTTGATAGCAAGTAACATTTGAATCCCGGAGCATTGCCTAAACAAATGAACAAAATATGAGGATCTATTTCCCCATGTTTTCAAATTTCCCATACCAACCTCATATCCACAAATAAACCAAAATCTGCTTACCCATTTGTTTCGTCCCCCTCGAAACATTTTTCCGCACCCACCGCTTTGTCTCTCCACTCACCCAACCCACATCCAAGGAGCTCAAGAACAAATCCACACCAATCGCCTACAATAATGATGCACTACTTCAAAATTTATTCACATTCACAACATAAATTATATTAAAGTTTAAGTATAATACCAGTTTTTCGATAACCTCTTCATAGTCTGCGGATGTCGTCGGGTTAGAGTCAATTAGAGGTGATCATGGGTCGGTTCGGGAAGCGCCAAGCCTTTAAAAAATTACCCACGGCCGGGCCGGGCCGAAATTCGGGCCGAAATTTTATGCCCAAAGCCCGCTATTTCGGGGCAAAAAGGGTGGGCTTTTCGAGCCAAAATCAGGCCGGCCCCAAAAATAGACTAAAAAGTAGGGGTGTTCAAAAAAACTCGACCAGACTACCCGACCCGAAAACCCACTGATCCGCCCAAAAAAAGCCGGGTCAAAATCAGTTTTTTTGGGTTTTATCAGGTCGGGTACTCGACCTGGTAAAAAACAAGAAATTTCGGGTCGGGTAATGGGTCGTGGATACAATACAAGCGGGTACCCGGTACCCGGCTGGATTGTGGATTTTGCGATTTTTCCATTTCAGACCAGCTAACTTTTGGCCCACGACAAGTTACAACAATACACACATAGCCCTAACCCATTAGGAACTAGGAAGTAGGAAGTTGGGGAAAAAAAAAGTAGAACTCTCCACAATCCACACTCTCTGCCTCTCTCTAACGTCTCACTCTCCATTCACACTCCACACGTCGAGCGCCGCACCATGTCCACCGCACCACCACGTCGAGCGCCGCTGCCTTCGAGCGCACCACCACCGCACCACTGCTGCAAGTTGACTTTGTTTTTCAATGCTTCAATTTAGGGTATTCGACTTTGTTATTTTGGTAGTTGAATAGTTGATTATTTAAGAACTACTAATCTTTTTCTGTCAATTTTGCTGTTATACCCTTTTCTTTTCTTGGGATTATTGATTTTGGTGACCATCTTTAGAATAACTATGCTTTGTTTACTGTTAATACTTAGTAGTATGTTGTGTAATATTCACATGGGTATTTGTTGTTTTTTTTAGTTTCTTGGATTAATGAAGTGAAGTTCTTGATATATGAAGTGAAGTGCAGTGGCTTAGTCCACATTTTCGTCACTTTTATCAATTGCAATTGTTGGGCTTTAATTGGCAGTGGGCCAGTGGCTAGCTAAAAACAAAAACGAGCCGAGCTCGATTTTCCCGGGTAGGGTCATGGGCCGCCTTTTCAAATACCTGAATACGCGGGTACCCGCATATTCGGGAACCTGAAAAGTAGGGTACTCGGTTATGAACACCCCTACTAAAAAGTCATTTTTGACTTGTCCAAAACCCGTCCCAAAGCAAAAAAAATATCGGGCCGGGCACGACCGCGGACTAAAAAATTCTGCCCAAACCCACCCAAAATTCGGGCCGGGCCGGGCTTTTCAGCACTAGAGTCAATTACCCAAACCTCCTCCATGTTCAAACAAAATGCAACACACCACCAGCAATTACCCTCATAAACGGGTACATACACCTAAAAATAAATCACCAAACTACTTATACAAAGTACAGCACAATAACATACTATTTAAACAAACAGCAACGTGTAAGTCAAATACAATAATAATATCAAGAGCAAGGTGCGTACAACAAATCTCGGGTCCATCCGGTATCGAACACTCGCATCAAAAAAAAAAAAATTACGCGACAATCGAGTGTACATCGCACCAAATGCCCTAACATACTATATATTTCAAAAACAATATACTTCCTCCGTATCAAATTAAATGCAACAGTTTCTAAATATGGCAGTTTCAAATTAAATGCAACAATTGCTTTCTTTCTATTTTTGGTATGCTTTTGACCCCTGAAATTACCAAAATGTCCTTATTAAAAAACTAAAACACATATTATACTACCCAAATCAAATTAATTACAAACATAATCACAATTAATCAACCTAAATATAACCCCTCCCTTCCTTCAATACCACCTTCACTCCACCACCCACCACCATTTATCTCTCCTCTGATCTCCCATCTCCATCCTGCCGCCACCACCATCACCATCACAAATCTCGTCGGCGTCCCCCACCACCACCATCACCATTACAAATCTCGTCGGCGTCCCCCACCAGCATCATCATCACCTTCGATCTCCTCCACCCACCACCACCATCATCACCTCCTATCTTCGATCTCCTCCACCACCAGCCGAAATCCACCCGAAATCCGAAATGAACCTCCATCTTCCTTTGTTCTTTCTCCACCCGAAATTCACACCAGATCTCTCACCTTCGTTCCTTCGTTCTTTCTCCACCTTCGTTCTTTCTCCACCTTCGTTCTTCTCTCTCTTCGATTTGTTGGTGGTTTTTGGATTTGAATTTCGGTGGATTTTGTTGGTGGTTTTTCGATTCCAATTTCGGTGGTTTTGGATTCGAATTTCGGTGGATTTTGTTGGTGGTTTTTGGATTCGAATTTCGGTGGCTTTTGGCTTTTGGCTTTTGACGGTGGTTGTTGGTGATTGTGGTGGCGTTTCGGTGGTGGTGGTGGTGGCGTTTCGGTGGTGGAGGTGGGGGCGTTTCGGTGGTGGCGGCAGTATGTGGTGGCGGTACTTGGTGGTGGTTAAGTACACTAAACATTGCCCTTATCTTTGTTAATCTTCCCTTAAGAAATTTTGCCTAGGAGTCCGAGTCCTTTGAACTGTTGCATTTAATTTGATACGGAGGAAGTATTAGTACTACAAAAACTGCATATAACACCTTCACTATTGATATGTAAACTATATATATATGTACTAACCTCCGTTTCTAAATAAGTGCAACATATAGAAAGGGCATGCATACCAATATTTTAGTCAGAGAAAGTTAGGGACCACAATTACAAGAAATAAGGGCAATTTAATTAAAATATAAAAGTTAGATTAAGCAATTAATCTATCTCACTCATCTACCACCTACCCACCAATCTACCACCCCCCAGTCCCGACCACCACCAACACCACTGTCGCAACGCTGCTCCCACAATTTTTTGCCGAACACCACCATCATTGCCGACATTCTTCCAATAGCACCATCAATACCACAACTGCTTCCACCACTTTCAAGAACACCACCAACACCACCGCCGCCATTATATTCGCAAGTCAAAAAACCCACAATAATATCCATTCGTCTTACTCGAAACAAGTAAAGGAGAGAGAAACCTAGTAAAGCTTCAAGAATAACACAATGGTAGCAAACAACCAGATCGAGAAGAGGGGTGGATGTGAAAGCCATAATTTCAACAGGAACACCAACAGATTGAGAAGAGGAAGAATAAAAGGAGAGGAAGAAAAAAAAGGAACAACAACCAGAACGACAAGGAATCCACTGTTCAAGTCTCGTTGTTGGCGCCGCGGAGGTGAAACAACACCAATCGAGGGCACATCGGTGGAGACGCAGCAGCGTCACTATACCACCAAGCCACGCCCAGCCCAACACATGAGAGGCGACAAAGAGGATGAGATGCGACGACTAAGTGGAGACAACGAAGGGGAAAAGGCGACGAGGAAAGAGAGGCGGTAGAGAGGAGGAAAGGTCGCGAAGAGAGAGTGAAAGGTTGCATGGATGCCGGCTTGTTAGCTAGGTGGTGTCGGTGTCTGGGTGGCTGAGATGAGAGAGGGTGGCTGGGTTGAGTTGAGGAGAGGAGAGAGGGGGTGGCTGGGATGGGTTGAGGGAGAGAGGGGGGTTGGGTGGGTGGGTGGGTTGGTGCCTAAGTGGGGTTGATTAAGTAATTTTAGAAGGTAATTAGATGAAATTAGGTTGGATAAAGTAAGGGCAATTATGTACTTTACAACTTTAAAACTTTCCATTTTGAGCTTAGTAGCACTTAGGCCCTGTTCTTTTGGACTTATTTTCAACAAAAATAAGTAAAAATAAGTTCAGTTCAGCAAAAATAAATTCAGTTCAGCAAAAATAAGTAAAAATAAGTTCAGTTCAACAAAAATAAGTAAAAATAAGTTCAGTTCAACAAAAATAAGTAAAAATAAGTTCAGCCAAAATAAGTTCAGTTCAGCCAAAATAAGTTCAGTTCAGCAAAAATAAGTTTAGTCTTGTCTAATGTTGTAATTATTATTTTTGTTATCAATATTACTATTACTCTTGTTATTATGATTATTAATATTATAATTAAAATAACGACGAATTTGTATTTTTTATTTTTTATTTATTTATTATTTAGTATTTATTATTTATTAATTATTATTATTATTATTTATTATTTATTATTTATTATGATATATTATTATTATTATTATTATTATTATTATTATAATTATTTATTATTATTATTATTATTATTATTATTTATTATTTATTATTTATTATTATTATTATTATTATTATTATTATTATTATTGTAATTATTTAGTATTATTATTTATTATTATTATTATTATTTTATTATTTTATTATTTATTATTTATCATTTATTATTATTATTATTTATTATTATTATTATTATTATTATTATTATTATTATTATTATTGTTATTTATTATTATTATTATTTATTATCTATTATTTATTTATTTATTATTATTATTATTTATTATTTATTATTATTATTATTTTTTATTTTTTATTTATTTATTAATTATTATTTATTATTTATTATTATTATTATTTTTTATTTATTATTTATTATTTATATTTATTATTATTTATTATTTATTATTTATTATTTATTATTTATTATTTATTATTTATTATTTATTATTTATTATAATTATTTTTTTATTTTTTATTATTTATTATTATTATTATTATTATTATTATTATTATTATTATTATTATTATTTATTATTATTAATATTATTTTTTATGATTTATTATTTATTATTTATTATTATTAATATTATATTTTATTATTTATTATTTATTATTATTATTATTTATTATTATTATATATTATTTATTACTATTATTTATTATTATTATTTTTATTATTATTATTATTATTATTATTATTATTATTTATTATTTATTATTTATTATTTATTATTTATTATTTATTATTTATTATTTATTATTATTTATTATTTATTATTATTAATATTATTTATTATTATTTATTATTTATTATTATTTATTATTTGTTATTTATTATTATTATTATTTATTATTTTTATTATTATTTATTATTTATTATTTATTATTATAAAATAATAAGAAGTATTGATAATATTATGTTAATACAGTTTAGTTCAGCAAAAATAAGTTCAGTTCAGCAAAAATAAGTTCAGTTCAGCCAAAATAAGTTCAGTTCAGCAAAAATAAGTCCAGTTCAGCCAAAATAAGTTCAGTTCAGCAAAAATAAGTAAAAATAAGTTCAGTTCAGCAAAAATAAGTTCAGTTCAGTTCAGCCAAAATAAGTTCAAAAGAACAGGGCCTTATTATGACATTTTCTTTTTACGGAAATGTTGCACTTATTCGTAAACGGAGGAAGTATATACCTATGGACTAAATTTAATAAAGTTATTAAACACAAAAAACAACTAACCACAAGAAAATAGATTTACTTATGCCTCCATTGTGTCATATTCACCAACAAGTCTTATTATCCTGGCTCTGTAGTTCGGATACGACCTCGGTACTATCTCAATTTCAAACTCCTGCTCCCTCAACTTCACACTAGCCCTAGTACAGCGGCATTTCCTACTCTTAACTTTCTCCCCTGCTGCTGTTTGTGAGAGACATCCAGACAACTCCTCATTCACATGTTCACTCTCCTGCCTATTACTATCACCCCCCACTTATGTTGTCACCAAGATTCTCATCAACTACGCTCGGCCCCACCGACTTCAACGTACCCGACCCCCACTCATACTTCGACATGTTAACCTCAGGGATCGTGTCCTCAAAACCCTAAACTAACCCAACGTTAGGCCTATTTACAAGGCTACTAACCAGTCGGTAGAAATTTCAGTATTGCCGCCTTTACTCTTACACTTTTGTCCCTCATTAAAGTTCTTGTCAATCTCATTCTACTCACCAAGCACCTCATGTTCACCCTCCTCTCGCTCACCCTGAAACTGCTCACCCTCCTCCCGCTCACCCTTCTCATGCTCACCTTGAAAATGCTCATCCACATTCCGCTCACCCTCCTCATGCTTACCCTCATGCTCATCGTCCTCAAACGGCGTCGTCATGCTCATGCTGCTTCCCAGGCTCATGAACAAGCTGATGCTCACCCGCACTTCGCCGACCCACACCAGCTGCCACATTATCTGCATTAGTATCAGCACCTTGTGGTGCCTTCCTCTGCATTCTCCGCTGATATGGGTTAAGGTTATGCCTAGGGCCCCTTCACCGTGGTCCAACATTTGCTTCCCCATCTGACTCCGACTCCACAACCACATTATTGTAGTCGAAGTCTTGCACACCAACACCACCTTGAAGTTCAACACCCAATCCACTAAGTACTATCCTTGCAATCTGTAGTTATATATGCCAACAAGATTTATAAATAAGAACCTAGTCGATGCACTAATAAGAGTACATCACAATTAATCACCCAAGAATGAAACAAATACCAATTACCTCATACGCCATCGACTGTGGGCCCAAAGTGTCCCTAGCCATCAGATGATGCCTCTCCCCATACGCCACATCAATGCACTAATAAGAGTACATCACAAATAATCACTAAATACTAAATATATAATAATCACAAATAATTAAAATCAAATTAATAAGTGAACGATATAAATAATAACTTCAATACCTCAATTTTTCCATAGTCCCCATTCACATTTTCATCATCAAATTTTGCCATATTTACATCACGAACCGACAAGCCTTAATCCTTGGAAACAAACCTCATTTCACAGGAGGGCGGTTTAGCCTATCTAGATACAAAATCTACAATGATGCAAAGTTGGAATTATTTACCAATTCAATACAATATAATTAAACACGTCCAACATATTACTTACAAAAATTCTAAAAACTCACAGCGAGAAAGTATGTGCAGCCATCACAGCCCTTTACGTAACCATTCTTATAAAACTTCTCCGCAAAATGTCGACCATGTAGTATAAGCTTCTCGAGTACAAGGGACGACCAATCGTAACTCAATGCATCCATGGCACAGGTGGCAGCAACAACGAGTTCCGTTTCCAGCCTTCGGCAGGTGGTAGGACACGATACATCACACAAGGCTAAGATAAGAAAAGTAGTCTTAAACTCATATTCATCGTCCAAATCGCATAATCCCTCAACTTTCTCTAGGACTTTTACCATAGGAATCCCAACCTCCATGTTGTATTTACACCTAATCGCTTCCACTGCCCTCCTACAATCATCGTTAACTTCGGCACCCGGTTTGGGCCATAAAAGGTTCCTAACACCCAATGAACCTGACTCCTATCCATGGGTACTCCATACCCCCAGTCAACATTAGCACCTTCTTCTCAATATCCAACAATGTCATCAACCAGTAGCATAGTGACCGGGGTAATCTTCTTCGCTTCAACTCTAAAAGTCCTCCAAAACCCATTTCCCTAACCCACTGAACTTCCGTTGCATGAAATCCACCAACAACTCTACCTAAATTCTCCACCCTGCAGTTAACATTTGGGTGAGCACCTTTGCACATTTTTAGTTGCGTTTGACATTCTTCTCCCCTTGACTTCACTGCACCCCCCTGACTCCGATAATTTATCTGGAACAAATACACATATACACAACAAATTTCATCGAGCAACATAGAGCAAAAATAATGGACAAAACATCTTTCAAACAACTAAGAACAACTCGCCCTAAACATATCTCCAGTTAACACAAATCGCATTTTCTTACTTTCCTTCACAAGCTTCACAGATCCAGCCATACTATCAGCCACAACAAAGAATCAAAGTCCTTTAAATAGAAGATACACACTGTAAATAAATATTTTACCTTATCAGCCACTCGATTCGAAATCTTTCTTCTCCTCTTATTTACACGACCATTATTCACATCATCCTATCCAAATTCATCAACAAACCAATAGAAAACTATTAACTCTTGATAAAAACTTGTTATTAAACCCAATTGATGTAAAGGAAAATTATACTACCTTAAAACATTCAGCTTCATCCTCGTATTCACCGGATAACATGTCATCATTGTGCTCACTCAATTCATCCATACCAACTGCACTGATTTCGCACTGATTTCAGTTCTATTAACTTCTATTGGAGTCCATACTGATTTAAGTTATAAGTTAGCACATACCTTGATTTAAGTTGTAGTCCATCATCCTTGCTAAATTAACTTCATAACTAAATTAATCCCCCAAGTTTTAGAACACACCAACTACTAAATGGCAACTAAATGACACATAAACTAAATATTGTGAATTCTTGATAATTTACCACTACAAATAAACTAAACATTCAATTTCAACGTGTAACCTAACTAGGCCGGTTCTCATTCAATATTGTCGAATTCAAAATATTCTTCAATTAAAGGGGTTCATTTCATTTGAAGAACAAAAACGAAACAGAAAACAAGAGATCTTACCTTTCCACAAATCGTAATTCAACTTCAAATACCTTCAACGAAAACAACAATTTCCAACGCATATTCACTGGCTCGTGTTTAACCACCTGAAATTTTATAAATTCATGCAAATAATTTCACACATAATACATAATTAAATTATCCTGTAATAATTTCTTACATTTTCATTCAATTCAGACATACCTTCTTCTCACACTTCCCAACACAACATATGAGGATGGAGGACTCTTCAAACACCCAGCAATAACAGTTTCGAGTTTTAATTAAAGGGGTTCAGTTTTTAAGTGAGCGAAATATCTATTTTGCCCCTGATAGGGGCAACCGCTACCCTATATCGGATATGCGCATATCAGCACTTATATTCTTCCCGTATCCATAGCGTCTAAAAATGTAAGACCCACACCTATGAAATAGGGTAGTCTTACTAGTATTCAAACAGGTTAAGTTAGATTTCAAGATCAAGTGCTAGCACACGTTAGTTTTTTTATTCTTTATTGCCATCTCTACTCATTAGTCATCTAATTGTTTATTGTTGGGCCTTGGAAATCTCGTATTGGCAGAGAAGGTAGGAAAAGTATAAATTAGCAAGGATCATGGGATTGGCATTAATAATCGGTTACAATCGTTGGAGGAAAAAGGGGAAGATCTCCTATTTTTAAGGAAGGTGGCAACGGTTACAAGGGATTTTTCTAGGGTATTTATATATAGATGATGTAACCTAATTTATTTTCTCTCTCTAGCGTCTACTCATTCTCAGTACTCCATAGCCAATACTCTCTCTCTCTCCATCAATTCTTTACAAAGCTACAGTGATAAACATTGTACTAAAACGCCTATATTGATGGCGGCATCTTCATAGTGGATTGGTGATCAAGAGTATCACCCGCGGTTTTTCCCATTCCTTGGGTTTTCCGCGTCAACAATTGTTTGTCTTCCTATTCTTTTTTTTACATTCTTGTTGATCGTTATTTACTTCATATTTATTTAAGTATATTGCTCTTGTTGTTGGCTCCTCAATACCTTTTGCGTACTTGGTACAAAATCGGCATAAACAATTTAACGCCCATCGTGGGGCCCTCATCAAGATCTTTGTACGTCATTCATCACTTTCCTTTTGTCTATTAGTTTGTCTGTGCCTTTTCTTTTTTCTGTGTTTGCAATGGCAGGAGAATGGGAAACCACTCAAGAAGTCATCGACGAACTCAACCGCGTCAACGCTGCTATGGCCACATTGAAAGAAAGCTACGTCGCGTTGTGCATGGAGAATCAAATCCTGAAGTCCGCTCAACACTCCAAGGGAGTCAGGCGGCATAACGTCGGAGGCATCCCCAAGATGCCTAATCTGGACGGAGAAGTGTTCGAGACTCCATTGAACCACAATGTTCCTGTAATACTCTGCATTTTTCAGAGTTATTTTTTTTTTATAAATAAGAAAATATAAAGAATAAAGTTAAAAGTTATATTATATTTCGGTTTTGTTTTGCTTTCCAAATAAATAAAATAAGAAATAAGAATTTGAGTTCGAAACAAATCCTATTAAACCTAGGTTTCTCATGCTATAAATAAGAGGAAAAAAAAAAGGAATTAAAACCCTAACTTTTATGAAATCAGCCATGTGTTTTTCCCAAGAGAAATCTTTTCTCTCTCCTCCTTCTTTCTTCTCTCCTGCGTCCTTTTTCCTACCATCCTCTACTTTTCCCTTCCTTCTTCCCTTGAATCTGGAAACCTACACTCGCCGGAGGTCCGCGCCTTTGCCGGAGGTTGTCGCTGCTCGTTCGAAGTCGCTCTCAGTCACTAGTCGGAGGTTCGCGGGTCGAGCTTTGAGGAGTGTGCGGGCAGTGGTTCGCGCGGTTTGTGCGGGTGTTCGCACACGGCTGGGCTCGAGTGTGGTTGTGTCGCGCCGGCCAGCCGCGATTCTCCTCGCAGCAGGTCGTCGCCCAGGCATGGTTCGAGGCTCACCGGCGACGTGTGGTGGTCGGTTGTGGTGGTTATCCTCCCTCTTTTCTTTTTACAAATTAATTTATATAATTTGATTTTGTTATTCCTATGTATCTTTGATTAAGTTTGTTTTTTTTGAGAGGAATCTTTGATTAAGTTTGTAATTATAAGTAAAGTATAGAATTAGTAAAAGAAATCAGATTTATAATTATGTTGTAATATGATAATTCTATTCCTCAAATCTGATTTTATAATACTTGGGTATAATGGTTTGACTTAGTTTTGTAAACTAAGTATAGTAAAAGTTAAAGGAAAATCAAATTCTTGATTATATTAGTAGTTCTTAGGAGGATGTTTAATTCTCAATTCTGTTTTATTATACTTATGTATATTGGGTTAGGTTGTAATTTTAAATAAAGGTACATATTATGAACAAAAAGAAATCAGATTTATATTACACTACTAGTTCCTACTTTGATTTTATTTCTTCAATTCTGATTTTATAGTTCTTATATATGTATCTAGTTAAGTTTGTTATTATAAACAAAGTAGTGTAAAAGTTAAGTTTAAGTTTTATAATCATGAAGAAGTATAAAATAAGTTAGAGGAAATCAAATTCGCAAACTTATTATTAAGTTCTGAATATATTAGTTTTAATAGAGTTCATGAAAAGAAATTAAAACAATAAGGTTGGTTAATTTTAATATTCAAAATACCATATCTTACATAGTTGGATAAGCTGATTTTTACTTTAATAATAATATCAAGGACTTAGCACTGAAGGATTTCTATTATTCGATTAGGTCCCAATTTTATAGGCGGAACGTTTTAAGTAATCAGCAAAGATTCTCCGTTACAAGGTACGTACGCGTACTAGTTCAGTTGCGATTACTAGTATCATGTTAGGTTATGAATTCTGTCATTGGAACCTAGAACCATGATAGGAAACAATTGTGATTGCTGAGATTGTTTGGTAACATGATTGTGATTGGAAATCGATATGTAGCATGGTTGTGCGAAATTCTATCGTATCATAAGCATGATTTTTGGATTTGTATTCTTTGATCTATGGTGTAACAAGGATGTTACAAGAAGTAAAGATTTGAGTATTGTATCTAAGAAGGAATGTTGTATGATTACATGTTTAATGTGGTATGAATGTACAATACTAAGAAAGGACTTTGGCAATAAACTTGTAGTTGGACTCCCTACAAGTGATGAACAATGGGGGGAGTGTGGGACTTGTTCTACACTCCTACGCGAGCCTCTCTTGTGACGACAGTAGTGTCCTTATAAATTTTGATAACTCAAGTAGGCGGAAGGTTCCGTACGATCTTGGGGGTATGCATACTAAGGTGATGGATGTGGAACGGAACGAAACCGTATTTACATTTCATCTAATATACTAAGTTGTCTATTAAGGATTAAGTAGCCCGTATGATTCTAGAAAGATGACGGTGCCCGTTCGATGCCAAATAAATTGTAAAAACGAAATTTAATGTTTTTGTAGTATCATGTTTAGGAATTGTTATTACTCTTCTGTTTATGTTAGTGTATTATTTAACTGGTTTTGTACGTACTCAGCATAGCTGATTGTTTGTTATTTGTGTTGTTTGTTGACCTGCGATGAACCATTGATATTTCAATGGGGAGCAGATTAGGTATGATGGTGATGCTGCATGAGTTCGGGCATACGGGGGATAATTTTGATTCTAAACTTTTAAAGTGTTTTGGTTGAACATCCTAGAGATTGTTTATAATTTACATAGTTAATGGTTTTAAATAAAAGGGGTCAATAGTGATTCCCGAGTTGTAGTTAAGTTTGTATTTTATTTCCGCTGCAGTTTAGTTTTCATAATAAAGAGTAAGTTAGTGTTTTAAATTCAATAAGCCTTGCGTTTCACCGCGGCGGTAACACTCCCAAAGTCGATGCAACGTAGCTTAGACGTGTATGGAATTTGGGGGTGTTACAGTTCCCACGAACGGCGAAGACTCCGACAGAGATGCTGACGGCGACGATGACGCTGACGCCAACCTCGAAGGAGGCCAAGCCCAGGCACAACAGCGCTCCTTCTTTGATGATCCTATCCAGCAATGCCTCCAGCAGCTAGAAAACATGATCGCCAGAATCCCCAGCGTCCCTCGCCCTATGGAGAAAACGACGCCGAACAGCTATGCGGACTCGCCTTTTGCTGATCCTATTGCCATGATCGAGGTTCTGAAGCGGTTCTCTGTCCCAACCATGAAGCTGTACGACGGCACTACAGATCCCAGTGACCATGTCGCTTAATCCAAACAGCATATGATCACCATCTCAATTCCTCGAAGCATGCCCGAGGCATGCATGTGCAAAGGCTTCAGATCAACGTTGAATGGGCTAGCCCTGCAGTGGTTTATCCACCTTAGCAACGGCACTATCTCTTCCTTTGCTCAATTAATTAATACTTTTAATCTACAGTTTGCTAGTAGCCGCAAAATGGAGAAAAAGGCTAGTGATTTGCATAGAATTGTGCAAAAATCTGACGAGTCCTTGAAAGAGTTTGTCAACAGGTTTAACAGAAAAAAGGTGTCGATTCCAAATTGCGATGTCAATACGGCAATTGAAGCTTTCCGGCGAGGATTGGATGAAGAGTCAAACTTGTACAAATAACTACACCAAGTACCCTTGTCCAACATTCGAGGGTGCCCAACCCAAAGCTTTGGCTCAAATCCGGTTAGAATAAGATATGCAATCGAGGAAAGCATTCAGTAACGCTGACAGCAGGAAAACGACGTCGACTAAACAAACGTGCGTGGCATCCAAAGCTTTATGACTGTCCGCAACAGATCCATAGCATCCGTCAGTCCGGGCCCATCAGCGATTGGAAAAGTGACCCCGGCTTGCCGCCCAAACTCACCGAATATGGGTTCAGTGTCAACGCATCAGGTATTGTTAACACTTTACATTCTTTAGGTAACACTGTCAAATGGCCTTTCAAGAACGAAAAAGCGGCACCCCGACGAGACAAGTCCAAGTGGTGCGAGTTCCACGGAGACCACGGACATGATACTGACGAATGTGTCGCCCTAAGATGCGAAGTAGCGTATCTCCTTAAACAAGGTCACTTAAAAGATCTGCTGACGAAAAGAGGGAAAGAAACGTCCTCCAAATATGACGGACGGCGACAACCTCCTGCGTCGCCGACACCTGTGAAGGTAATTAATGTCATTAGTGGTGGATAAGATATTTATGGACTAACCTATTCTACAAGCTAAACGTCGCATGAGAGACATCCCAAATCAGGACGTCGTTCCCAAAGAGCTCCGTCATCCGCGTGACGCCGAACTCGAAGCTATGCCTATAACATTCGATTACGATGACCTTGGTGACGACAGAGACATTCATCACGACGGTTTGGTAATATCTCTAACTGTTAGCAATTGTTTACTAAAACGTGTGCTAGTGGATAATGGCAGCTCAACCAACATACTCATGAAAGACGCATTAGAAGAGATGGGCATTGACGAGCACGACATCGTTCGAAAATCTACTGTCCTTGTCGGATTCAGTAAACAAGCCAAGCATACCATGGGAGAAGTGACGCTGCCCACCTATGCCAAAGGAGTGAACATGCCCACCAAGTTTTACGTCGTGGATTGCCCATCTTCATACAACGTAATCTTGGGAAGACCCTGGATCCACAGCATGAAAGTTGTCCCGTCATCGTATCATCAATCATTGAAGTTCCCTACCAAGTGGGGAGTGCAAGAGATCAAAGGAGATAGGCGGATCGCCAGGGAGTGCTATAAAACACCCCTCAAACCTCGTAAGATGGAAGCATAGCAATGACAGATGCAGGCGTTAGGGGAGCAAGACTTTGACGAGCAATAAGTGGATGAAATCATACTTGACGCCGACAAACCAAAGCGCACTGTCAAAATAGGAGCGTCATTAGCCCCTGACGTCCTAGAACAGGGAATAAAGTTCTTTCATCTAACACTGATTGTTTTGCGTGGTCACATGAGGATGTAACAGGTATAGACCCTGACGTGATAACACACAAGCTTAACGTCGACCCTCACCACAAACCCGTGAAGCAGAAGAGGCGCAAATTCGCACCCGAAAGAAACTAATTAATCAATGACGAGGTTCAAAAACTAATCGACACCGGCAAGGTAAGAGAAGTTAAATATCCTGATTGGCTGGCTAACGTCGTTGTTGTAGGAAAAAAGAATGACAAGTGGCGAGTTTGCATCGATTTCACCGATCTCAACAAAGCTTGCCCGAAAGATCCATTCCCACTGCCACACATCGACGCCACTGCCAGACATCAGTTGTTGTCATTCATGGACGCCTTCTCCGGATACAATCAAATACTCATGCATCCAGAAGATCAAGAGAATATGTCGTTCATCACAGACCGCGACATCTATTGCTACAAGGTTATGCCGTTTGGATTAAAGAATGCCGGCGCCACCTATCAGTGTCTTGTCAATGCCATGTTCAAAGACCAACTAGGGGACACCATGGAGGTGTACATTGACGACATGTTGGTGAAGTCCAAAGCTGCTTGTGACCACGTCACACACTTACAACAAGCATTCTACGTCATGTGAAGGTATGGAATGAAACTCAATCCTACTAAGTGTTCTTTTGGAGTGTCTGCAGGAAAGTTTCTAGGGTACATTGTTACACAACGCGGATCATTTCATATCTTAAGAACGACATACTCCCAGACGACAAATTGCAAGCCAGAAAGGTATGTTTTAAGTCTTCCATGTATATTCTGATTGACGACGTCCTCTTTCGAAAGTCCATCGCAGGGCCTTATTTGCGTTGCCTTGACGGCGACGAATGTAAACAAGTGCTTCACAAAATGCACGACGGGAGCTGTGGCAACCATTCAGGGGGACGTAGTCTTTCTAATAGAACTTTGAGAATGGGTTAACATTGGCTGACGTTGAGTCATGACGCCAATGAATATGTCAAGAAGTACGACGCTTGCCAAAGACATGCTGCTATGTCCCACAAGCCAGCAGAGAAATTACACCCAACCATTACTCCATGGCCTTCATGAGATGGGGAATGGACATCGTCGAAAAATTGCCTCCAGCACCGGGGCAATAAGTATTCATGTTGGCGTTAACAGACTACTTCTCAAAATGGATTGAGGCTGACTCATTCACCCAGGTACGCGACAAAGAAGTTATTACTTTTATACGGCGAAACATAATTTGCAGGTGTAGCGTTCCATCAGAAATAATCTGCTACAACGGCTCACAATTCATCAGTACTCCCACGCGTAACTTTCTGGCAAGGTGGAACATACAACTAAACACTACAATAAAATCAATTTTTGGCAACAAATTTTTCGCAACAACCAAGATTTTTGTTACTAAAAATGATATTTAGCAACAAACTTTTTAAGTCGTTACTAAAGTTTGTTACCATAAATGAAATTTCACCTTCCCTCCACAAAATTTTGTGGGGCGGGATTAAGTGAAAATAGAGCAACCTTTAGCAACAACGGTGCTGTTATTATAAATTGAATTATTTATGGCAACGAAAGCAACTTGTTGCCTTAAATTTTTTGTTTTTGGCTACGAAATTTTTTGTTGCCAAATATAATATTTCTAATTTTCTAAAAAACATAAATGGCACCTTTTCCTTTTCTGTTCGAGTAAAAACACAAATAGCTCCCTCCAAAACCCTTGTTTCCCATAAAAAACCCATTTTCAGTTTTTCACTGCACACAAACTCCACGACCACCTCCGGCCTGCTCACTGCGAAGTCGACCACCTCCGGCCTACTCACTTCAGCCTCGCATTTTCCCAGCGAAGTAGCCCATTGAATTCCGCATCTGCAGCCCCTCATCTGCCTAGCGAAACATGCGATGAGTTGAACTCCGGCCAGCGAATTCTGGCGAGGTGAAGCCGCACACTAGTGGAAAAAACGGAGCATTTCATGTTAATGTGGTATGGTTTTGTTATTTTTCGATTCATTCTCTGATGTGTTTATTGTTCAATTACAGGAGGAGATGGAGAAGAAGAGAGAGATTGAGGGGGAAGTATCGAAAATCTTCCAATCAAACGGTCACCCTCTTTATTCCTTTAAAAAGACAATCTGGATTCTTCACTCAAAATCGCTGCTCAATTCGCCACGCTACTTCAAATTTGTTTTTCAAGATTGAATTTTAAGGCTTGAGTCGGAATTAAGGTAATCTTCTAATCCAACTTTAGGTTTTCTATTCGCTTGTGAAATTGAAGCACAAAAAATATGATATTGTGATTACACCCCCGCTGAGAGCACAAACTCATCGTATATTTCGGATCTTCGACCACAATTACCTATATCATTTACCAGTACAAGTATGATATTAGTAACCCCTTTTTTTATTAAGAAAGATAATATGTGAGATGATGGGATTGGAAAATTATTCAACCCAATTTATATTACATCCGGTTCTTTGCTATTTTTTTGTGGCGCTTCATTGAGGAGTTCCTGGTGAGTTTGAACTTTGCTGAATTTGTGATCATCACCGTTCAACCCGGTAGCAAGATTTGGGTATAGCTTCTAGCTCGATTATTCATGGACACTTTAACAAGTGCGCTTGGAATCCTCTGAAACTTGGAGGGACCTAAACATGCAATAATTGTGACCTTCTAGGAAATTGAAGGCATGATTGAAGCTCAAATCCGCCACTGTCTTATTGTCAATACCATTGAAACTTTATAATATTCCCTTAAAAAAAGTGGGTTCCCTGTTCGTGTTTTTACTGACAAGACATTTTCCCTGCCAAAATTCTCCTATAGGTCAAAGAGAAAGATAGAGCGACGGATGGTGGATGCGATTCTTTGAGATCTATTGTGTGATAGAGAGTGGGAATGGGAGTTGAGATTTGAGAAAGAACCAAAGAAACGAGAGGAAAAAGGTATCCTAGGAGGTGGATAGAGTAGCTGTATAGTATTACCCTTCCATTATTTCCACTATGCTAATCACATTAAAGTTCATATTTTAACCCCTTGACTATTGTTATAGATCTTCAAGCTCTTTGGTATCAACTGTGATATTTATGTGTTAGTTCTACAATTAACCAATATATGCAACGTTGTTACGTATATGTATTATGTAGCCTTAATCCTAATCACTAGATATCTCGCACGAAGTTTGTTTCCCGAAGAATGATCTTCATGTTACATTGGATGTCTGTAGGATGGCTCTTGTAGATAAAAAGAAGCAAAGAAGTATACTCTTGTGTTTGAGGGATTGCTTCATTTCACGGATTTCTGAGTGTAAGAAATTATCCTGAGGTAAGCATTGCATAATTGTGGTTCTTTGCTAGTTCACATCTTTGTCGTATATGCTAGCAGTTTTTGTTATTCATTTCAAAAATTAGCTTTAGCGATAAGGATGAACTTGCTTCAATAGGTTGAATATAATCAAAAGATGTGAAAGTTTAAAATTTGAAATGTTTCACACCAATTATTTGAACCTCCACTCTGTCCACTTCACTTTGAATATATATATATATATATATATATATATATATATATATATATATATATATATATATATATATATATATATATATATATATATATATATATATATATATATATATATATATATATATGGTGCTTTATTGTGGTTTTTCAAGAGGTCTTTAAAATCTTAGACACTACCAAAGGATTAGCGAGGGTGAAGGGAACGACTAATGAGACTTGGTTTCAATAATCCATGGAGTCCAAATACCAATTAAATGGGTTGTTTAAGTTATGTACATTCTTGTCTTTCTCTGTTCAAGTGAACGGCTAATGAGACTTGGTTTCAATAACTGCGGAGTCCAAATACCAATTAAATGGGTTGTTTAGGTTCTGTACATTCTTGTCTTTCTCTGTTCAAATGGAAAGGAAAATTGTAGACATCCCTAGTTTGATATGCTTGTTTCTAAGCTTTCGCTTTTTCTCCTTTGATTTCTTCTCAAAAGCCAGGGACCCTGGAAAATTGTAAACGTCCCTGGTTTAATAGTTATTTCTAATTTAAGTATCAACACACTTCTTAAGTGTATGAATCGACTACTCTGAATTCCGTGTGCAAAGATAAGTATGCTTTTTATGCCATACCGAGAGTCTCAAATTAGAAGGCTTCCCGTCTTGTCCAGTAGTTGGGTACTCTTTAACCTTGCATTTCCATGTTAACAATTATTTTAAGTTGGATTTTGCCAACATAGTATTATTATTTGTTTGTTTTGGCGAAATCACTATTTGATTTTATATGCACCATAAAATTATTGAACCGATAATGACTTGGGCATAAAGAATTATGATACATATTTCGTTAATTACATATTACTATATTAGATTACTTCAGTAGGATATTTTTTTACATAAATGCTCAAGTGCTCGTATGTCGTTTGCTACGGGTCAAATACGAAGCACTTGTACGATTTTTAACTTAGGAGCGCTAAATGTTTTTTTCCACTAGTGGGAACTAGTTCAATTCGCAAGGTGATTTGAGCCTAACTAGTTCAATCTAAAGTTCCGAATATAAATTCATCTTTAGGTATTTGCACTTTTTAAATTTTTTAGTTTCCTCCTTGAGTATATGTTCTCTGCTTCCAGCTTCCTTTGTTGGATTTCTCTATCATCTGAAACTTTTTATTTGGGTGATTACTTGTAGACGAATTTTTTACGGGTTTATCTCAAGTGTCATGGGAGAAGGTTGATGTCAACTTCCATAGCAGTTTACTGATGTTTGCTGCCCGTAGTGTCGTACGAGATTTTCTCACTTTCTCTCTTCTTAAACTCATATACAATTGTCTACCCATAGCGATTTGAAGGTATGATCACAAGATGCTCCAGGTTAGTTAGTAGTATTCAATTCCTTTATTTTATTTTGCATGTCAATGTTACCTTCTTTTTTTTCCACCATCTCCTCTCTCCATGTTGATACGATGCCGCCAACAACTTCGTGTCTTGGCTTACTTTTGTTTTTCCTTTTTCTAAACTTTTAGGATGAATTTTGCTGATGATGATGCTTATGATGATGATCAACATTAAAAAGTGAAGCTAACAACTTCGTCAACTATGATTATGATGATCGACAGTGAGAAGTAACGATGCTTATGCGTATGCTTATGCTTATGCGTATGCTTATAATGAGAAGTGATGGTGATGCTTATGATTTTGTGTAGAGCTAACAACTTTGTCTAACTATTTTTTGCCAAACTTAGGCAAAGCTTTTGGTATATGTCTAATTTTAAGATATTTAAGGATCTATAAAATGTGTTACGTATTTGTTAGAACATCTAAGTTATGTAACAAACAAATACTTCATTGACAGTTATATAAATTAGTCAATTGTTATGGCTATAAAGTAGCTATGAATGTAAATTGTCCCTATAAATTGTATATTAACAGGAAATGTTACATATTCACTCTAAAGGTAAAAATATATGTAGGGACCTTATTGCCCATGTATTATTTGCCAATAAAAGTATAGTTGTTGTAAATGAATTATTATTTGTAACAATCAATGTTGTTGCTGAAAGCATCTATTCATGTATGTGCCAATGGTTTCTAGTAACGACATAATTATGTAGCGAAATATATATTTGGCAACAACTATGGTTGATGTTAAAGAAATGTATTTTTGGTAACGACTCAAGTCGTTACGAAAAATAAGATTCATGTCCCAAGGCGAATCAGAGATATGGCAACAAGTTATTTTTGGCAACGAAATGTTTGTTGAAAAAAAGTATATTTCGCAACAAGTTGAAGTCGTTGCGTATACCTTTAGTAACGGTATCTCCCATAACGAACCCAATTTGTTGCGGAAAATCAAAACTTGTTGCCAAAGATATTTTTCGCAACGACATGCTTCGTTGCCAAAAATGGATTTTCGTGTAGTGAAATATTGCGACACCAAGGTATCCACAGACCAACGGACAAGCGGAATCGAGCAACAAGTCAATTATCAAAGTCATTAAGCGACGTTAGGGACAGCCAAAGGTAAGTGGGCGGAAGAGCTCTCGTCAATCCTCTGGGCCAACAGAACGACTACCTAAGACGGCGAAGGGGCAGACGTCGTTCTCGCTTGGGTATGGCTGCGAAGCAGTTTTGCCTCCGGAGGTACAAATCCCAACAGCAAGATATGGATTGCTGACGCTAGAAAGAAACGAGGAATTAAGTCATGACCTTGTCACCAGTGAAGAGTAAAGAGAAGCAGTCCTCGTATGAATGGCGTCACAACAACAAATAGTGGCTCGGAGTTTCAACAAGAATATTAAAGCAAAAACGTTCAAGGTAGGTGATTGGGTACTTAGAGAAGTGTTCCAAAATACTAAAGAACTTAACGCAGGTAAATTAGCACCAGTTAGGGAAGGACCTTACCAAATACACAAAGTGGTAGGTAACGGCGGCTATAGGTTATGTACAAAGGAGGGTAAGCATGTTCCCGAAGTTTGAACGTTGTCCATCTAAAACTTTATCATTTTTAATTGTCTTACGAGAACGCCACTACGGGTAAGTAACCAACGATCTAAATTAAGTTATTCCATCTCATTTTGCTCTCAAATACTCAATTTCCTTCGTTTTTAAGCATTATTTCTTTTTATTGAGCTTCAGAGGGCAGTTGGCCTTGCCAACGACCATATCACCTTTTGTTGTGTGAAGACAACTGTAGGGGGCAAAGATTCGCTGACAGCCGACGTCGAAGCAATTAAACACCACAATGTTTACATTCACCTGACGCCAACATCATCATTGACGACGACAGTTTATTATGACGACGACAGTTTAAACTGGGGCATCAAGGTTTGACGGCGTTTAGGTGAATACAAAATGAATTCTATACAAAAAGGGACATACACCTTAAGAAGTCATCACAACAACATACAATACACCACGCATAATTAATTGGAAGAGGCAATTTATCCCTTCGTGGCAATTAATACTGCAAGTGGTTTCACACATTAAAGGTACCTACACACATACGTACACATATACATCTACACACATACATACATACACTTACATTTACAGATGCAAGCAAACACGCAAAAGGAAACGTTGTTCCAAACTGGTGTCATAGCACCCCAAAACAACTTGTAATAGAAACTAATATGTTTCCATAGGCATTCTTGTCACTTTTAGCAGTAGCAGATTCAGTGATCGCCACCGTCGCAGCAGTAGAAGCATCGTCAGGAAGAAAATAATCGGATTCCCAAAGACTTTTAAGAATTTCCTAACATCATCTTCTGGAGTTTATGACGCCATCTGACCTTCCATGGCGATATTAGGGGATTTGCTCTTAGCAGATGTGGGGTTCTCTGATGACAGCGCATGAAAGTAAGCAAGGGAACTAAGTAAAGACAAAGTGACGACGTCCGAAGTGGACAAACAACGTACTTGAAGTCATTTGAAGGAGGGATGCTGTCAGTTGATTCGTCAAGGTCCCGAGGATGTTCGTCGGCGTCAGCTGGCACCAGTTTGAAGTTGTTCTTGAATATTCGTTCGTCAATTGTGAGAAGGCGTGAGCAGTTGGGCAAGTGATGATTGTCCGTAATTGCTGCCATTTCCTACGGTAGTTGAAAAACGACATCAATTAGGGGCAATTGTTGGGCCTTGGAAATCTCGTATTGGCAGAGAAGGTAGGAAGTATCAATTAGTAAGGATCATGGGATTGGCATTAATAATCGGTTACAACCGTTGGAGGAAAGAGGGGAAGATCTCCTATTTTTAAGGAAGGTGGCAACGGTTACAAAGGATTTTTCTAGGGTATTTATATATAGATGGTGTAACCTAATTTATTTTCTCTCTCTAGCCTCTACTCATTCTCATTACTCCATAGCCAATACTCTCTCTCTCTCTCTCTCTCTCTCTCCATATTAATTCTTTACAAAGCTACAGTGATACACATTGTACTAAAACGCCTATATTGACGGCGGCATCTTCATAGTGGATTGGTGATCAAGAGTATCACCCGCGGTTGATCCCATTCCTTGGGTTTTCTGCGTCAATAATTGGGTGTCTTCCTATTCTTTTATTTACATTCTTGTTGATCGTTATTTACTTCATATTTATTTAAGTATATTGCTCTTGTTGTTGGCACCTCAATACCTTTTGCGTACTCGGTACAAAATCGGCATAAACAATTTGGCGCCCACTGTGGGGCCCTCAACAATATCTCTATACGTCATTCATCACTTTCCTTTTGAGTTTTGGTTCTACATGGTCTCTCAAGTGGTTCATATGTTGGTCCATGTATTATTTCTCAGTTTGCTTAATTTAGTAGCTTCTAGTTTCTTACGTATTCAAAATCTTGGAAGGATTGATTTTGCCAGTAGAAACTTTCCTTATCCATTGCTATTAGAATTATAGTGTTACGGAATTTCCTAGCTAAATTTAATCTTTTAAGCGGCAACTTATATCTCTTTCCATCCTTATGTATTGAGGATTCTAGGTGTTGCCCCTATATATTATGCTTTGCCGTAAGATGTGAAGAGAGTGTGAGTAGTTTATTTTGGCTCTAAGTTTTATTTGTGAGATCAAGTGAGATTATTTTAGAGTTGAAAGAGTACTCTAATTAGTGAGAAGACTATGTTTTGGGAGCCTCTTTTGTGTGTGGAGGGAGTACTATAATTCTCCCGTTAGTTTTCTCCATATTTATTAGTGGATTTGTTCTCTTCCTCCACCATATTGTTGTGTTTGTTGTCCTATATTGTTGTTTGTGTTATCTCAATATTTAGTATATTAGTATTGTCTAATTTGCAACCGGATCATGGGTATAACTAGGAGTAATATTCCTTAGGGGTAATATTCCTAACAGGTGCTAATCGAGCGAGTTGATCACAAGCTAAGGGTTGCTCGACTCATGCTCACTAAGTTTCAAGTCAAGTCGAGTTGCTCACGAGCGGCTCGTTTACAATTCCGATTCATCTTGACTTTTAGGGATATGATTATTATATTTCTTTTCTTTACAAATTTTATTCTTTTATGCTGGATCAATTTATGTATTTTCAATGTCAATATATTTCTCTATTTTAGAGATATTGAGTGAAAATAATTAATTTACGTACTAACTTGTCGAGTTTGGAGCTCGATTGAGCAAACTCGAGTAGAGTTCTAATTACTCACGAGTTGCTTAGCTCGATTAGCATCCTAATCTTAAGTATTGCATTGATGACATTTTTCGTTCTCTCTCATAATTGTTACAGATAATCTAGAAATCAGCAAGAAAAGCAACATTAGCTCTCGGTTACTTTTGTCTGAAATGAACAATATTTTAAGTATATGATAACATGATTAACATCAATATTTATGAAAATGATTATGGAAAGTAGGTGAAAAATTAACCAACGTACCCACTCATTATAGTGTTCAAAAGTCTAAAGTCAGAGGGAAAGTTTCCATTTTATCAAATTCCAGTTGGCAAAGAACGCTCCTTTTCAGAAAAAAAAAAAAAAAAAAACGTTCCTTTTCGAAAAAAAAAAAAAAAAAAAAGAACGCTCCTTTTCAATTTAGTTCAATGCGATCTAGAGCAACATATATAAGTGGTAAATGGCACAGATAAGTCAGACTCGGATGCAAAGCAAAGATGACATATTTTTCACACGTCTTTTCCCTAGTTACTTTGAAGTTCCTAATTTCCTATAGAAGTCAATAGCAGCTAGTCCATCAGACATGAAAGGAGTGCAGCACTTTGAAAATAAAAAGAAAAACCAAGAAAGATAAGGAATTCAACATATACCAATCCTTTTTTTATTCTATTAGGGTAAGGGGATCGAAAGAATCAACAGAAATGAATGAATGAACGGAAACAAAAGCAGGGCCAAAATTGATATTTACAAACATCAGCTATGAACAAGGTCACTTGCCATTGGCGTGAGTGTGCTTATTGAAAGGCCAAAAATTCACAAGGCGCTCAAGAACAGCAGAGGACTTAGAGAAGTAACCGGTGAAGCCTATGGGCGTTATAGGGGGTGGAAAATCTTCAGCAGGCATTGCAAATGGGTGGAACATATTTTCCATCTTGTCAAAAGTTAAACACGATCCAACTTCTTGCAGCCTCTCTGGACCCATGATGGGTAAAGTATGCTCCTGATGCAACCAATTCGCTTCACTGTCTTTATTCTGTAAGCAAAAACAGGAAACATGCGAGGCTCACAAATGGGAGCATAACACAACCATAATCTTCTATATAGGTAAAGTACTGTATCAGATTTATATATGAAATCCTGTTTTGAGCAATCTTTGGCACATATATGGTAGAATTTCTAGTAATAGTGATCTCTTTGGCGAATGCTCAATTACAGTTAGGAGTATATAGCAGCAAGAATGTGGATAGAAAGTCATTTCATGAGATGGGGTTAAAAGGTATCTTGATTCATGAATCATGAGACACACAGGGAAAAAGTCGTCTTCATTTTGAAGCATAGAAGTGAAGATCAAAAAATGTGCTTGAGATGCCAAGAGTGCAACTGGTCTTTAACAACCGTTTAACACAAGTCCTAAGTCTTCAGTATAAAATGAAGAGAACATAGGACTGTAGGATTTGACTTTTTCCTACATGTTGAAAGCAAAGAGGGGCCAAAATGAGCCCATGGAGCCTGTCAAAAAGAATGAGGCCATGGAGAAGATAAAATTCGCATTGCTAAATCTATGAGCACTAATATTCAATATGCCTACTAATATCCTCAAATTTTATGAAACACAATTTAATTTTTTGAAACACTTCTCTGAAGACTTGTTACCTCCAAGGGTGAAAGATCAGCCCCACGACTGAAGGTCAATTCCATGCGGAACCTTTTCGGATCATCTTGAGCTACCTGCGAGACCATATAGGATAACGTCTCAAACAAACATTTGAAAATTTTGTATGTAAAAGCGTTAATTTGAGGATGCATTACAAAAAAAAAGGCATTAGAATAGTTCAAATTATAGACTTCTAATGGAGGCTGAGCCCATACCTAGCCACTAACAAATTAATACTTCCTCCGTTTATTTTAACTTGCAACATAGCTCATTGACACGCAATTTAAGGAGAAGATTAAAGAATATCAATGGACAAATTAATCAAAATAATTTAGGCCTTAACATCCAAACTCATCACTCTTACCGATGTTTAAGTTATTTTGATTAATTAGTCTGTTTACCTTCTCTAATCATGCCCAATAGCTATGTTGCAAGTAAATAGAAAAGGAGGAAGTAGATTGCAAGGCTCCACAGGGAAAAAATATATACATCAATATACCAGTCTTTCAGTATACGTCCACCCAAATTCATGTTAACAGAACATTTGACTCATTATCACATAAAGAAACACAGGAAGTTCAATGGAGATAGTAGAATGCTCTTACTGGTCTAATAAAAAAGTTCTAGCATTTATCATGTCTTTTCCTTTATTTCTTTCTTTTCTCAAGATAAAAGTCCGGTTAATGTTTCAACGCCAAGTTTGTCAGGAAGAGGATATACAAGCACAATACTAACCTCTATGTTCTCGAACATCCTCAATACTATGTAGCTCATGTAATCAAGCTCCTTAGTTCTGAACAGTCGCTCCAGAGCAGTGCGACAAACAAGGCCCTCCTCTCCTTGTAATGACTCATCCAAGTTACAATAGCGAAGGACATTCATTAAGGAATGAATATGAGATTCCTGTCAACCGAAACAAAATTGCATGTATAATTATAAAAAAACCTCGTAACTTCCATGACTGACCATGGAACTTCACAAATTGATCATAGTAGCACCAAAAAAGAATGACAAAGTCATTAGGATGTGGGCATATTTGACTAACCGATGTGAAATATAGTCGTGTTTTAACATGCCTTTCCGGTGTCTTCACATTCGCGTACCTGAGAGTACAAGACAGCATATTATAATACTAGAAATGACGTCGAAACCAGAATATACCTATAATTTAAAGCATAATTTATTGAAAGAAAAACAGTGCAGCCTTTATTGGGCCAAAGCTGATAAAGGGAAAAAAGTTACGGTAGGTTTGGGGGGGGGGAAAAAAAAGAAAAAAAAAACGCACTTTGGATCCAAGCGATATTCAGTCTCCATTTCATCATCATCTTCCTGATCAATTGAGATATCAGTAGCACTAGATTTTCTCGTATCTTCATTCTTTGTGTGTGATTTTGGTCGAGGATTAGCATCTTCTTTCTTGCCAGATTTAGTATGCTGAGCATCATTACTCTTCAGTTCAGCAACATTAATAGCTTCTTCGCGAGTGTTTCTCAAATCAATCAGTATTTTCCCCAGCAAACGGCGTGCAATCTGCATTCGAGTAAATGACATTAACAATCTTGGCCTTTAAAATAACCCCTTGATCCCCCGTCCTCAGAATGTCTTCTATGAACTGATGAGCACCCCCAAAAGAAATTTGAATTTTCTTGCTTTATGGGTATCCACTACCCAGTAATCCAGTATAGGTTTTCGCACATCTTTCCTTTTATACAACATAAAGTAATGGAAACTGCAGAAATCTCTTGCTTTCAATAATTTTGCATAGTAAAGAGCCAACAAAAAGTTAAAGAAATTCTACAGTTTGATTATTGCGTTTCTAGTTCTACTTTTAGATAATTTTTTTTATCTAAAAGGTCAGTAAATGATGTGAAAAATTCAGATATAAAAGCACAAATTTACCTAAATATTTTAGTTTATGCAAGGATAGATTGCAAACATTAGATTTCAGTGGATGTCAATTGTATCTACCAACTTAGGCTTTCAATTTTATTTTCTCGATGTACATTCTGCTTACAACCTAAGAAAAGTGCCCACTTGCCAAAAATGCAACTCATTTTCACCAAATAGTTTTTTCGTTGGCACCAATTAGCACAATATTTAGAAATTTCTAGCAGGTAGAAGTAAAACTGGACAGCCATGTAATTAGTACCCTATCAATGATGCTCTATCCGAAAGCTTGAGGGACAAATCTAGGTAAATTTATGGCATAAGCTCAGTGGAAGCTTATCAAGCACTGAAAAACCACAGGCCTCGCAAACTTACAGCAGAGTTTTTTTTTTTTTTTTTTTTTTTGAGAAATATATTGCAATAAGGTCAATATTACAATTCCAGACAAAAGTACCTTTGAACCAATTTTCAGCTTCTGCTTGGGATTGATCCCATACTCATTAGGGATAACACCATCTGCAAGTAACTAGAACCGCAAATATAGACAAGTCAGAATAACAATGACAGTGATGATTGAGTAAAAATGAATGTGGTATAGCTTAATCACTTGTAGTGTGAAATGTGAACACCAAGGTATAAACTATTAAGCCTTGAACAGAAAAAAAATCAGCACTACCAAACAAGAAATTAGGAAACAAGCCTAATGGAGATTCTGCAAACAATACACAAATTACTAAGCTTTTGTGTGAAAATTGAGATGCAGACCTCACTTGAACACTAATTAAACAGCACCAGTATAGTAATTACTAGTCATGTTTGTGACAACACAGAATGCAGAATAGAGCAAATGACACATGCTTGGTAATTTTAGAAATATTGCATTACTAAATAGAAGCTAAATCAAGGCCAATTCCACATACCTTAGCAACATTGAAGAGTTCGTCCAAGCCTTCGAGATTGAGGTGGGCATTATGTAAGAGGTCATATCTGTCAAATGAAGAGTCAACTTTGGAATAGATGTGGCATGTGAAATAGCACAAAGCATTACGTAACAAGGAAATAACATCATGCACAATCTAAATGTCTTAGCTGCACCTGCAGGTGTTATGAACCCAACTACCACGAGGACCAAGGATCAAATGCACAAGAATGTGTCCCCTGCAGTCCTCCAACCCCCAGTTGTTTAGCAGGGAACTTCAATCAGCCAAAACAAATAAAATGTGAAATTCGATATATTCAAGTTTGACAGATCAACAAAACCTGCCCTAGGTCCAATGTGAGGGTTTTATCTGGAATTCCATCCTTACAAGGAAGATAGGAAAGCAAAACGAAACATTGACTTTGTTTTTCCTTCTTTTCTTCATTTCTCTCTTAAGCCACCTCATCTCACCCAACTCTATCAAGGAAGTACGAAGCTTCTAACAAATATTGGATATTGATTGTCGAAAACATTCCATATGCATAATTAGATAGTGTATGGGAGGTAGAACTTGGATGATGGTCTTGTGCAAATCATTGAGCTCAGTGGTTAGTTTTCTAAATAAAAAATTCAAATAACCATGACATACGTACAGTCATACAGAAAACAATATTGTCCATGTTGACGGAGAACGACCGTCCCCATAATATCACCTCAAGACCAATGGTAAATCTTCTATCATTGCATCTATACAGTGAATTGCCCAAGATATACTTTAATGGTTGGCTCAAAATAACCCAACTGCTGAAGATCAGACAAGTGCTGAGATTTTCTGTAATATTAGAGGAACAAGATAGCTATTCATCTTAGATATTCAAATTTCTCTAGGTGTTACATAAAGATACAGCTGCCAACTCATACTAATTAACAACTGCAAACGGACAAAAAGAGCTTACTAACTGGGGAAAGCAGACACAGTTGGAATTTGGAAATGGTATTTAATGCAAAACAGGTACTTCAATTAGTCAGCATAGTGCCATCCCACGACCTAATAGGCTAACAGATATCACGGCAGTTTGCATGTTCTGTCAGCTATAGGCACACCATATTGAAGTTTCCACTCAGAATAGTTTGTGCACAGAATGAATGTCGTGTGGACAAACTCACAAAACCTTCTATGTTAGATTGACAAGAAACCTAATAAAAGAAGCAGAACGTAATATCCATTGCAATCCAAACAACCTTCTATACTGAAATACTTACTTGCACGAGTCATAGACATCTGGAATTTGAGTAATATCATATCTCCTGCAAGAAGCTCGGATGTCAGTGAAATTCTCCATAAAAAGAAACTTCCAATTTAGATCAACAAGCCTAAATTTTAAAAGGGCAAAAACATAAAAGCCAGCAAAAAGTGCCACATGGATATTTTTAATATCTCAACTTCTAGATCCTTTTACGCTTCTCTGCCCTTTTCAAGAGTAGGTCCTGACACATCCCCCCCCGGGCAATTTCATCGAATGCTGAGAAATCAACTTAACCATATACATTAAAGACAGTTTATGAACACAAACACTTACGTTTTTCGTTCATTATACAAGTCCCTTTCTAGTTTTCTCCATCTCGCATACATCAGAAGGAATCCCTCATTCCCACACGGTAATCCAGCAGCGATCCGATCAACATCAATATTGGTCTTTCCGAGAGCCTTAGCTTGATCATATGGGGGAAAAACATCATATGGACTTGTTTCTGCAAGTTTCTCATCTTCATCTCTAGCAAGCAGCCTCACTTGTTCGGTGACCTTTCTGGTCAATTCCACCTACACAATACAGGTTCAATCCAAAGGGGTAACAGATATTGTATCATCATGTAATAGTACACATCAAGCATGTGATGAGATTGCTCTTTTAATCAATCAGCCTGGACTTGGATATATATTATGCATATAACACAAGCATTAAGATACTTCAGGAAAAAAATAGCCACACTCCATTACAATGACTACAACCACGTGTTGAATCTGCATTCTGCCATGTTCTAGAGTACATAAGCCATAACCCATATCATATGCCAAAATTAAAACAGTAAGCTTCTCTTTTGAGCCCACATTATTCGGAAATGAAATGTATTATGGTAATTTTAAAAAATTAACTTGATGTACCATTCCAGCAGGAACCAAATATATTTAGAGCATGTTTGGTATACCTTCACAAAGAAAAAAAGGGAAAGGAAGTGAAGGTCGAGGATTGGATTCCATTTTACCAATTTTAATCCTATTCTCTAAGTGTTTGGGTAGTGTTTACACTCCAAAGAACAGAAATGAAATGGAATGCAAACCCAAAATTGTTTTATTTTCTCTCCACAATTACCATTTTCTCCTATATGTTCTTCTCTCTCCTCACAATACAATTTACAATTTTATGCCATTTCAGTTCTTCTCTCCAATACACCACGTCTTCCTATTTTCTGTTCTCTCATCATGTGACATTATAATTAAACAACAGAATTTCCTTACCCAAAGCTAGATCAATGAAGTTTGGTCAATAAAGGTTCTCACTTTCCTCTAAAAATCGTCCATGGATGATGCTAAAGGTGTTGTGATCAGTCAAAATTTTGTCAAAAGTTGGTTATCTCTCTCTCCTCTCATATCGTCAGATAATGGTGTCATGGTGAGGGGTGTGTAGAATGGGAAGTATCAACTATCAACAGAAGTAGGTCATTATCGGCTATCTCACTCTATCCTCTGAAGATGGTGGCGGTGGTGCTTACAAAAAGGTTGGTGAATTTTAATTTTTCTCTGATCTAACTGATTCTGTTTCTATTCAAGGGAAAAGAGTGGTGAATAAAGTACCCTCAGAAAATAGAAAGCTGGAAAAAATTGAAATCTAACCAAACAAGCCAAACATATTTGAACCAAACATGCTCTAAACATGATTAAAATGAATATATTTGTGAAAGGCATAATGTTATTAGTTAATCCTACATGTCTATTGCAGGAACAATTGCTGCATAGAAGCAATTTAATTGACAAGATGTTCCATCTCATAAACATTGTTAAACCTCATAAATTCTATTGCACCAACTTATATTCCAAAGGCAAAAGGAAGTCCAGTTAAACAAAATAATTGAAGCATAAATGACTGCAAACAAATTTAAAAAACGAACAAGAAGAATGAACAGTAAATGAGAAACTGGTATGCTCATCCTCACCAAAGTCCTATATTTATCCAACCCAACATTTATGCTACTATTAGTAATGGACACGAAAAAATTAAACACATGTTCCCACGTGAGAAGAAAATCTGAAACAGAAAAACAATCACATTATATTGGGTATCAGAAGCAAAGTACCAGTTTAGGTAGGTACTCAGATGCATCAGGAGGAAGACCAGCCCCATCAACCATCCAAGGAAATTCGGGTGATCCGTTACTGTGAGAGGTCGGTGCTCCTGAAGTTACAATCTCATTCAACCTCGCCTGTTTACAGGTTACTCAGATAAGAACACATGAGCATATATAGTAAATCTATTAACATTTTAGAAGTACAGAATAGAGCACATAGCATGTCTAAAACTATACCAACACAGCACAAATAAATGAGCCAATGCTCATGCAAATTACAAGTATCTGCTTTCTGCTTTTGTTCTTGTTCTCGATCCTTTGCTGACTAAGAACATCAATGCTTAGGAACAATGACAATTGAAAAAAGTGAATACATAACAATAGAAAAGTAAATATTATTTATAGACATCCATATGAGAAAATTCGGAAAAGAGAGGTTAACATTCAAAAAACAACCTTTGCTTGTTCCATCTCGATGCTAGCATTATCCAGCCCATCCAACATTGAAGAGTCCTTACTGACAAGTGAAACCTGTGATACAATATGTCAACTTCAACAGAAACAAATGGACCTCCAAATACGTGGTGGGAGAAGGAACATGACTTACAAGAATTGGGGTAAGCTGCCCTTCTAAGTCGAGCAGACCTTTGGCAAATGCAGCTGCTGACATCTGTCAACAATAGTGAAACTACTACTTCAGTTTAACTTTAATTAAGAACTTCAATCTCCAGCAAGAGTAAAAGGGTATTTTCAGGATCAACATTAACAATGTTATGATAGCAAGAAACACAACTGTGGAGGAAAGAGGACCCAGGACTCACCTGCACACGGCCTTCATCAGAGCTGTATATCTTCAGATCGTGCCGATAAGTGCTATGGAGACGGAGAAGACCTGTTCCTTCACCTATAAAATTCAGGATTAGTTTTGATATAAGATGGCATTCTATTACTAAAGAAGCATGCCTAAAACAATAATAAAACTTGAAAAATGGAAACTTTCTTAGAGTCATGCTGGTAAATTCAGAATTGCTTTACCATTATACCACTCCCTGTGATATAATTCGTAGGTAGCTCATTCCATGTCTTTAATAAGCCAATGGAAAATGCAAATTTCAACTTCAAATAGATAATGCTTCTATTATTCAGTAAAAAAAAATTATAAGATAATGTTGTGCTCTATTTCTACCATTGCACATACAGCTTTCTTCTTTCCTAATCTATTTGGAACCAAAACATCTTTCTTACATATTTACATGCTCTTCTATTACTGCTCACGCCCAGTTCATACAGTTGGTTTGCCCACACCAACACCTCTAGCACTGTCACTGACTTAAAAAGCTACAGGACTTCATGAATTAAGCTACGGTGATAATACTGTGCACTGTCAAAAGTAAAACGTTTATGACATAATTGCCAAATATTTATGGAAGATCAAAAGCACATAAATTAATTATTGGTGACCAAGATTGTAAAGACAGTGTCACTTTACTGTCCTGAAAGTACACTAATATATCTAGAATATCCATTAAAGATTACAATTTTACCACTACCAAACCGCAAAATGTACTATGTTGGTGCCCCCTCTGCTGCCCCATAATTTTCATACTCACTTTAACGATCTTGATTACTTCATCGTATCTAGAAAACTTAATACTTTAGATTGATATATTTTTGTAAAGTCTAATGGTCATATATGAAGTGTCAAAATATTCCAGTAGAACTAAAACGTATCAGATTTTTATTATGTTACAAGTAAGTTACAAAATACAAGAAAATGCCGAAGTTCAAAAATACTCTTAATTAACAATTAAAATATTTCAAGATATAATTCAAGTCATCAAAGATATAGGTGGCAAATGGGTCGTTCCTATTGAGATTAGTTCGGGTTATTCGATTCAGATTATATTCAGGTGAGGAATTATTCAGTTTGGATAATTCCAGGCCCTGTGATATTCAGGTTTGTTGATAATTCAATTTTTTATACGAAATTAATCAAATATTAGTCATATTTACATTTGGTTCAAGACTTCAAGTTCGTGCAGTATGGATCAGGTTAGGTTGATCGCATTGGATCACTTTTGGCAGGTTCAGCTAAAAATCTTGATTCTCTCCAAAATCTGTCGAACTTATTGGAATTCCCACATACGTTTATAGTCTTATATATGGTGAGAGAATTTTTAACGATTCACACATAGCTTATTACATACAACTGACAGTATCATACGTGCTCTAGGGATAAATAGGAATATAAAAACATTTTAAATCCTAGAGTGAACGTATAAGTGAAGATCCAAGAATCAAAACTCCAATAGTAAATAGCATAAAACAGACTTTTGACTGATCATGCAAGATTACAATTTAAGCAACGGACAGCAGAAAAAACAATAAGCAGTGTGATCATAGTCAAAGAACATGAATAAAGAAACACGGTCAGGCAATACGAACAATTAATGGTCGTAAATGTAAAATCTATGGTACCTGGATACATATTATTCCGAAAATACCGACCAAGCTCTTCAGCCTGTCAAAGAAAATGAATTACCATATATACGTTACAGTATTAAGATGGAGCTCATACCAGCAATGAGAGCTTGTTCATGAAACTGAGGCTGACCCTACATGAGTAAATGTTCTTGTTTAAAGATATAATTTAACCTGTTTTCTTCCAGCATGTGTCAAAACACCTCCATATTTCAGGACCATTAAAGCTTCGACAGGTCTTTCTTCTTCACCTTCGCCATTATTTTTGGCAACTTTTACCCACTTCAAGGGTTTTAATTGGACCTTTCTATATATACCAGAGAAATGTCCTCCCTACACACAAATATCAAGAACAGTCAACCTTGGTTCTGTTCTAATACACAGAAATTAAAACCTCAAAGTGCATATCCTCGCAAACAAAAAAGATATAGAGCATAAAACACACGATACAGGACGTATAAGGCAGTGTATGTAGTCACTAGTCACATTACCCAACATAGTACGCATGATTGTTCTAGAACTGGGAAAAGCTTCAGATTTTAGTAAATCGAAAGTGCATAACATTAGACTGCTAACCAACATTAAAGTACATAATAATGAAAATGCAGATTGCTGACCACCTACAAGATACATATACTGAGAAAACAAGCTTTCATCTACAATAATTTAATTGCACAAGACCTCCAAAATTAGTATGAATGACAAGATCCTGAAGAGTTACAAATTCTTGATCTGCAAGAAAGCACTAACAGTACGACGAATCCATTTTATTCGTCCTTTATCAGCAAAATATAATCAGAGAAAACGTCTTGGTTGATAATAAAAAAATCAGAGCAGGCGCTGTACACAATTAAACAGAAAAATTGCAGCCAGCCCATGGGAAAAGGCGCTTCAGATTAATAAAATCCATTATAAGCATCCTTTATAAGCGAAAAAAACAATTGCCAAAATAGGATGGCATAATTGTTCTATGTGATCATATGATCATATTAATTGCTGTTCACATCAATTAGAGCTACGCAGATATCACATCCAAGGATCTACCCTAAAAAAGGCACAAGGGCAAGAATTTCCAAGAAATGAAAGTTGTGACAAGATAATTCAATTTGCAAAAGTTTCAAGAAAAACACCTCCTCCAGCACTGCTTTAACTTGACGCAGCTTTTCAGCATGCTCAACATCCTCTGCCTCACTATCACTCTCTCTCTCAGGTCTGCACAATAAGTGGTTCGAAGTACATTAAAACTTATCTTGAGAGGATGTTAAATTTGAGATATCATGAAAAGCATATTGACAATGAAACAAGCTCAACTATGAACAGCATAAAGGTAAACTTAAGATGCAGAAACAGTACAAATCGTTAATATACATGGCAAAATTGAATAAGAGATATCAAGACTCTGAAGCCCACATTGCTAATTTGGACTTTACTCCTGCTTGACATACAAGTCCTGAGTTAACAATGATCCATTGGGAAGCCAATCAGAATATTTTCCTTAAACATCAATACTGAGTTACCAACATAACGAAATATATGGGTATGTGTTATGCATTAAGAACATATATGAAACACATATATATTTCATTTGACAAGATGAAAGAGAGCATATGAAGATACGAATCACAGGGGAATAGTCCTTGCTGAAATTTTGAAACACAATACTTCGTCACACTTATGAGCAAATGAAGTTCAAGGCTGTGTCCCTTTTCTACAAAACTGAAACTCAATCGAATTTTAAGCTACATATTGATCAAAACTACTCCCTCCGTCTCTTATTAGTTTACCCATTTCTTTGGGCACAGAGTTTTAGGGGATATAGTACGTGGGTCCTAAAGAGAAAGAGAAAGTATTGATCTATTGTGGACCAAAAGAGAGAAGGATAGTGACAAAGACAAAAATGATGCTTTATGTATAAGATAATAATATAAAACTAGTGGGTCCATTCCAAAAACAGAAAAAAGAAGTGGGTAAACTAATAAGAGACAACCCAAAAAGGAAAGTGGGTAAACTAACAAGAGACGGAGGGAGTCAACCGGAATGAACGGAAAGTTGTAAACATCAACTGAAAAGCTCACACCTTGTCAAGTTGATGGCAGGAAGTTAGATAAAGAAAGATGAGAGGCAGTTCGACCTATGGGAAAAATGACAAAAGAGATAGGAAAAGAGTAGTAGGAAGGCTCCGACCCCTCAGTATCTCACGAGGGATAGAGAAAGGTAGTGGAAGGATGGCTAGTACTTCTAACTAGTTTTCCCTTTCCAAGAAAGCTGAGTCTTTTAGCAGTCACCCTACTGATAAGGGTATTGTTGCATAAATTTGAATCTTCCGAGCCCTGCCTATGGGGAATGTCAGTGTGGTATGATTCTCGTTAGTCCCTTGAAATGAATATTTTAACAATTCACCCGACAGCGTAGCAACTGAAACTAACAAATATTCAACCCAGGCCATTGTTTCCGAGATGCTTACCTGAGACGAGGAACAAGAGCTCTGGTGGCATCTAGTAAATCTTGTAACTGGACTGCACTTTTCAGTTTTGTCTGGAGGAAGGGAAAGAATTAAGATTTCAAAATGACAAGCATGAACCAAAGAAGACTGGTGATCAAGAGAAGCAAAAACCTCTGCCTTAGGCCTTCCTCCATTGTACTTCAACATCAAATTCAACAATTTTTCCTCCGTAACCTTCAACTTCACCTTCTGTTTGGGAGTTCTATCACCACTGTACTAGCCAATGACATTGATTAGACATTTTTAATGGATGGAAGGGAAGAAGAGGAAAATAACTTTTCTTTTGTTGGTAAAAGGGAATGCAAAAAAAATGTTGACATGCAAGAAGCCTTACTGTCGAAGTACAGCAATGACACATCGCAACTCCTCTGACTGCCCGAATGTTCCAATGATTCCACTTCCCTGGCGTGTAAGGCCTTCTGAAGCGTTAACTGGCTCGTGGACCTTCCACGGTAAAGTTGGAGGAATTGTAGAAGAAAGATGTGGAGCTTTTGCATCTAGAAACATCTTCCTTAACACACATGCAGCATCATCATAATACCTACAGTGGAAGGCACATAATATTACAAAAGAATGTAAATTAATAAGCAACCAATAGGCTCTAAATCAGCATGTCCCTATATAAAGTACTAAGAAAAGGCAACAATTTGGACAAATCACAAACAGGAATTAATCCCACTGGTCTCCATATTAGTTGTTTTGAAGTCAAACTCATATGTTAACTGTGTATCAGAAAAGCAAGTTCCATTGTGGTGATTTAAATTCCTATATATCAATTCTCAATTTGTTAATTTTCTTAAAAACCACATATTAATAAGATATTCAGCCTGCCATTGAAGAATTAAATTCCACTGTGTTGTACTCAAAAAAAAAAAAAAAAAAAAACTTTCATACAAACATGTTAGGGAAAATTAGCCCCATATTCAAGTTTACAAAGCCATTTATAAACTCAAGTTCCCTCTAATCACTACTGACCAAAAATAGAACGATTAAGTACAATATTTATTACTGTACGAGTTTCAATATGCAGAAAATTAAGATTGTGTGCAATGGAGTCCATTAAACTTTTTACCACCATCGATAAGCCATCATCAGTACAGTTCTCATCTGCTGTAAAAGAGGGCCGTACCCTCTTTTCCCTCCCTTATAATGTCAATTTTACTTTCTCCAAAAATCAGAAGAGAAAAAAAAATAGAAGCTTCAAGTTTCAGAAGTCACCAACCTGGGTCCAGATGTTTATAGTCAATCAAAAGAATATCCCATTCATAGTAGGACATATATTTAAATAAAGCTGTACACCAGCTGTTTGTAGCCAGCGATGCATACTTAAAGAGACTAAAGTGTAAATTCACCATTATATATACAGCTTCACAAATCACAACCTGACATGTTTGAGGGCTGAAGCAGACATTAAGATCGGATTTTTCCAAAATTCCACATCACGCAGTATTTTAAGTTTGTGATTTACACCACTTGTATTCAGAAGACAACAATGTAGCTTTAGCTTGTCTAAAAGGTGACACCCCTTATAGTAAGTAAATCAATCGAAAACCACAATTCCCAACCTCAAATATGCATCACTCTCCACAGGTAGAATAGGTAAACCACAGGAACAGCAATGTCCGGAAGTTCTGATTAAACAATTTTAACCCTATATTATACAGGGAAAATTCTCACACTATGTTACTTGGGCTCAGCAACTCATGTGACAGTCACAGCTATTTTATAAAAGATTTTATATGTTTGGTTCAAAGAAAGTCTTAATTGCCCATATTCTCAAAGTGGTAACGATTTAAACACGAGTACTTGAGGTGAAATGAAATTTTTTTCGAACGCAACTAAAGAGAAACATGTAATAGATGTTCGAAGTGAAGGGCTAGAAAGAGAAACATGAAGTACTGGACTAATGAGTAGAAGCCATATCATAAAGTGATAAGAAAACAGAAAGTAGTTCACTTTCCCAAAGAACTTGACGAAAGCATAAAAAACGTAGTACTTGTGAGAATTTTTCACGAAACTCCATCCATTTACATCACAAACATACGATCGCCCCCCACATCTAAGCAAGTCAAATCCACAAACCTGTAATCAACATGAACAAACACAAATATCGATAAAGAGAGGATTCTGGATATTATTTTTTAAGAAAGAAGGAAGACTTAGAAGTTAGACCAGAACATGGAAGTAAACCACTATGTCGTCTATAGAGGAAGCTGGACACATACCCCTTGTCTAAATGCAATGCAGACTTCTCTTGCCATTTGTTTCTCCCCAGGAGTGAGAAGAACAGGATACCTCACCTAAGATCAAAGGAATCCCCATCAAATCTGTTTCAAGCTATGCTACTCACACTCAGATACTCGTGTCTGACTCGGCTATTTTGTGAAACTTTTCCATGTCAAAGAAGGATCAGACATGAGTACGTGAGGTGATATGAAGAGCCCGAGTAAGATAGGTTTCAAGTAACTCATAGCAACTTTACCACCGCAAGCATGACCAAAAAAAGTGACATAACACTAATGAAGAAGAGCACAGCCAATCAGAAGAATACGCAAGAAGCAATACTAGATATAGCAGGAAATTACTACAGCCACATAGGAATTATTACACAAACTTCAGCCCCATGCTCCATTGTGAGTTTGTGACCTCGTTTTACAATCCTTCCTTCCCCCCTTTCTCTTCTCACAACCTTTTTCTAAGTTCTAGGAAGCTAATATTTGACTCAATGAAGCTGATAATAGAAGTCAACTTATCTTATTTCTAATTTTACTTGAAGATTCTAAACAAGTGATAAAGCTTCTAGTTTTTATCTTCTTCTTTCATTGCTTATTTCTAGCTTTTTTGCAACTGTGAGTCGTTGGCTATGTTACTTAGACTTGGCTACTAGTGCTTAACACAAGTATTTTTCCAACCTCCATCAGACAATTGTCTCAACCCCTGTTAAAATGCCAGGTCCCTAAAACAAGTAAATGAGTTAAACAAAAGAGTTTGAGTAACAGTGGTCTCTGGCAACAAGTCACTATACTGATGATCATAAGACTGTACATCTGAGCTATCCTAGACCTTAAAGTTTATAGGAAACATGCAAACAAGTTATCCTTGTTGTTGCTTTCATTTTTATTCATGCATATTGCATAAGAGAAGATGTATGATGTATACTATTACTATATTAGCCTTATCTACTCTGAGCCTTATCTACTTTATACAATGGATATTGCACAGGAGTCAATGTATGATGTATACTATATTAGCCTTATCTACTTTATACAATTCCGATGAAGAATTAGATCCCTTTTATCACATTTATACATGCAGCTGTTATGACATATAAAGTAATGACATTAGTTACTAACTTACTATTATACAAATGTCAACAGAAGCTTAAGATACATGTGAAAGCACTAATGCGAAGTCAAAATTACTACATAAAGAGGAGTTACATGGTCGTCGTCATGGATGCTATCCCAAAACCACAAATTTCTATCAGCATATACAATTCTACAACCAGGCAATATTCCATAAGATCTAATCACTCTGGTTAGTCTTACCAACGCCCATCAACTCCCTTTAAAGTATCATCACTTTAACACATAAAGATGTACATCTACTGGTCCTTTACTAGTGCGCCTTTCTTTGATAGGATTTCCTAGTGTGGATTTAACAATGGATCACGATTCGTCCCCCACCCCCCCTCCAAAAAACATTTCTAGGGAAACCCATGAAGCTAAATGTGCAAGGTTCCAATATAATGAGAGAATTAAATATCAAGATCAGAAACACAACACCTCAGAGAAAAATAAAGTCCAGAACTAGAAATTCAGGACATTAAGAATGAAATAATAAAATGCAAAAAGAGAAACCAACAGAAATTAAACATCAAAAAATAACATTGGGATACGTTCATCTGTTTATTTAAGTATTATAAAATTCGAACATAAATTTCAAAGAAACAACACCAGAGTAGTACTCATCCTGATATCATTACTCATAAGCTCGATAGGTGGAATGAAATCAGCTGTCATAAACTAGTGATCTTGAACTACTTGAACAAAAACATTCTTATATACATCCAGCAGTTGTTCTTTGCTAGAAAAAATTTAAAAACGTAAAAAAAAAAAGAGAAATGACACAGGATTATGATTAAAAACCACAAGAATCTACACGAAAGTACTTGTCTAGAAGAGTAGAGATGTTAAGCAACTGTGTCTGACCATGTAACAAATATTTTAAGCAATAGATGCATACTTCTTTTCCATCAGGATTTCTCATTACAACACCATCAACCACAGGAGACTTCCTCGCTTCTGCATGCGCATAATCAGGGCCAACTGTGTACACCTATAAAATCCAGTAGCGAAGCAAACTAATTTTAGCTACAGCAACGAAAAAGAGAACATATTAATTAATAGTATAAGGAAACATAGAGGCCACATGAGATAAAAGTATCACAGACGCAAGAAAAAATTTAAAGCAGCCAGATACTTGTGATAAATATGATAGAAGAAAAGTAGTCTTATTTACAAACAGGATGCATTTTAAGGAGAGACTACAGGGTGAATGGATAATATTTTGAACAAAAGACAATACTTATAATGGGCAGAGAATAATGGGATCATGAAAAATTTACTAAAAGCAAAGCACAGAGGGAGAAAAAGAGATAAAGAAAGAAAGAGATCATTCACTTGATAGCATTGTATGGCCCCGTTCTCTTCAGATTAAAGATAATGTACGGTAAAAATCAGTAACAAGCAGCCAGTCAGCAACAATCAATTTTTAATCAACAAAAATCAGCTTTCGTCAGTAAATATCAGTTTTAACCAGTTAAAGAGATTAATCAATTAAAATCAGTCATTGCATATAAAAAAAAGAGAATCAGTAAAATTTAAGTTCAATCAGTAATTTTCAATTTCAACCAGTAAAAATAATTTCATTTGCATGAAAGTTAGGTGAAGAGAACAAGGCCTAAGTTTGGACAGATCAATCATCCACCTTTCTTCTTTAAGACTAAAGTGAGTATGATATGCATCATATATGTAAGAGGGGGTCAAGTATTAAAGCATCACGCCATGTCAAAGCAAACATACTGACAGCAATCAGCCATCTGCACACCCCCTATACAAAAAAGCAAGAGAAAAAGACAATAGATACTATGCCATTTCATAACACAACAATTCAATTGAAACAATTAGCCAGGGCGGGATTCTAGGCCAATCACGTAAGGTTTTCAATCCTTTATTCAGTCAGAGTTTTAGAGGCACTCTCCACTCCTATCCAAAACTAATATTGATCATAACACAGATCTGAAGTATACAACAAGGTATTGCCATCAGCAACAAAACCTCCGCCTTAAAATTTACCATCTTACAAAAAAAATGATGCATCCCCTCCTTCCCTCATGATGCTAAAGCTTTATAAAGGTAACCTCATAAAGCCACCTGAAAATCTGTAACATCCGGCCCTCTGCCAGCAACAACAATATGGAGAATTAGGAGTCATGGTTTGCCAAAGACCAAGCTCATGTCATGGTTGAAATTGATAATCGATATAATCAGATTTCTCCATAACTGGATTGGGTAAAACTATGTAACTTCTAGTCATAAGGATGCCATACTCAAGATCAGCACCATAGATATATAGCGTTATGAAGGAAGATATTTAGTAAACAAAATACTGAACGACAGGCGAAAGTTAAGACTCAAGTCCTTGTAACTTTTAACTAAAATTATAACATGCAGCCCTAATATATATATCAATTCGGCAGCAACCTCAAACACAGAAGAATTTCTCAATCAGTGTATTTCTGCGAATTAAAAATGATCAAAGTTTTTGTACAAATCTGAATAACAACAGTGACAAATTATAAATAGAACTCCTAACTTCTTCAAGATTTCAACGAACTATAAAAACTCTAAGGATACTTCAACAGAAGATGAACCGTCACTGCTCATAAAAATCATTACAATTAGTAGATACTTAAATATAACAGTCTGTTCTATAACAAGGATAAGATTCAACAATGTACATGAGACAAGATCTGAAAAATCATCAGAAAGAGCTTCAGGAAATTTAAAACACCAAAAGAAGGTTGATGTTTTTGCATTAAATAAATCATGTGCACAACAAGTACATATTTGGCTACCCACCTTAACGTCTGTCCCACCTGTGTGCATAAATGCTTCATATATATAGGAGCTATCACGTCTCACATTTCTGACATCAGGATGGAACTCACTCGAACGATTTCCAACCTGAATTAATAAAAAACAAATATATCATTAACACAAACAATTGGACAATCCCGATGCATCTTGATAATAACAAATTCCTATGTCTACTTTCAAAATTGAGAAGATACACTAATTGAAATTACTAACACGATTAGCATTTTCAGCCTTATATCTGATAGATCATCTAATTTATCTATACTTCATGACACCAGAGGGATCCGGTCATCTGACAGATTTTCTGTTTTCAGCCAGCCACCCAAGGACAGGACAAAGTAACATAACTCATGATTGGCAGCTAAACCCAAGGTTTGTGCTCATTGTGAAATTTAACCTGACAACTCACGGCAACATTTGATACAAACAATTCCATTTTGCCTGCTCTCCTCGTCAGTTGTGCTTGTTGTTTCTCGAAAGTATATATTCTCTGAGAAACCTGTATCTTCTCCGGACTCTGTGGCTTGAAGGGTTGGTCTTGTGCCACTCAAGATTGAGATGTTTAACTTGGTTAGTAGCCCAGCTATTGACCGAAAGAATATTAATGACCTTGTTAAAAGATGATCCCTGGATAACTTCATTCTGCTCATATTAAAGGCCAGAATGGAGACTCCTGAAGAGGGAAGCACACAAATGTGAACGTGCTATGCAGTAATGTGTTTTAATGTAACTTTCCATAGAGGAATTTCTCTCTATTGCTGTTTATTGGACGAATTCTTATCCAAATGCCTTTTCTATGGCATACAAAGCAGTCAAATAGAAGATCCCATACACATCACAAAGTTTTCATCCGAATGCGTTCTACTTTTTATGTCTGCACGTGTCTGTGCTCTTATGTGGTAATATATAAGCCTACTATTTGCTTATGCGTTATCTCTTGTTGCCCTTTTATTACTGCTTTTTGAGTACTACTCCCTCCATCGGTCCATCCCCCAATATACTTCTCATTTCTCCTTTCATGTTTGTCAATGCACGTTTTGTATCATTAATATCTTTAATTACATATTAGTAAAAATTATAAAAGTTTGATTTTCGTGATGTACAGAGTGAGACGAATCAAATAAGACCCCACATGACTATGTTTTTTCCTTATAATATTGAAAAATGATTTAGAAAATTTTCTTTATTTATGAATAGTGCCAAAATTAGAAATGGTAAGTCTATTGAAGGACGGAGGGAATATATGCTTATGCTTTGTTTGGTTCAGCTTTTTTTTGGGCCTCGAAACGAATTTAGTAAACTGAATCCATTACTCCTTGTTTGGTTTGAGTAGTCTTTTTTGAGGGTAACCCAAACCCCCAAAATGCTACCCTCAAAAATAAAGGAGTAACAAAATCATTTCCGTTCCCTTACAAGTAATTCCTTTCCATTGTAGAACCAAACACCCAATAAAAGTAACAATTATTGTTACCATTCCTCCCCTCTACTTGATTCCATTCCCTTTCCAATCCTCTATTTGAACCAAACACCCCCTTAGTTTCTATTTTCCTTTCCATTACACTGCTATAGAAAGAATAAACAAAATCGAGAAGCTTGACAGCACCAAATACCATGAAGAAAAATTTGGACGATTTTCTTTACTTATGAACAATGCCAAAATAAAAAACGGAAACTCTATTGAGGGACAGAGGGAGTATATGTTTAATTTCTATTTTCCCTTTCATTACACTGCAGCTTGACGGCACCACATTCCATGAAGTTTGAAATTATATCTGCATATAGGATACAATTTTGGTTGTAGCAGTGACTTGTCATAGTTGGCAACAGATGAAAGTTGTGGAGGGTTTGTGTGTCTAACATAGTATATATGGTCAACCTAGCACCAAAATTTAGAAGAATACGAAAAGGAAGCTTCAGAAACCTTCGACATTCGACTACAAATTCCAAACCTGCACACCTAGGTAGGAGACATCCAACGTCTTTAATGGAAAGATACTAGGATATGATCCTGGAAAAATTAGTAGGACCACATAGAAAAGCTTGACAAATTCATGTCACATGTGTCTAACAAGTCCGAAAATTCTCGCTACTTTAAAATCTGATGGTGTTTTACGTAGTAGCCTGAGGGGTGGTTTACTTTTGGACATGCTTCCTCTGTTGTACAATTCTTCTTCAGACATATTCGGCATGGGGCTGACCTTTGAACAAAAATTGGTAAACTCCATTGATCAAGTATTTCGATTTTCAGAAAGTACCATGCTCATCCAATAAGGCTTCAAATGAACAATACGAAGAAATCAGTAGTTCTATTTCGGTACTCAAGTTCCCGCGCTCCTAGAGAGAGGTAGGTACTCAAAGGGAAGGCTAACTCAGAAGAAGGAGAAGTAGCTGCTCTCGAAATCGGTCGCTCTCTCTAGCAGGATCGGTATTCCGCTTTTACTTCCTCCCCCTCATCAGATTCCACTAATCTTTTCTCCACTTTGTAATCCTTTGATTCGTTTGTTGAAAGTTTTTTAGAACTCCTATTGATCTAACGATAAAGTATATCGATGATCATTTGGATAGTGTCCAGGTAACCTATCTGTCATATTTAGCTGTATTCATATAGGAAATCATGAACGTTAAGAAATGGAAACATACAGATGCACACCTTTCGAAATAGCTCCTTCATGCCCCCACCAGCAGAACTGGGATAATATATCATTATGCTATGGTTATCACCTAATTGAATAAAAATAGAGAACTGTCAGCGTATATTACGCAGCTAAACAGTTACAAATAGAAATAAATCAACTAAAGGAGGCGCATATTTCCATAACATTCATAGGGATTTTCACCAATCTTAAAACCAAATAGTGACACCATACATTTAAGTTCCTGATGATAAAAAAGAGTAAGCAGTAACATAAGTAACCATACAGGAACACAATGTAAACAACCTTGCACACCAATGAGAGAAAAAGGTAGTGTTAAGCCTAGCTTTTAAATTATTTCTCAACTTGAGTAACAGAAACTGGGCCGAACTTGGGGTTTTGAACAAGGGGAAACACTTTCCCAAGAATCTCAGAATAGTTTCTAGAAAGTGTAGAAGGAGAAGAAACTTGACCGAACATGGGATTTTAAACAAGTAGAAACACTTTCCCATGAAGCTCGGAATAGTTTCCAGAAAATGTAGGAGAAGCTCCAAATCCTAGCTTCTCAGGATTCTTTCTCGAGGCATTTATTATGCCTTCAAAGAATTTTGCATCAGGCAAGAGTACCCTTTAATCTTCAGCAAAATGACATAAAATCTCACATCTGAAATACAGTCTCCTTCCTCTCAGTCTATCTCATGCCCTTCTTCTTCTTCTTCTCACTTCCCAACCCTTTCCAAATCATCATTCAACCTCAGATCTACTATACTTATGCAATCTTGGGTTTGCTTTACCAAACTTCCATTACTTCATGATCATTTCAACTTGTAAAAGAAATTTGAATCTCACTGTTTTGGAGTATGTTTCAACTTGTTATTTATTAATGGTTATATTATAAAGGATATTCCGCTCTTGAATTTTTGTATTTAGAATTTAGATTGCTTTATTTTCTAAATCTTTTAGTGCTAGTTAGACTGGCATGATGAGTGCATTGGTCTCATAAATTTTCTAAAACCTTGAGTTATTCATACTTCATAGCCTTAGTTGATGGAGAATGGGTATTATTGGACACATGAAGTGAACAAGTATCCAATGCCATTGATCTCATCAGTAACTTATTTCACTAAATTAGTAATGTGGTTCTTATATTTAAAATTATATTTTAATTATATATTCCAATGGAATAAATATTTGATTACATTAGATATTTACAAGTTACAACGCTATCATAAATAGGCCAGAATCAATATTAATTTTTTTAAGACTTCATTAAACTGTGGAACCATAATAATTTATAGAAACATACCACAAAAAGTGATTACTTTGAATATTTATAACACTATTATAAAGAATAGGGCAATAGGCCATAAAATCTTTATAAATATGGGACAAAAAGGGTAAAACTGTCTGTTTATAAAAAAAAACTTCTAAAATTATTTTCCCAGATAGCCTCCAATTCCTCTGGAAACAGTTTCTGCAAAACTAATTCTGGGAAAGAAAAAGCATTTTCAAAAAGCTACGCCAAACATACCCTAAAAGTTTTGTGGATGTTGTGCTAGAAAAGGCAAAGGCTTCACCAAGTCTCTTAATGAAAATAGCTGTATCTTATGAGCATGTGCACTTTCCAGTCTTTTACTTTGATGAAAGACTCTTTGTGCTTCTTGTAATTCTTTCTAGTGCAAAAAAAATTATTTTCCTTATGCAGATGAAAAAGAAAGAAGAAAGAAGAAGAAGCTAAATCAAACTAGAAAGGATTGACTAGAAAACGAAAAGATTAAGGAGTTGCTTGGTTCTTACGATACAGAAAGATTGCAAATGTCAGCGAACAAGTCCTACACAAAACTGCTGCACTTGGCAACTACACAAAGATATCATTGAGAATTGGAATAAGATGAGAGACAAGCAACTATGGGATGGGGTACCATATTTTGGACCAACTTTAAGGAGTCTGATTGAGGAAATCCTTCACTTGACGGTCCTGAACTGGATTGACATCAACACACTTTGTTACCAAGCTTGAAAAAGTGAGCATCAGCTTATATTACAACTAACTATCCTTATATGCACGATGCGTGCGAAAACATATAAGTTCTGCATTAAAATACAGTATGCAACTATTATTAAGGGAGAAGAGGAAGAAGATTATGGAAGGGAGAAGAGGAAGAACCTATAGTTTGTTTAGGGTGTTCTTTTTTTTGTTAAAATTAAAAACTGTAAAGTTGTGTGGGACAGTTAATCATGAAAAGATAGTTGTGCCATTAAATTAGGGAATTCTTAAAAATATTTGAAGTTGATAATGTTGATTTTTAAAGTTAAGATTTCCATGTATTAGAAAATAACTTTTATAAGTGTTAATGTTGATTTTGAAAATTATAAATAAGTTAATGTTGATTTTGAAAGTGGAATTAGTTTCTTGCAAACTGGTGTAAGATACTGTATTTTAATGGGGGTTTGGTGTTCCCCCCCCCCCAAACACCCCCCTCCCCCTCTTCCCTTATAAAATAGAGATACAATTAAAATCAAATCAAGTCTTCCACCTAGCATAAGCTAATTTACGACTAGTACAACCCTGCATAACGTCACCTATACGCCATAACCTTGTATTCTGTGCCAGATGTAGCCAAACAATCAAGTTCCATAAATCTTCAATTCTTCATTAAGACGGGTGTATTCGAGTCGACTGCTAAATCATCCTATATTCCTTAAAAGGTTGCCCCATGAACAAAAAAGTCATCCCACTCCATAAACGTCACTTATATAAGACACCTCATATCCCATGAATCGAGTTACATAATTTGACCGGAAAAGTAACACAATTGAAAGAAAGATCAACAATGAGAAACATAATATAACTGGAATGTTGTACCACGATTATTTATAAGTGTTCTTACACCTCCAAGCACATATATCATTTGCTAAAAGAGAAATAAGATATCCAAATTATGGGCAATGGAAATAATATTCTTTCAAGTATTCAAACAATTAATTAGCTTACCATCAACAGGTTTCTCCACAAATGGCTTTGAGAAACGCTCACCATGGACTTCAACAAAGTCATCTTCTTCGTAAAAATAATCCACTTCTTGAAATGGAAATTCTCTATTCACAAGAGCATATCTAGGGACAGGAATACCAAACATCTCGAGACGCTAACATATACAAATGAAACAAATGAGGGCATCAGTTCCACATAGGATAAGAAAATTATTTGGGTAAAAAAAAAAAAACATAGAGCAAAATGAGAAAGCAGTCATGAGAATCAAAACAATAAGCCTAAGTGCTCCACGGTACCAGTGAATTATTTTTAGATTTCAGCATAAAACAGAACAAAATTTCTGTATTCAATATCTTCTGCCATACTCATCAGCATGTCATTCACAATTTCACATGACTGTCTAAAAAGGTGATGGTCATAACAAAACTGTACTGTTGAGAAATTATGAACATATTACGATTGACCATGTAAATTTTCAAATTTCCCTTGAGGACAGATCCCTTAGCTCCTGAGTACCTTTGACAAATAGAAAGTACCCAACCAAATATTACATTCTAACGTAAAGTAGATGAAAACACATATACAAATTAAAATTGCCTCGGGCGTGAAGGCAATATCAGATTGACACTAAGCACCCAAAAAGACAGATGCATGTCTATTAATGTATTTTCCATTTCCATTAGGCCACAAAGATTAGCAACGCACCTGATGACAAATTAATAACGGCATACATACCTCATATACCTTCCTTCTGTCATGGAGCAGGTGCTGTGGCTCCAGTTCATTAATTAAAAAGGGCCTGAACACACAAGAAAACCCTCAATATACAAGTATGTACACTAAATACAAGAGAGTTTGGCAATTCATATGCATAGAGACGTGCAAAAGCAAGCACAAATTATAGCAATTAAATTATTTTAAATATACTATTACTACATTTGATTGCAGCAACTGTACCCATCCCAGAATTGACATAAGCGACAGCTTTGAGGTAACAAGATGTCGAAATATTAACAGAGTTTGTGTCAATTTGGCACGTATGATCCCACTTTGTTGTCTAAGGTAGTGATTCTCTACTTGCAAACAAGTGTTTATATTAAGTAAAACAGTGCTAATGGCTGATGGAAAAATTAAGTCTTTGCAAGAAGATGTACATTAACTTGAACGTCCATGTGGGATATTTCATGCAGAATTATACACAAATTCATTACAATCCCCTAATGTATTTCCTCATACCAACTGCACTGTAACATACTGAAGCTGACTGCTGTCGTTATTAAAGACTCACCAATAGCCGCACTCACTCGCTAATTGAAGGGCTTATTTTTTGAATACTATCTAAATAAATCCTCAATACATTATCCTTGGATAAGAACTCTATATTAATAGAATTCAAAAAAGAGTACATACTGATCTGTCATCCTATATCAGAAATTATACAAGCAGACTAGCACAAGCATGCTGTCAATCCAAAAGAAAAGGAATATTGAAGCAAAATCAAAAAGAACAACTAGCAGCCGTAGCGCCATTAGAAAATTATTGCTCCTTTCCAGCTACAAACCCAACAGAATTGAGAAAACGCACTGCCAAAGAAAATAGCAGTCTTTACTAATATAAATGAGTACAAAAGTTGGAGTCCTCCGAAGACGTAAATGCGGGAAAAAGAGCAATTATCACACTTCATGTGACTTAAAAGCACTCAAGAAAACCCGACAAGTAGCAGAAAAGAAAAGCAAGTTACATCTCTATCCAACAAAAGCATCCAGAGCATTAACTCTACTCTCAAATATTCTCTTCAAAAAGAAAACCAACAAAGAACAGCTAAAATTTTCCACATTATTTTCCTTTGATAAGAGAATAATATTATGCATGTACAATTGCACTCTCATGAAATTACCACAATGTGCACGTCCTCTCCAAGAAGCTACATGCCAATTAATAGAAATTTAATGATTTTTCTACGACTCGATCCTGAACTTAGACCAAAAAGGACTCCCATATAGGCCTATATGGCAACAAAATCCTCAATGACAAGAATGAGATGAACACAACAGTGCAACACTCACAAACGAAAGGAAAACGAGAAGCCTATACAATCCCAACCTCAACCCCCCCCCCCCCAAAAAAAAAAAATTTGGAAAAAGTAAAAGAGTAGATAAAAGGGGATTACTCTTCCACACACTGACCCTCTATCCTTCAAAACTACGGTATCCCAATAAGAAGAACCCCTAGAATTACCACCCTGAAAAGAATCTCAAATAAGCACAAGGAAAAATTTGTATCATAATCCATGGCAAAGGAGGAGAAACAACAAATAAAGGAAGGCTGCACTTGGAGTACTAAAAGTCTAAAACACTACCTTCTCTACAAAGACCTGAAAAAAGTCACATCCAAATTTCTCCAAGTATTCCAAGAAGGAATGAAATCTTGTCATCTCAGCCTCTACAATTTCATTTTTTTTACTCCCTTAAACTTACAGACAAAAACGTTACAGGTGTGAAAGGAAAGGAAAGAGCGGGTTTACCCAATGGTCCCAACCTCTAGAAGAATCAAACCAACTCCTGAATTTCCTGATACCATTTACTTCCAGACCTGTCACACTCTGATACTCCAGACAGAAGCTCCCCCTTCATCTCTATTATAGGCCATATACAACTATGTTAGCTATGTTAGCTATAACAGATTGATCATAGCGAACCAGGACAATTTACCTTTACCAGGACACGGAAGGCATCCAGAAATATGTATATATGTCATTTTCTGCTTATGATGTCAAAGTTCACCAGCTATCTGATATTCAGAAAGTGGTAACCTAGATAGCTACTCACGTACTTGGTACCTCAAAGAGTCGATTGGGGAAGAGGGTCCAAATGGTAGGATACTCAATAGAGCAAACTGAATTCATAAGCAATGCAATGATGAGAGAGAGAATAATGAGATAATAGCAAATATGAACTTACTTCCTTAAACCAGCAAAAGCCTCAACTTTTTCAAGAGGATAGCCAGTTGAGTAAAAAGCTATGAGACAGTCGCACAAAGGCCAGCTGCATTACAAAGTACATCAGTGACAGATTCAAATAAAAATCATAACTTCATATTTTTGGAGCTATAGATAGAAGAGTTATGGTAACAAGATACTATTTCTCACAGGTTCCAACAAGGAATAACAATGAAAAGCCCATTCATTACAAATCAATGCATGTTTTTGGTGCTATAAATCAATGCAATCATTAATCAAAATCCAAGAGGCAGTGTAACATACTTGTATGAACTGATTTATCTGAATGATTATGGACTAACCTGAACTTATCTTAACTTATATGAACTGATTGGAACTTATCTTTCTGCTTACTGAAACTTATCTGACCTTTTCTTATTGAACTGAACTTAATTTTTCTTACATAAGTCACAATATATTCAACAGAACACAACCAAAGAGTCTTATGATCATATCAGGTGATAAAGCATTCAGGCAATCTCAGAGCAAAGGAACCAAATTATACTCACCACACACTTCCAGATCCTGTTATAAGATAAAAATCTAAGTTTTGAGTTGAACAAGTAGGACTAACTGTTGAGCTCGATGGCAGCAAGCTCAAGTTACAGAGGGCCAGCTACGGTGTATAAAGATGGTGTTTTTCACAACAGTGTAGGGGGTTAATTTACTTTAGACGAACTTTATTTGCTTTGCATATCTTATTCAGACACATCAGGTATTAATTGAAAAATTACTCCATGAAAACTGGTGTAGTCTTTATTGGACGCAATATGATTTAATCTCACACAAATATTTTTTAGGTGTCATGTTACTTTGGTGTCGAACAAATATGTAGGTTTCTGTTCTGAACAATTTTTAAAAGTAAATGGCAAGTTTTAATAGAAGTGCAGGCATTATGCCTTGTTACATTACATCTGCTTTGTCATGAAAGCACAAGGTGGTATTGAGTAACCAACCAAAGTTTAAAATGACAAAAAAAAAAAAAAAGATTTCTAGTAAAATTAAAATCAGACAACTTTTTGAAGGAGATTAATGAATGCTACCGTTTTTTTATAACTATTATACATGGAGCAATGGCATCTCCAAACATTTATAAAGCGAGTGCAAATTAAAAATGAATTGACAAATTTTTCCTATCTTTAGAATTGTATGTATGTTTTATTAGGTATTTGTTCCTTTTTAAATTAATAATGTATTTGTTCCTTAAATTTACGAATTCAAAAGCAAAAGAATAATTCCCCTTTTAAAATCATATAAATCTAGCCAAATATCAACATATGGGAATGCAATTGTTCACGTCGCAAACCACATAGATCCACCACTAACTGAAGGCACTAAAAGTATCCAATCAGGGTTTGAAAAAAGAAAAAAAACTAATAGGAAAGATATAAATGCTTAACAATTCACTTCGATATTCCATGAACTAGTGCCTCTATTCCAAAACTATGACCAAGTAAAAAATTAACAATTTTACCAAGTAAAAGCTTCAGAAAAATGACATTTAAACTCCTCTGCCAATCTAAAACGTTAAAATAATTCCGAAACCAACAAATGGAAATATAATCAACATTTTATCAGCAAATAGTTAAACTAGTATAAATCACCTCTATTCAGTATTCATAACCAATGAAATTATGAACCTAAGATACTTATTTGAGTAAAATATGTGACAAAAGAGACAATAATTATACATCAACTTTTCGACACATCTTGAATGTACAAACAGTACAACAATTCACATCTTGTTACAATTTTGTAAGATGCCTTGTAGCCATCACCCCTCCCACAAGTATCAATCACAACAATAGTTTTTTTTTTTGTCTACAGAATGGAATTTATTCTCAAATTTGACGACTAATTTACAATATTTACATAATAGTCAACCACATAAAAAAATTTCCAGTCAACTTCAACTATCGATAAACAAATATTAGCCGCCATCTCTTCAATATTGCGTCATTTCTACTCTCAACCCCCAAAAAAGGAAAAATCATTTGAAATAATATAAAATATCAAGGAAAAAGAACTTAAAAGGCAAACTACTTAAAATGTACTAGCATTTTCTCAGAATATTACTGGATTCTACAAAAAAAAAAAGGTGAGAAAAGTACCTCTCAATCGGATCTTCAAGTATAACTTTGTCACCGAAAAGTATTATCTAAAAACAGAGCATAGAAATAATCATTAAAATTACTACATAATCTAAATTTATCAATGAATATACAAATATACTCAGGAAAAAAAACCTCGAATTCGCCAAATGCTTCCAATCTCTCTAGTATCTGCTTCATTGGACCCGAAGATGCCTAAAAAATTATTTCAAACAATTTTCAAAGCCAGATTGTTAAAAATTAGACTACGCAAGTAATAAATTCAATAAAAAAATTCCAAAAAATTAACAAAAAATCGAATTAAAATTGTCTTTCTCATTCTGGAAAATCACGAATCAAATTAAAGCAGAAACAACCTCAAAATCACATTTCACCTTCTTTTCCATCACACAAACACCAAGCTTAACTTTTCCATAAACTTCTTCACCTCCATTTTCATCTCTCCGAGATGAACTTACAGCCATCTCTCTCTGTGAAACACACTTTCTCTTTCCTCCGAACACTGATGATTCGTGAATGCGAGGAGAAATATCGCAGGCTCACCGCCAAGTAGTTGCGATATGAATATATATATATATATATAAAAGAGGAGAGAGAAATTTGAAAATAGATAAATAAAAGAGGAGAGAGAAAGAGAAAAATGGAAAATGAAGATATATTTATATAACTAAAAAAGAAAAAAGAGTATGAAAAATTCGCTACTAAAAAGGGGCGGAGTATCAGGAATTACGCGTTGGTAGGCGGTAGGCGAAGAGTAGGAGTGGTGTGTTAGTAACTTAGTATATACTTCTGTCATATGGTATTAGTCTCATATGCACACATATATGCACGCGATAAATGCATTGATGTACTGAAAATAATATACTATATTACTATTATTTATAGAGAAACCAATGCAAAGTTAATTAATAATTAAAAGAAAAAAGAAAAAAGAAAAACATAGAGGAGGAGAGAGAAAGAGGAGATGGTGAAAAGGGCGTGTTTGGATGGAGAAAAAGGGTGGGGTAAAATTTGGATTCTGGAATATGCATGTGATGAGAAGGCGGATAGTGATTAGTGGAGGTCAATTTTTTTTAATTTCAAGCTACAGGAAAAGGTTTGTGTCTTTTTTCGTTTGAAGGCTTTCTTTTGTTGGATGTTGCTGTCTTTTTGTACAGCGGATAGAGAGAGCCAGAGAGGGGAGGTCCGTGTTACGTAAAGTTATCTTAAAGACTCGACACTAGAGGGGCTTTTGCTTTACAAAAGATTTCACAAGTGACTTTTAAGATCATTTTGGGATATTTTAAGTTTTCACCCCATGTTTTAGAGGCATTTATCTAATTTCAAAAGTTTTTTTTTTTTTGACGAAATTTCAAAAGTGGACTCAATACGATAACACGACATAAATTGAATACGAAAAATACGGGTTAGTGTTCAGTTTTTCGACACGTTTATGTAGACAGGTCAACACATGGGTTGGATAGTGTTGAGACTTTCAACTCGAAACTGCCACGAATTTACAAGTTTATCTTCAACATATAGGAAAATTTAATATTTTAGCACCATTTAGGGTATCAGTTGACAAAACATTAATAAATTCTTAGAATCTTTCTAATAATGGCAAGTTATTACCTAAATAAACATGGATCGATAAATATTAGACATAAAAAAATCAGTTTATTGTTAAAAATTTTAAGGGATTTTGAATAAATAGGTTAAATGAGTTGATATGGGTCACCACATTAAACGGGTCGGATTGATGTCAAGAGGTTTCAGCACGATTAGTAAAACGGGCCAGGTAAGTGTCGAGGCTTTTTTAAACGCTTAGTAAATGACACGAACACAAAATAAACATGACACGAACTATTTGAAAGCTCTACATTTAATCTGATGAAAGCCTGATTTAATTTAATTTCGTTTTCTTTATCTAATGGACACCTTTCACCAGATGTTTTTCGTTTTCTTTATAATTGTTGGTCCGAGTGATGCCCCGGGTAATTTAAAAAGATTAAAAGGATGTATAATTTGGAGTTGACATTACATTACAAGCACAAGTCATAGTTTAGTTGTAAGATCCTGACATTACAAAGTAAGAGGTCTTGGGCTCAAGACCTCTTATGCAAGTGTAGATTGGGGTGACATGTGGCGGCGTACAATACTAACTCACGCTTTTTTATAATATATATAGATTTTATTATGCATAATTCAAATTTGTCAATAACACTACTCATTAGCTCCTTTATTCTTTAAACTTACTACACTTCGTGTTTGTGGCAACATCAATTTTCTGATATTACCTTTACGTTACGTGACAATATAACCCTCTTATGGAACCTTAATAAATAGAGAGGTTTTGAGAATTAATAAAAAATAAAAGTTATTTTTAAAACATGTTAAGTGGTTGAGAAGGATTTTTTTTTTAAATATATAGGTAAGAAGAAATCATCTGGGCAACCCACGAATAGCGGCACAGGCCCCCTACCCATAGGGTGAGGTTCCCATGAGTACCATATTATAATGATAACCGTGAAAACTTTCTTAAAATGAGCAAAACTTTCTTAAAATGAGAAAAAAGTGCTTCAAATGAGAACCACTTAATTTACATCTTACACTATTACCATTTTCATGGTCATCTACAATTTTATATATAATCATAATCTATAAAATAGTTGAAATATCTAATCCTATATAATCTTTTTCGATTATATTACTTTCACTCAATTGCTGAATTATCTAATAACTTCTTAATATATTTTATTCAAAATAATCTAAAAAGGAAAATATACCATCATTGTAACAAAAATTAGCTCGTATATTACACGAGCATAAAGTCTAGCATTACTGATAGCCATATAATAATTATTATTTTTAAAAGTTATAATGTATGGTTTATTATTATTAGGAAAAATTGTCAATAACTACCTTCTATATATAAACTTTTGATCAAATAACTACAATTTAACTTCCAAAACCAAATAAATCACTACCACTTGACGAAAACTATCTATATTCAAGATCCTTTTAGTGGGCCCTACTAATTGACTTCTGATTCTTTTTCTGCTTGCTTTGTGTTAATCAACTCAATATCATCAAAAACAACTCTTTCTTCTTCGAATAATTTGCCAATAAAAACCTTTTAGAAGTTTAATTTTGAGAAAAAAAAACCTTTTCAAGCATTATTTGCAAAAACAAACCACAAACTTAATTTTCTTTGCAAAATGAAACCTAATCCCATTTTCCGATGTGGTTTTTGAGATGCATAGGGGTGGTAAATTAAAAAAATCTTATACCAAGTTGATTAGGCCACTTAACGGCTATTCGAGTTTAGCAATTGTTTCAAAGACAAGTTTCATTCATTTTAGCAATCATGCTTTATAATTTGGGGTTTTTCGATTTTTTTATTTTTCTTTCCAACAACTCTTTAATTCCTCAATTATATCCTACAATTGGCTTTAATTGTTTTTCCTTTTGCTATGTAAAAGAGATACATCTTCTTCCTCCAAAGACTAAAGTAGAGAGCAAAATATGCAATTGTGGAACTATATGCAAAAGAAAAAGACTAAGATCATGGCAGGATAAATAACGAAAATTCGAAGGTGCGCATGGAAATACCTTCCCAATTATGCACACGGTACAAAATGGCACTATTTTGTTATTCCAATGAACATTTGCAATTTTGGAATGAACATTTTGTGGGACCCACCTCAATTTCTCTTTCCTCAAATTTTTCACCCCATGTGCGTTGTAAACCAATAAACATCCAATTTATTCCAATGGATATTATAGTATAATGAACACATGCTATTGTTGATTGAACATTTGCAATTTTGGAATGAACATTTATGAAAATTTAGTGTAATAAACACATACTTTCAGTTGAATGAACAATTGCAATTTTGGATTGAACATTTTCGACTAATTCCAAAATTCAGTATGTTTACAAATTTTCAAAATTCAAAATTGCCGCTGATTTTCAAAATTCAAATTTCAAAATATTTTTCAAATTTATTGTTGTTCATTTCTCTCTTGATTAACATACTATTGATTCAAATTGTTAGTTTGTTCATTCAAGTTCTTCAAAATGTTCTTTCAAATTACTTGTATGTTCATTGTGATGAATATTTATGTTGTCATTATTATTCTTCGTAATGTACAAATATGATTCTACAATGAACAACATACTATCTATAATGAATAACCAACTGAATAGTTATATAATTATCAAAAAAAATAAGTAATTACAAGAAATAGTTAATTCAAAATGTAATATGTACCCAAATGTAGAAATATAACCAAAATAATAGAATATATCTCATATAAACACCAGGGTCTTACAAAAGAACATGTATTGCTAATTAAACACTATTGAGTTCATTAAGAAGATATTCTTGCTTCTGAGCTTTCTTCCATTTCCGATTGATTTGATTTGTGAGATCTCGACACCGTAACGTATCATTAGTTGTCAAAACTAGTTGAATTGAACTGATACAAGAAAGGAAAGAGTAGTAGTTAAAACAAAATTATTCAAGTTTATAATATAATAAACATAATCTTTCAAACATACAATTAACACACTCGAATAATACAATGAACATGCTCCCACACACAATAAATATATGACCAAATATAACGAACATGTAACTAAAATGAACATATTAGTACTACAATGAACATCAGCCTAAAAATGTGCCCCTTGTATTCGTAAATAGTACAATAAACATCACATAATCATACAAAGAACATTTGAACAAATATCACACATTTATAGACAAATATATGATAATCAACCCATCATTAATTCATATCATTTCATTGAATATATTACAAACACATAACGAACATATGACTGAAATGCAATAAACATCTGACCAACATGTGTTTCAGTGAACATATGCTAATAGGACAATGAACATATGCCATAATTCATATTATTAATGCAATTAATACGTGTCAAACACACAATGAACATATGAACAACTAAACCTAACATCTGAACAAACACATAATAAACATATGGCTAAATATAATAAACATATGACCAACACGAATTCAATGAGTACATAATAATAATGCAACGAACATATATATTTACAATACAATGAACATTACCTGGTTTCTTCTAGATGTTGAACTCGTTCATCTCCTTTATTAATTGGGCTCTCTCCTTTGTTCATTGGGACATCAATTGCAATATTGTTTTCATTTTTTCACAAACCACTGTCAAGATCTTCACTAGAAAAGAGGGAAAAAAAATAAGAAATGGAAGTGCAAAATGTAAAAAAAAAATGTTCTCTTTTCTTATCAAATGCATAAATCTAATACCTTATGTTGTCGATTTCGCTTTGCAACTCGTTGTGTTCATCTTCATGTACGAAAATTGTGCAAAAAAATGAAGAATTTGAAGAGTTTCATGAGAGAGGTTAGAGAGATGTTGGAAGATATGGGAAGAAGAGAGAAAAAGTCTCTGAAAATTTGTGTGGGAAAATGAAAGTAATGAATTCAAAAAATAGGTTTTATGTTTTTCGGTGTTCATTGGAGATCAACAGATGTTCATTCTGTGCGTTTTGGTTTAATGAATATGTGTTTTATGCTTTGGGATGTTGCATTTTGGATGGTGCGCACCTTCCTCTACATACACCCGTGCGCACCATCGACGATTTGGGATTAATAATACATCTTGTTCATGTATTTAGAGTTTGCTTTAATGAAGGGGAGTGAAGAAAACATAGGAAGGATAAATCGAGGGAAAATAAGGGCTTAATAAAAAGATATAAAGATAATTAGGTTAGTTAGTGGGCCCCACCAAACACATCTTCGGATGAAATTCGTCATTGTAGTTAAAAGGTATGTATTAAGAATTGTTTTACAAAAAGTATATTATATAAAAGTGTATATAAAAAGTAGTTATTAACAATTTTTTCTTATTATTATATTATTATTGTTGTTATTATTATTGTTTTAATATAAGTATAATTGATTGATAGTCATGGAAAACCAATAATAAACAGTATTATATGGTCATAATTTAGTTAGATTCACTTTCACTACATTGTTTCCATACAAAATATTAAGGTTGGCCTAGTTGGTTGGAGGGCCGGAGGCCCTCCTCCCACCTCCGTGACAGGGGTTCGATTCTTACCACTTGTAAAGTGGGATCCCCAAATTCCCCCCACTTACAAGGGATCATCATCTTAACCTTTAGAGAAACATTGCTTCATTAAATAAAATCTATATATGTGTGTGTGTTGCCACATGTACACCCCTCCCCCACACAATCAAATGAAACATATTGAACAATAAAAATATGTGTAAGGCTTCAACCCATGATTTCTCATTTAAGATACAAATGCACTAACCAACTACTCTATAATCTCATGTTGATCCTTGTGGGAAAAAAATATTTAAAGATAAGATACTAATTCTATTTTCAACACAATTAAATACGAATGTATATATAATATTCATTAAGCTAATGCTAATAATAGCGTGTTCTACCTTTCAGTACTCTTATATTAAAAAATAGCCCTTCAAATTTTTATTACCTCCGTAGTTACCACTACAACACCATTTAACTGCATCAGTTATATTCTTACACATTAACCTAAATTTCAAAAACAAGATTATATTATATTCTTTGTAAGTAATATTATATATATATATATATATATATATATATATATATATATATATATGTATGTATGTATGTATGTATGTGTGTATGTATGTATGTACTCTCTTGAAAACGAGGGTTATATTAACGAATAATCCATATTATAATATACTATGTAGAAAATTTAAAAGGGATTGAAAGATCATTTCATGAGTACAATCCAATGCCTATTATAACTCTTTTTTTTCACTTCTCTCAAGTGTTTGATTTAAGATTTCAAATTAACATTGGTAAATGATTTGGGGTATAACCTAGGCCAACTAGTTCTTTTTTTTTGGGCCCCCTTTCAGGAACTTGTGGTAAGATGAATTTCCTCTGGGCTGCCCTCGCACAGGGCCACTCACCTAGAGGCCCAACAAGCCCCAAACCCCCCCTCTTCCCCCAACAATATTAAAATTTTGCTTCCACCAAGATTTGAACCTTGGTCTCCCATGTGGGAGATAAGAAGCCATACTATTGGATCCAAAGGTCCTTGGTAGCCTAGGCCAACTAGTTAGCTACTATTACGTGATATATATTATTCTAACATCCATATGCAACTTGCATACGAACCACTTGGACTCTGGTCCCACTTTACATCAACTTTGTTAGGGGACTTTACATCAACTTTGTTTAGGGGACTTTACATCGACTTATTAGGTTTATGTTACATGACAAAATCATGGGATATGTTCCCATGTTACATGACAAAATCATGGGATAGGCATTACTATTAGATGGTATAAACACTTGTATTGAAATGGAGTGGTTCTGAGGTGCTATGAACAAAACCAAGCCCCTAATATAGCTTTGGGTTGATAATTATGATTTATTAGTTAACTGTCACTAGTACATAATCATCGATTTGCGTCGAACCTGGGACCACCATTTGAGGTCCGACGCCACAGGTCTCGACGCAAATTCGGGAGACATGATCTACGTCGGATTAGGATACGATGCAGATGCATAGCTATTTGCGTCGGACTGAACTCCATGTCCGACGCACATGACGCCTCGCCAAGCAAGCATACATCAGTCATCTGCGTCGGACTCAAAAGAAGATATGACACAAATGAAAGGTTTTGCGTCGGACAATGAGCAACATGTGACGCAAATGATTCTGATTTGTGTCGGTCTCAGAATAACATGTGACGCAGATGGGTCATTATTTATTAAAAAAGGGGGATTTGCGTCGGATTGAATGTCATATCCGACGCAAATGGATCAGTTTTGCTAAAAAAAATAGAAACTCAACGAACAACAAAAACTCAACAGATATTCCCGTAAATCAACTTCACATCATAAAAAAAAAATACATAATTTGAATTCAAATACATAACGCAAACCAAAGAACAATCAACGACAAAAATATAATTCCATAATCAATTTTTACTAGTTCACACCAATCTAGTTTTAAAGTTTCAAACCCTAGATGAAACCCCAATTTGCAAACCCTAGCCGTCGCCTCTTAATTTGAATCTGAATCACCAGAATATCAAAAAAATAAATTCAAACACCTAAAGTTTCAATGTCATTTCACAATAATCTGGGGATGAAACGACGACGTCTTCTTCGTTGCCGCCGGCGGGTCTGTTCACGTCGATTCCTCGGAGAAACGACTAACAAGTGTCCGAGTTCCTATCTTCATATATACGAAAATATAAAATCAGCAAAAATATTTTTTTACCAAAAAATAATAAGGAAAATTCCACTTTGTACCATTGTACTTTGGGCTTTTCCATTTGGTACCCAAAATTTTTTTGGATTCTATATGGTATCATTGTAGTTTGGACAATTTGACTTATTCTCTATCGTAACATTATGTTAAACAAAACGTTAGTTTGGGCGTTAAATAGGGTTAGGGGTTTGTCTAATTTTGAGTAATTAAGGTTTTAGGAGCCAAATTTTTGTCCTTAACGACCAAATTTAAGGTCCAATTTGGTAAAAAAAAAACAAGTAGGCATTTCCTAACACGTAAAACGAGGTTCTAGTCGTTTTTCTCCAATTTCGACTTCAATTTTGACCCATAAGAGCCAAAATGACTCCCAAACCTTAACTGAACAATTCTCGATGCACAAGGCACGTAAACGAGGCAAACAACTAACCCTATTTAACCCAAAAATAATATTTTATTTAACAGAATGTTACGGTAGAGAATAAGTCCAAACTATAGTGGTACCATGTAGAATCCAAAAAATAATTTGGTACCAAATGGAAAAGCCCAAAGTACGATGGTACCAAATGGAATTTCCCAAATAATAAAGAAATGAAAGAAAGTAGATCTAAAAAAATACCGGAAGAAGGAGGGAAATAGTCGGTGCTGCGATTCCAAGGAAGCTTCTGGAGAAGAGGAGAAGACATCACCATGAGAAAAGGGCTAAAATCGCAACTAACCACCAACACACGGCTGACGAGAGAGGAAAGAACAACCAGCACACGGCAGCGAGCCAGCAACGACGCGAGTGGTTAAAGCGTGAGGAGAGGAAACCGCGGGCTTGTGACGGCGAAGAGGTTGAAGAGTGAGATCCATTGCGGCGGCGGTGTTTAGGGTAGAAGATGTAGGCGGCGATGGCGGCGAAGAGGAGGAGAGAGAGAATAGCGATGAATGTTTAGGGTAGATGAAGGTTAGATAACAGCAGTGCGACTGAAAGAATGGTGAGAGAGATTGAGGAGATCTTAAAGATAGAAGAGAGATAAGGCTGAGAAAAAGTGGGTGTTATATATTGTAATGTTATATGCGTCGGACATCGGTTATATGTGACGCACTTTTTCATTTTTTTATTTTTCTAATTCTTATCCTCCCCAACTGCTTTATTCATCTGCGTCGGATGCGCATATATGTCCGACGCAAATAGCCTGAGACAAGGATTTGCATCGCACAATAGACGCATTTGACGCAAATCTTCTTTACTCATGTGCGTCGGATGGGTAGGGTCACGCGACGCAAATCCTCTTGCCATTCATTTGTTGTAGGTATATGTGTCATACGTTGATTATAATGCGACGCAAATAGTCTGCTCCTGACCATTTGCGTCAGTTCTTATTGCATGCGACGCAAATAAGCAGACGCAAATTATCATTTTTCAACTAGTGTGTTATGGGTTTTTATTTATTAATTAATAGTTTTTTATTAAACGTTATTATGTGAAAATAGTTACACTTTTTTTACAATTAGTTAACATTTTTTATAATTTAATTAGATCGCGCTGCTAGACTAGAATCAAAAGCATGTGACAGTTTGCCTAACATCATGCTAAAGTCAGCCGTCTAGTCTAACACGCAAGTGCTTTGGAAGGTCTTACACGAGCCACGCTGTAAAGGTAGTAACACTATAGATATTCAAATAATCAAAAGACGGTGTCGGAATATCAAATATAAAAATAAGAAAAACACACACAGCTACACACGCATATATGATAACGGGCAGAGGATCAAGGTTGGCCTAAGCCCTAATGGTTGGAAGGTCCTCCTTTCACCCCTGTGAAAGGGGTTCGATTTTCACCTCTTGCAAGAAGGATCCCCAATTTGTCCCCTTCCTTGCAAGGAATTCTCCTTACCTTTCGAAAGATTTCCTTACCTCTTGGCTCTTGCAAGAAGGATCTCCAACACTGTACAAATGGTGCAATTATTTCTAAACATATTTAGTATATATATATAAATATATGATAACAGGTAATGGGGTAAGTGAAAGACTTGTCTTTGGGTATCTTCGACACTTCTTCATAAAAACTAAGATAATGATATTTCTTATATTTATGGGTCTTTCTAACCTATACCACAAGGCATAGATTAAGAGTATCAAAAAACTTGTATAAGATATCATTATACAAAAACTTCCGATTTCAAAATCCAACCAAACTAAAACATCTTACATGCACATGATTATCTCTATCTAAGTATCCATTATTATTTATTATCACCAAATAGAATCTTGTTGTATTTTTTTTTTAATGAAATCTTGAAATTCTTAACCTATATATATACCTTATGGTATTGATTAGATAAATCCTAGTTATATCTACATTTCAATCTTTTGATAATCCCATAAAGGACACACTTCATTTGAGAGGTTGATTTGATTTCTGTACATCTTAAACTTTGACCACTACACAGTTTTATATATGCATATGAATTATGATCAAATTGGCTGTCCTGCCTCACGTATGAACAAAAGAGTCAAGAGAGCAAACCATTTTTTTTTTAGCAGAAGAGAGCAAACTATTCAATCACTAATTGGGTGGGTTACCACTAATTCTTAAATTTATGTAATGGCATAATAAGCATAAGCTTCTTCCCTACTCAGTAGTTCAGTAATGCATGCATGATATAATACCATTAGCAACTGAGAAAAAAGAACGGTAGTCAGCTATACTAATTGGTGGTCCAGCACTAATTTACTTCTTAATTATCTTACAGTCCTACGTAAATTTTTTTTTTTTTTGAGGGAATTGTTTTCATTTTTGGAAATAGCCAGAAATACGGACCTTTGCTTTCCTTTATTTTTTTGAGGACCGTTTCTTTTATATGACTAGCAATCTAGCATTCCATATATTTTTTATAAAAAATCTTACGTAATTGCACACTTAGTTCCTATCTTGTTGAGGCTTGGAAAATGCATACTGACTGGTCTTGCGTGACTCGTGAATCGTGATTCCCATAATAAAGCGGCATTACTATTGCGCCAATCAAGTACTTAATTAATTTGATGGTCGACCGCTAGTTTTTTTTATTACCATTATTGAATTATATTATCTAAAATAATATTAATTCGGAATCTATTACAAAATCACAAGTTATAAGGGTGCATTTTCTTCACATAAGTTCTTGCTAACTAATTCGAACTTATATAAACTTATTGAAACTTATTGATTTCTATTCTTATATTATAAGGTGTTACAACTAGTATGAAATTATCTGAACTTAACTGAATTGATCAAAACTAATTATTAGGCTTAAAACTTATTTTTACGAAAAGTCTTGTGTGAGATAGTCTCACGCTTAAATTAAATAAGTGAGAAGAGTAGCTTTCTGTAGAATGGCGATGCAGAGTGCATGGTCTACGCACACCTAAAGCGCCACCTTGACACATTGCATGGAGATCGAGACCATTCCGCGGCTGGCTAGTCAAAGTTGAATCAGGGGAACCCCTTCTCTTTTCCTTTAATTGCGGTCCATTGGAGTCCAAGACATGGCTGAGACGGGTATCTATTTAAGTCATACATGTATCAGTTTAACTCGGAAATATATGAGTTTAACCCACAACATCTTTTAGTTTAAACACATAAACTGAAGTTCATTCCCATATATAAACTGATATTCTTATGCCCATTAACTATCACAGAACCTCATCTCAGTCATTCTAAATGACTAAGATGCATCTCATACAAGACGCTATGTATTCTGTAAGATGAAGAGAATGCATCTTTAATTAGTGTTATATATCAATGCTTAACTATTGTTTAATGTTTTCACTCTCATGGGTCATTTGGTTTGGGGTTTTTATGAAAGGGTAAGAGAATCAAATAGGTTGATTCCCTTACTTGCTGTTTGTTAACACATTTTAATCATTACCTTTACCCTCCCTTTTCCCCCAAACTGATCTATTTCCATTACCCACACTCTCACAAGGTTTCACTTACCCTTTCCCTCCTCTACTCCATAGTTTCTTTGACCAATGATCGACCACCACTAAAACCACCACCTGAACCACTAGAACCACCACCCCAGCCACTAAACAACCACACCAACTACCGATCTATTGTCCCTAGCCACTGACACCATCTCCCCCTCAACACCACCTGTCCGCCACCTTAATCGCCGCCCTATCCTTTGAAACAATCAACCCATGCACGAAAATTACCATAGCACCACCTTAGCCACATAAACCATCATGTAAGCCACCACCACCCACCCAAAAATCTACCAACACTACTTCACAACCCATAATCCTAAAAATTAAAAAAAAATCGAGAGTAAGAATGGATGAATACCTTTTCTTATGGCTTTGGATGGTCAAATTCAACCATGAAACCTCTAAATCTTTAGAACCTCTTTTCATGGTCGAATTTAACCTTTTAAACCTCAATTTTTACCTCTAATGGTGGTGAACAAGGACAGGAAAGAAGGGGATGGTGGTAAGAGGTGGTGCTGCAGTGGTGAGGGGTGTGATGATGAGCAGTGAGGGGGCAGCTAGCGGTGAGGGGAGGGGGCAGTGGTATTTGAGAGAGATAGATAGGCCAATATAGTGTAGCAATAGTGAAAAGAGAAAGATGAGTTTTATGTCCAAACAACATTTTTATCAAAGGATTTTCCTTTCCTTTCTCCTTATATCTATTTCTTAAACCCTTTCCCTTTTCCTTTCCCCTTCATAAACTACCGCCCCCTCAGTATTTTATATACAACACTATCTATTTCATTGAACTAAAGTATGTAGCATGAATGTTACTATGTTAGGACAAAGTTTTTTTCTAAGATTCCCATATAAAAATATATTATGACTTTCCATCATATGAAAAATCTTTTGCTTTCATATTTTAGTAACTGGTCCAATGAAAAAATAGTGGCTATGCTTCTTGTTTAATTACATCGTGCCATCAGTGAAGGAGGAATAGCATATCGTACGATTATGAGCCTCAAGTTATTTTAGTTGTACTCCCTCCATTTTTTAAGAATCTTGTAACACCCCGATAATTCTCTCTTTTCAGAAATACCTTTTTAATATAAAACATAGAGAATTACCAAAGCATTATCGCCCGTGTGATAACGTATCGGCTTATTCAGAATTTTGCAGCGGAAAACATCTAACTAAAACTTCATACTTAAATAACATAAATAGATAAATAAGTACTTTGAAACCAAACATTCTAAATATGTCTATTCAAACAACTTATTAAAGTACGTTCCTACTAATGCTGAAAATAAGATATACTAGATTACACATTCTCTCCATTCCTAGATTCCCAATGATGGACATCTGCGAACCTGCAAATGTCAATGCTTTAAAGAATCTGCTCACCAAAATGGATTATCACATGATCAATAAGGCAAAGCCATGATCAACAATCACAAACAAAGCACGTAATCAGCAAAGCTGAGTACTACATAATAATACATAAACATTCCTAACATGTTACTAAGAAATAATAAACATGAATAAATAATAATATAACAATCTAACATTCTGCAGATAACTTCTACTGAACTAAACTTTAATCATCTTTTTAATACTTTAAATGGAATAGTTATTGGACCGAGTTGTCTAACTAAAACCAGCCTTCCCTAGGAAAAAGAAATACGGGCGCGACTCCATATTCCATAATGACCTGCGATATCGAGGAATCTTTAAATAAAAAGAGGAACGGTGATCAATCCAATTCCCAGAAAAAGCCATGGCACGCTCACCATGTACCCAAACTCCTGATTGTCCAACTTCAGACATGCACCAGTCTAAAGTTTATTACTATCCAAGTTACACTTTACGTGATTTACAATTTATTACTTATTATGACACACAAGTAATACAGAAATCCCAAAATCAAACATTCACAACTGAACTTCTTTTTTATCTTAGGATTAAAATAAGTGGTCACACAACTTACAATCCAAGAGTAGTCCCTTTTTAAATTCCAATCCTTCTTATTTGTTGAACCTAGCCAACAATCAACTTACCTTTCAAAGGCATAAATGATCAACTTACCAAATAAGGCACACAGTCCTCATAGAGTAGTGAACATAATAATATAAGGGAACACATGATTTAAACATGATCCAATTCATAGATATATTAATTCCCCCATGTAAATTAATAAATAAAGTTTCCAATCCAATTAACATGCTTGCATCAATATTCCATACAAACATGATATTCTACTCATAATCAAATATTATAATCAACATGTTTGCACACAGGCATAAACACATGTAAAATCCAATCATAATAGAAATCATATATGAACTTACAAAGTTCCTATACATGATACTACAACTTTTCATTCCTAAAATCATGATACTACAACTTTTCATTCCTAAAATCATGATAATACTCACATAATACATATGTATGTACGTACCTTGTGTAGACAAATTGAGAGGCCCCTTTTCTACTCTAAAAGTTGCCTAGGGAATAATCTCTGCCTAACAAAATACAAAACATTGGTATATCAATATATCAATAAATTTACAGCAATAAAACTTCACTTAAAAACGTGTCAAAACCTTTTCTAAAATTCTTTTGACACCAAAGACTAAATATTTCAAACCCTAAAATATGGTACTACTAAAATAGGCTTTTAAAACCTCAAAAATCAAGACTTTAATATTTAAATCTCTCCTTGAACATAAAATATTAAATCTGAATTTTTTTTTTTGCTTAATAATATGAAACATATAATCTGAAATAATTAAAGATACAATCTTTAAACAATAATTTAACAAAATCATACTTTGAAATATTAGATCAATATATATGAAATCAATATATAAGAAAACGAGGAAAAGAATCAAAAGAAAAAGGGAGAAAAAGAGTGAAATACCGAAATCGCGAGTGAAATATGGCAGCAAAATTGCGAAACTTGCAGAGGCCATAACTGATAGAATAATAGTCGGAATCGAGTGATTTTTGAGCCTAAGTTCAATAACTTTTCGAGATCTACAATTTCTCAGAAGGAAGTTTTGGCTAAAAATAATTGGAACTATAAGAAATCTGGACAATCAGATTCGGGTGAGAGAAAAAAAAAAACGAGTGAAGGGAGGGAAAGAGGAAAGAAAAATTAGTGGAAAACAAAAGCCAAATCTGAAAATATGAATCATGGGAGGTTTAATGAAGTATTTATAGGTTCCCTTTCCCTAATCCTAGTAGAATTAGGAGTACATAAGAATAAGAGTCTTATTAGGAAAAGAATTACTCCTTTGGGCTTTCAAATGGGCTCAAAAGGCTACAAATTAGACTCCTCAACCCATAAGCTTAATTTAATAATTAAATATACTTTAAATACTACTCTTTAAATAATTAAAGTTCCACTTAATGAAACATTTAATTAATTTAAGAAATAAAAAACCATAAAACTCTTTTAACTCCTCAAAATAGTCAAACATTAAAATAATTCGACTCATAAAATATTAAAATCATTTATAAATATACTATAAATATATTTATAAAATTCATAAAATTACGGGGGATTACAGTCTATCCCTCTTAAAAGAAGTTTCGTCCCGAAACTTGGGCACGAAAATCAAAACTTTTAAGAAAACTTTCTTTCAAAACTTTAAAGTAGGCAAACTCGGAGATATTTGCGACTGTGTATACTGTTCCAAAATAACTTGACTGCGCCACATAGTGGACACTAAACTTTGCACCAACATGTGCAAAACTCAAAATCAAGCATAAAAATATGAAAAAATACCATAAAAATGGACAAAAGCGCGAAAATTTTATCGCATTCTACCCCTCTTAAAGAAAACGAGTTACGCCCTCGTAACTCATCTCAAGGAACAAGTTTGGATACTTCTTTTGCATCTCATCTTCGGCTTCCCACGTTGCCTCTTCAGACTCGTGGTTAGACCAAAGTACTTTCACGATGTGGACGTCCTTATTGCGTGTATTACACACTTTCCTGTCGAAAATTTTGACAGGTCTTTCCTCATATGTGAGGCTACTATCGATTTGAATCCGCTCAGGCTCTAGGACATGATGCTCATCAGGGATGTAACGCATAAGTTGGGAAATATGGAACACGTCATGCATCTTCTCAAACTCCATTGGCAATGCCAATCGATAGGCTACTTTCCCAATTCGCTCTAAAATCTCATATGGGCCTACATACTTAGCACTTAACTTGCCCTTTTTCCCAAATCTCATGACGCCCTTAGTGGGTGATACTTTCAAGAACACCTTATCACCTATAGCAAATTCATCCTCGCGTCGTTTCAAATCAGCATAACTCTTCTACCTATCTTGCGCAGCTTGGATTCTACACTAGTGGAAAAAATGCTATATGTCACAACACAACCGCTGCGGTCCTTAAGATAACCGAATCGGTAAATCCTCGAAATTTTGGGTTGGAAACTTGGGAACAAAAACCGCTGCGGTTCTTAGGGAACCGGATCGGTTAATAGAAAACCGACCCGGTTTTCTGTTAACCGTTTCGGTTCTCCTAACCGCAGCGGTTAGTCGTCTTTTATTTTTTTGTCTATCACTCGCGATTTGGTATTGAGCGCTGGGCTGAATTGATCCCCTCCTCACCATTTCCTCTCCTCTCTCCTCAAACTTCCTTCCTCTCTAATTTTCACGCCACCTCTACCTCGTCGCTGTCCCCCAAACACCACACTTCTATCGTCGTTGATTCTACCTCGTCGTTGTTTTCGCGAGTTCTCTTGCCGTTGTTTTTGCGAGTGGTCTCGCCGGTTATTTAGAAACTCCGGCATGAACTTGCTCGCCGTTGTTTGGGATCTGAACTGAAGCGAATGAAGCGAAGGCCGTTGATTTCCCGAAGCTCCAATGACGCCAACATCACCGCCGTCTTCGTTGAACACCAACCAACATCGCTGCCGTTGCTTGTAACCCAGATCTAGGGTTCGTGATTATCAGATATAATTTGGGAGAAAGTATCAGATCTCGTTTTTCATTTAAAGGTGCGATTTTATGCTTAAACCTTAATCTTTTTGCTGAAATTTATGTTCTTATGCTGTATAATTTGGGGTTAATTTTTGTTGATTGGTTAATTGGGAGGTTTAATTGTTGTAGAACGGAAAAGTTATTGATTGAATTGTTTGATTTTGATCGTTGAATTTGAAGTAGTCGGAAGTTTAAGCTGAATAAAGTCTAAATATTTGGAGATTGTAGATTGTTGAGTCATATGGTCATATCCTTGCAAATTGTAGATTGTAGATTGTTAAGCTGCAAGACATGAATCATATCCTTGCAAATTGCAGATTGTTGAGTCATACGGTCAATCGTTAATTACTATTGGACGGTTAAGGAAAAGCAAGATATTACCATTTTACTACACCTATATATGATTGAAGTGTAAATGATCACAAAAACTAAAAGTATTATCTAGTATATCTTTTTTTTTTTTTAAAATCTGGCAATATGGTTCATAAATTATCTAATTTGCTATTTCGCTGCTCTGATAAATCTGATTCCAACATATCTTCGTTGCTCTTTCTGTTTTATCTTCTCAAACATATAACTGGTACTAAATCTATCTAGTACTTAAGGGATGTAGTAATGTTTTCTTCTCATGTAGTTCACAATCATTGCTTGTTAAATGTCTGATAAAGGGAAATCTAACATCATCAACATCGTACTCTAAGTAGACTACATAAGTTGCTATTTTCTTATTGAATATGTTCTTGAGTCCTATCTTCTCTTGACTGCAGGTGGGGTGTTGTTTATGATTATGATCTACTGGCTTTGGATTCCATATTAGGTATGTAATTATTTGAGGGCATACACGAAATGTTGTCACTTGATGACTTTATGGGAAAGCTATTTCTTAATGTCATGGAAGCTGAGTTATTATTATTGCTTTATTATCACATACTAGTGGAGAAAATTGTGTTATCTTCCCACTGCTGATTCTGTTAGCTAAATTGATCTAATGTTTTATCAGGAGTTATCAGATCTTAAAAAAAGTGTGACAAAGAAAAAATAAAGAACTGTTTTATTTCTGTTGATTTTACTGTCATGTTTTATGACTATATTTAGGTTCTATTTTTTGTGTGTGTTGTTGTTGGTTGTAGAGGTATTATGACACTAATTTATAATGCTGGTAATATTTAGGTACTGGAATGGCAGACACAAGCATGTTTCCTGAGGTTGGTAGTACTTGGAAAGTATGTGTAGAGATGCTCTATAAAGCTGTAATTTTTTTTGGTATCTATGTCATTTGATCCCTATTCTTATGTGATACTCCTCGACGACGTTGTAGGTATTTAATGAGCTCTAGAGTTTACTCAGTAAAACAAATGGTAAATTGGTATCTGATGTGATGACACAAGTCCATATTGTTGTTCGTGAGACCACTAATCTTGAGGATGTTGCAAGGTTCTGTCGCATTTTTCTGACTTATTATCTATGCAATGCTGACTTACTATGCAGTTAACGTTTTTAGGTATATGTAATATACTGTTGGTTGGCCAAAATGTTCAATTATCGTGCTTTATTTAAATGACAGGTTACCGCTTGAGACAAGGTATCGTTGACTTCCTGTTGTAGATGCAAACGGGAAACTGGTAAGATTATTACCCTCATGGTCCCTGTAGTAAATTCTGTATTCTTTTGGTGCTGCAACTATGCTTTGCGTTTGGTTTTATGTGATTTTGTTTGAGAATTATGAAGCTTTTTTGCTGAGTGATGAGTGCTGATTTTTGGATGAAAATGGCAGATTTTGGGGCTGGCAATTGCAAAAATTAATAGCTGGTAAATGGTGGAGGCAGTATGCTGCTGATAGTATGGAGAAATGCAAAGGTATTACGCTGCTAGCTGCACTAGTTTTGTCAATAATAACACTTATCTTGGTGGCATTTCCAATAGAGATACTAGTGCCCGAAGCAGCAGTGATTCGTCGCCTTTGTCTGCTAACTTCTCCTTGAACTCTAGGTATATCGTGCTTTCTCGCTTTATTTTCTGCTCATCAATTACTTAATGTTTTCTAGAGTTATTATCAATCTGTGATTATGGAAAGCAGAAACCTTTTCTTGTCATATTTCTGGTTAGTTAGCCAGCAGTGCAGAGTTTGTTCTTGTAAGACTACAGTTTAATATATATTTTTAAACTAACAGGCGGGCTTCACCGCTTGCTCCATTCAGGTTGAAGTGTGAGAAGGAGCCACTCAATTCTCGGTAAGTTTATCCTCTTTGTTTTGTGAGTTGTAACTAGAATTTCTTTTGATTTAGTTGTAATTGGATATGAGTGGACAACTTTTTTTCTTGGCTGCTTGAGCAGATTGTGAACTTTATACTGAAGTTGTTGGGGTTTAGTACTCCAGTGATGTTATCTTTGAAAGAGTGATCTAGGTTCTGGGATGTGGAACTGGGATAAATTAGAGCTTGAAAAGAGATTGATTTTTTAATTGTTGCTTCTATTTGGACGATTTTTGCTCTTCCTCCCTCCTTCATCATCTTTAACCTTCCTCTGCATTTGTATACATTCAGATTCTTCTTTGATGAATTGATATTATTTTCTGCTGAATTTTTTTTTTATTTGCATTGCTCTTTGTTTCCATATAGTCTTGGCCTACCTGACTTTCATCCACAAACTTTAAATTGTCCGGAGGAAACTCTCGCCAAGGAATATGTGCAATCAGGATACAGAAAAACAATTGAGGGACTTGAGGTAACCATTAAAAGCATATGTTTTTGCTCTTTTTGTCATACACCCTCCTTTTCTCCTCTTACCCATTTCTTGTCATGCTTATCTGGCCATTTCTAATAGAGCTATCCTTGCATTTCCTGAAGATAAACTATTTTAGTCAATTTGCAGTAATGTACACTGATAAATTAACTTTCCCTAATTCCTTAAATATCTGTGAAAAGAAGTTAAATATGTTTCATGTCTTTCTTGGACCATGTTGGTACGATGATTGCCAGCAAGGACTTGTTTCAGTATCTGTTTTGTTTATTCACCAGTGTCACAACATATAGCATTTCTCTGTTGCTTGTCTCAGGAAGCTAATGAAATCTCATGGTGGGGGCAAGTGCAGTGGGGGCAACGCAAGGGGTGGGGGCGGTGCGGTGGGGGGGGGGGGGCGTGCAGGGGGTGGGGTGGCGGTGCGGGGGGGGTGGGGGTGCGGTGGATGGGGGCGGTGCGGGGGTGGGGGCTTGCTCCTGATGGTCTATTGTGGCATATAAATCATTCTATTTCTCGACATTTCAGATGAGTATATATAGGACACTGGACATTTCAGCTTGTATGTCAGTACTGTTCTCTATATGATGGGACTTTGTGTTATGTCCAGATTAAATCGAAGTTGTAATTTTGTGCTCTTCGATCTTTCTGCAGGTGTGGTAGAAGCAAAGCGGTGTTTATCTAGATGGGGGGTTGTTGATGGGTTTAGGTCTTGCGGACATATCAGTTCCAAGTGTTCTAGCAAAATCTGGATGGATTAAAGACTTTTCTCATTGTGCTTAATGAAAATGGTTCTAGATTATGGTAAATATTCATATGTATCTAATTATTTATACTTATGCTTCAATTGAGCATAATAAAATAATTATTGATATATATTATTGATAAATAATGAAAAAATGCAAAAACAACATTTTTTTTTTTTTTTTTGTTTTTGGGGTGGTTAACCGCTGCGGTTTTGACCCAAAACCGCAGCAGTTAATCATTTACCGCTGCGGTTTTGGGTCAGAACCGCAGCGGTTAATAGATTAACCGCTGCGGTTTTGGAGCGGTAAATTATTAACTGATGCGGTTCGGAACCGCAGCAGCTAAAATTTGGCTACTGCTGCTAGTCCAACCGTCGCGGCCAAAAACCGCAGCGGTAAGCCCGATTTTGCCCGCAGCGGTTGAACTTTATTCCACTAGTGCTAGACTGAATTAGTCTGACATTCTTGACAGTTTCCTCAATAAACTCTGTCCCCAAGACTATATTTTCACTAAAGTCATTCCAACAAATGGGGCTTCTACACTTCCATCCATGTAATGCCTCAAAAGGTGCCATCTTAATGCTCGCATGATAACTATTGTTATAAGAAAACTCAATCAGGTCTAATTGGTCCTCCCAACTACCTTGAAAGTCAATAGCACATGCTCTCAACATATCCTCCATAGTCTGGTTAGTCCTCTCAGTCTGATCATCAGTCGCAGGGTGAAAGGTTGTACTCATCTTCAATGTTGTCCTAAGATTTAATTGGACCTTTTTCCAAAATTTCGAAAGAAACCTAGAGTCGCGGTCGGAAATAATATCCTTTGGAACTCCATGTAGTCTCACCACATGCCTAATGTAATTCTTAGCGAGTTGCTTCTTTTTCCATGTCTCCTTAATAGGTATAAACACAGCGGGTTTGGTCAATCTATCCACAATAACCCAAATAGTGTCATTTCCACTCCTCTTTTTAGGTAAGGCAGTCACAAAGTCCATAGAAATAGAATCCCACTTCCATCCAGGAACCTCTAAAGATTGAACCTTTCCCATGGGTCTCTTATGATCTATCTTCACCTTCTGACAGGTTAGGCACTTAGACACATACTCAGCTACCTCTCGCTTCATGTTTGGCCACCAATAGATACCCTTAAGGTCTTTATACAACTTGTCACCTCCAGGGTGCACAGAATATGGAGTATTATGCCCCTCATCCATAAGGTGTCTCTTAAGGTCATTACACTTCTGTGGTACACACCACCTCCCTTTAAACCTTAGACTCCCATCATCATGAATCTTAAAGTCAGCTTCCTTACCTTGCTTAATTTTCTCCTTGATCTTATCTAGGTGCTCATCCCCAACTTAACCCTCTTTAATCTCATTGAAAACTGACAAACCCAAAGAAAGAGTACTAAGTCTTGCCTCACTTTCCCCAGGATTTAAGATCTCTAGGCTCAGCCTTTACATATCTCGACACAACTCCTCAGGGACTATCAAGGCACTCAAGCTATGACTCGATTTTCTACTCAAGGCATCAGCAACCACATTTGCTTTCCCCTCATGATACTGGATATCTAGGTCATAATACTTTATCAACTCCAACCATCTTCTTTGCCTCATATTCAGGTCTTTTTTTTTTGGTGAAAATGTACTTCAAGCTCTTATGGTCTGTGAATATCTTACAAGTCGCTCCATAAAGGTAATGTCTCCAATTTTCAATGCGAACACTATGGCAGCTAACTCTAGGTCATGGGTAGGGTAATTAGCCTCATAAGGTTTCAATTGGCGCGACGCATATGCAATTACCTTCCCATTCTGCTGTAGCACACATCCTAGACCATTCTTCGAAGCATCACTATACACCTCAAATCCCTCATTCCCATTAGGCAGGGTCAAAACACGTGTAGAGGTTAAACGATCTTTCAAAATCTGAAGGGCTTCTTCACACTTTTCACTCCACTCAAATTTTGACTCCTTTTTCATCAAGTTGGTCATAGGCCTCGCTATCTTCGAAAAATCTCTCACAAATCTCCTATAATAGCCAGCTAGACCTAGGAAACTTCTGATATCTGACACGCTCTTTGGAGTTGGCCACTTACTCATAGCTTGAATCTTAGCAGGATCTACTGAGACTCCTTCCTTAGACACATAGTGACCCAAAAACGCTACTTTCTCCAAACGAAACTCACACTTAGAGAACTTGGCATATAATTGGTTTTTCCTCAATGTCTCCAAAATGATCCTCAAGTGCTCATCATGCTCAGCTTCATTCCTCGAATATATTAGTATGTCATCAATGAAAACCACCACAAACTTATCTAGACACTCATGAAAGATCCTATTCATTAAATCCATAAATATAGCAGGAGCATTGGTTAACCCAAATGGCATTACAGTGAACTCATAGTGACCATAACGCGTTCTAAAGGTAGTCTTAGGTACATCCTTATCAGCTACCCTCAATTGATGATATCCTGAACGTAAGTCAATATTTGAGAACACACTCGCTCCATTCAACTGGTCGAATAGGTCATCTATTCTAGGCAAAGGATATTTGTTTTTGATGGTTACATTATTCAACTCCCTATAATCAATACATAGCCTCATGCTACCATCCTTTTTCTTCACAAACAACACAGGAGCTCCCCAAGGTGATGCACTAGGCCTAATATAACCTTTATCCAATAGCTCTTGCAATTGCATTTTCAGCTCACTCATCTCAGGAGGTGCCATTCTATAGGGTGCCTTAGATATAGGTGCAGTTCCAGGAACTAAGTCTATGGTGAACTCAACAGCTCTAGCAGGTGGCATACCTGAAATCTCACTTGGAAACACATCCATAAACTCATTTACAATTGGAACATCCTCAAGCTTTACTTCGACTCCCTTACTCACATCCTCCACACTATAGAAGAATAATTCACACCCTTTTCTCATTAATTTCCACACTTGCATAGCAGAGATAACTCCAAATTTCTTAGGTTTCCCAAAATGTCTATAGGAGGTCAATTTTCCCAAAGGGTTTCTCAACACTACCTTCTGAATCTCACAGTCGATATTAGCCTTGTAAAGACTTAACCAGTTCATCCCAAGAATCACATCTAGGTCTCCCAAATTGAATTCTATTTAGTCAGATGAAAATACATAGTCTCCTATCTTCAAAGGTAAATTTCTAAACAACTTGGTACACCTTAATATCTCTCCAGTAGGTATACTAATAGGCAAATCAATCAATTCAAAATCTACTAACCCCAATTGAATTTCCTCAGTCAACCTTGCTCAAATCACTGAGCCTTTAACTCCTCAGTGGCTATTACCTCAAGTGTAAACCTAGACAATGCTATGAACTTGCTGTAATACTCAGAGATGGTCATACTTCTCATCCTAAGGTTTATGAACTCCTGGGCCTTCAGTTTCCTAAAAAAAAACAGGGTAAATTTTTTCTCTTAAAGTAGTAATAAAGGATTCCCAATTAAACTCTTCCACAACACTAAGTCTATTTCCATTTTCTTTCCACCACAAGTCAGCCTCATCTTTCATATACAATACATTTTGACCTACTTTCATACCTTCAGGATAATTCACAGCCCCGAAAATCTTTTCAAACTCCCTAATCCACTCTTTAAGAAGGTAGGGTCAGCTTGCCCCTTATAGTACAACGATTTAATCTTAGCTAGTCTCTCAAACATGTCCCCATCAGAATCAGGACTCTCAGTTCTTTCGTGAGTCAATTTCTCTGCCAATAAGCGAATAGCAGAAGCTAAGACATCATTGTTGTTTGACACTCTACTTTGCGACTGAAATTTAACGTAACTCTACTTTGGTTTCGATTCACACTTACTTGCCACTTCCTACGAAGACAACATTTGATTTGACCATAAAGATCGCATCAACAAACAATTTCTCATGAAGTTACTGTAACACTAAGTTCACACATTATGAACCATAACAATCATATATTCACGCATGAATAAATATTCACATTAATAATCACATAAGGATCAAATGAAACCAATCATAATAAAAAAAATATTTCCCTTTTCGCGTACTAAAATATATTCTCACTCAACTCAACTAACTGAATAATAACTTTTATTCCTCGAACGATAACAAGAATATTTTCCAATCCAAAATAACCAACTTATTCCTCAACAATATAAATATGCTAAAGAAGGAAATTTAAACCATATTAGCTTGACTACTTTCCAACAACTAATCTTAAAGCATAAATAAATACTCTTATGGAGTTACATTATCATTCCTATCCTTATTTCCTTTATGCTTTTATGGAGTAAACATTTCATCTTCAAAGTCTCCAAAGTCTTCACTATAATAATAATAATAATAACGGTTTTTTCACCATATACCCCTGACAAATTTTTTTTTGCACCGTATACCCTTTCAACTTTCCAAATGCACCATATACCCCTCACGTTTGAAAAAATACATCGACATGCCCTTATGACTAACGGAAGTCTAACACCGTTAGTCATTAACCCTTAATCCCCCTCTAACCCTAATTTAACTAACCATTAACTAACCTAAACCTAACCCCTAATCTAATACCCTAACCCTAACCCTAACCACCCAACCCCCCCCGTCCCTCCCCTCACCACCCCCGAGCCCCCTCCCCCCCCCGCATCCCCGACCTCCTTCCATCGACGGCGATATTTCCTCCTTTCTCTCTCTCGCCCATCCACTCCCTGCTTGTCTCTCTCTCGCTCTTCTCTCTCCTCTCACGAACGCCCTAAGCTCCTCGCCACTCTTCACTCTTCTATCTCCTCTCACGGAATCCCTTGCATCTCTCCTCCTCTCTCCTCGCGACGAAGAAAACAAAGTGATGAAGATGAAGCAACGATCGGGCCACGGCAAGACGACGGAGGATGACGAAGAGAAGAACGATCAAACCATTCGGGCCATGCGAGACGAAGATGATGAAGAGAAGAAGGACTAAATTTGATTTGATTTTTCTATTTTTAGGATTTAATCTCGTCTTTCTTTTGAGTTATTTTAGGTTTTAACATTGCAATTTTTTTCCGATCTAATTTCGTTTGTAATTTAGGGTTTAGATTTGTTATTTTGTGGATGTTTCATTTTAATTTGTTCGATTTAGTTCGGTTTGTTCGATTTCGTTGTTCATCGTTGTTTCATTTTGTGGATGCTTTGTCTAGCTTCAAATGGTGGTGTTTTTTTGTTGATGTGTGGGAGGGGGGCTGCGGGGATGCGTGGGGGAGGAGGGGCTGCGAGCTTCGGGAGGGGCTACGGGGTTCGGGGAGGGGGACTTCGGGGGTTGGGGGGGGGTGCGCGGCGTGGAGAAGGGGAGGGAGGGGTAGCGGCGCGGCGGGGAAGGGGGGGGCGGCGGTGGAGGGAGGGGGGCTAGGTGGTGGGGCGTGAGTAGCTAGGGGTAGGGGTGGGGGGGGGTGGGTGGTAGGGGTGGGTGGCTAGGGGTAGCGGTGGAGGGGGGTGGTGGTTAGGGTTGGGGTTAGAGTTAGGGTATTAGATTAGGGGTTAAGGTTAGGATTAGGTTTTGATTTAGGTTAGTTAATTAGGGTTAGGGTAGGATTAGGGCCTAATGACTAACGGAAGTCTAACACCGTTAGTCATAAGGGCATGTCGATGTATTTTTTCAAACGTGAGGGGTATATGGTGCATTTGGAAAGTTGAAAGGGTATACGGTGCAAAAAAAAATTTGTCAGGGGTATATGGTGAAAAAAACCGTAATAATAATAATAATAATAATAATAATAATAATAATAATAATAATAATAATAGTAATAACCTGAATTCCTAGATCTAGTAGATCTTCGAATCCTTTTGGGTTGATGTCCATTTTCATCCATCTCTAAATCACTAACATCGCTCAGATAAGGTCTCCAAGTAACATTATAGATGTCCTTTCAGGTTTGCGCTCTAGTACGATCAAACTCTTGAATTACTTCATATATCGCTAACAGGGATGCCTACTTTTAACACATAACGCATAATGCTCTCTAAGCTACTGTAGCTATCACTTCCAGGCTCATGACATCTAACATTCTCATCATCACGCAATACAATTTGGTTATGATGGCTTCCTACTCTATTAACTTGCCTGACAATTCTATTAACTTGCATGGCAGACATGGTTAGGGATCTACAACAAATAAACCTATTCAATAAATATACTTATTACTCTACCTGAACGCATTCCCAATAGTAATAATAAAAAGTTGCCATTATATCATAGGCACAAGAATGTAACAATTAGCAGGGAAGAAAAATATAAACAGTTAGCAGGGAAGAAAAATAATCATGAATAGTTAGCGGGGAAGAAAAATATTAACATCTTTGAACTAACTATTCAATGTAGGCATATAATATTTCTATCCTATATGCCCTTCCTATACTACCCATTCTCACAATGCAACAAGTAAAACTTTAAAGGCAATAAAAAATAATGCAGACACTCCTTATAATATAATAATAATTAAGTGTCGAACTAACTAAAAAAAAAAATTCGACTAATAAAAAACATTCAGACTTATAAAATTCGAAAGAAAAAAAAATTTCGACTCTAAAAACAAAATTCGGCTATCCTAAAAAAAAATTTCAAACCATCATAATTCGAAAAATAAATTCGACCCTTAAAAAAAATTTGGCTCTAAAAAAAAATTTCGGACCCTTTTTAAAAAAAAAAAAATTCGGTCCTCTTAAAAAAAAAAATATATATATATGTTTTAAATATATATATATATTCCTATAACGAATAAGTAGGAGCAATTCTAAGAGTTTATTCAAATAACTAGTAAGTTAATTAGGCGCCTAAAAGTTTTGAAAATAACCTAAAGCTCCCAGATACCACTTTGTAACAACCCGATAATTCTCTCTTTTCAGAAATACCTTTTTAATATAAAACATAGAGAATTACCAAAGCATTATCGCCCGTGTGATAACTTATCGGCTTATTCAGAATTTTGCAGCGGAAAACATCTAACTAAAACTTCATACTTTAATAACATAAATAGATAAATAAGTACTTTGAAATCAAACATTCTAAATATGTCTATTCAAACAACTTATTAAAGTACGTTCCTACTAATGCTGAAAATAAGATATACTAGATTACACATTCTCTCCATTCCTAGATTCCCAATGATGCACATCTGCGAACCTGTAAATGTCAATGCTTTAAAGAATCTGCTCACCAAAATGGATCATCACAGGATCAATAAGGCAAAGCCATGATCAACAATCACAAATAAAGCACGTAATCAGCAAAGCTGAGTACTACATAATAATACATAAACATTCCTAACATGTTACTAAGAAATAATAAACATGAATAAATAATAATATAACAATCTAACATTGTGCAGATAACTTCTACTGAACTAAACTTTAATCATCTTTTTAATACTTTAAATGGAATAGTTATTGGACCGAGTTGTCTAACTAAAACCAGCCTTCCCTAGGAAGACGAAATACGGGCGCGACTCCGTATTCCATAATGACCTGCGATATCGAGGAACCTTTGAATAAAAAGAGGAACGATGATCAATCCAATTCCCAGAAAAAGCCATGGCATGCTCACCATGTACCCCAACTCCTGATTGTCCAACTTCAAACATGCACAAGTCTAAAGTTTATTACTATCCAAGTTACACTTTACGTGATTTACAATTTATTACTTATTATGACACACAAGTAATACAGAAATCCTAAATCAGACATTCACAACTGAATTTCTTTTTATCTTAGGATTAAAATAAGTGGTCACACAACTTACAATCCAAGAGTAATCCCTTTTTAAATTCCAATTCTTCTTATTTGTTGAACCTAGCCAACAATCAACTTACCTTTCAAAGGCATAAATGATCAACTTACCAAATAAGGCCCACAGTCCTCATAGAATAGTGAACATAATAATATAAAGGAACACATGATTTAAACATGATCCAATTCATAGATATATTAATTCCCCCATGTGAATTAATAAATAAAGTTCCCAATCCAATTAACATGCTTGCATCAATATTCCATACAAACATGATATTCTACTCATAATCAAATATTATAATCAACATGTTTGCACACAGGCATAAACACATGTAAAATCCAATCATAATAGAAATCATATATGAACTTACAAAGTTCCTATACATGATACTACAACTTTTCATTCCTAAAATCATGATACTACTCACATAACACATATGTATGTACGTACCTTGTGTAGACAAATTGAGAGACCACTTTTCTACTCTAAAAGTTGCCTAGGGAATAATCTCCGCCTAACAAAATACAAAACATTGGTATATCAATATACCAATAAATTTACAGCAATAAAACTTCACTTAAAAACGTGTCAAAACCTTTTCTAAAATTCTTTTGACACCAAAGACTAAATATTTCAAACCCTAAAATATGGTACTACTAAAATATGCTTTTAAAACCTCAAAAATGAAGACTTTAATTGTAACACCCCGTAATTTTAACCCTTTATTTTTGGTGTTAGTTTATTTTAAAATGATATTCTTTTTGTAAAAAAAATAAATAATTTATTATTTTCTCTAGATCAATTATTTTTATTCTTTATAATTTGGGAGCCGAATTATTATTTTATTATATGGTGTGTTAATGTGTGCATTATATTTATATTCATAATATAATTAATTAAAATTATTTTCATTATTAAGTATTTTCAAAGTTTAGGTGCGATTTAAGAATTTATCGATTTATCGCGTAGCGGGCTTTTGAAGCATGGACCCTTGTTGATTTGGGCCGAAATTTTTGTTGGTGTGTTGGGCTTGACAGCCGGTCAAGGAGATGGAGAAGGAGAGCTCCTCTTCTTTCTTTTCTTTTTATTTTTCCTTGTGACCCTTTGTAGCTTTGTAACTCCTATAACCCCCTAATCATTCTCCTTCATTAAAACCCTTTATTTCAACCATTAAACATCCATAAAATTCTGATTTTTATTCAAAGAAGTTCAGCATCATTTGCATTAAACCCTCACCGTTTTTCAAGAAAAGGAAGAGAGAAAAGGAAGAGAGAAAAGGAAGAGGAAAAGAATAGAAAGGTTCAACCCGGTTTTTCCTATCGCACCTTCACGAAAATAACCGTAGCCAGAGATCTAACCGTTGGATCGTCTTCAAATTTGGACACATCGTTTATAACGTCTTGTTCTACATTCTGACCAGATCGATTTAGAATCTGAGCTTTTTATCATTGGGAATCATGGTCGTAATAGAGCAGTGCGAAACAAGAGTTTTCAACGTTCAAGAAGGAATGCCTAGTGACTTGTTGCTACAATTCTCGTTTGTTATGCCTTGGGGTTAGAAGTGGGTTTGGATTGCATACTTAACTCGTGATTGTCTCTTTAGACTCAGCTCTCCTCCCGACGATCCAGGTAACTAGTTGTTATCTTAGAACCATAGTGATTAGAGTATTATTCGGTATTAGATTACTACGCTAGGAATTATTTAAAATACTTTTTGAATGAAATTATTGACGAAATTTGACATGAATATACTTGATGCATGCTGTGTGATTACTGTAAAGAGAAAAATAATTTTCGTATGATTTTTAGTATTTATTTGATTTAATTGGTGTTTTGTGTGTTTTTTGCTAAATTGCATAATAATTATTAAACGGATGTTAAAATTGATGAAATTATTTTTCTTAGATCATGTTGTATTCGTGGTATGTATCCCATGCCTTAAAATAATTTTTTCCTACTGTTTACTGTTTTATTATAATTGATATATCTTTTTTTTGTAATTTTGATTCTGTCAGTATATAAATCATGAAAATTATTCCTAGAGGCAGAAAAATTAATTTCTTTGATTATTATGTATTTCCGTAAGTTTTTACATGTTATGTAAATTTTTGGAAATTTTTGGGCGTCTATTTATATTTTTAATTATTATAATGGCTTATTTGAGGAATCTGTATATTAACTGTTAAAAATACTTTTAGAGTCCGAAAATTATAAATAAAAATTGTATCATGTCAGTAGAGCCATTAGGGTCGTATGATAATTTTTGTATGATTTTACTGCTCGAAATTATTAGTTTAATAATTATTATGGTGTTTTTGTTGTGAAATTAAGGATACACTTTTAAATTGTTTGAGGGCTTGTAAATCAGAAATAATTCATAATTTATTATATTCTGGGTTGCTGATTTTCAGTAGTATACAATATGTATCATTGGGTAACCACATTTTTATGTTTGATTTATGAAAGAAAATGATTAATTGTTGCTACTCTTTTTATGAATATGATTTAGGGTTAATTGGTGATGTATTTTTGATTGAATTGTGGTTGCTGTAAAAACCAGTATATTATCATATATGATGTTTGGAGATGTTCAAGTGTTATTATGAGAGATATTTGTTGAAAATTTATAAGTGATTTATTTTGAGGAATTATGAAGAACTGTTTTGATGAATTGTGGGTATAAGGCCGGGTGGCATCCTTTTTTGATGAATATTTTGATGAATGATTCTTGGATTGTATGCATGATTGTATTTTGAGATAAGAATATCCGGTGGGATAGATGTAGTCCCCGGTGAAGAACATGCCAACCACTTGGTTTGCGAACTAGGGGTACACCTGGGTTAATTGTTGTCGTCCGAGAGGTAAGGGAGTTCTACGTGTTCTACCCTGCATCGGGAGTTTGGCCATTCTTAGACACAGGCAATGGGGAACGTAAGTCCATAGACTGACCTGGAGATTGCGATCTGACAAACCTTAGGAAGTGATTTGCGAATCACTGGCTTTCGATTTCTGACTCAATAACTTGTTGAATCCTTGATTTATTATTATTATTATTATATATTAGAATTATGTCACTCACTCTATCATGTTTACTTATTGTTGATGATCACTTGTTTCATCTATGAGCTTTATGATTTCTATGTGCATGCTATTGATGTAATGATTGCATGTTATTCCTTTCTTAATAATCTTCTTCTGAATCGTGCTTTGATTGCTATTGTTCTGGGAGAACTGCTAGTTACTCCCCACTGACCGTGGAATTATTTAATACATCCTTGCATATGGTAATGAATGCTAGACTTGTGACTGCTTGGGCTAGCAGAGTGAGGGTTTGTAGTGAGAAGAAGCTTCTGATATTGTTTTTGGTAGATGAGTTTTATGGGGATCATAGACAGTCCTATTTTTGGATAGCCTTCAAGGACATTTAGCTTTATTTATGTTTTCTTGGGAGACTTGCATGTCTCATAGTATTTGGTTTTGATAATATGTTACAATTTGGGATATTTCTTTTATTTTAGAATTATGATGTTTACTCGGATATTAATTCTCTTTTGAAGTTATGAAACTTTGAGTTTGAGGACTTATCTTTATTTATTGTTTTAGAGTAGCATAACCGTCCCGACGTTATTTCCGCTAACGTCATTTTAGTAGTTCTTGATTAGATATTGTTTAGAATCTTAGTAGTAGAAGGACGGGGTGTTACATTAATATTTAAATCTCTCCTTGAACATAAAATATTAAATATGAAATTTTTTTTTGCTTAATAATATGAAACATATAATCTGAAATAATTAAAGATACAATCTTTAAACAATAATTTAACAAAATAATACTTTGAAATATTAGATCAATATATATGAAATCAATATATAAGAAAACGAGGAAAAGAATCAAAAGAAAAAGGGAGAAAAAGAGTGAAATATCGAAATCGCGAGTGAAATATGGCAGCAAAATTGCAAAACTTGCAGAGGCCATAACTGATAGAATAATAATCGGAATCGAGTGATTTTTGAGCCTAAGTTCAATAACTTTTCGAGATCTACAATTTCTCAGAAGGAAGTTTTGGCTAAAAATAATTGGAACTATTAGAAATCTGGACAATCAGATTCGGGTGAGAGAAAAAAAACGAGTGAAGGGAGGGAAAGAGGAAAGAAGAATTAGTGGAAAACAAAAGCCAAATCTGAAAATATGAATCATGGGAGGTTTAATGAAGTATTTATAGGTTCCCTTTTCCTAATCCTAGTAGAATTAGGAGTACATAAGAATAAGAGTCTTATTAGGAAAAGAATTACTCCTTTGGGCTTTCAAATGGGCTCAAAAGGCTACAAATTGGACTCCTCAACCCATAAGCTTAATTTAATAATTAAATATACTTTAAATACTACTCTTTAAATAATTAAAGTTCCACTTAATGAAACATTTAATTAATTTAAGAAATAAAAAACCATAAAACTCTTTTAACTCCTCAAAATAGTCAAACATTAAAATAATTCGACTCATAAAATATTAAAATCATTTATAAATATACTTTAAATACATTTATAAAATTCATAAAATTACGGGGGATTACAAATCTTGTATTTATTGTAGCTACATAAATCAAGGTAAGGAAAAAGAGAGTTTCGAAGTGGATCTTTTTATTTATTAAAGTAATCATAGGAGATCATGGTTGTGAGAGAGTATAAAATTATATGGCTTCAAGCCTCCAGCAAATGGAGTAAAGTAGAGTAAAATGAGAACAAAACTTTACCAAATAAAAATGAAGTTAAAATAAGAAGATATTTATAAAATGCACTTAAAAAAAAAAAAAAAGATAATTCTTAAAAAAATTAGAGGGAGTATTATAGACTCTGTCAAGTAAGGTGGTAGTACTCTCAAAAGGGGGTACAAGAGGACCGTTACTCGCCGGTGAGTTTTATATGATACGTGATCAGCACTAAAAATTTGAAATTATTAAAGCAAGAGAGATGAGCCAATCTCAAATCTCAAATACACAAATATTGAAAGTTTTGTTGGAAAAGAACAACAAAAAAAACTAAGACAACATACCAACTCAGTAAAAGAAATATAAAGATGCTTGACTAATAAAGTAATAAATGTAGACCTATTGTTGCCATCCACCATCACATGTATGGGTGGAGAGAAAAAGAGGTCATTTGTGAGAAAAATTATCTTGTAAAATTAAACTTCTAGAATTATGGCACTGCAACATGCACACAAGAACAAGATCAAGAAAGAGCGACAAGTCAATGGAGGAAAACCTTGCTAGCGATGACGGCGACCAATAGCATCCTTGCAACAATGCTACGTTTGTTGTTGTGCACACCCATTTTGATGGTTGGTGTTTTGGAGTCCTCTCGCTTTAGTTTGTGCTGCTCCTCACTCTTATACGTTAGTTTGTGTCAAATAGGTAATTTTTCAATAAAGGAACTATCCAAAGTTTATGCATGTAAGCCAAATTTTAACCATTTATCATAGTGAAATGTGAAATTTCTAAAAGTTATGCTTGTCTAATTTTTTTTTTGTGAACAAAGCAACCTTCATAAATACTTAAAACATGTCCTTACACTCCTTGAGATAAAAATCCATACAATAATCGGGGGCTGGGGAAACACCCTAGTTACATTACTACTAAAATCCATCTTACGGCACTGCTTAGCTATAACATCCGCGCATTTGTTATAGTTCCTACTACAGTGCTCAATCTTCACTCCCGGAAGCTTCTTCCACAGATTTCTGCAATGGTTCAAAATGCTCACATATTTGTTAGAGTAGTCGATCATCCCACAAATAAGGCTAACGCCAAGTTGACAATCAGAAAAAATACTCACATGCGTGAACCCATGGATGTTAGCAATATTTAAACCTTCATACACTACACTAATTTCAGACATGAGGGGGTCTATAGCATATGTAATAGCCTCATTTTTTTTTAAGATGATATCATTAAGATAAACGAGATACGTTAACATACTAATCAATACTAGATCAATTGCGTCTTTGAGGAATAAGAAAATCGTAAATAGTTCCTATGTCAAGTTTGTCTGTGAATCTGAATATTATATGTTGTTATGTGATTATAAATGCAAATTATGAGTTAAGATAAGTTATTTACGAATTACGTTAAGAACGTTGAACACTGTTCTGAAATTTTGAGACTTCGAGCTATTATCGGTATTGTGATTGAGATACTATGTAATTATGATTTAAGGGCTAAATGAGCCAAAATATCTTTATTAAGTTATAAGACATATTTTGAGGATTTAGGTTAGAGCTTAATTACAGAAGGTTAAGGATTAAGTAAAACCAGAAAATTTTGGAATACTCCAAAGCTGTGAAATGACGATTTTGCCCTCATTACTAAACCAAAATCGCGAGCTTGCCATTACCCGTTCTCTATATATATGTGCCAAAGGCCCTTGATTCATTTCATCAGATTTCATCTTACAAAAATACACCAAAATCCCTCATCATTTTCTCTCTTCTTCACGCCAGAGCTGGCGAGTTGTGCTGCTGTGGTTGGCAGCTTGTTTCCTTTGGGTTCTTGCCCTGAAACTTACATACAACTCTTTTCCTATACTCCTCAAGTTGATCTTCCTACTGGGCAATCATTAATTATGAGGTATCAAGTCAGTAGCATCAAAGAAACTCAAGGAAGGTAAGATGTAGCTGAATTGTAGTACTTATGAGGTTTATTAGATTGAAACTTGATTACTTTGGATTAATTGCTGAATTTTATGTTATGGATGTTCAATCTAAGGTCTTAGAAGGTTTCTGGAGGACAACTAAAAGTGGTTAAAGGATATTTAATTCCTAAACACAGGATTAAGGAACACAAGCTCCACCACTTAAACTTTGTTTCTAGCTTTGATCATGGAATTTGTTTGTGGAATTGTGAATACTTGGATTATGTTTGAATGAGTATAAAAATTGATTTGCATGTGTTTTCTTATGGAAGGTATTGTGTTAAAATCCTCTTGCATGTTAAGTTTCCTAAGACTATTTGAATAACCGAGTAAGAAGTGATTATCCATCTCTCTTGGGCTATGCTGTCGTGACTTTCCCTGCCAAATATACTCCCTTTGCACTCTGTTTTTCGCCTTGGTGTATCTTGAAAGTGGTAGATCTTGAAAAGTTATTGAATTTAGACCCAAAAATCACTCCATTTGGAGTTGTACATCAAAAGTTATGCTGTCCGGAAGTTGTTGTATGCTTAACAAGTTCTCTAAAAAATTTATCAATCCTTGCTATTATCTCGATTGCATTTTGATTAAAGATATTGTTGTGGGCTTGTGGCTAAACTTTCATGATATCCCCTTGCAACATTTATGTCTTGATTATCAAATAAACATTTGCTTCATCCACCTCATTTGAAAACGCAACCTCAATTCATTGAGTAAAAGAACACCTAAAACTCGATTCTTGCTTAATTGTTTTCTCGAGTTGATTAACCATGTTTCTTTGATTCATTAATTACCTTTAAATGTTGAGTACCTACTGAATGTATCCACTTATTTGTTTATCTACCTAAACCATAGCCAAGCATAAAAGTTTCGATATATATTCACACCTAAACCCCATATTTTAATAAAACACCGAAACCGTGAAATCGATCTTTTGTTTACTTGCGTGGAGTAGTCTTCTCATATAGTTAAGAACCTCTTGTGAAACCTATGCATGCTGCCAGATCTTGTTGATCGCTTTATTGACCGCTTTGGATAACCATGACGTCGTTTCCGATATCTTGTTATTAAGTCACTTCCCCAAAATAGTGGAACTTGGCATATCAAGCTTGTTTTACGAAACTTGTTTTGATAAGTTAAAGTTTGTTATGATGGTTGAAATAGTGATTATGAATAAGCATTTAAGTAAGTTATTTGAGTATAGTTATAAAAGTATAAATATTTCAGTATAAGTGTTTAAGTATAGTATTTCAGTATAAGTATTTAAGTACAAGTGTTGAGTATAAATATTTTTGTATGATTACAAGTTTTGTTTTATAAGGGGAAGTGAACAACATTTGTTGAGCGGGTTTGCTCATTATGTGTTTAGTTCGGGTATTGCTCCGGAGCGGGTATTGCTCCGTTATGTAGGGTCATGACCTAGAAGTCTTGCAACCGGAAATAAGAAAGGTGGGGAGACGTCCCTCAAAATTCATTCGTGTTCCTTCCCTGGAGTTATGCTTTGTTTGTGATAAGTATAAGATTATTATTTATGTTATATATGGAAAATAATGTGTGATATCTTGAGATAAATTCTTGGAAATTTCTCCAATATATGCAAAAGTATTTCTATGGAAGTTTACAGGAAAGAACCAATGTATTTCTGAGCAAGTGTTAACGTATTTCTGAATAAGAATAAACGTATCTCGTAAATTATGAGTTTATGCTTTGAGTATAAGAAACGATTGCATAATTTCAGCCACCTTATTATTTTTGGAATCGGTGAGACTTGTGTACTAGCGTAAGCTGACCTGTTTTGTTCTTTGAAGCTGTCCTGGTGGGGGCAGATTCATTTGTTTTGCAGGATTAGAAAGAATGATCGGATTAGCTCCTGTGTGCAAACGTGAGATCATGATCAATGTGTTTAGTCCGCTGCTATGAAATAATATGGTTTATATGATGATTCTTAGCAAGTTAAACGTGGGTTTCCAATTTGAAATCTTGGTACTCAAAACTTATTGTAATAACTATTTTATTATAACTTATTTTCGTATTACGCTTGGATACTATGAGACTTCCTACCTTTCCTTGGGAGGGAAGGTGCTGAAGTCCGCCCTAACAGTCACTCTAATTAGCAGCTTAACTTCGTAATTAGCAGTATTAGGTCTTAATTAAGCTGCTATTTGGAGCGGGCTGTTACAAGTGGTATCAGAGCAAAGGTTTTCGAAATCCGAAATCAAGTATTTTTGATCTGCAAGTTTTGAAAATAATAAGTAAAGAGTGTTTACACAGGTATTTCTTAAGAAAGGAAATTGAAACTAATTTCATATATATGTAAAAGTTTTCAAAACATCTGTGAACATGTGTGTGCGATTTTGTGTGTGCTATGTGATAATATGTGTATGAATGTATATATGAATGTAATTAGATTTTGGTGTAGAGGACACAACACCTATTTTGTTGTCGATAAATGGCAAGATGATGCGATGGACCATGCTAACTAGGCACTAGGTCACAGTCCAAGGTTGGAAAGAGGTTATGGATGCTTGTAAGAGCCACTATAGGCAACTTGGGACTTAAGCCGATGTGATTGGTGAGCCATGGCTAGTTTTCGTCCAATTTAATGGAGTTTGTTTAAATTGTATAGGAATACAGAAGTTGTTCAAGGTTATGATGTAATTATTTTCAATAAGGATAAGAGTTTGTTAAGGTTGAAAGTGTTATGGAAGAAACGGAGGCAAGATGAATCACCCTATGGAGCACCAGAGGGGGGGTTAGCCTACAATCCTTACTAAGGAACAATGTATAAATGTATAACTTGTGGAGAGAAAGACGGAGTGAAAAAAAATGGTTGTGTTATGATTTGTGTTTGTATTTCTTTTATGAATAAATTTATTGTGAAGTTATGAGGACAATCAGGAAAGAGAGTATGTATATATGCGGGTGTAAACTCAAAGAAGATACGTTGGTATTATTTAAGCAAGCTTTGTTTCTGCATTAAGCTAGTAGTGTGAATGGAGAGCTAGGGATTTAGTGTTACCAATTTATAAAGGAATGAGTGTTGAATGAGTAATATGGAATTAAGTTCAAACATTGAGAATTACACTAGTACAAAATCGTCAATTTGCGTCGGACCTGGGACCCCCATTTGCGTCGGACATAGGTCCGACGGCACAGGTCTCGTCGCAGATGATAGATACAGCATCTGCGTCGGATAAGACACGACGCAGTGAATTTACTTTTTGCGTCGGACCAAGCCCATAGTGCGACGCACATGACCCGTCCTCCCTTCCTGTGCGGCTCCCATCTGCGTCGCATGCAGAGCTACATGCGACACACATGACACACATTTGCGTCGCATGTAGCTGTGCAAGCGACGCAGATGTGGCTTGCTGGCCTTGATATGCGTCGGATGAAGTTACAAAGTCCGACGCAAATTAGGTAATTTGTATTAAAAAAAAAATTAAATCAAACAACAAAAAACACATCAAATCTGATCTGACAAATGCCCCAGTTTTCAGACTAAGTTTCACAATTAGATCAATTACAATATAAAAATTCAATTCAACAAAGTATGTAATGAAAATACAACAATGAAAAAATGGAAAAATACATAAAATATCTAAACTGACTAATCTAATACTTGTAACTTACACTGAGAGGAAAAAAATCCCTAAGTTCCGAGATCTAAAACTGAAAATATATAAAATATATGAACTTACCTCAATTGTATTGAACAAGTATGTAAAAAAAAAAAAATATGTAAAAACCGACTTTCAACAAAGATCGACGAACCGAACACTTTGATTTCTTCGGAATTCCTTCGATTTCGAAGTGTTGTGCGAGAATGGGGAGTAGACATTCAACTTTACAACACCAGATTCAAATACACAGAACAAAAAGTCCAGAAAAAATCTAAAAATCCATTAAAAGCAACCTTTGCATGGTGATACGATCTACACTTTCACCAGATCCAAATACCCAAAACAAGTTTTTCGACCTTGATGTCCATCATAGGGTGTGAAGCTTCTTCGCCGGCGCATGCATTTAAGAGGAGAGAGAAAATCAAACCCTTAGAATCCATTAAAATCGACTGTCAGCGAGGACGTCGTCGATGAAGCTTTGAGAGATTTGCGAGAAAATTCAGTTCTACTGCGACGAAATTCCTTGATAAAACGACTGCTGCAATGGTTGCTATCTCCTTCAGTTTATCACCATTGAAGAAACAAAAAGAAGAAACTTGAAGCTTCAACAAGTATCAGAAGACCCATTAAATCAGATGCCCCAAGTATTCGAGAAATCTCTTGCTCGAGCTTTTCATCGCCATTGGTGAGAAGAAGGAGAAGATGAAGAAGGGTAGAGTGAGAGAGAGAAGCGGTGAACATCATTGTACGTGTTATGAGAAAGATACAGGGAGCGAGGGAGAAGGAGAAGAGAGAGAGAGAGAGACGGCTGGTGGAATGAATCAGCAAGTGGAATTGTTACTTTGTTAGGTTTTAGAAAAAATGAAGCGGGATTTATCTACGTCGCACTTATAGCCCATGCGACGCAGATAAGCCCAAACCATTTTAAGCCTTGCATTTTTTATATAATCAGCCCAAATCATCTGCGTCGGATGGGCCATAGAGTCCGACGCAAATAACTTTTTGCATCGCACTAAAGAAACGTGCGACGCAGATAGGCCATCTTTTGCGTCGATTCCCTTTTGCATGCGACGCAAATGAGTCTTCTGCGACGTTTGTCCTGTTGTGCGACGCAGATGGTGAGACGCAAATCGTCATTTTTCTACTAGTGTTACTACTTTAAGTTATAGATTTAAGATTGATATAGATAATGAGTGTAAGTATTTGGAGTGTAAATGTCAGGTGGACAGTTGAATCATGGTATATTTATGTATGATAGGGTGATATGAAATAAAATTTATCAACCTACAATAATGATTATTGTCGTAGACAATTTGTTAGGATGTAATATGGTTATAGAGGTATAAGGTATCGGAACAGTAATTCCGGAAAAAACATATATCATTCTGGTATTATAAAAATCAATATAATTGTGATCGGAAATTTGTCAGATTAAAATTTTGGAGTCTATACGTCGGTTACAAGTACTTCGTGATTTGTTTTATGAATAGCTTGTATAACTCCAAGAACATATGTTGTATAGTTTGACTATGTTATGGGTATCTATTGTGAAATAAACTTGAATTCGAATAAGTTTTATGTTCCTCTTACATGTTTTGAAGTAAGAAAATCGTTTTGGAATATGGAAAATTTGAATATTACTAATTAGATGGGAATATATATATAATGGATTTGGCATATGATTTCCCCGAATAAGTAAGCTGAATATTGTCATGAAAAATAGGTGAAAGTCGGGCGATGCTTTGAGGAACTGAAACTCAAGAGAATTGGGTCTTACTCAACTATGGAGGACTCATATAATTGTGCTCAATAGTGAAGGCGAATAGAGCTGTAGCTAACGGGTTGTTGATTCTAGAATGTTGCAATTATGTATCTCCAGCTCGTTTTATTAAACTTCACTATGACAACTTGTATGTCTGATAGAGGAACGAGTTGTTGTAAATGATTATTTAGAGATTGGGTAATTGAGATAGCAGAGTCAAAGTCGCAGGTGGATTTAATGTTTTCCGATTTGGAGTTGTATAATATAATCTTGAGGATGTCTTGGCTGAGCAAAAACCAAGCGATCATCAAATGTTATTAGGTGAAATCACTAAGCAAAAATAGTATTATATAGCAGGGTGTGTCGTCAAGCTCAGAAGAACGGAGCAAAGTGATAAATGAAGATGGGTTATCAGAAGGTATTGGTTACGTAATTCAGAAAATAGAGAATCATAAGGAAGTGATGGAGCATGGGAAGAACTCCGGTGGTTAATGAGTCTCCAGATGTGTTACTCGAGGATTTGCCAGCATTGCAAATATATAAGGTGGTCGATTTTTTATGTAAGATAGATGTCAGGGGCTAAGCCTACCTCTAGAGCCGAGATGGCCGAATTAATGATGCAGTTAGAGGGTTGTAAGAAGATAACATTCGACCAATGTTTCACCCTCGGAGACGAATTAATGAAATTATGTAAAGATCATCGGCAGAATAATAAGATTTCAGTTAGGAATAGGAATTCATAATCTCGAATAGATGAATTATTCGATCAATTAAAAGGGAGCTGGGGTGTTTGAAAGTAGATTTAAGATCGGGATATTACTAGATGCACGTAACAAGTGAGGATATTTCAAAGCTGACATTTAGGATGAGTTGTGGTCATTATGAATTTGTGAAAACACCGATCGAGCTTAGTAATGCGCCAGTAGCATTCGTAAATACGATGTAGTGATATTTTAAATCTTATTAGACCAAATTATGACAATTTTCATAGATGATATTTTGGTATGTTCAAAGAATCAGGAAGCGCATCTTAAAGAAGTATTAAGAAAAAAATGAAGTTCAAGTGGTCGGAAAAATTGCAAGGAAGCTTTACAATAGTTGAAGAAAAGGTTAACAAATGCCTTAGTTCCAGCTTCGCCTTCGGGGACAGAAGGACTTAAAGTGTATATCCATATTTCTCAGGAAGGTTTGGCATGTATATTGATGTAACATCAGCGACTAACAGCCTATGCGTCTGGCTAGGTAGTAAAGCCATAAGAAAATTAATTTGCGCATGATCTAGAATGTAAGCAAAGGAATTTGCCTTAAAATTATAGAGGTTTTATTAAATTAAGTAACCTGGAAGGTTTATACTAATCATTAAAACTTAAGTAACATCTTTAGTTAGGAAGAGATGAAAGTTAGATAGCGAAGGTAGCTAGAATTGCTCAAGGATTATGGTGTAGACATTTAGTACCGCCGGGGAAGGCCGATAAGGTAGTAGATGCTTTGAACAGGAAATCTCGCCAGGGAAATGATTTCATCATTTCGATACCATGGGAGTATGTAAAGAGTAATACAATCGGAGTTGAATATGATCAAGAAAGGGGATTTACATGGAGAACTATCTGTTTTGTGATAAAAATATTCCTTTTAAGGAAATTTGAGCTAAGTAAGTGCAAAAATAAGTTTATCAAGGAAGTGAGGTTAAAGATAGAGGAAAAAGAGACAACAGATTTTTAAAGTATATGGTGACAAAAGAATATAATTAAATAAATGGGAAAATAGTGAGTAACGAGGGTTCAAATATAGGGAAAAAGAGATAGAGAATTCTAGAAACGCGCATACCAGTGCGTTCTCGGTTCATCACGAAGAGGACAAGATGACTCAGGATATAAATTTTTGGTGGAAAGGGTTGAAGCTAGATGTGCTGCAATATGATGCAAAATACTCAAATTGCTAGGGAATCAAGTTTAAGGGGAGAAGTTACATGAGAAAGCAAAGTATGTTATTTACATGTTGGAAGATATTACAAGCTCATATATGGGAGTAAAAGGGTTTATGGGAAGTTAAATTAGCATGCACGAAATTCTTATATAATAATACTTACCAATCGAGTATTGCTCCGTAAGAAGCCCTGTATGAATGTAAACATCAGACACTTATTAATTGGGATGACATGAGCACATGATTTCAGTAAGACTTGAGTAAGATCATGAAACTAAGAAGCAAGTGCGAGTAATTCGAAGAAAAAAGAAAATGAGAATAGCTTAGGTCATAAGTATTTAACCTTTTATTTCAAGAATTATGGTGGTTAACTTATTAAGACGCCGAGAAGTGGTTGTCATATTTTAGTTGTCAATTACCACCATATAAGCATTCCGAGTTCGACTATCAAGAAGCATGAGTTCCGAAATGTTCTATATATATATCGTTTCCTTTTTAAGTGGCTTATAATGAACAAAAATTAGTTTTGGGATTTGTTGTACTAAATTATTAAGATTCATTGAATCTCTTAATGGTTTCGTAATGTTCTCCTCTATATTACTGGAAGATGTTTTAGGAAATGATTACCTTACGAGATTTGGGCATATGCTATAAAAATCTTGGAACCTAGGGATATGAGTTTTGGGGAAAATGAATTTATATAATTGAAAGCAAGTAATGTTACCCAATGACTCTTTAAAAAAAAAGGGGAAAATATTATAAGCTAAACAATACTCTTGATTAAGGAACTCTGAACCGACCCTAGATCAGGAAGAACAACATGTGGGAACAAATTAAATACTCGAGATCAGTATCCTCAGTATTCTAAGGTACAATATAAGTTTCGAGACGAAACTTCTTTAAGGGAGGAAGAGTGTAATAGCCTCATTTTTTTTAAGATGATATCATTAAGATAAACAAGATACGTTAACATACTAATCAGTACTAGTTCAATTGCGTCTTTGAGGAATAAGAAAATCGTGAATAGTTCCTATGTCAAGTTTGTCTGTGAATCTGAATATTATATACTATTATGTGATTATAAATGCAAATTATGAGTTAAGATAAGTTATTTACGAATTACGTTAAGAACGTTGAGCACTGTTCTGAAATTTTGAGACTTCGAGCTATTATCGGTATTCTGATTGAGATACTCTGTAATTATGATTTAAGGGCTAAATGAGCCAAAATATCTTTATTAAGTTATAAGACATATTTTGAGGATTTAGGATTATAGCTTAATTATAGAAGGTTAAGGATTAAGTAAAACCAGAAAATTTTGGAATACTCCAAAGCTGTGAAAAGACGATTTTACCCTCATTACTAAACTAAAATCGCGAGCTTGCCATTACCCATTCTCTATATCTATGTGCCAAAGGCCCTTGATTCATTTCATCAGATTTCATCTTACAAAAACACACCAAAATCCCTCATCATTTTCTCTCTTCTTCACGCCAGAGCTGGCGAGTTGTGCTACTGTGGTTGGCAGCTTGTTTCCTTTGGGTTCTTGCCCTAAAACTTACATGCAACTCTTTTCCTATACTCCTAAAGTTGATCTTCCTACTGGGCAATCATTAATTTTGAGGTATCAAGTCAGTAGCATCAAAGAAACTCAAGGAAGGTAAGATGTAGCTGAATTGTAGTACTTATGATGTTTATTAGATTGAAACTTGATTACTTTGGGTTAATTGCTGAATTTTAAGTTATGGATGTTCAATCTAAGGTCTTAGAAAGTTTCTTGAGGAGAGCTAAAAGTGGTTAAAGGATATTTAATTCCTAAACACAGGATTAAGGTACACAAGCTCCACCACCTAAACTTTGTTTCTAGCTTTGATCATGCAATTTGTTTGTGGAATTGTGAATACTTGGATTATGTTTGAATGAGTATAAAAACTGATTTGCATGTGTTTTCTCATGGAATATATTGTGTTAAAATCCTCTTGCATGTCAAGTTCCCTAAGACTATTTCAATAACCGAGTAAGAAGTGATTATCCATCTCTCTTGGGCTATGCTATCGTGACTTTCCCTGCCAAATATACTCCTTTTGCACTCTGTTTTTCACCTTGGTGTATCTTGAAAGTGGTAGATCTTGAAAATTTATTGAATTTAGACCCAAAAATCACTCCATTTGGAGTTGTACATCAAAAGTTATGCTGTCCGGAAGTTGTTGTTTGCTTAACAAGTTCCCTAAAAAAATTTATCAATCCTTGCTATTATCTCGATTGCGTTTTGATTAAAGATCTTGTTGTGGCTAAACTTTCGTGATATCCCCTTGCAACATTTATGTATTGATTATCAAATAAACATTTGCTTCATTCACCTCATTTGAAAACGCAACCTCAATTCATTGAGTAAAAGAACACCTAAAACACGATTCTTGCTTAATTGTTTTCTCGAGTTGATTAACCATGTTTCTTTGGTTCATTAATTACCTTTAAATGTTGAGTACCTACTGAATGTATCCACTTATTTTTTTATCTACCTAAACCTTAGCCAAGCATAAAAGTCTCGATATATATACACACCTAAACCCCATATTTTAATAAAACACCGAAACCGTGAAATCGATCTTTTGTTTACTTGCGTGGAGTAGTCTTCTCATATAGTTAAGAACCTCTTGTGAAACCTTTGCATGCTGCCATATCTTGTTGATCGCTTTATTGACCGCTTTTGATAACCATGACGTCGTTTTCGATACCTTGTTATTAAGTCACTTCCCCAAAATAGTGGAACTTGGCATAGCAAGCTTGTTTTACGAAACTTGTTTTGATAAGTTAAAGTTTGTTATGATGGTTGAAATAGTGATTATGAATAAGTATTTAAGTAAGTTATTTGAGTATAGTTATAAAAGTATAAGTATTTCAGTATAAGCGTTTAAGTATAAGTATTTCAGTATAAGTATTTAAGTACAAGTGTTGAGTATAAATATTTTTGTATGATTACAAGTTTTGTTTTATAAGGGGAAGTGAACAACATTTGTAGAGCGAGTTTGCTCATTATGTGTTTAGAGAGGGTATTGCTTGCAAGCGGAAATAAGAAAGGTGGGGGGACGTCCCTCAAAATCCATTCGTGTTCCTTCCCTGGAGTTATGCTTTGTTTGTGATAAGTATAAGATTATTATTTATGTTATATATGGAGAATAATGTGTGATATCTTGAGATAAATTCTTGGAAATTTCTCCAGTATATGCAAAAGTATTTCTATGGAAGTTTACAGGAAAGAACCAATGTATTTCTGAGCAAGTGTTAACGTTTTTCTGAATAATAATAAAAGTATCTCGTAAATTATGAGTTTATGCTTTGAGTATAAGAAACGATTGCGTGATTTCCGCCACCTTATTATTTTTGGAATCGGTGAGACTTATGTACCAGCGTAAGCTGACCAGTTTTGTTCTTTGAACCTAACCTGGTGGGGGCAGATTCATTTGTTTTGCAGGATTAGAAAGAATGATCGGATTAGCTCTTGTGTGCAAACGTGAAATCATGATCAATGTGTTTAGTCCGCTGCTATGAAATAATCTGTTTTATATGATGATTCTTAGCAAGTTAAAAGTGGGTTTCCAATTTGAAATCTTGGTACTCAAAACTTATTGTAATAACTATTTTATTATAACTTATTTTCGTATTACGCTTGGATACTATGAGACTTCCTACCTTTCCTTGGGAGGGAAGGTGCTGAAGTCCGCCCAAACAGTCAATCTAATTAGCAGCTTAACTTCGTAATTAGCAGTACTAGGTCTTAATTAAGTTGCTATTTGGAGCGGGTTGTTACAGCATAGCTTTGTTTCCCGAATCCCATAACCCATGACCCATCCTGGTCTCTAACAACACCACCCATGCCCATAGTTTCGATCTTATGCGAAAAGGATGCATCAACATGGATGATTATACCTCGTGCCCTGAAACTATGGATTTGGGGGATAGGAGAGTTGTTGGACAAAGCATAATTGTTAATCGACAAGATACGATTTTGAGCAAGGGTGACAGCCTTATAGATTAAATTAGTAGCCCGGGAGGGCTTAGCGCCCCTACGACTACATTCATTTCTATCCTTCCAAATTTCATGGCACATGTAGGGGAAGAGTATTTTCCACTCTATATCTTTGAATTGGAACTCTATATCCATGTTAAACTGAAGCCATTCCATCAAGGGGATTGATAACGGGGGACGAGGGGTTATACTATCCCAAACGGATTTGGAATGGGTGCATCCGCAAATAACATGGTCCGAATTCTCAATCCCAATGGAACATCTAGGACAATAAGAATCAGGAGTTATACATCTAAGGGCTAAAAGGCTTTTATGAGGGATACGATCAAGCATAAGGAGCCAAAAGAAAATTTTTAATTTAGGTTCCATCGAGCTTTCCCATATCCAATCAAGATTGATTTAAGGCAGATCTAAGAGAGACTCATATGCCATGGAGAGTGAGAATCCTTTCACATTGACACAATGAGGAATGCGCATGTCTTCTAGGTCGTCTAGGAGCGGAAGGGGAATGCTCTATATATGGTCCTTACACATTGATGGTAATTCTATAGATAAACTGGTAAAGTCTCATTGGTCCCCCCTAATGAGATCTCTCACCTTCATGTTTTCCTCCTCTTCCTGAATTGGTCCATAGACCAATTTTCGAAGAGGCCCACAACCCAACCAATTATCATCCCACAAGTTAATATTTCTTCCATTACCAATGATCCAAGAATTATGACCTCCTAACACATCCCACCCTCGACCTATATTTTTCCAGAGATTGGAGCCACTACTAAACTTTGTTATGTACTCTTCATGGACATATTTTGATCTTATGCATTCTTGTGCAAGGTTCGAAGGTCCCTGAGAGAGTTTCCATCCAAGTTTTGCCATATAAGCCTTATTCATAAGCGACTGGGCTCTTATCCCCAAACCCCCACAGGAAGTAGGAGTAAAAGTTTTTTCCTTACTCACAAGGTGGAGCTTCTTTCTTTTCACAATATAATCCCCCATAGGAAGTTATTGCTAATTTGGTCAAGATCTTTAAGAGTGGCAGCAGGGAGATACGTCGCTTGCATATAGTAAGCAGGAATTGGGGATAGAGTGGACTTGATGAGACATAGACGGTCAGCCTTAGAGAGAAAATGAGTTTTCCACATAGCTAACTTAGCTCTAACCTTATCAACAACGAATTGGACCCGGGCTCGATTTGGACGTTTATGAGATATTGGTAAGCCCAGGTATGTGCCTAGGTTATCGTTTTCCAACACCCTAACTGTCTCGTGGAACAGATGCTTGTGTTCTGGGGAAGTATTAGGGAAGAAGATGAGTTTGCTTTTCAACTCATTTATCTTTTGACCCGAATTCTTGCAAAAAGTTTCTAGAGTATCCCTGGACCGCGAAGGTTGTACTTTCATCGACACGCCCAAATAGTGACAGGTCGTCGGCAAAAAGCAGGTGATAAATGGGAATTTTCTTTCTCCCCACCCAGAAAGGGGTCCAAGTTTTCTCATCACATATTGCCTGAATGGATCTAGTGAGAGCCTCGAGGCAGATATTGAAAAGGTATGGCGACATCGGGTCCCCCTGACGAAGTCCTCTCGAATGCAGAAAGGAGTCAGATTTCCTCCCATTTACTATAATAGCAAAAGAGGCAGAAGAGACACAGTTCATAATGAAATTGACCGACGATTGGTTTAGGTTACACAGACTAAGGCATTCCGTGACAAAACTCCATTCTACCCTATCATAAGCTTTCTCCAAGTCTATTTTTAACGCAAATCAACCCCATTTCCCTTTCTTCTTATTCATAGAGTGAAGGACTTATGAGGCTACAACAAGATTAACATCGGCCCCACTCCCTTTAATAAAGCTATTATGGTTTTGGGAAATCCACTGAGGGATGAGGCCTTTCAACCTGTTTACCACAATTTTTGTGACTAGTTTGTACAATGTGTTGCACAAACTAATAGGTCTATACTTCTTAATAGTCTGAGGGGAAGGTTGTTTAGGGATAAGGCAGATCAGGGCCTGACTTAAGTCGTCCGGGATCCGTCCCTGGCGGAACCACGTTTGGATGTTTTCACAAGTGGCCTGATCAAGGGTACTCCAGGCATGCTGGAAGAATATTGGATGAAAACCATCCGGACTCGAGGCTTTCAAGGGTTTCATACCGAACAACGCAAGTCGAACTTCCTCAGGAGATGGGGTATGGCTAATGTCATGGGTGGTGGGGTCCCAGGTTTAGTCGGGTATGGCCCTACTGCAGTTATCTTGCTCAGAGGTGTAAAGGTTACTATAGAAAGTCCAGATATGATCTCTAGTAGCGGGTTGGTCAAGTATATCATTTCCTATCTCATCTCTAAGACAATGAATGCGATCTCTACTTCTTTTTATTAGGACAATCTTATGAAAGAATCTAGTGTTTCGCTCCCCTTCCCCCACTATATCCAGTCTGCTCTTAGTCCGCCAAAGCTATTCTTCTTGGTCAAGGTGTAATATCCTAAAAACTTAACCATGCTTAGTCAACTAATTAGTTATAATTACCACTAATTTGACTAAGATTTAAAAAATTTAAATTACCATGATAAACATAAATTATTAGTTAATGTAAAAAGAGTTAATTATTTTTAGTTACAAGATAACATAAATGAAAAAGGTTGATCCTATTCTTTTGTTTAACCCATTAGAAAAAAAAATATTAGAATTATATTTAACTATCACCAAGCTACGTACAAGTGTGATAAAAGTTGAAACAATGAACAATTTTCTGATTTCATGAATTAAAGAAAAAAAAAAAAAAAAATTTAAAAGAAGTTGACTTGTTTCTTCCTCCAACTTCATTTCTTCCTCTTCTATGGCAAACAAATGGCAAACATGCTCAAACTTGCTCAGCTTTCTCTCTGCCCAAGCCAGTCACACCTTCATCTAAGTCAAAATTTTAGCAGACATGGTTCCCAAAACCTCCAACTCCATCAGAAATCCATGGTTCCAATGCATGTTTTGCCGAAAACCCCACAACAAAACTCATGGTTTTAGGCTCCAACCATGGCTATAAATAGCCACCTTTTCTTAAGCACACTCACAACTTTTCATTACTCCAGTCCTTCCTCCCTCAAAGCTCGTCGGAAACAACCAGTTTTAGAAGGCCCCAAAAGCTCCTCCTCACTCTCTCATCTGTTTCTCGGGTTGCGAAGCCCAGCCGCCACCGCAGCAACGTTGTGCTGCACCTTGCTGCCATCATCCTCCGCTCCCCTCTGCCGCCTTTAGTCACCTCAGCGCAGCACCACCGCCAATGCCCTGCAGCAGCCCGTCGCCCCTGTTTCCCTTCTCCTCTTTCTCTCGCGTTGCTTCGTCTTGCTCGCTGCTCGTGCGGAGCTTCACCGCTCGAACCGCTAGCTTCGTCGCATGTCCTCTGCCGCGTCGTGCTCCAGCCTTGGCTTCCCAACTCGCCGGAGTTCGAACCCTCCCCTGCGTCGCGTTGTCTTCGCTGCTCCAAGTAGAGCAGAGGTAACCACGTTTTCTTGCTTCTTAAATTCTAATTTCTTTGTTTGTAATGCATGCTAAATTTATCTCTTGTTTAGTCATATTAGTTTGGGCCTATGATAATCCCATTAGAGTTAAAGCTAAAGCTAAGTGTTGGGCTAAGAGATGAAACTGATTTGTGGATTAAATTGATGATGTTAGGCTAATGGGTTAAATTAAATAGTGATTGATTATTACACTTGTTATAAATTAAGACCTTTGTTCATGTAATTAAATATTTAACTACAACTTGTTAAATATGGTTTATGTACTTGATATTTTGATTATTCAACTATGACCTTAATATAAGAAGCTTAATATGATTTTATGGATTAATTAATTAAAGGCCTCGAATAATTGTAGATATGTAGTTGATTAATTTAAGTATAAGCTATAATATTGTTGGTGCACTAATACTCATGTCCATTTATAATATTTAGTTAACTTGTTTTGTCAATACAATATGACTAAGTAATATTATGGAAAATCGATGGACTAAATGATAATAAACTTGTTTAATAATTAGTTTAATGAGAAGCTAATGTGATAAGTATAGTTTAATTAATAATGACTATGGACCCCTTTTATAAAAACTTTTAATTAGATTTTTATGGTGAAGCTAAAGGCTTTAATTTAGTAATATGTAAGATAAGATTTGTAGTAGACGATTAGTTTATGTTAACCTTGGACTCACATGGTTCCTACTTTAACATAATCAAACTTACCTATAACTAAATGAAGTAGTTATAATATCGAGTTATTATAGTACGAGTTGTAATTATAAATGGTTAATAATAATGGAAATGTGAAAGAACATGTATTTAATTACTCCACTTATTAGGAGTCACTTTAAAAGGATCTTCTTATGAATTAAAACAATAAGTATGACATTATAAGAAGGATAATGACGACATGATGGATTTTATGACAATGATTTACTTAATAAGCTCTGATAATAAGGCATAAAGCTAAGTTAAGTAATTAAACATTTATTAATATCACTATTCTTGACTAGATTAAGAGGATAAAGGATATTACAAGTCTCCCCCGCTATCAAGTTGTTAAGCAGGAATTCAGGTAACGTCTTCTGCTAACACCCGCACTTCCCTTCCAACTATGTTTCATATGATGCTTTTATGAAATGTTTATGCAATGTTTTATATGGTGTGCGGGATATGAAATGTTTATCTATGTAAACGATGTTTATTAAATGATTTGATGCTATGAAGTATGACGACTTTGATATGATCATGATTACGATGATGTTTTATGATTACGATTAAGATTATGTAATGTAATTATGATACGCAAAAGAAATGAAACACGATAAAGTTAAGAGAAAGAGTCTTAAGTTGTGTCGGGTCGTGCACGTACCTTCTGGCGACAACGCCACCTTCCGATGGGGGACAACGTCCTCGGTGGCACCCGCATTATGGCATTACGCCACCTTCCGATGGGGGACAATGTCCTCGGTGGCTCAGCCTTCTGTTACTATTGGCATTATATGCCACCTTTCGATGGGGGATGAATATCCTCGGTGGCTTTTGCCTTCTGTTATGATTTATGGCATTATATGCCACCTTCTGATGGGGGACTTATGTCCTCGGTGGCTTTGCCTTCCATTGAACTCAATTAACTAAAGAAAGTTTCCTGATAATAATTATGTTAATGAATGATGATAACGATAATGATAATGACAACCTGAGTGGTTCTTAAATTCTTGATTTGAAGTGCATGTTTATGAAATGGTTTGACCATATTCTCTTCTCCCTGTTTGCAACTAAAATGAATTGAAATGCTTTTACGATGTTAGAGTAGTAAGTTACTGAGCCTCGGCTCATGACGTTTTGTTTTTCTGTTTTAGGTATGCTTATGAAGATGGGAAGGCGTAGTAGTAAGGAAAGATTAACTTTAGATTATGCAACTATGACGGTTATGTATTAAGTTCACTTACACTAACATATGAAACTTTAGCTATGTTTAAGTCATTAGCTATGATTATTATAATATGTTTAGTTTTATGAAGAGAATGTTGCCTTGTACCTTCCGGATGGTAGGTACGGCAGTGACGCTTCGACTAAGTTAGGTCTTCCGCTGCTAATGATTGATTAATTAATCTAATAATGATGCTTAGGAGTCGAGGCGTTACACAAGGAGATCCATCAGTTCAGATTGGAGGACAGTTTCGAGCTGTTGGTGGAACCTAGAGAAAGGATTATCTTGGAGATAAGTCTGCGTACTTTTAAGTCTTGCAACAATTTTCCTTTTCCTAGCATAAACGTTTCTGAAAGTCACCTGGTTCCACTCAGATAAAGCTACCCTAGTATTGTCCAGTAATTCGCCTAAATCCATACTGCTATTCCAAGCACAATTCACCACCTCCAGGTAGCTTCTATCCAAGGTCCACATAGGCTCGAACCTAAACGGTTTAGGGCCCACCGGGGGATGGTTGCTAGACAAATTCAAAAGGAGGGGGAAGTGGTCAGAAGTGACTCTAGGAGGGTGCCAAAGGTTATAGTCCGGGAACGATTGGAGCCATTCACTATTTGCCCAACCTCTATCTAACCTCTTATATATGAGGTTATTATTCCTTCTATTAGTCCAAGTGTATTTAGGTCCATTAAAACCAATATCCAACAAGTTACACGCATTCATAGTATTAGCATATAGGGCCGCCCTAGATTGAGAGATTTTATGACCACCAAGCTTTTCATTTTACGAAACAACTTCATTAAAGTCCCCTAAGATCAACCAAGGTGTCGAAACGCTAGCAGCAAACATTTTAATATCTTTCCATAAATTCTTCCTAACATGCAATTTAGGGCTAGCATATATTGCAGAAAAGAAAAGAGAAATGGAGAGAACGGACCTGGATGATGCCATGCACTCCTTGAGTACCTTCTCTAAGAGGGTGGAAATCAATGGTGTGCGAGTTCCAAAGGAGAATAATAACCCCAACAAATCCGAGGGGCTCAATGAGAAACCAAGAGTCCATACCCAAACCACTCACAAACTATCCGTCCTTTCCTGAGACACCCAAATTTCAACGAGCACAACGAGGGAGGGGAAATGTTGTTGCATAAGCAACCTATAGTTCGAGACAAAAGAGGGGCGGGCTATGCCGCGGACATTCCAAAACATGATAGTCATTTCTCTAAAGAGGTTGGGGTGTGAAGGATTTTCTATAGAATACCCTCGTTTCCTGTTGCCCACGGATCGGCTTCTATGCCGGTTTCGGGACATGTCCAAATCCTCCGATGTGGCCAAAGAGCCATCTCGACCTCTCGCGGGTTTTCTTCTCCCTCTTGCCTCTTCCCAGGTTACTGTTATCCCGAGTTGTTTCATTGGGCGTTGGAGCCTGACTAGGATAACTGCATACGTGTTGCTCATGGATGTGGCTCGAAATGGCATGGTTTTCAATAGCACCACTGACCTGATCAAGGGACGGAGGGGGGCCGAGTCCAACCACGGCCCCAGGTTCATCAGGAGATTCCGGTCCTCGGTTTCCTCTACCACCTCCCGTTGAAGAAACCATTGAATGAATAGCTTGAACAGAGGGGGAAGGTGGGCAGTAACTTGGAATTGTGGTATGTGAGGGATCATGATCTCTGAATTCGCATATATTATAAGGTTTTTGTAGACTTCGGGATTCAGCTTCGGGTTTAAAATCAGGGCCTTGACCTCCTTCAAGCTTATGTCCGAGTAGACATTCGGGTCCTCCGGGTGGGGGAGGAGGAAATCGATGTATCCCGGATTTAGCTCCGACATCAGCGGCCTCACCGGCGTGGCAAACAGTAGGGACTGACAGTCCCTCTCTATGACAATTCGGGGGGTGGTGGAGAGAGGGGGGGTGGAGTTGAGGATAGGGACACCTAAATTACATCTTGGTTATTCATGGTGCTGGAGAATTTGAGAGGGAAGAGGTTCAAGATCTTTTTTCTGGGTTTTAGAGTTAACTTGGGACGAATATATAGCTGGATTAGGGGGATGTTGCGTGGATTGAGGTTTTTGGTTAGAAAGATTTTGCCGAGGAACCTGCAAATCCCCATTTTTGGGCATAGATGGAGAAGCAGGTAGCCCCCTAGAAGGAATACGTTTCATGTTGTGAATGGGGGAGGTACAGTTTTGCAGAGAAGAAGCTTCAGTATCCGAGGTTTCAAGATCTTGGAGAGATAAAAACTGATTTTGGATTGTCAAAACACTGCCAGCCGCCAAGGATATTCTTATGAGTTGTCACATCATCATTAGTGCTTGCAACCGCCTGATCCAGTTGACTCCCCTCCTTTTTCTTAGGGGTCCATCTGGCCTTCTTTATTTCTACTGTGTTTTTAAAAGGCCCCTCATGTAACCTTTGGGCCCCACCCTTCCCTTTGGATTTGACTTTTTCCCAGCCATCATTGTTGGGCACATACCCGACATTTCTTCCTATCATCAAGGTCTGCCGAGGTTGTGCGGGGCAAGATTTTTTTGAGTGCCCTATTTTTTGACAGAAGTTGCACCACCAGGGACCCTCGGCAACAACTAGGTCTTGGCTGAAACCTCCGATTCATGCAACTTTCGGCATGGGTTTCTAGTCGTCAACCAACGTACAGATTGCCGCGAATCTTCGCCTTCCTCCTTCGAGGGAGTGCCAATCGATTTTAATGGTTTTCCCCACACCATTTCCTATCTTCTCCAATACATCTCTCCTATAAAATTCCAAAGGCAACTCCGGTAAATGGATCCATATTGGGTATTGATTAATCGATGCGGAGGAGGGTTGAAACCCTGGTACCCAAGGTTGAACCTAAATCATGTGGCCCAAAATGAACCACGACCCCTCAGCCATAATCGAAGATTTCTGGGTTCCTGAACTACACGAAACACTGTAAAAGCTTTTACCCAGGGCTACTAGTTCCATCTTCCCCGTCCATTTCCACATTTTCTCCAACTCTTTACGAAGGAAGTCATGAGAGAAAGACTTACCTAACACTTTAACAATTATCGCTGTTTCCCAAGGCTTTGAGAGTTCCGCATACTCTTCCTTAGAAATGGGGATAAATATATCATCCTCTTTAAGAGGGTAAGACAATTCAGTAGCAAAAGGAAGGACAGGTTGTTGCAGGGGGATGGCATGGGGCATTAAATTCCCTGGTTGACTAGGATTTCCTTCAGCCAAAGCCTTCATAAATGACTGGGGTTTGATAATTACATGGGAAAGTGGGTAGGGGGTGGGGGTTGAGCAATAAATGTGTTGGGTCAGGGGGTCTGGGGCAGGGCGGAAGGGATGGCGCGGTTTGCGAGGTAGGACTCTCAACTTCTTGAGCATCTCCTGGATTGCAGTCGGAGTGCAGGCCGGCTACGGACTCTAGTGCCGTGAGGGCGGGGGGGTTTGTTGAGGGGTTTTTACTCTCTCTTTCACTAGACATTGTGGACACCACCGGTGTTTTTCGTCTCCCCAACTGAAAGCAATATGCTTGTCTAATTATTATAAGTAAAAAAATATTAAATGGATATGTTCTTGAATATATCATCTTAGAGATATTTATACATAGAATAGGATAAATCACCGATTAATTAATTACCATCTTTAAAATAGTATGATTAGCTAAACCTTTTAACCTTAAAGTTTCGATTAATTAACTTGAAAATTATGTCAATTATATATAAAACATATGAAAATGTTAATACAAGAGAAGGACCACATTGAGTTAAGTCTGAATTGACTCATTAAGTCATTATAATGTTTGTTGAGTGTTGTTGTACGTTAGGTTCTTTTAGTAATTTTTGCTCGTTGTAGATCCCATTATTAGATCATATAAAAAATTACTATTACTAGTTAATGATATATATCACCAAATATACGAGGAGTCACCATAAGGCTAGTTGCAAATTAGTAAATTTAAGTACTTTAATTTGCTGGCCACAAGTTTTGCCAAGTGCTAAAGTACATCATAACAACTTAACAAGATCAAGCAAGCACTTTTCAACTATTATTAACAATTTATTTGCAGCACAGAGGCATAGATATATATAGATAAGCTTCACGTCACGAAAAGGAACAAAAATAAAAAAACAATAGATAAGCTTTGCAGGCTTAAGTAAGCATGAAGTGGTCCAAACAAAGACTGTGTATCTAGATAACTAGATGATACTATTATTTATGTACAAATGGAAGAGGAATGAGTCAGCTTACTAGATAGAGTTAGTGCTAACTAATCCGAAAACATATGGTCCCATACAAAACCTTTGTGCTTAATGATTTGCATGGACCACCTTAACAATTTTGAATAATTGTAATTTGTGTAGTCCTCTTGCACACAACAGTAATACAGTATACACCTTGTTGCATGATAGTCGATAAAGATAAAACTTCTTTTTTTTTTTTTTTTGACATCCAAGAAAAAGATAAAACTTCTTGGTTCTTGTAAGATTTATGATTTTTCTGTAGTTTGACGGAACAAATCTATTTATTTTTTGTCATGTTGGGTAACAGCTTTTGAAGTTCTGATCAAGTTAGAGTTAGATTAAGCAGGCCAGTGGCGTTTTTAAACATATTAGAAATTTATGCTAATTATTAAAATTAGTCTTAAAATATAGAATTATTATGCATAAGTTTCATACATAAAATCATATTATATAAATACTTATTTTATTATCAATCTTCACAAATCACAAAGCCCGTTAGTACTTAATTAGAATATGAAAATTAGGACAATGTAATAACAAACTAATTTCGAGATCCTCTTAAATGAGGACCCTGTGTTATAGGTCCCTTTGTACGCCCTCATCAACAATTTTGAAACTAAGAGTAAAAGATGTTCGGAGAAGTAACTTTTTAAGGTAATTTTTCATGCATGGTTAGAACAGCATTTGAAAAACTTTTAAGATAAACTTAAGACATATTTTTTAGGATAGCTTTTGAAAGTAGAATACAAGTCATTATGTATTTCTTTATTGATCGATTAACCCATTTAATTAAACGGGTTAGGTTCAGGTTGACATTTCCGACCTGAAAATGACCTGCTTTGACCTTATTAACTTAAACATATAGAAAATTCTCGAAAAAATATATTGAGAAATCTAAAATTTGGTTAATAAAATATAAAATATCGATAAAATAGGTCATAATTATTAGAAGAAACTCTATACATGTATACTTTCAGTAGTGAACTTCCCCATTTAGATTTTTAATAAAATAGTTGTTTTAAATATAATGATAATTATGGTTAAATGGGTTAAACAGGTTATACGAGTAACCCGTTTATTAAATAATAATGGGTCGGGTCAGGGTTGAGTTTTCAACCTGTTTATTAAATGGGTTAGGTTTGGGTTGAGGACTTTTTACCCATTTATCATCGACCCGAACACGAACCCGACTTGATTACTTTTGTCGAACAAGCCTTTAATAAAGTTATAAGACTCCCTAGATTAATTGTAATTTTGGATACCCATCTGTCTAAGACCCACTTCTAATTCCTTGAGTGTGTAAATTTTGTTTTACATGTCAAATATTAGCTATCAACATATAGGTGAAGATATATAGGAATTAAAAATAGATCAGAATAATAAATAGGCGGGTATTATAATTTGTGATATTATAAAAACAAAAACCTATGCATTCCAAAAGTTGGAATCATCAACTACTTTCATATGATGTAGTAGATAGTTCTCTTAGAAAAAAATTGTAATATATTGTTATAACTAGGGATGGTAATGATAATGGATCTTGGACCAGGTCTAAATCCGTTTTATAGGATTTGGAGCCTTGAAATTTTAGATCCAGCGGATCCGAGTCAAATTTGGATACATGATACGGCGGATCGGATTTGGATCTGGATCTCATTTTAGAGATCCAGATCCGACCCGTGGATCCCTTTCTCTTGTGAAATATATTAGCACATGTATACTTTTATGGTAATTAAAATAGTCTTATAATTGTTTCTATGTTGTAAAATATAAAATGAACTAAGTGATTGATAATTCTTTTTAGAATAATAAGAATTTTTAGGTGTTTTTAATTTTTTTTCAAGTAAAAAAAGATTATTATATGGATCCTCAGTGGATCCGCGAATCCACTAGATCTAACTTTTTTGGATCCAGCGATTCCGGGTTGGATCAGATCCAAGTATAATATAATACGGACTTGGATCTGGATCCACTAAGATTCAGTCTAGATTCAACCTGTTGTCATCCTTAGTTATAACTTAGGTACTTCTCCACAAAAAGTTTGTTAGGCCATTCAAATCGTATAAATTATTTTGCTAGGCCATCTAAGTGAATTTTTAACATGTTAAGCCACCCAAATAATATGAAATAGTTTGCTAGGCCACCCAAGTAGTACAAATTATTTTTGCTAGGCCATCCAAGTCAAATTTTGACTTGTGAGCCACCCAATTAACGTGAAATAGTTTGCTAGGCCACCTTAGGAGGAGAGTGATGATCATTCTCCTATATGTGAGTGGTATAAAATTTACAATTTTTTGTCATTATAATTTTTTTACAAAAATAAAAATTAAATCATTTCATCCTCAGAATATCAAAACTAGTAAAGTATCCTCAACATCAAGAAAATCAACAACAAATTGACCAGTAGACGTAATATTGTAGATTAACTTTACCCCATAAAGAAAACATTCACTACACCATGAATACCAGCGTTACTAGCCTCTTCACCTTTTAAATTACAAACTAGTATTTTACCCCTAGTGATGCCTTAAGTCAGTTACAATAAACAAATATTTTTCGAATTTTTTGTCCATTAAGAAATTGAAATATTCACGTCATTACGTGATAAGTAAAAAAATCTGAAATGTTTGAGTTTGAAAATAACAGCTTAAAAAGAATTGTGGTAAGATAATATAACATCAATAGTCTCTTGTTAGTTACGTAATAAGTGTTGGTTTGGTTGACAGGAATTTATGTAGGCAATGAAAATTCCCATGATTTTCTCATTTGGGAAGTTGTTTGGTTGACAGGAAGTTGAGAAAACGGGTGCAATGAAAATTCCTTGGGAAACTGAAATTCCCACAAAATGTGGGAATTCAATTACCCAACCCCCCCCTCTGGTCAATCAGAATTTATGGAATCGCAAATTCCTTGATGTTAACCAAATAAATTTTGGCCATTTCCTAGGAATTACATAAGGGAAGTAATTTCCTAGGAAATAAAACTTCATACAGGAATTAAATTCCCATGTATAACAAACGAGCACTAAGAGTATTAGAGATGTATATACTTGTTTAAGTCTTTTTAATTAAGTAAAATTATTAAAGACTTTATCATATTGTATTTGAAACACTAGACAATAAATCCATAGTGTATTGATGGTTAAGCTCTTACTTTTCATTTCAAAGGTCACGTGTTCGATTCCTTGCAATTATACAATATTTATATATTTTTTAATTGAGGGGTACACATGGACATAAAGCATTTGCATTTGCATTTGCATTTGCATTAGAAATTTGAGGGGGGAGTGCCACGTGGCACGTCGGCTTCCTTAGGCACGCCTTTTAATATATTTATATAGATCAAAGAATCATCTTCTTTAATACTTCTATCATCATCATCATTATTTAATATCTCATTATCATCAATACAAGTCATCTAAATCACTAACTACCCATAGTGATCGTGATTGACATGATGACATCGATGGTAAAATACATATCATCTTTAATTATACTATCCTGTTTGAAGATTTTGAATTTCTCAGAGATATAGATACAAAACAATTTTATTTTGCAATAGTTCAAAATAAAAATTCATAACAAATGTAGTTTAATTTCCTTTTTTTTTTTTACTTTAGAAAAAGAAACTAAATTGTCGTAATAAAATGTTATGTAAAGAAAAATGAAATAGATAAAAGAAAAAAAGAGATAGTGAGTGTCATTTTGCACTCAAAGTGGCTTAGCAAATTCTTTTCTTATTCCCACTTGAATGGCATAACAAGTTTTTTCTTCCTATTTGGATGGCTTAGCAAGTCAGAAATTTATTTGGATTGCCTAGTAAAACAATTGGTACCACTTAGGCACTTAGGTGACCTCACAAGACCTTTGTAGATATTTCTCTATGTAACGATTATCATTTAACTTAATAAAAAATTATGTAGTTATTTTATCATATAGCAAAATGTCAGGTGGGTCATCGCTCTTGATGGGGAATTGGGGATTATGTCACCTCCTATAAAAATGTTACCCAAGCACAGCAAAATTGATCTTGAAAAAAAAATGTGGTTTTAAAGTTGAAACTTTTTAGTACAACTCAAAAGCCTCCACTTTAATTTTAATATTTTATGTACCATTTACAAATGTTACAGGTACTATTTAAGAACTGGAAGTAATAGTATTATATAATAATATTGGAAATTGATAAACACCACCCCAAAACTTTTAAAATCATCCCGGGCCCATCATTACTTTCTTATATTACCATTTTTTTTAACCAAGCCATCTGCCACCACCTACCTCCCCTACCAGCCGCCACCACCTACCTCCCCTGCCAACCCCCACCACCCGCCACCACCCACCTCTGAATTTTTTTTGGGGTGATAAAGGGTGGAACACTAAACTGGAATTTTAATAACTTTGAAAATATAAATAACTTAGTCAACCATAAGGTCAACTCCAAACCAAACCAAAAGTCAAACCAAACCAAAAGTCAAACTATTAAACCCATAATTAAGAAAGTATTAAAGAAACTAAAACACAAGCTCTCCAGACAAAATCCCGAAATCCAATAATGTATCATCTTCAGACCTGAAGTGGTCGATACTTTATGGATCCCAAAAGACTACTCACCAAATGAGTCATCAGATGATCAATAAGGCAAAGTCATGATCGACACATAGAAAAGCACGTAATCAGCAAAGCTGAGTACTACATACTAAATAAAATATAAAACCTAACATGTTACTAATAAACATCAACTCAAAGATAAATAATAACACAATAAAATAACAAATTAACTATACTAAACTAGACTCCACAACCAATATGTTAATTAATATTAAATTGAATAATCAATGGAAAGAAGAGTTGTCCAAACCAAACCATGTCTTCAATTTAGAAGACGAAGTACGGCGCGACTCCGTACTCCCACAACCAACGATATCGAGGTACCAATTAAATAAAATAGAACACGGTGATCAATCCGGTCCCAAGAAAAGTCATGGGCTACCACCATGTACTCCAACTCATACTAGTCCAACACTTCAGGCGTGCACAAGTCTAAAACTTATTGCTATTCACTTTCCACTTTAAGTTTTTAATAAATTATTATTTGTTGTGACTCACAAAGTAAGACAACCAACATAAATATCATGGATACACAAAACTTCCATTTTTATCTTAAGATTATAAAAGGTGATCAACAACTCAAATGATCCAAGAATAATCCCACTACTTAATTAATAACCAACCAATATTTATTTGTTGACTTAAATCGATAATCAACCAACCTTTCCATAGGTGAATAATCAACTTTACTAAACAAGGCTCACGGTCTTTATAAAGTAAATATAATAATAATAATCCCTCATGTGAATTAATAAAATAAACGTTCCCAATCCCACATGCTTGCATCAATCATCCATACAAACATATAATATTCATCATAGTCACATGCTTCACACAACGGCATAAAACATGTAATTTCACTTGAATATAAGCCATATATGAACTATAAAAGTTCCCTATACATAATACTAATCAAATACTGATCTTAGGACATGATACTAGTCTAATAACACATAGGTATGTACGTATCTTGTGTAGACAAAACGAGAGGCCACTTTCACAACCTTAGAAATCACTCAAGGTATAATCTCCGCCTACCAAATACCAAAACATCCAAGTATTAATACTCTAATAAAATTACAGCAACTTTAAAATACTTTAAACCCTCTTAAAAAGTGTTTTAAAACCTTCTTAAACATTAGACTTCAACCTTTAGTACCCCCTAGTATAGTACTACCATACTAGTCATCAAAAACCTTAAAAATCCATACTTTGATATTTAAAACTAAATAAAAATTCCAGTAACTTATAATATTTCTAAAACCCTTTCAAAGTCACACTAACATAGTAGTATATATTGAAGTAGTCAATTTTCATAAACTATAACATAATACTACAAATTTCAACTCTTAAAACATTAAAAATCCATGCTTCCATGCTTAAAGCCTAATTTAAACATATATAATAAATCTAAAATTTAATTCCTTTACTAAACTAATTATATAATCTGAAATCTATATTTGAATAATCAAAGATACAAACTTTAATTATTAAAACATCAGAACAATACTTAAAACATAAAACTAATCATTAAAATAATATAGAGGAGGAAGAGAAAATAACCAAGAGGAGAGAAAGAGAACACAACAACCAAAGGGGAGGAACGCTGGTTGCAACAGCTGGCGGCGGCAGTCCGATGGAGGTTGCGACGGCTGCAGCGAAACGAAGGAGAGAGGAAGAAAACCAGTGGGGAGGAGAGAGAGAGAATGAACCGTGAGAGAAAATTATAGTGTTTGTAATGTGGCAAAAATTGTTAATGAGGGGAGTATTTATAGGTTCCCCCATTAGGAGTCCAAAAGGGAATTGGGCTTTGTGGGTTATTTAAATAAAAGGTGATCATATAAAAGTTGTAGATGTTTGGGCTCCTCTACCCAATACTAAAACTTTGTACTTCAACTCACTAATTAAATTATAAAATAATTTTGATAATTCACTAAAATATTTAATTATTTAAAAACATTAAATAATCCTTTGACTTTAAAAATGGTCAACACTTTAAAGAACTAATTATTTAAATACTAAAATATATATATAAATATACTTTAAAATATATTTATAAAATTCAAAAAATTGTGGGGGATTTCATATATAATGCTAAAGCAAGTCAATTAACAAAAATAAAATTGGCTTGCAACAAGATTTGAACACGTGACGTCATGCTATTATACATAGCACAATTACCATCTCAACCAACTTTTAATCATGCTTTAAATGTCCATAGTATTATATTTGTACCTTTTAAATGTTGAGTTTTCTTAAATATATTTTAATGCGAATGGAATAAAATGCATATCAAGTTTGGAAAACAATACCACCCGGGGCAACTCCCGGGCCCAAATACTAGTTCTAGATATAAAAATGTCGCAAATATGTAATCTAAACAAGTTATAACTTTTAATGTGTCCAAACTAAAACTAGGCATTAATGTTATGGAGTAACAAAGTTAGAAAACTTCTTCTATCATCTTGTAAACTATGGGGCAGGCCACAGCCCACTCTGCCCCCCCTAGATCAAACTCTAACACCACGGTTGGTTGGTTCTTCCCCCACCTTTTTCCCTCTTTCTATGCGACCTTTTACCTCAACAAAAATTACGTGCTGTCTATTCTTTAACTTTGTGGCCAACGCAAATTAGGTTGACAGACCCAAAAAATTCAAGTATCAATTTTCGGGCATCCTAGTAAGCATCAACGTACTTGGTTCATCATGTTCAGAAGGCAGCTGTGGCATCAGCTGCAGAAAGCAATCTGGCAGCGATTTCATGGGAATTTCTCCACCATAAGGGCTCTATCTGCTGCTAAGTCACCAATACTAGTGCCAGCAATGTATCCACCCGTCCATGCATTCTGCAAAAGTTGTCATTCAATCTATAAACAATTAAGCCTGCACCAAAGTAACCTATAGAGGTATGATATAGCAGAGCTTATTAACGTATCAAGGGCACAATGCCGCATTGCCACTATGGTCATTTACAAATACAAGTCATTCCAGTTGGTTCAATGATACTAAAAACCCTTCCGATGGTAATACTGAAGGTCTCATTGGTACACATGTTAATACCATCTAGAGGTTTCAGAAAACTAATATGGAATGAGAAAAGTTCGTTAAACGGTCATATAGTATGGATTGGAGGGGTTATATTTTTTTTAATCTATTATCAGGTAAATTATAGGGACATTTTTGGATAAAATGACCCGGAAAGAACGTACGAGGAAAATATCAGCATTTGGAGGAGAGGTACCTGAAAATTGAACCCGCCAGTTATCCCATCGATGTTCAATATCTGCAAAGAAAGGAATTATAAGTTATATAGTGTCTCTTCTCCCTCTTTCAATGATCTCAAACCTCAAAAGTCAAAAGACAGTTCCATTTGTTTCAAACAGATATGGACCAAACAAGTGTGATTAAAATTGTTAATCTACATTTATGTGGTGCAGAGCAAACGATCTACATAACTACAGAAATCAGACCTGTAAATGTACCTTACCTTTCCTAGGCACCACCTAATAATCACCTATGGTAGTAGGCTACTGACTTAGGGCAGTTTTTCTCACATGCAAAACAAAACAAGAGCAAAACACAGCAGCGCTCTTCTAGTAAATACAGTAGGTTGAAACAAAATTGGCCAGATCTACTTCAGGAAGCTACTCGAGAAAATGCATTAAGCCGTGAAGTTGTAGATATGACGATAAGTCGATAACATTGCCTTTTAGAGTGCATGCCATAAAGGCAACTCTGAATTTGAGCCTGCCCTGAGAACAATACTAAAAAGCATGACAAGGGATTACCTCTCCTGCAAAAAACAAGTTTGACAATATTTTGCTCTCCATCGTTTTCAATGAAATCTTCAAAAAAGGAGTAGCGCACGTTATGTTCACCATTATGAAATAAAAGAAGAAAACAAAGGATGGAACAGAGGGGGAACGAGAATACCTCAGACAAGGGAACACCTCCAGCAGTGACAAATTCATCTTTGAATTGGCCCTTAAACAGAAAACAAGTCTCAGTTCTTGACATCCCATAAAAGAAAAAGGAATCAATTGACGGGTGCTCATACCTTTCCTGTCACTTCGAATGGACACTGTTTCAGCAGGGAGGCAACAGAAATCAACGCATCACTAGAAATGGAAGCCCATGAGATATCTTCAGCTAAACCCTGCATTGCATTGAAGTAATTACATGTTAGAACTTGAACAATATCACTATAGATAATGGTAATGGCAAGTAGCCACTGACTACCTCACGGTTAAGCAAATATTTCCAAAATCTCTTGACAAGGCTGAATTCTAAAGGACTTGAATTGACCACCTTTTGCTTCTGTAATAAGTCGGCATGTCAATGGAACAATGAAGCTGAGCTCATGGAAAATGCAAAGTTAATAAAATGAAAAGAAACATCCGTCAACGTTGTGAGTCATCACCAGTATACAGAAAATAAAAAAGAACAGGTAAAAATCCAAAGTGATCACTGCTTCCATAGATGGCCTATAATCCATGAAAAAGCTTTTGAAGATGGATAAAGGAGGGGTGAGATTCTCAATGACATGAAACAAAATACTTCTATAACAATATCAAGAAATTGTGACAAGTCTGGGGTATCCAAGCATGGTTTAGAGGGAGATGGCTCTTTTAAGGCACAAAGTATCCTTAGTCAAATTTTAATATTTTTTTTTTTTTCTCCGAAGCAAGTATCCCTCTCCCACACATCCAACTTTTGACAGGGTAAAGATGATAAATCAATACAGATTCAACATTAATCAAAGTTCACAACAGCAGGAAATGGCTACCCTAACAAAGCTCTACACAGGAAAGTTGATTACTGCAAAACTCTTCTTCTGGTTTAAGAGGATTGACTTCACTTCCTCTTTATGAAGATCAGGCGCAAAATCCAAAATAAGTGTCCCTGAATAAACAAGATCAAGTCATAGAAAGATAAAGTACTTAAAGTGCACAAACAGAATGTTCAAAGTTACTATTACCTTTGTAGCCTGAGCTGTAAAGATCACGAGCTGACCACGCAGACAGCCGAAGAACCACAGGACCACTAAGACCCCAGTGAGTGACTAGCATTGGTCCAACCTACTACCAACAAGAAGAGTGAATCAACGTGTACAATAAGAATATCAAAGGACATAAAGATATAACTATCATGCCTGTGTAAGCTGAGGTATACTTTTTCCACCATTTTCCAATCTCAATTTAGCTTTCACCTTGGAGAAAGTAACCTATACAACCACAAGAAAGACAAACACATAAATCTGTTATGCATAAAAATACATTTACAAGTTAAGACTTCTATCTTCTCATCAAGTGCTTAGCACAGCATACACGATGGAATATGGACCCAAATGATAAACATCATCTGATCTAGCACATATGTGTCATATAATTGTATATGAAGTTAATACAGAGACGAGATAATTTGAAATCACGAAAAACCAGACAAGTTATAGTACTACCACCTACCAGAAAAAACAAAACAGATTTATGAGCTGGCTGCAGCTTTCAGCAATAGCCGAATGGAGACATAAGTCTAGTTACAGTGACCCCCAGAAGAAAAAGATTGTATGTTGGTCAATTGTGATCATAAGTACCCCTTTCAGGTAGTACTAATTCGCTGAAGTTATAAAGAAGACAGTAGACGAAAAAAGAAGGTATGTTCAACATGTAATAAGAGATGTTTACTACATAGCAAAAGAAACAATATTTGAGAGAAATGCAACAAAACAGAGAACAACTCCTCAATGTGAGGTCACATAGTGGACATGGTACTCTTCTAAACGTGGATTTCATGGCTGCACGAGGACATAATTTAAGGACAACTAGAATTTGCCTGAACAAAGAAGGCCAAAAAAAGCCAGCATCATACCAAATACCAACTGCCAACCATCCCTTGTGGGAGTCTGGGCCGTGTCTCAGTGCTGGGTGGGTGGGGGGAGGGGTGCACAAACTGCTTTTGGCTGTAATCCTTACTAAATAGAATTAAGTTACCCTATTAGAGTTCTAGCTGCTAGGAGCAGCTTTATCTGAAAGGTGGTGAGACTGTTCCAAGCAGTCTTTGCATCGAGCAGCTCCTTAATAACTTTGTTTTCCAGATGAGACGCTTACTTAAAAGGTCCTTTTTTTTGGTAAATCGCCTTCCTAATATCTATAGGGTTTGAATCTGATATCTCATCTGCATAGCAGTAATGTAGGAAAAGGTTTGTTATGTACTAGAGCACAGACAACATCAGCGAATGTAGCATATAACAAGATCACTAAAACACGAGAAGATCTAATACAACAAAGCCAAAACAAGTAGGCTGAAAATGGTTGAGTATAAAAAATGAAGATGGTGGAATTGTCATACCCCCGATAGTTCGGCCAAGTTGGCGTCTTTGATCTTGAAGGTGAAGAGACTAGGGACTGGATCAATAATCGAATGGCCAAGCTGACCTGCAAGACCATAGCCCTGTGAACAAAATTATGTAACACTTCATCATTCTAATAATAACTTCAAGAAGTAATGAAACAATCTTAATGCTCAAATAACCTGCTTGCTGCTTCCGGTAGCAATTAACAGATAATCAGCTTCAACAAGGTCAGTGGAAGGAGAAGTACGCATTTTAATCTTGAGAACAAACTTCCCAGCGGCACTGCTAGATGCACTACTCACAGTTTTTCCTGTCTGCACCCAAACTGCATGGAGTGAAACATTCAAACAGTATGCAGAGTAATACTATAACATTAACATTCAAGACTATAGAGAAGGATGCTTTCAGGCTATGAAACAACATGAAGAACCTTTGATGAAATATAAATGAGGGGAAGAACTATTATTTTGTAACCCATACAGTCCCTGCAAATAGATAATCCATACAATCATGTTTCCCAGTTTTGGAGCCTCAAACCTCATGGAAAGTCAAAGAAGAGAATAAAAGAATAACTCAGAGGTATCAGCAAACTTTATTCCATGATATGATTTTAGCTCAGCTCCTCAAGCTTTCATTAAACATGTAAATAGGAGTTGGAGATGGGGGTGAAGATACGTATACACACTCTCTAAAACCATAGCTATCTCCATTATATATGGGAACTCTTGAGAACTTTAGTGTGCACTCTTTTTGACCAATATACCCCTACTTAAAAACAGAAAATACAACCTGCAGTCCTCTGATTTGGAAAAAGAAGAGGAAAAATCGATCCCCAAAAAACATGCACAACAGTTACATCCCACGCACGTATAGCGTGCTTATAAGGCTAGTGAGAAACTAAGACAACTGAAGCAGTATATACAAGCTGGTGATTTCTTCCCTCAAAAAAAAAAAAAAACCCCGGTGAATTCTAAGGCCACATACAATGCAGGCACCTACTTTCAAAACTAGTATTACCACATAGGTTCAAGTTTCTTTTACATAAGACTATAAGTTGACAATGTATTCATACCATGTGATACAAAAACGATATACAACGATATATTGGCATAAGGTAAGTTGACAAACAAGCCAATGACATACCTCCTTTTTTTCTTGCTTCAGTCATAAGGCAATCAATTATTGAAGATGAGCTATTACTGACAGGGAATACCCGACCATCACTTTCAGTCTGACGGCAGTAGAAAGAGAAATAATTAGCACCACATATACACAGAAAAAACCACAGGTTAACAATACATTACTCTTGTGATAAGAAACAAAAAAATGATAAGAGAAAAACTGAAGGGTTTAGAAACTATATATGACCTTGAGTTTGATTCCACGTTCAGTAAACCAAGACATTGTATCAAGTGGGCTATGCATGCTAAAGAAGATTCCCTTCAATTCTTTATTTCCCCTAGGGTAATGTTCTGCCATAATCTGCAAGAACAATAACAGTTCTGAATGCTAAAATGAACCCCTATAACGATTAAAGGTATGTCCCATTCATGAGGAACAACGTTATTTGCTTAATTATGATGTTGATGTAAATGTATACATAGGCTATGTGACAATGCAACACATATTTTAAAACTCCCTGCCAGCCGCTGGATTTTAGCTTAATTAGGATGGTAGTGCAAATAAATACAATTAAAATCAAATATCATAATTTTAAAATAGTATGGATAACTAGTACAAACTACATTTATTTATGTTAAGACCTAGCCAATCTTTAATGAATATCAATATGTTATTGGGTAAAACCGTAAAAATACGAATGACATATACACATATAGGCTGCTATATTACGCTCTTTTGCAACACTTACCGCATTGTCAGGGCAATGCCCATTAGTTACATTGCATCTGCCTCCTCCAGAAACTTTTACCTGCCATGCCACATACTAACATCAGCAAAAGAAGTTCAGAAATCCAAAGAAAAAAGATTAAACAATGACAACAGGCTGTTAAGAATACTACCATGTAAGCATTAAATTTTAATGCAATAGGACGGGTGTAGTAATATCTCTTGCAATATCTTTAAGTGTTTTGACTTAATCAAAACAATACTAATTCGATACATACCAAACTTGGGCAAAGTACTTGTGAGAATATTAGCGTTTGAGGTAGTATTATGCAGTAGCTACCCAAACTAAAAAGAATGATTTTTTTTCCTTATCTACCTTACTACTTGAATAATTAGTAGTGGTGAACACCTAGCCTCAATCACTGTTGCTAATTAAAGCTAATAGAACAGTCAACCAAGCAAATACTGCTTAGAAGATTTTAATTACTTGAAAATTGAAGGGGACAATCAGAATTTTCTCATGCCTACAAATGGGAAAGACTATTTCAGTGAAAATTTTACACTCCTCTCATAGCCTCATCCCATAAAAAGGAAAATTTTCCTAATCAAAGAGTATCAAAAAATTATCAACTCTGACCTTAGTTTTGCAAAACGGTCGGGATATAGTATCCTGGAAAAACAGATTTTTTAGAAAAAATTGACGATTGAATTCTAGGACTGAATTTTATATTACTAATTATATTAGGATAAGCAATTCCCCCTGAGTTCTCAAATATAACTCCTTTCTGCTATGGTATCTCCTATATTTTTTGGAGTTCAATGAGTTACAGAAGCAAATAGATGCAAATACATAAAGAATCCATACAAAACCCTGAAAATTCAGCAGTTAACCAAGCCAACCTCCACAACCCATTAACTTGCAAAAGGCAATGTAATACTATAATGTTTGGTTGAGCCGAAAACATTTACAAGGAAAAATTTCCCAATTTCCATTGTTAGGATTGTAAAGATGGAAACTAGCTTTTCACACAGGCTTTGTTTGGTAGGAAGGATTTGGATGGAAAAGAAAACTTTCTCGTGTTTGGTAAAAGAAAATAAGAGGGTTGATTGGAAAAGGAAGGACATTTTCCTTCCAAAAAGGAATGTAATCATTCTTTCTCTTCTTTTCCTTTCTTTTCCCTTCCTTTACTAATAAAATACCAAACAAAGTGATAGTGGAAAAAAAACTTCTCCCAAGGATAGAAAACATTTTCCTTCCAAAGGAGGGAAATGCCATATTTTTCTCTATATTCCTTTGTTCTAGTTCAAAAAGTTTTCCGTCCAACCAAACAAAGAAAAACCAATCTACAATTGAATTTTTCTGTTGAAAATGTTATCCGTCCAACCAAACCGAGCCAGAAAGATTAAAAACTAAAATGTGGGAGGGTACCTTAGATAGTGGCTGCCCCTTTTCAATGACAATAACATCGAGGTTGGGTGCAACAGTTTTAGCCCAAATTGCACCATAAATTCCAGCAGCACCACCACCCACTACCACCAACAATTCTTCATTGGACTGCCCATTATTCAAAACACACATACACACCAACAATGAATTATTGTAATTGGAGAGGAGAGAGAAAAAAAAAATTTGAGAGAGGGAGGTGATACCTTTGTATTGGGAAAGTGGGCAAAAACTGAGAATTTTGAGCTTCTGTTCTTAACATTTGGTTTGAAGTTGAAGGCACCCGGAAAACCGGAGTTTCGATGGAGGAAGCCAATTTCAACAACAAAACTTAAGCTCATCTGTGGCCACTTTTAGGCTGTCGACTGTGGAGGAATGGAGTGTAATGCTACAGAATGTTGGGGTTCTGCCAATACAGCCTATACAGGCATACAGCGCAACGCTTCACAGGATAAAATGGCGGATAGAGAAAGTTTTGTGTTTTTCCTTTTTTTTTTTTTTTTCCAATTGCGACTAAACGTAGTGACGTAAACGGGCTTCAGTCTCAAGTTTTCGGTACCATCGCATAAAACTTTACCAATGCATCCAATATGGCAGTATGTTGATTAATGGCCAAGTTGCCAGATTGGTATGGAGAAAAAAACAGAGAGGGTTGTTTGACTTACTGGTATATAAAAAGTCAACGACTACACATTAGTATAATAGATAGAGGCTCTTGGACACATTGAGAAATTACTAGATGTTGATCATCAAGATTATGAGCATTAATATGCAAAAGATCTCCCAATTACTAGCCATTAGCTAACATGGAATTAGTAGGAAGGTCCTAAAATAAACAAGCACCTTTGGCCACAAGCTCCATAGGTAAGGTAAGGTAAGGTAAGGTAAGAGAAACAAAAGTATATGATTTTCTTTGATTTATCAAACTTTGGAATGTCAAATAATCAGTATCTCATGAGTCAATTATCTAACAAATTTTTCACCGTATAACCTCGAGTAATTTTTTTCATCATATATTTTAATGTTTTCAAAAAAAAAAAAAATTGGTAAGTAAGTAAGTGTATATCCACCAAAAAAATTCCATACAACCTAAGTCCTCAAGGAAAGGACAGAACTAAACATGCCACAGAGGCTAGAAAAACCACAGTTACAACCCATCTACCCATATACAATCTCTACTGCTCCATTTAGTGGATTTACAAGCACTAATTCTGTGTTTGACTATACATTGTGTATCTTTAACTATGTAATCTATTCTATACAACTTTGAAGACCAGTAAGCTTCATTCCTAGTCTTTCAAATCTGGTATATTGCAGCAGCAACCACAGTACAAATGACAGCTTTTCTCATTTTTGAACCTGTATACCTACTTCTTATTCATCTAAACCACTGATGTATGCTTCTGTTGGAGTAGTTAACACCAATCCAATTGAGCAGGTGCTGAAGCAGGGTCTTGCTATAAACACACTTGAAAAACAAATGAGTGTGGCTTTCTGTTTCAGCCCCACATAAACAACATATGTCATCAGGGCTGACATTGAACTGATATAGCTTGTCCTTTGTTCTCAGTCTTGATTGAATGCCAATCCAAGCAATGAACTTATGCTTAGGCAAACTCATTCTATTCCACACAGCAGTTGCCCAAGGTACATTAGGTTGTCATTCATGAGCATGGCATACACAATACTGATTGAGTAATTATGATGATGGTTCCACTGTGACATTCCTAAATGATCCAACTCATTCTTGATTTTGCACATATGCTTAATGACCCAACTTGCTCCTGGTGGGGCTTCCCAATCCCACCAATTGTTATTCTTAACATAAATTGCATGAACCCACTTCACCCATGATTCATCTTTTTTGCTTCCTATATGCCACACCAGTTTGCCAAGAGCAGCCTTGTTCCATTCCTTGATACTTCTTAAGCCTAAACCCCCCACCTTCTTATGATTATATAGATCAGCCCATTTAACATACCCAGCTTTCTCCCCTACAACTTTCCCACTCCAAAGAAAATGCCTGCAAATTGAGTTTATAGCACCCAAGAATGAACTAGGGAGAATGAATACCTGAGCCCAGTAACTATGGATGCTGAGTAAAACTGAATTAATCAATTGGGCTCTCCCAGCAAAAGATAGGTGTTTGGTGCTCCAACACCTGATTCTACAAGTCATCTTCTCTACCAAGGCATCACAATCACTAGCTTTCAATTTCTTAGAGCTAATGGGAACCCCAAGATATCTGAAAGGCATATTTTAATTTCATGCTTAAAAATTGAGAACTGCTCAATCCTTGTAATTTCAGCATTATCCATAGCAGCGCTGTAGAAAGCTGATTTATTGCTATTAGCCTAGAGACCAGAGGTTTCCGTAAACAATCCGAGCCCTTGTAAAAGAACATATGCAGGAATGGCCTCCCCTTTACAGAACAAGAGTAGGTCATCTGCAAAACACAAATGATTGATCTTCAAATTTTTACAACCTGTGAAGAACTTGAATTCTCTTAGCTCACCAATGTAGCTCAGGATTCTTGTCAAATAATCCATACATAAGACAAAGATAAAGGGAGACATGGGGTCCCCTTGTCTAAGTCCCCTCCTAGCTGCAAAAAAAAACCTTCAGTAGAGCCATTTATGAGCAAGGTGAACTTTGGAGTGGTGATGCATTCCATCACACAGTTGATGAAATGTGTAGGAAAATTCAAAGCTTGTAATAAATCATTCACAAAGCTCCACTCTATAGAATCATAGGCTTTTTTCAAATCTACCTTCATGAGCATACCCTAAACTTAATTTGTAGTCTTCCCAAATCTCTTCACTAGGTCTTGACATAGCATAATATTACTTATAATATTCCTGCCATTGATGAAAGCACCCTGGGTTTGAGACACCACCTCTGGTAATACCTGGCTAAGTCTTGAACAAATTAGCTTTATGATGACCTAATAGATAACTAAACAACATGCTATAGGTCTGAAGTCCCCTACAGAGGTAGGGCATTTTACTTTAGGAATATAATGTTATGGTTGTCACATTGATTTCCTTAAGTAATTTACCACTCCTGAAAAAATCCTTAATAGCAGCAGTTATATCCATACCCACAGTATTCCAGCTGTTCTTGAAAAAGCAGCTAGAATAACCATCTATACCTACTGACTTGTCATCAGGTATAGAGAAAAGAGCATGTTTTATTTCCACATAGGCACTGTTTTCAAATCTTCCTTCTGTATGTTCATCTCAGAGTCCCATTTTTTCACAACAAGGGGTTTCTTATCAAAAAATTGAAATCCATCATTCAAAATTGAATCACATTGTTCAACATTAAAGAATCTAACAATGAAAACACCCTTTTTTAACAGCCACACCATTCTCCACACCATTTTTTGCCCAAATTCTTCTCAAGAAACCATCCATTATAGGAAATGGTGGGTTAGCCCCTAAGACTTAGCAAATGACAGAAGAACTCCAATACTCAATTTCATCCTTAACATCATCTAGGTCAATTTTAATGGTAGATTCAACAAATTTATTGTCTAGTGTATCCACAGCTTCAAATTCAGATAATAATTGACGAGAATGATTATTACCTTCAGCAATGGAATCCAATCGAACTTGCGTCTTCTGCATTATTGACAGCCATTCAGAGAGTTTCGCCTTTTCTTTTGATTGATTCTGCAGTTCAATCAATGAACTCCGCGGAGTTAATGGTTCTTCGAACTCAAGGGTTTGAATCGCCATTGATGCAATTCCATGAAGCTCTGCTATCGATTTGTGTTTTTGACCGGTGATTGGACTCGTAGGTCCCTTCTTCCTCCCTTGATTACTTTTCTTTCCACTGAATTTCGTCGAATTAGCCTTGGATTTTCCTGCATGGCGACGGTGTAGGATAAGAAATGGGTTTCCTTATCCTACGCCGAGAGAAAGTTAGGCGCGAAGAAATTTTTAGCTCTATGTTGGTTCATGTTTTCAAAATTCACTATATACCTTTGAACTTCTTTAAATACATTAGAATATGATATGACTAACGATCGTCAACTCCATTAGCCAATAATCCCTAATTCGACACTAAAAATTAAATAACCCTTATTGTCTCCTCCTACATAATCTCAAGCACCTTAATAATGAATACATATTAGTAAAATTTGAACAAATCAAGCTTAAAATTGAAAAATTTAACCTATAAATTTTAGGATTTAGTTTCATTTTCTAACTCACCCAAATCAAAATAGTAAGTGAGAGTTCCCCTAAAATTCAAAAAAAATCACCAATTGAGGTCTCAAAAGTTCCAAATTGTATAAAACAATTTAGTTAACCGTCAAATTTCAACATAGGGAAGCAAACAAAGAAGAGGAGAGAAATCGCGACCAATTATTATCTAGTTGTTTATGGTAGCGAAAGCTTGACATATGTTAAGAACAACAAAAGCAAATATATATATATATATATATATATATATATATATATATATATACATCTACATACATATATAACCCAAGGCAAAAACATGCCATGTTGCCACATGTACTCCCCCTTCCCCACTGCCCCACACAATCAAATAAGAAATATTAAACAATAAAAATATGTGTTATAAGAATCGAACCCATGACCTCTCATTTGAGATACAAATACACTAACCAACTACTCTACTACTCCCTCCGTTTCATTTTAATTTACTCACTTCACTTTGGGTAAAAAATCAAGGAGAAAGTGCAAAAGTATGAGAGAGAAAATGAAAAGGTGGAGAGAGAAATTGAAAAGTGAGAGAGAGAAACTAAAAGATGGGTTAAAATATCAAAAAGTGAATGAGATGGGTGGAAAAAGATGATAAAGTAGATGTGACATGTTACCAAAAATAAAAAAAACAACAGTGTGTAAATTAAAAAGATACAGACCAAAAAGGAAAGTGTATAGATTAAAAAGAAACGAAGGGAGTATCTCATATTGGTCTTTATGTGAAAAATAATATATTTAAAGATAAGATAATTTTCTATTTTCAGATAATTAAATACAAATGTATATATCAATACTCATTAAACTAATGCTAAAAATAGTTTGTCCTACCTTTCAGCAATCTTATATTAAAAAAAGCTCTTTAAATTTTTATAACCACCGGAATTAATAGTACTACACTATTTCATTGCATCGGTTGTATTCTTACACATTAACCTACATCTAAAAAAAATATTGTATTACATTTTGTATAAGTAATTATATATCTATATATATGTGTATTCTCTTGAAGCCGAGGTTATATTGATGAATAATTCATATTATAATTTACTATGTAGAAAATTTAAAAGGAACTGGAAGATCATTTCCTAAGCACAATCCAATGCCTATAACCACTAGTGGAAAAAAGTTCAACCGATGCGGTCAAAACCGGGCTTACCGTTGCGGTTTTGGGCCGCATCGGTTGGACTCGCAGCAGTCCCCAAAAATTAACTGATCCGGTCCTAAATCGGATCAGTTAATCATTTACCGCTGCGGTTTTGGGTCAAAACCGCAGCGGTTGACCACCCCAAAAACCAATTTTTTTTTTTTTGGCATTTTTTCATTATTAATCAATACAAAATCAATAATATATATCAATAATCATTTTATTAAGCATATTATGCTCAATTGAAACATAAGCATAAATAATTAGATACATAAGAACATTAACTATAATTTTAATATCATACTCAACTATAACTATATACATTGAAAAGAATGACATATTATCTCTATTTCCATCACAACGCAAGCAAATAAAGCGCTGGTCATTTGATTTGGTTAGTTCCCCATAGCGCCAGCAATATCTCAACAAGCTGTCCTTCCAACAAGTAATCTAAGGATCAACAATGCAATCTACGTAAGTATTCCAGTAATTCAGCTGCACATATATGGAAGCTAACCAAGACTTTAAGTATAAAAGCTACAAAATGCTGCACTTTAACATAACATTAATAGTTAACAGGTTCACCTACTATAAATATTGCTCCATTGAGGGCCAATCTAAAGGCGAATTAAAGAGGTCATTTTTAACATTAACAGCAAAGATTCACAGCTGCTAGCACTGCCCCCACCCACCCCGCACCCCCCACCCCTTGCCCCCACCCCCCACTACACTACCCCCACCCCCCCTACACCTGCCCCCACCCACCCGCACCGGCCGATTCTTATATGAATTGCGAGAATAACTGACTAAGTCGTGCTTGCCATAAGAGGTCACCCCCCCACCATGCACTAGGGGTGTTCATAACCGGGTACTTGGTTTTTCGGGTACCCGAATATGCGGGTACCCGCAAAGGCGGGTAGTATAAAATCCGGCACATGCCTCGACCCGAAAAACCGGGTACCCGATTCATGGGTACCCGATTTTCCCGGGTCGGGTCATAGGGTACCCGGAAAAAAACACCTATTAGGTACTACGAGTCTACCACTTCCCACTGCCCACTGCCCACTGCTACTATAAATTGAAGACTTATATTATGCAACAAATACAATGGCACAGTGCCTACTGCCTAGTTCCCGAAGCAATTCGTTGGTGCTAGCTTGCAATCCTTACCTTCCTTCGCAAAGAATAACAATGTTATGCTGTTGTCAAGTATGAAAGATATGGAACACTATAGTGCTATTATCAGATACCAAAACATTCAGAGAAGCGTATACTATGGCGCAAGAAAAATTAAAAATAAAAATTGAGAAACTCAAATATCATGGAGCAGCAGCTGAAAATTATGACAACATTTGCATCCCTAGGATCCAGATGCGGCATCTGAGATGCCACCAACATGACATATGTCATGTGGGCAACAAGTCTGCCTTCACTTTCTGAGTCCTCTGTATGGCTAGCTTAGTTACCTAGAGTGCAAATGTCCACAACAGATGTAAAAGTGTAGGTTCACTACCTTCTAAAAATCCGATGCATGCTGAAAGCTTTAAAAAAAAGAAATTTCTCGGGTATCCGGGCACCCGGGTGGCAAAGACAATCGGCCCGTGACCCGACCGCCTTTTCCAGGTCGGGTACCCGGCCCGTCAAATCAGAAATTTTTGAACAATTACCCGGTTTTTTTAAAGCGGGTTAGCGGGTCGGGTTTTTATGAACACCCTTACCCTACACCGCCCCCAACCCCCACCGCACCGCCCTCCACCACCGCACCGCCCCCAACCCCCGCCCCCCAACCCCACCGCAATTCCCCCCCACCCCCCGCACCGCCCCCACCCCCCGCACCGCCCCCACCCCCACCGCACTGTCCCCATTCCTCCTGCGTTGCCCCCCCAACCCTAAATGGTAAACAACTTGAGAATCACAAGGTTAGAGATAGGGATGACAACGGGTCGGATCTGGACCAGGTCCAAGTGGACCCAGATCCAGATCTGTTTTCAAACGCTGGATCCAGTGGGTCTGAAAAAGTTGGACCCGTATCCAGATCCGGGTCCTGAACGGGTCTAAGACGGGTCCACGCACATTTTATGCAATTTTACCTACTTTTTGACATTAAAATAATTTCTGAAGTGATAAAATAATTTCCAATTCAAAGTAAAAGTTATGTAGATGTTGTAATTTTAACAAATTCAAAGCTGAATTTATCATTTGACAACCAATTCAAAATAACGAATATCAACAATTCAACATAATGACAATAACTTCAAAATGGCAGCAACTAATTCATAGTAACAAATATCAACATTTAACAATGTCAATATTTTGAGTGCAAATAACAGCAAGCAATTCAAACTAACACAATTAACACCTGCAACATCTCTAATAACTTGAACAAAACTTCCTTTTTATTCTAAAAGAATTGAACAAAACCACCTGACTTTGTCCCAGTAGTGGACTAAAAAGCCACTTTAAATTTACTCTTATTCATCTCATTTACGAAGAAAATTTCACCATATGACAATTTTCAAAATATTGTTGGCGAGGTAATGCACTAGAAGACGTGGATGGTGGAAATACCTTGCCGGAAATCACTCGAAGCATCGAAATAAAATCAACATTCATACGTGGATGGAGTAGACGTGAACGGTGGGTGGTGGTGTGCTCAAAGCCTCGAACAGACGTGGATGGTGGTGCGGTCGATCAGACGGTGGATGGTGGTGCGGTCGAACAGACGTGGATGTCGCCGAAAGGGGAGGGTGAAGGGGAGGCATGAAGGGGTGAAGGGGAACTAGGGTTTAGGGAGTGTAAAGGGGAGTGAAGCTGCGTGAATGAAATAGAATTTTAGAAATGAAATGTTTAGAGGCTTTGAAGCCCAGCAGCCCAACAATTTTTTTTTAAAAATACGGGTCCACGGATCTGGGTCCGGGTCTTGGCACAGATCTGGACCAGGATCCGCACTATAACGACAGGACCCGGATCCGACCCGGATCCAACGAGTCTGAAATTTTAGGACCCAGATCCGTGACAGGGTCCATTGCCATCCCTATTTAGAGATAAGGCCAAATTATTTTCAGATTATAAGTCAAATAAAAATATAGAATATACATATATTCTCTAATAAAAAAAGAAAGACTTAAACGGATGCAAACTGAAAATGGGATAAAATCTCACCCAATCCATATTTTGTTCCATGCAATTGCCCATTGAAATATGAATAGAACTCCGATTGAATTCCTTGTAATCCTCGTACCGTAGTCAAATCCAAGCTTTTGTATCTATTAATATAATATATTTTATTTGTGAGATATACAAATTAGACTAGATCACCTGAACTTTCAGGTTCTCAAGCACCTCATCATCATCTATTAACAAGACATAAAAGTTTAACATCCAAGCATCATCTATTCAACTACCACACATTGACCCTCACAAAAGAAGATATGAGATGAGGAATGTACTGTGATGAATATGAACCTATCAACATCATCTTGACAACCAAAAGTAATAGCTACCACAACCAATTTCTGTTTGTTTGAGTCAAATATTTCAGTCAAATTAGTTTTACATATTGACAAAAATTTCAAGAACAGAGGCAAATATCATAATCAAATTCAAACTCTACATACAATCTTATGCCTCCAAGTCCTTGTCATATGAGTGAATGCAACTCATCAAGAGTGTTTTTAGGCCAAACTATAAAAATCTCATTCTAAAGATCATACTATGTTCTGCACCTCCATGCCAAGCACAAAAAACAAATGTTGACCAAGCAAAGCAAATGGAACTCTGAAATCTTATAACAATTCCCATATGAAGCAACTGTAACAGAAATACATGTTCTCATCAAATTTTCGTCATTCAATTAACAACATTTAACTAGAGCCACATCAATTCCAAATTCTAAACAAGAAGAACTAAACTCCATAAATTCCAATTTTGAACGAGCAATAACACATAACTAAAACAACAAAAAAATCGATAATTGAATTATGAACTTTTGAAAATCGAAAACAATCTATCAACTATCAAGTACATAATGGAGTATACCATATAAACACCCAATCAATCCAAATATCCAAGTATGATATATCGATTTAGATTATAAAACTAATTAAACATCACTGAAAAAATGCCCAAAATAAAAACGCAACTAAAAATTAAGCGAGGAGATTGAAAGTTATTGAATGCGAAAAGCAGATTGAAGCACCACGATCGAACACTAAAAGAAAATGAAAATCAATAAGAAATTACGAAAGAAATAAAAAACAAAAAAATCGACTAAAGATTCAAATAAATATAAAAAACTAAATTTACAAACCCTAAATTAGAGATTGGTCTTTTCCTTCTTCGTCTTCGTCCTTTTTCTTCGTCTCTTCAATTTTTCGTCTTCTTCCTCACCGTCTTCCTTCTTCATCTTCGCCTTTTCGTCTTCTTCCTTCGCCGTCTTCGCCTCTTCGTCTTCTTCGATGGGGGAGAGTTGGTGGTTGCAGATTTTGGTTTAGAGGAGACGAAGAATGGATCTGGTGGTGAAGGGGTTGAGTGAAGAGGAAGAGAGGAAGAGGAAGAGATAGGGGCGGGTGGATTAGGGTATTAAAAGGAAAAAGGCCTTTCAGTAGGGAAGAGTTGGGCGGGCATTAAAAGGAAAATTTGGGCCTTTTGGGCTCCGCATTGTATGGAGCAGGGGAGAGTTGGCTTGGTAATTGTTGGGTTAAAAAAAATATAATTAACCGCTGCTGTTCACAAAACCGCAACGGTTAACGGAGAACCGCTGCGGTTTTCTGAAGACAGCAGCGGTTTATGTTCCCACTTTTCCCCCCAAAAATTTCGAGGATTTACCGCTACGGTTCTCTTAAGGACCGCAGCGGTTATGTTGTGACATATATCGTTTTTTTCCACTAGTGAACTCTTTTTTTCAACTTTTCTCAAGTGTTTGATTTAGAACTTCAAATGAACATTGATAAATTATTAGGGGCGTCACCCGAGCCAGCAACTAGTTATATCCTACACATGATACTAGTAAGATGAATATCATGCGCATAAACCAAAATGCATATAGAATATAGTAAAACACGCACGTCAGTAAAGAAGTGCAAACCAAAATAACTAGGGATGTCAATGGGGGTGATGTTGGTCTTCCCATCCCCCTCCCCACAGTGGTTCTGAAATCCATCCCTATCCCGCCCTAATGGGGAGTAATGTAAAACCACACCCACCCCACCACCCGCTTGGCTATCCATACCCACCTAATACCCACATTCCCCATCACCACCCCCCACTTAAAACCCACCTTAGAATCTTAGAGCCACCTCAGAAAAATATAATCCATACCCATTAAAAAGTGAGAAGTTTGTCAACTGTAGCTTAGTAACAGTGGACTTACTATTTTATCCCTTCAACTTCGTGCAATTGTTGTTGTGCCCTTACTATGCCTCGTGTCTATTTTGGTTTTGCTCCCGGTTTTCCTCTGCACCCTCCATCTTCATCCTCCTCAGTCCTCCCTAACCTAGATAATTCTCCTTCATTTTCGAACAGCGCCTCCTACTCTCCCCTCCATTCTCACTTTCTCAATCTTCTTCGTCTCTCTCCTCTTCTCCGTCCGCTATGTTCACCGCCAAATCTTCTCTCTTCAGTCTTCCCACCATAACTTCTACCTCCGAAATCTCCTTCCGATCAATCTTTGCTCCAAGTCCATATGCTTCGTGAAATTTACGGCTGAGGACCAGCTTAGCGATTCCAAAACTCGTGATGCCGGAGATATCGAATTCGAGGAAAAACACGATCGAAGTAATGATAAACTTAATCATTATTCTAGTAATAATCTTCGGAAGGTGAATACTTCGCCGCCTTCTGATTTTCTCTCTCTCGGAATACCTGAGCCTTTTTATCAGGTTTGCGCATTCTCTTTCGCTTTAGTTCATGGTTCTTGTGATTGATGTTCAAAATAGTGTAAATTTAGGATTTTATGAAGCTATTGTGATAATTATATTGTGATCAAAGCTTAAACTTGTGTAGTTTGAGCCGAGGAAGACAATTGGATGATTGATTTGAGAATTTGCCACTTTATCTCCGATATGAATAAGTTTTGTAAATCAAATGGCAATTTCGCAATAAAAATGCTACTAATATACTGCCGTAGAATCTAAATATAGAGTTATGAATTTAGTGTTCTTTTCTATTTTGCAATTGATCAAGAAGTTTCCTTTTTTCTGCTTTAATATTCAAAATCAAGATTTTTTTTTCTTTTTTTCTTTCACTTTTGGAATTGATCTTCTATTTTGCAATTGATAAATGGTCAAACATTCTGAAGAGAAAGCATTCACTCCTCAAATCTCTACAACCTTCCAGCATCTTCTCCATCTACCCAAATTAACATTTGGAGTTGGTGGTTGTTTAGATTATTGTGCTATTTGTTGTTCTTGGAAGTAGGAGAAGATTTGATAACTTTTTGGGTGTCATATTCCTAGGAAGCAATTGCTCTGTTCCCTTTTCTTATTTTCATCAGTCTAATCTTCATTTGGGAGAGATTGAAAATGCATTCATTTGTTATGGAGACTCAATTTCCACTTAAAAAATAGCTCAAGCTGAAAAGTTGGTCTTGAATATTTAGGTGTACCAATGAACTATGGAACTGTATTGCCTTAAATCCTTTCTGAACTTCTCATATTGACTGATTTTCATGTTTCTAATCATCCCCTTTTTTAAATGTTTGTTTGGCAGGTGCCAATTGTTGCTTCAACTGGTGGATTAGCTGATACCGTTGAGGAAGGTTTTACTTGGATTCCAGATGGGAGCATTTAGTGTTGAAGTAAGTTGTTCATATAAGCATGTTTTGGGAGTCCTGGGACTATCTTATTGGTACACCTAAATCTAATGATCTTATAGGCTAGCTTGGATAACCTGTTTCATTGGGGTAATTTATAGGGAGAATCCTATTATAATGTTTATGGCAATGCATTTGCACCCCCCAAAAATGTCCTTTTTTTTAGGGGAAAAAATGTCCCTTTTTCATATATATGGAATACCACTCGGTTTCACCTATGCAGTGGTAATGAATGGTAATAGAAGATTATGAAGGAAAATACAAGTTTGTGGATGAAGTTGCATTACCAATAACCTTGAGATGTGAAATATTGAACTATAATTACAAATTGAACTTATTACCAATACCATTACCGCCACTTGTTATTGTGTACCAAACAAACCATGAGAGTATCGAACACAATGATTGTCAATTGTTTTTAGAAATGATATGCCTGATAAGTTTTGTGTCGCTGAATATGAATACTAAAGTGCCGCCTGTCTGTTAACTTTATTGTGAGGATCTAGACCCAAGTGATGTTGTTGCTCTGGCCACAACAGTCAAGAGAGCCCTAAAAACCTATGGAACCTCTGCCATGAAGGAGATGATACAAAACAGCATGGCTAAGGATTACTCAAGGTGAAAAGGTAATTATTTTGTTTACCTTTTCACCTTGAGTAATTCTGTGTAACTTAGTCATATTGCAATACTTATTGAACACTTCTTTCTTTCTTCAAATGAATGGCGTGACTGAGTAGAGGACTTCATGTTTCCCACAAAGATCTATAAATTATATTCTTAATTAGATTTTACATATAATAGCATTAACTCTAAGGGGCACACTGTTAACATGAAGATCTATTATACCAGATCTATAGATGTTATTAGACTTTACATATAATAGCATTAACTCTAAGGGGCACATTGTTAACATGTAGCAATATTTTTAATTAATAACACTGAAATGGGGGGAGAAAGATAGAGGAAGGCTTAATAAAAACATTTTAAAGCCCTAGAAGAAGGGTGAGACAGAGAAAGGAAGAGGGACCAAGAGGGGGTAAGGAACGAAATGTGAACAAAATAGAGTGAAGATGAGAGAGAGAGAGAGAGAGAGAGAGATGAGATGGTGGATCGGAGTGAGGAGAGAAGAATAGTGGTGTGAAAACAACTGATGATAATTTTATAGTTTTAACAAAACCCAGATCAAGCCCTCAAAAGTGTAGTGCAAACATACAACTTATAGGTTATCAATATACTCATGGGCCATATTTCTATTAGAACTTTGGTATGAGATTGTGTTAGTTATGGGAAGGTTCCACAACCTTAGCATGGTAAGATATTTGAGCAAGTCAAAGACTTAGAGCCACCTCAGAAAAATATAATATAATAAAAAGTGCAAAATTAGTATATGATACACATTTTATACAAAATTTAAGGCATTTTTATAGGATTCACATCACACAACATTCAACATGTAATTATATAGCTATTAGTAAATAATCATTTTTCTTCAAAAAGAATATATATATATATATATATATATATATATATATATATATATATATATATATATATATATATATATATATATATATATATTATATTTTATAACATGGGTATGTGGAGGGGTAGGGGGGGACATGGCAGGTACAACTTAAGATCCATCCCCTCGCCCGCCCTTCACCCATGGTGGATAATAACTTTCATTCCATCCCCCCTCCACCACCTGCCAAACCTAGACTTATCTCGTCCCACTAGGGCGGGGATGGGTTTGACCCACCCTACTAACATCCGTGAAAAGAACATAAAGTTCATCTAAATGAATATGATATTATAATAAACATACAATATTGTTGATTGAACACTTGCGAATTATGAATGAACATTTGCTAGTTCTTCAAAATTCAAAATGGTGATTTTTAAAACTTAAAATTCAAATTTAAAAGCAAACATTAATGTATATCAACTTATTGTTAGATGAACAAGCGATGTTATTAATTGAACATTTGCGAGTTATCAACAAACCTTTAATGTTTATTTCTAAAATTCAAAATTCAAACATTAATGCACGTCTACTTATTGTTGGTTGAACATATGCTGTTTTAATTGCATGATTGCGAGTTATGAATGAATGTTTGCAAGTTCTTCAAAGTTTAAAATTTATATTGATTGAACATAACATTGTATTGGAATGTACATTTTGAAGAATTTAAAGGAACATTATAATTGGGTCTAATTATAAAATTAGAGACGTTCTTCTAATTTGATGTTCATTTTGTTGTACTTGATGTTCATTTACAAGCCAATTTTGACTAGTGCGCATAATGTTCATCCTACAATCGTAGTCCGTAGGCACCATCTAGGCTTTGAGAAAATTAGAGTTTTGAATCCCGCTTATCAAGCCCGAGGTTGTCTTGGTAATTAACTGTCTGAGTCTCTAAAAGACACGCTTTTTGATTAGTACTCACATCACTTTAGGTTGGTACAAAATAAATTTCCCTTCAATTATTAGAACCAATTGATACCCGAACAATTAGTAGATGGTGCACACGCAAGCAAGATTCAGATCCTGCACATGGATCAAGAAGCAGAAAAATAATAACAAAACGCTTGCGCGCGCGGATATAAGACTGGCACGAAAATGCATATCAAGTTCAATAAATTAAACATCAAGTCAAAAAATAAGAACGTCTTTAATATTTAATAAGGGGACCCAACTCTATGATGTTCTTTTACGTAAGACACAATGTTCAAAATTAAGATACAATGTGCATTTAGAATTCAATACTATAATAATCAGCACTACAACATTATTTTTTTTTACTTAAGACACAATGTTCAAAAACTAAGACCAAATGTACATTTAATGACCTTGATGTGCTTATTTTTTGCCACACTTTACTAACATTTGATATTTGATATTAGGATCCATATCTAATGCTCTTTTTAAATCCTGAAATTGTTTGTTTGCTTTAGAAGCAATGTTCAAAACTAAGATTAAATGTACATTTAGAGTTTAACAATGTAGTAATTAGCACTGCAACATATGTTTTTCACTTGATTTACGAAGTTCAAAAATTATGACTACATGTACATTTTAATGAAGGAAAAATTAATTTAATCAGTCCCAACTATGGGCGTCCTGACAAAAACAGTCCCAACAATCGTTTTTTATTGTTCAGTCCCAACTTTGACCTCCCTCTTTACACTGGTGGACGGAGTGGACTCGTGATTTGCTAAACCGGTCAAAAAAACTCTATTTTCCTTTTTACTTTTTTTTTTCACCTGTTTCTTCTACCTCATCCTTCAGTGTTTCTCTCTCCTCCCTCCCTCCTCCCCTTCCCCTGCCACCCCTCCTCTTCCCCCTCCCTTCCACCCAAACAATACCTCTCTCTTGGCAACTCAAATCAGTGTCGGCGCTACCACTATCGTCCGTGCAAACTCCGGAAGCTTCCACCGGAAAAATCAAACTTTCAGGTGGTTTCGGGGTGAAAGGGTGGGGGTTTCGGGAGTTGGGAATGGAGTTTTAAGGGCGGGGGAGGGGTGCCAGGGTAATGGGAAGAGTTTTAAGGGGTCGGAATCTTCCCCGGAAGACTCGCCTTGAAGTACGAGCTGAAGGAAATGAGGTTCCGAGGGAGGGGTGGCTGGGGCATGGAGGGTTTCGGGGACAGGGGAAAGGGGAGGTGGGGAAGGGGAGGGTAGTGGAGGGGAAGAGGAGGGATTTCGGGGGTAGGGGATGGGTGGTCGGGGCTCGGGAGTTTTAGGGGCTGGGGGAGGTCGGCGGGGGCAAGGAAATGGGTGGTGGGGGAGGGGAAAGGGGAGGTGGGGGAAGGGGAGGGTAGTGGAGGGGAATGGGAGGGATTTCGGGGTCAAGGGGATGGGTGGTGGGGTATGGGGAGGGAGTTTTAGGGGAGGGGGAGGGATGGCTTGAGCGAGGGGAGGGGTGGCGTGGGAGGGGAAAGGGGAGGGGTTCCGGGGGCAGGGGAGGGGTGGCTGGGCCAGGGGGAGGGGGTAGTGGGTGGAAGGGCAGGGGGTTGGATGGCAGAGGAGAGGAGGAGGGAGTAGTGAAGGAAGGAAGGAGGAAGAAGATAGAAAAAAAAAAATTGAAAAAATGGCAAATTACCTGTTACATCATGTTTTTAACCTGCTAGGACTACTATTGTAAAACACCCTTTCAAAGTTGGGACCGAATAATAAAAAAAGATAGTTGGAATGGGACTGTTTTTGTCAGGACGCCCATAGTTGGGACTGATTAAATCAATGTTCTTTTATTTTATCCCACTTTACGAACATTTTAATTTTGATATTGAGATCCAAATTTAATGTTTAATTTAAGTATTCAAAATTTTCATTTGCTTAAAAAACAATGTTCAATAATGAAAATCACATATGCTTAAAATGTAATACTATCAGCACTGCGACATATGTTCTTTAACCTACAAAACAATGTTCAAACATTTAGACCAAATGCATATTTTAATAAACTCCTCGTTTTATACCCAATTTCGAATATGTAAAAATCTCGCTCATTTTAAGTCAAATGCTTCCTTTCCTTTTTTTTATAATCAAAACGTCGTGTGTTTATGTTGCGGCCTAGGGATCGACATGGGTAGGGTCTGGGTCTGGTTCGGCCATACCCTATACCCGGCGCCTAAAATTTTTCTTAGACCCGGACCATAATGGTCTAAGAAAGCTAGACTCGGACCCAGACCCTTATGATCTGCAGGATCTAGGGTCTAGCCTATTTCCTTTATTTTTGCCAAATTTTCAATACCATTTATACTTCTTGGCTTTCGATAGTGCCTATGATCTGTGGGTTATGGGGTCCAAAAGACAAAAGTTAGAATTTTAGGATAAACACGAAGATTTTTCTTTAAAACACAAAAGACAAATTGAATATTAAATAAATTTAGGGTCCAAATGTAGGTATGAGTAGGGTTCGGGTCTAGAATATTGAGACCCAGATTCGGACCATAAGAAGTTCACTTGGAGACCCTAAAATTAGGGTCGGGACCAATAGGATCCGGTTAGGGTCCTGGACCCATGCCCATCCCTGTTGCGCACAACATTCGCGCATGATCTAATTTGTGAGTACCTATTGATATTCAAGTAACAAATTGAAAGAGACATGAATGCTAAATAATACCTAATTATATGTGTGACTCTTAGAATTACTCGCTCTGTTTTTTTTATCATTCTCACTTTGCTGTGCGCGTCTTCCAATGCACGAAACTTAAATATCTTTCATTATATATTAGTAAAAATTATAACGCTTGAATATTAATAAATTATTAATTGAAACGAATCAAACAAGACCCACATGACTATGTTTTTCTTATAAATTGAGAAAAGTTGAGAAAATTCTCTCTGATCATAAATAGTGTTAAGATTATAAGTGACAAAGATAAAAAATCACAAGGAGTATATTGGTCATGGACTCATTGGTCACCAACGGTTTCCCAATTCCCATCAAGCCCTACCCCAGCATGGACACTGGGCAGCATCTCCGTCGCACAGCATTTAAAACTTTCCTTCCTCATTCTTTCACTCCATTTCCCCGGCTCTGGTTAGTTTCTCACTTTTTTTCTTTTTTGCTTTCATTCTTGCTTTATGACATTTTTCATTGATATGGCCTACGGGTTGTGTTTTAATTTTTAATTTTTTTTTGCTGAAATGGACGAATTGTAGCTCAATTATTCTGTGTAGTTTCGGTGAATTTGTTGATGGGGTAAATTTTATGTCGAAAGATGTGGAATTGAGCTTTCTATACGAATTATCATGGGTCATTGCACTTTTCTGCTTGCAAGTTTTGTGATATTCATTATTGTTGTTTGGAATGGTTATGAATTGCTGAAATTTACGGAAACTTAATTGACTCATATGCTTAAGCTTAATTATGGGTATATACTAGTTGCTTTAGTGCAATTAGTTAACATAGTTTGCGGCTTGCTTGTGTTAGTGCAATAGATTGACTCATTAGCTTGCTGCGGCTCGCTTATGTTTTAGGGTTCAAATTTTTATTGGGTTTTTGGTGTTCAAATTTACAATTGATAAGAAATGGCTGAATTTGTAAGATGGGCGGTGTTAGCGCACTTAACGGTTGGGTTGGGGCGGTGCTAGTGGTCATGGTGGAGGGGGTGATGGTGGTTGGGTCAAGCGGTGGTGGGGTGGTCAAGGAATTGGTCAATGGTTTTCAAGAAGAGGGTAAGTGAAACCTCAGGGTGTGGGGGGAATGGAGGTAGACAACTTTGGGGGTATGGGTAAGGTAAAGAGAATCATCGAATTGACCAAACAAATAACCAAACGCCCAGTTATTGCGATTAAAGGGTTCAAAGGATGCTAGTAAGGTGGTTGATTAATTTCCACATCCGGATACTGTTAATTGGAAAGTGCTCATGAATTGTTATGTCAAAGGTAGGTTGGGCTTATGAGGTATCCAAGTTAAAATTGAATATCTAGTTATTGGATATCAGGGGGGTGGCATAGGCCATCTCCTCCCCTGTCAATTGTCAAATTGGATATCTAGTTAAAACTGAAGATACACTAGTTATCATTTCTCAATGAAATACTTTTATCCAGAATCGACTCTCCTAATGAAACTTTTTCAATTACCAATATGTAAGTGTGGTTGCATTGATGTGGCTAACAATATCCTTGAGGCAATACCCTAGAAATTTGCATTTAATTGCATATTTGCAATTTGTTGTCTTGCTGTTTATGAATATCCAAAGGAACCAATCTTAATTAATAATACTACTTCGTATATCACATGTGGAATTTGCTAGCCTTATACTTCACTAAACTATATATAGGTATATATATAAAAAGGAATGAAAGAATATAATTGAATGAAATCACACAAAGCTAGTTTCTCATAGTCTAATGAGTCTAGGAAGTCATGGCAGTACACTCCTTAGGAAGGCCTTGAGGAAACCTTTTAGCGTCTGTGCAGTAATTGTAAATCATGAAGTTCTTCTGCACCCACTTCATCCTGGCTTGACTCGCATTATCAAGCTCTTGTGTCAACCAGGCACTATTAGCAGTCCTCGACGCAGAGGCGGAGGCCGAGTTTGAGCTGCAGGATGATTTACCCTTTGCTACAACACAAGCGTTGGCATTAAAGTTCCTGTATGATGCTATAAATGGAGCTTTTGACCAATCTGCCTTCACCCTCCCACCTTGGGTAGCCCAGTCATCAGCATTCCACAGACTTGAATATAATTTCATTGGCTGACTCTTTGGGAATGGAATTCCAATTGATTCCCAGTTCTTGAATTCTCTGATGGGTGTTGCGTCAACTGAAAATCTGCAATTGGGTAAACACTGTGAGCCTTTGTTTTATTTTTCTTGAATTTCTTCTAATCTCTTCTTTTAGGATTAGTACTACTAATCTACTACTTCCTCCGTTCGAAAATAAGTAAAACGCTTCTCTCATTTATGTGAAAGCTTTTTGAGACAAGTGTTTCACTTATTTTGGAACGGAGGAAGTATTATTTATCGGAGTTATATGTATGTTAAATCCTGCCTCAATTCCATGTTGTCTTATTTCTATATGGGCATTTGGTTTATAGGCTATGTAGCACAGAAACGGTAATGTTCGGGAAAGGGGAAGTTTCCGTGTTTTGTAGAGTATAGACCACAACAATGCACTCAAACTGATCATTCTTGAAGTATATAGGAATAAATGGAGCAACTTACATGATTCTCTGGGGATTCCATAGGATGGAATATGTGTGGAAATCAGCAGTAGGATCAAACCAAAGGCGAAATTGTTGCTCCCTTCCTCCCTTTCCTTGGCTGAAGACATTAGTATGAAGAGTATAAGGCTGACCAGATACATTTCCTAAGAACTCAAAGTCTATCTCATCATGGGTTGGTCCTTGTGATGATAACTGCATACCGAAAAAAGAACCACCTAAGATTAGCCGACTTATATAAAGAAAACCAGTCAAAGGGTTAAAATGCATATAATAACAATGAACAGGAACTTACGTAATAAGCCGTGACAGTTCCAGCAGAGTTTCCAGGGACGAGTTTAATTTGCATATCAATCTTACCAAACAGATACTCGTTCCTGGACTGAAACCCAGAGCCAGAGGTCTTATCAAGCGACAGCGTAAGCTGCCGGCCACTGTTAAGAATCTTGCCACGACCATCGCCCCAAGTAATGTCGAAGTCTCGGTGGAAGTTTCCAGCCGAGGCAACAACTATAGAAGAAGCAATGAGCAAGAGTGTATAGAAGAAAGCCTTCATTGTGACTGTTTAGTGAATAGAGTGTAGTAAGACTAGTAGTTGATTATTATGAGGGTGAAGTGATGAGTGAAAATGAGGATATGTTTGAAAAATGCATGGTGGGAAATGTATATATAGGAGGAGTAAAGGACGAAGGTAGCTGGACAAAGCTGGTAAGAAGGGGAAATGTAGAGGAAGATGAAGGTGAAACAGCTGGTTTTGCTACTAGCCATGAAGTAGCTGCTCTAATTAAATTATGTGGACCTACACGTTTAAAATTTGTTGCACACGCCTGAGTAATTAAGGATTTTGATAAAGCCATAAAGGTGTTTAAACTTATCCATAGAAGCTGTGCAATATTTATTTTGTTTACCCATATATGCCAACTTGCGGCACAGCTTAGCTGAGGACAGAGGTAACTCGTTCCTTTTTATTTATCTATTTTTAATTTTTTTTTTAAAAAATTTTGCAATTAAAATTATGTCGGCAGAAATTCAATAGGATTATAGTGGTTCTAAACTTGAGTAGGTATACGTAGTGTTGCAACTTGCAAGTTGCAATATAGTAGTTCCTAGCTCCTTCACTCAAAAATTGCTCATGTGTTTTTGGTTTTTTTTTTTTTTTGAAGATTGTAGTGGATGGAAATTGATGAGAGGAAGAAAAAGTTAGGATCATACTAATAGAGTGATGCTATTTGGCCTTTTTGTTTCATATGTTTGATGGGACCTTATTATAAGTGTAGGTTGTGTATGAAATATGGAGTATGATCCATATCTTTTTCTATATCATGTTTTAGTCGAAAAGAATTTTACATTATAATACACCCAGTACTATTGAGTCCTCTTCGTGAATCCTGATATGATATCTATTATACACTCGGACCTAATATGTGCCTAGTACTCTATTTAAACTACTCTTACACAATTCCTATTTTAGAGGCCTAAAAAGAGCAAATACTTATTATATGTTCTTATGTACCCCAAATGAGAAAGTAAGTAGAAAGAAAGAACGCCGAATGAAAAAATAAGTAAAAGATGTTCTTAGGTAAATTTTTGTGATTGATACAACCCAATGTGAAGTGAACTTGCAGACAAAACATTAAAGAGATCCGCTAACGTTCAAAAGAGTTGGTGTACACCTCGGAGAGTTGTTTAACATTGGCAAGAGGTACTCTCTATCATCATTTATTGACTCCATCAATAATTGAGAGAGATTGATATTACTATGATTGAAGTACCCCTCCCTTTTTTTTAATTGTTACTTTTCTTCAAATAGTTTTTTTTTATTGCTACGTTATTTAGTGGTTATTTGATATACCTGGGAATTTAATTCCCATGGGAAGTTCCATTTCCTATGAAATTATTTCCCTTATGTAATTCTTAGGAAATTGACTAATGTATTTGGTTGACATCAAAGAATTTTTACTTCCCATGAATTGATGTGGAAATTTTGAATAACCAAGGGGGGCTAGGTGAGTAAATTTTCACGTTTTGTGGGAATTTCAATTTCCGAGGAATTTTCATTGCCCCCATTTTCCCCACTTCTTGTCAACCAAACAACTACCCAATTTAGAAAATCATGGGAATTTATATTGCCTACATAATTTTATGTATACCAAACAACCACTTAAAGTTTTCTTATTTGGAGTATTTGGCCCACTGAAAAATAATAATCTTTTGGAAAAATGGAAAAGAATAATCTCACCTTTTAGCGGTCTTCTCATAATCTATGAAGCACGAGTACTTCTTCTAGGTAGCGTATCGTCCGTGCCCGTCTCCGTTGGGTAGCGTACCTTCCTAAAATTTCAAAATCTTGCTTTTCGAACCTCATTAACTTAATTTGCACCTAGCTCATAATAATCTCTCATTAACCTACTTTATTCTTCCCCCATCTTCTCAAAATGAGCCTTTTACCTGTTTTTGAAATTGGTAACTTGTTTTAGGAGGTGACTTGCCACGTGTCACCTTGTGATTGGTTTTTTTAAATTTTTTAAAAATAAAGAAAATAAACCCCATCTCACCCTTTCTCTCTCTCACCACTCACCACTCACCACTCACCACTCACCAGTCATCACCACCATTTCCTCTCCACATTACCAGTTACCACGCCACCATCTCCCTCGCCCAAAACCTCACCACCACCCACAATCTCAACCACAATTACTATCACCATCACCAACATTAACACCACGAAAATCACGAAAATAAGGAAGCAACATCCCCACCACCACCGCAAGCATGCAACCTACCACCACCATTAAAACCACCCAAAAATCACGCCACCATCTCCACTAAAAATCACGACCACATTACCACGCCACCATATCCTCTCTTTATCACTCCATCATCGCCACCATCTCATCTCCACTGTACCATCCACCCATCTCTTCCAAGCTTTCTTTTCTTTTCCCCGACATCCCACTATTTTTGTTTGATGGTGCTGGTGGTTCAGCTGGTCGCGTGGTGGTGGTGGTTTGGACGGTTCAACTAAATGAAGGAGGATATAAATGAAGGTGAATAGAACGGGATGGTGATGGTGGCGTCGACTTAAGAGGGGTTGTGGCGGACTGGCGGTTGAGGATGGTGGGTCTTTATGGCGATGTGGTGGGTTTTTACGATTGGGGTTTCTGACTAGTGGGGTGGGTTTCGGTTCGAGGTGGTGGGTGTCGGGATGAGGTGAGGTGGGGTGGAGTTTTGGTCTAGTGGGGGTGGGGTGGAAGGGGGTAGGATTTCGGGGTGGCAATGAAGGTGGGGTGGGGTTCAAATCAGGTGGCCGTGGGAGGAGAGAGAAAGGGTGGCCGAGGGGACAAGTTTGGGAAATGGCGGTGGAGGGGCCTTGTTGGTGGCGGGGATGGGAGAAGATAGAGGAGGCGGTTTCGACTAGTGGGGTGGGTTTCGGTTCGAGGTGGTGGGTGTCGGGGTGAGGTGGGGTTTCGGTCTGGTGGGGTGGGGTTTTGGTCTAGTGGGGGTGGGGTCAGGTGGAAGGGGGTAGGATTTCGGGGTGGTGATGAGGTGGTGCCAGTGGTGCCATGAAACAAGGTTGTGAGGTTGGAGGAGAGGTTAAAGGGAAAAAAATAAAATCTAACTGTTAAACGGGTTGGGGGGAGTTTTGGGGGTTTTTTAAGTGGGTGGGGGGGGATTTCGCGGTGGTGAGTGGTGCCATGAAACAAGGTTGTGAGGTTGGAGGAGAGGTTAAAGGGAAAAAAAATAAAAATCTAACTTGTTAAACAGGTTGGAGGTAAAAATAGTCATTTTGAGAAGATGGGGCATAAAGTTAGGATTATTCTGATATTAAGTGAATGTGGGATTATTATGAACAGACCACCAAAAGATTGGATTATTATTTTCCATTTTTCCTATTTTTTTTTGTTTTTCACTTTTTCCACCAAAAAGTATTTTTTTTTTCACTTTCCCTTCTTATTTTACATTAAACTAATTTTTGGGCCCAAACTATGCCCCGATCATTATAATTTTCATGTATTAATATTTTACTTTATAATTATAACACCAAACATTACTTGGTTTAGTTGTTAAGACTTTAGTATATAAGCTTGAAGTCATGGATCAAATCTCATACCATGCATTTTTACATGACTTTTCAAAAGCTTGAAAGTGACATTGCCTAAAATCTTATGCAAAACACAATGTAGCAATTAAAAAAAAACAAAGGACTATATATTTGGCCTCGGTTAAAACATTACTCTGAAATATGATATGTATTTCTTTTTAATTGATTCCTTCCTAAGAGTTGAACATATCCAATGAACAAATATTTTTGTTTGACCATAATATGCATTAGAGACTACTATATGTTAATGGGACTTGAGAAGAGTTTCCTTTGGAATGATTTTTCAAATATGTATCTAGTTCATTATAAGACAGTATCTGTGTAAGTCAAAAAGACTACTAGATATTTTGAAGAGCATGTACAAGTTTGGTGAGATTAGGAATGGCAACGGGTCGGACTTGGATCAGATTATGCATAATCCGACTCCGACCCTACAAGAAGTCAGATTTTAAATCGGAGTCCGACTCCGACCCGACTTAAAATCCGAACATCCGACTCTAAATCCGACTTGACTTAAAATCCGAACATCCGACTCCAAACCTGATCCGATTTATTTCTCCGCCCATTTTTTATACTAGAAAAGTCTTCTATAATACAATAATCTAATCATTACAATTTTTTCTAATTATACATAAATAATACATTAACATAAATAAGAATAAAGGATTATAAGTAGTATTATTTATTTTAAGGGAGTGGAGTGGATTATTTTATTTGGAGGAGAGTGCAGTTAAGGTAGAGGATTAAAATATGTATCAAAATAGAGTTAAGAGACGAGGATATATAACAAAAAAGAATAAAGGATTAACTGACTTAAAGTCGGAGTCGGATTATTTTATGAGATCCGACTCCGACCCTTCTCCGACTCGAAGGCGGACTTTTTAAACAGAGTCGGATTCAGATTATTTTTTTGTCGGAGTCTCCTCGGATTTTTTTCTTTCGGATCGGAGCGGACTAGGGTCGGATCCAGACTGGATTGCCATTTTTAGGTGAGATCACAATAATCTGCATGGCTAAAAAGGAAAATTATACTAGTGACATAAAATTTAACTCAATTATAACCATTGACACGAATTTGAAACGCTAATGAAAATGTGAGCAGCTAAATATCGTCCTAGTTTCTCCATGCGTTGCCTAAAGTAGGACAAAATTGCCCCTATCTCACTCACTCCTCGCACTCCACCTTTCTCTACTGTCTCTCTAATCTCTCACTCAAACAATTATCAAACCTCACTTTCTAGTCAAAATTTGATCATCAAAAAATGGGACACGAGATATGGTCATTTGCGTCGTAGTCGATAATGAGTTTTTTTTTCTTCCAAAAGTGTCGTTCGTCCAAAAATATGTCCATACTATGGTGGGACGTCCTAAAAAGACGTTCAAATCATGGTCCATACCATGTTTCGGACGTCCGAAAAAGACGTTTGGACCTTGGCCTGGACGTCCCAAACATGTTCTTGACTTCTTTTTCGGATGTATGATCCTTTTCGATGAAAATTAAGAAAAATATACGCTGGCAACATTGGTTTTAAACCCACGATGTTGACTTTTCTGACGACATTAAGTTATTCCCGCAATGATTAGTGTTTGCCCGGCAGTAGTGGTGGATGTAAGATGGTGGTAAAACTTCAGAGAGAGGAGGGGTAGGGGTATTGATGAAAAAGTATTAACAAAAATAGTGCGAATCTTGGAGAAATTAGTGTAAATACCTCAAACATGGCAATTTTAGACAATTATTAGTAGAAGATGCTAATTTTTGCATTGTTTTTAACTATTTTCAAATATATTTATTTGTCGATATCTTCAAACACATTTGAATATTTAATAAATAATATACAAATAATGAAACCTTGAAAGTTGGCTTTTTATCTTCGAAAAATTGACAAGAGCAGGCCCAACTATGGCCCCCCTTCCATAATAGATCCCAACTTTTAAATAATCCACAGCAGTCCTAACTTTGGGGGTTGTTTTACAATAATGGTCAAAGTGGAAGGGTTACCGGTTCAAGAGGTAATTTTTTTTACAAGTTTAAGGGGGTTCCCCTGTTGACCCCTTGCCACCCCCACCCCACCGCCGACCCCCGCCACCCCCTCCCCCGCCGACCCCCTGCCACCCCCCTCCCCGCCGACCCCGTACCACCCCTCTCCCCTCCCCGCCGGTGCCGACCCCCCCCCGCCACCTCCCCTCCCCTTCCAACAAACCGCCATTTATCTTGCCAACCCACAACCAAGTATAATCCACCGCCGGAATCTAACAACAAGCGTTTCCGTCTATAACCTCGTGAGTCTGAGTCAACGACAACACCACCGGAAAAAGACGTAATTTACCGAACTTAGACTGTTCGACGGCTACTAACCAACCGGACGCCCCACTTTCTCTCTCCTCCTCGTTGTTCCGCCGACACCACTTTCCTTCCTCGACGTCAACCCACCACTCGCACCATTTCGGACCCCCAACCTCCGGCCCTCCGATTTCCAAGTAAGAACCCTCCCCGACCCTCTTTCCCCCACCTCGACCAACCGCCGCACCTACCTTTCTCTCCTCCGACAAAACCGAAACCCACCAAATTAGGGTCGACGAGGAATTGTTGTTGCTGGGTAAAGTCGTGGGGTTGCTATAGGGTGAGGTGGAGGTGGTGGCTGGGCGTGGGGTTGCTAGAGGTGGTGGGGGGTGGGGGTAGAGTCGTAGAGAGAGGGGGTGGAATTGTTGTTGCTGGAATTGTTGTTCTTTGGGTAAAACCATTAGAGGAGTTACAATGGCGGGGAAGAGGTGGTGGCAAGTGGGAGAGGGTGGCGAGAGGTGGCAATGGTGGTGGTTTCAAATGTTTACCTGTTGTAGCAGGTTAGGTGACCTGTTAGGACCATTAATGTAAAGCACCCCCCAAAGTTGGGACTGGTGTGGAATAATCGAAAGTTGGGATCTATTATGGAAGGATGGCCTAGTTGGGCCTGCTCTTGTCAATTTTTCCTTTTATCTTTGCCTAGTTGTTGACTCGGGCAATGTTCCGTATCAATTACCAAAGTGAATCTGAAGTGTTAAATCAAACATTTAAGAGAAGTGGAAAAAAGAGTACTTATAGACATTGGATTGTGCTCGTGAAATAATCTTATTGTCTTTAAAAGAGGAATATAAAAGAGTCAACGATGGCAATTCTGTTTACTACTTTTGTTTCTTTTTTCAAGGAGAAAGACCCTATTGGAAAAACATCTTTTGCATAAGTTAGATTCTTTAAAAATATTGGAAAAGGATAGGAGAATTCTCCTTCAAAAGAGCCCATAGTGGAATTTGTTTCCTTGACGTGGAATTTGTTTCCTTGACGTGGAATTTGATTCCTTGGCGTCAAGTTTATAAGGAGCATCCTTTAGACTAGACTAAAACTTAATTGGTTCATCATTCTACTAGTGTTGGTATGGCAATCTGTCATTGCTAATATACTCATTTGCTGTATGCTTCAATTGCTTTGCAACCTGAGTTGATTAAAATTTTCAAGTCAACATTACTAAATATACATGGAACTTGTATGGATTGTCCCCTTGAAAAGACAAAAGTATAGGCCTCTAAATCATCAGATAATTTAACCTCCTTACTCATTGGATCTTTATCTATTATCATATGTTACAATGGAAATAATTTCATAGAATTTGTTCATAAGAAACTACTAATACCATACTAATTAATGAAAGAATAAGTATATCCGGAAAGTTATAAAAAAAACCTTTGTTCTAATTCATCTCTGTATATAATATCTAGTTGACTCCGCACTCTTTAGGAAGGCCTTGAGGAAACCTTTCCCTATCAGTGCAATAATTGTAGATCATGTAATTCTTTTGCACCCATTTCATCCTTGCCTGAGAAGTGCTATCCATTTCTTGTGTAAACCAGGGATTAGTCTTCGAGGTGACTGAGCTCGATTTGCAAGACGATTTGCCTTTAGACCAAACACAAGCATTGGCATTGAAGTTCCTGTACGACGCAGTGAACGGTGCTTTAGACCAGTCTGTTTTCACCCTCCCGCCTTGGGTTGCCCAGTCATCGGCATTCCATAGGCTCGAGTATATCCTCATTGGTTGATTCTTTGGGAAAGGGATACCCATAGATTCAGAATTCTTGAATTCTCTGATAGGAGTGCCATCTACTGAGAATCTGGAACAAGGTGGTAACAGTATGAGGACAATGAATCTGTTATAAGAACTTTCTTTTTTATAATAGAGTTGAGCTATTCTGAAAACATGTTCCGTAAGCTTTTTTAAAGTTTTTGATATAGTAGTAGGTGGTTTCGACACATTTTCCAGTCCTTTTTAGATTAAGGCATACTTACATGATTCGTTGAGGATTCCAGAGGATGGAATAAGTGTGGAAGTCGGCAGTTGGGTCGAACCAAAGGCGAAATTGTTGCTCCCGGCCACCTTTGCCTTGGCTGAACACATTGGTGTGAAGAGTGTAAGGTTGACCACTTACATTCCCCAAAAACTCAAAGTCTATCTCATCATGGGCTGCTCCTTGTGATGATAACTGCAAGCACACCAAAAACCAAAAACACAATCAGAATATTGGTTATTTGAAACAGTACCTCCTCTGTTTATGTGTAAGAAGTTGTTTTTGATTTAAAGGTTATAGCAATGCTAATCATGCTCATGTAAATTTTAATATACACTCTTAAAAGCATAAGACATCTTTTTTTTTGAATTGAATTTATAATGTTTGACACTTTTGTCTCTCTCAATAACTTGAAAGAAATTCATGAATCATAAGGTTTTGTTAATATATAATGTAGGTAAAATATGTAGATAAATGTAGACTTACATAGTAAGCAGTGACAGTTCCGGCAGAGTTGCCTCGTACGAGCTTGAGCTGCATGTCAATCTTGCCGAAAAGATATTCGTTCTTAGACTGGAAGCCGGAGCCAGAGGTCTTATCAAGGGACAGAGTAAGCAACTGGCCATTGTTGATAATTTTACCGCGGCCATCGCCCCAAGTAATGTCAAAATCTTTGTAGAAGTTGCCAGCAGAGGCAATGGCAATTAAGGAAGCAAATAGTAGGAACACGATTGTTTTCGTTCCCGCCATTGGTGTTTCAAAGGACACAAGTGATTTGTTTTCGTGTAAGTTGTAATATGGAAAATGTGTTGATTTGTTAAGATGTATTTTAGTTGATGTGCGAGGTTGATTGGTAAGTTTGGAAGAGATGGGGTTGTTATATATATGTGCGTAGGGAGGATTAAAAGAAGGGCAAAGAAATGAGCGGGAAGGTTCGGAAGTATGAAGGTGAAACAGCTGGAAATTAACCGTAAAGCAAATGGGATGAGGAGGTCCTCCTTTTAGACCGACTTTCAGGTCATAGTTTTAGAAACTACTAGTACTCACCATATTGGGTCTGACTCCACGCGTTCCTAATCTTTATGTTTTGTTGCACACGGTTTCCCAAAAAATGAGGCTTGGCCGCTTGGGTTTGTTGTGCATGTCCACTAATAATAATGACTAACCTAATCACTAAAGGGGGTCAAATAATGGTTTTGATGGATTGGTATAAAAAAACAAGTCAACTTTGACGTGTTAGTTTTAAAAAGTTGGGACTATATAGATAAAAATAAAAAATTGACACGAACAGTTCCAATTATGGGCGTTTCGTCATTTTTAGTCCCAACTAAGGATTATTTTTGAACAGTCCCTAACTATGCATTATTTTTTACAAAATTGGTCCCAACAGGTCATTGACCTGTTACAACAGGTAAAATGAATTTTCTTTTATTTTTTCCCCAACTCTCATGTTCTCTCTCCTCTGGTGGATCGTCCACCCTAGTCCCTACCCCTCCCTTCCCTTCCCACCCTCAAAACCACCACCTTTCCCCTGTCACAATGCCACCCCCTTCAAAACCCCCTCCCCACCCTTCCCCCACCCTCAAAACCGCCACCCCGTTCGAATTTCCAAATCACCTCCCTTCCATTCCCCCACCTTCAAACCGCCACCCCCTTTGAAACCCCCTCCCCAACACATCATCACCTGGTGAACTTAAAAGTAATCAAAATCAACATGAAAACTGAAATTCAAATTAAGATAATACAGAAACATTAATGACAACTTTATTCAGGCAAAAGCAATTGTTTTTTTTTTTTAAAAAATTTCCTGTGCAAACCTTTAGGAAGCACATTCCTGTTTTAGTAACTAGTGTTCAACTACTCACAAATCACAATACCCACTGTTGAGTGGTTTTTGTCAACTAACAGCTTGGATGTTGGCAGGGAAATGCTTATTAGAGCGTAGAGGGAACAATATTTACTCCTTACCTGTTTAACTTAAAGCTACTTTTCTTGAAAGCTGTTGCTATTGCTTTAAAAATGAATGCCTTACAGATAGTGGCGTATCCAGGATTTCACCCACGTGGGTTCGGAATTAAAGAGACGTTAAACAAAAAAAAAAAAAATCAATTTAAATTGCTTAAAAATAAAATACATTCAAGTTTGGAATTACAACCGATAAATACGAGAATAACTTCTTAAATTACAAGAAAAAAAAAACTAAAAAATCATTCTACGAGTTTTCATATTTTGAAAGCATTCTAATACATCATCATCACTAACTCGAGAAAAAAGATCTCTCTCAAGAAAGGTGACTAAATTATCATTCAATAGTTGATCACCCATGCTATTACGTAACTTGTTCTTCACATAAGTCATTGAGGAAAACACTCTTTCCACACTTGCCGTCGCCACCGGAAGGATCAATACTAGTCTCACAAGCAAGTAAACTTGTTGATAAGAAATATGCTTACCCGTTTCAACAAGCTTCATAGAAAGTTCATTAATATCTTTCAAGTTTTCAAACCTTGCATCTTTCCGCATATCATCATAAAAGAACTCAAGTTCAAGTCGAAGCCTTGTCATATCATTACTTGTAAACTCTTTTGGATAAAATTCGGCAAGTCTAACCAACTTTTGAGTATCAAATGCGGCAAATGAATTAACGGGATTCAAGCATGCCATACAAATAAGCAACTCCATATTTTCTTCATCAAACCTATTATTAAGCTCTTGAAGTTGCAAATCAATGACACTTAAAAACATTTCAACCCGAAAGCGATGCAAATTGGTAACTTTGGCAAAGAAGCGTTTCGATCTTCCCTGAGGAACATACAAATCATCCATACTAGGAACTTCAATATCATGTTTAGCACAAAAAGAAGTTACTATATTGCAAAAGTTATCCCATCCATGGTCCCTCAACTTTTGTAGTCTTTCTTTAGTCAAAGAAACGAATGACATAGCATTAACAATATCTTGGTCTCCTCTTTGCAAAGCTTGACACAATTTATCGGTTTGCCCAAATATTTCCAACATCAAATGAATCATGAAAACAAACTCAAATGAATCACGAAAACAAACTCAAATGACTCAAAAGAAGACATAACAACAATAGCTTTCACACGATCCTCCTTATAAATCTTATTTTCCCCAATTTTCACAAGAACCTTAATGATTGTAGAAAACAATGAAGTGACGTTGTTGATGGTTTTATAGTGTGAACCCCAACGAGTATCATCGGGCCTTCCAGAACGAGTATCTTTCATTATCAAAGTTTTAAGCCCATTTATCTCCCCCCTCATATTACTCGCTCCATCATAACCTTGCCCTCGAACTCTAGACAAACTCAATGAATGATCTATAAGCAACGACTCAATTGCATTCTTTAATGACAAAGCAGTGGTATCTTCAACATGCACAATTCCAAGAAACCGCTCACGTATCTTTCCTTTTTTATTTACATAACGCAAGCAAAGGGCCATTTGTTCTTTTTGATACACATCACTAGACTCATCGCTAATTTAGTCTATATATTCCAAAATAGTCATCCCCAATCTCATCTATAAGAAGTCTAGTAGTTTCTTTTGCACAAGAGTTTATTAGTTCCTTTTGAATACTAGGAGCTATCATTTGATTATTCCCCGGAGCATTATCCAAGACAACTTTCTTAACATCCTTATTATTTTCGGCAAGCCATGTAAGAAGTGCAAGAAAGTTTCCTTTATTACTTGACTCATCACTTTCATCATGTCCACGACATGCTAGACCTTGACTCAAAAGGAACCTTACACATTTCAATGAATAAGTCAAGTGAGATTTGTAAAGGATCTTCGCTTCCGTGGTGTAAGAGCTAAGAGACTCAATGATTGATGATTTAGGCTTTGTGAAAAAATTAAACTTCTCTTGAGCTTCATTATGAACACTTTTTATACCACCAACATGTTTGTCAAATCTTTCAATCTTGTTCCAACCTCTAAACCCTCCATTTACAAAACTATCACCACCCGGGGAACTAGTTTTGTCCTTAAACAAATAACACACAAAACAAAAGGCGGCATCTTTCTCAACACTATACTCAAGCCAATCATATTTATCAAACCAATCAACATTGAAACGACACATACCTCCAATATCCCTTTGAGGAAAATGATGAGTGCGTGGGGCACAACGTTTCTTAGCAACATATCCTCTTCTCACGGCATCTTGATCATTTTTAGGATACTCTATGATCGGAATCCTCTTTCACGGATCGTGAGGGAGAAGTTCAACATCATAAGTCTTATCTTCCACATTAGCATTTGAACAATTTGCTCTTTGTGGAGTGTTTTGTTGACTTTGTTGTGGAACTTGTGGTGGCAGTGAACTAGGGGCAGCGGGATGGGATTGAAGTTCATCCTCATCAATTGGAGACTCCCTTGTATTTGGTGAAGAACAAGCGGAAGACTTTTGAGACTTCCAAAAGTGTTCCAAACTTTTCATCCTTTATTCACAAATTACTTAAAATTAAACAACTTTCTTGGCAATTGACAATTTCACATCACCAAATTATACTCTAAATCTCTAATTTCAATTCATCCAAGCATGAAGCATTCCAATAATTTCAATTCAATTCATCCAAGCATGAACCATGAAGCATTCCAATAATTTCAATTCAATTCATCCAAACATTCCAATAATTTAATTTGTAAATACTAAATAACCATCTATCCAATTCAAACATTACTTGATTACTAAATGAATTGGTAAATGAAAGTGAAAGAAATCAGTCAATTACCTAAACAAATTCGAGTAGAGGGAAAACAGAAGAGGAGAGATGAGAATTACGCCACGGCCGGCGCCGTGGACGGCAGTCGTCGGAAGTGCGAGAGGTCAGAGGAGCCGTCGAGTGTCGTCAGGTGTGCCGTCGAGTTTCAGATTTGAGAAACAAAAACAAACCCTAGCTTTTTTTGTTTGTGAAATGCCGCAGGTGTCGAAGAGAGGAGAGAGAAACTGGGTTATTGGGGGGAATTGGGGAAAAGAAAATAAGATTCAAAAAAAAAAAAAAGGCCGAGAAGGCTTGAACTCCCGACGCGGGAGGTAAGATTCATTAAGTTTCACGCGGACCAACTGAGCTATGGCTGATCTAACTTATCTCTTGCGCGCTTCCTTGGTTTTAACCTATTTTTTTTTTTTTTTTCCAGAATTTTTCCTTGTTTTTTTTCCAAATTTTTGTGGGTTCAGCTGAACCCACGCTAGATCCGTCCCCCGCTTACAGATATGGATAAGAGTATTTTGAAAATCAGGGAGAATATATAATAAAACCCTCTGTTGAATGTTTATCCAGGATCGAAGCCTTCGAGTTACACGCAATTTGGGCGTCTTTAGTGGATGTGGACTTATTCTATCAATCATAGCTGGGCTCTTTGGTATCAATAATGTCGATGGAATGCCCGGTGCTGAGAACACACCATATGCATTTGGTCTATTTACAGGACTTCTACTGCTACTAGGGGTTATTTTAGTTGGGGTTGGTATAATTTGTTTTTCTCCCCTGCTTAATGTGGAAGGGGAAGGGGAAGGGGGAGGAGGAGGAGGTGGCAGGGGAAGGGGAAGGAGGGAGCCCGCAACTTGGGATAAGGTAGTAAGGAGAGAGAAAGAGGAGGGAGAAGGTAGTAAAACAGGTTAAAAAAAAGTAAAAACAAAAATTAACCAGTAAAATGGGTCACTAGTTGTAGGCGTGTTTTTATTTCGGCTACGCGGGATGAGCGCGTATTTGATTTGATTTCCCCATTGTTAAGGTTTTATTGAAAAATGTTTTGAAAGAAGTCGCCAATAATTCTTTTTAGGAAGAATCATAAACCTAATTGGATATGGGAAACCGTAGGGACATATTGTGGGACTTATCCAATGGAGATTTCTTCGTCGAGATTCCATAGATGGTCAGAATGAACCAAAGATTGAGTTCGGGGGTGAGGGTACAAACACGGTCATAATGAACCACATTCGCCCATTGTTGGCCTCTACTAAATATCGATTCATGTCAAGTTTTATGCAAAAGAATAACCAAATAATGTTTTAAGCACCCTAAAAATAATTAGTCTAGGTTGGTTCAGGAAACACATAAAAAGACTATTTTTAGTGACATGCTATTAGGCAATCAATTTACAGGGAACCTAGTAGGTTGTCCAAATTAATCTGATTAATGTTAGAACAGTTCTTTAGGTCTTGAATAGCACAAATAACACGTGGGTGATAAAAGCAATAAAGCAGGACAATCATATAATATGCGTAGAACAATCTGGCAAACATGTAATAATATATAAAAGTAAATAAAAATAAAGAAAAAGGTTTAGAATATACAATAGGACGATTATTACTTAAAAATCTACATCATGAAATAAATTGTTAGTAACTTCATGGCAGTAAATATAATTGATTATTCAAGGATCTTCAGGAATTATACCTATGCGGCTCAGATTGAAGAGCGCAACAATCTTTAGGCGGAGCAATCGTGGAACCAGGAACGTAGTATGATTAGTAATTGAAATTGATTTGATGTATTGAAAGTATTTTTGAGATTCGTAATAGTATTCAGAAGTATTCGTAAGGATTTTTGTGTTCGTAAAATAATAATGAAAAGCCGTTCGTAATTCGGGGAACTCCAGGTATTTATAGGAAAAAGGAGCGTGCACCTCACGCAGCAACCTGCGCCTGGCGCAGGCCTACGTGTCAGGCGCACGTCCACGCGTCAGGCGCACATTGGTGTGCTTGACGCGGCCAGCCCTATCAAATCCGTACACGTGTATACGCGTATTTAAAAAGATAATAAAGAAACTTGCGTTGCACACAGAACTTGCGTCAGACGCAGGACTCTATGTGAGTCACAAGTCCACGTGTCAGGCGCTCATTGGCGCGCCTAATGCGTTCTGGCCAATGTGCTAGACGCATGTGGAACGCTGAGCGCCCCCGCCTCGTCCGCCGCATATTCCAGCATATTCCGGTTTTTTATCAAACGCGTCTTTTGAAGATAAGTTTTTATCCCTAACCTCCGGAGATTGAATTTTACGGAATAAAAATATGATTTGTATTTAAAATATTTATCAAAAGATAATAAAAATATTTATAAACATAATAAATATTTAATTGGGCTCTTAAATAGACTTAAAACATTTTATGGGTTTAAAATACAATTAATCATCATGAACAATTAATTGGGCTTTAGAATATCATTTCAAAACACAATTTTGGATTGGTTATTCGGATTGCTCTTCCATTAGGTCGCGCCAACTAATACCGTAGTATGTTTCATCACTGGACCCTTAAATGGGGAGACACGATTATGTGACTACACCAGTCAACTGGGACCATTTTTGTAAAACTTACCCCAAAGTTGGGACCGAACGCCCATAGTTAGGACTGTTGCCATCAATTTTTCCATAGATAAATTGATATATAAAAAGTAGCTCTAGTGTTATATATAGGTCTAAAATTTTGTCGGGTATAATTTTTTTCAATAAGATTATCTTAAATTTGTACTTAAGTTGTATTTTATTTTAATTTTTTTGATAGGGAAAGAATAACTACGGATTGGCACAATCCGAAGGCCACCCTAAACCATCCTTTTGGATGATGAGAGAAAAATCCACAGAAAACGGAAGGAAACAATAGAGTAAACTAGGGGAGTCGTGAGCCTTGTCCGCCATGTAATCCGCCGCTTGATTTGCTTCCCGAAAGCAGTGAGAAAATTGGATGTTGTTGAAATTCCTCGACTTAAACCTGCATAAACCTTCTCTTAAGCCCCACGCTTTAGCTTGAATGATAGAACAAGAAGGGTTGAGGATATTAGCACCGGCTAAAACAACCCCACCCTTATGATCTCCAATAATAAACCTAAAAATCGCCTTACCATCATTGAGCTTAGACCCCTCAAAGTTAACTTTAAACCAGTTTATCTTGGAAGGGGTTCAAATCCACGCCTTACCACTTCTTGTGGGCTTAGGAAGGGAAGTAGTCGAAAGTGTAGGGATTTAATAATTTATCCATTTTAGAAGAGAAGGACCAATCTAGGGAGTAATTATAAATAAGTTCACTAATGTGTCTGGCGGACAAAGCAGTATTATTAAAGATGATCTTATTGCGGGCAAACCAAATGAACGACCAAGTAAGAGCGAGTTGCAAAGACTAATTAGGAGGCAAGACTTTATAGTAGAAATTAATATTTTCTCGGGAACAAAAGCTAGTCCTAGAAGGAATCATGGGTCAGTTATGACTGGCTTTTAAATTTAGGAGAACATCAATCATAAAAGGACACTGGAAAAAAAGACGGGAAGCTGTTTTCTTGTAGTGTTGACAGAACACACATTGTTATGGGCTATAAACTTTAGATTATTAAGTTGTATTTTTATATTTCCCCTTTTTTTATTCTTTTTATGTGGCATAACAACTAAAACCATAATGATATCATGTGTCATGTGTTTTAAGAAAAAAAGTCCAAATATTGGCAAAGTCTAGGCTTATATGACAGGCGAAACTTTATTATTAATATCTATTTGTCAAAAGCCTCTATTTTTTTCTTTTACCAATATTCCATACGTGACCTCTTCTTTTTATACTTCACTTTATCAAATACCTTTGATTTTTTTATACCAACATGGTAATTTGGCTTATTCAGTAGTGCCTTCTCTTCACTTTTATAAAAACAAAATTTGACGGTTAATCAGCTTTAATCAAGCGATTCAAGCCTATTAACGTGTAAACAAAAGATCAAATATAGGTCGATCAGGTCAAATATGATTTAATGAGTTTAGTTTAGATGATTTCAAGTGAAGTAAATGCATCCTAAAAAAATTATAATACTAGTTTTTTTTTCGATGTTATATTCCCTTTAATTTTTATTTTGTATTTTTTATTTTAATATGCACATTTTTTAATGCACAACTATAATCATTAATCGTGAAAAAAAACCCTCAACCATCATCACATAACAATCCAAGTGAGGTAAAACTGTAAAATAACAGGGTTGGAGAAATCATTAGATTGACCAAATTAACTGGATATAGAAAATTGACTTAATCGGCTTTTCACATTGCTCAAGTGTCACACAATGGTATAACAAGCCATGATAGTCCTTTTACAATAATTTGAGGAACTATTGGCTGGTTTATAAAGCAAAATCATCAGGCACATATCTCATGCATAAAATACAGCACAAGTGAAGACTTGAAGTAGACAAAACGCCAAATAAACTGACTGCCAAGATATATTTCACTGATTAGCACTAAGAACTTGATCATACAAGTCCAAAAGGCTTATTCATTATGTTTAAGGTATATACAAAGAATCATTTCTGTTTCAGCTTCATCTGTATTGACTTAACTCAAATCACCAAAGATTGACAGCATCATGTTGGTAAGTAAATCCTTGCCGGCTCGCCGCTCAGCTCAGGCCAAACTCTGCTGCAGCTGAAAATGGAAAGCAACATCAATGTCTTTAATAATTTTTTAGGTACAATTTTATTACATTATGAGTTAATTGCTCCACATTAGACATAAGACATGTAAGCTAATCAGCTCCACCATATGTAAAACTGCTTGTTTTAAGTCAAATGCCTGGAAAGGGAAACTGAACAGAAAATGGAGCATCCAGGACCTCCAAAACTTGGCACTTATGTATAATACCTTAGACTGCAAAACTCCAGCAACATGTATAAGTAAAAGATTTCTATCATACTTGCTATTAATGAATTATAACCCAGATAAGCAAACAGATGAAATGTTAAAAAGAGCTAATTCTTCATCACTCTACTCAGGCAAAAGGAAAACTCAATACAGTTTGAAGGACCGTATTCTGAAGAGTTTAATTCAATTTCCATCAGCATTTCTTATTCCACCTTATTAGAGATTCTAGCATCAATTTTCACTTCAAGAAGATCATGAGTATCTATCCATTTTCAACACAAGCACACAATTTGCAGCAAAAGAAATTGTGTAAATCACTGTCTTGCGAACCCCAAACATATTTCTCCAACTCAATTTTGAGGTAACAATTTTTATGCCCTTTCTTACTCAGTTGTATAATCTCCATTCTTTATACACAAGCACACAATATGCACCAAAATAGAATTTATGTATGTGCTTTCAATTCAAAGATCATGGTGAAGGCTATGCTGTACAAAGAAGCATCAATAATCTCACAAAAGCACTTCTTTGTTCTATCCTTATTCCCTAGCAGGATCACATAAAAGAAGATGATGGAAGCAGGTATAACAAGACAGGTGGAACTTTCCAAAGGGCAAAGGGAGAATAGGTTGTTAATTCTTAGACTGCAAAAGTCCAGCAACATCCATAAACGAAATGTTAAAATTTCACCACTCTACTAAGGCAAATATAAAATAAAATCCAACACAGTTCAATAGGGAAATGTGCTGAAGAGTCAAATTCGAGTTTCCATTAGTATAACTTATACTACCCCATTTAAGATTCTAGTATGAATTTTCACTTTAAGAAGATCATGAGCATCTGTTTATTCTCCAACACAAGCACATCACTTGCACCAAAAGAAATTGTGTCAATCATTATCTTGTGAATCCTAAAGAAAATTTTTCCACCTAATTTGAGGTAACAATTTCTGCACTAACAATTTTTCTGTTGGTTTCAACTCAATGTTCTTTTTTAAAACAACTGTGGTCAGTACTCAGTAGTATGATGTCCCTCAATTTCTTATATAGCTTTACTCAATCCACAACTTCAACAAGCACTTTACGTAATGCCCGTGGAGAAGCTCCCGCCTCGAGTAGAATGTTACCCGGGGGTCGTCAAATGTATGCACAAGCAAGCATTAATAGTCTCACAAAAAGATTCATTTAAAAAGATTCCTTGTTCTATTCTTAATCCCTAGCAAGATCATATGTAAGAAGATGATGGAAGCAGGTATAGCAAAATGGGTGGAAACTTTCCAAAGGGTAAAGGGTGAATAGGATATTTTTCTCCCCTTCAGAAGCTTGAAAAACTTAAATTGTCTACATAAGAACAAAATCCTAAAATCTTGTATGGCCCCAACGATAGCGCTGTCATAGAGTGATAAAAAAAGCCAGCCAGAGCTTCTACCATACAATAAAGCAAAGACCAGACAGTAAAAGCTCTGCATATTTCTTTCTCCACTCTCCAGCATGTGGCTCAAATAACTCACAGCGTTTCATGCATGCCCTTTGCAGGGGGACTAGAGACTCAATGCAAAAATGTCACCCGAAACAGGGTTCAAACACATGCAACTCAGAGAATCCTCTTGCAACTTCCATCCATCTAGTCATTCATCTAATTACTCAAATTCCTCATTCCTATGCTATAGATAGTTTGCTGTATGCAGCTGCGCTGCTCACTTCTATGTATATACTGGTTACCCGAATCTACTTTGGTCCTTCAATGTCCCAGCATCATTCTAAGTTACAAAAATTTCACTGTTCTATTTTGCTTTGGCTAAAACTAAGAAAAGAAAAGGATCGAGAAAAAAGAGAACATAACAATAACAGTGAGATTCCACAAACTCACAGATCACAATCACATACTAGCATATTAGAGTTATCAAGGATATCAACTGGCTCCACCTAAGAGTCAAAAGTAACTATAAGAGTTGACCTACTGCCATTGAAAGAGCAAAATTGTCATAACTGACAAAGATTTTTGCAAAAAACCAGTCATTTAGACAGCTAGAAAGGAATAAATACTACACAAAACCTGATGGCAACATCAATGTAAAACCTGAAACTAACCTTTGCAAGATGATGGTACAACATAAACATGCAGTTTCACATGGTTTGGAGGAAGAGACAGCCTCATTGGATAAAGCTTTCCATTCAAAGGACTGCGAGCGCATAATGCAAACTCTGTTAAACCTGTCTCTTTCTCCAACATTTGAGTCAGCTCCTCCAGACTACTGCCCTCAAAAACTAATGAACATTCTCCCTCTGCTTCATCAACAATATTTCCATCATCGTCCACAACATTATAGTGTATAACTCGGCCTTCATTCTTTACACTTGATGCACCAAATCCGCTATGCTGCAATTAGACAGATTACCAACAATTTTTTTAAATCCCAGGCCATGTAACTTCATAATACTTATTTCCTAGAGCAAGAAACGTTCTTATGAAAGTTCATTACCACCATCTACCTTGTATTTTTCAATAACAAACTACCTTGTATACTTATTTCCTAGACCAAGAAACGTTCAGATATCCACGATCAACATAGAATTTATAAAATCCACATATTTCAATTTAACAATTAATTGTCGTGTTTCAGTTAACATGCCATGAGTTTCAGTTTGACATATAGATAAAGACAATCATTAAGACTACTCAATGAGTACTGACTTATTCTTATTAAAGTTCACTAATCCCCCCCCCCCCCCATCAAATTTAGCATCATCATTCACCAAGTTTATGTAATTATTAGAATAACATTAACAATAATTAGTCCATGTTACTTAGCAAGACATTCAGTCTAGTATATACTAAATACTATTCCCTCTGTTGCAAACTACGTGACGTCATTTATGTAATCATGTACTAAACTTATTACAACAATGCATTGCTATTAATGTATGTTCTTTATGATGTCCATGTTAATGTTTGAAATGATTTTGCCGCCGCCAGATTACCATAGACATAACGATGATTACTCGGTTAAAAAATTTACTTAAAAATTGATTATAATTACCATCATTTATCACTGCATACCAAACTGAGTGTAACTCTCTTAATAAATAGAATATTAAGCGGATGGTTGGAGCCCCAAGATTGATTTTATATTATATCACAATCATTAAAAACCAAAACATAAGTTCTTGTCAAAGGATCAACTCAACCAAAAGATTAAGCTGATGGTTTATCCTCTATCAGTTCTAACAAAAACAATTTGAAACAAAAAAAAAGAAAAAAACTCACCCCAGATTGAGAATTCCTGAAACAGGAAGGATCATACTCTGATTCACACCTCTCAAACTTGCGTTTCGCCTCGTTCTCATCCTCAGCCTGAGCCTCAACCTGAACCTGTTGTGGAGTATCATAAACTTCCAACACCTCAATCTCCCAAAGAACCCAATCCTGAGTATGACTCCTGCTAGGAACATCATGAGTAATCGAATTCCGCCACGGTGGAAGTCCACCATTGGCCCTTAAAAAGTTACCATATCTTGTCTTCAACCTGACCTGCATTCCATCTCTCATAGGCTCCCACTCTATAGAAGAATCCAATCTTCTAGGCATAATTTGCTTAACTTTCTTCCCTGTTACACCTAACAAAAACTCATCATCTGTTGCTGTTAAATATTTTCCATAACAGCTCATGAAGCGCACCAGGCTTACGCCTTCCACAGATTTTACGTATTCTACCGTCCATCGTGCGTACTTTGTTCCGCCATGTCTGTCTTGGCATACAGTTTCACCGTCGTCGTCGGCTACAAGGTACTTGTCGTGGCTGCTACGTAAGCGCACTGTTTTTGCATTTTGGAATAACTCCATATCACTCTGTTTTAACACAAACAAATTTAACAGGAAGATATTGTAAAGATAAGAATTTGATCTGTAGAAATAGGAAGTAAATGAATGGGGATTTGGGTTTAATTAGTTTATTAAGAGTATTGAATTTGGATAAAAGGTTGTTGTGGGAAAATGGGATTGTGAAGATTTGATGAATTCAAGGTTTGAGAATTTTTGGGGATTAAAGAGAATTTCTGGGATTTGAGTTAGAGATGCCAAATTGTGAGGGGTGAGTTTTATGGCTATTTGGGATGTGGGAAAGGTGGATAAAATAATGAATACTAGTTTTAGATCCACGTAGTTTTTTTATAGTGGAAAGTAGGCTATTATATTATAATGAATTGTCTAATTTGATTGTATCGGACTATGTACATAGTTTTATATGCACGTGATGTAGGCCAAAGTAAATACACTTTGTTTGAAATTTGATTAATTGTTCGTGTAATTTAACCTTGTTTTTTTTCTAAAATATTGATAAAGATGAATTTGATTGTTTTTTCTTTGATAATTATCTATAATTTAGGGTGGACATCGAGATCTTTCCAATTTCGTTATATAATGGAGATCGTTTTTTTTTTGATGGAATATGATGGAGATCGTTTGATAGGTATTTAATTAGTTTAACGATATTTAGATTTTAGGTAGACAGGTGAGAAAAAAATTAGAAAAAATGGTTTTAGTGACACTTAGGAGTGGATCTAACGTCTATATGTCGGCTTTGCCGTAATTGAAAGGATTTTCATTTGCAATTTTGTAATTTTGGTGGAAAACTCTGTTTTTTTGGTTGACTAATTATACGGTTGACAACTTAACCGCGTGAAGGGTATATTTGGTATTAGGATCATAATATTTGTTGCCTGAAAGGTTGTATGATACTCCTTAAATTATAAGAGTTTAGTACTTTAGTTGATAGTTTCAATTTCATGAAGGATTTGTACACCGAGGATGAAAGAGGATATATTATTAAAATAAAACTTTATCGTGGATATGTGGTAAGTTTTTGAATTTTGTATAATTTTGTCTTATTACCCTTATGAAATTTATGATGGATATATCTAACCTTTAATCGTCTTATTTTCTATCTAGCCTTTTGTTCTCTCGTTTCCTATCTAACCTCGTATATTATCGAAATCTCTAATTGAATTTCCTAACAATTTAGCAAGGACTTCGATTTTTTTTAACTTGCCATTTTTTCTAAGATTCTTTTTGATATTTTTACTCTCCTATGCTGATTTCCCAATATTGAGGGCTGAGGCAACTGTCACATGACATTCCAATCGTTTAGAAAATAAATATACTTTTTTTTTGTTGGCCCATTATAAAAAGACAAGAAAAGTATTAATCATCCATTTCACAGCCCCAAATTAATATTCTCAAAAACAATAGTTGTCTAACAATTCGCAAAAGGTGACAAGTGATACTCAATCCCCATATCCTTTGGCAGTCAACAATTATACTAAGGGCGTGTTCGACAATAGCTTTTGAGGTACTTTGTAGTGTTTGGACTAAGTCAAACTCTAATGATGATGAAAAGTTGTGTTTGATGAAGTAGTGTTTGGAATAGTTTTTGGTGTTTGAACTAGTGTTTTGGAAAAGATATAAATATTAGCTTTTGGGGTAGAGGTAGCTTTTGAAGATTATATATAGTTTATTTTTGTTAATTATTTAAACTAACAACTAGTTTTACTGAACACTAATTATCATAAAAACTATTTTCATAGTCAAACGCTAACAACTAATATCTGACAGCTAGTACAACCGTTAACAATTACTTCTACCATTAACCACTACCGCAACAAGCCAACAACTACTTTTGTCGAATAGGCCCCAAAACCTATAATTCTTAGTTTCTTGCCATTTTAAAATTTTTTCTTTCCTAGTAACCCTACTGTATGTTACTCCATAAATTATGTGTCTCTCCCTGTATGCTAATGCTACTCCCATTGTCCCAATTTAGTTATTTACTGAGTATTCTGTTTTAGACCTCCAGAATTACTTGTTACTTAACATTGTTGCCAAGTTTTTTCTCTATACATGTTCTCTAAAGTTAGGCTCCACAAGACCACAACTGTCCACACACCACCTTTTCTCTCTCAATGTTAATAACGCAAAAACTAACATTCAGGGTCCACTTACGGCTATGAGACTAGTCCATACAGAAATAGAAGCAAGAACCAAATATAAGCGCACCTTGTAAGCACCCACATGAGTTGTAGGTGAGCTTGTTGATACTGATTGATCGCTTTCGTCCTCAACCCATGAACCAGAACTTGAACTACTATACCTTGCTAATGCTACGTTATCAGTCATGGAATAAGAAGACTTATAACAAGCAATAGCACTTTTATTATGGGCTAATGACTTGGAATTCCTAGGCCAAGAACAACGATCAGAGTCCGCAGTTGCTGCATCATCATCTAGAATATCCACCACCCAAAGCACCCAATCCTGCGTGGTTTTCCGCTCAGGGACATCCACTGTCACCGTGTCTCTCCAAGGTGGAGTCCCGGCGTTAGCCCTAAGGAACTTTCCCGTGAGTGGTGCCTGCAGTTTCACGTAAAAATCTGCACTTATGGGCTCCCATTGTACTGACAGATCGCAGTCAGACTGCACGGTCTGCAGGGCCTTCTTCCCTGTCCAGCCTAACAGGAAGGACTCTTCTGATGCTGTTAGGAGTTTGTTGTAACAGCTCCGAAGACAGATCCGGTTAGGCTTGTCTTGCACAACCTCGACAGCCCAACGGGCCTGCCTGGTGTTGCCGTTTTTACTCTGCTTGATTGATTCGCCGTCTGAACCTGCTATTAAGTACCTGTTGTGATGGCTTCTAAGCCTGATGAATTTTGCTTTGGTGAAGAATTCCATCAGGAGGTAGAGTTGGTGCTTTGGTGGGCTGCTTTTGTTTTGTTGATTATATGGTGGTGCAATTACTTGAGATTTGATTGTCAAGACTCAAGGTAATGGCATGAATCTTGTTTGCTTCAAATTAATAAATTGTCAACAAAGTAAATGTAGTCTCATTAATATATGATTGCACGATTAGTTGAGCCAATTCATGGATTGATTAGTCTTATAGCACTTATATCATATTAAGACTGTATCCACAAAATTATAAAGAATTAGTAATTACTTATAAGCTTAAAATGTCTTAGGTCAACCATATCATCTTATAAAGTCATGGTTGGTGGCTGTTTTTCCTTAATCAGCAAGAATTCAGGAATCTTCCCAGCCAGCTGCTTACAATTTCGGGTCGATGTGTTCGTCCTCTACAGATTTTACCAATCGTGGCAAATCTGTTACTAGTATTTGGCACAACAAAGGTCTCAATCTTTTGATATGAAAAGCCCTTGTATGAATTTATTTTTCTGTTTGTGAACTTATATTGGTTTCGAATTGAAGTTGTTTAGCATTTATCTTGACTTATTGACCCTTATTAGATGTAGATTTCCTAATCTGAACTTATTCATTCTACAATATAAATTCATCCGATGTTATTGTCAGAATTGTGTGCTTGAAACTTTCAGTTTGAACTGAAAGAACATGAAAATAACATCATACAAAATAAAGAAAATACCTTGCATATGGAATAATATATACAAGTGGATTTCGTAGGCAACGAAAAAAAAATTATATCTCTTATTAACATGTAATAATGAAGTAATAATATGGAGGTAATCATAATAACAGAAGGGATGGCCTAATATATATAGTCAGTAGCATCAAGAAACTGGTGCCCACTGCACAACTGCACAAAAGCTTGTACCTAGGCCTAAATGTACAACTAGAGTTTTTTTTTTTTTTTTTTTATATCAATCATCAAGAAACATTGTTTTAATCTTTTCCCACTCTTCTTCTACTCGTTCCAGCATTCTGTTGGCCTCAGTTATCTTCACTTGCCATGTTTCCTCCTCGACTTTCATCTCCTCGAGTTTGTGGCTCTTCTGTCCCATTCTTGATATAAGCTCTTCAACTTCTTCCAAATTGTTAGCCTGCGTTTCCTCCAAATCCTTGATAATATGCTCAATGTCCTCAAGTTGCTTCACTAACTCCTCTCTTTTATCCCGTAAAGTTCCTAACTCGACCTGAAGAGTCTCTAGCTCACGAGCTTGAGCAGCATCCTTCTTAAGTTCAGCCATGAGCTTCACTCTTTGAGTAGAAAAATTAGTGTATTCAATTAAATCTTGGGAGGCAGAGTCATGTTCACTCTTCATCAGCTCGAGTTTCTCCTGGAGATCGAGAAGATCACTAGAAATATCGCTTTGGGATGACATCTGTGCATCAGCAATGAGCACACTAATGACCTTTTCAAGCTTTTTATCTCTGCTTGAAGACAGGATAGTATGAAAATCGAGGTCTTTTAGTTCTTTGAGTGTTTTCTTAGCCATTGCAACTTCAATTTGGTGCATATGTTCTGAATCATCTGAGGCAGATTCCTGGCCATACCCGGAAACTGTATCCAGACTTGCTCCTTGACTTTTGGGGCTATGAAGCTCATCATCTAGGCTTGATAAGACGGACTTGAGTTTGTTGAAGGAATCAGAATTCTCAATTTTTTTTAATTGGAAGACAAACATATAATTTATTTGATTCAACTTCTTAAACAAAGTCAAAAACAGAAAAAAAAAACAGAAGTAGTAAGAATGACTCACCATAGATTTTTGATCTTGAACACTACTTATTCCCTGCTTGATATTTTGTGCCCCGGTTGAGCTATAATCCATCTCGACGATATCAACGATCCACAAGATCATGTGATCAGTGGCGGTCCAATTAGCGGGTTCATCATGGGTAACAGAATTTCTCCAAGGAGGAAGACGCGGATTGGCCCTTAGAAAACTTCCTGTGTGACTCATAAGTTTGATATACAAGCCTTGTTTAATAACCTGCCACTCTAAAATGGCACCCTGTCTAATAGTTTGTACAACCTTCTTTCCTGTCATGCCTAGTAGAAAGGGGTCTTCAGATGCTGCTAAGTACCTGTGGTTCCAGCTGCTCCTGATGCGGATGACATTGGCCTTCCCCTCGACAAGCTCGTAGTACCAACGGGCTTTGTTGGAGGAGCTGTCGCGGCTTTGCTTGATTCGATCCTCATCTTCGTCAGCTATTACGTACTTGCTGTGGTGGCTGCATTTTAGCCGGAAGACCTTTGCTCTCTGGAAGAACTCCATTTTCTTAGCAAGGGTGTGTTTCTATGATCAGTATTTTAGGCTTTGATTGTAAGGAAAGTGGAAGAAAGCGTGTATGACTAAGGATTTGGTCTAATAGACTTTGTCAAAGCTGTCAACAAACAGCGTTAGCTGCTGTGGCCTGTGTGGACAGGGGAATTTACGGTTTTTCTTTTTTAAGGTAAGGTAAATGGACTCCTCATTAAGGGGGGGAATGAGGAGAAATTTCCTAGAGAAGCCCAATAAGGATCGAACCCAGGTCTACCATCTGGAATCTGGCTGTGCCAAGCTGTTTTTCGGACAAGGGAATGTACATAGTTCATATACCTTTAAATTTTAATGCACAAGTTGTTTAGAATACATTTTTTAGTTCATATACCTTTAATTTTTAATGCATAAGTTGTTTAGAATTTTTTTTAAGGTAAGATGAAGGGAACTCACTTGAGGGGGGATAAGGGGAAATCCTAATATGATCTGTAAGGAGTAACTCAAAGGTTTTGTCGTACATATACACATTACAGATTTCATAATGCACATGTATATGAATTATCCAGGTTTGGAAGTTCATAGGAAAACTGTATAAATATATATTTTTTTGATATATATATGAGTTGTATAAATATTTAAACAGAATTACTAAATAATACTTGGTTTAGTGGTTTGATTTGCATCTCACAACTTTGGGCTTATAAAATCAAACCCACTAGAGCCACTTTAAAGGTGGGGATTTTCCCTTACATTCCCCCTACTCCCAAAGGGCCTTGCTTGCAAAGAGGGGCCGGATTGACATGAGCAAGGTCTTGATCCAGTAGGGCACCTTCTCCTTAACTTTTATTTTTTTTTAGTAGAATCAATACATGATAATAACACTTCATTCCTCCTAGAAAAAATGAAAAAGAAACACATAACACTTCATTCTCAATCCTTCATCTCTTAGAAAAAAAAAATGAAAAAGAAAGACACAACACTTCATTCCCAATCCAACATCTCTTAGAAAAAAAATGAAGGTAAGATACAGTAGCTAACATATTAGTAGAAGGTCTGAACCTTCAACCACTTACTTTGAAAGTCATTACAACCATCAAACTAGTGTTTTTATTTGTGACAAGATATCAATAACGTCAAATAGTATATAATTTTGCTTCATTTAGAATAGGAAATTGCAAGATCATACATCACAAATGACACCAAGCAAAGCTTGGCCTAGTGGTAAAGATTTGGCCATATGATTTTATGGTTATGGGATCAAAACCCCACTAGGGGCTCTTTGGGGGTGAGGTTTCCCTTACCATCCCCCCCCTCCAAGAAATCTGACCTGCAAACCTGGCTTGTTACACCTGTGCGAGGTGCCAGTTCAGTAGGGTCTTTCATCTTACCAACTTAAAAAAAAAATCACAAATGACACTTGTTATATGTGTCGACTCCTCTCAAGTATACTTGGCGCCATGTCATGACATTTCTTTGGAACTTGTTACCACAAACATGTAGATACAAAAGTTTTGTAAGAGGTCTCAAACTCATGACTAGGCCTGGCAAACATATCGGGTCGGGTCCAGGTCGACCCATTAAATAAACGGGTCAGATACCCCTAAACCTGAACCTGATTCATTTACTTAAACAGGTCAGAAATCTTAACCTTAACCTAATCTGCTTATAAACGGGTTGACCTGCTTTGATCTGCATAACCTGTTTAATTTTCAACCTTGTTCGAATTAACCGGGTTGACCCGACTTCACCCGATCAACCCATTTAAAATCGATAATAACGATGCAACATTACAAGGCAAAACTAAAAACTCCTAAAATTTCATATGTTCTAGTTAAGGCCATTAATGGCTATCTGCATTATGCTGTCCTGCCAAATGCAAAGTGCGAACAACAAACTCGCATGACAAAATTACAAACCCAATTACTCAGTATTAGTACAGCAGTAGCTCCAAGGCTTCAAAGTTAATATGTTTAAGTAGAAAAAGATAAGCCTAATCAAGCAAATACAAAGTCCTGATAACTGGTATTTCCAGAATATTTTCAGAGTGGCAGGAGAATAGCAGTAGAGAGAGAAAGAGAAAAATGAGAGCAACAAAATTCTAGTGATTTCATTTAACCTTTTCTTGGTGACTACATCAATATTTATATCAGGTGCTACAAATGAAAAGAAGGACAAAGAGTTCCTTAACTACATCTCATACAATCAGACAAAAAGTTTACTAAATAGAATTTACTATTTTATCCCTTATTACTCCCCCTCAAGCTGGTGAGTGAACTGGAGGTGAAGCTCCCAGCTTGGACACATGCTGTTGATGATTCTTGACTGGTAAGAGCTTGGTCAGAATGTCTGCAACATGATCAGTGGAAGGAACATGAGCTGTGTGAATGGTGCCTACCCTGAGCTAGTCTCGAACATAGTGGCAATCTATTTCCACATGTTTAGTGCGCTCATGGAGGACTGGGTTTGCAGCAATAGCAAGGGCTGCCTGATTGTCATAGTGTAGCACAGTAGGAGGTAAGTTAGTGAGGCCTAGATCCTTGAGAAGAGCTTTCAGTCAAGTCACTTCACAAGTGGTGAAGGCCATTGCCCTATATTCAGCCTCTTCTGATGAACGAGCCATCATAGGAGGCTGTTTCTTGGTTTTCCATGAGATGGGAGAGGTACCTAAGAAGATGTAATATCCATTGGTAGATCTTCTGGTGGTTGGGTAGCTGGCCCAATCACTGTCACAATATGCAGCAAGGTGAGCAGCAGAGGAGGATGCCAGGAGAATACCTTGAGAATAAGATCCAGCTAGGTATCTCAAAAGCCTTTTAGCAGCTTGCATATGGACAGAGGTTGGCTGTTGCATATATTGGCTTAGGATTTGGACTGTAAAGGCAATATCTGGTCTGGTGATTGTGAGATAGATCAGTTTGCCAATTAGTCTTTGGTAAGTGGTGGGATTTGGTAAGGGGTCACCTTTATCAGGTGTAAGTTTGAGGTGACTGTCCATAGGAAGTTGCAAGGGTTTGATTTGATGCATGTTGTGTTCTTTTAGCAAATCAAGGGTGCACTTTTTATGAGAAATGAAGAAACCTGAGGTGCTTCTGTCAACCTTTAGGCCAAGGAAGTACCTGAGTTGACCTAGGTTTTTCATGTGAAAGGAGTGTGAGAGCAGGGTTTTGATATGTTTGATGGTGTCTATGTTGTTGCCACAGATGAGTAGGTCATCGACATATATTAGGATGAGAGTGAGGGAGTTGTGTTTGTTTTGAATGAAGAGGCTATAGTCAGATTTGGATTGGATGAAGCCAAGGTGGAGTAAAGTGGTGGATAGTTTTGCAAACCATTGGCGTGGGACTTGTTTCAAGCCATAGAGAGACTTGTTGAGTTTACAAACCAAGGATGATTTAGATGTGGTGAGATGAGAGGTGTTTAGAGTGATCCTGCAGCCAAAGTGAGTATAGCCTTGGGGTAGTTTCATATAAACATCTTCAAGGAGGTCACCATGCAAAAAGGCATTGGTGACATCCGTTTGCTCTACATGCCAGTTGGCCATGGCAGCAACAGCCAAAAGAGTCCTCACAATGGTCATTTTGGCCACTGGTGCAAAAGTTTATGAGTAGTCTTGACCAAACTTTTGCTTGCACCCCAATACAACAAGTCTGGACTTGTATCTCTCTATTGAGCCATCTGGGTTATACTTGATTTTAAACAACCATTTGTTGCCTATGGTAGTTTTACCAGATGGTAAAGAAGTGACATCCTAAGTGTGATTCAATTCCAATGCTTGGAGCTCAGTATTCATGGCTTGGACCCAGTGAAGGTGGGCAACAACCTCTGTGAAAGAGGTTGGTTCAGTATTGGAAGCAAGCTGGGCTAAAAAACAAGTGAACTGAGGTTGAACACTGGTGTTGGCCAAGTTGGATATGTGAGAGGCAGCATAGAGAGAAGTTCCAGTACTAGGATTGGCATAGTCTTTATGCCATTGAGGAGGGACATGAGATCTGGTACTCTTCCTGAGAGGCACAGGAGGTGGTTGAGGGGTGGTATTAGGGGATGTAAGAGGAGTGTGGAGGGGGGTGCCAGGTGGAGTTGTGGATGGTGTAGTAGTATGAGAGTGGTCTGTTTCATGGGTGTATAGTACATCATCATAGGATGCAGGTTAGGAGAGTTGTTTGTAGGAGAGGGTGAGGGTAGGGGTAGGGGTTGCATATAGGATTTGAGAGAGTTGTTTTGGAAGGGAAATATGTCCTCATGGAACTTAACATCTCTTGATGTAAAATGTTACAATGTCAACAGGTTAAGTAATTTATAACCTTTTTGATGGGCTAAGTAGCCTAGAAAAACACAGGGTACTCCTCTTGGAGCAAATTTATCTAAGGTGAAGGTAGGATTTGTGGCAAAGGCTAAGCAACCAAAGATTTTGAGATGCTCATATGCAGGAGGTGATTGGTGAAGGAGCTCATCAGGTGTTTTGTTTTGCAGAACAGGTGTGGGCAGTCTATTAATGATGTGTACAGCTGTCAAAACACAATCACCCCAAATAAGAGAGAGGCAACCCAGCTTGGAATCTCAATGCTCTAGCTATTTCAAGCACATGTCTGTGTTTTCTTTCAACTCTGGCATTTTGTTGGGGTCTTTTGACACATGAAGTTTGATGTGTTATGCCATGTTTTGAGAAAAACACTCTGCAAGGTGTGTCATCAAACTCTAAGGCATTGTCTGACCTTATAGTTTTGATTTTCCTAGAGAAATGAGTTTGAGCATAATTGAGAAATGATTCCAAGGTTGTGAGGGAATCAGATTTATATTCAAGTAGGTACACCCATGTTGTCCTTGTGTGGTCATCCACCAGAGTAAGGAAGTATCTATACTTGCCTTTTGTGCACACCCTATATGGGCCCCATATATCAATGTGCACCAGGTCAAATGGTGCAGCAGCTCTAGAGGAGCTCAGGGAAAATGGCAGCTTTGGAAATTTGACATGGGACAGGTTACACACACCCTGGTTTTGTAATTGGTAAAGGTTGACAAGGGAGGAATGTGTTTGAGTTTGGTGATGGAAGTGTGCCCCAATCTGTGGTGCCATAATTCCAGAGGATTGTTTATTTGTGGTGCTGGGTCAAGGTTAAGGCTGGTGTGATTAGCTTTATGGTTTGAATCAGAGAGCAAGCTGGAGTTTTGTGAGTTACTATTCAGGTAGTACATCAGATTTTTGGCTTTTCCAGTGCCAATTACAGTGTTGCTATCCTTGTCAACAATGATACAGTGAGAAGGTAGGAACTTCACCTCACAGTGACTGTCCTTGATCAGTTTCTGAACAAAGAGAAGATTGTGTTTGAAGTGGGGCACACACAGTACATTCTCAAGAACTAAGCCATCAGTAAGCTTAACTTGTCCCGTGTGTAATAGTGGCTGTGTCTCCAGTTGGTAAGTTTATTTTAGGGCAGTTGAGAGTAGGGACAGTATATGTGAAGCTTTGAATGTGGGGTGTCATGTGGTCTGATGCCCCAGAGACTATGATCCACTCATAGGTTGGTTGAGAGGCTTGGTAACATGATGAGATCATTCCTGAGAAATGACCATCAATTTCATCATCAGTTTCAGACTCTTTGGGAGTAGCAATTGCATGTGGGAAGAGTTTAGCTAATTGTTCTAGTTGCTGTGGTGTAAACAGTAGGCATGTGTTTGGTTGAGTGTTGCTTGATGAAGCAGTACCTACCATTTTAGGTGTGGGATTCCACCTAGTTTGCTGGTTTTGGTATGAAGGTCTTGGTTTATTTGTAAATTTGTTTTGAGTTTGAGGTGGTTTGTATCTGGGGTGAGTTTTAGGATAGCCAACAACAGTCCAACAACTTGCAGCATGGTGCCCCTTTTTTCCACAGGCTGTACACACAACATTTCTATCTGAATTCACAGCTTTGCTGTACATGGCAGAAATTTCAACTTCCATTTTAGGAGATTGTAAGATTTCTCTTTGAGCCTCCTCTTGCTGCATAGCAGCACATGCCACTTCCACAGTGGGAAGAGTGGTCATCAACAGTAACTGACTTCTTTGTGGATTGTACACATCATTCAATCTATTCAAAAATTGAAACAATTTTGATTCTTCTCTCTGAAGATTAATAGCATCTAGCAATTTCTTAACTTCCTCACTAGGGCTTTCAATTACAGGCAACATGTTTAGGTTATCCTGTTCTTCCCACAAGGACCTCATAGCAGTATAATACTCATTAATACTCAAAGTTTGTTGTTTTATTTCAAACAATTCTTTGCTCACTTTATATTTCCTAGATCCATTAGTGAGGGAGAACCTACTTTCCAAATTACTCCACATATCTTTTGCAAGATTCATAAACATAACAGATTTTTTAATGGAGGGAGAGAGATTATGAGTTATCCAGGCAATTACCATATGGTTACATGTCTCCCACATTGCAGCCTTGGTTTCATCTCCAGTAGGCATAGGCACTTTGCCTGTGACAAATCCCAACTTACGTTTTGAGGCTAGCTGAATCTCCATGGACCTACGCCAGGATCTGTAGTCTGCTGGTCCTTGCAGTTTTTCAACTTGGATAGAGGTAGCACCATCTGACGGACGTAAGAACAGAGGGTTCATCATCTCTTCAAGAGATATTCTCAACATGATTTTGGATTTTTGGAGCACAGGAGAAAGAGAAGAAGGATGGCAGCAGAAAGGATTTCAGAGATTTCAGAAAAAAATTTGAGCAATAAGAGAGAAGGAGGAAGAAAGGAATGGCAGATCCAAGAAGGTACAGGAAGGGAAGCAGCTGAGGAAGTTTCCTCTTTTTGGGAATGAATTTCTATCAGTTGTTTTCTCTCAGGCCGTGTAAGGCTCTGGTACCATGATAACTGGTATTTCCAGAATACTTTCAGAGTGGCAGGAGAATAGCAGTAGAGAGAGAAAGAGAAAAATGAGAGCAACAAAATTCTAGTGATTTCATTCAACCTTTTCTTGGTGACTACATCAGTATTTATACTAGGTGCTACAAATGAAAAGAAGGACAAAGAGTTCCTTAACTACAGCTCATACAATCAGACAAAAAGTTTACTAAATAGAATTTACTATTTTATCCCTTATTAAGTCCTAAATTACAAAGTTACAGTAGAAAAATTAGGCGATTAGCGGCGCTAGCTGCTAATGGCGTCACGTTTATGGCTAGAAGAGAGATGAGAGTAAAAGTGAAAAATAAATTGAAAGTAAGAAAGTGATTTATGGCTAGAGAGTCTCTCGACTCTAGAGATTGAATGAGTGATAGAGAAAGTGAAACCCTAATTTATTTTAATTTATATATTAGGGGTTAGGGCAAGTTAATAACCTCATTCAGTAGTGGTTGGGATTTAGCCCAATTCCATGTCAAGCAGTAAAATAGGTCCCCTTAGTAAGTATGGAACTAGAAACACTGGAAGTATGAAATACTAAGTTAAATGGGTTAGGTGGGTCAACACGACCTGAACTCGACCCAATTAATTAAACGAGCTAAGCAAATTATTTTCAGGTTGAATTTTTCAACCTGAACCTAACCCATTTAATAAACGGGTCAGGTTAGGTCGACCCATTTATTTAATTGGGTCGAAAATCTCAACCCTAACCCGCTTTAAACGGGTTAGGTTCGGGTCGGGTTGTCGGGTTGGGTCTAGGGCTGATTAACAGATCAAGTCGGGTCATGTTCGGGTTCGGGTTAATAATAAACGGGTTGAACATGTCCTAACCCAAACCTGACCCGTTTATTAACGGGTTGAAAAGCTCAACCTTGACCCGACCTGTTTACTAAACGGGTTACCCATATAACTCGTTTAACCCATTTACATATGTATACTATTAAATTTTTATTAAAACTTATTAATTTTCAACAATAAATTCACATAAAGTATGCATGATTAGATTTTCTTTTTAGTATTTGTGCTCTACAATTAGTATTTTTAAAATTTTCACCAACTTTAACACAACTTTTTAGGAAATTTATATTTTAATGAGTTAAACAGGTCAAAGCAGGTTAATTTCGGGTTGAAAATGTCAACCTTAACCTAACCCATTTAATTAATTAGGTAAGTCGTGTCAACCCCTTTACTTAAATGGGTCAAAAATCTCTACCCAAACCCGCTTATTTCAGGTTGGGTTCGGGTTCGGTAAACGGGTTGGGTCAATTTTTCACAATCCTAATTGGGCCAGCTTTTGCCAGGCTTACTCACGACCATTCATTTTATAAGTAAGTCATTATCTAAACACCAAGGTACAACTTTTATTTATGACAAAATATCAACGTCAAGTTGAGAAGTAGACATCATTATTTAACCACAAATATACCCCAACTCTCCTTATTTACTCATATATACATAAATGCTTTTTTTAAATCCAACTTTAGGGCATTGAGGTATGGCCTAATCAAAGTTTAGTGGCCTAAACTTTAAATATTCTAACTTTAGTACCCTAAAGTTACAAAACAATCCAACTTTTGTAGTATGCGGCTGAGAGGAGGGTTGACAGCTCCAATAAGATGGAAGAGGACCAAGAGATTGACGGCCCTGGTTCTGGTGCACTTTGGCTACCAAAGGATGAGAATGTCGGTCCGTTAAGTGTGGAGATTGACCTGCCCTGGCGTCAGGATGCTCTCGACCTTTACTACCCCAAGGTTGCGGACGGCTTGTACAAGTTCCCAGAGGATCATTGGCTGGTAGTTCCTCCTGAGGGCTCTATCGTGACGGAATCCCCTCCCGATCATGTGGCCGTTTACACTCACCACTTTGAGTTTGGGCTTCGCTTTCCCCCTGGATTCTTTTTTGGTAAGGATTTTGAACGCATTCAACGTTTGTGTATTTTGAATGCTTCCCAGAGGGTTATAGCGTTTCGCAATTTGATTGCGTATATCTGGACTATTTGCTTTTTGGACTTTCCGTAGACTCTGAACCTGTTCCGCCAACTCCATTGGTCGAAAAGGAATGGGTCTTCTCGACAAGCGGGATGGTGATCGCTGACAACGGAAGATAAGAAGATGACGGTTCAGCCGAAGGTTACCGGTCTGAAGGGGTGGCAAGATGCGTTTTTCTGGGTACAAGGGCCTGAGGATTTCTCTATACGCTGCCATTTCACTGAGCCGCGTTCTCACATGGAGCACTTACCCCATGTTCAGCTAACTGGGGATGAATTGACGACCCTCAGTTATTTTGTTACTAAGGATTATGTGTATACTTATGAGGACAGGAGGAAGTCTAAGGTTAAGGAACCCAAATACTGGCTCCCTCACTCCAAGTATATTCTCGGGAACCAACCTTTGTCGTCGGTGTTACTTTGTCACACCCATGAGAATGGTAAATCTTGTTATCGGACTGGCCCGTTTGATGCTTTTTCTTTTAACTGTTTGATTTATCGTTTTCAGGCTTTTCTCATCTTGATCTTGAGGTTCTTTGCGTCAGCGAGAACTTAGAGCCGACAATAAACTTACAGCCTACTCCTTCAGAAGAATACGAAACCATGCACGGCAACACCCACGGCCGTCGAGGAGGGAACCGTAACGGTCCCCATAATGTACGCTGCGTTCGTGGTGGTGGGAACGTGGGCCACACTCCTATTCAGACCGCCACCAATGCGGCTGCAAGCTCTGGCGGCTTGCGTACTCCTGCTGCCCCTATCAGGTCTTCTACGTCTCGCCCTGTTGTTAGGGGTGGCGGAACTAGAAAAAGGGCTCGCGAACACACTGAGGCAGACACATCTGCGAATAAGCGTCAAGCCCTAGCGGATTCTGCGATCTCTGCCCCTGCCAATGAAATTGTTCAGGTGGAGGATCTAGACGTTAACGCCACTTCTGAGGGCCATGAGGAGCAAGTCGTGGGCGCGGCCACTCGGCCTAGTAACTAGAGCGGCGCTTCCTGGCTCTTGGGCTCCTACTCCACCATCTGCCAGAAGATAAGGGAGTTGCTCACAACTCCTAGTTTTCTGTCAAATTTATCTCCCGGTATTTTCTCTCTGTTCGGTGAGTGGATCGAGAAGAAAGAGGTGATGCTGAGTGATTTCGTGGCAGCTTCTTTTGCTTGCCGGCATGTTGTCCCCGACAAGATTTACCAGCCCGAGTGGGACGTCAGGGAGGATGAATCGTTGTATGCCAACATTCCTGAGAACGGTGGCATTCTTGCTTACCGGATTCTGAAGGGCATGAAGCTGCCTCTGAACAGGCCGGCAGGGTCCTTGATGACCCCTGCTGCTAGGCTGGCTCACGACCAGCTTGTGGTACGTTTCCATAGTTCGTTTATGTCCTCCATTTCACTTTTTTTTTTTTTACCTTTTTCTTTTTGCAGGCCAACAATGCTGCTCGAGAGCTCATTGAGCAGTATGTTGAGTATAAGAAGCTGGCGGACAACTATAAGCAGTCACTTGAGGTCTGCCAGGATCTGCTAAAGAAGGCTGAGGAGGACTTGGCGGCCAAGGCTGAGGCTCAGAAGCCCCTGAAAGATGAGCTGGTAACCCTAAGGACGCGAGCAGCTCTTCTGGAGGAAACTGAAGCTAACGTCGAGACATTGACCAAAGCTCTTGACACGGCCCGAACCGAGAAGGAGATCGCCGTTTTGGATGCCACGACTGAAGCTGAGACTAGGGGGGCTGCTAAGGCTATTATTGAATTCAAAAAACTCAGATGAATATGTAGCAGCCCTCCACAAGAGGTATGATGGCGGATGGGCAGCCGCCATGAGATGTGTGTGCAAGACAGTCGCAGGATTTGACTGGAACATCATTAAGGACGCTCATGCTGACGGCCAACATCTTACACCTATCGAGGGGGATCCGAAGTTCGCCGACGAGGACGCCATAGCTGATGCGGATCCTCGGGCTATTCCAGAACAGACAAATCAGGACGCCCCTCCTTCTTGAAGATTTTAGCGGCCTTCTATCAGTTCTTCCTGCTCTTTTAACAGTTCTAGTTTGTAATCTTTTCAATATTTTAATTAACACTGAATTCGGACCGTGTTGGCGTTTGTAAACAATGATTTATCTTTTGAATTGCAAGAATTTTATTCCAACTGAAAGCCTTTTCATTGGATGCCATCTTTTTTCTATTGTAGTTAGCCGCCATGCCAGTAGCTTTTATTTTATGGAAATGAAAAACCTTCCCGATTTTGGTTATGTTATGCTAAGGCTTTAATCCTTATCTTTTTATGGTCGTTAGCATATTTAACCTGTTATATGTTATTTGTGCTTGGTCTTTTATATGATCGTGAATGCACTTGAGCCTGTTATATGGCTTTGATTTGTGCTAGGTCTGTGATATGACCTTTAACGCACTTAGCCTGTCATATGGCCTTGATTTGTGCTAGGTCTGTCATATGATCGTTAACGCACTTAGCCTGTTATATGGCTTTGGTTTGTGCTAGGTCTGTCATATGACCTGTTAACACACTTAGCCTGTTATATGGCTCTCTAACGTTTATGCCTGTTATATGGCCGTTAGTATTTAATTTGTTGACCTGTTATATGGTTTGTCAATACTCATGAAAATAACAAAGTGAGTGATGAAACGCTAGCAGAATTTTGTATTATTTATGTAATAATAAAAGGTGGATCTTGGCCTATTACATCCTACAAATCAAACATAATACTTCTTTAGGACACTAGCATTCCAACAATTTTTGAGTTCCTTGTCACCCATGCCCTTTAAAATGAAAGAGTCGGGAGCAAGCTTCTTGGCTATGATGTAGGGACCCTCCTAGTCAGCAGTCAACTTTCCTTCTGTATGCGCCTTGCAGTGGCTGCTGTTCTGCGTAGGACTAGGTCGCCAACATCTAACGGCCTTTCCAAGACCTTCCTGTTGTAAGCCTTGCTGATTCTTTCCTTGTAAGCAACTGCTTTCAATTCCGCCATGAGCCTTGTCTCTAGTAAGAGTTCCAGGTTTTCCCTGAGTGCCTGATCATTTTTCTCAAGGTCTTGGTGTTTGATCCGATAAGAGGGCAAACCCACCTCTATCGGCAGCACTGCTTTTGTACCAAAGGCCAGCTTGAAAGGGCTCTCTCCCGTTGCTTCCTTTTTTGTTGTTATGTTTTCCCATAGCACGACTGCTACCATATCGGCCCAACCTCCCTTAAACTGATCTAGCTTTTTCTTCAAGGCATTCAGGATATGTTTATTAGCGGCTTCTGCTTGTCCGTTGCTCTGAGGATGGCAGACAGTGGAGTAGGCAAATTTTACTCTAAAGTCCGTCAAGAAAGCTTGTATAGAACGACAGTCAAATTGGACGCCATGATCAAAGACGATAGCTATTGGAATTCCAAATCTCGTCATGATGTTTTACCAAATGAACTTTTTGACCTCATTTGCCTTGATCTTTGCTGCCGGTTCTGCCTCTATCCACTTTGTGAAATAGTCAATTCCCACTATTAGGAACCTCCTACCTCCAGTCGCTGTGGTGAACGGTCCCAACCATTCCCTATTGAGCGAACGGAATCGTGCACAAGATGGGTTGCAGATCATTGGCAGGCCTGTTGATGACGGGAGCATATCTCTGGCATTTGTCGCATTTCTTGAATAGTTTTGAGCGTCCGCCAACATGCTTGGCCAATAAAACCATGCTCTCAGCGCCTTTAACGCTAAAGCTTTGCCGCCAATGTGCTTACCGCAAACACCCTCGTGTATCTCTTCAAGAATCTTCACGAATTCCCAGGCGGTTGCACATATCAGTAGCGGCAAACTAAATGACTTCTTGTATAGATCATCTTGGTATATGACATACCAATTTGCTTGTCGCTTCAGTTTTTTGGCGACATGGTGTCACTAGGAAGCGCCCCTGTTAGTTTGTAAGCCACCAACTCACTAAACCATTCTCCTTGTTGATTTATGCTATTAACGGTCACAATCTTTTCTGTGATGCTTTTCTCCTTCAAAACATCTACTGTGATGGTCCTCTCAATGCTGAACGAGTCAAAGCTGGCTAACTTAGACAGTGCATCCGCTTTCGTGTTCTCAGCCTTAGGTATTGCTTGAATTTCAAAATGGTTCAATTGAGCAATCATCTCCTTGGCTTTTTCCACATACTTCTGCATGTTGGCCTCTCTGACTTCAAACTTTCCTTTTAACTGCCCGTTTACAAGCTGCGAGTCCGTTTTCAAAGACACACTTTTTGCACCTGCCGCCAAGCACATTCTTAGACCGGCAATAGCTGCTTCATATTTAGCTTCATTGTTTGATGTTGGGAAGGCAAATTTGATAGCATACTCGTAAGTATTTCCTTCTGGGCTTGTCATGACCATTCCAGCCCCAGATCAGCTAACGGCAGAAGAGTCGTCAACCTCTAGTAACCAAGTTTCTTTTTCCTTCACCTCTTCCTCTTCCTCTTCATATGAAGCTTCCACAATGAAATCTGCCAGGGCCTGCGCCTTGAAGGCGGTCTTGGGCTTATACTGTATATCATATTCTGACAATTCAACGGCCCATTTAGCAAACGGCCTGAGCTATCCATTTTCTGCAAAGCTTTCTCCAGTGGCTGGTTTGTTAGAACTTGAATAGGATGGCAATCAAAATATGACCTGAGCTTCCTTGCGGCAATTATCACAGCTAATGCCATCTTCTCAACCTGTTGATAACGACTCTCATGACCGTTAAGAATGTGTCTGACAAAATATATTGGCTGCTGCCTCTTTTCCTTTTCCACCAACAAGACGGCCGCGACCGTTTTGGGCCGCGACCGTTTTCCACCAACTCTTTAGATGCTCTTTGACCGCTAAGAAAGCTTTGCTTTGCTCCTCAATCACCTTACTTGAAACTTCTTATTTCCTCTTAGGAGCGCAAAGAAAGGCAGAGCTTTGTCTGCTGACTTTGAGATGAATCGAGTGAGGGCCGCCATTCTTCCTGTCAGCCTCTGGATGTCTTTGACATTCTTCGGTTCTGGTAAATCCATGATGGCGCGAACTTGGTCAGGGTTCGCGTCAATTCCTCTTTTGCTTACCATAAAGCCCAAAAACTTCCCTGCTCTTACTCCAAAGACACATTTCTTTGGGTTGAGCATCATCTTGTATTTTCTCAAAGTACTAAAAGTTTCCTCAAGGTCGCTTTAGTGTTCATGGTCAGTTTTGCTTTTGACAATGGAGTCGTCAACGTACACCTCTATGTTGCGCCTCCTCTGATCCACGAATACCTTATCGACCAACTTTTGATATGTTCCCCCTACATTACGGAGCCCAAACGACATTGCCTTGTAATTATAGATACCACAATCCGTGATGAATGCTGCTTTTTTCCTGTCGGCTTCCAATAAACTGATCTGGTGATAGCCTGAGAATGCATCCATGAAACTCAACAGTGCATGACCGCTAGTGAAGTCCACCAACTGGTCTATTCTTGGAAAAGGATAACAATCTTTTGGGCATGCTCTATTTAAATCCGTGAAATCCATGCACATTCTCCATTGACCGTTAGCCTTTTTCATCATGACTACATTGGCCAACCACTCAAAATTATCTCGGGGTTCAATGAAATCGGCCGCCAACAGTTTATCCACTTCATCTTTGATGGCTTTATTTTTCTCAACTGAAAAGTTCCGCTTCTTCTCCTTGATAGGACGGATTGCACTGTCGACGTTCAGACGATGTACCATCACGGTCGGGTCTATTCCCGACATCTCATCCGCCGAGAATGCAAAGACGTCAGCGTTTTCTCGGAGGAGAGTCACCAGGTTGACTCTGACCTTTGGGTCCATGTCAGTCCCGATAGCAACCGTCCTTGTCGGATCATCAACTAGCATTTCTTGCTTTGTCTCCCCATCACACTAGTAGAATTTTTGCTTATTGCTGCGGTAGTATTGCTGCGGTTTTACCCGTACACAACAATAAACCACGAAAAAAAAGGAAAAATCGAATTAAACATATTGCTGCGGTTTTGGTGGAAACCGCAGCAATATACCTCAACGATAACATTTCAAGCTGTCTTTGACCAGGTCTGACGAAATCTATTGCTGCGGTTTCGTCCAAGAATCGCAGCAATAGATTAAAATATTACTTTTTTTATTAATATTTGAACCTATTAATGCGGTTCTTGGAAGAAACCGCAGCAACATAATGTTTTAATAAGTTATAAAACGCGGCCCTGTTAGGGTTTTAATTCCTCTCTCTTTTTAACTCCTCAACCGTTTTCTCTCATCCCCTCTATCCTCACTCTCCTCTCACTCGCCGACCATCGGAGTTTCACCGTCCTCCTCTCACGATTCTTGCCTCTCTCTCCTCCTCGTCGTTCCTTGTCCATCATCGGTCGTTCGTATTCCGACGCTCAGACCAACGTCTTCCTCTAACCATTCGAATCTCGGTGCTCAGACCAACGTCTTCGCTCTAACCGTTCGAATCCCGGCGCTACAATCAACACTGGTACTCCTCTGTCTTCGCGAGAACACCGCTGATTTTGATGGTGAAGGTTGCTGACTTGCTGCGAAGAACGATGTTGAAGGTTGAAGCGAAGAACGATGTTGATGATTCAATGTTGATTTAGTTTTTCATTTTCTTTTTCATTTAGTCTTCGTCGGCGAATCTCAATTCTTGTTTCTATTTTCTTTTTGCTTTTTTCTTCATTTTTATTTTTTGAGATTCAATATGATGTTTAGGGTTTCTGATTTTTATTTTGCATATTTTCAACTTTAGTCTTTTTTTTTTTTTTGTAATTGTTTTGTATATAATAATTTTTATTTTATATATACTGAATTTTATTGTCGATCGTTTATATATATTTACATTGTTGGTAGCGTGATTTGTTATTGATGATATTTCTCTAGTTTTATTTGTATTTTTCAGTCATTTTCCTTTTTAGCTAGCTAAAAAAATATCCAATGACACCTATTGCTGCTGTTCCTATCAAAAAACAGTAGCAATAGGTTTTATTTTTTATTAAAAAAATACCTATTGCTGTTGTTCCTACCAAAAATAGCAGCAATAGGTTTCAGTTTTTTATTAAGAAAAATAGTTATTGCTGTGGTTTTGGGTAAGAACTGCAGCAATAGGTTGATTTATTGCTGCGGTTAAAAACCGCAGTAATAGGTTAATTACCTGTTGATGCGCCTTTAATTGATGCGCGGCCAAAACCGCAGCAATAGGCCACTTAATGACCGCAACAATAAGCATTTATTCTAATAGTGTCATGTTTGGGTCTTGGCGTACCATCAGGCCTAGACTCCAAATCCTCCATGTGTATTTCCATCATTTCTTCATCTATGTTCTCGGATTCTGTTTCGTTTGCTATAACTTTCCTTTGGGCCCGCCTCTATTTCCGTGTTGGCGGATTCAACTCTTCCACCGGGATCCTTCTTGCCGGCTGCTTCAAAGCTGTAAGATAACATGATTTTGCCATCTCCTGATTTCCTCTTAATTTTGCTGTCATCCCAAGTTTGGATACGTACAGCATTGTCAAATGATAAGTAGACACAACTCCTTGGACGTCATGAATGAATGGGCATCCCACAATAGCATTATAAGCTCCCGGTACGTCTACTACCAAAAATTATGCCATTACATCTCTAGCTTCCTCACCTTCTCCAACCCTGACCGGCAATGTTATCATACCCTCAGGAATTACTGACACTCCCGTGAACCCTATCACCGAGTAGCGGACAGGCTTCAGATGCTCTCGGCCGATCATTTAGTTTCTCGAAAGTTGAGAAATAAAGTGTGTTTGCATAACTTCCTCCATCCACAAGGATTCTATGAATCAGATAGTTTGATACCTTCAAAGTGACCACCAGAGGGTTATCATGGGGGTGGACGACATGCTTGGCGTCCTCCACGGTGAAAGACATGGCTGGCATTACTTGCGGCTTTCTCCACTGCATGCTTTCATTGAAGTTCACCTGATGCCTTAATTCTTTCAAGCTTGCTTTGGCTCCATTCACACTGCCACCATGAATAGGTCCACCACTGATGACATGAAATTCACTAATCCGCGACTGAACATTCTCGTTGGTTGGCTTTATCAAGTCTCCGTCTTTAGTCTGAGCCTTGTACTGAGTGAAGTGGCCCCTTCTTATCAAATCTTCCAAGTTATCCTTCAAATGCCTATAATCTTCAGTCAAGTGCCCGTGATCACCATGAAAATCACACCACTTGCTTTTATCGCGGTTTTTATGGAACATCTGCTTTGGACGTTGCCACTTGTCGCTGTCCTTGTTCATCATATATATCTGAGCTCTAGATGTCGTGAGCTGAGTGTATGCGTCGAATCTTTCTTTGCGCTCACCCTTTTCGCGGTCATTCCGCTCATGGTCAATTCCCTTCTTGACCACATTGGATTCCTGCTTTCTTTCGTCCCGGACGCGATAACTCTCGCGCCCCTTATCTTTCTTATCCTTCTCTTCCTTCCTTTTTTCAGGCTCACGGTGCTAATTGCTCGCAGCCTTGTCGAATTCTTCACCCCTGATGAAATCATTTGCTTTTCCCTGAACGGGTCTTAGAGATGTAAAAGTCTTGCGGCCTAGATAGCTTCTGAATGCGGATCCCTCTTTCAGCCCAGTCATTAAAGCTAAAACAACCACGTCTTGCTGAAGACACGGAATAGAGACCGCTTCCACATTGAAACATCCAATGAAATCTCGCAGACTTTCCGTTTATCCTTGCTTGATAGAGAGCAATTCACCAGTAGTGCGCTCAATTCGCCTATTACTCACAAAATGAGTACTAAATGTAGAAGCTAGAGATAATACCCGGTCTCAAACTCTTAAACCAAATCTAGACGATCCCGGTCAGAGTTGATGGAAACACCTTGCACCAGATGGCGTCCACCTGAGTGTATAAGTACATGTTACCTTCGTAGGCAGCGACATGATCATCCGTATCTAAGCTACCGTCATACTTGCAGGACGACATCTTGATCCTCTGCATGGGGTGATTTAGGATCTCTACATCAAAGGGAGAAAGCTTTGGCTTGATCAGTAAGTGTCCGCCAGTCGAATAGTGTTACTAGCACCCTGGGTGCTGTACTCTCGGTGGGACTGACTTTGGTTCTCATCCTCAGAATTATTAAGCTCCTCAGTGTCCAAGATGTCTTCCTCATACCCTGGATCATCTATTTATCTTTCCATTTGGCGTCCCTCCTGAGTAAACGTACGCATCCTCCTTACTGGTGTCCCGTCAGCGTTTCTACCGGCCATAACCAGTGATCGCTTATGGTGTTGAACGCCTCTAGCATTAGGGGTGTTATTAGGCTGAGGAGTGCCTGCTAACATTTGAATGAATGATGATACCGTTTGTAGCTATTCGGTGGAGAACAGACTCAACTGATGAATCCTGGTGGACCGCGGCTTGTGTTGTTTGCGTCACCCATGGCCGTTATCACAAAGATGGGAAGCCCACTCCTTCTAGCGCCAAGTTGTTCTGGTTGTAGAACGGTTGGCGGCCTTGAGAAGAGTCTGCCAAAGAGTGAAGTTGGCGTCCGCTGGTGAATAGCTGCACAGGAAACAAATGTGAACTACCCTCGGGGGATGCAAGGAAACCCCCTCCGACGCTCAAGTCAACACGTGTCCACTTAGGATTTAGAGAGAGAAAGTAGAGAGAGATAAGATTTGTGAGAGTGAGAGAATGTACCTAGAGAATAGTACTAGTGGGGTATTTATAGAAGTACTATTCCTCTGACAGGGTGCGTAATCCTTTTACACGTGTACGGATATGGTCCGCCTGACACGAGGGAGGATTTCTTCTATTTTGTCTTGTTAGGCGACCGCCAACATTGTCGGACCACTTTAGTGAACTGACTTGTTAGAGCTGTAAGCAGTGGTGGATCCAGGAAATGTTCCGCGTGGGTTCGGAATTTATTTGATGTTAGATTAGCATCTGTCTCACAATTTTTTTTGGAGACATGATATGGGCACACATAGTCTATTGCATTTAGGATAGTTTGTCAATTCCCTAATCCAAACTTTTCGAGATTATTATTTAAAAATTTAGAAGTTAATTAAAGATTGTTTATTAAAGTTTGAGTTAACTTAATATAAATTTATCGTCAATTAATGATTATTTAACAAATTAATGAGTTAAGCTAGCTAAATTAACAGATTTTAGAAAATTTTCTTTTAAAGGATAGCTTAGGGAAGGCATTCTTTTAGTTATAAGTAATATCTTTAAAGGTTTTTAGGTTCAGGTAAAAAGACTAATATAATAATTACAGGACCATGTCAAAAATCAAAGTATTCAAACTAACTTGGGATAAACCTAAAAGGACAATATTCAAACTATTATGGAGCGATGAAGTATTATTTTTAATTACATGTTTGATATGTATTGTACTTAATGTGCATTGCCTTTTTTTAACTACCAAATATTTAAGAATGCAATTCAATACAAGACTAATAAAAAAATACTAGATACTGATAGTTCAAGTACTTTCTCATAATTAAATGCTAAGAGAGTAAAAGATGACAAAGAAAACACCCCAAAACTAAAAAGAAGTGAAAAATAATTCAATGCTAAAAGAGTAGAGGTGTTCAACGTAGGGCTGCACACCAGTTCAGAACCGGACCGGACCCGGCTGGACCGGTGGACCGGTTTAATGGATTTGTGCGAACCTGGACCGGACCGGATATGATTCCGGTCTAGACCAGACCGAACCTGCTTTTCCATACAAACACTAGGCAAGTACCAGAATTCCAGTAGCTTTGTAGACAAAAATCTCAATTATGCACAAATTAAAAACAGAAATTCAATATGAAAAATTAGAACACGAAATAAGAACAAAAAAATCAGAAATTCGTCTCAATTATCCACAAAATTAAAAACATATATTCATATAGAAAAAAATAAAAAAACGAAGTCCGAACAAAAAAATAGAAAGACATGAAATGAGATTCAAAAATCACAAAGTTACAAGAAATAAAACTAAAAAAAACGAAAATAAAGAAAAGTAATGAATTATAGAGTTACAGTCGTTGGAGAAGGCTCATTGGAGAAGAGCCGTTGGAGAAGACCGTCGGAGAAGAGGCGTTGGAGGCGTTTGAGAAGAGGCGTCGAAAAAGGCGGTGAGACATTGAGGCGTTGGAGAACACAGTGCTGGTGTGCCGGCGTGCCGCAGACCAATGGAAGGCTGAGGTGAGGCGTTGGAGAATGGAGAAGACGGAGAAAGAAGATATTTGGCTTGGAGATTGCGACTGGAGAAGAAACACAAATGGGCTAGGGTTTAGGAGGTGGGAATTAGTAAAGTTACTGATGTTTTAGATTTTAGAATAAAATTCATTTTTTTAAAAAAACCGGGTCAACCGGTTCAGACCGGTTTCCACCGGTTTTTACCCGAACCGGACCGATTACGCGGAATCCATTTTTTCCTTGGACCGAGGACCGGATCGGAATCCCAGGTCCGGTCCGGTCCAAATTCCGGTCCAGACCGGTTTGTGTGCATCCCTAGTTCAACGGGCCGGGGGCCCATTTTCAGCCTTGACCAGGCCCGTTTGTAGCAGGGCTTTGGAGGGGGCTCAAAGAGGGTCGGGCTGAAAACGGGTTGTGTGGAAAATAAAGTGGGGCGGGCTGAAGATGGGGTTAAAGAGGGATGAACAAGAGGGCTCTATCTCATGGGACCAGAGATGGTGAATTTGTACTAGGAAGAAACAGAGGAGGTGGATGTTCTCCCATGATTTTCTACCTTCTTTTTCTCTCCTCCTTCTCTCGTGATGTTTTTCTCTCATCTTTCTTCTCACTCATTTTTATCTATATTTTTATTAAAAATAAATAAATGAACTTTTTTTGTTTGTTTGCATAAAAACTCAAATAGGGGAAACTCTATACTATAAAGGGGATCAAATTAAAGCTCCATGAAACAAGAAAGTCGAGGAGAGAGAAAATGGGTTAGCTTTTTTAACAAAAAAAAAGTTAGATAAAAATGAAATTGAACAAGTTTGACACATCAAACTATAAATCAAATGCATTGCACAAGGAGTTCTTGGACTTCGTAAAGCTTCTTAATCCTTACTTCACATATTTGGCTGTTTTTGGATTTTTCCCGTAGCTATGCCTTCTTTTCTTTCTTTTCTTTCTTTCTTCTTTCTTCTTTCTTCTAGAGAAATATCAATAACTTTTTTTTCAGCAACATACAAATGCTTTTTGTGGAAAATTTCAGAAGGGGAAAAAAGTCGAAAGAGTTTGTGGAAACTGTACTGAATATGAATGTTCAATTAATCAATTTTGACATTGTATCTCCATTTCAAAACACAGCAAAAATAATAAGCTGATAGAAATATTTGATAAGATGTCCAATGGGCCGGGTTGGGTTGGGCTGGGCTCATCCTGCCCGGCCCGTTTTACTTATGCATATGGACTGGCCCAGACCGGCCCGATAAAGTAAGGCTTGGCCCGACTCGAGCCCGGCCCGGCCCGTTGAACACCTCTAAAAAGAGTAAAGGACAAAGATGAAAAAGAAAACTCGTCACAACTTAAAAGAAGCAAAAAAAGGGAAAGTAAAGTCAGGTCGGGATTTAATCCCGCGTCCTTTGACAGGGTTTTACTTAATTTCACTGATTCGACACTGAGCCACACGAGTCAACTGAATCAACGCGGCGCGGGATCTCTATATTTTAACGCGTAGTTGCCATTTTTCAGCGATTTTTCTTTTTTTTTTTCCAGATTTGCGTGGGTTTCAGTTGAACCCACTGAACCCACGCTGGATCCGACCCTGGCTGTAAGCGACGTTTTACATGTTCACGTCCTTCAATGTGTTCGTGGACCTCTCAGGGATGTGCGCTAACGTACTTGGGTGATACCCATACACTGCATTGCTCAAATGAATCACTCTACTTTGTTTTTGGCTTGGCTATTTCCCTTCACTATCATCACCATCCGACATACTACCAAATTCTTCCTCTCTTCATCAATACCTTGCGGTAAAAGTTCTGGTTTAATAGAGTACTCATGCATGTTCCATTCCCTTGTCTTTTCACTATCTTTTTTTACTGCTACAAATTTGAAATATTTATCAAACCCAATAACCTCGCCATGATCATCAAGGATCTCCTTAGGGTACTCCCCGTGCCAATTTCCAACGCCTTTAATTCTTCGAACATAAATTCTTCCATTCTCACTCACTTTCTTCAACGTGGTATAAAAGTGGCATTGGATTTCATATTCGTCATCGTCGTGCTCCAAATCTTTAAATAGCTCAGATGGATGACAACTATAGATATTCACTTCGCGTATTGGATTATTCTGAGGTAGTATTTCACCAAAAATTTTAGGTCTAAGATAACGGATAAGAGTTTCTTGACCCGTGGGTTTAAACTTGTAGCCGATAGGAACAGTAAAAGTGGTCATCGTACGTTGTCGGCGCGAGACTCGTGTTGATACTGGTGGTAGTCTTAGTGGTGTTAGTGGTGTTTTTGATGATGGTGTGAGCTGTGATGCTAGACTAAATGAAAAAGGTTTAGAGTGCTAAGCTAAAAATATTTAGGACGTAGGGGAAGAAGCATAATTTTCAGGAGCTTATTCTATGTTGTGGAGTTGTGGGCTTTATATAGGATTAAAAACGTTACAAGATAGATTTGTCATGATAATTCCATAGTCTTGTCTAAATAGGACTTAGGAGAGGTTAAGAGAATGACTGTTGCTTGTCCTGCAAACAAGCCAATCAAGAAGCTGTTCTTGAGTCCTGTTTGTTTTCCAACAGTTGCAAGTTTTAATTAAGATGGATCTGCTAATTAAGATGCAAATTCCTCTTTATGTTTTTCTGCAATAACAAAACTTGCGCTTGAAGGAATTGTGTCCTTGACTCTAATGCAATTACTAAATATAACATGGATCATATTATGGAGATAATAAATTCATTAAATTGGGTCGTCTATACGTCTTGCTAGAGGATGCTATAGAACTTCAGGTTTAGTAAATAATAAACCCGAAGCCCAATTATATGGATCCTACAAGGTCACACTTACACAATCCGGATCAATAAAAGAATGACCTAGAGCCCATGTAGGACTCTAGGGGTGGCCGGCCAAGGAGAAAGAAAAGGAGAGGACTCCTAACCTAATTAGTTCCTATAATTAGGTGTGGGGTGAGAAAATAAAGTAGTCAGTTTTATTCTCTCATTATTTTCTCTCTCCTCTTTTCTCTCTCTTTCAAAGCTACGTAATACTGCTCCAAGAAATAGAAGAGTCCCTCTTCCTTCCAACTAGCATTGGTGGAGCATTGATCTGGATTCGTGGACCAAGTAGAGGAATCTCAATTGCGGTTCTATCTCCGGATCTCGAAGAGCTTTGTGGAAATCACGCGTCAAAGGTTGATTCTTAACTATTATGTGATCCTTGAATGTATATGCATGAGATCCTGTTTTAAGTGCTTATGAATATGATTCATGAAATTCCGCTTAGAGTACTTACAATCCTACAGTGGTATCAGTTTAAGCCTCTTGCATATAATTTTTAGGTCATAATAATTCGATTTATTTTGATGTGTTCATGACTAATTTTAATTTGATTAAGGGGAGGAATTGAATTATGGAATGAATAATTAATTGGAATTGATTAAATAGAGATTAAATTCTGATTTTATTTCGAATATTAAGTTCATATTATTAATCTGATTTTCATGTTTAAATTTGTTTATGTATGAAAATTAATTCATGTGAAAAGAGTTTTATATGAATTAGAGATTAATTTATGTGAATAACCCTAAAATTAATTAAAATGGAGATTTTGATTTAATTTTCTGAATTATGCATAAAAAAGTTTATGTTTAATTTAATTAAGATCACTAAATTAATTTTACAAATGTTGTAATTTTAATTTCCTTCAACTAAATTAAAAAAAAAAAAAAAACAATTGAGGGAGGAAGAGGAGCAGCCACGGCCGGTGGTGGTCGCTCCGTGGTCCTCCTCTCGGTGGTCGGCGAGGGTTAGCGAGAGTCTGGGCCGGGCGATCGGCGAAGGCCGGTGGGCAGCAGCAGCGCCACGCATGCGCACACGACGTGGGCGGCGAATGGGCCGATGGCTGGCGAGCGCTGGGCGCCTCTTGCCGGCGTCGGCTCGCGAGTGGGGTTGTCGGAGATTACGGGGGTGCGGCCTGGATGGCTGGCCGGAGTTCTGGCCGTGGCTGCAGTGCTGGCGTGGGAGTCCGGACTGGCAGCCTTGCTGCTGGTCTGGTCGTACTCCACGCTTCTTTCAAAAAAAATTTTTTTTTTTGTTTTGTTTTCTTTTAAAATTTCTGATAATTGGATTTGTTTTTGAAATTTTGTAAATCCTTTTGTTGAGAAAATTAAGCAAATTCCAATTATGTTAATTATGTTAATATTGACTGGGTCATAAATTAATTCCATAATTTTATTCTTTAATCTAATTAAAATTAGTAGGCAAGATATTTTAGGATAGAATCTTTAGGTGGTTAGGAATTACTTAAATATTTTATCTACTTGCTATAATTAAGAATATTTGATATTTTGATTGATGGCAAGAATAATATGTGATATTATGATGTGGCATTTTATATTTGATATAATTGCTATGAATGACTAGTATGGCCCAAATTTAAGTTAGAAAATACGATCTGCGTATCGTGATGTATTCTTGTAATTTAAATACGATCTGCGTATCGTTAAGTATTTTTGTAATTTATTTAATTTAGATATTATTTAAATTATTTTGATACTTATGTAATCCAAAGACGAGCCCATCAAGAGAAGGGTCATGGCTAACATGGATGGAGATCCATGAAAAGTCCAAGGAGGAGCCCATGATGCGTAATTCTTAGGATTAGGGGCCATGCTAGATCATATTTATTTTTGCATTTTATTATTATTTAAAATGCTTATAAGTTTATTGTATGTTGGTTATCAATGCGCTAGAGTTCACTAATTTTTAACAACATAATAAACTTAGGTCCCGCAAATATTAAGGTTAGCTTTTCCGAACATAAAGTGCTTATTAACCCTTAATTAATAGTAATAGGTCATGCCTCCGCAGGGTATTATCATTAATTTTGGGAGATAAGGTAAAATTGCGAATTTTACTACTTAGTTTGGTTATCCTTAACAAAATCATCAAAAGCGTTTTGGGTTTTGAAGCAAGAGATAGTTAAGCATGCGATGTTTACCAATCTAAACAAGAATTATAAATTGTTATAATTAGTAAAGGAGTTTACTTACCTTGAGAATGTAACGTTAAGATAAGGCCTCCGTCTGCTTAGTGTTGCATGTTGATAGGATCTTGTAATTACTTATTCAAATGGGACATTAAAATTGAATAGGTAATCAACCTAGAAACCTTTGCATGTTTTAGGTTGTTTTGTAAACATAATATTGAACTTTGCTTTTATTACGTACGTAGATACTATGTCTAACAACAACAACAACTCTGTTTTCAACATTCGTCCTTTCCTTGAAAGGGACAGGCTGAATGGTGAAAATTTCATCAACTGGGAAAGAACCCTAAGACTCATATTGAGGTCTGAGGGTCGAGAGGATGTCTTAGAAACCCCACTTCCTGTGATTACTGATGAGTCGTCTGAAGCCGACAAACGTCGTGCTAAGCAGGCCAATGAGAGGTCTGTACCGATCACTTGCTTGATGATAGCAGCCATGGAGCCGGACCTCCAAAGGAGGTTCGAAACCAAGGATGCTTATACCATCATGCAAGAGCTGCGGGCTATGTTTCGAACACAAGCCCGAGTTGAGCGGTATGAGACTAATAGGGAGATACTAGAATGTCACATGAAGCCGGGTCAAGCTGTTGGCCCCCATGTTTTCGCTATGATGGGTCTTTTCGAAAACATGGAACGACTTGGATTTCCTTACAGGGTTGAGTTGGCTACTGACATTATTCTCCACTCATTGCTTGACAGCTTCAATCAGTTCAGGATGACCTTCAACATGAATGAGTCTGAAAAGACTTTGCAAGAGCTGCATGGGTTGTTGGTCAATGCTGAGAGGAATATTCCTAAAGAACCAAAGAAAGAGGTTCTGATGGTTCAGAAGGGAAAGGGTTTTAAGAAGAAATGGGTAGGAAAGAAGGACAAAGGCAAGCAAGTTGCCGTTGTTGCTGAAAAACCTAAGCCAACCGCCAAGCCAAAGGTGGCTGCGGAAAGCAAGTGCTTCCATTGTCACAAGATAGGACACTGGAAGAGGAACTGCCCTCTATACTTGGAAGAAAAGAAGTCTGGGGCTTCCACTTCAGGTATATTTGTTATAGAAATCAATATGACTTCTACTTCTTTATGGGTATTGGATACCGGCTGTGGTTCTCACATAGTTAATGATGTGCGGGGACTAAAAAGAAGTAGGAGGGCGGGCAAAGGGCGAGGTTGAGCTTCGCGTTGGAAATGGAGCACGGGTTCTTGCACTTGCCATAGGAAGCTATAGTCCGCATTTGCCATCCGGCTCTGTTTTAGAATTGAATAATTGTTATTTTGTTCCTTCTATAACTAAGAACATAATTTCTGTTTCTGTATTGGATTCTGAAGGGTTTTGTTTTGAAATTAAGAACAAATGTTGTTCCATTTCTTACAATAATATGTTCTATGCTAGTGCTAAATTGATAAATGGCTTATATGTGCTTGATAGGTCATTAGAAGTCTATAACATAGATAGCAAGAAACAAAAATCAAATGAATCAAACCTAACCTACATTTGGCATTGTCGAATGGGTCATATAAACCAAAAGCGCATCCAAAAGTTACAACGAGGATGGTATTCTTCCATCATTTGATTTTGAATCATTTGATGTATGTGAATCATGCTTGATGGGGAAAATGACAAAGTCACCAGTTTCTTGGAAAGGGTGAAAAGGCCAGCGATCTCTTGGGCCTCATACATACGGATGTTTGTGGTCCTATGAGCACAAAGGCAAGGGGAGGTTTAATTACTTCATTACCTTCACCGATGATTTGAGTAGATATGGGTATGTCTACTTAATGAAACATAAGTCGGAATCTTTTGATAAATTCAAAGAGTTCCAGAATGAAGTACAAAATCAACTTGGTAAGACAATTAAAGCACTGCGATCCAATCGTGGTGGCGAATATTTGAGCCAAGAGTTTGATGATCATTTGAAGGGTTGTGGAATTCTTTCACAATTGACTCCACCAGGAACACCGCAGTTAAATGGTGTATCTGAAAGGAGGAATCGAACCTTATTGGATATGGTTCGATCAATGATGAGTCTTGCTGATCTTCCGATTTCTTTTTGGGGATATGCTCTCGAAACAGCTGCACACACACTAAACAGGAGCCCGTCAAAGGCTGTGGAAAAGACTCCATATGAGTTATGGAATGGAAAAACTCCAAACTTGTCTTTTCTTAAGATCTGGGGATGTGTGGTCTATGTAAAACGTTTACTTTCAGACAAACTTGCACCCAAGTCAGAAAAATGTCTCTTTGTGGGATACCCAAAAGAGACAAGGGGTTATTACTTCTATAACCGTCAAGAGAACAAAGTGTTTGTTGCTCGTGATGGTGTCTTTCTTAAAAAGGAATTTGTTTCTAGAAAGACAAGTGGGAGTAAAATAATTCTCGAAGAAATTCGAGATGAGCAACAATTGGACGTGGTTCACACCATGTCAGAGACGGTCCGACAAGACGAAAGTCTAGTTCAGGAGATGACGTATTCAACGCGTGAACCTCCTACCGTCCCACTTGAATCTAATTCAAGCGAAGATCTTCAAGAAGTTGAAGAGAACATTTCTCTTGATGCACAGGCCCCACGTAGGTCTATTAGAGAAAGGATTCCAAACAAGAGGTTGGTTGATTTCCTGTTAACTGAAAACTCTGAAATTATGATTTTGGAGAATTCAGAACCTACTACCTATAAACAAGCTTTGACGAGCCCAGACTCTGAGAAATGGCTTGAAGCCATGAAATCCGAGTTAGACTCCATGTCTGAGAATAAAGTTTGGACCCTGGTCGACTTGCCTGATGGGGTTAACCCTATTGGATGCAAGTGGGTGTTCAAATTGAAAACAGACAAAAATGGGAATGTCTATGTCTATAAAGCAAGACTGGTTGCAAAAGGATTCAGACAAATTCATGGTATAGACTATGATGAGACCTTTTCTCCAGTAGCAATGCTTAAGTCAATTCGGATACTTTTAGCGATCTTGCATTTTATGATTATGAAATTTGGCGAGATGGATGTCAAAACAAGCATTCTTGAATGGGTTCTTGAATGAGGATGTGTACATGACACAACCTGAGGGTTTTGAGGATCCAGAAAATCCTAAAAGGGTTTGCAAGCTTCAGAGATCCATTTATGGATTGAAGCAGGCATCTCGGAGCTGGAATCTTCGATTTGATGAGGCAATCAAGAAATTTGGTTTCATCAAAAGCGAAGAAGAGTCTTGTGTTTACAAGAAGTTTAGTGGGAGCAGCTTAGTCTTCTTGGTATTGTATGTGGATGACATACTACTCATGGGAAACGACATACCAATGCTTGAGTCAGTCAAGGAATGGTTGAAAAGTTGTTTCTCCATGAAGGACCTTGGAGAAGCTGAGTACATACTGGGAATTAAAATCCATAGAGATAGGTCTCGAAGGATGATTGGACTAAGTCAAGAAACTTATATTGATAAAGTTCTTGCAAGGTTCAACATGGAAAACTCGAAGAGAGGATTCATTCCCATGTCACATGGCATATCGCTTAGCAAGAGTCAGTGCCCGACTAAGCCTAATGAATTGAAGCGAATGAGTAGCATACCTTATGCTTCGGCTATTGGGTCTATCATGTATGCCATGATAAGTACTCGACCAGATGTTGCATATGCCTTGAGCATGTGTAGCAGGTTCCAAGCAAATCCAGGGGAAGCACACTGGATTGCAGCTAAGAGCATCCTTAAGTACTTGAGAAGAACTAAAGGCATGTTCTTAGTCTATGGAGGTGAAAGTGAGTTGGTTGTTAAAGGTTATACTGATGCGAGCTTCCAAACCGACAGAGATGATTACCGCTCTCAGTCAGGGTACGTCTTTTGTCTAAATGGAGGAGCAGTGAGCTGGAAGAGCTCAAAGCAAAGCACTGTAGCAGACTCTACGACAGAATCAGAATATTTAGCAGCGGTTGAAGCAGCTAAAGAAGCAGTTTGGATAAAGAAGTTCTTGACAGAGCTGGATATCATACCTAGTGCTCTGGAAGGGATTGAGTTGTTCTGTGATAACAATGATGCTATTGCGCAAGCAAAAGAACCGAGATCACATAACAAATCCAAACATGTAATGAGGAAGTATCACCTCATTAGGGAGATTGTTGACAGGAAGGATGTCAGGATCTGCAAAGTTCACACGGATGAGAATGTGGCTGATCCGCTCACTAAACCACTACCTCAATCCAAGCATGAGTGTCACGCTAGGGCTATAGGCTTAAAGCAAATGTTAGAGTGGCTTTAGATTGTACTAGGTTTAGAGAAACTTATTACAATGTAGAGACATGGTTTTGCTATTTTATATTTATGAGAAATAAAAATTTTATCTTATTTAATTTTGGTTTGGTATTAAATAAAATGTCCAAAATATATCTTGAATTCAATGGTTTTGTCAAATATGTGATTTGATGAATGAAACACCATAAGTGAACAGAATTCATAGAATATCATAGTTCCTAATCTAAGTCGTTAAATTGGACATAAATGACTTATTAAAGGATTAGCATATAAGATTGATTGATAGCGCCGTTTCATGGGCTATGGGAACATGGAGATGTTTAGTCAATCATATGGACATGTATAGTTGATACATGGTCGAACAGACCTACTTAGAAGTTTCTATAACTTCATAATTATATTAGTGGATTCCTAAGACATGAGTGGAACACTACTTAGCCTAATGATTGGTATAACTTTGATACTGTCAAACGTCATGCCGTAAAAGGGGACTATAAAGGCAGTGTTCGGGTTGTGCTAAAAGTTGAGTGGGAGTTTTGGTTGCCACAAGATTGAAAAGTCCTCCTATATGAGATAGGATGGGTGTCTTGGCCCCTTGGAGAGTGAAAATTGAAAAATGCATGGCCGTGCTCAAATGGATTATATGATGATCATTTGTTTGTCAATTTGAACTCGGTTTTCAAGGATTAATTTGAAGACTAGTATGGATGACATAGAAATATGATCATACTATCAAATTGGACACTAAGAGACTTAAGGAATTTGAAGATTGCACACTCGTCTCGGACAAGTGGGAGATTGAAGGAATTGTGTCCTTGACTCTAATGCAATTACTAAATATAACATGGATCATATTATGGAGATAATAAATTCATTAAATTGGGTCGTCTATACGTCTTGCTAGAGGATGCTATAGAACTTCAGGTTTAGTAAATAATAAACCCGAAGCCCAATTATATGGATCCTACAAGGTCACACTTACACAATCCGGATCAATAAAAGAATGACCTAGAGCCCATGTAGGACTCTAGGGGTGGCCGGCCAAGGAGAAAGAAAAGGAGAGGACTCCTAACCTAATTAGTTCCTATAATTAGGTGTGGGGTGAGAAAATAAAGTAGTCAGTTTTATTCTCTCATTATTTTCTCTCTCCTCTTTTCTCTCTCTTTCAAAGCTACGTAATACTGCTCCAAGAAATAGAAGAGTCCCTCTTCCTTCCAACTAGCATTGGTGGAGCATTGATCTGGATTCGTGGACCAAGTAGAGGAATCTCAATTGCGGTTCTATCTCCGGATCTCGAAGAGCTTTGTGGAAATCACGCGTCAAAGGTTAATTCTTAACTATTATGTGATCCTTGAATGTATATGCATGAGATCCTGTTTTTAGTGCTTATGAATATGATTCATGAAATTCCGCTTAGAGTACTTACAATCCTACAGCGCTTTGGTCAAAACTTCAAATATTCTAATAACTAATATATTGACCAAAATAATTAGATAACAAGTCCTATCTTTAATGCTAACTAATAGTAGTATATGAAGTAGAAAGAGGAACTTGATGAGGAACATTTACTCATTTAGGACTGTTGCTTGCCATAAAAAAAAGACTGTATAATTGATTTTCTAGATTTACTTAAAATCAACTCTATCTTCTCTTAATAATTCTCAAAATCCTATTCTTACTATACTTCATGTAGTAAATCCTGTTATATTAAATTAATACTCTTAATTACCTATGTTCATAGGTTCTACAATCTTATTCTGAAGATGAGAGACAAAATGACAGTGATCAAGATGTATGGCTTGCTTAGTTTACAGTAATTACTTTTTGAACACAACAAGTGCCAATTTTCCCATGAATGTAGCCTGATGCACCATGTAATCAAATATGTGGAAACCTACTCTTAACTATCTTCCAGTCTTTCTCAACTCTTTGTAGCATTCTCTCAGCCTCATTTTTCCTCATCCGCCATGATTTCTCCTTGATTTCCATCTCCTTAAGCCCCTTGCTCTTCTTCTCTATTCTCGATATGAGCTCTTCGACAACAACCATATTACCACCCTGAGCTTTCTCAACATCCTTGATGGCACTTTCAGTCTTTTCTAGTTGCTTCAACAACTCATCTTTCTTGGCTCTTGCTCCTAGAATTGTGTTACTAAGATTGATTTCAACAGTCTCTAGCTCACGAGCTTGAGCAGCGTCCTTCTTAAGCTTATCCCTCATCTCTAATCTTCTCGTAGAGAATTTAGAATACTCAACAGAATTCTTAGAGGCCGATTCATGGTTTTTCTTCATTGACTTGAGTTGTTCTTGAACGTCAACAAGTTTACTAGGGACTTTACCTCGGCCTTTAGATTTTGCATCAATGATAAGCACGTTCACCGCCTTCTCTAGCTCCTTGTCTCGTCCCAGGGATAAGATGGTATGAAAATCTTTGATTTTCAGTTGCTCAAATGTTTGCTTAGCTTTCTGGACAGAGTATTCTGACACTCTATCTGTGTGTATACCACTCACTTTGTTGATATTAAGTGTCATCAAGGGTAGACTTGAGTTTGATGGCGGAATCAGATTTCTTATTTTAACAATAATCAAAATTGTATAGCAGTATCAGTATTTCTTATTTAAATATTTAATTATAGAGGGCTATCGTACTGACATCTGAATAAAAAAAAAAAGGAAGAGCTTGGTAGTGATATACTATGTTTTGGCTATTCGCAAACAAGGGGTGTCTCGAAAAAGAATTTCACAAAATTACCAAAAATGCACTAATATAAGCAAATTGTGCATGTGTCAGAGAAATACACTTGGTAATTACTCAAAAAAGAAAGAAAGTCATAATTTACATGAGTTAAATATTCCAACTCTAAATCACAAAATTTCACAGTAGTATGAAAATGTATGAAAAGTGTTGTTATGTAATTAGTTATGTATATATTAGAAGTTTTGGACATAATGTAAGTTGTAAAAACAGGAATAGAGGAACTCACATCTTTAGCAGACGTCTTAGCCTCTTGATCAGTTACATTGCAAGACACGGAAGCAACAGTGATCCCCTTATTCGTTGATATAGAATCACTGTTACCCTTTTTTAATGATTGATAATCAATCTCAACTAAATCAACGATCCACAATGTCATGTTTTCAGTGCTTGTCCAATGACCTGGTTCATCATGGGTAACATAATTTCTCCAAGGAGGAGGCCCTCGGTTGGCCTTTAATGTACTTCCTATATGACTCTTAAGTTTGATGTAAAGACCTTCTTTTATAGGCTCCCACTCTGTAGTTGGACCCTGGTTGATTGTCTGTATAACCTTCTTTCCTGTCATTCCTAACAGGAATGCATCTTCAGTGGTGGTTAAGTACCGCCAGCTAGAGCAGCTCCTGAGGCGGATGACATTGGGTTTCCCCTTGACAAGCTCGTAGGACCAACGAGCCTTGTCAGAGGAGCTGTCGCGGCTTTGCCTGACTGTTTCCTCGTCTTTATGGGCTATTAGGTGATAGAGTTATGAGAAAGCTTAATTATATTCATGAGCAGTTAACTGCTATTTATACATTACAAAGGTAACTAAGTAAATACAAAGATATCCTAAGGGATATTCTATACATAGCTGTATGTTATTAACGTAAATAATACAAAGATATACATCTAATATTATAGTCAAAGATAATATCTTAAGGCTATCATCAAGGTCAAATCAAGGTCAAATCATATCAAGGATAACAATAAGGGAGATTATATCAAGGCTATAATCAAGGAGATAATATCAAAGATGATTCTTGATATTATCTTCTACACGCCCCCGCAAGACGGACGATCGGGACAAGAGACCAGTCTTGGACAAGAGTAGAGGAGGTAGCAAACACCATAGATGAAGATGTGGGTTGTACCATACGAGAAGTTGTCGGAGCTCGAAGACGAAGTTGAGCAATGATGAATATGATGAGTAGAACGAAGATGAAGATGATGAGCGACCCTCAACTGAAACAGATTTTTTTTTTTTTTTTTTTTTTGACATAAAATGAAGAGGAGGTGATTGGCAAGAAATTGGGGAGAAGATGCATAGCACTCTTTCGTTGCTGCAGAGGTATGAGAAGAGGTAGATGGTTTAGGAAGTAATAGAGAGGATGTCTCTTAAGGGAGGTGGGGAAAGAAATTTATATACTCACGGGAGATAGAGTTTAGATGTTTTTTGTTTGTTTGTTGGAAAGCATGTAAAACATGAAGCAGAGATAGGTAGCCAACACCATAGAAAGAGATGTTGGAGATGTTGGATTTGAAGAAGAAGATGACATTGGTGTATTTGTATCTCCGAGTATGTGGTCCTGGTTGGAGAGTAGGTGTAGTGGGCGAGATTAATTTCTGGGAGGGTGTTTGAAACTTTGAATCATTAGTAGCCAAAATACCCAGATTAAAGTTGAGGATAAAATAGGAGTAATATTGCAAGCGTCTGAGGTTCCATTGCCACCAAGTTTATCTTACCTAACCCATGTAAAGGCAGCGGTGGTGGTGGAGGAAGGACATGGATAGGTACCATTGAGAAATTTGAACAGGATGTAGCCGATCATGATGGACTCGACTTGGGTTTTCTAAGATAGGTGGTTGCTGGAGGTGAGTCTGATGGTTGTGGAGAGACATTTTATATTGGGCAACACTTGGTAGTCAAACTACGGGGTGCCGGAAGAGTTGAGCGGAATGGTAGGATTGAAGCTTTCTTTGTTGGAGAGTAAAGATGTGGAGTATAGAGGGTTTCCATTATTGCCATTGGAGGAGGATGATCGCTGATTTGGGAGTGACATTATCACTACCGCCATTGAGGGAGGGAGATTAGGGAGGGGAAGCATAGTTACGGATCAAAGCTCTTGATACCATGATAGAGTTATGAGAAAGCTTACTTATATTCATGAGCAGTTAACTGCTATTTATACATTACAAAGGTAACTAAGTAAATACAAAGATATCCTAAGGGATATTCTATACATAGCTGTATGTTATTAACGTAAATAATACAAAGATATACATCTAATATTATAGTCAAAGATAATATCTTAAGGCTATCATCAAGGTCAAATCATATCAAGGATAACAATAAGGGAGATTATATCAAGGCTATAATCAAGGAGATAATATCAAAGATGATTCTTGATATTATCTTCTACATTAGGTACTTGCTTTGGCTGCTGCATTTTAGCCGGAAGACTTTTGCTCTCTTGAAGAACTCCATTTCGTAGAGGGGGTGAATTCTTTCTTGGAGTTTGATTGCAAAGCAAGGTGAGGAAAAACATAGGATGAATTTGGTCAAGTTGACTTTATGGACTTTGTCAACGGCGAGTAAGATGTTAGTTAGATGCATGATGGGGGGAATAAAAAAAAAAAAAAAGGAAGAATTATGGAGAGTTTGTGGTTCCAACTTGTTGCACCAGCAACAAAATATAGGTCAAATTTTTTTGTTTTTTCATTTGGCTTATATAGAATTTTATACAAAAAAAAAAAGGATTTATATAGAGATTTGGTTCTCTGTCTCAATATACTTCTATAACAGTTCATAATTTTTATCAACGGTATTAGTTGCAATAGAATGCTAAATGTATGTGCTAAAATTTTCAGTACCAATTTTTCTTCAAGATTCAGACCTCAAGTAGCAAGTAGTGATTCATAGTTGGCAGCGTTAAAATATGTCATAGTTGCAAACTTAGCAATAATATTGATATTTGATTCATAGTTGCAATAATGTTGATATGACATTATGTGTTAATCCATTTCAAGTTGGCACTATACTACAACTTCATTTGAGCTGTATGAGTTTAGAAGTCTTTAAGCAAAGCAGTAATATTATTTTATCATAACATGTTTAAACATTTCATCCTCAATGTTCATTTTTCGAAGAAAGAGATTCATGAGTTATCTATAGAACTATAGGAGTATATATTTACTACTAATAATGAAAAAAAAATCTTTGAATTAGATGAATAACTGCAAAATGGAATCCTCTAAGTGTACAAAACTTTTTGAAATAAACTCTTAGCCTCACCCCACTCTTTCTTTACTTCGTCTAATCTTCTTTCAGCTTTAACTTTCCTTGCTTGCAATAGTTCCTCCTCCAATTCCATTTCCTCTAATCTCTTGCTTTTCTTCTCAATTCTAGTTTTGAGCACTTCCACAGCCTTGATGCTGTTTTCCGTTTCTTCTAGTTGCCTCAACAGCTCGTCTGTCTTATCACTTTCATTTACCAACTCGTAGCCAAACCATACCTCGAGATCACCCTCTAGCGCACAAGCCTTTGCCACTTCCTTCTCTAGCTCGGCCTTGATCTCCATTTTCTCATTAGCAAATGTAGCGTATTCAACCAAGTCCTTAGTGGCCGAGTCATGTTCATTTTTCATGGCCTTAAGTTGCTCTTGTAGATTAGCAAGGTCGTAAGAAATTGTTTTTTGAAGCGATGTTCTTGCATACGCAACAAGCATATTTACCGTGTTTTCTAGGTCTTTGTATCGCCCTAAAGACAATATGGCATCAAAATCCATGTCCTTCAATTTTTCAAGAGTTCGTTTGGCCATTTTGAATTTTAGTGTAAGAATGCCTTCAGTACCTGATGTTTCTCCTTCTACATCTACTTCATCAATTACATCATCTAGACCAGCTAACATGGACTTCAGTTGGCTAAAGGAGGCGGAATGCTGTGATTAAGAACATAATATAAGTTGATCTTACATTATGAATACAGTAAAATATCCATATCATAAATTGCAATGATCAGTGAGCAAAATGAGATTCTGAACAAGAAAGGCAGAGTGTTTGTCAAATTCCTTAAAAGACTGGAGATAAAATCAAGTCCGAAATTATTTGGTAATTTTACACAATTGGTTTTTAAGATCTGATATAGAATTTATCACTTATGATTGATCTTACAGGTAAAGATAAAACAAATATATTCAGATTTTGTCAGTGCAGGATTTCGTACCTAATTAAATTCCATATAATATAAGCTACTAGCATATTAACTTGATAAAAATATTTATTAGATGATCATGATGCTAACTAATCATTAAGATATTTTAATATTTCATAAAATTGAAGAAAAACAAAACATGAGAATTTTTGGTGTTTGAAGATACCTCAAAAGAGGGAGGAAGATTCACAGCAGACCCATCATCCCCAGTTGACAAAGAAGAGGTGCTTGACAATGACAAAGATTTCTGATCCACTACATTGCTTAACAAAGAAGGAACATCATTTCCACTGATACCCCTTTCCTTCAATATAGAATCACCATTTGTTGACTTAAGATCAATCTCAACAATATCAACAATCCACAGAATCATGTTTTCAGATGCTGTCCAATGACCTGCAAAATCATGTGTAATGGTGTTCCTCCAAGGAGGAAGTCCTTTGTTTGCTCTTAAAAAAGTTCCTGTATGACTCTTGAGTTTGATGTAAGGCCCTTCTTGGATTGGCTCCCACTCAACTGTAGGACCGAGCCAAGGTCGCTGTGCAACTCGCTTTCCTGTCATGCCAAGCAGGTAATGCTCTTCTGACGCAGCTAGGTACTTCCAGCTATGGCAGCTCCTGAGGCGGATGACATTGGTTTTTCCCTCGACAAGTTCGTAGGACCAACGTGTGTTTGGGAAGGAGACCTCGCGTGTTAGCTTGACTGTTTCTTCGTCTTGATCAGCTAACAAGTACTTGCTCTGGTGGCTGCTTTTTAGCCGGAAGACCTTTGCTCTTAGGAAAAACTCCATGTTTAAGAAAGGTGGGCAAGGTGGAAAGGAAAGGGTCTTTTATGTTGATCATGGTTTTTAGGCTTTACTTTTGAAAGGAAAGGGGTGGGAAACTTCTGGTCAAAATGACTAATGTATTGTGGTTTGTCAAAATTGAAAACTTTTCTTGCGTGAAATATTCTAGAATATGGATCACTTTATCTAGATAACTTTTTTCCTTCGGTTCTAGTATATGGATATTGCTTAATGTATAATCTTTTAGCTAGTTATAAGTATTTCAACTTTTTTTACTCTATCAATTTTTTTAGTAGGTCTGGCACATTTTATCTCATAATCTCAAGATCATAAGAAACGTCTCTTACAAATAGGCCAAAAAGGGCAAGAACTATTTAGAAATTTAATCAAATTATATATAGAAAATACACTATTCTTTGTCAAAACTTGTTCTATTTTTCCTTCTGCAACTTATAACAGTTCAGAAATGACAATAAGTAAGTTCTATGCATGTATTGTTGTCCGTACAAAGGAGGGAAGTCCTTGTAATTTTTCTTATGTTATTATTTTCAAGATGTACTTGTTATATGTTGTTTAAAGCAGGCACCGCACGACTGTGGAACTTCTCTAAAATCTATAAATTTCAGAAGTCATGAAGACAATATTATTATTTAACAGGACCAGAGCATAATTATGCATGATTGGAACATATCTATATATTCCAATCCGTTCTTTATCATGATATGTTGATCTCTTAGGTCAATAAGTTTATTATATTGAAGAGGGAAGAGTAAAACATGTACATAATCGTCTTTATTGTACAAAAAATCAAAAAATATAATACAGGATTACTCAAAATTGCATAGGTAAATTAAAAAAAGGAAGTTTAATCTTTCAAATAGATAAAGCCACAATCAAACATCTTGAAGCAAACTCTTCATCTTAACCCAATCTTCCTCTACACTCTCCAATGTCTTCTCGGCTTCAACTTTTTTCACTTGCCATGATTTGTCTGTCCTCTCCATCTCCCTAAGGGTTTGACTCTTCTCTCCTATCCTCGAAATAAGCTCTTCAATATCCACCGCGTTATCCGTCTGTCTTCTTTCTGCAGCTTTGATCCTACTGTCAACTTCCTCAAGTTGCTTCAATATATCATCCCTCTTGGCTCTTGCTGTCACCAACATGTTGGCGAAGCCATCCTCTAGAGTCTCCAACTCATGAGCCTTAGCCGCGTCCTTCTTAAGTTCGGCCTTAATCTCTAATCTCCTAGAAGAAAATATTGTGTACTCACTCAAATCTTTATTTGCTAAGTCATGGTCATTTCTCATAGACTTAAGCTGGTGTTGAAGGTTGGCGACCTCCTTAGGGACTTGGCCGAGGTATGACACTTTAGCATCTGCAACGAGGATATTGATGGACTTCTCCAACTTCTTGTCTCTCCCAGAGGATAACATAGTTTTAAAGTCCATGTGATTCATTTCTTTAAGAGTTTGTTTGGCCATTATAACGTCTAGTTGGTGAGGGTGGTGTGAGGCTACTTCGGCAGAGGTTGGTGAATCCACTTCTGCGTTTGGGTCGACTTCTTCTGTGTCATTAAGTAGGTCTTGCAGACCATTTAACATGGATTTGAGCTTGTTGAAAGAATTGGAATGCTGAGTTCATACCAACAGGGAAAAAAAAGTAATTCGTTAGCGCGATTGAATTGAGATTAATTACACTGGTACAATCTGATAGGATTAGTGAAGTACCTGAGACTCGTTGCGCATATTTTGGATATGGGGCGAGATTTGAGTGGATTTCTCCGGTGCTGCAGGACTAGCCCTTGGACTAGGAGTTGATGGAACCTGGTTATTAACATGTGAAAATAATATAAATGATTAGTGTTCAGGTTATTACGCTAGCAGGAGAGGCAAGTTTAAGGTGGTTATTGACAGTGAATCAGCAGTACAGGGGAGTAGGAAGTGGTTAACGATCATGACTTTATTCTATGTTGATCTCATCTACAATTTTTCTAATGTTAGGCGTCACACTTACCTTCCTCCCTAATTTTTGCGCTCTAGCTTTTCACTGCTTATAAAATTTGTGCCAAGGATATACTACTACTATGTGACAACAAAATTAGGACAAACGAAGACTTTGTAATAACAGATTAATATAGATATGCAAGTTGTGAATATACTTAGAATTCATTTGACCAAGATATCAAGTTTCCAATTATTGCCAACTCATCAAAAGATCCCATGAAAAGTCATCCATTACTAGATTTTTATTTTATATAAAAATCAAATCGAATCAATTAGAACAATGACTGGACCACACAACTAGTTGTAATTAATGTATTGTGTTACAAGTTGGACAAATTCTAAAGTTATCAAAAGGACAGGGGATAGCAAGATTAGGGGATCATTGAAGCTAGAAATTGATGGCTTTAATTATGGCATGCTTTAATCCATGTCTAATATCTACACCTACTTTTGCTTTCTCCATCATTTCATTGCTTTAAATACTTCTTCTACTAATTTGAGTGCTTTCTTAACTACCTTGGAGATTAGATTTACTAGTCTGATCAAGTAAGAAGATAATTCCCATCAACTTTGGCTAAATCATACTCAAACGAAATCACATTCTAACACCATATATTCTTATCATAATTTCATTTTTTTTTTTTAAGTTTCTAATACATTGTCTAATCAGATATATTTATTGACAACGAATGTAACGAAGGGAGTGCAAGTGTGCAACGAGGTTGCCTTCTCTTCACCTTATGAAAATAAGTTTCAGGACTAAGGAGGTCTAATCAAATCCACCAAGGTTTACTTCAGTTTTCATAAATCCAGGCAAAAAAATGCACATAATGCCGTAGTGCAATCAAAACTGTATAAAAACACTTCAATTATTTTTGTAAATTCAAGACATTCATTTTAATAAAAGAAAGTGTAATCAATTTGTAGGACATGTGAGTTGTCCTCGCCAATTGCAAAAGTATCCTTACTAAGAGGTAAGGGCCACATGACATTACGTTGAAAGTGAAAGTTTTCAATCAGAATTATGAAAATGTACAATGTGAAACGAAACAAGAATACTATTAATTAAGCAATATCTGGTAATTAAAATTAGGAAATTCAAACAAACGCACCTCAAATTTAGAAGAAGAACGCACAGATCTAGCAGACTTAGGAGTAGCAACAGGTGATTGAACCTCATAATGATCTTTATCAACCTCCATTGTTGACTCTGTAGCAGAAGAATAAGAAGATTTCCTAGACATTGAGCTATGATCCTCTATATTACTTCCCACCATTTCCTTAATAACACTCCCATTATGTTCAACCTCATCCGTAGATTGATAGTCAACCTCAAGAACATCAACGGTCCACATGATCCAATCTTGGCTAGAACTCCTAGATGGTACGTCATGTGTGACTGAATTATTCCAAGGTGGAACCCCACCATTACCCCTTAAGAAGTTTCCATTGCGTGTTCCTAGTTTGACTTGTGATCCTTCTTTGATAGGCTCCCACTCGACTGCAGGGTCGAGTCGGAGCCTAGGGGAGGACTGGAGGACACGTCTTCCAGTCCACCCCAATAGGAATGGTTCGTCCGAAGCTGATAAATATTTTGATGTGTAGGAGTTCTTAAGGCGTATGACGTTGGGTTTGCCTTCGACTGACTCGACGACCCAACGTGCGCTCTTTGATGAGCCATTGCGGCTTTGTTTGACGCTCTCTTCGTCTTCTGCGGCTGTTAGATACTTGTGGTGCTGGCTACGAAGACGAACTGCCTTGGCTTTCTTGAAGAATTCCATTGTTTTAAGTGTTGGTTGTGATTAAATGGAGTGTATGACGTATGGGATATTCGGGATGTGTCCCCGAATGTTATGGTATGAGTAGCAGATGGAAGGTGGGTTTTATATGAACCTAAAATTTCCCCCCTTTTTAGGGTGAGGGGCCTTTGGAGTTAGAACTTGGAAGGAAGGAGGAAGGGTGTTTTAAATGTCAAAGAGTAATATATACACAAATATATATTTACTCGGTTTTGAGTGTATTACGTGGTGATTAAGAGTTTGGATCCAGTCGACAGGGAAGCTAAAAAGGAGTCTAGTGATATATATGGCTCTAGGTATAATTTTTTATACATCCGTCCCCCTCTAAGACTAACTATTGATTTTTGTGGGAGGAGTCTAGTGATATGGTTCTAGACTTCTAGGTATATAAACTTTGATCATAAATTCTTCTGTAAATAGAAAGCAAATATATTATGTGGGATCTTTTCAGATCTTACAATCACATTTAAATTTGACCTGTTTGACTCTAGTGTGGGTAAGATAAATGGTATGGATTAATAGGTTAAAAAAGGTTCTATAGGAATCCTTGAGGAAGTATAGGTACTCTAGTATTTTATAGGCAAAATTGGCCTCAACACCGTAAACTATGGCGCGGGGAACCCGCTGTCATCAACTTTTGACCAGTAGCCAAAACACCACAAACTTATTGGCCTAGGTGCAACAAGTGTCATAAATGGCTGAAGCTAACTTTTCTTGACAAATGTTCACGTGACTTAGGCTAATCAATGAAAAAATAGGATAAATGAAAGAAAAATGGGAAAATGGGAAAAAATTAACACGGATTCTCCGCCTTCGGCAAGAAAAGTTACCTTAAGTGTCATTTATGACACTCATTGCACCTAAGCCGATAGTTTTGGGGGTTTTGGCTACTAGTCAAAGTTGGTGGTGTTGGGTGCACCCGTGCCATAGTTTGTGGTGTTAAGACCAATTTCGCCTATTTTATAAGGTTTATAGTAGATAGGCAAAACTGACTTGTACCCAGATTATCCGACCCAAAATATCAGACCTAGGATTCGTTATTTACCCTGAAACAGTGATTCAAAGTAATTGAAAAGAAACATGAAATAAGTGGTCTGACCTGAACCCGACCCGAAATTGAACCAAAATCAAATACAACATGTACCTGAAGATAACCCAAACTAAATCTATTCAACACAAAATTGTCCCGAAAATGATTAGTCCAACCTCGATCCAAAAATGGTTAGACCGGAAAATAATCCGTACAAGAAAAAATCTTAACGAAATATACCCGACATGAAATATACCTGAATAATTATGATCTAAATTCGACATGGAATTAGTTAGATTTGAATACAACTATGAGAGTTCATTCATCATACAGTCAAGACTAAATTCTGCTCATTTGCTCTTTTGAAACTCTCCTTTTTAGTATATTTTTCTCATTTGGATGATTTTAAATAAGTAATGAGCAAAAAAATGGTCTTGGGTGTACCATGCTCACGGTACACTCTAGTGTATGATAAAATTTGTACAGATTTAAAGTGTCTTGAAACAATTTTACATCACTTGGAATAACTCAAACCTGACGGGTAGTATAGGCGTGTTTTTATTTCGCCTATGCGGTGAGAGCGCGTATTATATTTGACTACCCCACTGTTAAGGTTTTATTGAAAATTGTTTTGTATTGAAAGAAGTCGCCAACAATTCTTTTTAGAAAACCTTAAGGATAAATTATCCAATGTAGATTTCCCCGTCCTGACTCCATAGATGGTCAAAATGAACCAAAGATTGAGTTCGGGGGTGAGGGTACGAATATAGTCATAATGAACCACATTGCCAAAAGTTGGCCTCTACTAAATATCGATCTATTACAGATTTTATGCCAAAGAATAAACAAATAATATTTTAAACACCCTAAAAATATTTAGTCTAAGTTGGTTCAGGAAATACATAAAAGACTAATTTTTAGTGACATGTTATTTGGCAATTAATATTACAGGAAACCTTGCAGGTTGTCCAAATTAATCTGATTAATGTTAGAACAATTCTTTAGGTCTTTGATTAGCAAAAATAACATGTGGGTGATAAAAGCAATTAAAACAGCACAATCATATAATATGCATATAATGATCATGCAGGCATATAATAATGTATGAAAAGAAAATAAAAAGAAAGAAGGAGGTTTAGAATATACAGTAGAGCGATTTTACATTAAAGATCTACATCAGGAATGAAAACTGTTAGTAACTTCAATATAAAAATAATTTATTTAAGGACGATCAGGATTATACCGTGGCTTGGGTCTGCGAGATTGACAACCTTCAGGACGAGCAATCGTGAAGCCTGAAAATCTGAATGTCTAAAAGTATGTAGATTAAATGCATTTGTGTTTGAAAGTATGAGTTTTTGTAGGGAAGTTTTTAGTTTGTAGAGAGAATTCGTAATTGTGTTTGTCGAGTTCGAAGTGTGTTAATGTGAAAAATACGATTATTAAATCTTTACGGAAATCAGGCCTATTTATAAGGAAAAAATCATTGCGCCTCACGCGCTGGCTGCGTCTGACGCAGCTGACATGGCAAGCGTATGACGCGACATGACCTGTAAAAAGTGTACACGTGGTACGCGCTTTTAGAAAAGATAAGAAAGAAATTATGCGTCTCAAGCAGAGAATTGCGCTTGACGCAGGACTCTACATGAAACAGCGTGGCAGTTCTGGTGCGCTTAGCATAGCCTGTGCGCTTGGCGCAGCCTACGTGGAAGTCCACGTGGGAGGACACGTGCGCTCAGCACAGTCAGTTGCGCTCAGCACAGTCAGCTGCGCAGCGCGCCGCCTTGTTTTTGATAGTTTTTTTTTTATATAAACGCGTTTGAAAGATTTTCTTTTATCTTTTAACTCCATAAATCTGATTTTGACTTAAAAAATATATCTTTTGAAAATATTAATTTATTAAAATAAATCAATTAATTATCAATTAATTGGGATTTTCAAAGAATTGGGCTCAAATACAATTAATTATCATGAATAATTAATTGGGCTTTAAAATAGGACTTTAACACTTTTCGAAATGGTTTTGAATGGCTCTTCGGACTGCTCTGCCCTTGGATCGGACCAATTAAGACCATGGTATATTTCATCATCGGATCCTTAAATGGGGAGACACGATTATGTGTCTACAGAAGCCCCCACTTTGACTGACATTCAGGAAACCGATAGTCAAAGTATACGTGTCGGGACGGAGAACGATTCTAAACACTTTGTAGTTTAGAATTGATCTATAATTGCCGGTCTCTGCAAAACAAAGTTAGTATGCAGGACAATAACAACAAGCAATCTGATTACCTTCAGGGAAAGATGTTAGCAGATAGGTGGAAACAACTCACATAAGCACATAGTAATGCAAATGATGCAAACTTAGATTCTCTGAGGATGCACAAGACGTTATGCAAGGATTAGGGTTATGCAAAGCTAAAGGATGACACGTCATGCAAGGTCAGGATTATGCAAGACTAGAATGTATGAAATGCAATGCAAGGTCAGGGTTTTGCAAGGCTGCGATGCAAGGTCAGGATTTTGCAAGGCTAGAAGATGTATAGAATGATAGAATGATCAGAATGATTAGAAATAGATTGAATGATTTTCGAAAATCGTTGTTAGTAAACAACCGGGGTTCGTAAACGAGGTCCGCGGATTACAACTCTTCGGGAGTTTGATTTGAATTGGAGGAACCACCACACGTAGGAGGCCCCCACTTTGGGTGAGCTTGCCGTGAATTAGGCATTATGAGCCTTGATTGAAATGTACTTGATCTAATATCGAAATATAGTTGATCTGTCTTGAACTTTGAAAGTTTTCACTAGGGATTGCACTAGGGATTCTTCTTTGGGAAGTTGATATAGGCAAAGTCAAATATCGCTAGAAACCATGGAATTATCGGAGAGTCCTTCAAGGACAAGGAGAGCTTGGAATTGAAAATAAAAAGTTTGAATTTGTGACTCAAAGGAATGTAGGTGGGAAAAGGTTTTAACGAGGCTAGGTACAGACTCGAGTCTATGTCGGGATCTAGAAAGAAATTATGCTCCTGAACTCTAGAAAGTCAAATCATTAGACCATGACTAATTTTTATTTTATTGAAGCGGTCGGACCTCGAGATGAGGATTCCTACGTATCCTTGCGGAATCAGACCATTCGTAGTTCTGGATCTGATTTCTCTTTTTTTTTTTTTTTGTGCCCTAACTTTTGCCTAAGTCGCCCTTTCGGGTTTTCAACCTAGCGGACTTGGACATACCTTGAAAAAGGAGTTATGGTTGATGAAAGGTTAAAGGCTCTAGGCTTGATGAAGGTTGAAATGGTTTGAGGAATGAAGGGTCATGGATTTGAATTGTATGGATTAAAAGTTTAATGAATCGAAGGGATTTGAATGAGGGGCAGAACTTGTGTGCAAGCCCCCTAACTTGACTTTTTATTTCTTTGCCTTTGGCTTTTTCTTTTTTTTTTTTGCATTTTTTTTTTTTCATATGCGTTTCTTTTGCTTTTGCTTTTTTTTCGCACTTTGAATTTCTTCATTTTTTTTTTGTTTTTTTATTTGCCTGGCATTGAGATTTTTTGTGTGGTAAGGCTTGCGCACAAGTTATTGGTTTAGGGTATTGGAAGGCTTGAGGGCTATTTGTAGAGCTTTGGTTAATTGAGGGATTATTTGGCTAAGTATCATGGAGATGATGGTTTAAAGGATTTTTGTTTTTCCTTAGTTGTATGAGGATGGCTTATGAAAGGTAATGGAAGGGAGAGGGGAATAACTCTTGATCCACAGTATGTCCTTTTTAATTTTTCTCCTTTTTTTTTGTCAGATCATTTTTATTAGTCAAGTTCATTATGTGATTTGAGTTTCATCATCGAATTAGAAGCATAAATAAAATAATGGAAGACCAATGAAAATGAAAAATAAAATTAAATGAAATTGGAAATGCTATAATAGATGAACTCCTAAAGCGACATAAACTCGATGGGAAAGGACATAAATGGCTCAGGGTGAGGACTCTTTGACTCATCCTAGGAAACCAGAAACACAATACTAAGCCTGTTGAATTGTTGATGCACTGCCTCAGGGGTTGATAGTGTTGCTGATTCTCGTTGTAGCAAGTGTGAGTACTTTGTTGTCATCGACCTTGTTTCGCAGCGCATTAATGGTATTTGACAATAGATGTCAGTTGCTCATTGTTTTGTTAGAATTCGCAGTAAAATTTTAGGTTGCACCATTTGAATTATCTTTTAGGTGCAGGGTTCAGAGTAGACCCTATGGAAGTGATCGCGCCTTTAACGTGAAGGCGGTAGACCCTATGGAAGTGATCGCGCCTCTATTGTGAAGGCGTCAAAAGTAATCTTCATGAGTCTAAATGAAGTCGGGGTGGTGATAGTGCAATTGATGAGCTCTAGAGTAGGCTCACATTTTGTTCCTCCTTTAGGCATTCCTAAGTTGTAATTTCTCGATTGGTCATGAACAGAATCGAGTGGACCCCATAAATTTTAAGAAATGATACTTTCGAAATGAGAAATGGAAATGAGGGATGGAGAAATGAAAATGGAAATGAGAGATGAGAAATGAAGATGAAAGTGGAAATGGGAATGGGAAATGATTAGAAATGGGTATGATAATGGTTATGATGGCGACATTAACTATATGCATTTGCAGATGTGGACTAGACTGTACTATGCAAGCAGACTGGACTGAAAATGGACTGCCTTTATGGACTGCCTTTATGGACTTATAGGCGAATAGGTGATTGGCTTCGCCAGATTTGATGATTTGGGATTGCTATAGATGTAAGATAGGAGTAGCTTCGCTAAACTCAGAGGGTGCCTTTAAGGTCTTAGGGGTGACTAGCTTCACTAGGTCAATGGATGCCGTTATGGTCTTACGGGTGACTAGCTTAGCTAGGTCAAAGGGGTGCCGTTATGGTCTTACAGGGATGACTAGCCTAGCTAGGTCAAAGGGTTGCCATTATGGTCTCACAAGGATGACTAGCTTAGCTAAGTCAAAGGGGTGCCGTTAGGGTCTCACAGGGATTACTAGCTTAGCTAAGTCAATGGGTGCCGTTAGGGTCTTACAGGGATGACTAGCTTAGCTAAGTCAACCGGGTGCCGTTATGGTCTTATAGGGATGCTTAGCTTAGCTAAGTCAAAGGGTGCCGTTATGGTCTCACAGAGATGACTAGCTTAGTTAAGTCAAAGGGGTGTCGTTTTGGTCTTACAGGGTTGCTAGCTTCGCTAGACTTAATGGTTTGGACTTCGTCCTATATGGATTTGGAATTGGACTAGATTGACTTTGGAAATGAGTTGGGCCTTATGTGGACCTAATTTTGGACTTAGTCCTATATTGGTTTCAAGTTAGACTTGAAAATGCACATGAGCTTGACATTGGACTGGAATAGAGCTGGATTAAACTTGGACTGGGATTGACATAGACTATGGTTCACATAAAGATGCAAATGGGCCTAGATTTTGACAGGAGCTAGACTTATATGGGCCTAAGATGGACTCTAATGCTAGCGGGCCTAATATGAATGCATGGACTCGAACTAGATGAACCCTATATGAATGCAAAATGGACTCTAATGCATATGGGCCTAGAATGAATGCAAGTGAATTGGGTCGATTGGATTGAAGATATTTGGAATGGGCTTAGAATTTTCGAAATTCATTTTTGAAAAGAACCCCTTGTTTTATCTTTTGTTAGGAAAAGATGATGGATTAATTTTGAAAAATATTTTTTTTATTGAAATGTCGTGGTATGATGATGATTAGTAAATGTTTTTGAAAAATAGTAGAATAAAAGGAGGTGTAGGATTGATTTTGAAAAATGTAAGTTTTTGAAATTGATTGAATATGGTAAGGTAGGATTGACAGGGAAGATTAGTTGGACAGCAGGGAGAAAATGGGAAAAGGTAGACATGCATGACAACTCTAACTCTACATTGACCAGTTTAGATGCACTTTTTTTTTTTTAAAAACAGACTTGACCTTGCATGAAAAGACTGACCCTTTTTTTTGAATATTATACAGATGCAAACTTGTTATCTTAGACTCGAACAAAGGTCAAAAGATCAATAAGCATGGGACGAATAGGCTGCGTGCCACGCAACTGGTGCGCGCAGCGCACAACGTATGCGCTTGGCGCTGGTGCATTGCGCAGGCGCAACATAATGCGTTTGGCGCAATGCTCTGCGGCACGCGTATTTATAAATTGACGAAGGTTCGAGAGAAAACGAAGATTTGTTTTAGACGCGATTTGCAATTATTTCGGGCGTAAAGCATATTAGCAGGCAAAAATTGCAATCACACATAAATGTCAGATAACATGGATGCAAAAGTTCTCAACCTAAAGTCCAGTTCTACATTCAACTATTGGTCAGGTTTAGGTTAAGGCTGAAAAAGTCCATGACGAAGAGATTGATCCCACGCTTCGTACCCCTGCTTAAAGAGGTGGCCACGTGTAAGACGCACTCCGGTCTCAAGTCAGGAACAAGAGAACAATGCCATGGTTGGGTAGGTTTGCTTATGACTAAGATCCAACACTATCGCTCATGAAGCTTTTTTGAAGGACAAAGCGCAAACCCCCCGGGGGTGACCTCACATATAGAACATGTGCTAATGAGGCAAGGTAGATTGTCCTTATGGTGGTTGAACAGTAGCCATGCATATGCAAAACTGTATATTATTCAAAGGCATAAAAATAAGAATGAATAGTATTTTTCAAGTTTCACCCACTCTTTTAAAATATTTTTTTTTTTAAATCCTCCCCATTGAAGTCGCCAAATTGTAGGCGTGTTTTTATTTCGCCTACGCGGTGTGAGCGCGTATTATATTTGACTACCCCACTATTAAGGTTTTATTGAAAAGTGTTTTGTATTGAAAGAAGTCGCCAACAATTCTTTTTAGGAAGAATCATAAACCTAATTGGATATGAGAAAACCGTAAGGACAAATTATCCAATGTAGATTTCCCCGTCCTGACTCCATAGATGATCAAAATGAACCAAAGATTGAGTTCCGGGGTGAGGGTACGAATATAGTCATAATGAACCACATTCGCCCAAAGTTGGCCTCTACTAAATATCGATTCATTACAGATTTTATGCCAAAGAATAAACAAATAATATTTTAAACACCCTAAAAATATTTAGTCTAAGTTGGTTCAGGAAACACATAAAAGACTAATTTTTAGTGACATGTTATTAGGCAATCAATATTATAGGAAACCTAGCAGGTTGTCCAAATTAATCTGATTAATGTTAGAACAATTCTTTAAGTCTTTGATTAGCAAAAATAACATGTGGGTGATAAAAGCAATTAAAACAGGACAATCATATAATATGCATATAATGATTAGGCAGGCATAAAATAATGTATGAAAAGAAAATAAAAAGAAAGAAGGAGGTTTAGAATATACAATAGAGCGATTTTACATTAAAGATCTACATTAGGAAAGAAAACTGTTAGTAACTTCAATATAAAAATAATTTATTTAAGGACCCTCAGGATTATACCGTGGCTTGGGTCTGCGAGATTGACAACCTTCGGGACGAGCAATCGTGAAGCCTGAAAATCTGAAAGTATGTAGATTGAATGTATATGTGTTTCAAAGTATGAGTTTTTGTAGGGAAGTTTTGTAGTTTGTAGGGAGAATTCGTAATTGTGTTTGGCGAGTTCGAAGTGTGTTAATATGAAAAATCCGTTTTTTAAATCTTTACGGAAATCCGGCCTATTTATAAGGAAAAAATCACTGCGCCTCACGCGCTGGCTGCGTCTAGCACAACTGACGTGGCAAGCGTATGACGCGACATGACCTGTAAAAAGTGTACACGTGGTACGCGCTTTTAGAAAAGATAAGAAAGAAATTCCGCGTCTCAAGCAGAGAATTGCGCTTGACGCATGACTCTACATGAAACAGAAGTCTACGTGGCAGTTTTGGTGTGCTTAGCACAGCCTGTGCGCTTGGCGCAGCCTACGTGGAAGTCCACGTGGCAGGACACGTGCGCTCAGCACAGTCAACTGCGCTCAGCGCACCACCTTGTTTTTGATTGTTTTTTTTATATAAAGTGTTTTAAAGATTTTCTTTTATCTTTTAACTCCAGAAATCTGATTTTACGGGATAAAATCTGATTTTAACTTAAAAAATATATCTTTTGAAAATATTTATTTATTAAAATAAATCAATTAATTATCAATTAATTGGGCTTTTTAAAGAATTGGGCTCAAATACAATTAATTATCATGAATAATTAACTGGGCTTTAAAATAGGACTTTAACACTTTTCGAAATGGTTTTGGATGGCTCTTCGGACTGCTCTGCCCTTGGATCGGACCAATTAAGACCATGGTATGTTTCATCATCGGATCCTTAAATGGGGAGACACGATTATGTGTCTACAGTTTGTAATTGAGTATTAATCTCTTTACTAGTAAATGAAATATCGATTCTATATTTTTTTGTACAAGATTTCAAATATAAACATAAATTCCATGGCAATATTGACAAAAAAATAAAAAAAATGCAAACTCAATGAACAAATTTCGACCTAAACAAAGACTAATCCAAAATTTTCAATAACGACCCAACCCGACTTAACTCTACCTAATATATACTTGAGTCATCTAACTCAAACTCAACACGACAAAAAATATTGTAGATTTGAAATATACCTGATTGCACTAGAACTGACCCGAACGTTATCCGAAGATAAAGTGAACACAAACATGACTTACCTGAAATGACTTGACTTCTGAAAAGGCTTGATATTCGTTTACAGCTTACTGTTACATTACAAAAGAATATTTAACTACTGTAAAATAAAAGGACGGTATATCGTTACATTAGAAAATAAAACCTAATAACTAATAAAAAAGGGCTTTGAACCGGACATGACCAACCTGAAATGACTTGACTAGTACCTGGCCTAAACAACCTATTTGTCACCTCTACTTACTAGAGGTAGAAGTTATTAAGCGATGTTTAGTCTAACATCTCACAATCTCAAGGTTGTGGGATCAAATCCCACTAAAAAGTACATAAATGGTTGGGATTTTTTTGCCCCTTTCCCCCTGCCAGATGGCGCATCTTGCCTATTTGTTTAAGACAAGTTGACCTGTGTTAGTTATAACTTTGCTCTCCCTTTGCTATATATACTTCTTCCGTAACAAAATAGATGTTACACTTTGAAAATTACACTATTAAACTACTACATTTGACCAAGCATTTTTTAGTTTTAGATAAAATCAACTGTTCTTATATGATATGTTGTTGTGTTCGTCTCAATGTATACTTTCACAGTATTAACTTCTTATAATTTTTACTGATACACAATTAGAGTTATTAATGGGTAAAGTACTGCATCGACAAGCGTGAAAGTCAAAGTGTAACATCTATTTTGTTACGGAGGATAGAAGTATATCTAATAATTATCCCCTTATCCTTCCGTCCTTCATTCACTTCACCATGATTTAGCCATAAACAACTGGATTAAAGGCTTTTTGTCTTTGACATACCTAACTAGTTATTGGCCCGAGATATATATATATATATATACATTAGGTTATCTTTTGTAATACTAATATGTTATGTTTAATACTTTAGTCTTGTTTTAAAAAATACTAATTATTATTGATACTGTTTAATGTCAATTTTGTTGCAACAACATGAACAAACATTATTATTTATGAATACATGTCAAGGGTATGATTGATATTCTATTATATTTTATAAAATCAATGTTGTTAGGATTAAGATCCTACTTTAGATCGCAGAGGCGGGTAGGATCGGATTGTAAGATTGTGAGATTATGTAATTTGGGGTAAAAGAGTTACAATTATGCTATAATATTCATGTTAAAAGTTAACACTCTAATAATGAATATTTTTTATTCTCAAACAAAGATAGTAGTTCAATACTTTAAGATTTCAGTAACATCTAACCAAAATCTCATAGTAGAAAATATAATATGTGAGATTGTTGAATCAAAAGATTATAGAATCCTATTAAGATCATACCATGTGAATCCTTTTAGGTGAGTGGGATCAGAAGATCCTATAAAATTGACATTCTACATAGAATCGAGTCATTCAGGTCCTTTCGGGTTGCGGAATCATAAGATCGGGATTGAGATATTAATAACAACAATTAAGATATTAATAGCATACAACTAAACTTATTAACTATATCCACTAGGGGAAAAAAAAGGAAGGGCTGCGCAAGAAGGGCTGCGTTTTCTTTAGAAACCGCAGCCCTTTTTTTGAAGGGCTGCGGTTAACAAGAAAACGCAGCCCTTCATGCAGTATGAAGGGCTGCGGTTCTGAGGATAACCGCAGCCCTACTAATGAAGGGCTGCGGTTAGCCTCGAAACCGCAGCCCTTCATAAACGAAGGGCTGCGTTTCCTAGACTAACCGCAACCCTTATGATCCCACCATATCTCCAATTTTGCGCGCACACACAGTAGGTAGACATATTTTCTAAATTTTCCTCCCTTACACGCATTTGACGAGCGAAAAACCCCTCGCCCTCCCTCTCACTCACTCGCACATTAACCCTAACGCCCCACCGGAGCCCTGACGCCGGAGCACCCACATTGCTTCACCACCACAACCCTTCTCTTTCTTCACCTCTCTTCTCTTCTCTTAGCTTCTCTTCTTTTCTCTTCTCTTCTCCACCATTTGAGTGGATTTAGGGTGTGGAGCTCCTCCACCACTACGCAGCGCCACCTCCCACAAGCGGCAGCAACAACTACCACCACCACTGCCCTACTCTTTCTTCATTGCTAGCGCTTGGGTTTAGCTAATTTTTTGCTTAGTTAAGTATGAATTAATGTTTTTAAGTTAATTTTGTTTTTCTTAATTGAATTAAATGATTAATGTGCAATGTGGGTTTTGTTAATTGTAGGAAGAAGAGGCTTAGGAAGGCAAATAAAGTTCCAACTATCTCTACTCTCTTCATTGCTTATCATTGGTGTTAAGAGGTAACTAGTTTAATTTCGTTGTCTTTTTTGTTTGATTTAATTTGTTGATGAGACAAAGTTGTCATGTGATTCCATTTGATTAAGTTATGATAATTTATTGATATATGTATTTCTTATAATGTATGTAGATTTCTTGATATGAGATTGTATGAAAACGCAATGTAATTTAGCTATGAAATCTACAAGTTGTTTGAATTGTCATCATATGCCTAGATACCCGTTCAAGACTTACTCATTAGGAGTAAGTCTTGAATAGTCCCCGGTTTGGGACTGTTCTTGGACGTTTGATCTCACTTAGGTGGTGAATGTGTGTCTTCTTTTCAATTCCGAGGAAAATCTTGGCTCATCGTTTCTCTACATTGTTCTCTGGGTACATATGTAGATAAGCAATTATCTACATTGTGTAGTTGGAGAACCGTAGGGAAATCTTTGCCGGATTTTCCTTAGAATTGAAAAGTTGGCACACATTCACTAGTGAGATTAGACGTCCAAGGATGGGTTAGGTTGGAGTGATAAGGACCTTCGGCTGCATGCATACAATTGAACATGTCACTATCTTAGATTGCTCTATACGTGCGTGATATGATGATATGTGAGTGTATGTACTTAAATAATGATTGATGCATTATAATGAATGGTTGTGTTTAATTATTAGAGGTCTTCTTGAATGAGATGGATCGTACTTGGATGTATGGTAGTCGTGAATCGATTGAGTTTGTGAAAGGGGTCTCGGAATTCGTACAACTGCATTACAATATCAAGCATCCTCTGGAGCAGTCGACTTTATTGTCCTTGTTTCGATTGTAGAAATGTGAGCAAGGTTAGTAGTATACATGTGGTTAGGGAGCATGTCTTTCGTCGTGGGTTTAGGCCTCAATACCACGTATGGGTTTGGCATGGTGAGCGGGGAAGTATATAGGAAGCTCTAGAGTAATGAACGATGTATGTGAAGAAAAGAAGGATGATGAGTTCGGGGATGAGAACTTGGATGATGAGTTTGCGAGATGATGATAGGGATCGGGTAGACGAGATGATACACGAGGTTGAAGATCAGTAGTGTAAACGACCTCGTATTTTTGAGTCTATGTCTGAGGCTGCTGAAAAGCCGTTGTATCCAGGTTGTACAAAGTACACCAAACTTTCCGCGGTGATAACACTGTTCAACATTAAGTCGAAAGCTTGGTTGGACGGACTCTAGTTTCACATCGTTGTTGGAAGTTTTAGGCGATATGCTCCCCGATGGAAATGAAGCGCCAAAGTCGTACTATTATGCGAAGAAAGCGATGTGTCCTTATTTGTATTGCATCACATAGCAGTGTCCATCCTTATTTAAATGAACATATGGAGGAATTACGTGTTAGCAATCCCGGAAAAGGAGTTAGGGCATTGACGCAAATGCATAACAAGACTTTCATTGATTGGTTTCATGAACGAGTAGTGAATGATTTGGATGAAAGTGTTCTGAAACTGATCCAGTGGTTAGCATTTGGTCCTCGTGAAGCCGTACGCTCTTATGAGGGTTATGATATTAATGGGTATACGTTTTGGACTGAACGTCAAGATCTGAAGTCAACATCGCAACAAAATAGTGGTGTTTCACTTGTGGCGTCAGCTACACAATACGCAAGCTCGAAGGATAAGTCGCCTGTACATGCTGAAAGCAATTATTATGGGCGAATAGAAGAAATATGGGAGCTGGACTACGTACTTTTAATATTTGCCTCTTGTGTTGCAAGTGGGTTGACGATAATCGACGTTGCGTAAGAAAAGATGATCCTTGCGGATTCACTCTTGTTGACCTTAGTCGTCTACGTGAAACCGAGGAGCCATTTGTAATTGCATCACAAGTTAAGCAAGTTTTTTTTGTAAGCGATCCTGCCGATAATAAGTGGTCAATTGTTGTACCTGGTAAAAGGAGTATCCTCGGTATTGGTGATGTTGATAATGAGGAAGAATATGATGCATTTGAGTACCTCCCCCCTTTTACCTATCCTGAAAATAGTGTGGAAGATGATGTGAATATGTCGGAGAACTATATGCGTGTAGATCACACGGAAGGGATACATGTACTTGAGGATCCTAAGAAAAGGCGGAAGGTCGATCAATCATGAGACATAAACTCGAGTGCGTGTAATTTCTCCAATTTGTAACTATTATGTAGATTTTTAGGCTTATTTTTTGTTGTAGGTTGAATTTGGGGAATGAAAAGGTCATTTTAGGGCGACATGGCAATGATGGAGTGCAATGGGGGCGAGTAGTGGTGGTGGTGGTGGGACTGTGTTACAAATGTGGAGAGTGAGGTCACATGGCAATGGAATGCTCTCCACATTTGTGACACTTTCCACTCTCTCCGCCGCTACCGGTGATGGGCATTCCATTGCCATGTGACCTGATTCTCGGGTCATTTTAGGCCTATTTTAGCCTTTTCGCTTCCGATTCGTACTATATGAGTCATTTAACCCCAAATTCTTTTTGAACATGATTATATGAGGTATAATGTAAGTATTATGTAGAGTTTTAGGCTTGCATTTGTTGTTGGTTGCATTTCGGGAACGAAAAGGCATTTTAGGCCAATTTTAGCCTTTTCGCTTCCGATTCGTACTTATCGAGTCAATTAACCCCAAATTCTTTTTTAACATGATAATATGAGGTATAATGTAACTATTGTGTAGAGTTTTAGGCTTGCATTTGTTGTTGGTTCCATTTCGGGAACGAAAATGTCATTCTTAGGCCTATTTTTGCCTTTTACGCTTCCAAAGCGTATTTATCGAGTCATTTAACCCCAAATTCATTTTGAACATGATAATATGAGGCATAATGTAACTAATGTGTAGATTTTTAGGTTTGCAATTGTTGTAGGTTGAATTTTGGGAACGAAAAGGGCATTTTTGGCCTATTTTTTCCTTTTCGCGTCCAATTCGTACTTATCGCGTCATTTAACCCCAATTTCATTTTGAACATGATAATATGAGGTATAATGTAACTATTATGTAGATTCTTAGGCTTGCATTTGTTGTAGGTTGTATATCGGGAACATAAATGTGATTTTAGGCCGATTTTCGCCTTTTCGCGTCCAACTCTTGTTTCTCAAGTCATTTCACTCCATTTTATTTTTCAATATGATAATATAAGGTATAATATAACTAGTGTGTAGAGTTTTAGGCTTGCATTTGTTTTTGATTGAATTTCGGGAAGGTATATGTCATTTTTTAATCACTACTAAATACGGTAAATGATTGAATTCTTATATTTTGTGTTTATTCCTTGGTTGTTTTGCAAGGTTTATATGAATAACACACCACGTTTGAGGGCCTTCACCACAGACGAATTACATGAAGTTCGGGATAAGTTGGCGTCCCACATTTGTGATGATTGCTTATGATACATCTACTTGTTTGTATCAATTCTATGTACACTTTTTACATTATTAAATATATACATATTTAAAGTTAATTATTACGTTCAAAAACTTGTCATATATTATTGCAAGTTGATCGATTTTTTTTGTGTCGAAGGGAGGTTATGGGTGGAAGTGGGGTGGGGGTGGGCGGGGTGTCTTTGGGGTGCGCGGGGGTAAGGGGGTGGCGAGAGGTGGCGGGGGTATGATGGGGTGGCGGGGGTGAGGGGGCTAACGAGGGGTGTGGGTGGGGGGGCGGCGAGGGCGCGCGGAGGGTGGCGGGGGTGGCGGGGGTGGGGGTGCGGGGGGCTAACGGGGGGTGGGGGTGAGAGGGGGGCGCGGGGTGGCGGAGGGCTAGCGGGGGTGGGGTGAGGGGGCGCGGGGCGGGGGTGGGGGGGTGGTGGGGTGGTAGGGTGGGCGGGGGTGGCGAGGGGTTCTTTGGGGGTGGGGGTCTTTGGTGGTGCGGGGGGTGGCGGGGGTGGCGGGGGTGGTGCGGGGGGCAGGGGGGGTGGCGGGGGTCTTTGGGGGTGTAGGGGGCTAACGGGGGGGTGGGGGTGGCGGGGTGGGGGTGGCGGGGGTTTTGGGGGTGGAGGTCTTTGGTGGTGCGGGGGTGGCGGGGGTGGCGGGGGTGGTGCGGGGGCGGCGGGGGTGGCGGGGGGTGGTGCGGGGGGCCAGGGGTGGCGAGGGCGTCTTGTGGGTGCGGGGGGCTAACATGGGGTGGGGGTGAGAGGGCGCGGGGGGGTGGCGAGAGGGGCTAGCGAGGGGTGGGGTGAGGGGGCTGGCGGGCGGGGCGGGGGTGGCGGGGGTGTTGGGGGTGGTGCGGGTGGTGCGGGGGTGGCGGGGGTGGCGGGGGTGGTGCATGGGGTGGCGGGGGTGGCGGGGAGTCTTTGTGGGTGCGGGGGGCTAACGGGGGTGCGGGGGGCTAACGGGGGTGGGGGTGAGAGGGGGCGGGGGTGGCAAAGGGCTAGCGGGGGGTGGGGTGAGGGGGGCGGGGAGGTGGCGGGGGCAGGAGGTGGCGGGGCGCGGGGTGGGGGTCTTGGTGGTACGAGGGCTTGGGGGTGGCGGGGGGGGGGGTGGGTGGGGGTGGTAGGGGTTTGGTGGGGGGTGGCGGGGAGTCTTAGGGGGTGGGGGTCTTTGGTGGTGCAAGGGGTGGCGGGGGTGGTGGCGGGGGTGGTGGCAGGGGGTGGCAGGGGGGGCTTGGGGGTGGGGGTCTTTGGGGGCGCGGGGGTGGGGGGGCTTTGGCAGATTTAATTTATTTTTTTAAAAAAAAAAGTTGAATGTGAAGGGCTGCGGTTTTAGGCCTAAACCGCAGCCCTTCACTTTAATAGGGCTGCGGTTTAGGCTTAAAACCGCAGCCCTTCATTTAAAGAAGGGCTGCGGTTTAAGCCGAAAACGCAGCCCTTCAAGCTTAGAAGGGCTGCGTTTTGGGCCTGAACCGCAGCCCTTCGTTGTGAAGGGTTGCGGTTAAAAACCGCAGCCCTTCTTATCTATTGAAGGGCTGCTATGGAAAGGGCTGCTGGCCAAAAACGCAGCCCTTAGGGCTGTTTTGCCCGCAACCCTTCCTTGTTTTTCCACTAGTGATCTTTACTTTGCAAATTATAGGTTATAGGTTCAAGTCTCCATATTGAACTATTTTTATGTGCAAGTAACTAATGTAGGATTTTAGATGCTTAATGCGGAAAAAGAGTATCATATACCCAAACATCTAACCTCAAAAACTTTGCATAAATTAACATGAATCAAATAAGAGCATAGAATTATACCTCTTGATGCGTGAATTCCTCTTACACCATAAGCCTTCTAGTGGAGATCCGTTAGAACGTCAAACGTCAATCTTCTAATGCTGGTCCACGAACAACCCTTGAATCACCACTTATGCTAATACGGAAGAGAGAAAAACTCTCTTGCTTTTGGGGTGTATGGTGGTCGAATGGGGAAAAGGAAGAGCAAGGAGAAAATCAGAATTTTTCCCTCTAAAGATGATGTAAAGTTAGTTCTACTTTGTAATCCCCATATCTCTATATAAGGTGGTTACAAAGAGGTGTTTCATGAGGCTTTATTAGCCTCATAATGTCACACATTATGAGCCTAATAAACTCATGAGTTACATCTTATTCCACCCATCTAAAAAAACCGCCCAACCCATTTCACAAATGGATTTGGGTAATATCCAAGGGTTGTCATATTGTGTGACCTCATAGGACCCAATATATAGTAGTAGTTGGCCCAACCATATTAGCCCAACAAACCGCAATTAGCTTCTATCAAAACGTCGCGGTCAGCCAATATTATTGAATATATTATCTCCGTAATTTGTCCATATACATTTAGTTTGTTACACTTGATCGAGGACAAAATCCTTCAATCTCCCACCTGTGTAAGAACAAGTGTGTAACCTTCAAACTCCTTAAGTCACTTAATGTCCAACTTGATGACATGGTAACACCGTATGTAAACCATACTAATATTCAAGTTGTTTCTTGAAATCCGAGTTCGAAGTGTCGAAGCAATGATTAACTCCTTAATCCATTTGAGCACGGCCATGCATTTTTCAGTCTCGCTCTTCAAGAGGCCAAGACACAAATCCTAACTCTTAGGAGAACTTATCCAGTCTCGTATAACCAAAACTCCCACTCAATTCATAGCAGTTCCGATCATTGCCTTTATCACCTCCTTTTACGGCACGACGTTTTGCAGTGTCAAAAAGATACTAATCCTTAAGTAAGAATAGTGTCATACACATGTAAAAGGAATCCACTAAAGATATTAATGAGATTCTCATAAACCTTTTAGAGAACTTCCACTAGGTCTACCCGACGTGTATCAACTATACACGCCTATGCAAATGACTAGACATCTCTATGTCCCCATAGCCCATGAAACTGCGCTATCAGTCAACTTGCAATCTAGTCCATGAAACTGAATCATTTACGTTCAACTTTAATGATTCGAACTAGGGACCAAAGTATATAATAACTCCTGTTCACTGGATAGGGTTTCATTTGTCAAATCATGTATTTGACAATCCTATCAAACATTATAAAATACTTTGAACATTTTATTTAATACTAAACCAAGATTAAATAAGAATATAACCTTTTATTGATAAACATAACCAAACATATCATAAGAGTAACTACAACTGTGAACTAATTAAAAGTAAATAGTACACAATCAAAACCACTCTCCTACATGCTTAAGCCCTATAGCCCTAGTATGACTCTCATGCTTAGGCTGAGGCAATGGTTTAGTCAAAGGATCAGCAACATTGCTATCCGTATGAACTTTGCTAACTATTACATCTTTTCTCTCAACGATTTCTCGAATGAGATGAAACTTCCTAAGTACATGTTTACACCTTTGATGTGATCTTAGTTCCTTAGACTAAGCTATGGCACCATTGTTATCACAATGTAAAACAATACCATCTCCAACACTAGGCACTACTTCTAGCTCCAGAATGAACTTCTTCATCCAAACGACTTCATTTGCTGCAGTAATATACTCAGCTTCTGTTGTAGAATCAGCGACAGTTCTTTGCTTTGAACTTTTCCAGCTCACTGCCCCTCCATTTAGACAAAAGATGAAACCAAATTGGGATCATAAATCATCTTTGTCAGTTTGGAAGCTCGCATCTGTGTAACCCTCAACAATTAACTTATTTTCACCTCCATACACTAAAAAGTTATCCTTAGTCCTTCTTAAGTACTTTAGGATATTCTTAGCTACACTCCAGTGTGCGTCACCTGGATTTGATTGGAATATGATACACATGCTCAAGGCATATGAAACATCTGGGTGAGTACAAATCATGGAGTACATAATGGACCCTATAGCTGACGCATAAGGAACATTTCTCATTCGCTTAATCTCATCAGGTCCAGAAGGACACTGGGTCTTGCTAAGCGACATGCCATGTTGCATGGGAAGAAAACCTATCTTAGAGTTTTCCATGTTGAACTTAGTGACGATATTATCTATATAAGTTCGTTGGCTAAGTCCAATCATCCTCTTTGACCTATCCCTATAGATCTTGATCCCCAAAATGTACTCAGCATTTCCATGGTCTTTCATAGAGAAACAACTCTTCAATCATTCCTTGACTGACTCAAGCATGGGAATGTCGTTTCCTATGAGAAGTATATCATCTACATACAAGACCAAGAAGACTATGTTACTCCCACTTTCCTTCTTGTAAACACAAGACTCTTCTCCGTTTTTGAGAAAACCGAACAGTTTGATTGCCTCATCAAATCGAAGATTCCAACTCCGGGATGCTAGCTTCAATCCATAAATGGACTTTTGAAGCTTACATACCCTCCTAGGTTATTCTGGATCCACAAAACCTTCCGGTTGTGTCATATACACATCATCTTTCAAGATCCCATTCAAGAAAGCGGTTTTGACATCCATTCGCCAAATCTCGTAATCATAAAAGGCAGCGATCGCTAGGAGTATGAGAATGGATTTAAGCATTGCTACTGGTGAAAAGGTTTCGTCATAGTCTATACCATGAACTTGCTTGAACCCTTTTGCAACCAACCTTGCTTTGTAAACCTGAATGTTACCATCCTTGTTTGTTTTCACATTGAAAACCCATTTGCAACCAATAAGTGTAACCCCGTCGGGAAAATCCATCAAGTCCCATATTTGATTTTCAGACATGGATGCCATTTTGGACCTCATGGCTTCAAGCCATTTTTTGAAGTCTTCACTCATCAAAGCTTGCTTGTAAGTAGTAGGTTCCTCAAATTCTAAAATCATTATCTCAGAGCTTTCGGTTAACAAGAAATCAACAAACCTTATGTTTGGTATTCTTGGTCTACTAGACCTACGAGGGGCTGCAACAGGAGAAATTTTCTTCTCAACAATTTGAGAATTTTCGCACGAATTAGATTTGAGTGGGACAGTAGGAGGTTCGTGTATGGGATGCACGTCCTCCAACACTTTGTCAGTTACAATAATATATTGATATTAACATAAATGTATTAGGTATCTAACTATTTGTACATGAAAGGACATAAAATGTAATTGACACAAGTATGATTTACAAAACATTATCTTTTTTACATGTGTTTACATAAGAGGACATTCAAAATGAAAAGATTTACAAATGCATTAGCTTTTTTTATATTAACTTTGTGTCAACTTTGACTCAATACATTATAGGACACTTGCAAGCCATTTATATCCCATAACTTTTAAAAAACACTCGTTTAATATACGCAGACACTTATTTGCAATTACAAAACATTCATAATAAAGCAAGTGCTTTTGATTCCCATCATACTTATAATAAAGCAAGTGTTTTGTATTCATATTGAACATACAATAAACTTGTAATAAAGCAAGTGATTCGATTCCCATTACACTTACATAACTTTAAGGAACATGTAATAACGGAAACATGTGCTAGGATAACTACATTACTTGTAGAACGACACGGTCACAACTACATAAGTGTTAAATTGAGTAGCCATTATGTCATTGGTAGTAGTAGGTGCTAAATTATTTTTGGCCATGCAATTACTTGGGCGTATATAACGGCCCCATCATAAATTTTTGCTTTTCCAACTCGGACATTTGGGTTCAATGGAGTTGCATCCATCCACATTTGCACTTCACGTACATCGTACCCTCGATTTTCGGCCCACTCATCCATGAATGTTATAACAAATGAGTCTTCCCGAACCCTAACTTGTTGAACATCAAGATTAGTGCGTAAATCTTGAATTGTGAACACTCTCCATTCAGACCAAGCCTCGTGCCGAGGGTTAACTGAAACACCATATTTTTCTTCACCCTGAAAGAAGATTTATAAAACGAATACGTTTGCTATAGACCACAAACTAAATTTAATTGTTTATATATGTCGCTAGTATAGTATATTATGATGGTAGTATATTTTTAATGATGTCATACAAGTTACACAAATGAACTGAACGAAAAACATGCATCTTAAACTATTTCAAAAACGTGAAATTTATTAAATAAGTTTTATTTGGAAATCCATGAACGTTACTAACCTTTAAATATGCTAGGACCACGTCATTTCCGTGCATTTTACACTTTAATGGTGTGTCGTTGGGGCTCAAATATTTTTTCCGATACTCCAACAATAAGTCCCCAGAGTCAACCCCCGCTCTACTCGCGTAATCAACGTAAACGTAACTGAATTTTTTTGTTACACACATATCATACACCGCCCCAAGGTCGTCAACTCCACCACCCTTGACAATGAAGTGGCAGGTGATAGACTCTGCTCGACCCTCTTCTATGGTGCTCTTGGTTAACTCACTTCCAGAAGAGCCGCTAGAAATTTCTTCCACATCGTTCGAATTCTCATGGCTACCTTCAGATTCAGATTTAATTGACATAGAGGAGGAAGATGAATCTTGAGCCATAGTTGTGGTAAATGAATATTTTTTTACGTAAAATCTTGAGCCATAGCATTCATTTTATAGGCACAAACGTTTAGTGGCATTTAATGCCCATGTCCATGTCATTATTTTTACTTTAACTTACATTGTTAGATTGTGAAGGAAACACAAATTAAACACACAACCTTCATACTGTCAGTTGCATTAAATTGGCAAGGGTAGAATGTTCTCTACAAAGTTCATTTTCTATTGAAAAACCAAAACAAAAAGGAAGATAAATTACATTAACTGGAGTTCAGTAACCCAGCAATAAGGCATAGCAGCCCCACAATAACAAACGATTTAATGGCCTCTTTCCTTGCTTTTGATTTACCGGTGCTCTTCAATTCGTGAACTGCAATTTTCAAATCCCGTACTTCCTCCTTCAAGCGTTCTCTCTCTGTCTTCAGTTTTGCAATTTTCTTGGTTTATTTTTCCCTTTCGAATTCGATTTCGAGCAGTACAACTTCCCTTTCGTCCGTGACGCCACCGGAATCAACCACTTCTGACTCCCAACGAAAAAAACCGCAATTTTTTTCCTTCATTCATATTTGAAATTTGCTTAAGCTATGGGTATAAAAATAAGCCTTGAAGTTATAATTTACAACGCATTACACAACTTACCGGCCACATTGAACAACCGTGGAACTTCTTCTCGTAGTTCGGACCATATTTTGTCACTCGGAGAACAACATCCAAGTTGTGATTGCATTTAATTCGCCGATTTCTCGCCGTCAAAGACGTCGACCGACTAGCAGATGCTTGTGAATTTTCTCCAACCATTGCCTCATATAATATCTAAACGATATTTAAAAGATACCCAAATAAGATACGACACAAGGTGCCTTTAATAAGTTTGCAAATATGACCGTTGGAATTCATATGGACTTTAATAACAAAATTAAGTACGATCACAAGAAATTAATTAAGATTTACTTCGCAGAAACAGGGAATACAGTGGTAACTAAGTCTTCCCCACAATTTCATTTTTTTGGACTTGTCATATGAAGCATTTAAATATTATATGAAGAATAAAGGTGAAAGTATCTGTTAAGTTTAATTTGGTGAGGGTTGTGGGAAGTTTGGTAAATGATGGTGTGTTGTTTGATGAGCACACCCCTATTCTAATTTGGAATGCGAAGAGAGCTGCAAGACCTTCGTTTATGGAAAATTTTTGGAACCTTGTTGGTTTACTAGAGCCAACTTTGATTATATTGTTGGAAACAAGAGTGTGTAAGGTTGAATTTGATTACATTCAGAAACAGTTGGGGACGTCATAGAATGGACTATGGTGGAGGGTGTTGGATTGAGCAATGGAATTGCAGTTATGTGGAGTGGAGCTAAAATGAACCTCAAGGTGAACTGTGTTACTCACGGTGATCAAGCGGAGTTCCACGCCATTGTGAAGGTAGGTTGCAAACTAAATCCATAATTTTTTTAGTTTTCATTGTTTATTTGAAATTGAAAATTCCATTTCTCTTATGCTATTTATTAGGCTAAAGCACCTATTGCGCGTCGCCACCGAAGACTCTATGGTGGTGCATAGATGGCTTTTCTCTTCCCACTATTAGTAACAATCAGGTTAATGCAATTACATATGTATTGACTCATTATCATTTTATGTAATAGTTAAGTACTCTATCTACTCTAATCAATGTGTTATGGACGTTAAGTGTTTGCTTAGAAGGGTTGTAATGGATATAAATTATTTTGCTTACATGAAGAAGGCTTGTAATGGATATTATTGATTTCCCTATTATGTTTTATTATTAATGTTATATTTTGTGCTTAGTTGTTACTATTTGTTTGTTAAGTACAGTTGTTTGTTAAGTACTATTAGTTGTTACTATTTGTTTGTTAAGTTGAATGTCATTTAATGTCACGTGTATTTTGTTGGGGTTATGTTAAGTTCACATAATTTTGTTGGGGTTAAGTTAAGTTCACATAATTTTATTTCTAAACTTCACATTTAAATTAGGACACATTTATGGACCTATAACCTCTAATAGTTATGAAAATTCTCACCCTTACCATTTACTTTAATATTTGGAGAGAAGCAGTTACTAATAATTTAATTTTCGTAAATTCACCTTTAATGTTAAAGTAAATAATGTTAAGGAAAAACATTACAACTTCGTGGGGTTCAAGTTCAAGTTCACATAATGTTGTTATTTTGAAAATTCGAACTTTTAAACATTTGGAGGGAAGAAGTTGTGGAACTCAAAATGTAATATTCCTAAATTTTAAAAATACTCACCTTCATTATTTTTTGCTTTTACTGAACTTGTCAACAGTTGGCGTGTGAACTTAGTGAACTTGTCAACAATTGACGTGTTGCAGTGTTATTGCATCCCATCTATAGCATAGGCTTGCTGGACACAACTCCAAATGGGCTGCAGCTTTTTAGACTTTTCATCCCATCCATAGGGAGTACCACTAACATATTAAGTGTAATTGATAATGTTGTTGAGTCCGAACTTTCGGTTCACTAATATTATAAAAAGGAGGACACTCCAACAAGAATCCTACTGTCACTCTTCCATTAAAAAAACCATACCCTTTAAACATAAAAAGGGCCCATTATACCATTAACCCTCCCCACCCTCCCATTAAAAAAATGATACCCTTTAATCATAACAACACGAGCCATTAAACCATTATCCCTCTACACAAATATTCCTTTAATGGCCCATTACCAAATAAATTTTACTATACTAATGGCGATTCCACAACAAATGCTAGCCATTAATCTAATTGGCAGGCAAAATAGATTGCAAGTAAAATGTGTGACGGTTGACAATTTGTTATTGGGAGGCTTCCCAACTTGTATGATATCTGAATTGTTCGACGAGAGCGGATCAGGTAAAACACCAATTTGCCTACAACTTGTGTTGGTAACTCAACTAACACCAAATAAAGGAGGTGTTTTCGGTTCCACCATATATATTCATATTAACACTGTCTTCCCATCAGTTCGCCTCAACCAAATGCTTACAAGTTTAAAGGCGAAGTTCGATGATGAGGCAAATATGTCACTTGACAATGTTTTTGTGAAACGAGTTGACGATTGCAAATAATTCTTAACTACCTTAAACACAATATAGCAATTGTGTCAAGAATATTCGCAGAGTTCAAGAAATGTACGCGTAATAGTAATCGACTCAATAACTTCATTATTTTAATGTGACTTCGCCAACACCGCAACTGACATGCGTGTGAGATCGAACATGTTCTTCACTATATAAGCGAAACTCAGAAATAAGTGCTTCATATATGCCGGAGCCCACATCATCCTCTCCTTATTACAAACCTACATTAGCAAAATTGTTTCAATATACAACTTATTCTTTACCATATATTAACACAAAATTACACAAATATATACTCCACTAAAAATTATCAATTTCACCAATCACTATTATCAATTTCACCAACAAGAAATTATTTATTCTTTAGCATATGTTGACATAAAAGAAACTATTATATACTCCATTAAAAAAAAATTATTTCACCAAACATTTTTCACCCGAGGATCTCACCAATTATGTACAAGCATAATGTTTTCCATCCTTAAACATGCTACTGTCACAACAAACAATTCCATATAAATGCTACTAATTCCTATTTTATCATGGGCATCTAATTACAGAAACTTGTCTATACAAACTATCCCAAAATTTAATGTAAAATATAAAAATGCTACTGTCATCCCAAACCAATTTCATATGAAAAATTATTGCTAAAGTAACCATTAAAATACGCTAAAGTCACTACTATCATCTACTTGTATATAATGTAAAGTATGCTGAAGTAAGCATTCATATATACTAACCTTCAAGCCACTTATCTTCCCCGAGTCCGTACTTTGATATTGCAGCACACCATTCAACCTCAAATTCTTCACTCGACACACTGTCATAAATGGCATCAAGAAGTACACGTTTGAACTCCTTATAAAGATCATACTTAGCCAGCTTTTTACCGAACTTCATAAGAATGTACCACAAACACCAACGGTGCCAAGTTCCCAGCATAGCATTCGCAAACGCCTTCCTCATCACAACATCTTGATCGGTAAGAAAACAATTCGGTGCTTTATCACCCATACACTTCACCCAAGTACTAAAGACCCAAGTATAAGTTTCAAGCATCCTCGTGAGATATTAAGGCACACCCTAGTTATACTTTGACCATGGTGATTTACTCCAACAAAATTAGCAAAAAGAAGTGCATAGTCATTAGTAAGGTACGTAGCGTCAGAACATACAACGTCCCCAAAATACTCATAAGCTGCACGACTTCTCGCATCAACCCACAAAACATCTTTCATGTGACCTTCATCATCCAAATGATGCATGTGAAAGAATTGTTGGTTATCATCAGTCATATTGTCAAAATAACTCAACATGGCATTAGCATCTCCGTCCTTAAATTTCAATCTACGCTCCTTTGCTAATATGTTACGCAAGTCCCTCTCAGTTATGGGCATATTCTCTAATCCATTCCTATCCGTAGCAATGGATTTGTGGATCTGGGATATCCTCACACCAGCAAACATGATCAACAACTTCCTCCGCACAAAGATAACTAACTTCTTCTTGTCAAAATTTGCTTATGTGTCTAACCTTGCTAGGTGTAGGATTATGATTTTCATGTTTCAGTATTGCTTTCCTTATATCCTATAACCCTTCCTCATTTACACTAGCATATATCATTACAGGACAATTGCACTTTTTCGTCTTCCTACTAGATATGTCCACACCTTTTTACCCACCGATACTCGCTTACCATCTACCCTTTGCTCGATGTTCGGTTGGCCTTCACACTCACATCTCCACGTATAATTACGCCAAACCCTCAACTTCTCTTTCGTTTGCTTACTACTACCACCTGACCTAAGAACACCAAAACCCTCTTGTTTTCCATATTTCATAAAGCATTCATCAATTTCATCCCATGAACCAAATATCATACCAACATTAGGAACAACAACAACCTTATTATTTGAAACATCTAATGATCCACTTACACCATCCTCAACAGTGTTCTCCTCATTGCAAATTTTAACTAACTGGCCTGACTCAAATTCTATGTCATGCACTTCCTCATTCAAATCAAAGTCTATTCTTTTCCTTATTTGATGAAATACAATCACATTTATTCTTAATCAGCATTCATCAATTATGCATTGTCTTATATTAGACAAACGTAATGCTAAAGTCATATATATCCAACCCTTTTAATAGAGGGAAGTTCCACACTATTCACTACAATAGTGAAATGGGTGAGTAAAGGTTGAAGTTTACTGTAGATAAGGAAAATAAGGAAAGGAGGGGGAGGTAACTGATCGAATGGCTCACCTTCTTGTGATCGAATGGCTCTCATCTCTCTTCACCTCCAACTTGCTTTGTCCCACTTAGGGTTTCTCGGTTTCTAATCCTCCTACTCTGCTCTCTCACACTCTCTCACACTCAATCTCCTAGGATTGCTTTACTTCGCCCTCTTTGCCTAGCTTTTCTTCCATAGCCACATCTTTGTTCATGTTTTTTTTTTCCCATTAATTCTCCCTTTTCTTCCATTCATCCTTAATTCATAATTCAAAACCCCCCAAAAAAGCCAAAATAAACAATCCGAAAAAATTAATTAAAATACGTGAGTTTAATCTTCCCATCTCACCTACTTCTAGGAAATTTGTCGTTAAAACGGTTAATTATTTAAATTGGAGGAGGAAAATGGGAGAAATGATGAGATGTTGAGACGGGCCATTTGTTTTATGCAGTGGGTAATAATTATAAATGAGGGACCCAATGTAGGTGGATGATGCAAGTGCTCCATCAACTTGAAAACCTCTGCCGCGTCTTCATGAGGTTGTTGCTGCTCCGAAATAAAGGTGGGTTTAGTTTAGATTCCAAAGTTTTTGTTTAATTTCTTTGGATTTTTTTGTTGATCTTGTGGTTGAATTCTCCAATTTTTCGACTGTGTTTTGGGGAGGAATTTGTCATGAGTTCAAAATCTGGGAGACTGAGATGATGGGTTGTTTGAATTTTGGTGAATTCGATTTGGGTTTGGATTATTTCGACTTAATTTCACAATTTCCATGTACCTTTTATTCTTGCTATGTGGATTTAATTATCTGATTAGTTGGAATAACTAATTTTGTTTTTTATCAGAACTTTCATGCATCCTAATCCTAGGACCTATGATGAAGCTTCCATGGAACGTAGCAAAAACTTCGTCAAGGCTTTGCAGGTTCGCTATCTTTATCTGTCTTGCTGGTGGTAGATCTTGATTTCATGCCTTTTGCTTCATTTTATTTTGTTTGTGATCTTCTACTATCTTTTTTTAATTGGATTTTGTATTTGGGTGTTTGAATCCTGTGGTAGCCACTGGTATGTAAAAATATAAAGTGAAATAGACGACATAATTTTGTTTTCTCCCAAACACATAATTACACATAAAAATATGGTCTTTTATAGTTTTTCTCGTCTCTTTGTCTTCAATTTGCCATTACTAAAACTTAATCTTGTAGTAGCTAGCAAAAAATAGGACGTAATTGTGAGAAAACTCTAGAATCGAAGGTGATTATTAGCAAATTAGTTGCAAAATCGATGTTGTAATCCATGATACCCATGTGCTTCGTCCGGTTCGGTTGTTATTTTGAGTTCGAATTGATTTTCGTTGAGCTGAGTTTTGTTTGCTTTTTACTAAATTTGAGGTATCAGGCATTCAATTGTATTTATGTATCGGGTGTAGTAATATAGGTGTATGATTTTTTGACCCATATTTTTTGTTTACTTTTGATTTTTAGTGGTTGGATTTCCTAAAAATTTAATTTGGAATTGTTGATTTTGTTCAACTTTTCACCGCTTCTTCCCTCGTTCATTTGATCTTTTTGTGATTTTACCTGTGAATAAAAAATCAACCTTCAAAAGTCGACAATTGTAACAAAAGTTAGATTTTTCTCTTCTTTGAAGTATTGTTGGAAACCTTTACAATTTTTTGATAGGAAGAAGAGAAATAACAGAGTAGCAGAGATAGAATTAGCAGAGAAGGAGAGAGAGATGGGAAGGAGATGATGGTAATTTGGAGGCCTAATTCATCATTTTGGTGTTAAGTTCGAGCTCCATTAATGTTGAAACTGATCAATCACATGGTTAACACTTTCACGGTTTGTTGTTTTATCTTTTTTTTTTAGCTTTGTACTTCTGTGTAATTACACTTTATGTTTTCCAGATTATGTTTATGTGTGGGTATTAGTCTACTATTCTTAGTTGAAATTGATATTCTTGCATTTTTTGGCGGTCTCTTATGATTAAAATTGTCCCCTTTTTTCTCTTTATTTTAGTTGTGATCAAAGATATGGGTTATGTTTGTTGATGGTTTGCTTAAAGAAATAATCTCAGATAAATCTAATGCAGAACTTTAGTCAACAATCGGTTGACAGCTTGATTTCTTTGGCATTCAGAAGTTAAATTCTTGTAATTATTTAATGGAGTTTTACTTGTCCGTCATGATTATTTCACCTTAGATATGATAAAATATTTTTCTTTTTTTCCACATCAATTTGTTTAGCATTTTCAGGTGACTAATTACAAGCATGGGTTTCACTATTTTAGTTTGTCCTCCCTCTTTAATTATTCCTTAGAAAATGGCATATATTGATTCTCTCTATTCTTCAAATGCAATAGACATTACAAAGATCTCTTTCTTGGTAGAAAGAGTTTGGCAAGCTTTAATTACCTGCCAATTATATTGTATCTGGGTAATTTGGTGAAGTGAGAAATGAACAGAATGATGTAAGAGTTCAGTTTAATTAAATCAAATATGTTTTTCTTTACATAATCATGAACAAAATAATGTAAGAGTTCAGTTTAATTAAAGATATCTAACATATTGTAATTTGTAAAGAAATGAAAACAGGATCTTAAGCATGAGTTCAGCATGTTCCAGTAGGCTCGCTGCTTTGTACAATATGTGCGGATTTTGTCGATTATATATATGTTTTTTCACAAACTTACATATTATGAGATAAATGAAAGTAGATATAGCCTAAGCCATATGTTTTACCTATGATGCTCATCTATCTAATCTACTCGCTCTTTAGGTTGTTACTTCCTTGTCGTTGCCCTCTAAGTACCGCCACATCGCCCTCTTGCTGGCAGCGTAAAGTAAGTGCTTGATAATGCTACAACTGCGGTACATTACTCTATTAATGAACACCAGCTTCTGTTTTATCATTAATTCCCAGGAGTAAGCGTTATAGCCTGTTTCCAATACTCAATGGCTTGATCGAACCAAGCCTCCGCAATTTCGAATCTCCGTGTTGAATGGCCTCGTGCTCCCCGGTCGGAATAGGAATAGGCGGAGTCAATTCCTTCCCTCGTAACATCATTTCTGTCTCTTTTAGTTTTCAGTCTCTTTCACACTCTCTCGACTCCATGCCATTGGTCTCTCTTCTCACATACACACACACACACACACACACACACACACACACACACACACACACACACACACACACACACTCTCTCTCTCTCTCTCTCTCTCTCTCTCTCTCCACCCCCGTTTATTTTTGTTTTTGGGTTTTTGTTGTTTCACGTTAGAGAGAGATACTCATGGGAGAAGATGATCGCCTTGTTTTCTTGCTAAGGCCGTGAAAATTATGTTTTTGTTAATGGCTCTTTTTCCCCATGTATATTGTTCTCTGGGAATTAGGACATTGTTTGTTTATAAACTTGTAATTAAAGTAGTGTATTAGGATTTTGGGTTTATTTTGATTTGACTTGTAAGTTTACGAGATACATTAGTGATGAGATGGAAGTATAATATCAAATTCTAACTATGAGTTACTCTACTTTATTGTAACACTATCTTTCAAAATTGTGTTATAATATCAAACTTTGAGTCAATTCTTAATATAGGGAATAGGAGCTTTAAGGAGAACTGTGGCCTTCTATGCTTGTCAATTCTTAATATATGTGCAGGGTAAATGAGGATAATACAATTTTATTGTATAGAGAGGATGCTGGTGATTTCCTTATAAGTGTTGAAGAATATCATTTGTTATAAACTTCCTTGAAATGTCTCAATTTATGTCCCTTTGCTTGCTGGAAATAATGCAACTGACCAGATTCTTATACATTTTTGTTCTTAATAGTGTTGGTTCTACTCGAGCTTGCAAACTCAAAGTTATTGTGGAGTTCATGTATCAGTGTCCTCCGTTTGGTGACCTTGTTTTCAGCTAGAAAAACTGTTGAGGCAGAAGGAAAACATGGAAGTTAGAATTAAGGGAGCATTATCTGCTAGAGGTACCAAGTAAAAGAAGTCCTTTGAGAGACTTGGTGTATGTGAAGCCAGTGAAGGAGATAGACAGCTAAGCTTATTAAGTCAACATTTCACACATTCTTTTTGATTTAATCTTGTATACTAATGGAGTTATTAAGTAATCACATAGATTCGAAATCCACCTTCTTAACGCTTGTAAGTTGTGACATATTTTTTGGATGTTATGAGCAATATATTTCTATCCAAAATACAAAAAACGATGATATAAAAACCTTTTCCTTTTCTATTACAAGTGTGTATTGAAGGTTGTCAGTACTTAGAGCTAAATGATGATAAGAATGTTTATGCACAAACCTTTTTTTCAATCGTAAAATTATGAAGATTAACCTAAATCCTAGACTGCACCAAAGTCGGTACCCAAACTTTCAAGTTCAGAAAGCTGGAGATAAGGAAGACACAGACAATCAAGAAAAAGGTAGAGCTACAATTACTTGTTTGCAAACGTATACACATATAGCAACGATCCGGTAGGCTACTGGTGGTAAAGTATCCACAAGTAAAAGGAATCGATATGCTAAACTGAAAAAAAATCCTTACATGTTATAGAACGCATAAATCTCGCGATATGAGCAAGAGTAAATTTTGGCTTATATTATAACCAATACAACATTTTGTAGTAACGCGCGCATCTTCCTATATAAATCATGTTTCTAGTGTTAAATTGAAATGTTCAAGCATACAATTTTGCTTTGTCAAAGCATTTTTGTATAATATGTGTACTTACGTGGGGCTTGTTTGGCATGTCCCATTTAAAAAAGAAAATTTGTTAAAATTTGGTATTATATATAAAGGGATTCTTAATATAAAATTTTTTCACCTTGATAGTCTAAAGAAGATTCGCTAGCAAAATAGAGGAATAACATGGGGGGATATGGCTATATGGAGTGAAAAATGTGAGTGGGATATGAAATTTTCTTGGCTAAAACTAAAAGTAGCAATATATATTACTAGATAAAGAAAAGGAAGTTATTAGAAGAAAAAAATGTGCTTCTTGTGACATATATTCGACAATTTTTATAATAACAATAAATTATAGTAAGCCAGTTGACCGACATTGATGCCAAACTAGCTACTCCTAGACATGCGCGCGCGTAGCGCGCGGCCAACTACTAGTTAATTCAATTAGGACATACATACATTTCCATGCCAAAACGAAATTTTCACATTCATACATTTCCCGGCAAATGGTTGCCAAGGTAATTTATCCAACTACAATTTAATGCCAAGTGGGTATCTCTCGCCGCCATAAATTAATCTACTCCATTCATCCAACATTCTCTTCACAAAGGCAAAACATATTAATTTACTATCTCACAATCACACACCTCTAATTTTACTACTCCATTCATATTTATTACAACTATTGCAAACCATATTAATTACTTGCCACAGTTCTTCAATTAAAGACATATTAATTACAATAGTTACTTTTAACATATTTATTACACCATCTTCTTTCGATTTATCCAAGAAAAATATTAATTATTTTCAGCATATTATTTTCATTTACCCAAGTAAACATATTAATTATTTGTTTTGTTCACCAAATAATTTAATTACACTTAATTATATAAAAGTTTACCTGTTCACGCATTGGTGTGCTGAATTCATCACCCTCAGCCATTCAAATTTCACTACTCCAAGCTTCTTCCAATTCGGAGGACTTTTTTTTGCTTTCCGCAAGTTTTTTTGTTCACTGTTATTTTTGTTTTCTTCTCCCTCATTATAACGGTAAAATCCAAAATCCCAAGGTTACTTAGGTTGTTCCGTATAGTCAACAATTTTTTTTATTAAACCTTTGTACTACTTCCACCTTTTATGCCTCCAAAATGTCAACTCAACCCACAACATGACAGTACACCTTTTCTTTTATTCTTACACCACTTCTCCTTACACAGGCACCCTTGTTAATTTTTTTATTGCACTTCCGCCCATGCTTTGATCCAAATGGACCAAAGCTGCTAGTGCTTTATCATTATCAATTGTGTTCCATCATTAGATGAATGATGTTGCTTTATATACGCTGTTAGTGTTTGCCTAAAATATTGTTATCCATATAATGTGCTTCAGGCAGTCAGGCTAAGCAAATGGGTGGTTGCACATGGCCTATTTGACTAATGTGGTAGAGAGCTATGTCCCCTGTTAAGTACACTTACCCAATGTTTTATTACCCAATTTAGAAATGGATCTTTGACCAAATACTCCCAAGTAATTTTTTTCACTAAATACATTCCAATATTTCCAAATTCACTATATATACCTCCATTTTCTTTAAAATTCGTCATATACTCTTACGGTCCGTTTGGTAGTTGGTTATAAATGGTGGTAATGGGAATGAATTTGTAGGTAAATTTGTAAAGATTATCATTGTTTACTCCCATGGTAATGCTATTTTATCCTAAAGTGTGTATCTTTTTTTCTTAAATTTTCATTCCATCCAATACCATCTAGTAGGTGGTAATGAGTGGTTATGAAAATTGATTTCCCTTGGAGAAAAAACATAAGTTTTGGGGTGAGATTGCTATATAAGATATTTTAGTGCTTGTCACTTAAGATAAGTGAATCATATAGAAGTTAATCATGGTTTAGTAATATTAGGGATAAATGACTAAAAAAGCTAACGGTCCTTAGTCATTTAGGTCATATGGAGAATAGGAAATTGAGAGGTATATATGGTGAATTTTGAAAGGTTTGAGGGTATTTGCTGAAAAGAAATTACTCAAAAATATTTGGTGAAAAATCAATTTTGGAAAAGATGGCTTTTTCAATTCTGCACTTCCGTATAGCTCTTGTAGAAAATGGAGCAAGATTTCCCGTGCTAACCTATTGCATTATCTTGTTTTAAGAGTTTTCTAGAAGTATTTCTTATTTTCTTGTATTCACATTGGTCGTGGTCGTGCCTTCGTACCAAATGTGGAAGCAAGAAGCAAGCTAAGAGTGTTAAGCTTTCTTGTACATATATATGATGGAAAATTGGCAATGTGTGCGAAACCTGTTCATATCCGCCTACTTTTTTTTAGAATTTGAGTCTAATTTCTTGAAATCGATATAGGGTGCATGTTTGTTTAGAGGGAGAAGGTCAAGTGAGGAGGGATGAAAGAAATATGATAGAAATTGAATCTCGTCTATACTATTGCCCTTATTTTCTCTATGTACTATTCCCTCCATTCCTATTTGTTCTTCCGATTTAGAATCTTTTTGTAAAAGAAAAAAAATGAATATAGGAAGAACCAATAAGAACGGGGAATACTACATTTAGTTTGATTAGAAAAACGCAAAAAAAATTGTTCAAAAAAAGATGCACAAAATAGATATATTACACATGTAGATACAAAAATATGCAAATTCAGTTCAAAATATATGCAAAAGCTCCTTTTTATCCTCCACGTCTTAAGAACCTTTCCATTTGATTGTAAATCTCTCTCGATATTCGTATACTCCCTCTGTTTTTATCTAGTTGTTCCACTTTAAAGTACACACATGCCAATAAACAACTTTGACCATTAATATATACATAATTACCAATTGGCAAAAATTTTGAAAATTTTATATTATGAGCAAATTATGTGGAGTTATTTAACGACAACAATTATCATAATAATAATAATAATAATGATGATGATGATGATGATGATGATGATGATGATGATGATGATAATAATAATAATAATAATAATAATAATAATAATAATAATAATAATAATAATAATAAGTACTCCGACTTCTCTCTATTAATCATTATTATATAGCAGTGAGTATTAATCTTTCGCTCCTCCTACTACTTTTCTCTCACCCTGGCATTTTCTCTCCTTTCTTCAAGTTATGGAATTTATAGTTATAATATTTTGCTAAATAGTGGTCCGGCCGAAGCTATGAGATCAATATTAAGTCAAAACTTGTTATCAATATATTACGGAATTTTAGGTCGTCATTGAGCCCCATACTATATAATAATCATTATTATATAGTAGTGAGTATTAATCTATCGCTCGTCCCACTACTCTCTCACTCTGGCATTTTCTATCCTCTTTCAAGTTATGGGATTTGGTTATAGTATTTAGGTAAATAGTGGTCTGGCCAAAAGTCATGAGATTAATATTTAGTCGAAGCTTGTCATTAATATATTACAGGATTTTAGGTCATCACTGAGCCCCATATTATATTGCGTAGCTAAGGATAAAGCTCGAGTTATTCTTACCTTATATCTTCACACTATTTTATACACATTAGTGAATATTCATACTAAATTTTGCTAAATTCCTTATTCTTAGTAGTTATTTTTATAAATATTTAGTTAACATGTTCTGTTAAAAGTTAAGTTACTCGATTTCTGTTTCTCCCTAAAAATTGAATTTAAACAATTATTTCCATTAGTTACCATTTCTTATTTATCAGTCAACATATATCATTAAAAGTCACCCCTATATATAAAAATAAAGTTACCCTATCATTCAAGAAAAATTAAAATTTTTTTAGGGTATTAAAAAAATATATTTAGTATAGATTAATGGGCATGGCATTTAAATTAATAGTTATGGTATTTGGATAAATTGTTTTGATTTTAGCTTGATATATAGTTATGGTTTTATGGTTAATTAAATTGATTCATTCAATGCAAATATTTTCTCCCTTTGTATTTTTTTAGTTTGCTCACTTGGAATCTTGATACTATTTACAATTAGACAGAATTTCTAAACTCTTCTCAATATATAAAAATAAATATAGTCGTCACGTGGGATTTTTATTTGATTTGTCTCAATGAGTAACTTATTGATATTCAATCATTACAATTAGTGATATGTAATAAAAGATATTTAAGGTCAAAGAAGTGTATTGGTAAATGCACATTATGCAAACATGCAAACTAATTAAGAAAACATGAAGGAAGTATTAATCAATGTCTTTTTTTTTTGAGGGGAAAAAAGAGAAGTGCCACTATTACAGAAATGCAAATTTACGTCGAGTCTATGTGCGTCGAATGCTAGAAGCACTGACGCAAATGCAAAGGAAGAGCCTATTTGCATCGCACATAAGAGAACGTGCGACGCAAAAAATGGCAAGATATGGGTGGTAGGGTCATTTGCGTCGGACTTTGATGAGAACGCGACGCCGATGACGAAATTCATGTGCGTCGGACACGCCTAGAGTGCGACGCACATGGCTGGATCCCATGATATGCGTCGCATGCTAATTGGATGCGACGCATATTGGTTTAGTCTAAAAGCTGATGACTTGGATCATTAAGTCATGTACGTCGGACATTTGGGCCCGTCTGACGCAAATTATGTTAGGCCGTTTTATATTTTTTGGACTTCCAAACCTAATCTCTCATTCTACACCAGCCATTTTATTTCTCCAACTCCTCTCTCTCTCCCCAAATCCAAATGATTCCAGCCGTTTTATTCTTCAATTCGTTTTCTAAGTTCGATTTTGGTAGTTTTACTCTCTATGTAATTTTGTTAAGATTGAAGTATGGTGATTTTTGGGGTTTTGATTGATTTTATTTGGGGATTTTTTGTGTGTGCGATTTTCTACAGATAGGATTTTTGAAGAGGAGATTGTTTCGGCTGCACCGGCGAAGAAAGGCAAAGCAAAAAGTGAGGCGAGTTCCTCCATCCTCCGTTGGCATCATCATCCACACTAAACCTATGTTGTTTGGGTCGGGAACTTACCACCAGATGTCACTGAATCTGAGTTGACAGAATTGTTCGAGAAACATGGATTGCTTGATGGCATTACATGTTACGCTTCTAGATGTTGCTTTTGCGAAAACCACTCTTCAAGGGTTTTTAATTAATGGCAGTCCCATTAAAATTGAGTTGGCCAAACCGGTTTGTTCTTTTCGTTGGATTCCAGTTTTAGATCCAAGCTCCAAACTCTCCTCCATTACCGGTATTCTTTTTTCTCTCTTTTTTTTTTTCTTACTTTCCTCTTTAATCAAATAAACATCATCTAAGAATTAAAAAAAAACCAGATGTAAGGATGGTGAAAACAGAAGATGACGGTGAAGATCTTCAATTTGGGTAATTTTTCTCTCTCCTTTTTTTTTTTTTTGGGTCCTTGATTTGCGCTTTAATTTTGTATTTCTCGCTTTTTAGATTTTTAATTTTCATCGGTGAGACGGAGCCGGCGAGTCGAAGAAGAAGATCCAACGATTATTTCATTCAACGGTTCATGTTTGCAATGATTTTCAATTTATCTTCATTTTCATTTAACGAAATGAAGATTGTTATCAAGATTTGTAATTTATTTCTGTAATTTTATGTAATTTTCTCTTTTTGATTTTATGTAATTTCTGTATTTTTTTTTGTAATTATACTCAATGTAAAAACACCACTTCTACATTTGTAATTAGAGTTTAATTTTTTTCAGTTGAAATTTCAATTAATTTTATGTAATTTTGGTTCATGATTTTTTTTTTTTTTAAAAGTAGCCATTTGCGTCGGATGAGGACTTATGTCCGACGCAAATCACTGCTTTAGTGTAAAATAAGGCCACAGGCCTGGGCAACATGCTGGCATGGGTTGGCAGCACTCATCTGCGTCGCATGTTATGAGTCTAAGCTTGTTGGGCGCTTGGCGCCTTCCCATCTGTGTCGCATGGTAGACAGGATCCGACGCAGATAGCTAATCAACTGCGTCGCATCGTTGTCCGACGCAGATCCTGTATCCTAATCTGTGTCGAGACCTGTGCCGTCTGGGTCCGACGCAAATGGGCGTCTCGCATCCGACGTAAATCGTCGATTCTGTACTAGTGTGCATTAATCAAAAGACAAAGTGTCCATCAGTACATACGGAGCCACATCTTGGGGAACAGGATTCTCCCAACATTGTTCAACTCCAAAAGGCACAACTCTAGCAAAATTATGGGCAACAGCATTCCCATCCCTTTTAACATGAATGAAACATAATAGAATTAAACTCATTACTCAAAGCAAGCACATCTCCTAGAATGAAGTCTAGGTCCGAGAAAAAAAGAATTGCCTTTGTTAATCTTGTGGTGACAACTTGTGAGTCCGACTCCACCAAAACGTCCCGCAAACCGTGAACCTTAGCCAACCGCACAACCAAATGAATCGCTTTGCATTCTGCAATCTCCGGAGGCCACCCATGCACGAGACCTTCTAACTACAGAAAAACAAACCTTCCCATCTGAATCTCGAGCGACAACACCGAGTCCAATCCACCCATCATCTCCAACACACGCGTCAGCATTCACTTTAATCACACCAGGGGGTGACGCGCACCATCGAGTAGTGCTTAATGCCTGGGCTTGCTTCACACCACCATAAATGCGTGTGGTGTACAAAGCGAATTCTTCACTTTGTCTTCCTGCTCTTTGGGCAATGACAGCTAATGAGATTTGTTTTCGAAGACCCATCTCTTTCTCTCAGCCCACACGTTCCACGCTAAAAAGCATCCTTTTTGCACCATCTTTTAATCGAGAGCCTCCCATCTCACCAAGGTTTCACAAAACTCGTCCTGCTTAATATCTCTCGCCATTTCTTTGCATCCGTAATCTTCCCACAGGCTTCGAATTTTTGGGCAGCAAAACAACACATGCTGCCACGTTTCTTCCACATTAGCGCACCATGGGCAAGGAGCCTCATCAATGAGATGACGACTTTTGAGAACCGCTCTAACTGGCAATGATTTGGTGCAAACTCGCCATAAAAAATGGCGTACTTTCGGTGAAACATCCAAGCCCCACAGAACACTCCAAGCTATATGAAAATCATCCAAATTTCCTCCCTTCCCTAGCATATAAGCGGTTTTGACCGAATAGAAACCATCTTTAGAGTAAGCCCAAGTTAACTTATCTTGTAATTGTCTTGAACTCAATGGAATAGCCAAAATACACCTTTGATCACGATCGTTAAAATGCTCCTCAATCAACTCCACATTCCACTCCTTCCTCCCTTCTTCGATCAAGTCGCTCACTATGTTTAACCCTTGTACTCTATCACTCTTAATGTATCTACCTTCTTCATCACCCACCCATGGCTCATTCCAAAAGTCAATCTCTTTTCCATCACCAACTCTCCAGATTATCCCCTCATTCACCAAACTCTTCGCACTCCAAATACTGCTCCAAGAATAGCTATTAGAATACCCAAATCTAGCCTTAAGAATATCACCATGGGGGTAATATTTAGCACTCAAAACACGGCTTCAAAGGGAGTTCTAATTACGCAACAATCTCCAAACTTGTCTCCCCAACAAGGCATCATTAAACACAAAGAAGGTCTTTAAACCCCATACCCCCATACACTTTGGCTTGCACATCCGTTTCCAACTCACCCAAGTGCATTTTTCTCTCTTCTCCTTTACCTCCCCACCGTAAACGAGCCATAGCAGAGTAAATTTCCCTGAATGACGGCCTACAGGAATCTTCTAAACCCCCATCGGATAAGTAGGAAGGGCTTGAATGACAATTTTAATCAAAATCTCCTTACCTCGCTCTAGATAGAAGTTTCTCTTTCCACCCTCTTAGTTTTTTCCATACTCTATCCAAAAGCTCTCTAAACACCACCTTCTTTGATCGTCCACTAATAGTAGGGATGCCCAGATACTTTTGATGCTTGTCAACCTACCTCATATGGAAAAGAGCCACCAAATCTGCTTTCTGCTCACAACTTACACCTCTACTAAAAGGCACCTCCGACTTTTCATAATTAATTTTCTCGTCCGGGATGTCGCTTCATATTTGTTGAGAATATCAACTATTGATAAGCATTCTTGTCGGGTAGCTCTAGTAAAAAGATGACTGTCGTCTGCAAAGAGAATATGAGATATCTCTGGACCATTTCTGCTAGCTTTTGCACCATGGAGCTCTTTGGCATTCACCTTCTGCTGAATCATCTGAGAAAAGGCATCAGCAACTAATATAGACAAGAATGGCGACAAAGGGTCACCCTGTCTCAAACCTCGGGAAGGAGCAACTGAACCACTTACTGCACCATTAATAACAAAGGAATAAGTGATTGTTGACACACAACTCATCACCAAATTAATCCATCTCCAATCAAAGCCCATCGTCGCAATAGTTTCCTCGTAAAACCCCCATTCCACTCTATCGTAGGCTTTACTCATATCAAGCTTCATCGCCACCAAGCCTTTCCTGCTATTGTTCCTTTTTTTCATAGAATGAAAAATTTCCAGCGCTATAAGGGAGTTATCTGAAAACTTTCTCCCCGGCACAAAAGCACTCGATTCTCCGTTACAATATCGGGAGAAAATGTTTAAGTCTCATTACAAGAGCTTAGAAGCAATTTTATACAAAGACATTACGTAGACTTATAGGCCTAAATTCGAAAAAACAACAGTAGGAGACTTCACTTTAGGAATAAGAGCAATATTAGTACAGTTAATATTTTCCGGGCAAGAAAAATTATGCAAAATATTACTCACATAAGCAAATACCTCATCTCCGATAATATGCCAAAATCTCTGATAAAAAATCGTGTGCATACCATCAGGGCCCAGAGCCTTGCAGGGATGCATTTGGCTCAAAGCAGTGAAAATCCCCTCTTTAGTATAAGGCCGCGTCAAGAGCTCATTGTATTCTTGGGTCACAGATGCCCTCACATGTTTTAAAACTTCTCTAAACCTCTCCTCAGCAGGCTCGAAAAATGTGAAAATCGTATCAAAATAATGTTCAACCTCCCTTTCAATGTCATCAAACTCAGTCTTCCACAAGCCATCACCATCAAAAACCCCCCTAATATAGTTGCGTTGCTTTCTCTGGGACGCTTTGTGTTGAAAATAGGAAGTGTTCATGTCTCCATCTTTAACTTCTGCCACCCTAGATCTCAAATACCAGTATGCTTCATTTTTTGCGTTTAACGCATCAAGCTCTTGTTCAAGAACTCTACATTTTTCGCAGCTAGCATCGGAAGTTGGCTCCATTTGCGCCTCATGAAACCTCTTCTCAGCTTTCTCGATTTTCTTCTTTAAGTTCGAGAAATCCCCCTTACTCCAAGTCCTCAAACCCTCCGCTACAATGGCCAATCTTTCTTCGAGCTCTTCCCCCTCCGCACTACACCATGCATTTCTCACCACTTCCTCACTTTTTTCATCCAATAACCAACAAGTTTCGAATCTAAAGCCCCTATCTCCCCTTCGTTGCTGCCTCACAGGAGCTGCGGTTTTCAGCACAATTGCCTCATGATCCGAGTTATACCACACAGTATGATCAATGTAAGCATCCGGGTAAAAATCTTTCCATGAGTGAGTCACAAGAAACCGATCCAACCTATCTCGGATCCTCGTCTCAGGACTGTTACCCATCTCCCAAGTATACCATTGGCCAACAAACCTCAAATCCCCAAGACCACAACTCTCCACAACCTCCCTAAATTCAACCATCGCCCTTCTTTCTCTATTCACACCCCCCTCTTTTTCAGAATAAGAAAGGATTTCAATTAAATCACCTCCAATAACAACAGGACCCTCGTACTCTTCACACAAAGAACGAATCAAACACCATGTCTTATGTTTATTTTCCTCCTCTGGCCACCCGTAGATACCCACAAATCTCCAGCGCAAACCATCCTTACTCTCCACATCACCACAGATATGATTTTAAGATAAAGAAACCAAAGTAAAGGAAATGATATCATTTTTCCAATACACACACAATCCTCCTGATCTCCCTATGCAAGACACCCCAAGTGCACTAGAAAACCCAATTCGATATTTAGATTGTTCTGCAATCAACTTTGTAACTTTTGTTTCCGACACAAACATAATGTCGGGGGTATTAGAAGCTCTTAAACTTCTCAAACGACCAACTGTCCAAGGGTTACCCATTCCCCGACGGTTGCAACACAAAAGATTCATAATGCCAGGCGGGGTTGGTTCATTCCAACCTCTGCCTCGACAATGTTCTCATCACCATAGTTAAAAGACAAATCAGATTTTAGCTTTTTTGTCACCTTATCATCCGTATCCACACTATCATCCACAATCATCTCACCCGACATTTTTCTTTTTTCACCAACTTCAGTCAGAGAATGATTTATAACAACATCTTGGAATTAATTTATCATGTTTTTCTTGTTTTTGAAACTTTGCCTTTGATTTTGATTTTTTTAAATTTAGTGGCAGTACCACCTAGCCCAGCATCAAAGACAAAAGGAGAGGATGGACTTACACCAATATTTTCAGTAGACACCATGGTTACCGCAACAGGTTGAATGTTCAAGTTTGTAACACTGCCATCCAAGGGAAGCAGCGCCTTTGGCTTATCTTGAGCACTCCCGCTGAGTGGCACTTCACTCTCCACCACCTCTTCACTTCTACTCACAGCACCCACAAGGTTATGGGCCTTGAAATCAAGACAACGAGCCCCTCGCAGAAAAGCTTTCGTCTCCTCTTCAAGTTTTTGCCGTCCTCGACGCGGCGATGCCCTTAACCAAGACCCCCATTGCCTTTCTTCCTCCCTCTCCTCCTCTTGAGAGTTTAAACAATCCCTAGCATAACAGAAAGTCGGCAACCATTCATACTTGATTTCAATCAAAATCGGGCTTCCATTCTTTAAGGTTATGCGTTGAACACGTCGAAGGGGCTGCGTGACATCAACAAGAACTCTAATTCTAGCCGACTTATCCCAAACTATTCCATCCGAATCAAGTTCCGTAACTTTCCCCTGCACACCCTTCGGACATACGAACATGGGCCTCCGATCGACTACGTAACGGTAAGTTATATAATCTCGATCCGTAAAGGGCATAAGTTTAGGGTAATGTTCGAGGGCCGGATATCATCTTCAATCTCTTGTAAAAAGGACCAAACTTTGATCGAAAGTCCAAGGCCGACCCGCCATCACTTTATTCTTGTCTCGCATACTAGCAAATTGCACTACAAATAAGCCATTTTCGATAGCATGAAACAGCGCACCTTTCGGCTTTCGATATAGACCATATCTGGTTGAGCGTACGTTTCATTGCCTCGAAATTATATGTCCTCACAGTCAAAACTCTGCCCACCAAAGTTAAATCACAATCTTGATTTTCGTCTCCATCGGAAGCAAAATCCAGCGTAAGTTATTGATTTTCAGCAGGGGTGATCCTTAAATGCGAAACCTTGTATGCTATGTCATCGCCCATCCGGGCGACACCGATCCCAATGAGGAACAAGGCTCGAAAAATCGAGTTGAAGGAATGGAAAACCAGGACTTGGCACTCAAACCCTAGCATTGCTTGGGAGAGACTTTTTATTAATGATATTACTCAAGACGCCCGGCCCAAACCATATTGAGGCCCTGTGCTGATGTCGAAAATTAGGCCCTATAAAATCCATCTTACCGGTTTTTTAATTGTTTAAAAAATAAAAATCAAAGGCCCAATTTTTTCAAAAATAATAGAATACAGAGTAATACCTATAAAAACTATCTTACGAGTTTCTAAATTTCCCAACAATCGTGTCTCATAAAACCATTACATTTTCATTCGGTTTACACCGACAAAGCACCCAAATAATAAAAACATGCCACTTTTATTAGAATTACATTTTCTTGTAACCACTTATATTAGAATTACATTTTATTAAAACTACATTAGAATCACACCGAAAAGCACCCAAATGAGACTATGCACAGTAACTACTTTATTAGAATTACATTTTTTTTTTGGTGTAATACGAGTGCAACAAAGCACCCAAGCCGAAAGAAAACAAAGAGAACCTAAGAAACTAAAAAGCAAAACAAGGAAGAACAACCAAGACACATTCCCCAACAAAAATAACTAAAACTCGACAAAATAAATAAAAACCCACATTCTTCACACACAAACCCAGATAAAATTCACTAAAAATCTTCAATGAGATTATCCAAACTAAGGAAAAAAAACTCAAATTCACATAGAGAAAACCCACATAAGAATTCACTAAAAATTTCAAATCCAACTTCATTCCTTTTATAAGAAAACGAAATTTAACAGTGAGATCGAAGAGCTTACACCAAGAAAGACCAAGGGATACGAAATCAGATTCAATTCCATCAAATCGGAATTCCAGATTCCAGATCCACGTTTTCGTTATCGTCGCCGGAAAGTGGTGTCCGGTGGAAAGTGATGTGATTTTTAGTAGCTTGATAAAAGTAGTTCATAGAAATAGTACTGATTTTTAGTAGCTTGTAAAGGAGAGAGAGAAAGAAGAGATAAAAAGTTCAAGGTACTCCTACTCTGTATTGTGAGCGTGATTTCAGAAGAGTACAGTGATTTTAGAGTACAGTGTTGTGAGTTGTAACTAGTAAGCGTGATTTGAGAGAAAAGTACTGATTTTTTTTTTAAAAAAAAAAATTTGGGGCCCCTTAGAATATGAGGCCCTGTTCTGAGTCCCATTTTGGACCGGTACAGGGCCGGGCCTGCTCAGTATTAATCAATGTCTAATAAGTAATAAAATCCCTACTTATTATATTCCTAGTATTGTCATCTATTGAATTTCGATACATTTAGGAGGGATTTTATGAAAAAAAAAATTAATTAATTTGGTAAGGAACTTTTGGAAGGAAGCTAACTCATATAGAAGGGAATTTTGGGAGGGAAGTCAACTCATTTAGGAGGGAACTTTAGGAGGAAAGCCAACTTACTTAGAAATGAAACAAATTTTACTGGCATTTGTTTTAGTATATAGCATTAGGTAATACCCGAGTCATGGTTGATTTCAATAATGTATACATATGAAAATGTATGGGTAATTTGTAAGTTAAACCCAAATCTTGAATGTTAAATATATAATTGACCCCAATAATATATACGCATATGAAAATGTAATTTTTATTACAAAAAATTAATTGATGTTCAACAAAACTTCTAATACAATTATTTATTAATTTTTGATATGTTTGCAGAGAGATTTAGGAGGAAAAATATATTCTAATAGATTATGGTTCTTTATTATATCGTATAGGTAAATTGACTATTGATCGACTTGAGCCTTCTTTTTGTACGACTAGATCAAGAATAATTCTTGGGGCAATCCTGAGGAATAGTTTTGACCAATATATTCATAAAACATTATACAATTATGTTCATAAAGCATTATTGAATAATGATACAATTTTTTTAAAGGTTCAATAATGATACATTTTATATCATCCTTTATTTTACTAAACTAGAAAAATAGTATCATTTGAATATTCCAAAATAAATTTTTTTAACATCTTCATTGAATAAATAGGGTGGTGAAAGATTATGGGCCCCTCAAAAAAAGAAAGTATTCCATGTTTAGACTCATTAATAGTTTGATATTAAAACAATTTGTAGTCATAAACCATATTTAATATATACTTCCTCCGTTTCACAATAAGTGAAGCACTTTCCTTTTATGGCATATTCACAATAAGTGAAACCAAGCTGTTTTTGGCAAAACAAACTTTCTTTTTATTACAATAGTGCCATTATGTAATTACCCCACCAACCCACATTACACTCATTAATTACTCACCCATTCACCTAACACCAATTAATTCCCCTAACCTCTCCCTCCCTTTTTAACCCAACTCCACCAACCACCCATCAGATTTTTTAAAAATCATCCCTCATTTTCTCGATTCTTCCTCACCTGTTCTTATTCCTCTCACTCTCTCTCCTCAATTACTGAAGAACCCTAATTTTCACCTCTTCTCCTCTCTCTCTATGTCCTTTGAAATTGAAGAACCCTAATTTCTACTTCTCTCTCACTTTCTCGATTCTTCCTGAACTGATCTTATTCCTCTTTCTCTCTCTCTATCAAAATCTCTCTCTCTCCTCTGAAGAACTTTGCAATTCACTGTCAACTGTTCATATAAACCCTAATTTTTTAGGCTTCTATTTTTCATAGTGTTTGGGTTTTTTTCCACCATTTGTTTGTAGATCTGAGATGGCCTCTGATGATACATGAGAGTTGATTTTCGGTGAATCTGATATTGGATCGGAAGAAGAGTCTTGGTTGCTGCGTAAATTGGATCGGTACCATAATGATTCTTCTTATAATTCTTCTTTGAACTTCACTTATGTACGCCGAAAGTCTGAAACACCGACTTCAAAGTTGAGAACGCTTGAGCTTCACTTCAGTTCTGAATATGAAGCCTCTGGATCTGGGTTTTCTGTGAGGAAGAAAATCATAATTGATGATTCATGTTCCCTCAAAGACGCTAACCCTGGTGATAGTGATGATGTTGCTGTACATTTGGGAGATGGTGCTGCTGTAGATCAGTCTTCCAAAGAAGTTGATCTACCTAGTTCTTCAACGGGAAACCCTAAAAAAAAGGGTTCCCCAAAAAAATGATGCTGTCCATTTCTGATGAAATGTTCCTAAACTCTTTTCTAATTTATTTTTAATATGTTTAATCTCTTTGATATGTTGATATTTATGATGAATTGTGATGAATTTTGCCTGTGGGATAGGATTGCTGGTAGATTATTAGGGTTAGAATTATGATGAATTTTTTACTGTTTTATGGTTGTAAAAATGTTGGCTTTAATTGTGCTTGTGTGAATGTTGACTGTGGATCAGTTGATTATGGTTTCATTTTATGCTTAAGTTTTTTAGTTGTAAAAATGTGTTGCCTTTCATTGGGGATCAGTTGATATGTTGGTAGATACAATTATCAATAGGGTTGGAAATCTATTGCCTTTGACTGTGTTTAATGATGAATGTACCATGTGGGGTGTTGTTCTTTGTTGAAGATTGTTATGGTTTCTGTTGTTTCGGGTTTGGTATGGTTGCAAATAAGTTGGGGTTTAATTGGATTAGTACAGTTGATTCTTTAGGTGACTTCATGTAAGTATCCACTCAGACATGTACATCACCAGATGGGGTGAGATGCTCACATGGCAAGTGTTTGTCATGTGTTATCCCACCTCATTTGGATGACGTATCTGCCACTTGTATGATGATGGTGTGATGGTGTATCTTGTTTAGGTTGTGATGATGTTAATGTGGGGGTTGGTCTATGTGTAGATCAATGTTTATGGTGTGAGCCTATTAATGTTGGGGTTGTTCTGTGTTTATATCATGGTATATGCATGTTTATGGTGTGATGTTGTTAATGTGGGGGTTGTGTTGCGTTGAGATGATTGTATATGCATGTTTAGGGTGTGAGCCTGTTAATGTTGGGGTTGTTCTGTGTTTATATCATAGTATATGCATGTTTATGGTGTGATGCTGTTAATATGGGGGTTATGTTGTGTTTAGATGATTTTATATGCATGTTTAAAGTGTGAACATGTTAATGTTGGGCTGTTCTGTGTTTATATCATGGTATATGCATGTTTATGGTGTAATGTTGTTAATGTGGGGGTTGTGCTGTGTTTAGATGATTGTATATGCATGTTTAGGGTGTGCGCCTGTTAATATTGGGGTTGTTCTGTGTTTATATCATGGTATATGCATGTTTATGGTGTGATGTTGTTAATGTGGGGGGTTGGCTTTGTGTTTAGATGATTGTATATGCATGTTTAGGGTGTGAGCCTCGTTAATGTTGGGGTGTTTCGTGTTTATATCATGGTATATGCATTTTTATGGTGTGATGCTGTTAATGTGAGGGTTATGCTGAGTTTAGATGATTGTATATGCATGTTTAGGGTGTGAGCCTGTTAATGTTGGGGTTATAATGTGTTTTTATCACGGTATATGCATGTTTACGGTGTGATGATGTTAGTGTGGGGGTTGTGCTATGTTTAGATGATTGTATATGCATGTTCAGGGTGTGAGCCTGTTAATGAGTGGGCTGTTCTGTGTTTATATCATGGTATATATATGTTTATGGTGCGATGCTATTAATGTGGGGGTTGGCTTTGTGTTTAGATGATTGTATATGCATGTTTAGGGTGTGAACCCGTTGATGTTGGGGTTGTTTCGTGTTTATATCATGGTATATGCATGTTTATGGGGTGATCTTGTTAATGTGGGGGGGTTGTGTTGTGTTTAGATCATTGTATATGCATGTTTAGGGTGTGAGCCTGTCAATGTTGGGGTTGTTCTGTGTTTATATCATGGTATATATGCATGTTTATGGTGTGAGTCTGTTAATGTTGGGGCTATTATGTGTTCAGATCATTGTATATGCATGTTTATGGTATGAGCCTGTTAATGTTGGGTTGTTCTGTGTTTATATCATAGTATATGCATGTTTATGGTGTGATGCTATTAATGTGGGGGGTTGGCTTGTGTTTAGATGATTGTATATGGATGTTTAGGGTGTGAGCCCGTTAATGTTGCGATTGTTCGTGTTTATATCATTGCATATGCATATTTATGGTGTGATGTTGTATATGTGGGGGTTGTGTTGTGTTTAGATCATTGTATATGCATGTTTAGGGTGTGAGCCTCGTTAATGTTGGGGATGTTCTCGCGTTTATATCATGGTATATGTATGTTTATGGTGTGAGCCTATTAATGATGGGGCTTATCTGTGTTTAGATCATTGTATATGTATGTTTATGGTCTGAACCTGTTAATGTTGGGCTGTTCTGTGTTTATATCATGGTATATGCATGTTGATGGTGTGACGCTGTTAATGTGGGGGTTGTGCTGTGTTTAGATGATTGTATATACATGTTTAGGGTGTGAGCCTGTTAATGTTGGGGTTGTTTTGTGTTTATATCATACTATATGCATGTTTATGGAGTGATACTGTTAATGTGGAGGTTGTGCTGTGTTTAGATGATTGTATATGCATGTTTAGGGTGTGAGCCTATTAACGTTGGGGTTGTTATGTGTTTTTATCATGGTATATGCATGTTTATGGTGTGAGCCTGTTAATGTTGGGGCTGTTATGTGTTTATATCATGGTATATGCATGTTTATGGTGTGATGCTATTAATGTGGGGGTTGGGCCGTGTTTAGATGATTGTATATGCAAGTTTAGGGTGTGAGCCTGTTAATGTTGGGGTTATTATGTGTTTATATCATGATATATGCATGTTTATGGTTTGATGCTATTAATGTGGGGGTCTGGCTTGTGTTTAGATGATTGTATATGCATGTTTTGGGTGTGAACCTCGTTAATGTTGGGATTGTTCGTGTTTATATCATGGTATATGCATATTTATGGTGTGATGTTGTTAATGTGGGGGTTGTGTTGTGTTTACATGATTGTATATTCATGTCTAGGGTGTGAGCCTCGTTAATGTTGGGGCGTTTCCGTGTTTATATCATGATATATGCATGTTTATGGTTTGATGCTATTAATGTGGGGGTTGTGCTGTGTTTAGATGATTGTATATGCATGTTTAGGGTGTGAGCCTGTTAATGTTGGGATTCATCTGTGTTTATATCATGGTATATGCATATTTATGGTGTGATGTTGTTAATGTGGGGGTTGTGTTGTGTTTAGATCCTTGTATATGCATGTTTAGGGTGTGAGCCTATTAATGTTGGGGCTGTTCTGTGTTTATATCATGGTATATGTATGTTTATGGTGTGAGCCTGTTAATGTTGGGGCTTATTTGTGTTTAGATCATTGTATATGCATGTTTATGGTCTGAGCCTGTTAATGTTGAGCTGTTCTGTGTTTATATCATGGTATATGCATGTTTATGGTGTGATGCTGTTAATGTGGGGGGTTGGCTTGTGTTTAGATGATTGCATATACATGTTTAGCGTGTGAGCCTCGTTAATGTTGGGGTTGTGCTGTGTTTAGATGATTGCATATACATGTTTAGGGTGTGAGCCTGTTAATGTTGGGGTTGTTTTGTGTTTATATCATACTATATGCATGTTTATGGTGTGATGCTGTTAATGTGGAGGTTGTGCTGTGTTTAGATGATTGTATATCCATGTTGAGGGTGTGAGCCTATTAACGTTAGGGTTATTCTGTGTTTTTATCATGGTATATGCATGTTTATGGTGTGAGCCTGTTAATGTTGGGGCTGTTATGTGTTTATATCATGGTATATGCATGTTTATGGTGTGATGCTATTAATGTGGGGGGGGCACGTGTTTAGATGATTGTATATGCATGTTTAGGGTGTGAGCCTGTTATTGTTGGAGTTGTTATGTGTTTATATCGTGATATATGCATGTTTATGGTTTGATGCTATTAATGTGGGGGTTGTCATGTGTTTAGATGATTGTATATGCATGTTTAGGGTGTGAGCCTGTTAATGTTGGGATTGTTCTGTGTTTATATCTTGGTATATGCATATTTATGGTGTGATGTTGTTAATGTGGGGGTTGTGTTGTGTTTACATGATTGTATATGCATGTCTAGGGTGTGAGCCTGTTAATGTTGGGGCGTTCGTGTTTATATCATGATATATGCATTTTTATGGTTTGATGCTATTAATGTGGGGGTTGTCATGTGTTTAGATGATTGTATATACATGTTTAGGGTGTGAGCCAATTAACGTTGGGGTTGTTCTGTGTTTATATCATGGTATATGCATGTTTATGGTGTGATGCTTGTTAATGTAGAGGTCTGTCTTGTGTTTAGATGACTGTATATGCATGTTTAGGGTGTGAGCCTGTTAATGTTGGGGTTGTTTCCGTGTTTATATCATGGTATATGCATGTTTTTTGTGCGATGCTATTAATGTGGGGGTTGGCTTTGCGTTAAGATGTTTGTATATGCATGTTTAGGGTGTGAACCTGTTAATATTGGGGTTGTTCTGTGTTTATATCATGCTATATGCATGTTTATGGTGTGATGATGTTAGTGTGGGGGTTGACTCGTGTTTAGATGATTGTATATGCATGTTTAGGGTGTAAACCTTGTTGATGTTGGGGTTGTTCCGTGTTTATATCATGGTATATGCATGTTTATTGTGTGATGCTTTGTTAATGTTGGGTTGTGTTGTGTTTAGATCATTGGAGATGCATGTTTAGGGTGTGAGCCTGTTAATGTTGGGGTTGTTCTGTGTTTATATCATGGTATATGCATGTTTATGGTGTGAACCTGTTAATGTTGGGGATATTCTGTGTTCAGATCATTGTATATGCATGTTTATGGTATTAGCCTGGTAATGTTGGGTTGTTCTGTGTTTATATCATGGTATATGCATGTTCATGGTGTGATTATGTTGTCTTGTGTTTACATGATTGTATATGCATGTTTAGGGTGTGAGACTATTAATGTTGGGGATGTTCTATGTTTATATCATGGTATATGCACGTTTATGGTGTGTAGCTATTAATGTGGGGGGTTGGCTTTGTGTTTAAATGATCGTATATGCATGTTTAGGGTGTGAGCCTGTTAATGTCAAGGCGTTCGTGTTTATATCCTGGTATATGCATGTTTATGGTTTGATGCTATTAATGTCGGGGTTGTCTTTGTGTTTAGATGATTGTATATGCATGTTTAGAGTGTGAACCTCGTTAATGATGGGATTGTTCCGTGTTTATATCATGGTATATGCATATTTGTGGTGTGGTGTTGTTAATGTGGGGGTCGTGTTGTGATTAGATCATTTTATATGCATGTTTAGGGTGTGAGCTGTGAATGTTGGGGCGGTTCTGTGTTTATATCATGGTATATGCATGTTTATGGTGTGAGCCTGTTAATGTTGGGGCTGTTCTGTGTTTAGATCATTGTATATGCATGTTTATTGTGTGAGCCTATTAATGTTGGGTTGTTTCGTGTTTATATCATGGTATATGCATTTTAATGGTGTGATCTTTGTTAATGTGGAGGTTGGCTTTGTGTTTAGATGATTGTATATGCATGTTTGGGGTGTGAGCCCGTTAATGTTGGCGTTGTTATGTGTTTATATCATGGTATATGCATGTTTATGGTGTGATCTTTGTTAATGTGGAGGTTGTCTTTGTGTTTAGATGATTGTATATGCATGTTTGGGGTGTGAGCCTGTTAATGTTAGGCGTTGTTATGTGTTTATATCATGGTATATGCATGTTTATGGTGTGATCTTGTTAATGTGGAGGTTGTCTTTGTGTTTAGATGATTGTATATACATGTTTAGGGTGTGAGCCTGTTAATGTTAGGGTTGTTCTGTGTTTATATCATGGTATATGCATGTTTATGGTGTGATGCTGTTAATGCGGGTGTTGTGCTGTGTTTAGATCATTGTATATGCATGTTTAGGGTGTGAGCCTGTTAATGTTGGGGTTGTTCTGTGTTTATATCATGGTATATGCATGATTATGGTGTTATGCTATTAATGTGGGGGTTGTGCTGTGTTTAGATGATTGTATGTGCATGTTTAGGGTGTGAGCCCCGTTAATGTTGGGGTTGTTACGTGTTTATATCATGGTATATGCATGTTTATGGTGTGATTTTGTTAATGTGGGGGGTTGTGTTGTGTTTAGATCATTGAATATGCATGTTTATGGTGTGAGCCTGTTAAAGTTGGGTTGTTTCGTGTTTATATCATTGTATATGCATGTTTATGGTGTGATGATGTTAATGTGGGGGTTGTGTTGTGTTTAGATGATTGTATATGCATATTTAGGGTGTGAGCCTGTTAATGTTGGGGCTGTTTTTTGTTTATATCATGGTATATGCATGTTTGTGGAGTTATGCTATTAATGTGGGGGGTTGTCTTTGTGTTTAGATGATTGTATATGCATGTTTAGGGTGTGAGCCTGTTAATGTTGGGGTTGTTTCGTGTTTATATCATGGTATATACATATTTATGGTGTGATGTTGTTAATGGGGGGTTGTGTTGTGTTTTGATCATTGTATATGCATGTTTAGGGTGTGAGCCTTGTTAATGTTGGGGCTGTTTAGTGTTTATATCATGGTATATGCATGTTTATGGTGTGAGCCTCGTTAATGTTGGGTTGTTACGTGTTTAGATCATTGTATATGCATGTTTATGGTGTGAGCCTGTTAATGTTGTCTTTGTTCTTTGTTTATATCATGGTATATGCATGTTTATGGTGTGATCTTGTTAATGTGGAGGTCTGTCTTGTGTTTAGATGATTGTATATACATGTTTAGGGTGTGAGCCAATTAACGTTGGGGTTGTTTCGTGTTTATATCATGGTATATGCATGTTTATGGTGTGATGCTTGTTAATGTTGAGGTCTGTCTTGTGTTTAGATGATTGTATATGCATATTTAAGGTGTGAGCCTGTTAATGTTGGGGTTGTTATGTGTTTATATCATGGTATATGCATGTTTATGGTGTGATGCTTGTTAATGTGGGGGGTTATCTTTGTGTTTAGATGATTGTATATGCATGTTTAAAGTGTGAGCCTTGTTAATGTTGGGATGTTCTCGTGTTTATATCATGGTATATGCATGATTATGGTGTAATGTTGTTAATGTGGGGGTTGTCTTTGTGTTTAGATGATTGTATATGCATGTTTAGGGTGTGCGCTTTGTTAATATTGGGGTTATTCTGTGTTTATATCATGGTATATGCATTTTTATAGTGTGATGTTGTTAATGTGGGGGTTGTACTGTGTTAGATGATTGTATATGCATGTTTAGGGTGTGAGCCTGTTAATGTTGGGGTTGTTATGTGTTTATATCATGGTATATGCATGTTTATGGTGTGATGTTGTTAATGCGAGGGTCGTGCTATGTTTAGATGATTGTATATGCATGTTTAGGGTGTGAGCTCGTTAATGTGTGGGTTGTTCTGTGTTTATATCATGGTATATACATGTTTATGGTGTGATGCTATTAATGTGGGGGGTTGGCTTTGTGTTTAGATGATTGTATATGCATGTTTAGGGTGTGAACCTGTTGATGTTGGGGTTGTTCTGTGTTTATATCATGGTATATGCATGTTTATGGGGTGATGATGTTAATGTGGGGGTTGTGTTGTGTTTAGATCATTGTATATGCATGTTTAGGGTGTGAGCCTGTTAATATTGGGGCTGTTCTGTGTTTATATCATGGTATATGTATATTTATGGTGTGAGCATGTTAATGTTGGGGCTTATCTGTGTTTAGATCATTGTATATGCATGTTTATGGTCTGAGCCTGTTAATGTTGGGCTGTTCTGTGTTTATATCATGGTATATGCATGTTTATGGTGTGATGCTGTAAACGTGGGGGTTGTCTTTGTGTTTAGATGGTTGTATATACATGTTTAGGGTGTGAGCCTCGTTAATGTTGGGGTTGTTTTGTGTTTATATCATACTATATGCATGTTTATGGTGTGATGCTGTTAATGTGGAGGTTGTGCTGTGTTTTGATGATTGTATATGCATGTTTAGGGTGTGAGCCTATTAACGTTGGGGTTGTTCCGTGTTTATATCATGGTATATACATGTTTATGGTGTGAGCCTATTTATGTTGGGGCTGTTATGTGTTTATATCATAGTATATGCATGTTTATGGTGTGATGCTATTAATGTGGGGGTTGGGCCGTGTTTAGATGATTGTATATGCATGTTTAGGGTGTGAGCCTGTTAATGTTGGGGTTGTTATGTGTTTATATCATGATATATGCATGTTTATGGTTTGATGCTATTAATGTGGGGGTCTGTCTTGTGTTTAGATGATTGTATATGCATGTTTAGGGTGTGAGCATGTTAATGTTGGGATTGTTTCGTGTTTATATCATGGTATATGCATATTTATGGTGTGATGTTGTTAATGTGGGGGTTGTGTTGTGTTTACATGATTGGATATGCATGTCTAGGGTGTGAGCCGTTAATGATGGGGTCCGTTTCGTGTTTATATCATGATATATGCATGTTTATGGATTGATGCTATTAATGTGGGGGGTAAGTCTTTGTGTTTAGATGATTGTATATGCATGTTTAGGGTGTGAGCCTATTAATGTTGGGATTGTTCTGTGTTTATTTCATGATATATGCATATTTATGGTGTGATGTTGTTAATGTGGGGGTTGTGTTGTGTTTAGATCATTGTATATGCATGTTTAGGGTGTGAGCCTGTTAATGTTGGGGTGGTTCCGTGTTTATATCATGGTATATGTATGTTTATGGTGTGAGCTTGTTAATGTTGGGGCTCATTCGTGTTTAGATCATTGTATATGCATGTTTATGGTCCGAGCTTTGTTAATGTTAGGCACGTTCCGTGTTTATATCATGGTATATGCATGTTTATGGTGTGATCGTTGTTAATGTGGGGGTTGGCTTTGTGTTTAGATGATTGTATATGCATGTTTAGGGTGTGAGCCTGTTAATGTTGGTGTTGTTATGTGTTTATCTCATGGTATATGCATGTTTATAGTGTGAGCCTCGTTAATGTTGGGTTGTTCCGTGTTTCGATCATTGTATATGCATATTTATGGTGTGAGCTTTGTTAATGTTGGGCTGTTCTTTGTTTATATCATGGTATATGCATGTTTATGGTGTGATCTTTGCTAATGTAGAGGTTGTCTTTGTGTTTAGATGATTGTATATACATGTTTAGGGTGTGAGCCTATTAACTTTGGGGTTGTTCCGTGTTTATATCATGGTATATGCATGTTTATGGTGTGATCTTTGTTAATGTGGAGGTTGTCTTTGTGTTTAGATGATTGTATATGCATGTTTAGGGTGTGAGCCTGTTAATGTTGGGGTGGTTATGTGTTTATATCATGGTATATGCATGTTTATGGTGTGATGCTGTTAATGTGGAGGTTGTGCTGTGTTTAGATGATTGTATATGCATGATTAGCGTGTGAGCCTGTTAATGTTGGGGTTGTTATGTGTTTATATCATGGTATATGCATGTTTATGGTGTGATGTTGTTAATGTGGGGGTTGTGTTGTGTTTAGATCATTGTATATGGATGTTTAGGGTGTGAGCCTGTTAATTTTGGGGTTGTTCTGTGTTTATTTCATGGTATATGCATGTTTATGGTGTGAGCCTGTTAATGTTGGGACTCATCTGTGTTTAGATCATTGTATATGCATGTTTATGGTGTGAGCCGATTAATGTTGAGGTCTTACGAGTTTATATCATGGTATATGCGTGTTTATGGTGTGATGATGTTAATGTGGGGGGTTATCTTTGTGTGTAGATGATTGTATATGCATGTTTAGGGTGTGAGCCTGTTAATGTTGGGGTTGTTTCGTGTTTATGTCATGGTATATGCATGTTTATGGTGCTATGCTATTAATGTTGGGGTTGCGCTATGTTTAGATGATTGTATATGCATGTTTAGGGTGTGAGCCTGTTAAAGTTGGGGTTATTCTGTGTTTATATCATGGCATATGCATGTTTATGGTGTGATGCTGTTAATGTGGGGGTTGTGTCGTGTTTAGATCATTGTATATGCTTGTTTAGGGTGTGAGCCTGTTAATGTTGGGGTTGTTACGTGTTTATATCATTGTATATGCATGTTTATGGTTTGTGCCTGTTAATGTTGGGGTTGTTCTGTGTTTAGATCATTGTATATGCATGTTTATGGTGTGAGCCTATTAATGTTGGGGTTGTTACGTGTTTAGATCATTGTATATGCATGTTTATGGTGTGGGCCTGTTAATGTTGGGGTTGTTACGTGTTTATATCATTGTATATGCATGTTTATGGTGTGAGCTTTGTTAATGTGGGGGGTTGTCTTTGTGTTTAGATGATTGTATATGCATGTTTAAGGTGTGAGCCTCGTTAATGGTGGGGCTGTTACGTGTTTATATCATGGTATATGCATGTTTATGGTGTGATTCTGTTAATGTGGAGGTTGTGGTTTATTTAGATGATTATATATGCATGTTTAGGGTGTGAGCCGGTTAATGTTGGGGTTGTTCTGTGTTTATATCATGGTATATGCATGTTTATGGTGTGATCTTTGTTAATGTGGTGGTTGTCTTTGTGTTTAGATGATTGTATATGCATGTTTAGGGTGTGAGCTTTGTTAATGTTTGGGTCGTTATGTGTTTATATCATGGTATATGCATGTTTATGGTATGATGCTATTAATGTGGGGGTTTTCTTTGTGTTTAGATGATTGTATATGCATGTTTAGGGTGTGAGCCTGTAAATGTTGGGGTTGTTCTATGTTTATATCATGGTATATGCATGTTTATGGTGTGATCTTTGTTAATGTGGAGGTTGTGGTGTATTTAGATGATTATATATGCATGTTTAGGGTGTGAGCCTATTAATGTTAGGGTTGTTTGTGTTTATATCATGGTATATGCATGTTTATGGTGTGATCTTGTTAATGTGGTGGTTGTCTTTGTGTTTAGATGATTGTATATGCATGTTTAGGGTGTGAGCCTGTTAATGTTAGGTTGTTATGTGTTTATATCATGGTATATGCATGTTTATGGTATGATCTTTGTTAATGTGGAGGTTGTCTTTGTGTTTAGATGATTGTATATGCATGTTTAGGGTGTGAGCTTGTTAATGTTGGGGTTGTTATGTGTTTATATCATGGTATATGCATGTTTATGGTGTGATCTTGTTAATGTGGGGGTTGTGTTGTGTTTAGATCATTGTATATGGATGTTTAGGGTGTGAGCCTTGTTAATGTTGGTGTTTACTGTGTTTATTTCATGGTATATGCATGTTTATGGTGTGAGCTTTGTTAATGTTGGGACTCATCCGTGTTTAGATCATTGTATAAGCATGTTTATGGTGTGAGCCTATTAATGTTGGGTTGTTCTGTGTTTATATCATGGTATATGCATGTTTATGGTGTGATGATGTTAATGTGGGGGTTATCTTTGTGTTTAGATGATTGTATATGCATGTTTAGGGTGTGAGCTTGTTAATGTTGGGGTTGTTTCGTGTTTATGTCATGGTATATGCATGTTTATGGTGTTATGCTATTAATGTTGGGGTTGTGCTATGTTTAGATGATTGTATATGCATGTTCGGGATGTGAGCCTGTTAAAGTTGGGGTTATTACGTGTTTATATCATGGCATATGCATGTTTATGGTGTGATCTTTGTTAATGTGGGGGTTGTGTCGTGTTTAGATGATTGTATATGCATGTTTAGGGTGTGAGCCTGTTATTGTTGGGGTTGTTCTGTGTTTAGATCATTGTATATGCATGTTTATGGTTTGAGCCTTGTTAATGTTGGGGTTGTTACGTGTTTAGATCATTGTATATGCATGTTTATGGTGTGAGCCTATTAATGTTGGGGTTGTTACGTGTTTAGATCATTGTATATGCATGTTTATGGTGTGGGCTTGTTAATGTTGGGGCAGTTCGTGTTTATATCATGGTATATGCATGTTTATTGTATGATGCTATTAATGTGGAGGTTTTCTTTGTGTTTAGATGATTGTATATGCATGTTTAGGGTGTGAGCCTGTTAATGTTGGGGTTGTTCCGTGTTTATATCATGGTATATGCATGTTTATGGTGTGATCTTTGTTAATGTGGAGGTTGTGGTGTATTTAGATGATTATGCATGTTTAGGGTGTGAGCTTGTTAATGTTAGGGTTGTTCCGTGTTTATATCATGGTATATGCATGTTTATGGTGTGATCGTTGTTAATGTGGTGGTTGTCTTTGTGTTTAGATGATTGTATATGCATATTTAGGTTGTGAGCGTGTTAATGTTGAGGTTGTTATGTGTTTATATCATGGTATATGCATGTTTATGGTATGATGCTATTAATGTGGGGGTTTTCTTTGTGTTTAGATGATTGTATATGCATGTTTAGGGTGTGAGCCTGTTAATGTTGGGGTTGTTACGTGTTTATATCATGGTATATGCATATTTATGGTGTGATGATGTTAGTGTGGGGGTTGTCTTTGTGTTTAGATGATTGTATATGCATGTTTAGGGTGTGAGCCTGTTAATGGTGGGATTGTTACGTGTTTATATCATGGTATATGCATGTTTATGGTGTAAACCCGTAAATGTTGGGGTTGTTACGTGTTTAGATCATTGTATATGCATGTTTATGGAGTGAGCTCGTTAATGTTGGGTGCATTACGTGTTTATATCATGGTATATGCATGTTTATGGTGTGATATTTTAATGTGGAGGTTGTGCTGTGTTTAGATGATTGTATATGCATGTTTAGGGTGTGAGCCTGTTAATGTTGGTGTTGTTATGTGTTTATCTCATGGTATATGCATGTTTATGGTGTGACGCTGTTAATTTAGGGGTTGTGTTGTGTTTAGATCATTGTATATGCAAGTTTAGGGTGTGAGCCTGCTAATGGTGGGCTGTTATGTGGTTAAATCATGGTATATGCATGTTTATGGTGTTATGCTATTAATATGGGGGTTGTGCTGTGTTTAGATGATTGTATATGCATGTTTAGGGTGTGTGCCTGTTAATGTTGGGGTTATACTGTGTTTATATCATGGTATATGCATGTTTATGGTGTGATGTTGTTAATGTGGGGGTTGTGCTGCGTTTAGATGATTTTATATGCATGTTTAGGGTGTGAGCCTGTTAATGTTAGGGTTGTTTTGTGTTTATATCATGGTATATGCATCTTTATGGTGTGATGATGTTAGTGTGGGGGGTTGTCTTTGTGTTTAGATGATTGTATATGCATGTTTAGGGTGTGAGCTTGTTAATGTGGGGGTTGTTCAGTGTTTATGTCATGGTATATGCATGTTTATGGTGTGATGCTATTAATGTTGGGGTTGTGTTGTATTTAGATGATTGTATATGCATGTTTAGGGTGTGAGCCTGTTAATGTTGGGGTTGTTACGTGTTTATATCATGGTATAGCATGTTTATGGTGTGAGCTTGTTAATGTTGGGGCTATTCTATGTTCGGATCATTGTATATGCATGTTTATAGTATGAGCCGATTAATATTGGGCTGTTTTGTGTTTATATCATGGTATATGCATGTTTATGGTGTGATGATGTTGTCTTTGTGTTTACATGATTGTATATGCATGTTTAGGGTGTGAGTCTATTAATGTTGGGGATGTTCTGTGTTTAGATCATTTTATATGGATGTTTAGGGTGTGAGCCTGTTAATGTTGGGGTTGTTCAGTGTTTATATCATGGTATATGCATGTTTATGGTATGAGCCTGTTAATGTTGGGTTGTTCTATGTTTAGATCATTGTATATGCATGTTTCTGGTGTCAGCATGTTAATGTTGGGTTGTTCAGTGTTTAGATCATTGTATATGCATGTTTATGGTGTGAGCCTGTTAATGTTGGGCTGTTCTTTGTTTATATCATGGTATATGCATGTTTATGGTGTGATCTTTGTTAATGTGGGGGTTGTGCTATGTTTAGATGATTGTATATGCATGTTTAGGGTGTGATCCTTGTTAATGTTAGGCGAGTTATGTGTTTATATCATGGTATATGCATGTTTATGGTGTGATGTTTTTAATGTGGGGGTTGTCATTGTGTTTAGATGATTGTATGTCCATGTTTAGGTTGTGAGCTTGTTAATGTTGGGGTTGTTATGTGTTTATATCATGGTATATGCATGTTTATGGTGTGATCTTTGTTAATGTGGGGGTTGAGTTGTGTTTAGATCATTGTATATGCATGTTTAGGGTGTGAGCCTTGTTAATGTTGGGCCTGTTCTATGTTTATATCATGGTATATGCATGTTTATGGTGTGAGCCTGTTAATGTTGGGACTGTTCTGTGTTTAGATCATTGTATATGCATGTTTATGGTGTGAGCCTGTTAATGTTGGGTTGTTCTGTGTTTTTATCATGGTATATGCATGTTTATGGTGTGATGATGTTAATGTGGAGGTTATGTTGTGTTTAGATGATTGTATATGCATGTTTAGGTTGTGAGCTTTGTTAATGTTGGGGTTGTTTCGTGTTTATATCATGGTATATGCATGTTTATGGTGTGATCTTTGTTAATGTGGGGACCTGTTCGGTGTTTAGATCATAGTATATGCATGTTTATGGTGTGAGCTTTGTTAATGTTGGGCTCATCTATGTTTTTATCATTGTATATGCATGTCTATGTTGTGATGATGTTAATGTGGGGGGTTGTCTTTGTGTTTAGATGATTGTATATGCATTTTAAGGGTGTGAGCCTGTTAATGTTGGACCTGTTTTGTGTTTATATCATGGTATATGCATGTTTGTGGTGTTATGCTATTCATGTGGGGGTTGTCTTTGTGTTTAGATGATTGTATATGCATGTTTAGGGTGTGAGCCTGTTAATGTTAGGGTTGTTATGTGTTTATATCATAGTATATGCATATTTATGGTGTGATCTTGTTAATGTGGGGGGTTGTGTTGTGTTTAGATCATTGTATGTGCATGTTTAGGGTGTGAGCCTGTTAATGTTGGGGCTCTTCGTGTTTATATCATGGTATATGCATGTTTATGGTGTGAGCCTATTAATGTTGGGTTGTTCCGTGTTTAGCTCATTGTATACGCATGTTTATGGTGTGAGCCTGTTAATGTTGGGCTGTTCTTTGTTTATATCATGGTATATGCATGTTTATGGTGTGAGCTTTGTTAATGTTGGGCCTGTTCTATGTTTATATCATGGTATATGCTTGTTTATGGTGTTATGCTATTAATGTGGGGGGTTGTCTTTGTGTTTAGATGATTGTATATGCATGTTTAGGGTGTGAGCTTGTTAATGTTAGGGTTGTTATGTGTTTATATCATAGTATATGCATATTTATGGTGTGATCTTGTTAATGTGGGGGTTGTGTTGTGTTTAGATCATTGTATGTGCATGTTTAGGGTGTGAGCTAGGTTAATGTTGGGGTACATTGCGTGTTTATATCATGGTATATGCATGTTTATGGTGTGAGCCTATTAATGTTGGGTTGTTCCGTGTTTAGCTCATTGTATACGCATGTTTATGGTGTGAGCTTAATGTTAATGTTGTTCTTTGTTTATATCAAGGTATACGCATGTTTATGGTGTGAGCTTGTTAATCTTGGGCCTGTTCTATGTTTATATCATGGTATATGCATGTTTATGGTGTGAGCTTTGTTAATGTTGGGACCTGTTACGTGTTTAGATCATTGTATATGCATGTTTAGGGTGTGATCCTGTTAATGTTGGGGTTGTTATGTGTTTATATCATGGTATATGCATGTTTATGGTGTGATCTTTGTTAATGTGGGGGTTGTCTTTGTGTTTAGATGATTGTATATCCATGTTTAGGGTGTGAGCTTTGTTAGTGTTGGGGTTGTTATGTGTTTATATCATGGTATATGCATGTTTATGGTGTGATGCTATTAATGTGGGGGTTGTGTTTGTTTAGATCATTGTATATGCATGTTTATGGTGTGAGCCTGTTAATGTTGGGCTGTATCTCTGTGTTTATATCATTGTATATGCATGTTTATGGTGTGATGATGTTAATGTGGGGGTTGTGTTGTGTTTAGATGATTGTATATGCATATTTAGGGTGTGAGCCTGTTAATGTTGGGCCTGTTTTGTGTTTATATCATGGTATATGCATGTTTGTGGTGTTATGCTATTAATGTGGGGGTTGTCTTTGTGTTTAGATGATTGTATATGCATGTTTAGGGTGTGAGCTTGTTAATGTTAGGGTTGTTATGTGTTTATATCATAGTATATGCATATTTATGGTGTGATCTTGTTAATGTGGGGGGTTGTGTTGTGTTTAGATCATTGTATGTGCATGTTTAGGGTATGAGCCTATTAATCTTGGGGCTGTTCTGTGTTTATATCATGGTATATGCATGTTTATGGTGTGAGCCTTGTTAATGTTGGGTTGTTCGTGTTTAGCTCATTGTATATGCATGTTTATGGTGTGAGCTCGTTAATGTTGGGTTGTTCTTTGTTTATATCATGGTATATGCATATTTATGGTGTGGTCTTTTTAACGTGGAGGTTGTCTTTGTGTTTAGATGATTGTATATGCATGTTTAGGGTGTGAGCCTATTAATGTTGGGGTTGTTACGTGTTTATATCATGGTATATGCATGTTTATGGTGTGATCTTTGTTAATGTGGGGGGTTGTCTTTGTGTTTAGATGATTGTATATCCATGTTTAGGGTGTGAGTCCGTTAGTGTTGGGGTTGTTATGTGTTTATATCATGGTATATACATGTTTATGGTGTGATGCAATTAATGTGGGGGTTGTGTTGTGTTTAGATCATTGTATATGCATGTTTATGGTGTGAGCCTATTAATGTTGGGTTGTTACGTGTTTATACCATTGTATATGCATGTTTATGGTGTGATGATGTTAATGTGGGGGGTTGTGTTGTGTTTAGATGATTGTATATGCATGTTTAGGGTGTGAGCCTGTTAATGTTGGGGCTGTTTTGTGTTTATATCATGGTGTATGCATGTTTGTGGTGTTATGCTATTAATGTGGGGGTTGTGCTTAGTTTAGATGATTGTATATGCATGTTTAGGGTGTGAGCCTGTTAATGTTGGGGTTATTATGTGTTTATATCATGGTATATGCATATTTATTGTGTGACGTTATTAATGTGGGGGGTTGTGTTGTGTTTAGATCATTGTATGTGCATATTTAGGGTGTGAGCCCGCTAATGTTGGAGTTGTTTCGTGTTTATATCATGGTATATGCATGTTTATGGTGTGAGCTTGTTAATGTTGGGTTGTTACGTGTTTAGATCATTGTATATGCATGTTTATGGTGTGATCTTGTTAATGTGGGGGGTTGTGTTGTGTTTAGATCATTGTATGTGCATGTTTAGGGTGTGAGCTTTGTTAATGTTGGGGCTCTTACGTGTTTATATCATGGTATATGCATGTTTATGGTGTGAGCCTATTAATGTTGGGTTGTTCCGTGTTTAGCTCATTGTATACGCATGTTTATGGTGTGAGCTTTGTTAATGTTGGGCTGTTCTTTGTTTATATCATGGTATATGCATGTTTATGGTGTGAGCCTGTTAATGTTGGGCCTGTTCTATGTTTATATCATGGTATATGCTTGTTTATGGTGTTATGCTATTAATGTGGGGGGTTGTCTTTGTGTTTAGATGATTGTATATGCATGTTTAGGGTGTGAGCTTTGTTAATGTTAGGGTTGTTATGTGTTTATATCATAGTATATGCATATTTATGGTGTGATCTTGTTAATGTGGGGGTTGTGTTGTGTTTAGATCATTGTATGTGCATGTTTAGGGTGTGAGCCGGTTAATGTTGGGGCTGTTCTGTGTTTATATCATGGTATATGCATGTTTATGGTGTGAGCCTATTAATGTTGGGTTGTTACGTGTTTAGCTCATTGTATACGCATGTTTATGGTGTGAGCTTGTTAATGTTGGGCTGTTCTTTGTTTATATCATGGTATACGCATGTTTATGGTGTGAGCTCTGTTAATCTTGGGCCTGTTCTATGTTTATATCATGGTATATGCATGTTTATGGTGTGAGCCTGTTAATGTTGGGACTGTTCTGTGTTTAGATCATTGTATATGCATGTTTAGGGTGTGATCCTGTTAATGTTGGGGCTGTTATGTGTTTATATCATGGTATATGCATGTTTATGGTGTGATCTTTGTTAATGTGGGGGGTTGTCTTTGTGTTTAGATGATTGTATATCCATGTTTAGGGTGTGAGCCTTGTTAGTGTTGGGGTTGTTATGTGTTTATATCATGGTATATGCATGTTTATGGTGTGATGCTGTTAATGTGGGGGTTGTGTTTGTTTAGATCATTGTATATGCATGTTTATGGTGTGAGCTTCGTTAATGTTGGGTACATCTTGTGTTTATATCATTGTATATGCATGTTTATGGTGTGATGATGTTAATGTGGGGGTTGTGTTGTGTTTAGATGATTGTATATGCATATTTAGGGTGTGAGCTTTGTTAATGTTGGGCCTGTTTTGTGTTTATATCATGGTATATGCATGTTTGTGGTGTTATGCTATTAATGTGGGGGTTGTCTTTGTGTTTAGATGATTGTATATGCATGTTTAGGGTGTGAGCCTGTTAATGTTAGGGTTGTTATGTGTTTATATCATAGTATATGCATATTTATGGTGTGATCTTGTTAATGTGGGGGTTGTGTTGTGTTTAGATCATTGTATGTGCATGTTTAGGGTGTGAGCCTATTAATCTTTGGGTCGTTCTGTGTTTATATCATGGTATATGCATGTTTATGGTGTGAGCTTGTTAATGTTGGGTTGTTACGTGTTTAGCTCATTGTATATGCATGTTTATGGTGTGAGCTTGTTAATGTTGGGGCTGTTCTTTGTTTATATCATGGTATATGCATATTTATGGTGTGGTCTTTGTTAACGTGGAGGTTGTCTTTGTGTTTAGATGATTGTATATGCATGTTTAGGGTGTGAGCCTATTAATGTTGGGGTTGTTCTGTGTTTATATCATGGTATATGCATGTTTATGGTGTGATCTTTGTTAATGTGGGGGTTGTCTTTGTGTTTAGATGATTGTATATCCATGTTTAGGGTGTGAGTCCGTTAGTGTTGGGGTTGTTATGTGTTTATATCATGGTATATACATGTTTATGGTGTGATGCAATTAATGTGGGGGTTGGGTTGTGTTTAGATCATTGTATATGCATGTTTATGGTGTGAGCCTATTAATGTTGGGTTGTTACGTGTTTATACCATTGTATATGCATGTTTATGGTGTGATGATGTTAATGTGGGGGTTGTGTTGTGTTTAGATGATTGTATATGCATGTTTAGGGTGTGAGCCTGTTAATGTTAGGCTTTTTGTGTTTATATCATGGTGTATGCATGTTTGTGGTGTTATGCTATTAATGTGGGGGTTGTGCTTAGTTTAGATGATTGTATATGCATGTTTAGGGTGTGAGCCTGTTAATGTTGGGGTTATTATGTGTTTATATCATGGTATATGCATATTTATTGTGTGACGTTATTAATGTGGGGGTTGTGTTGTGTTTAGATCATTGTATGTGCATATTTAGGGTGTGAGCCTGCTAATGTTGGAGTTGTTCGTGTTTATATCATGGTATATGCATGTTTATGGTGTGAGCTTGTTAATGTTGGGTTGTTACGTGTTTAGATCATTGTATATGCATGTTTATGGTGTGATCTTGTTAATGTGGGGGTTGTGTTGTGTTTAGATCATTGTATGTGCATGTTTAGGGTGTGAGCCTGTTAATGTTGGGGCTGTTCTGTGTTTATATCATGGTATATGCATGTTTATGGTGTGAGCCTGTTAATGTTGGGTTGTTCTGTGTTTAGCTCATTGTATATGCATGTTTATGGTGTGAGCCTGTTAATGTTGGGCTGTTCTTTGTTTATATCATGGTATATGCATGTTTATGGTGTGGTGTTGTTAACGTGGAGGGTTGTCTTTGTGTTTAGATGATTGTATATGCATGTTTAGGGTGTGAGCCTATTAATGTTGGGGTTGTTACGTGTTTATATCATGGTATATGCATGTTTATGGTGTGATGCTTGTTAATGTGGGGGTTGTCTTTGTGTTTAGATGATTGTATATCCATGTTTAGGGAGTGAGCCTGTTAGTGTTGGGGTTGTTATGTGTTTATATCATGGTATATGCATGTTTATGGTGTGATGCTATTAATGTGGGGGTTGTGTTGTGTTTAGATCATTGTATATGCATGTTTATGGTGTGAGCCTATTAATGTTGGGTTGTTCTGTGTTTATACCATTGTATATGCATGTTTATGGTGTGATGATGTTAATGTGGGGGTTGTGTTGTGTTTAGATGATTGTATATGCATGTTTAGGGTGTGAGCCTGTTAATGTTGGGGCTGTTTTGTGTTTATATCATGGTATATGCATGTTTGAGGTGTTATGCTATTAATGTGGGGGTTGTGCTTAGTTTAGATGATTGTATATGCATGTTTTGGGTGTGAGCTTTGTTAATGTTGGGGTTATTATGTGTTTATATCATGGTATATGCATATTTATTGTGTGACGTTATTAATGTGGGGGGTTGTGTTGTGTTTAGATCATTGTATGTGCATGTTTAGGGTGTGAGCTTTGTTAATGTTGGAGTTGTTACGTGTTTATATCATGGTATATGCATGTTTATGGTGTGAGCCTTGTTAATGTTGGGTTGTTACGTGTTTAGATCATTGTATATGCATGTATATGGTGTGATCTTGTTAATGTGGGGGGTTGTGTTGTGTTTAGATCATTGTATGTGCATGTTTAGGGTGTGAGCTTTGTTAATGTTGGGGCTGTTACGTGTTTATATCATGGTATATGCATGTTAATGGTGTGAGCTTTGTTAATGTTGGGTTGTTACGTGTTTAGCTCATTATATATGCATATTTATGGTGTGAGCCTTTGTTAATGTTGAGGCTGTTCTTTGTTTATATCATGGTATATGCATGTTTATGGTGTGGTGTTGTTAACGTGGAGGTTGTCTTTGTGTTTAGATGATTGTATATGCATGTTAAGGGTGTGAGCCTATTAATGTTGGGGTTGTTACGTGTTTATATCATGGTATATGCATGTTTATGGTGTGATCTTGTTAATGTGGGGGTTGTCTTGTTTTTTAGATGATTGTATATCCATGTTTAGGGTGTGAGCCTGTTAGTGTTGGGGTTGTTATGTGTTTATATCATGGTATATGCATGTTTATGGTGTGATGCTATTAATGTGGGGGTTGTGTTGTGTTTAGATCATTGTATATGCATGTTTATGGTGTGAGCCTATTAATGTTGGGTTGTTACGTGTTTATACCATTGTATATGTATGTTTATGGTGTGATGATGTTAATGTGGAGGTTGTGTTGTGTTTAGATGATTGTATATGCATGTTTAGGGTGTGAGCTTTGTTAATGTTCGGGCTGTTTTGTGTTTATATCATGGTATATGCATGTTTGTGGTGTTATGCTATTAATGTGGGGGTTGTGCTTTGTTTAGATGATTGTTTATGCATGTTTAGGGTGTGAGCCTGTTAATGTTGGGGTTATTATGTGTTTATATCATGGTATATGCATATTTATTGTGTGACGTTATTAATGTGGGGGTTGTGTTGTGTTTAGATCATTGTATGTGCACGTTTAGGGTGTGAGCTCGTTAATGTTGGAGTTGTTCGTATTTATATCATGGTATATGCATGTTTATGGTGTGATCTTTGTTAATGTGGGGGTTGTCTTTGTGTTTAGATGATTGTATATCCATGTTTAGGTTGTGAGCCTTGTTAATGTTGGGGTTGTTATGTGTTTATATCATGGTATATGTATGTTTATGGTGTGATCTTTGTTAATGTGGGGGTTGTGTTGTGTTTAGATCATTGTATATGCATGTTTAGGGTGTGAGCTTGTTAATGTTGGCCTGTTCTATGTTTATATCATGGTATATGCATGTTTATGGTGTGAGCTTTGTTAATGTTGGGACTGTTACGTGTTTAGATCATTGTATATGCATGTTTATGGTGTGAGCTTGTTAATGTTGGGTTGTTCTGTGTTTATATCATGGTATATGCATGTTTACGGTGTGATGATGTTAATGAGGAGGTTATGTTGTGTTTAGATGATTGTATATGCATATTTAGGTTGTGAGCCTGTTAATGTTGGGGTTGTTCCGTGTTTATATCATGGTATATGCATGTTTATGGTGTGAGCTCTGTTAATGTTGGGACTGTTACGTGTTTAGATCATTGTATATGCATGTTTATGGTGTGAGCTTTGTTAATGTTGGGTTGTTCTGTGTTTATATCGTGGTATATGCATGTTTATGGTGTGATGATGTTAGTGTGGAGGTCATGTTGTGTTTAGATGATTGTATATGCATGTTTAGGTTGTGAGCTTTGTTAATGTTGGGGTTGTTCGTGTTTATATCATGGTATATGCATGTTTATGGTGTTATGCTATTCATGTGGGGTTTGTCTTTGTGTTTAGATGATTGTAGTTGATTGTATATGCATGTTTAGGGTGTGAGCCTGTTAATGTTGGGGTTGGTCCGTGTTTATATCATGGTATATGCATGTTTATAATGTGATCTTTGTTAATGTGGGGTTGTGTCGTGTTTAGATCATTGTATATGCGTATTTAGGGTGTGAGCCTGTTAATGTTGGGGCTGTTATGTGTTTATATCATGGTATCCGCATGTTTATGGTGTGAGCTTGTTAATGTTGGGGTTGTTACGTGTTTAGATCATTGTATATGCATGTTTATGGAGTGATCTTGTTAATGTGGGGGTTGTGTTGTGTTTAGATCATTGTATGTGCATGTTTAGGGTGTGAGCTTTGTTAATGTTGGGAATTACGTGTTTATATCATGGTATATGCATGTTTATGGTGTGAGCCTGTTAATATTGGGTTGTTACGTGTTTAGCTCATTGTATATGCATGTTTATGGTGTGAGCTCGTTAATGTTGAATTGTTCTTTGTTTATATCATGGTATATGCATGTTTATGGTGTGGTGTTGTTAACGTGGAGGTTGTCTTTGTGTTTAGATGATTATATATGCATGTTTAGGGTGTGAGCCTATTAATGTTGGGGTTGTTCTGTGTTTATATCATGGTATATGCATGTTTATGGTGTGATCTTTGTTAATGTGGGGGGTTGTCTTTGTGTTTAGATGATTGTATATCCATGTTTAGGGAGTGAGCCTGTTAGTGTTGGGGTTGTTATGTGTTTATATCATGGTATATGCATGTTTATGGTGTGATGCTATTAATGTGGGGGTTGTGTTGTGTTTAGATGATTGTATATGCATGTTTTGGGTGTGAGCCTGTTAATGTTGGGGTTGTTACGTGTTTATATCATGGTATATGCATGTTTATGGTGTTATGCTATTCATGTGGGGGTTGTCTTTGTGTTTAGATGATTGTAGTTGATTGTATATGCATGTTTAGGGTGTGAGCTTTGTGAATGTTGGGGTTGTTACGTGTTTATATCATGGTATATGCATGTTTATAATGTGATCTTTGTTAATGTGGGGTTGTGTCGTGTTTAGATCATTGTATATGCATGCTTCGGGTGTGAGCTTTGTTAATGTTGGGGTCGTTATATGTTTATATCATGGTATCCGCATGTTTATGGTGTGAGCTTGTTAATGTTGGGGTTGTTACGTGTTTAGACCATTGTATATGCATGTTTATGGTGTGAGCCTTGTTAATGTTGGGTACATTACGTGTTTAGATCATTGTATATGCATGTTTATGGTGTGAGGGTCGTTAATGTTGGGATTGTTACGTGTTTAGATCATTGTATATGCATGTTTATGGTGTGAGCCTGTTAATGTTGGGTTGTTCTGTGTTTATATCATGGTATATGCATGTTTATGGTGTGATGATGTTAATGTGGGGGTTATGTTGTGTTTAGATGATTGTATATGCATGTTTTGGTTGTGAGCCTGTTAATGTTGGGGTTGTTCTGTGTTTATATCATGGTATATGCATGTTTATGGTGTTATGCTATTCATGTGGGGGTTGTGCTGTGTTTAGATGATTGTAGTTGATTGTATATGCATGTTTAGGGTGTGAGCCTGTGAATGTTGGGGTTGTTATGTGTTTATATCATGGTATATGCATGTTTATAATGTGATCTTTGTTAATGTGGGGTTGTGTCGTGTTTAGATCATTGTATATGCATGCTTAGGGTGTGAGCCTGTTAATGTTGGGGCTGTTATGTGTTTATATCATGGTATCTGCATGTTTATGGTGTGAGCTTGTTAATGTTGGGGTTGTTCTGTGTTTAGATCATTGTATATGCATGTTTATGGTGTGAGCCTGTTAATGTTGGGGCTGTTCTGTGTTTAGATCATTGTATATGCATGTTTATGGTGTGAGGCTGTTAATGTTGGGTTTGTTCTATGTTTATATCATGGTATATGCATGTTTATGGTGCGATCTTTGTTAATGTGGGGGGTTGTCTTTGTGTTTAGATGATTGTATATGCATGTTTAGGGTGTGATCCTGTTAATGTTGGGGCTGTTATGTGTTTATATCATGGTATATGCATGTTTATGGTGTGATGTTTTTAATGTGGGGGTTGTGCTATGTTTAGATGATTGTATATCCATGTTTAGGTTGTGAGCCTGTTAATGTTGGGGTTGTTATGTGTTTATATCATGGTATATGCATGTTTATGGTGTGATGCTATTAATGTGGGGGTTGTGTTGTGTTTAGATCATTGTATATGCATGTTTATGGTGTGAGCCTATTAATGTTGGGCTGTTCTGTGTTTATATCATTGTATATGCATGTTTATGGTGTGATGATGTTAATGTGGGGGTTGTGTTGTGTTTAGATGATTGTATATGCATGTTTAGGGTGTGAGCCTGTTAATGTTGGGGCTTTTTTGTGTTTATATCATGGTATATGCATGTTTGTGGTGTTATGCTATTAATGTGGGGGTTGTGCTTTGTTTAGATGATTGTATATGCATGTTTAGCGTGTGAGCCTGTTAATGTTAGGGTTGTTATGTGTTTATCATGGTATATGCATATTTATTGTGTGACGTTATTAATGTGGGGGTTGTGTTGTGTTTAGATCATTGTATGTGCATGTTTAGGGTGTGAGCTTGTTAATGTTGGGGTTGTTACGTGTTTATATCATGGTATATGCATGTTTATGGTGTGAGCTTTGTTAATGTTGGGTTGTTACGTGATTAGATCATTGTGTATGCATGTTTATGGTGTGAGCATGTTAATGTTGGCTGTTCTTTGTTTATATCATGGTATATGCATGTTTATGGTATGATGTTGTTAATGTGGAGGTTGTGTTGTGTTTAGATGATTGTATATGCATGTTTAGGGTGTGAGCCTATTAATGTTGGGGTTGTTACGTGTTTATATCATGGTATATGCATGTTTATGGTGTGATGCTATTTATGTGAGGGTTGTGCTGTGTTTAGATGATTCTATATGCATGTTTAGGGTGTGAGCCTGTTAATGTTGGGGCTGTTTTTTGTTTATATCATGGTATGTGCATGTTTGTGGTGTTATGCTATTAATGTGGGGGTTGTCTTTGTGTTTAGATGATTGTATATGCATGTTTAGGGTGTGAGTCCGTTAATGTTGGGGTTGTTATGTGTTTATATCAAGGTATATGCATATTTATGGTGTGATGTTGTTAATGTGGGGGTTGTGTTGTGTTTAGTATGTGCATGTTTAGGGTGTGAGCTTTGTTAATGTTGGGGTTGTTACGTGTTTATATCATGGTATATGCATGTTTATGGTGTGAGCTCGTTAATGTTTGGTTGTTACGTGTTTAGATCATTGTATATGCATGTTTATGGTGTAAGCATGTTAATGTTGGGTTGTTACGTGTTAAGATCATTGTATATGCATGTTTATGGTGTGAGCTTCGTTAATGTTGGGGTTGTTCTTTGTTTATATCATGGTATATGCATGTTTATGGTGTGGTGTTGTTAACGTGGAGGTTGTCTTTGTGTTTAGATGATTGTATATGCATGTTTAGGGTGTGAGCCTATTAATATTGGGGTTGTTCGTGTTTATATCATGGTATATGCATGTTTATGGTGTGATCTTTGTTAATGTGGGGGTTGTGCTATATTTAGATGATTGTATATGCATGTTTAGGGTGTGATCCTGTTAATGTTGGGGTCATTATGTGTTTATATCATGGTATATGCATGTTTATGGTGTGATGTTTTTAATGTGGGGGGTTGTCTTGTGTTTAGATGATTGTATATCCATGTTTAGGTTGTGAGCTTGTTAATGTTGGGGTTGTTATGTGTTTATATCATGGTATATGCATGTTTATGGTGTAATGCTATTAATGTGGGGGTTGTGTTGTGTTTAGATCATTGTATATGCATGTTTAGGGTGTGAGCTTTGTTAATGTTGGGCACTGTTCTATGTTTATATCATGGCATATGCATGTTTATGGTGTGAGCTTTGTTAATGTTGGGGACTGTTCGGTGTTTAGATCATTGTATATGCATGTTTATGGTGTGAGCTTGTTAATGTTGGGTTGTTACGTGTTTATATCGTGGTATATGCATGTTTATGGTGTGATGATGTTAGTGTGGAGGTTATGTTGTGTTTAGATGATTGTATATGCATGTTTAGGTTGTGAGCCTATTAATGTTGGGGTTGTTACGTGTTTATAGCATGATATATGCATGTTTATGGTGTTATGCTATTCATGTGGGGGTTGTGCTGTGTTTAGATGATTGTAGTTGATTGTATATGCATGTTTAGGGTGTGAGCCTGTTAATGTTAGGGTTGGTCTGTGTTTATATCATGGTATATGCATGTTTATAATGTGATCTTTGTTAATGTGGGGTTGTGTCGTGTTTAGATCATTGTATATGCATGTTTAGGGTGTGAGCTTGTTAATGTTATGGCTTGTTATGTGTTTATATCATGGTATCTGCATGTTTATGGTGTGAGCTTGTTAATGTTGGGGTTGTTTTGTGTTTCGATCATTGTATATGCATGTTTATGGTGTGAGCTTTGTTAATGTTAGGGTTGTTTAGTGATTAGATCATTGTATATGCATGTTTATGGTGTGAGCTTTGTTAATGTTGGACATTGTTTTGTGTTTAGATCATTGTATATGCATGTTTATGGTGTGAGGTTGTTAATGTTGGGTTGTTACGTGTTTATATCATGGTATATGCATGTTTATGGTGTGATCTTTGTTAATGTGGGGGTTGTCTTTGTGTTTAGATGATTGTATATGCATGTTTAGGGTGTGATCCTGTTAATGTTGGGGCTGTTATGTGTTTATATCATGGTATATGCATGTTTATGGTGTGATGTTTTTAATGTGGGGGTTGTGCTATGTTTAGATGATTGTATATCCATGTTTAGGTTGTGAGCTTCGTTAATGTTGGGGTTGTTATGTGCTTATATCATGGTATATGCATGTTTATGGTGTGATCTTTGTTAATGTGGGGGGTTGTGTTGTGTTTAGAGCATTGTATATGCATGTTTAGGGTGTGAGCCTGATAATGTTGGGCCTGTTCTATGTTTATATCATGGTATATGCATGTTTATGGTGTGAGCCTGTTAATGTTGGGATTGTTCTGTGTTTAGATCATTGTATATGCGTGTTTATGGTGTGAGCCTGTTAATGTTGGGTTGTTCTATGTTTATATCATGGTATATGCATGTTTATGGTGTGATGATGTTAATGTAGGGGTTATGTTGCGTTTAGATGATTGTATATGCATGTTTTGGTTGTGAGCTTTGTTAATGTTGGGGTTGTTCGTGTTTATATCATGGTATATGCATGTTTATGGTGTTATGCTATTCATGTGGGGGTTGTGCTGTGTTTAGATGATTGTAGTTGATTGTATATGCATGTTTAGGGTGTGAGCCTGTGAATGTTGGGGTTGTTCTGTGTTTATATCATGGTATATGCATGTTTATAATGTGATGTTGTTAATGTGGGGTTGTGTCGTGTTTAGATCATTGTATATGCATGCTTAGGGTGTGAGCCTGTTAATGTTGGCGCTGTTATGTGTTTATATCATGGTATCTGCATGTTTATGGTGTGAGCTTGTTAATGTTGGGGTTGTTCTGTGTTTAGATCATTGTATATGCATGTTTATGGTGTGAGCCTGTTAATGTTAGGGTTGTTTAGTGTTTAGATCATTGTATATGCATGTTTATGGTGTGAGCCTGTTAATGTTGGGGTTGTTACGTGTTTAGATCATTGTATATGCATGTTTATGGTGTGAGGTTGTTAATGTTGGGCCGTTACGTGTTTATATCATGGTATATGCATGTTTATGGTGTGATCTTTGTTAATGTGGGGGTTGTCTTTGTGTTTAGATGATTGTATATGCATGTTTAGGGTGTGAGCCTGTTAATGTTGGGGCTGTTTTGTGTTTATATCATGGTATATGCATGTTTGTGGTGTTATGCTATTAATGTGGGGGTTGTGCTTTGTTTAGATGATTGTATATGCATGTTTAGGGTGTGAGCCTGTTAATGTTGGGGTTGTTATGTGTTTATCATGGTATATGCATATTTATAGTGTGATGTTATTAATGTGGGGGGTTGTGTTGTGTTTAGATCATTGTATGTGCATGTTTAGGGTGTGAGCTTTGTTAATGTTGGGGTTGTTACGTGTTTATATCATGGTATATGCATGTTTATGGTGTGAGCCTGTTAAGGTTGGGCTGTTACGTGTTTAGATCATTGTGTATGCATGTTTATGGTGTGAGCATGTTAATGTTGGGCTGTTATCATGGTATATGCATGTTTATGGTATGAGCTGTTGATGTGGAGGTTGTGTTGTGTTTAGATGATTGTATATGCATGTTTAGGGTGTGAGCCTATTAATGTTGGGGTTGTTTCGTGTTTATATCATGGTATATGCGTGTTTATGGTGTGATGCTATTAATGTGAGGGTTGTCTTTGTGTTTAGATGATTCTATATGCATGTTTAGGGTGTGAGCTTTGTTAATGTTGGGCTGTTTTTTGTTTATATCATGGTATGTGCATGTTTGTGGTGTTATGCTATTAATGTGGGGGGTTGTCTTTGTGTTTAGATGATTGTATATGCATGTTTAGGGTGTGAGTACGTTAATGTTGGGGTTGTTATGTGTTTATATCATGGTATATGCATATTTATGGTGTGATGTTGTTAATGTGGGGGGTTGTGTTGTGTTTAGTATGTGCATGTTTAGGGTGTGAGCCTGTTAATGTTGGAGTTGTTTCGTGTTTATATCATGGTATATGCATGTTTATGGTGTGAGCTTTGTTAATGTTGGGTTGTTACGTGTTTAGATCATTGTATATGCATGTTTATGGTGTGAGCATGTTAACGTTGGGTTGTTCTGTGTTAAGATCATTGTATATGCATGTTTATGGTGTGAGCCTGTTAATGTTAGGCTGTTCTTTGTTTATATCATGGTATATGCATGTTTATGGTGTGGTGTTGTTAACGTGGAGGTTGTGCTGTGTTTAGATGATTGTATATGCATGTTTAGGGTGTGAGCCTATTAATGTTGGGGTTGTTCTGTGTTTATATCATGGTATATGCATGTTTATGGTGTGATGCTGTTAATGTGGGGGTTGTGCTATATTTAGATGATTGTATATGCATGTTTAGGGTGTGATCCTGTTAATGTTGGGGCCGTTATGTGTTTATATCATGGTATATGCATGTTTATGGTGTGATGTTTTTAATGTGGGGGTTGTCTTTGTGTTTAGATGATTGTATATCCATGTTTAGGTTGTGAGCCTGTTAATGTTGGGGTTGTTATGTGTTTATATCATGGTATATGCATGTTTATGGTGTGATACTTTGTTAATGTGGGGGTTGTGCTATATTTAGATGATTATATATGCATGTTTAGGGTGTGATCCTGTTAATGTTGGGGCTGTTATGTGTTTATATCATGGTATATGCATGTTTATGGTGTGATGTTTTTAATGTGGGGGGTTGTCTTTGTGTTTAGATGATTGTATATCCATGTTTAGGTTGTGAGCTCTGTTAATGTTGGGGTTGTTATGTGTTTATATCATGGTATATGCATGTTTATGGTGTGATCTTTGTTAATGTGGGGGTTGTGTTGTGTTTAGATCATTGTATATGCATGTTTAGGGTGTGAGCCTGATAATGTTGGGCCTGTTCTATGTTTATATCATGGCATATGCATGTTTATGGTGTGAGCCTGTTAATGTTGGGACTGTTCAGTGTTTAGATCATTGTATATGCATGTTTATGGTGTGAGCCCTGTTAATGTTGGGTTGTTTCGTGTTTATATCGTGGTATATGCATGTTTATGGTGTGATGATGTTAGTGTGGGGGTTGTGTTGTGTTTAGATGATTGTATATGCATGTTTAGGTTGTGAGCCTATTAATGTTGGGGTTGTTACGTGTTTATAGCATGGTATATGCATGTTTATGGTGTTATGCTATTCATGTGGGGGGTTGTCTTGTGTTTAGATGATTGTAGTTGATTGTATATGCATGATTAGGGTGTGAGCCTGTTAATGTTGGGGTTGGTCTGTGTTTATATCATGGTATATGCATGTTTAAAATGTGATCTTTGTTAATGTGGGGTTGTGTCGTGTTTAGATCATTGTATTTGCATGTTTAGGGTGTGAGCCTGTTAATGTTGGGGCTGTTATGTGTTTATATCATGGTATCTGCATGTTTATGGTGTAAGCTTGTTAATGTTGGGGTTGTTACGTGTTTAGATCATTGTATATGCATGTTTATGGTGTGAGCTTTGTTAATGTTAGGGTTGTTTAGTGTTTAGATCATTGTATATGCATGTTTATGGTGTGAGCCTTGTTAATGTAGGGGCTGTTACGTGTTTAGATCATTGTATATGCATGTTTATGGTGTGAGGTTGTTAATGTTGGGTTGTTACGTGTTTATATCATGGTATATGCATGTTTATGGTGTGATCTTTGTTAATGTGGGGGTTGTCTTTGTGTTTAGATGATTGTATATGCATGTTTAGGGTGTGATCCTGTTAATGTTGGGGTACGTTATGTGTTTATATCATGGTATATGCATGTTTATGGTGTGATGTTTTTAAAGTGGGGGTTGTGCTATGTTTAGATGATTGTATATCCATGTTTAGGTTGTGAGCTTGTTAATGTTGGGGTTGTTATGTGTTTATATCATGGTATATGCATGTTTATGGTGTGATCTTTGTTAATGTGGGGGGTTGTGTTGTGTTTAGATCATTGTATATGCATGTTTAGGGTGTGAGCCCGTTAATGTTGGGCTCTGTTCTATGTTTATATCATGGTATATGCATGTTTATGGTGTGAGCTTTATTAATGTTGGGACCTGTTACGTGTTTAGATCATTGTATATGCGTGTTTATGGTGTGAGCTCGTTAATGTTGGGTTGTTACGTGTTTATATCATAGTATATGCATGTTTATGGTGTGATGATGTTAATGTGGGGGTTATGTTGTGTTTAGATGATTGTATATGCATGTTTTGGTTATGAGCCTGTTAATGTTGGGGTTGTTACGTGTTTATATCATGGTATATGCATGTTTATGGTGTTATGCTACTCATGTGGGGGTTGTGCTGTGTTTAGATGATTGTAGTTGATTGTATATGCATGTTTAGGGTGTGAGCTTGTGAATGTTGGGGTTGTTACGTGTTTATATCATGGTATATGCATGTTTATAATGTGATCTTTGTTAATGTGGGGTTGTGTCGTGTTTAGATCATTGTATATGCATGCTTAGGGTGTGAGCCTGTTAATGTTGGCGCTGTTATGTGTTTATATCATGGTATCTGCATGTTTATGGTGTGAGCTTGTTAATGTTGGGGTTGTTCTGTGTTTAGATCATTGTATATGCATGTTTATGGTGTGAGCCTGTTAATGTTAGGGTTGTTTAGTGTTTAGATCATTGTATATGCATGTTTATGGTGTGAGCCTGTTAATGTTGGGGTTGTTCTGTGTTTAGATCATTGTATATGCATGTTTATGGTGTGAGGTTGTTAATGTTGGGCATTACGTGTTTATATCATGGTATATGCATGTTTATGGTGTGATCTTTGTTAATGTGGGGGGGGTTGTCTTTGTGTTTAGATGATTGTATATGCATGTTTAGGGTGTGAGCCTGTTAATGTTGGGGTTGTTATGTGTTTATATCATGGTATATGCATGTTTATGGTGTGATGTTATTAATGTGGGGGGTTGTCTTTGTGTTTAGATGGTTCGTATATCCATGTTTAGGGTGTGAGCTTTGTTAATGTTGGGGTTGTTATGTGTTTATATCATGGTATATGCATGTTTATGGTGTGATGATGTTAATGTGGGGGTTGTGCTGTGTTTAGATGATTGTATATGCATGTTTAGGGTGTGAGCCTGTTAATGTTGGGGCTGTTATGTGTTTATATCATGGTATATGCATGTTTATGGTGTGATGTTATTAATGTGGGGGTTGTGCTGTGTTTAGATGATTGTATATCCATGTTTAGGGTGTGAGCCTGTTAATGTTGGGGTTGTTATGTGTTTATATCATGGTATATGCATGTTTATGGTGTGATGTTGTTAATGTGGGGGTTGTGTTGTGTTTAGATCATTGTATATGCATGTTTAGGGTGTGAGCCTGTTAATGTTGGACCTGTTCTATGTTTATATCATGGTATATGCATGTTTATGGTGTGAGCCTGTTAATGTTGGGACTGTTCAGTGTTTAGATCATTGTATATGCATGTTTATGGTGTGAGCCTGTTAATGTTGGGTTGTTCTGTGTTTATATCATGGTATATGCATGTTTATGGTGTGATGATGTTAATGTGGGGGTTATGCTGTGTTTAGATGATTGTATAGGCATGTTTAGGGTGTGAGCCTGTTAATGTTGGGGTTGTTCTGTGTTTATATTATGGTTTATGCATGTTTATGGTGTTATGCTATTCATGTGGGGGTTGTGCTGTGTTTAGATGATTGTAGTTGATTGTATATGCATGTTTAGGGTGTGAGCCTGTTAATGTTGGGGTTGTTCTGTGTTTATGTCATGGTATATGCATGTTTATAATGTGATGCTGTTAATGTGGGGGTTATGTCGTGTTTAGATCATTGTATATGCATGTTTAGGGTGTGAGCCTGTTAATGTTGGGGCTGTTATGTGTTTATATCATGGTATCTGCATGTTTATGGTGTGAGCCTGTTAATGTTGGGGCTGTTTTGTGTTTAGATCATTGTATATGCATGTTTATGGTGTGAGCCTGTTAATGTTGGGGTTGTTTAGTGTTTAGATCATTGTATATGCATGTTTATGGTGTGAGCCTGTTAATGTTGGGGTTTATCTGTGTTTAGATCATTGTATATGCATGTTTATTGCGTGAGGCTGTTAATGTTGGGTTGTTCTGTGTTTATATCATGGTATATGCATGTTTATGGTGTGATGCTGTTAATGTGGGGGTTGTGCTGTGTTTAGATGATTGTATATGCATGTTTAGGGTGTGAGCCTGCTAATGTTGGGGCTGTTATGTGTTTATATCATGGTATATGCATGTTTATGGTGTGATGTTATTAATGTGGGGGTTGTCTTTGTGTTTAGATGATTTGTATATCCATGTTTAGGGTGTGAGCTTCGTTAATGTTGGGGTTGTTATGTGTTTATATCATGGTATATGCATGTTTATGGTGTTATCTTTGTTAATGTGGGGGGTTGTGTTGTGTTTAGATCATTGTATATGCATGTTTACGATGTGAGCTTCGTTAATGTTGGGGGTCGTTTCGTGTTTATATCAGGGTGTAAGACTGTTAATGTTGGGACTGTTCTGTGTTTAGATCATTGTATATGCATGTTTATGGTGTGAGCCTGTTAATGTTGGGCTGTTCTGTGTTTATATCATGGTATATGCATGTTTATGGTGTGATGATGTTAATGTGGGGGTTATGCTGTGTTTAGATGATTGTATATGCATGTTTAGGGTGTGAGCCTGTTAATGTTGGGGTTGTTCTGTGTTTATATCATGGTATATGCATGTTTATGGTGTTATGCTATTAATGTGGGGGTTGTGCTGTGTTTAGATGGTTGTATATGCATGTTTAGGGTGTGAGCCTGTTAATGTTGGGGTTGTTATGTGTTTACATCATGGTATATGCATGTTTATGGTGTGATGCTGTTAATGTGGGGGCTGTTCTGTGTTTAGATCATTGTATATGCATGTTTATGGTGTGACCCTATTAATGTTGGGTTGTTCTGTGTTCTTATCATGGAATATGCATGTTTATGGTGTGATCTTTGTTAATGTGGGCCGTGTTGTGTTTAGATGATTGTATATGCATGTTTAGGGTGTGAGCCTGTTAATGTTGGGGTTGTTCTGTGTTTATATCATGGTATATTCATGTTTATGGTGTGATGCTGTGTTTAGATCATGGTATATGCATGGTTCAAGCTCTTCTTCTCGACTGAATTGAGGAAACTGTGGTGCACAATTAAATCAATTCAGTCGGGAAGTAGAGGCTTGAAATTTGGTTGTTTGCATGTTTTTGTAAGGTTTTGTCCTCAATGATGTAAAAATTGTACATTCTTTACACAAATTTCTTATTTAGCCTAGCTTGTATGCCACCCAGATTACCTGTTGATTACAGTTGTAGACGCTAACATTAGGGGGAATTAACATTGTGGGAAGAGTCTTGTTGTATGATTGATAACACTGACCTGAGAGGTTTAATATCCTCAATGATGAATGAGGTCACACCTGATTTGTAATTTGTACAAGGCCTTACTTGTTAACCCCCCGATTGTCACTCATGTATGAAATTGTTATTCTGTTTTGGAGGCTACTTGATTTGTCATTTATGTTCTTTATATGGGTGATTGGGGACTTCTTGAGAGGACAACCCTATTGATGATGTTGTTTTTAAATAGTTCCCTTTCAATGTATCACCAATAGGAAACCAAATGATGATTTTGTTTTCAAAAAGTATTGCATTCATATTTACATGTACAAAATATGTTCCCTTTACAAAATGCTTTCTTTACAAAAAATTCCCTGACCAAACCTTAAGTATACTATCCCTCCTGCCATCTTGTTGCTTGGTTGGTTCTGTGTTCATTCATATGTGGTGTGCCTTCCTTCTACTGTTCCTCTGGTCCAAGGACTATTCCAACCCACATAGGGTCTGCCCCATATACTGTGTTTTGATTGAGGAATGCCATTGTGTCATTTAACAACTCATCAGCAACTTCCACAAAAGTTGGTAAATGACCAAGGCTTTCCATCTTTCTCTTGCCTCTGTGGGGGTTTTTGTAATTATTCTCCCCCTTGACCTTCAATATTTCAGCCATGACATACATTAGATGCAACTAGGGATGGCAATCCAGTCCGGATCCGACCCTGGTATGATCTGCTCCGAAGCAAAAAATCCGAACCGACTCCGAGAAAAATAAAATCCGCATCCGACTCCGTTTAAAAAGTCCGACTCCGAGTCGGAGTAGGGTCGGAGTCGGATCTCATAAAAAATCTGACTCATCCGATCCGACTTCGACGGATGTCGGACTCCGACTCTGACATCGACTCCAACTCCGACTTTGAGGCAATTAGTCATATTTTTTTTTATATTAATGTATTACGTATGTATACTCTAACTTTGATTTTAACTTTCAAGGCAATTGGTCTTATTTTATATTTATATTATTTTATGTATGATATCTAAAATGTATATGGCAAAACATATATATAGCCATTAGCCAGACACTATACACATATCATGTCATGTCATATATAATAATTAATTTTAGTTAATTATATACTGTATTTTGGAAGATTTTTAACTATCATTTGAAATATATACAAGTTTTTTTATATAATATAAAACCATGCCAAAAAAAATTCGGAGTCGGATATTCGGATTTTAAGTCGGATCGAAGTCGGATGTCAGAGTCGGGTCGGATGTTCGGATTTTAAGTCGGATCGGAGTCGGATGTCGCAGTCGAAGTCAAATTTAAAATCCGACTTCTTGTAGGGTCGGAGTCGGATTATGCGTAATCCGGTCCAAGTCCGACCCGTTGCCATTCCTAGATGCAACCAAGTGTAGTTTATCAACTTGGGATCATAACTGTTATATGCATCCACCACACTTTGAACCAACTCACCAACTGTTTCCGGGAATGCTTGGTGTTGTATAGATTGAATGGCAGCAAAAAACCCTAAGTCTAGCATGTTGAGATCTGGGGACTGAGCTGGCTGTTGGATTAGGTGTATGTCCAACCCATCCTGTTTTGATGCTTCTAACTATAGTGGATCATTTAGTGCTATGTGTGGTCTTGCATTATCCTGTTGTATCCATATTGTTTTGCAACCAAAAGATGGCCACTTAGCCCTTATTGCTGGCAACAGTGTGTTGATTAACATGTCCTTGATAGTTTCCATGGTGATACTTTGTTTTGCTTTTAATTCTAAAGTTCCCCTTTCTCTGTGTTGCTTCTTCTTTGCGCTGCCACTTCATCAATGAATGGGTATATTCCAATTTTACCATCATAAATACACAGGCCGTTGTCATCAAAAATTGGTCTTGAAATACCCCCCCATAAACATGATCTTTGTTGTGAAGTGCTTTGACTGACATGCTCTGTATGGATCTTCCTATTCTGACAACAAATAGAACCTCTGTGTTATCCTACTCGTGAAAAACCATTTTTCATCTATATGTATCATGTTATAAAGCATGTCAAATCTTGGTTTTTCTCTTACTGTTCTTGGGATTATGTGTGAGAGAACAAACTTTAGTCTGTCTGTTTTGTGTTTATCAGTCAGTTTAGGTTTGATGGAGTTTGTGTGGCATCTCAAAATACCCCTCTTTATCAACCTATAAACTGTTAATGGGCTAACACCCAAAGCTGTAGCAAAGGACCTGATTGTGGTCCTTTGCTTCAGTGGAGTTTGTCTAAGTTCTTCATCCCCCTTGATGATAAACTTCCTCCACTAGTGGAAAAAACCTCTTGTGCTACTTGTCAAGTGCTCCGGTTGTTTCACAAACGTAGCACTTGTGAGTTTCCTTAATATTTTAATAAAAAAATTTTCATAAATGCTCCGTTTGAACGGAGCACATGTCCTGTCTTTTTTTTTTATATATATATTTTCTGCCGCTCCATCCTATCTACAGTTCTCGATTCTAATTGCCCCCTGCTCCCTCATTTTCTCTCGCCTCTCTGTTCTCGCTCTCTCCCTTTCCATGAAACCGCTTATCTTTCTCTCTTCACTCTCGATCTTTCTCATCTCCCCTCTCTCACTCTCGCTGCTTTCTCGGTTACTGGGCTCACTCTCGCTCCTCTCCTACGATGTCCGACCTGCTGTTGGGCTTATTCTCACCAAATTTTTTGCCGATGTTCGAGCTCGACTCCAGCACCTTGACTATAATGATAAGTTTCACTATATTTCGCACTCACTTTAGATCTGATGTTTCGATCCTCCCCCCCACCCCCAAAATTCTCTATATTGCTGTCTGTGAATTATGAGCTATTTCTATCTCTAAAATCTAGGGTTTAGTTCAATAAACAGGCCTCGAAGATTGGATTTGGGTTTCTCTCTCCTCAAGGGTACTCGTCGACTAGATGTCGCTGTTCTGGTGCTCCTACTCTCGACGCCACTCCCGTTGTTCGAGGAGAAGATTGGGTTTGATGTCTATATCGATGAAGTTCCTTGACCTTAAAGAGGCTAAATAATTAATTGAGGGTTGTCCTAAGGAATTGAAGGAAGGGGTTTCTTATTGTTGAAATATGCATCCAGTCTTTCTCTCTGGTACTCTTTCTTTAAACTAGCTACTTCTAGGCGTTTGTTCATGTGACATTTATTTTTCTATGTTGATAATTCGGAATTTTTGTATTTTTTTTCTTGCTTGGATATTGAATTTCAGAATTGCTGCTATTAGGTTACTTCTTTATATTCTTTTGTACTGATTTATTTTGATTGTTTATGGGAGACAATAGATTGCAAGTTTGACAGGTTTATTCCAAAACCATTGAAGAGGAGGCTTACACCTTTGCTTCTGCTTCCACCAATGATGAAGGAATCGAGATTCTTCAGGTTTATTCTAAAGAAATCAGCAAGTGGATGCTCGATGCATTCAAATTAAGGCCTCCCACCGTGGTCTCTCTTACTCCCGATCTCGATCATGCTACTCGTTGCAACAAGTGACGATGTTTCTTCTTCCGTTGATAATCCATCTTCTTGCTTGTTGATTATGAAATATACGGTTCCTTTGTTGATCTCTTGTTCACCTAGATTGATTCGGATTAGGACTTTGGTCCTCTAGGTTGTTATATATTCGTTTTGAGGAATTGAAAGAGAACACGACTTGATTGAAACTTAACATGACAACTGTATATCACTTTGGTTCTCTAGTGTCCAGACATGATAATGCACCTCCTTCAATCTATTAAGTAATCCAGATACTTGGTTTATATTTTTTGTTGCTATTAACTTAAGTCTTTCTTGGTCTCTCTAGAATCAAAAGGGATTATTTATTATTTAGTTGCACAAGTTATTTTCATATTATAGAGGTGCTTATTTCTTTTTATGAATTAATGAAGTATGATTTTAGAAGTATCAGGTGAAGATAAAGGCAGTTTATTCTATTCATTCTATATGCTCTGTGTTTTCTGATTAGGCTGATGCACATATTAGTTTCTAAAATATATTCCTGTTAATGTGTGTATACTTACGATAAAAAAACCATCTCTATTTAAAATGTATGATTCTCTTTGGCAAAAAAGAAATGAGGGCCTTAGGTCCTCGACATGAGGAATTAATTTCAGTGTGCTTGTTCAAACTCTTACAGATTGTTATTGTTGTTTTTAATTTTTTTATGTGTTTATGCTCAATTTGGGCGATATTCCCAAAATCTAGGGTTCCCTTATCCTGTCGCATTGCACGCGAATCCGCCTATTCATCGATCTAATTAATCCATGTGTTCATCCTGCAATTTTCTGGTGATCCTGAATGCATTTCTTCTATTTGTTAGTTAACTATGATCCTGTACTCATTGAAATGGAACTACTCTCTATCTTTTGTAGTTTTGAGTTTGGTCTGAGAGTAACTTTGGGTCCTGGAGGAGATTTGATGCTGACATCACGAATTAGAAACACTGATTCAAAGCCGTTCGACTTTACATTTGCTTATCACACCTGTTTCTCTGTTTCAGATATCAGGTATTATAACATTGTGCTAATAGTTTAGTTTCTGGTTTTCCCCATTTTTATCATTAGAATTTGGATGGTGCCTCTTATGTTCTATTTTATCGTCTCTTCCCTATGGTTGAAAACTTGAAATTATGATATGGTAATCTGGTGAGGAGAGAGCTGCTACACTTTTTTTTTCCTTGTCCACCTTTATTGGCAAAAACTTTCATTTCTTGAGAAGCTTTACCTTGTCAGTTTTGCCTCCAGAAGTTGGTCTACTCAAACCTGAAAGTTTTTAGAGTTCATGTTAGCGCATTAGTTTCTGTTCCAGGCAAGACTTATATATATGTTCTGTAAAATAATTTTCATTAAGTGGAATGATCTTGTGTAACAACTAAAGAGTGCAAGAGCGGTTAGATAGTTTGATTTTCTCTATTTTTTACTCATTATACTAATTTTTGGCAAGCAGTGGAATTCAGGCAGTGTATCGGACATGTGGAGCTTTCACCGGAACATTACAAGCTGATACGCCCACTACAAGATTTCAGGTTGTTTCTCTTCTGAATTCTGATCAGTATCTATTACCCGTCAGACGAAACCCTTTCATTCTCTTGGTAGAAGATCAGAAAGTTAAATTTTTTTGCAAGAGACCTAATGTAGTTTCTAGTTCATGGCTGAAAGCTGCTATCAGTTGTTAGGATCATTTGTGTGACTAAATTATGCATATGCAGTTGCTATGATGTTTAATATGCTCATTTAGCTTTTTTTCATTGCTAAATAGTATAGGATGCTCATTTGTGAAGTAGGACGCTCAATGCTTAATTGCTTATCAAGTAGTGTAATCTAAATTATTATATCTCATTTCCGTTTTGCTCCTTCTCTTTGATAACCATGATATATTGCCAACTTGACCACAATATTTAAATGATTGGTTATTAGCTAAGTGATGAGCCTATGACAGAACATATATAAAGTGTTCAATTAGGAAATAAATTACAAAAGGTAATATGTTCACTGCACTTATTTTGGGATATTTGTGCCTTTTACATGCTATTCACACCCAATTTCCTTTTACATGCAATAATATGCCGGCCGATTGTTATGTCCGCTGCCGCCGTTGCGTGTTGCCAGTATCGCTTTGTGTCTTTGTCGCCGCCGAGTGTTGCATGTTTGGTGCCGCCGATGACTGTTGCATGTTTGTCGCCTTACAAAAGCAAGAATACTTTGTCGAAGGGAGTTGGTAGTATTAAAGCCTCAAAGGTGCTTACCTGAGTTTAATATTGTTTTAAAACAAATGAAATTTTAATTTTGGGGGGTTGGAGGAATTGGGTTAGAGACCACGGGCTTACTTATGCTTGGATGCTGCCTTTGTTGGTTCTTTCTGTGAAATAGATATGAAAATTGAGATCTTGTGTATTTACCAATGCTGGTTCATTCTTCCTGTCATGAATTTAATAACTCAATAATATATTGGTCATGGTTATTTATGTAATGCCATGAAGGTACCCAGTAGCTAGTGAATATTATTGTTGTAGTATGCTATTGGGCCGCCGCTAACACGCATGCTTGGTCGTAGCGGCGTTTTTTTTTATATATAGATAGTCAAGTGCTCCGGTTGTTAAGAAAAAACCGGAGCACTTGTGAATCAAGTGCTCCGGTTTTTTCTTAACAACCGGAGCACTTAACTTATTTTGAGCATATAAAATTCACAAGTGCTCCGATTTTTCTAACAACCGGAGCACTTGTGAATTTTAGTGCTCCGGTTGAGAACCGGAGCATTTGAGAAATGCTCAAGTGCTCGTATGACGTCTGCTACGGGTCAAATACGGAGCACTTGTACGGTTTTTAACCGGAGCACTTGATGTTTTTTCCACTAGCCACAGTTGTCAGCCTTTTTGCTTGCAACATTGACCTCTGCCCCACTTAATTTATGTTGCTTAGCTATTTTCCAAAATCTGAACACTGTTATTCTACTAATTGCATACTTAAGTGCAACACTCTTGACACAACCTCTTGGTAAAGAAAGGTCAGGTCCTGCTTGTGTGAATAACTCAATAATGACCTCTCTTCTGATATTGTTTGCTACATTAGGTTTTTTACCTAAGTTGCAATTAGTTTCATTAACAGTATTTCACTAGTGGAAAAAACATCAAGTGCTCCGGTTAAAAATCATACAAGTGCTCCGTATTTGACCCGTAGCAGACGCCATACGAGCACTTAAGTATTTATCAAGTGCTCCGGTTGTCTTAAAAACCGGAGCACTTGTAAATTTTATATGCTCAAATTACGTCAAGTGCTCCGGTTATTAAGAGAAAATCGGAGCACTTGTGATTCGAGTGCTCCGGTTTTTTGCTAACAACCGGAGCACTTGACGTAACTTTTTTAATAAGAAAAAAATTGATGCTGTTGCATACAGCAACAACAAGCCTGGCACGACTATACAAGTCACTGTACCAGTCTAACCTTTATGTAGATAGCTTTAATTTTATCCCTTTTATTACTTTAGCTTTAGAACTTCAACACTGAAGTTGCAGATCAAAAGATCAAGGAAGATGAACAGGATCATTTGAGAGCTAGAAATTGCAATTAATTTCAAAAGCATTTGCTGCTAGTAGCCTTATTTCGATTATTGATTCAGTTACATGACAGCTAGGGAGCATGTCTCGAATTATAGCATATGGTCATGGGTAAGAACACAAAAACACAAATAGATGAACACAAAAACACAAATAGATATGTGAAAGAACAATCAATACTGATAAGGACGAGAGATGGAAAACTAAAGCAGGACAAGAACAAAGTGTTATATCAGGATTCAGGAACTACATGAGTGAAACCACAAATTAAAAACAAGAGATCATGCCATATACAAGCCAATAAGTCATATTTTACTAGTTATGACACTAGTAGTCAAATCTTCTGTTCCGCTGCTTGCCAATCCAATAATTACTTTCCAGTCCCTTCAGGAGGTTTACTAAAGCATGACATACCAGCAACACAATTCCTTCAGTGGTTTGACATTCTTCGTCTTATAGAGTGCAGCTTCAATTTCATAAAGAAAAGTTCAAACAAAAAAGAGAGAACATACTTAAACAAAAGAAAACATTAATATGAGAAAAACTTGCTGAGCGAACCACTAGTATTATTTTCAAAAAAACAAAGCATTTGATACCAGGGGAAACAATTAATCCTATATAAGGTTACGAGGACATCAAGCTTAAGAATACAGAACCATGTAAGCACAACTGAAGCAGCAAAAGAAAATGTTCATAAGCTAAGTGGAACCAGAAATAAGAGCAGTTAACTTCCTCACCTCACGTCTTCCAAGATGTTCAAGTGGATAAGACCCATGTAGACGCAACAGTTTGAACTGCAAGCAGCAATTAAAGAGATTTAATCAGGCCATTCTCATGAAAGGCATATTACACAGTTTCCCCCCATTTACATCCACAATATCTAACCAGCCAAGTGCTAACGCTGACGACAAACAGTCCCAGTAATTTAGATCATCCTCAATTGCCTGCATAAGCAAAGTTTCCGATACACAACTTGCCAAACTCCGAGGTAGTTTAATCATCTAACTTTGCCTCTACCGAAATGGAACTCGTGCAAAATCAAAGAACTTGGTAATGCCAAGTTGAAAGCTCGTCATCTCAAATATTTGATTCTATTTCGTATTTGAAAGGCGTTAAGGAGGAACATATAAGCATAGGACAGTTACCTCTGAGTGCGTAAGATAATGTTGCAAATCCACAAGTTTCGAGTACATAGTAGAATCACTTTCTGAGAATAGGCTATCGTAATCCTGATAGAATGAAACAGATAACAAGACACCAGAATTCATACAGCACACTAATTGCAGGTACAAGTATAATTCACAAAACCTTAGATAAGAATGCTAAATGAAGATCTTTACAGCTAGCCAATCAACTAGACGTTCGGGAAGCCAAGATTGAGACTGTTTGTCTGCATAGAAAAGTTCTAGTAGCTCCCGTGCAGCCTTTAAAGTGGTTCGTTCCTCATCTACCTAAGCAATCAAGAGTATAAGAGAGCACACATTCATTAAGAGGAGGACATTATTGAAGACAAAACAATTGGATATGCAGATCAAAATAGAATTGTTGTCAGAATTTTATTAGAACCATCACTTCCTGTAATTTTGAACCATCTGCACCATAATTAGCATAAACTTCAAGAGTCACCAACTAAAACACGTGTATCGGGGACAATATGTAGTGTTGTAACTAGATTAGAAACTTCAAAGTTTGAAATTACTCCTTCCCATGAGATAATACTTGTGAAAAACAATTACTTTGGGTATTCATAACAATATTAAGAAAAATCTACAAAACTATACAAATCAACCCACTTTCCAGGTGCAAATATAGAAAGAAAACGACATATTATTGCATGTAAAAGAAACTGAGAGGTGTGAATCATATGGTGATAACACATAGCATGTAAAAGGCACAAATATCCCAAATTAAGTGCAGTGAACATATTACCTTCTGTAATTCATTTCATGTGCAATAACATGAAAGAATACATGGTATGATTGAGTTTGCAGTGCCCTAGTTCATGTACAATAACAACAACAATCTCCTTATCATTCTTGCACTGCAAAACCATCAGTTATTCATCTGCCAGCGGGGCCAAAATGGTAATACTTGGGGTGCAAAAATTATAATCAAGCATCTGGACTGAGAAGTGAGAACCATTAAAGGCATGAACTCCAGAGCATGCAAAAGAAGGCATGAAGAACAAAGAGGATGCTTTTGGTCACATCATATATTATAGATACAAATGCGATGATCATGAATTGAGAACTCCCCTAGCATGCATAGGATACAGGAGAAGAATAACTCTTTCTTATCACTTATTTTAAGAGCATCACTTACAATCTACCTCACTACCTCAACATATAATACACATAGAGAAAACAACCATGTCCAAGAAACAGAGTTTTAGAGACACTATAAAGCAAAAAATCAAGCACATTGGAGACATGATGAACAACTACCATTTTTGTCTTTCTTGATAGCATATCCAACCATGCTCCAGGAACCTCATCCTTCGTCAAACTGACAAATTTCAACTGGGCACCGGTTTTCTGAGCCACCAATTGCCAAGGAACAATAGCACTGTGGTCATGTGGTGTTCAGCAACAGTGAGGAAAACACTCTATCATGCGGCGGACGGGCCTGCCAGGCCGAGACCTTCGGATACTTGAACCGCTTCTTTCATACCCGTCAACTGTTTTGGGGAGAGAGAGAGCAATCGTCATAAATTTGGAGCATATAAAGGCAATAATCACTGCCCAAGAAGTTTTTTTGCTCAATTCTAAAGATCCTTCTGTTACCCCTTTTGTTGAGGAACTTCAAAGAAGGTTGCTGCGTCTTCATCAAGCTACCAAGATTCAGGTTTTCTTTTTGGCTTTATTTTGTAATCATTGTTTGTTTCAATTTTGAGTTTTTTTTATTAATCTAATTTTGAATATGGGATATGGGGTGTTATTTAATGATACAAATTTATTTTAGTATAGCATAAAGAAAGGACTTCATCATTTTGAGGTATATAGTTATTCTACTAGCAGAATTAGAATAAATAACATTTATTTGTTGTAAAGATTGAGATTCTGAGTACATTAGCTGGGTGTATACTTGATAGACTTTTCAATTACGGTTACAGTTTCCTCCAGGGGTATGTATGGCTTTGGATGAGTGTGCATGCAAACATCCATCATACACAACTTTTTTTAAAAGGACACCAAACATACTCGACTGAAATTTGCTTCTCCACTTTTAGTTTTTGTGTAATACTTCTATTCTCTTCTGTTATGAAAATGGATTCCTAGCAATGAAATTACACATAGGGAAATTGCCAAATTATAACCCAAACTATTAAGCAGGTGCAACTAACAGCACAAAATTTATGCGAATTTCATATGTAGTCATTTTGATTTGAGGAACTTATTCCACATATAGCAAACTGATATTATTTAACAATTAAGATATTCAAACCACATATATTTAAGCAATACAACATTCATAACTGAGAAAAGCTAAAATAAAAGAACCTTCATCCAGTGATGCAAATGAATTTAGCTCATAATTCATGGAAAATGTAAACCAAATAATAAATTATCTCTCATTCATTTTACTCGCCACCAACGCTGTTAAGTCTCGAAATGTTTAGACCGATAACTGTTAGGTTTATGCTCTGCACTTTTCCCTTCTACTTCAACAAAATTTTGGAAATTCAATTCATCAAAGTTATGAAAACCCTAATTTATGAAAAATTGAAGAGATAGAATGAAATAAGAAACCTCGGAGAGAAGAGGTGTCGATTTACCAGCAGCTACGTCTTCGGCATCGTCGTCTTCTTCTTCATGAGGATATTAAAGAAAAATCCTGAAATTTAAAAGCGTAAATACGATTTAAGTGTTGAACAACATGAAAAAGTAATGAAACAAGCCCAGATCTGAAAACGAAAAAGAAGAAACAAGAACCAAAAAGAATAAACGAGAACAAGATAGAATAAACAAGTGAGAAATAATATTCATCGGCACTTTATTCACAACCAAGTATATTGTATGGGCAAGCAAAATACTATAGAGGATTCGATTTAAGAAAAAAATGCTATAGAGGAAAAACACTAAATCAACAACAAAATTAACAACAAGAACAACAAAGAAGAGCGAAGAAAGAACCTCGCCTGAACTCCTAAGAAAATTCTAACAATCAACAGAAAAAAACAAATGCAAACAATCTAGAAATTCGAGCAAAAAGGAGGCAAAATCGAAAAGCCCTAATTCGATTTCTAGGGTTCGAGTTTTCGAACAAAATAAATCAGAAAACGAAAAAAAGAAAACAAATTCGAGGAGAGATGGATTGATAGGTTGGCGGACGGAGGGGCGGCGGAGGAGTAGCAGTTGAACCGACGAATAATCGAGGAAAGAGACTGAAATTGACCTCGACAACCCAGCGTCGAAGTCGAAGTCGACGAATTATCTGGACGCAGCAAGTTCGACGGAAAGTGAACCAATTGATAGGAAGGAGGATCCATGGATGGAGGGGCGGCGGAGGAGTACTTTCACGCAGCGAGTTCGAGGGAGAAGTGAATGCGAGGGTTCTACTGAGAGAGTGTGGAATTAATTAGGAGGAAGGGAAAAGTGAGCGCTGTTAGAGAGAGCTGAGGGTCGAAATTAATATATTATTGGTTGGGAAAATTAAAGAGTCCAATTATGTGCTCGGGTTGAGTAACGGAGCACTTATTCACAAGTGCTCCGGTTGACTAGTCCAGCGGAGCACTTAATGTCAAGTGCTCCGGTTGACTATATTCAACCGGAGCACTTGTGAATTTTTTATATTAAAATTTTAACAAGTGCTTGGGTTAATTAATCAACCGGAGCACTTGACAAGTAGCACAAGGAGTTTTTTCCACTAGTGTTTCCATCTTCCATTTCAGTTTCTATGTCATCAGATTCAGAAAAATACCATACCTCAGCATCATCCTCAGGATCACCATCTTTATGCATGTAGGACTCCATAAACAAAAGCTCTTCAACATCAATGTCACCTTCCAGATTGTGTTTATATTCTTCTTGAAGTTGCAGCAGCTCCTCTTCACAAATGTCAAAAAATTCCCCCACTCCATTTGATAAAACTAACTGCTCTAAACTACCATTATCCATGGCAGCAATTTAATTATATTGATGTGTGTGCTTGTGTATGATTTTCTGAAAAAAGACCTATGTGATGTGTGTGCAAGTGAGTGTGTTCACTTGTGAATTTTTTTTTTCAAGTGTAAGTGTGTGCTGGTGTATGAACAGATGTGGAAATGATAATTTTTTTAGCCACACAAGTTGTTTATATAGAGCTGTACAGTTGAATTGGTGGGAAATGCCTCACAAGTCCCCTTTAAATGATAAAGTCAAAAATATTCAAAAAGTTTGCCAAAATTCAAATTTTGGTTCAAAAGTTATAGTTCCCTCCTTTTTTGGAGCAAAAAAACCGGGTACTTTGTTTAATTCTCACCCACGCGCAGTTGCTTAAAAGTCCTAATTACTCTATTAAAATGTGGTCCCAACTTTCTCTCTATACCCTCCTCGGTATGTGTGTACTTTCTCTATGTTTCACTTATTGTGAAACGGAGGAAGTATATTTCTGCATTGTGAGAACTAAGGTAGTTTATTTATATACATAAAGTATTTCATTAAAAAGAAACTTATTCGGCCTACGTGAATCATCAAATTGGATAAAATATATTAATGTCGTGACACTGGAAAGAAGATCAAAGTATACAATAAAACACATGTTTCATCTTAGATTACACCCTAGCCCCAAATCCAAATAATATTGGTGAATGGTCTACAAAAATAGAAGATTAATTAAGCTCTATAAGTTCTGTAAGAACGTAAACTGGTAACTAAATTGATACACTTAACTAACAACCGTGGCGTGAGAAGATCACTGCCCTAAAGTTGAATTTGATCCGCAACGACACACGGACTCACAGCAATCAACCTCCAGGGATACACGGTCTCTGCGTTTCCGGTGTTGACAGAAAAGCAGATTGAGAACGATCTTGAATATTGCCCATAAAAATGGAGGAAAAGAAAGAGAGAAGATGTAATTGTGTGATTTTGTATCTCAGCGAATCCCAGAACACTGGTATATATAAGGAGAAGAAAACCAAACGAGATCAGAATATGGTTGAAATCGTGGGAAAAACGGTCACATAATGGGAAGTTTAATGGCCGTAAATCAGGAGAGAGATTAGGGGGGAAAACGGCATTAAGAGAGAAATTAGGGGAAAAACGGTAACTTAAGACTGATAAAAACGGTCATAAAATGCTGACAGATTTCAGACCCAAAACTATAGTTAAGTTAAGTTTATTCCCCAAAGCCCATGGCCCATGGCCCTGGCCCGGTCCGGGCGGGCGGCGGCGGCGCTCGTGTAGCAGCCACACATCACCACAAATCCACTAAAAGCCTCATTGCTACTCAACTCAAAGGGTAGAGGAAGAGTAATGGTTACAAACCTTACTCTTCCCTTATATTCTTTCAATGTGGGACAAAAGGAAAAATTGACTCTTCATATTCTTTTGAAACAAACTTAGAGTTTCTACTATAAACTCCAACAATCTCCCACATGATTCAAAAGAAGAAAACAGAAAGAAACGGGGCTGAAAAAGATGATATGGGCAATAGATACTAGGTTTTGAAGTATCAATGTCTTATGGACTTGAAGTGATACTCAGTGCATACAAATATGTCTTACTGTCGTAATAGGTAGATTTCTCTTTGAACCTTTCACGAGGTTAGCAAACCATAGATGCGCACTCAACCTTTTTCAAATCAAGAAACGTTCTCGCAATTGTAATATCGGTGCCCCACAATTAACCTGGATTCTCATGAATGCTCTAGAGAGCCTAAGCCTTTTAACTCTCATAGGGGATTGGGTGTAACCCCCACATTCACATAGGTAAGTTCATCAAGTTTGTATTGTCACAAACCACCTTAAGTAAGGCTATGAACTTATTAAGAGCTATAAGCTCAACCTTACACATATAACAGTATAATGAAACAAAATACTACATCACTTTTATTAATAGGAATGGTAGTAGTATCAACAACTTGAGTTCTTTTGTGATTTCGTTTGACCCTTTGAACTTAGGAATGCCTAAGAAGGGTATCCATCACAATTCACTCCACAATAGGCTTTAAACCCATTCCTAGTGCTTACTCCAGCACCATTTTTCTACAAAGGCCTTTGGTGAGAGAATCAGCAATATTCCTCTCTAACTTTACATACTCGAGTGACAACACATTATTTTTAGGAAAAATTGACAAGAATAATCCAAATTATCAAAATAATCCCAACTATGGGTTATTTAGAATAATCCAAACTATTGGGAGTACTTTCTCAGAATAATCCAAACTTTTAATTATCCTATATATAATAGACCCAAAGGGATCGTTAAAGGCAAGAAAAATAAAAGTTTGGATTATTTTGGGAAGGTACCCAAATAGTTTGGTTATTTAACAAAGTTGGGATTATTTTTTTTTTCCTTATTTTTAACTAAATTTCTAACTATGGCATGCCTTAAGCGAATATGCCTTCTCTTTCCATTATAGGCTTGATTATTCGCTACCCCAATTGCTGCTTGCGAGTCACATCGCATAGAAATCGATGGAGCTGGCTTCCCCCACAATGGAATGTCGCAAGCAAACTCCTTATCCATTCGGCTTCTTGACACGCCAATTCTAAAGCAATAAACTCATATTCCATTGTAGATTTGGCAATACATGTGTTGCTTTGATGATTTCCATGATATAGCACCACCCAAGAAGAGTAAAAACATAACCGCTAGTATATTGAATTTCATCATTATCCGACACCCAATTGGCATCACAAAATCCTTCAAGGACACAAGGTGTCCTTTGATAATGCAGACCCCAATTCATAGTGCCTTTTAGATACTTCAACAATCTAATCAAGGCAACCCAATGCTCTCGATTAGGTCTGTGAGTATACCTGCTCAATCTACTAACCGCATAAGCTATATTAGGTCTAGTACAATTCATCAAGAACATTACACTACCAATTATTTTTGCATATTGTTCTTGGGATATACTATCACCCTTATTCTTTTTCAAATGATTACTAGAATCATATGGGGTTTTCACAGGAATGCAATCAAATTGATCAAACTTCTTTAATATTTTCTCAACATAATGAGATTGATTTAAAGATATCCCATATGACGTTCTAGTAATCTTTATTCCAAGAATAACATCAGCCTCTCCTAAATCCTTCATCTCAAAACAAGAATTTAGGAAACTCTTAGTTGCAGTTACTACGTCTATATTGGTCCCAAAGATTAACATATCATCCACATATAGACATATGAAAACACAACCAAGCTCATCAAATTTGGAATAAACACAAGCATCAGAATCATTTACCAAAAAACCATTTAAAGTAATAGTTTGATGAAATTTATCATACCATTGTTTTGGTGCTTGTTTTAAACCACATAAAGATCTAATAAGCTTGCATACCTTGTCCTCTTGACCAGGAACCTCACATCCTTCAGGTTGCTTCATATAAATCTCCTCATTTAACTCACCATTCAAAAAAGCAGTTTTCACATCCATTTGATGCACAATCAAATCATGAATAGATGCAAGTGCAATTAATGCTCTAATGGTGGCTACCTTAATCATAGAAGAATAGGTATCAAAAAAGTCTAAACCGTGTTTTTGGCGATGCCCTCCAACTACAAGTCTAGCCTTATACTTGTCTAAAGACCCATCAGGCTTGCATTTCTTTGTAAAGATCCATCTACTACTTAGGGCCTTACAACCTCTAGGAAGGTCTGACAAAATCCAAGTATTATGACTCATAATAGACTCGATTTCACTGTTAATAGTCTCTAACCAAAAACTTAAGTCTACAGATCTCATGGCCTCAGCAGGTTCTCGGGTTCTCTTCCAATACAAGCACATTGACATCTTGCTCATCTACACACTCTTTTTCAGCTAGAAAGGTAGTAATAAAATCAGGTCCGAAACTAGACTCAATTCTAACTCTCTTACTCCTTCTAGGTTCTAAGGTCTCACTAGATGATGCAATTTCATGATACACAAAAGAAGAAGATGCAGCAAGCAAGCATGATGGTACACTAACTTTCATAGGAAAAACATGCTCAAAGAATTCAACATTTCTTGACTCTCTAATAGGACCAAAACCAGAAGCATCCTTAAGAATGAGCCTATATGCAGCACTGTTAGAAGCATAACCAATAAAAATACCATCTACAGTCTTAGGTCCAATCTTACTCCTTTGAAAGTCAGGAAGTCCAATCTTACCCAAACACCCCCACACTTTGAGGTAACCCAAATTAGGCTTGAAGCTTTTCCACAATTCATAGGGAGTCTTATCTAACTTCTTATGGGGAACTCGGTTAAGAACATAGCAAGCAGAAAGAATAGCCTCACCCCACATGTTAGTAGGCATACCTGAACTAATAAGCATTGCATTCATCATATCTTTAAGAGTCCTATTTTTCCGCTCAGCTATTCCATTTTGTTCGGGTGTATAGGGAGTTGTAACCTCTTGAATAATTCCAATAGACTCACAAAATTTCTTAAGGGAAACTCCATCATATTCTCCACCCCTATCTGATCTCACCCTCTTAATCTTAGGTCCAATTGGTTCTCAACTTCGGCTTTATAAATTAAAAATTTCTCTTCAGCCTCATCCTTAGAACTCAATAAATAAACCTTAGTATAACGTGAGAAGTCATCAACAAATGTAATAAAATACTTCTTTCCTCCCCTACTCATGGAATTCTTAAAGTCACCTAAGTCACTATGGACTAACTCTAATAAAGTAGAGGAATGTGATACATTTTTGTTGAATGCTTTCTTAGGGTGCTTAGCTTCTACACATACTTCACATTTCTCAAAAGATGTATTGCTAAAGTCAGGGATAAGACTAAGTTGTTTTAGCCTTTTAACAGATGCAACATTCACATGACCTAGTCTAGAATGCCATAAAGAAACAGACTCAGCAATATAAACAAAAGCATTAGAGTTCTTATTATCAATAACAACATCCAAAACAAAAAGTCCAGCATTACAAAAGCCTTTTACCCACAAAAACCCCATTTCTGGTTAATACAAGTTTATCAGATTCAAAAGCTAACTTGATCCCAGCTTTGTTTAAAAGAGAACCAGAAATGAGGTTTATGCGGATGTCGGGAACATGCAAAACATTCTGCAAAGCAATGGTTTTCCCGGAAGTTAATTTCAGGAAAACCTTTCCTTTGCCTAGAACACTCACAGTGCTTGAGTTGCCCATGAAGACGCATTCTCCTTCTGAAACTTTGTTGTAGTCCTGGAACATCTCCTTGTTGGCGCAGATGTGACGGGTTGCACCAGTATCCACGATCCATTCAGAAACATAGCTTACCAGATTGACCTCAGATACCACAGCAGCAATGATGTCGTCTTCAGCAAGGTTGGCTTGAGCTTTGTTGTCTTTTGCTTTGTTTGGAGCTTCCTTTCTTTGACGACAATCCTTGGCAGCATGCCCATACTTACCACAAACGAAGCAACTTTCCTTAAACTGACCTTTTCCTTTGAAGTTGTTATAATTCTACCTTATACGATGAAACTGATTTGGACCCTTACCTTTTGGTCCTTTACCTGCAGCAGCTTTATTTTCCACAAGATTAGCAGAAGAGGAAGAATGATCAACTGATTTCCCTTTGATTTGGATACGGTTCTGCTCTTCAATCTTAATGTGGGAAACTCATTCCTGAAGGGTAAAGTCTTTCTACCTATGTTTCAAGGAATGAACAAATTTTTCCCAGGAAGGAGGTAATTTTTCAAGTAAACAGTTGACTTGGAACATATCAGGAATGGCCATACCCTTAGCCACAATATGAGCACACAAATGTTCATACTCATGAACTTGATCTAGTACAGGTTTATCATCAGACATAGTGAACTTCAACCAACGATTAGTCCCAAAATCATCAGTACCATACTTAACATTCAAAGCATCCCAAATATCCTTAGCATTTTTTGACTTACTATAAATCATGTAAAGGGCAGAAGTAATATAATGCAGTAACATCCCACGACAAGTCTTATTATCTTTCACAAAATCCCTAACAGAATTCTCAGGAGCAGCAACAGCAAACAAACAATAATTAACCCCAATTTGACCCAAGAAAAATTCCATCTTATCAGACCACATCTTATAATTTTTCCCATCAAACGGATCTAACTTAGACATATCAGGGACAAAGGGATTGGTAATAGGCACAACATTAAGAATACTTTAGAATGTAAGAACGTAAACTGGTAACTAAATTGATACACTTAACTGACAACCGTGGCGTGAGAAGATCACTGCCCTAAAGTTGGATTTGCCCCGCAACAACACACGGACTCACAACAATCAACCTCCAGGGATACACGGTCTCTGCGTTTCCGGTGTTGACAGAAAAGCAGATTGAGAACGATCTTGAATATTGCCCAGAAAATGGAGGAAAAGAAAGAGAGAAGATGTAATCGTGTGTTTCTGTATCTCAGAGAATCCTTAAGACTGATAAAAACGGTCATAAAATGCTGACAGATTTCTGACCCAAAACTATAGTTAAGTTTCTTCCCCATGGCCCATGGCCCTGGCCCGGCGGCATCGCGCGTGTGGCAACCACACATCACCACAAATCCACTAAAAGCCTCATTGCTACTCAACTCAAAGAGTAGAGGAAGAGTAATGGTTATAAACCTTACTCTTCCCTTATATTCTTTCAATGTGGGACAAAATGAAAAATTGACTCTTCATATTCTTTTGAAACAAACTTAGAGTTTCTACTATAAACTCCAACAAGTTATACACTTATAAATGTGAATCCGAAATCAACATCACTGCCACAGTACCAGTAATGATCTAGAAACAAGAAATATAGCTATCTAAAACCAAAAACACAAAGAACAAAACCTAATTAATTGAGAAAACAAACAAAAACCTTAAGATAAGAAAAGAAAATAATCAAATCTAAACTATGCGAATTTATTACATATGTCCCATGGAGAGCAATATTATATGCACGAGTAGTTGCTTAAAGTTGACCCAATTTTTCTTGATAGATTAGCAAATGGCCTTCAGAAAAAGGATTTTCTAATATTTTCTTTGTACGCAAAAACAAAAATGGAGAGCATATATATATTCTTTAATGGTTAATTTTACACTAGGCACGCATAGGTGGAACATTCCCAATTTCGATATATCTGTCAAGAACCGTGACTTTGACTGTAAGTTAGGTATTGAACTAGACTTTTGGGTACCCCCGAAAAGAAAAAAAAAAAAAAAAAAAAAAACTAGACTTTTGGGTGTAGATGGGAATACTTTGCGTCTAGAGGCAGAGACATGCTTTTAATCTTCATTTATAAGCCCAATTAATAGCCTTGGATTATTGAAGGAGTATTCCGGTTTAGTTCCTTAATTAATTGTTAGACCCATAACTCTTAATGCTAGTTGCATTAAAATAGTAAGTACTACTCCTTTCCATCCTAATTGAACAACAACATTTGACTTTTATGCTAACTAATGAGTATAGTTGACTATTAATCTAATATGTGTAAAAAAAAATTGACTCTTGAAAAATAATATACATTGAGAAAAATCTAACAATATTGTAAAACTAACATTGCCTTATATATATTAATAATTTGTTAATAAATACGCTATATATAAAGTATGTGACTAGTGCAAAAGTCAAACGGTTCCAATTATATTAAGACGGAATGAGTAATATTTAGACTTGTGAAATTTTCTAATAATTGCTTACACATAATAAATGGACATACTATACTGCACCTTCTTGGAGCCTTTATTTGAGTGGATGGTCATGTCACATGTAGGCATTATAGATAACTCTTATTAAATTTTCATATCCATAGTAATTTTGGAAGTGAGTCAATTTTCATAATTGAGCCTCCAAGTCCTGTTTTTTTGGATTGAAGTAAATTGAATTTAATTTAAGTGTAACTAAGGCTATGTTCAGTTCACCTTATTTTTGCTTATTTCAGATCAGATCAGATCAGATCAGATAAGTTAAGATCCGATCAGATCAGATAAGTTAAGATCCGATCAGATCAGATAAGTTCAGATTATGCTTATATTTAAAAACTTATTATTATTATCATCATGATTATTATGATTATTAGTATTACTAATGCTATTATTGTTATTGTAATAATAATTATTATTGTTGTTGTTATTATTATTATTATTATTATTATTATTATTATTATTATTATTATTATTATTATTATTATTATTATTATTATTATTTTATACAATTACTATTACTATTAATATTACTATTTACTAGTACATTTGTCAAAAAGATTATTATTATTGTCGTTGTTGTACTTATTAATTATTAATATTGGTAATTATTATTAATGTCGTTGCTATTATTATAAATGTCATTGATATCACTATTTGAAGCTATTTGTGTTCAAGAAAAAAAATATTTTTTTGGCATTTGTAAGTGTTCTTTTTTATATTTATTCTAATTAATAATTTTGATATGTGATGTTCTTTTTTATGTTGTACATATAACGAGCATGACAATAGTATATGATGTTTATTTTTTAAAACAATTTTGGTAGAATAATATAAATTATATATTACTAGTTTATATAAAACATGAGTAGCATGGGATAGCCTACTGGTGTTGTCATCACGTTCAAAATTTTCCCTACAAAGGATTTCAACTTATCTTTAAAAACAAATTTTATATAGAACAAGACAACGATATAAGAAGCTAAGAATATTTAACCATTTTGTTCAAGATCATATGATTATATATATTTATAGGTTTATTTATAATAAAAAAGAACAATTTATTGATATAACAAAGAACATGTTGTTAGTTAAATCCAAACATGTCATTAATATAAAAATAACATCTACTCCCTCCGTTTCATTTTAATTTACTCACTTCACTTTGGGGGAGAACCAAGGAATAAGTACAAAAGTATGAGAGAGAAACTGAAAAGGTGGAGAGAGAAACTGAAAAGTGAGAGAGAAAAAGTAAAAAGTGGGTTAAAATATTAAAAAATGGATGACATGGGTGGAAAAAGAGGAGAAAGTAGATGTGACATGTTACCTAAAATAGAAAAAGCAACACTGTGTAGATTAAAAAGAAACAGACCAAAAAGGAAAGTGTGTAGATTAAAATGAAACGGAGGGAGTATCTTTTATTTTTAAAATGTGTTATTTAAATAGATTTTGTATGCTCTTTCAGTATATGTTATTTTTTTAATATCATTATATGTTCTTTTCATTACTACCTAAATTCTTATTATTAACGGACCTTGAACATGAGTGTTCTTTTATTTTTAATTTTTTTGGACCCCTTTCGGGAATCCCGTGGTAAGATGAATTTTCTCTGCTGCCCTCGCACAGGGTCACTCACCTAAAGACCCAACAAGCCCCAACCCCCTTCCCCCACCCACAACAATATTGAAATATATGTTTTCACCAAGATTTGAACCTTGGTCTCCCATGTGGGAGGTAAGAAGCCATACCATTGGACTCAATAGTCCTTAGTCTTTTATTTTTAATTGTATGTTCATATACTAATGTGCTCTTTTTTCGAAAAAAAAAAACTAATTATGCTATAATTATAATAATTATTATTATTATTATTATTATTATTATTGTTATTATTATGTTATCTATATTATTATTATTATTATTATTATTATTATTATTATTATTATTATTATTGTTATTATTATTATAATATTATTTATATTATTATTATTATTATTATTATTATTATTATTATTGAAAGTTGTGCATAGTAATAAAATGATAGTAATAGTAATACTAGTAATGAAATACAAAGTAATAATAATGTTAGTAATAATATGTTTTTTAAAAGATTAGTTCAGATCAGATCAGATCAGATCAGATCAGATCAGATCAGATCAGATCAGATCAGATAAGATCAGATAAGTTCAGATTAGAAAATTTAAGGTGAACTAAACATAGCCTAAACTAAATTTAACTTAAATGAACTCAAAGTGTACTGAATTCAATTGAAAAACTGAGCATAATTTAAATAATCAATAGTTGTAAACACACAATCGCGTCCGTCCTATTTAGCATCCAATGATGAAATATACCATCGTCCTAATTGGTCTGGTTGAAAGGAAGAGCAATTTGAAAAGCTAACCCCAAAATCGTTTTGAAAACTTAAAGTCTATTTATTATTCCAATCCCAATTTTATGATTAATTGTACTTTTAAAGTCCATTTTCAAACAACCCAATTATTTATTCCTGATAATTAATTGCGTTTTTGATAAATATTTTTTTAAATCTAAATATATTATGATAATTAGTTTTTTATTCCTTAAGATAACTGATTTTCGACTCCAAAGGTTTTTATTTAATTCAACATCGATAAAAAGAATCTTTCAAAGACTGGATAAATAATAAAACCCAAGTAGCTCTGTGTATGCGCTTCGCGCGCCCAAATGCATCTGGCTCGCCAACGTTGCGCACACACAACATTGAGATAGCACACTTCAAAAGCGCAACAGCAGATGCATTCTGCGCATCATGATGCACGCCGCACGTCGCTGATGCTTGCCACACAATAGGCCTGCATGCTGCACATCTTCAAATCTTATCCAGTTTTTTCCGTTTTCCCTAAATATAGACCTCGTTTCATTTGATTTTTGATGTACTTTTTCCATGACACTTTCCTAGAACTTCCAACTACGGAAAATCACTCCAAATACTTCAAACATGTAATCAAGCAATCCAATTTCCACTAAATCTCCATTCAAGCTTCCAGATTGTCTGTCTTGCATATCGTTATTTAAGAACCAAGCGACAAAGTATAATTCCTAAGGGTCAATTCCAATTTATGAGTCTTCCTGTAAAGACTTGTTGGCGACTTCTTTTTCAAAACGAATTTCAAAACAAAACCTTTACAATGAGGTAATCACATCCGCGCTCATCCTGCATAGGCAAAAGAAGATATTCTTACAATTGTGGTAGTTGTAATTTAAACAAAACAATAATGAGGTTGTCGTTGTTGTTGTTGTTGTTGTTGTTGTTGTTGTTGTTGTTGTTGAACTGAACTGAACTGAACTGAACTGAATTTGAATTGAATTGAATTTAACTGAACTAAATTGAATTTAATTTAAGTATACTAAGCTGAGCTAAAGTGAATTTAATTTAATTTATAACTAAACTGAATTTAATTTAAGTTATTGAATTGAACAGAATTTACTTTCAGTCTACTGAACTGAACCGAAATTAAGTCCAAATGAAGGACCTTAGTGAGGTGATCGATTGTCACCAGAATAAAAACCTATTACAAGGATGACGAGATATTCCTAAAACTAATCATAGAAGAACAAATAACATTAACACCATAACAACTCTGTAAATCAAACATAATATTTTTCTTTGAATATGTTATAAAATACTTTGATATTGTAAATTGAAATAACAACATTGTAAATAATGCTAAATTAATAAAAATTGATTGAATATCAATCTTGATATAAATAAGTTTTATATCTTTTATCTCTTAAAGAGAGTAATTAGACCAAGTAAGACCAGAGTAGATAATAAGATTTTTTGATTTTTACCACCTTTTAAAATCACAATTTTCAAGATAATCACCTTATAAGTTCATTTTTTTAAATAACCACCTTATATGACTTCAATCTTTTTAAATACATACCAATTGACAGATTTCGTCCAAGAAATCGGACTTAAAGAAGGGTTAAAACCTTATATACATTTTAATGAATAAAGGTGGAGGGTGATGGAATCATTCTTAAACCCTTTTTGAGAATGATTTCTTTGACAGAATCTATCAATTGGTAGGTATTTAGAAGCATTTAGGTTCTATAAGGTGGTTATTTAAAAAAATGAACATATAAGATGATTATTTTGAAAAACTTGATTATATAAGGTTGTTAAAGTCAAAAAATCTTAGATAATACTCCATGAATATTTGGATAACTCCATTCCGCGACGAAATTAGAAAGAAAAGCTTCACCCCAAAAAAAAGTCACCTAATTTTCCATTCTTTTGTTTTTCTCCCATGGTTCCAAAATTCCAGACCTCCAAAATAAAAAAATCAAAACCTCAGAATGCACTCTTCCTCCTGCGATAACAACAACAACAAATCCCAAATCTACACCCAAAGAAGAGAGAGAAAGAAATGAGAAATCAAACTCAAACTCAAAAAACTCCATTTTTTCCTGCATTAATCCTCTGATTATTACTCCATTGCCCTAATAAATTTTACCAAAGATTTAAAAAATAATCCCAAATCATCAACATCATCATAATCATCTACTGAAACAAGAATTCCTCTCTTTTCTCTCTCCTGATCCCACCCATTAAACCATTAACATCAATGGTGGGTGTTGGAGAGATGAAGAGATTGCGCAACTACTACTTAAATCTTCGACACCCACATCATCAAAACACCAATTCAATGGAAGGTCGAAGAAAATGGATCTTCCCACTTGCAATCGGGTCAATTTTATCACTTTTCCTACTTTTTCTAACAACCCTAACCACCTCTCCTTCTTCCCCTCTCCTCTCATTCTACCGTTATTCATCATCATTATCATCTTCTTCATCCTCCATTTTTGTCGAATCGAAGCTCCATCCTGCTCCAATCTCTCCCTCTAACCTCCCAACGCCGCCCCGGTTCGCTTACCTCGTATCGGGTTCTTCTGGGGACGGCGTTTCGCTAAAGAGGACACTTCTATCCCTTTACCATCCACATAATCAGTATGTGGTGCACTTGGATTTGGAGGCCTCCCCCCAAGAAAGGGGAGAATTGGAGAGTTTTGTTAAGAATCATCCTATTTTTAAGGAATTTAACAATGTTAGGATGATTACTAAGGCTAATTTGGTCACTTATCGTGGTCCTACTATGGTGGCTAATACTCTTCATGCTGCTGCTATTTTGTTGAGGGAAGGTGGTGATTGGGATTGGTTTATTAATCTTAGTGCCTCTGATTATCCCCTTGTTACTCAGGATGGTGAGCTTTTTTCTCGGATTTTAGAGGATAATTTGTTTAGTTGACTATAATTTGGGAGTTTGATGTCTGTGTTTAGTTGATTAAGTGGGTGGGTTGTGTTCATTTTTGGCATTTGAGGCTGTTTTGATTGACTATGATTAGTGACTTTGTTTTTTTGGTTTTAGTTGATTAAGAAGGTGGGTTATGTTCATTTTTGCGATTTGGGGTTGTTCTGGAGCTTGATTAGTTTTAGACTATGATTCGTGAGTTTATTTTCTGTTTTTAGTTGATCAAGAAGGTGGGCTGTGTTCATTTTTGTGATTTGAGGTTGTTCTGGAGAATAATTTTTTTGATTGATTATGATTAGTGAGTTTGTTTTTGTTTTTAGTTGATTAAGAAGGTGGCTGTGTTCATTGTTGCGATTTGGGGGTTGTTCTGGAGCTTAATTTGTTTGACAGACTATGATTATTGAGTTTGTTTCTGTTTTTAGCTGATTAAGAAGGTGGATTATGTTCATTTTTGCCATCTGGGGTTGTTCTGGACCTTAATTTGTTTGATTGACTATGATTGGTGAGTTTGTTTTCTGTTTTTAATTGATTAAGAAGGTAGTTGTGTTCATTTTTGTGATCTGGGGCTGTTCTGGGGCATATATTGTTTGGTTGACTATGATGTGTGAGTTTGTTTTCCGTCATTTGGTTGACTTAATTGGTGGGCTGTGTTCATTTGTGCAATTTAATGTACGAGTTGGGACTGCTGACGGGTTTATTTTGTGTCTTTGATTGCTGAATTTGGTGTGGGGTTTCTTTCTATTTTTGCACCTGGAAATTGGATTGGATTTAGCTGGTTTTGTGTACTGATAAAATAGTTGATTATGAGTTTCTTTTTCTGTTTAGTTAGTTGAGTATTATGTTGGGCACGTGCTTATATTGGCGGTTTTGTAACCAGATCTGCTGCACGCTTTTTCCCATTTGCCACGAGATCTGAATTTTATTGATCATACAAGCAACATTGGCTGGAAAGAGTATGTAGCGGGAATTTCAAAGTTCCTCTTTTGCTTGATTGTGCTGTGTATCTTTGTGTTTGTATGGAAGTCACCGTTAATTTATTGCTTGGATGTATGTAGGTTTCAAAGAGCAAAACCAGTCATTATAGATCCAGGATTGTATCAGACGAAAAAAGCTGATGTATTTTGGGTGACTCAAAGAAGAAGTGTGCCAACTGCCTTTAAACTCTTCACAGGTGCATACTGCTTATCTTATGCTGCCTTCAATTATGTTTAGTAATGTCTATCCATGTCTGTTTAGATATAAATTATTATTCTTAATCATGCTGCTAAAATTAGTGGCTTGGTCTTCCTGTAATCTGAAACATTTATCACGGGAAGTGCTTCTGCTGTATAACTATCTCGATTCTCGGTTGCTTCTTAAATGTCTTGTAGAGGTTATATTTGCGTTTTCAGGATGCTTCTTATATGCTAATTACACATGCATTTCTGCAGTGTGGACTTCTAGTCAATACGTTTTCTGATTTTGAGCATTAAATCAGTTCATCACTGTTTTGTAAAATGTGATCTAGTTTTATTTGTAATTGCAGCATGTAAATTGCAATTTCCATAGCCATACAGCTTGTTTGTCCTTACATCAGAAGCCAGGATGTTTCAAAAATTATTGCTTCATCGGTTCTTTGAATAAAAGATCATGTGTTGGAAATCATATACTCATATGGTTATGTAAGGTTCTTGTTAATCCGTTCCTGCTAAGCTAGTTATAGTGACTTGTTCTTAAAAGGAAACGAGCTAGCTCTTTATTATGGATGATACAAGTCACCAGCATTTCTAAGGTAGATTCTAAAGCCTTCATTCCAAATGGAATTGAGGAAGTTTTTTTTGGAGCATGGGTCAACTTCCACCGTTGCATTTACGATTACATGTGCCTTGGCACATCAGCTGCCTTAAAATAGATTTTTTGTTGAAGAATTTAGTTTGTGGTACTAGGTCCCGAGTTTAACATGCAGTGGCCTAAGATATATAGAACTTTTTTAAAAGTTAGACATGATGACCAATGTAGAATGTTCCATCAGTGCTGTACTCTTTGTCTTAGTTATACTTTGTGGTGTTATTTTCAGACTAGTTGAACCAGCCAAAATTAAAATTAAGACATTTAGTGTGTGAAAGAGGGAGTGAAGTTATGGGAGACCAAAAGGAACTTAGTGTGAGTACTCTGAAACTGTAGGTGTCTTATTTCAGGTTGTTCTTCTGCACCTAAGTAATAGAAAAGAACTATGGGTAGAAACACATATCTTTCTTGCAAGCTGGTGTGATTCAAACCTTGATGAACTAGATATGAATAGGCTTTTACTAACTTATTGCTCCTAACGAGATGTGGTCAAATGAGAATTCTTAACTTTCTAGTTTGTATACTTTGTGAGGTCACTATATATATAGTCCCTTAATATCTGGCGGTCTTCTTATGTTTCTTTGTATGCATGGATAGTTAAGTGGGCTGTGTGGGCCAGTATAATGTGGATGCTGCAGGCCTGCAGACTGATACTCTGAGTTGTAGTTTTGTTCATCCACTATAGTGCTCAGTACCTAAAACGATTGCACGATGTCCACGTTTACAGCAATTGGATTTTGAACTACAGTGAGAACATCTCGCATTTAATCTGCCATGACAAACATATGTCGTGGTTTATGCTGTGGCATGTTCCTTAATCAGCGAATGAGAAATTCACAGCAGTTAAATTTGAACGTGGCACTCCTAGAGTCCTAGGTAAATATTGCTATATTATGAACTGTTGTTGTCACAAAGTGAAACTAAACCTAAAGTTAGAATGTTATTGATCCTGAACCAAGGATTTCACAAAAATCAGATTTTGTATGAAAAGCAAGCAGTATATTTGAGATTTTTGGAGGGATTAAAGTAAGCAAAATATAGGAGTGATGTGAATGTGTGTCAAGAATGTTTTCTGAGCCTCTTGAATTAAGAACTAATCATTAATCTAACACCAACTAGAGAGATTAAATGACCAAATTCATAAAGGAAATGGATTAACCACATAGGAAGGCTCATAAAGCACACAAGAAGAGAGAGAGAGAAGTCTTAAATTTGCATTAAAAAGATGAGATGATAATTCTCCTTAATCTTATTTATATATAGCTAACACAGCTCTAAACCATTTTTAAGAAGGACCATCAGATTACATCTCAAGGGCTAAGATTAAATTACAAGCTAATAATGAGTTTTAAGCAAATTTCTAGTATTGGAATTTCCACTCGCAGGATAGATATACCCACAGTCGGGGGTGAACAGGCTGTGGAAAATAGTGCAATGGTTGTCGGCTTACATCTAGTCATGATTGTGGGGGTTTTAAATTTAACTTCCGGCATGGGAATATGGATTAGCCACGATCGTGGGAGAAATAAATACCACGGTCATGGGCGTTGCGTCACATCACTATTTTTGCAAGTTCTCTCACTAATGTCTGCCAACCCCGTTTTTATGGGATTATGGCTCAAACATTGTTTTTGTTCTCTCTTATGTCTCCATTTGCATAGTAACTCGACCTCAAATCCTATAATGCATCATGGCTTATCCAACTCATTAAAATAGATTACTCAAGAGCAAGGATGGTCAATCCAAAGGGGTTGATCTCCCAAACATTATCGTTATTGTATCCTCAAAGGTACCGATTAACCATGACCCTGGCAAGTTGTCATCATTTAAGATCCTATTGATGTTGCTTCATGAATCTAGTGGAACTGTATATGGAAGTTAGCTTGTAAGCAGTAGGTTTAGTTCAACACAGAATATAGGTCTGGTCTTGAACAAAGTATGATATATGTTGAAGTGCTTTTTATCTGTTGGATATGATATGGTGGTGGAGCACTCTTTCAGTAAGGTGGAAAGAATGTTCCGTAAGGTGGGTTGGCATGAAAGCCATAATAGATTTTACAATGGGTTTGTCTGTGAGATATATTGATAGTGAGTAGACAGGAAAATAGTTTGATGTGAAGGCGCAAGTAATGATATTCTGGTATATATGGTTTTTAACTTTTTTTAGATTTGTCTACAAATGGTCCCTCAAAGAAACCAAAAACGAGATTCTTTTTGAAATTTTGATGTTTCAATGCTTGTTATTTTTGTTTGTTTCAGTTTCTGTTTTTTCTTTTGTGGGTGTTGGGTTTCTGGTTGGCTTTTGCATTAGTAAAGCAATTTAAATCTGTCTCTCAACTGTTCAAGAGGGCAGCTGGTGTAGCTTTACCTTCTATGCAGCCAGTTGGTGTTGTTGCTGTGTCCGGGGGGGTTATTCATTATAAAATACGAAAAGTGTTTTGATGTTTCCACTTATTCATCTAACATCTACTACAAATTAATGGTTTTCAACATTGCTACTCAGAGATGTTCCGTGTGAAGGAAATTGTCCTCATAATGCAGAATGCTGCAGGAGTATAACTAATCTTGTGGACTTCAGTTCATGATTGAAAATTTTCAATCATGTGTCGAATGACGAACAGTCATAGCAACTATCTGCATATATGTTTGCCATTCATTGCATAGATCTCCATTATGACAGTGGGTTTTACTATATGTAGGGTCCGCTTGGATGGCTCTTTCTCGTCCATTTGTCGACTACTGCATTTGGGGATGGGACAATTTACCACGAACTGTTCTCATGTATTATGCAAATTTTATTTCCTCTCCAGAAGGCTACTTCCACACTGTCATATGTAATGCACAGGAGTTTCGAAACACAACTGTTAGTACTGACCTCCATTTTATTTCATGGGACAATCCGCCCAAGCAGCATCCTCACTATCTCACTATTGAGGACATGACAAGAATGGTCCAAAGTAATGCTCCTTTTGCGAGAAAGTTCCACCGCGAAGATCCAGTGCTTGACAAGGTTGACTCTGAGCTCCTTTCTCGAGGTCCAGGAATGATTGTTCCTGGTGGTTGGTGCATTGGGAGCGGAGAAAATGGGACTGACCCGTGTTTGGTAGCAGGAAATATTACATTCCTGAGACCAACTTCTGGTGCAAAGAGGGTGGAAACACTTCTTAGTTCACTCTTGTCAGCTGAAAAGTTTCGGCACAATCAATGCAAATGATGAGCTCCACCTGATGGGAGCAATTGTTGTATCAATTGTATCATTAATTTCAGTAGGAAACAGAAGGAAGCAGCAGATAAGTACCAAATAGGGAAAAGATAACGCAAGATGAAAATCAGTTTCCAGAGGTATCATACTAGCCCTGCTTCGACACGGTGTATACATAATCAGTTGTTATATGAAATTGTAGCCCAATTTTTTCCCTTTTATACTGAACTTGGAAAACCGGTCCTGTAGTACTAGAGGGGAACGCTGAGTTTTTAGAGCTGACTTGGAGAAGTTTTTGTGAGCAGAATCCTTGCCCTGAGAGGATGAATAGGAGGAAATTGTCGCATGGCTTCGATGTTTGTATGTAGGGCTCTGTATTCTTCCACTCCCCACGTGTTTCCTGTATTTGGACCACTTGTTATATGCTATAGTTCTCTTCTGTAATCAGCTTCAGTTCTTAATGTTTGTATCTATGGCTCTGCATTGTACCTCACCTCTTGTTTACTGTAATTGGAGCATCATGTGTCCTTTCTGCTAACATTTGATGAGGGTCTCAGTTTAATTATATGCTACATATCTGTTTTGCAAGTTGATGTAGCATGACAAGTTGAATGAGTGTTTAACTTGCTCTTAGAGATATGCTCTAAGTGGCTTATGGGCTATAAGTTTGGTCTTTGATCACTAGTAAATAATTGTTTTGCTTTTTATTAGACTTTAATCACTACGTTTTTCAAAGTTCAAAAATATTCAAAAGTTTAGAAACATACTTTCTCCGTTCTTTTTCTAGTGCAACAATTAAGTTTTCACGCTTGTCAATGCACAACTTTAACTATTAATATCTTTAGTTACTTTTTAGTAAAAATTAATTATAATTTGATATTTTGAGAGTATATATCGAGATGAATCTAACAAGACTTCACATGACTATTTTTCCTTACGTAAAAATCACAATAGATGGTGAAATGATGGTGGGTGAATAGTATGAAAATTCAATTATTGCAATAGAAAAAGAATGGAGGAAGTAATTATTAAGTATATTTAAATACAAATTAAGTAAAATAAATTTTGTTATTATATTTGGAGAGAAACTTATTATTCAAAACTAAACATGAGAAAGCCAAAACAAGACTGGTAAAAAAACAAGTAAACAAGATGAGTCATTTCCAACAAATACAATCATATGATGTTGACTTAACATTCAATTCGAATATATATTTAAATCCTGGTGAACATAGTGATTAACACCTATACGATACTCTCAACTCTAAGCCTATGTTCTTTTATGCTGAACTGGCCTAAAGTGTGAGAGGAAAGTAGCTGAATTGAACTAAACTGAAACAAGTTGAATTAAACTAAACTAAAAATATGCCCAATAGAAATGGGCCTAAGTACACTAAGTCAAATAACCACCAAATATAATCATTTGATGTTGATGACGTAGGATCCATTTCAAGTAGTATATATATATTTAAATTCCAGTGCACACAATTTTTTATTTTATTCGGTAATTAACTGGCCAAGTAGGCTCAGCCCTCATGAGTAGTGCACAGGGTAGGGTCGGACCGGAATTTGGATCATACCGGACCGGAATTTGGACCGGACCGAAGATTCCGGTCCTGTCCCCGGTCCACCGAAAAATCAGGATTCTGGTCCGATCCAAACCCGAAAAATTGCGGTCCGAACCGGTGGACCGGAATTTCTGTATTTTTAGTAAAAAATAGTTTAAAGGTTATAAATAATTTCAAAGTTATGAAGTTAGAAAGCTAACAACCTACTCTTTATTAACTTTAAGATTAATGTTGTTAGAATTATTAAATTTTAATGTATCTAATTTATAAATATGTATAAATCTAAAAAAAAAATTTTTTTTTTTTTAAAATACAGATTTCGGTCCAACATGTCCAAAATCGGACCGGACCGGAATTTATACCCAAAAAAATTCCGGATTTCGATCCACCGGTCCTGTCGGTTCCGGTCCGGTCTGGTCTGGTCTGGTCCTAGACCGGTGAACACCTCTATCATGAGTTAGGGGGTAAGAAGGGGATCCCAACCCATAAGGGAACTTCCAGAACTGGAAAGTGGGGATTTATACCCAGAAGCAAACACCCCAAATTTGGGGTTAATGAGAGTCGAACTCCCGATCATGAGGTTGGGAGGTGGGAGCTCTAACCATTGGGCTCTCACATAATTCTCAATTTCATTGCACACAATGATTGGCACCTACATCGTATACATAGCTATAGGTACACCAAGTCATAAGCGCAAATATAATTTTAAAATGAGCAAATATAATTTCAAAATTAGCAAAAATAATTTGACAATGAGCAAATATAATTTATCAAAATGACCAAAAATGATTTGAAAATGAGCAAATATAATTTTTCAATATGAGCAAAAATAATTTGAAAATGAGCAAATATAAATTTGAATTAAGCAAATTCTATATCTTAAGTGACCAAAACTAAATCTAAAATGAGTAAAAGCAACTCTAAAAAATGAGCATATCTTATCTTATTTTTTCTAAATTTTATTGTTATTTTAAAACATTTCTTATTATTTTAAAATATTTCTTATTTTAATGAACATTTTGGAACTTTTCGTATTTTTTAAATTTATTTTGGACCTTTTATTTATAAGCTTTTCTTATTTTACCCTAGGAACTTTTCTCAACATTTTCCGAACTTTTCTTACTTTTTTTTTAGAATTTTTCTTACCTTTTTATGAAACTTTCTTATTGTTAAGATTAAGCCCAAATCAATGTTGCACCGGCATAGACCAAGCAAGGGACCAAGTTCCTGCAAAGCAAAGTTGAAAAACCAGGCCATAGATCAAGAGCGGACCTCCTGGTCCATGTTCGTATGCATAATGTTAGTTTTCCACGTAGCTGAAGAGATTTGTTCTCTTAGGGAATCTTTATTGTTTTTGGCAAGATAGAATATTTTTGGTAGTCAAGGTTATCTAAAATATTTTTGGAAGATAATATTGTGAGTTGTATATTTTTTTTTTTGGCAATTCACAATTATTATTGATAACCAAAAAAAATGGTGTTTTAGTTACAACCAACTCAACACAAATACAAACAGCTCAACATCAGCAAAAAAACAACTGAAAACACCAATAACCAAGAAAACAAAAGAGCCTAAAAACTCTAGTGAACTAAAAATCTTCTCTCCTTCTCATTACAGTTGCATGCCACATGAAAAATAATTTGACGCATCAGAATCTGAGGAGCACAGCAAGTATTAGAGAAGATTTTACAGTTTCTCTGACCCAGATAGCATGAAGAACTTCAGAGAACATCATAACATAAACTGTGGATCTAACACTCCTACTATGCGCTTTCACACTGGCCAATCTGCTTTCTATCTCAAAAGAAGCTGCACTTCTGGTTATGCCAATGTGCTGAAGTAAACCTTGCCAAATTTCAGCTGAATATTGAATCTAAAAAAAAAAAAGGTGCTGCACAAATTCATTAACATCAGAACACAAGCAGCACTGCAGTAGTAGGCATGCGATTTTGAGCTGCTAACTACACCATGAATTTACTCTTAGGACTTGCTTTATTATTGCAAATCAATCTTCTCCATTCAACTTTCTGAACATTTCCCTGAATCAAAGTATAAGCTTTTTTAATGCTGAATTTGCCATTATACATCATTACTTCCCAATTTCCCACCAAATTAAGCAAATCTCTTGATTTAAAAACTTTCCTCAGACCCCAAGACATGTTGTTAGTGATAACAACATAATAAACATCATGTCTTCTCATATAATAGGCAGCAATCCACTGAACCCATAACTTGTCAGCTTTGAAAGTAATAGCCCAAAGAAGCTTGAGCATAGCAGCTTTATTCCAGTTGGCCATATTAATCAAATTCCACCCCCCTAATACTTTAGGATTGTAAAAATTATGCCAAGCAATAGGAGCTTTTCTTGAATCAACCACTTTCCCTGTCCATAAAAATTTCCTTCAAACCCCTTCAACAACTTTGATGATTTTCTTGGATAATGGATAAATGTGAGCCCAATAATTTTTCATACTACTCAAAATACTCCTAACAAGTTGTAATCTTCCAGCATAACTCAAATTCTTAGTCATCCAACTCTGAGCTCTTTCAGTGATTTTCTCAACCAAAATCTTACATTAAGAGAAATAAAGCTTCTTAGAGGACAAGGGAACTCCAAGATACTTAAAAGGAAGTGTTCCAATAGGAAGAAGAACAGCCTCAGCAATCAAAGTAGCCTCAGTCTCAGAAACTCCAGCAATGTAGATGTTGCTTTTCTCCATACTAGCTTCCGAACCCGAAGCTCCAGAGAACTTTCTAAAAGCATTCATGATCTTAGTAACTGAACTAAGGTCAGCTCGAGCAAATTAAAAAGAAGCAAATCATCAGCAAACATAAGATGATTGAGATGAACCCTCTCACATTAAGGATGATAATTGAAGTCAGGATCATCCTTAAGCTCCTTTAAACACCTACTCAGATACTCCATACAAAGAGCAAAAAGGAAGGGAGACAAGGGATCTCCTTGTCTTAAACCTTTCTTTGCTGCAAAAGGAGTTGAAGGAACACCATTCAACAGAATAGAATAGGAGACACTCCTAACACACCCCATAATCCACCCCACAAACACTAAAAGAAACCCAAGCTCAAGTAGCATTTGCTCAAGGAATGGCCATTCCACTGAGTCATAGGCTTTTTTATATCAACTTTAATAACACATCTTGGAGAAACATGCTTCCTAGTGTAACCTTTAATCAATTCAGTGGCTAGAAGAATGTTATCAGCAATGTATCTGTCTGGAAATAATTGACCGCGCTCTTTTCTCTCTAGAGACCCTTCAAACCGCCATTGTTACTGTTCGCGGTGCTTCGGCACCTGAGCCATGGCACGAACAAGGAAACAAGGAGCGATTGTTCACACTAATCGAAAGAGTGCACCGACTAAATCAAGAATTGATGCTGGAACATCCACAAATGAAAGTGAAACCCAGATGGAGGAATCGCGTGAATTGCTGGAGGACGAAATAAAAAAGCAAATGGGTGATATTGATGAATCCTTACAAGCACTGAAAGATAAGGAGCAGATGGACAAATGGTTGAACATCATCAAGAATGGTGGTCCGTTAATGGCAGGGGAAGTGACTCAACAGAGCAATATTGCGATTGCTGATGAGGGTAAGTCAACTCCTCCAATCTCTCATGTTAAAATTGATATGGAAGATATTGCTGATGAGATTGGGTACTGGAATTCAGCCGTAATTTGCTATGTTATGGGGTCTAATCCGCCATTAAAAGTGATGGATGGTTTTGTGAGAAGGATTTGGAAGGATTTTGGAATTGATAAAGTAGCATTAATTGGAAAGGGTATTTTCTTGGTGCGTTTTAATAACATTGAACATGTTAATAATGTGCTTGAATCTGATCCTCAGTTTTTTGATTCAAAACCGTTTATTGTTAAAGCATGGCATCATGAAATGAACTTGAATGATCCTATTAAGACACTTTCTATTTGGATAAAGATGCCTCAACTTGATATTAAGTATTGGGGGGAGAAGAGTCTAAGTAAGATTTCTGGGTTAGTAGGGAGGTTTGTAAAAATGGATCAAGCCACAAAAAACAAGGACAGTTTAATGTTTGCTAGAGTCATGGTGGAGATTGGATTGTCTCAAGAGCTACCTAATGCTATTTTCTTTGAAAATGAGAAGGGGGTAGTTGTTGAACAAAGAATTGAATATGAATGGAGGCCTTTAGTCTGCACTTGTTGTAAGGGTTATGGACATACGGGAGATCAATGTAGGAAGAACACTGCCAAGAGATGGACTCCTAGGAAAGTAACCCAAGCTACTAAGGAAGCTACTACGGAATCAGTTCTGAATAATGCTGTTAATACTGAAGTTTCTCAACATAAGGGGTTTAGGGAAGTAGGAAGAAGGAAGAGTAGTCCTACTAAACCTAAGGAAGGTGCTGGTCCAATCAGCACTGTAAATGCTTTCCTAGGTCTTGAGATGGTTATGGAGGTACAAAGTGAAAATGGAGGAGAAGGGACAAGGGTGAAAACTGGTGAGGGGGGGGAGCCCCCTACAGGGATGGATAACATCCTCATATGGAATGTAAGGGGACTGAACAGCACTGTTAAGAAAATCAAAGTGAGGAAGATCATTCAACTTCATTATATTCAGCTGTTTGGTCTCCTGGAAACAAGGGTAAAAGCTTCTAACTTAGGGAGAGTTTACCTTAATCTTTGTCCTCAATGGTGCATCTTCTCTAATCATGTTAGTCATTACAATGGTAGAATCTTAATAGCCTGGATTCCTAAAGTGTTTACAGTGGATAATTTGATGTCTAATGCTCAAATGGTGCATTGTAGAATCAGTATTCTAAGCTGTAAGAAAACTTTTTTATGCACATTTGTATATGCATATAATGATGAAAATGACAGGGAAGAGTTATGGAGATCCTTATTCTCTATTGCTGTTGAATGTAAGGAACCTTGGTGTGTGAATGGAGACTTTAATAGTCTTCTAGATTTGGATGAAAGAGTAGGGGGCGTGACTGTTAGGCCTCATGATATTTTCCCTATGAGGAATTGTATGAACATGTGCAAGTTAGAGGAGGTGAAAGCTGCTGGAAGGTTCTTTACTTGGACCAACAAGCAAGAAGGAGGGGATATAATTTTCTCCAAATTAGACAGGCTTATGTCTAATGAGGAGTGGTCCTTACTATTTCCTACTAGTGAGGTCCTGATTATGCCTGAAGAAGACTTTGATCACTGCCCTATGGTGATCAAAGCGTTCCCAGTTCAGGTTTTACAATCATTGGTGTCTCAACAATGGTTTTGTAGCCATGGTGCAAACAGGATGGAATGTTTTGGTGGATGGATGCAAGATGTACAAGGTTTTGAGTAAACTGAAGCTACTGAAAAAGGCTTTGAAAGAGTTAGACTCTAGAGGACAAGATGAGATCCATGCTGCTATGCTCACAACTAAAGCTCATTTAATCAGTGTTCAAGATGATATGCATCAGAGGCCTTTGGAGGAGGATGTGATAAATCAAGAAAAAGAAGCTCAGACGAAGTATCAGGAAGCTTGGGCAGTGTACAATATGGCTTTGCAACAAAAAGCTAAACTTCACTGGTTAAAAGAGGGGGATGAAAATTCCAAATTATTTTACAGAAGCATTCAAACAAGATACCGGAGAAACGTAATTAATGCTATTTAGAATGAAGAAGGCAGATGGGTGGAGACACCAGAAGATGTGGCTCAGGCTTTTATCACTTTTTATCAAGGATTGTTAGGGGAGTGTATGAGCAATAGACTCTCTATCTCTCCTGAGATCATAGGGCACGGACAGGTGCTGGATCCTGAGTTATGTAATATTCTGCAGTGTGATCTCACTAGGGCTGATGTCAAAAGAATTATGTGGAGTATCCCAGTGAATAAAGCACCTGGAATTGATGGCTATAACAGTGGTTTCTTCAAGGCTACTTGGGAGATAGTGGGTGATGAGGTTGCAGATGCTGTACTTGATTTCTTCACCTCAGGGAGAATGTTAAAAGAGCTCAACATCACTACACTCACTCTTATTCCAAAGGTGAGGGTGCCTAGCACTATAAGTGAATTCAGACCTATAGCCTGTTGTTCTACAGTCTATAAATGCATTACTAAATTACTTTGTGAGAAATTGAACAAAGTTCTTCCTACTGTTATTAACCAAACACAGGGGGCATTTATATCAGGAAGAAACATACTTCATAATGTGTTGTTGTGTCAAGACTTAGTGAAAATTTATAGACCTAGTAAAAAACAAGCGTGTTGCTTAATGAAATTAGATATCAGAAAAGCATATGACACTGTTGAATGGGAATTCATTAATGAAATGCTGCATCATCTACAATTCCCTGATCATTTTATTAAAATGATCATGGTATGTATTACCACTCCCAGTTATGCACTCATGATTAATGGTTGTCCTAGTGATCTAGTTCTTCCAAAGAGAGGGCTCAGGCAAGGAGGCCCTCTTTCTCCACTTCTGTTTACTCTATGCATGGAATATGCTTCAAGGATCTTGACAAGGGTAAGTACTATGCAAGAATTTCAACACCATGCAAGATGTAGGAGTCTTCAGTTAAACCACCTGTGTTTTGCGGATGACTTGCTACTGTTCTCCAGAGGTGATGTTACATCAATTACCATGTTGCTTAGTGGTTTGAAACTCTTCTCTGAAACCACAGGCCTGCAAATAAGTAAGGAAAAATCAGAGATTTTTTTGACTGGTATGAGTACAGAACAACAAGCTAGAATAATTGAGCTTTCTGGGTTCAGACTTGGAACACTCCCTTTCAAGTATTTGGGAGTTCCAATCACTTCAGAAAAATTGAAAAAGGCTGAGTGTGAGTTGCTTGTTGAGAAAATGTGCTACAGAATTAAAATCTGGAGCAGTAGGAATATCTCCTACAGTGGAAGACTACAACTAGTGAATGCTGTCCTTATGTCTATCTGCGTTTACTGGTGCCAGATTTTTATCCTCCCTAAATCTATCTTGAAGCAAATCAATGTAGTTTGTAGGAACTACCTATGGCATGGGACTTGGGATAGTCAAAAGGCAGGGTATGTGTCTTGGGATGAGGTGTGCCTTCCTAAAGCTGCAGGAGGATTGGGCATTAGGAACATTAATATCTGGAACCTAGCTGCAGTGGGGAGACAGGTATGGGCCATAGCTCACAAGAAAAACAACCTATGGGTTAAGTGGGTTCACTCTATATACATTAAAAATCAGGACTAGGTAGTTTACAAGCCTTCTCAAGGGGCTAGTTGGGTCTGGAAATGTATTTGCAAAGCAAAAGAAAAAGTGATACATCATGCTCAGCTGACAAATGACCAATATTACAGTATTAAAGGGGTTTACACCAGCTTATGTCCTGAGGTTCAGAAGTGGCAATGGAGTGATTGTGTGTGGAATAGGTTCTCTATTCCCAAGCACAGATTTAACTTGTGGTTGATTATGAAGCAGAGACTGCCTACAAGGCAAAGATTAGTTCAATGGAGTGTAGCAAACACTAATACTTGCTGCTTATGTGGACTAGAGGAAGAAACTCACTCTCACCTGTTTTTTGAATGTAGTTTCAGCACTCAATGCCTTCGAGCAATTCTTCAATGGCTGGACATCCACAGGTCTATGCAGAGTGTATATAGCTTCCTGACATGGATCAAAAGAAATTACAAGAAATCAAAATTTCGAAAGAAATTAGTGTATGCTGCTGTAGCTGCAGTATGTTACAGTATTTGGAGGTGTAGAAATGACAAGCTATGGAATGATAAACAGCCTCACATTGACAGTGTAGTTACTCATCTCAAATACACAGTGAAAAATAGGACTGTACAGATTTATGGAAAGAAAATCAAGGCTAGTGACCTTAACTGGTTACTAGGTCTATAGTTTGTTGCATAGTTTTTTTGGCTAGTCTATTAGCCTGATAGTTTTAGCTACTAGCTTAGGATGGTCCTTCCTAGAAGGTTTATCCTTGCTAGTTTTGCTTAGGTTGTAAAATGTTTCTTGTGTGCAATATATTTTTTCTTACGTTTCAAAAAAAAAAAAAGGTATCTATCTGGAATGAAACCTGCTTGAGACACATTCACCACCTCATGGATAACAGACTGCATCCTATGAGTGATAACTTTAGAAATGATCTTGTACAAGATAGTACAACAAGCAATTGGCCTAAAATCCTTGGCATACATTGCTTGGGCAACTTTGGGCACTAGAGTGATTACAGTATTATTGACAGGTTTATGTAAGTAGTTTTTCTCAAAAAACTATCATGCTTGATAATGTGCTAGCTCTTCTTGAAGAAAACAGCATTAAACCCATCAATGCCAGGTGCTTTTGCATCATCAATAGCAAACAATGCTCTATCAATTTCACCATGAGTAATTGGTTGAATAAGAGTTGCCCTAGCATCCAAATGAAGAGAGACACCAGATCTAACAGTAACCAGATCAATAGCAGTCAAGGTTATGGTACAAGAACCAAGTAAGTTTTTATAAAACCTTAATATTTCTTCTTGAATTGCCTCAGGAGAGGTAAGAACTACATCTTGAGCATTCTTAAGAAGATCAATTTTATTTCTAGCATTCCTGATTTTAACTGCTGTAAAAAAGAATTTGGTGTTAGCATCACCTTTAGACAGCCAGTTAATTCTTGCCTTTTGAAACAATATGCTCTCTTCAACCTTAGACCAGTGACGAAGCTGTTCAATCAACCTTTTTTCCTCCTGTTGCACCTGAGAATCACTTGTAACAGCTGCATTAGTTTGGATGCTCTGTAGTTGAACTCGACACTCCTCCACTTTACTGTGAATATCTGAATAATTGCTAGCCTTAAGCACTTTCATAGCTTTTTTGACAGCTTGCAGTTTACACCAGACCCTCTTCATGTGAAATGACTCAGTAACAGAATACCAAGCTTCAGCAACAATATCATAAAACCTTACATCCTCAGTGAGAATGTTTAGGAACTTAAAAGGCCTACCCTTCTCCTGAATCTCTGATTGAAAATTAACAACCAAAGGTGTGTGGTCAGAAACACCACATGGATGATATTTCACCATCAGATTAGGAAATAAATCTAGCATGTTCTCATTAATTAGTGCTCTATCAATCATGCTGCATATTCTCAAAGTACCCAACCCTTTGTTAGACCAAGAATAAAAAGCACCACAATTAGGAGCCTCCAACATGTGAGTTACCATCATGAACTCAGAAAAATCCTGGGTTTCTTGTTCACTAATGTCAACTCCATTAATTATATCTTGCACACTTAAAACAACATTAAAATCACCTATACACAATATAGGATAAGTAGAATTGTCTGCAATCTCCTGCAGATCACTCCATAAGGTCTTCTTATTTGCAATAGTGTGCAGCCCATACACCACAACTAACAAAAAGGATCTATTGGATATCTGAATCTGAAGCCCTATGCATTGTTCAGATTTAAATACAACAGTACCTTTCATCTCTCCTGGTTTCCAACCAAACCAAATTCTCCCTCTAGGAGAGAAATCATAGTTGCTTTTCCACTGCCATTGGTTACCAAACTTGTTCTGAATTTTGCCACAATTCGATAATCTCACTCTTGTTTCAAAAAGTGCACAGCAGCTGACAAATTGTTGTTGCAAAAACATCTTCACCTCTTTTATTTTGATAGGGTCATGTAAACCCCTCACGCTCCAAGAAAGTAAACCCGTTAGGATAAATAGGGGTTTGGTCCCCTAGCACCCCCAGGCCATCCTGAGTCCAATTGAGAATGAAAAAAGTTAATATTTCCATTTCTACCAGTCTGAAATGCAACATGCTTCCCCTTAGATTTTCTTGTAACAATTTTCCAAGGTTCTTCTTTCTCTGCATTTCTAGCTTGTTGATCAGAAGTAGTAACTGGAGTGATTACAGCATTTAGCTCTACTACTACTACAGGAGGACCCCCATTAGAGCAGGGATCAACAGCCATAGTAGGAGCACCAATGTGAATCTCAGTACCAGTACTCTCATCAGTATCTTCAATCTCAATAGCAACATTGTCTGCATCTTGACCCCCTTCCAGAGTCTCTTCTTGCCCCGCTTTAATCTTTGGAACCCATTTTTTCACCACTTTAACTGGCAGTTTAGCTTTAGTCTCACAATTATGTCCTAAGGATTGACACTTCTTACAGAAGGCTGGCAACCAATCATAGATAATTTTTTGCTTAAATGTATTACCATTAGGATCCTTAATTGGAACCTTATAAAGAATTTCCTTTGTTACATCCATCTCAACCAAAATTCGAGCAAAAGAAATTCTAAGTGTCTTTGTTGTACACTCATTAGCATAAATTGGAACTCCAATTAAACTTCCAATCCTACTCAAAGAATTCGCACTCCAGCAGTTTAATGGCAAGTTAGGTAATCTCACCCAAATAGGAATTACTTTAAGTATTTCCTTATGAAAATCAAAAGTAGATGTCCATTTTTTCACAATCAAAGGTTTGCCAAAGAAAAGATGAGGACCAGAATATAAGACATAATTTCTCTCTTCCTTGGATGTCAGTTGAATTACAAAAAAAAACTTTTTCATGTTTATACACCACTGGTGCAGAAGACAACCCCCATTGAGACTTAACATAGGCGGTAATAGCAGCCATAGTTGGGTTTTGTCCTACAACATACATGATTAAAGCATTTTCCCAAGTGGAATTCATTCTATCAATTTCATTCTTATCAAGTTTGGCAGTGGGTTTCCCCTCCACTAACGTAGGAGCAACAAACATGAGACCCATAACTTTGTCTGAAATTCGATTATGTCTAGTAAATTGTTGCCATTTCTGTGTCGCCATATCCACATGTGTCTGAGTAGGAGTAATCGCCGCTTCATTAGCCTGCTGGACACCCTCTTCATTCACCACTGTTCCATACACTTGATTTTCTTCTACAACCGCTTTCGCTGAAGCCGATACACCAATCGAGTTCTTAGAGGATCCCGATGCCAGCGAGTCATATTCCTGCACCGTCACCTTCTTCCTCCGCCCCATTACACCTCGAGGGTGCACGATAGCCAAAACCCTTATCGAGGGCCTTGAGAGGTTTTAGGGGTGCTAGGCTAAGTATTTCTATCTTATTCTAGTTTCCTAAGAAGAGTAGTTTCCTGATTATGGGAGTAGTTGGAGTTCTAGAGTTTTTCTAGCGTTGTAGTTGGGGCCTATAATTAGGGGTCCTTGGGGGGGATTACGGTGTGTGTGCATGTGAGTTTATGCTTGTGTGGGAGTGTGGTGCTCCTAATTGTTGTTCAATAAGGGGTTTATGAATAAGAAGTTCCTTCCCTAATTTCTTGTGTGTGTGATAATTATTTAAACTCTATTAAATTTGCCCTAGAAGTATTTGCATTAGACCTGTTCTAGCCGCAACACTTATTTTTCGGAATTTTATGAACTTTTCTTTATTTATTCTCTCCTGAAATTAAGCAGAATATAAGGTGAAGAGAACAATCCCTAATACATGAATTTCAAAATTGGGAGAATGTTTGCATAACTACTCGTTAAGTTCGAAAATATATGATTTGGAGGAAAAAAGAAGAAATTGTGCAAATTTGTAATGGATGTACATGTAGTATAGTATGATAGCAATCTGAATGAAGACTTTGTCAAATATTGAATTTGATAATTACAAGTTGATTTTATGTCAAATAGCAATGGAATTTTTTTGTTAAAGTTGCTCAAATAGAGAGACTAACAGAGATTAGTAAAGTTAAAATTAGTGGAGTATAAATCTAAGAGCACCTATTAAAATGGATTTAAAAGTATTAGGACACCTAGAGGTGTCAGAATCAGATCTGACCGCTGGGTCAACCTAATATCGACCTGACTTGAACCTGGTTCGACCTGTGAAGGTCAGTCATCAGACCTGACCGAAACCTGACCTGGGATTACCCAGTCCTGACCGGCACCCGGCAAGAGTATATTCTGACCTGACCACACGGACCTGCATTCAAACCCGAACCTGACCGTAACCTAATCAAATATTAACCCAAAACCTGACTAGACCCAGTAAATACTCGGTTCAACCCGATTTTCTTATGACTAACCCGAATTCAACGATAATTCAAATGAACTAGATAGAATAAGATCTGTCTTATTTGATCCATTTTTTTCAAACCGACCTATTTGGACGACTAAACCGCACAAAATCAATAAAATTCAATTATTGTTCTATATGTACAAAATCATATATATATATATATATATATATATATATATATATATATATATATATATATATATATATATATATATTAATTCGTAATGTGCAAGTGAAAGTTTGCATTGTATTTCAGAACTTAGAGGTAGCCAATACTAGCCATTAGAGGCGTTAACAAGCCAAGTCAAGACCAAATTCAACTAGGCTCGGCTCGAGAACTTACAAAATAGGACTCGACTCAAGCTCAAAGCTTGTCGAGCCTTAAATATTGGGCTCAGCTCGAGCCTAAAACTTACCAACTCGGTTGAGCTTTAAATATTGGGCTCAGCTCAAGCCTAAAACTTACCAACTCGATTCGAGTTCGTATGCTCAAAAGGCTCAAAATTTACTAGAGCCAAAGTAAGTCAAGATTAGATTTCATGAGGCCCAAACATTTAATAGTTCAAGAGCCCAATGTCCAAACACTTACTAGTTGCATGGCCTAAGCAAGTAAAAGCCAATTGTAGAAGAAATCTAAGTTTAAAGATTTCTTTTATAGAGCCTTTTACCACACACCCTCATGGTATTCTACCAATGTGGGACATTGAAATTTCAGCTTATTTTTCTCTCTCCTTGAATGACTTTTTCTCTAAACTTGTTACTTTTTTCCCCTTGCTTTGCGACTGGATTATTTTTCCAGCTTAATTTTTTGATGCTTCCATATATGTTCTTTCTCTACATAATTCTTGAAGCATAAATTCAATCACAATCTTTACTTCTTGTTGACTTTAACCTCAACAATACATCAGTAAGCGTTTGATGGTAAATTTTTTCCAAACATTCTCATCAAACTAGTATCAATTAGCTAACCGAATTATAATGTTTGTTCATTAATTAATAGGACTAGATTAGAGGGTTCTCTTGAATAATTTAATCAATGAAAACAAATTATATAAAGAAATGTTGTGAAGACAAAGGTAGATGACAGTAGGACTAGAATTGTTGTGCAACATATGAACCCTCGTTATAATCACTTAGGCCTCATATGAACCGTCGTTGTAAACATATGAATGTATGATTGTCATTTGTTATAATATTATAACATATCAAGAGTCGTTATACTAATTTATAATTAATAGAGATATAGATTGGTTTTACAATTATTTTGATACTAATTTTTTTACTAAAATGATTAAACATATTGATAAAATAGTTTGTTTATACTTTATGATATATAGTCACAACATAATACATATATACTGCGTTATGTTTGTTATTGTTAATTCTATTATTAGCATTATTGCTACTATTACTATTAGTATTTATATTGTTATTGTTATTATTAGTATTCGTGTTCTTATTTGTATTACTATTGCTATTGTTAGCATTGTTACTATTACTATTATTATTTATATTATTATTATTATCATCATCGCTTTATGTTTATTATTATTACTATTTTCATTATCACATAGCTATTTACAAACTTATATATCAATCATAATGCTTATAATAATAAATCATTTATATAAACCTTGGAATTGATCGTCTGCTCGTTATTATTGTCGTTGGTTGTAATATATAATATTAGAGCATAAGAAGAGTCGTTCTACTCCTTTACTTATTAGAGTGGTTTTACACAGTTGATTAGTCGAAATAAGAGTTGACTAAGAGAATACCCTAAACATCACGGTAAACAATGTATTGTTTTTATTAGTTTTTCGTTATCATCCATATATTTATGGCACACACTGTAATACTCCGTATTTTTAGTAAGCTATTAGTTATAATTTTTTTTAAGGGTTTTATATACTAAAAAGGCTTTTTATTAATTATAAAGGTTTAAATAGGCTTTTATAATATATTATGGGTTTTTCAAATAGACTCTAGCCCAAATTAAGATTTGGGCCTAAAAGTTTACTTATTATAATCCAAGTAATTAGTTTAGAAAAAATTAAAAATATTTTGAAAAGGAAAATTCAAAAAAGGATTTACAAAATAAAGAGAAAAGGTTTACAAAAGATTCACAAAAGATTTATAAAAAGAAAAAAAAAAAAAAAAAAAAAAATTTCAAAGCGTGACCTCGGCAACTCACCGCCAGGGCTAAGTTCATGTTATCAAGATTTGGTTATTTTGTTTTTATCTTTTGGTTAATTTAAGCATCTAGACTATTTATCTTATGGAATATTCCTCTATTCTAGCTATATGATCATAAGAAATAATGTATCCTAGCTAAAATTATTTATCTTTTCTCAAAAACCCATCTTTTAGTTTCCTAGCCCTAGTACGACTCTACTTTTCCAACTAGTATAAATAGGGGTCTCCACCCATCATATTTTTCACACCAAATTTGAGGAATACATCTCTTTTCTCAAGTTTAAACTCTCTCTCCCTCTTAGCCTACCTTCTCTCTCTTCTCCCTAGTAGTTATTAATTTTCAAGGTGCGTGTATATGTAGATCTTTGAATATTGTTATGCATACGTAATATCATGTTCTTAGAGTTGATATTTTAGATTGACATACATGTTTTTATGAGTTTTTATGAACTTTATGAGTTTTATTATGAACACTATGAGTTTTCATGAGTATGTTAAATTTATGAACTTATCATAACCATATTATTAGTTTATAGTTAATCTTCACTTGGACCTTGAGCTATTTGTTGACCGACACTAGGAGCAGGTTATTAACTCTTGTTATTAGTTACATCACTTACTCAGTTTTTCTAGCAGTACATGTTCATGTTAGTGGCACTCTCATGCTTTAGCACAATAACATTATACTAGTATGGAGATTTTTTTCTTTACGAGCTAAAACAACAGTATGGTTTTAGATTTGTTATACTAGTATGATCTTTTAGTCGTTACTTTTGCTATAATAATTCTAGTACTACTTCTAAGAGTGTTTACGAACAAATATATTATGTATGCCTTTTTCTTTTATGGCTAACGTGTTATATAAGAATTTATTATTTTAAAAGGAGAATTATTTCCGAAGGATTTTTATTAGTTATATAATCTTTTATGATCACATTTACAAAGAAGCCACGGCTTGTTATTAATTAACAAGAACGGTAGCTATTATATTTTACCCATGTACTTTTTGTATAAGTCATGTGGACAAGGTAGTTCCCCTCGTCATAGACTCATTAAGGAATACTAAACTTGGGGGGTGTGCACACTTTAGGAAAGGTACCTAGGCAAGGAAAAAGGATTTTTATCAAGGTTATATACTTTATATTATACAAGTATTATCAAGTATCCAGAAAGGTTCTTCGAAATTAAATATTTCAAATGTTAAATTAAATAAAGTGTTAATACTCCGCATATACATGTACTCAGTATTTTTACTGACACGCTTTTATTTGTTTTGTTTTATGGCTTTGTCCCTGTGATGACCCATTTTGGCGAGCAGATTTTACAGGTTGATATGATGCATGCATACTTCATATGGGGGAGCTAGTGAGGAATCATAATTAGTCAAGGAGTTGTTATTTTATTTTTCTTGTTATATAGTTGTACAATAAAGTTTATATTAATAAAGAGAAATTATTTAAGTTATTTCCGCTGCATTAGTTTCAAGTTCAGTTAGTAGTTAATATTAAAGCCTTTAACGTTATCACGTGGCGGTAATACTCTCAAGTTTCTCAAGGAGTTTTATATTAAAATATATTTTTAGAAAGAGAGAAATTTGGGGTGTTACACACACACACACACACACACATATATATATATATATATATATATATATATGTCGATCTTAATACTTTTGTTAATATGATTCGTTTACAAAATCCATACAAAAGCAAAATGACCCGATCGGGAGTTAACCGAAGTTGAATTGACGTTCAATAGCGAATGGACCCGATGTTTCACAATGATTGAACTAAGGTCACAAGTGATTCAACCCGAGTACACGTGACTCGACCTAAGCGTACATGAAACCCAAATACAACCTGCGCAAACCCGACTAAAAAAATGTCAACGGGTGATCATACTTGGGAATGGATCGACTTGTAAATAGAACGCTCAGACCTGTCCGGCACTAGAGAATCCCATGATTCAAATGTGTTTGACCCAGTTGAACAAAACCTGACCAATCATGACCTGGGACACTGACAATCGAATCCCGACTGTCCCGGGTCGGCGCAGTTCGCCGTGGGTATACCCAGAACCTGTTTGAGAACCTGTTTTGACACCACTAAGGACACCAGTTAAAATGTGATTACTAAACCATAGGCCACCAAAGTAGATTCAAATGTATATCTTAGGACACTTGCACCAAGATTGATTTATTAAACTATAGTGCACCAACGAGAAAACTTTTTCATCTTGAGGCACCAAAAATGAAATAGTGAAAGCATAGGGAATTAAAGTGAAATTATTTATAATCTCAAGGCACCAATGTTGAATTTTTAAACTTATAAAATTAATAAGAATCATGTATGTAGAATGTAATATGGGTAAATTCAAGATCGTGGGTTGATTTGTACACTTACCCTTGAACGCTTTCTCTAGCTTGTAAGACCAAATACATAGGTATGAAGAGGTAAATCTCGATTGGGTTAGACCCTTAATGAGTATGAGGTTATTCCTTCCGTAGACTCTAATTTGGTTTATGAGTTTGTCCTAACAAAAAATTATTAGTGACTTCTAATCAAATTAGCTAGAATCTTTTGAGGTGCATGAATCCTTTTTTTTTTTTTTTTTTTTAATAAGTGAGAATTTACATTAATAATTGACAAGAGTAAGCTATACACGAGTGCACGACACAATCTCTACAAGCAAACAAGCAGATATATACTACTACTAATGATTAATAAAGACTATTTGGTTTCTCTTGGTGCAAAGTATAAAGACTAAATAGTAGTACTACATAAAAAATCTATAATAGTACCTTTATGTAATAGTGTCTGAAATATATGGGACCCTACTTTGTCTTATTTTAATGCACTAAAAGATAAAGCCTATTATTGTCGATACTCAATAATGTCTATACGAGCTCAGCCTATGATAACAACACACCATCAATGAACAATTTTCATTGATAAGCTTACAAGCTAAGGCCGGAATTTCACTAGCTAAAGGTTCTTGGGTTGGGGGATGGGAGCTTTACCTTAGTCTACCCATTAGGGTTCGAGACTGACTCATAAAGCAGGACCAAGTCGATCAATAGTTTCGAGTTGTGTATATACTTATACTGCTCCGATCTCTTTTCATGATGGGGGTTGTACGGTCTTCTTTTATTTTAATGTTTGTTGTCAAGAGGACTCAACCTCCTAACCACACAACTTTTCACAAATTCATTAATCAACAAGCCACCAATCTTCTTCACTTCTATCAAAGCATCATTTAATATATAAACCAAATATCTACCGGGCCTAACTTTAAAAATATGGGCCGTGGGGTTGGGCTGTAAGAGCCAGTCCCTTGCCAGCCCCCATGTGGCTTCGCCTATGCCTTTAATTAAGCTGTTAAATCTTGTAACAGCCTATCATGCTTGTTAGCAACTTAGCAGTGGTTGGTTTTTGTGTCAAATATCTCTCCTAATCAAAAAAATATTTTCTCTAAAATATGTCAAGATTATTCTAATATTTTACCCACTCTTATTACATGCAAATCCATTTTTGTAACTTTTACTAATTATTGTTTTAATCTTATAGTGACAAATTTTATTTCATCTTTTTAAAGAGAGTGATTTGACTGGAAATTTAATTTTGGAGAATCAGCTCACTTTTGCTTGATTTATAAAGGGTGAAAAATCGCTTTTCACATGTAAAAATGAGTTTGTGAAAAACCATTTTTCCAGAGGTGAAACAACATAGCCAATCTAAATGTAACTAATAAAACATTTTCCTTTATTCTTCCTCCTTCATTCCTTGCATCCATTCTCTTCTATTTTATTATTATTTTTTTCTCAAACTTTTCATGCAAGATACCAAACATTATCATGAAAACCATTATCCATTGCATATATTTTTAATAACGCTTTCACCCTTTCTGTTTTACCATATCCATGCAGCCCTCTTTTGCATACATCATTGATCTACGTCTATAGGATTCACTAATACATTTTGTGTCTCATCTTGTGTTTCAATTCCTCTGCTTCTAAAACGTCATCAAATTTGCTAATGTTTGAAAAAAGCGAAAGGACCAGAACACAAAATGAAACACAAGATGGGATGTACTAGGATCTAAACTTTTATCCAAGGAGCCTGAAAAAAAAAAGTTAGAAAAAGGTGGAAATTACATAGTAGAGATGAAAGGGAATATCAAATATACAACCATTGCGAGAACGCATGAAAGCGATAAAGAAGCAGATACATGTCTTCAATCACAGGAGAATGACACTAGTCGCAGGTTGCGGAACACATCACACATGTATAGCGCAATGTGTGTCAACCTGTAGCGAGTGTCATCTCTCCTGCGATTGGAGACCTCAGCTTCTCTCTTAATTTTTTGAGATGCATTTTTTCTTGCAACATAACGACCTCATCAGCGCAATATTTATACTGCAAACCTAGTACTTGTATAATCATATTGCTTGTTTATTTTCATCATCTACTTCTAGAAAGTATAGATGTGATGCTATACGACAATTAGTGTGAGAATGGTCTACCGTTTACGGTCTAATCAATGTTATATCAAACTACTTGGAAGAAACCGTCAAAAAAAAAAAAAAAAAAAAAATATACACTACTTGGAAGAAAGAAAAGTCTAAGTTCCACACTTGGTTTTTCTTCTTTGAATATTTGTTTAAGTTTGTGGAGAATGTACGTGGGAGAATTGGTCCATGTACACACTTTGATTTGACGAGAGGAATAGAAAAGATGACTTGACTCGGATTAAATATCTTTCTTTTAGTACGACGTCCAGCAACTATGCCTTGGTTCTAAAAAAAATAATTATTCCAAGGGATGATTAAAGCCAAAAGTAACTAAAATAAAATAAGGGAGGAAGTTTTTCTATAGCTATGAATTTTAATCTCGCCATTTGTCTACTACTGTATTATCTGGCACTCAAGGCAACGAGCGTCTCAGATTTAGACATGATGTACGAAAATTTCACGAGTCCCTTTGTTCATTAATCATTATCACTAGACGGGACGGGAGAGAGCAAGTTGACCGGGGTCATTGATGTTAGAAGGTAGAGGAAGGGAAATTTTTGGGCGCATCGAATTTGCCTCGTTATTTTGTAAAAAAGTGAGCCAGTGAGCCTGTCCTACCATAACTCGTTCTTAATCCAATAATATATAATACTCCGTCCTATAATATATGTCCTGTTTTCTTTTGCGCAGACTTCAACATGTACCTTTGACCAGTGGCGGATCCAGGAATTTATGAATGGTGGGTCACTACCGACTAGGTTGCACAGAGACGGATACATGTACGGGTTCGGATACACACACCCATATGGTGACTGACTCTTGAAAAGGGTGGAAAGCGGGAGAAAAGACGAAACATGAGGTAGCTCAGAGAGCCTCAAACTATCCAGTTTCAGCATCCTTAGAGAACAAGAGACAGTGAGACACACGAGGAGAAGTAATAGGATATAGGATATAAAAAAAGGATTTGGTAATTCAACCTATTGCTCGGGTTCATCATTCATGCATATGGTATATCTTAAAGATTCTTACAGGTCAATCATGTAATAGACATATAAGGGAGATGGATCGACTCAAATGGACACAGCAACAAAAGCACCTTTACAAGTAGCTAGTCACAACCAAATGACCAATAGGACGTCATATCAAAATAAGACAAGCCTTACCTGTGTCTCGTTATCATCAGAATTTAACCTCTTGTGGTAAGCATCAAGAAAGCACCCCTTTTCACTTTCTGGAATTAGATCTTTAAATGGTTCTCAAGCTGCATATGAAGAAGAAATGAGCTAGCAATTAATTACTTGAAGGGAATCAAGAAAATGACTTTTTTGAACAATGAAAACGGAATTCAACGCGTCTTCTCCAACAGATTAAAATTGAAAAATAGAATACCTCTGAGATACTCAAGAAGAGTCAAGTGAGCTAAACCATCAGGAAGTAATCTCCGAACTCCATTGATGTAAAAAGACTTGAGAGAAGTTAGAGGATGAAAGGAAGAAGACGACTGAAGAGGTGAGTAGGAAATGCGGCGCTTCCTAAACCTAAAAAATTCAATTTTTTTTTTTTTTTTTTTTTGAGGAATGGTGGGTCACGTGACCCACCAGGACTAAACGTGGCTCCGCCACTGCCTTTGACATTCGATATTTTCAATTCCGTATGAATAAAAAATATGAATAGTTGATATTATGAAAGTACATATTAAGACGAATCTAATAACATTCTACATGAGTATTTTTTTGTATATATTAATAAGAAATCCTTCATATGCAGATATTATTATAAAAAATGTTTCTTGTTTCATGGTGATCGTTTCATATTCATTTCCCAATATCCGTATGTTATATAAATGTTCTTTATACAGGTTCGATTTATACGTACATCAACTGATAACACCTATCGGTCAGATGACCTATAATTTACTGGCGCAACTACTTTTAAGGTAAGATACATAAAAGCTAGGATTGCCTTCACTCAAGGCAATAATATGTTTGACTGGAATTATGCAGGGCGTATTCTACCATCATTTTAAGCCTTGTCAAACCATGTCATAATGCACCAACCAACCAGTTTAGGGTTTAAAATGAACTACTATGTAAGCTATATGATATTCCTTAGCTTAGTGGGTTTATGAGTTTATCATTTATGTTACTCAAACTCGTTATATTACATTAAACGACAATTGTAGAATGACTTCAGACTAGAGGTAGTCAAGTCTAGCTTGGCCCGCAAACCTGACCCAACATGGCCTGTTAAAAGGTAGGGTTTGGGAAAAATTTTCTAGTCCAATTTTTGAATTAAGCCCGGCGCAATTATGGAAAGAAAAACCTAAGGATTTGGGCATGTTTTAGGCCTGAAAAATAACTTTTATTCTAAATTAGGCTTAGGCCCCAAAAAAACCCAACTAGTTCGTCCCGATTCTACCGGGTTTGAGCAAAAAAAGATTTCAGTTCTTTGCATCCTAACAAAACATCAAATATAATTAATTTAATGTAATTTTTCTTTTTGCAATTACAATAATCATTAACAAAACATTAAATATAATTGATGTAATAAAAAATCAATATTCACTTACAGTTATGTAATTTAACATAACACCCTCAAAAAAAAGTTATAACTGAAGATGATATGTATTCTTTCGTCTATGATGATTACAACGATGGGCAAGCAAAATGACTTTGCATTGATGATGAGGGCGATGACGTATTAGTGATGATGATGTGATGAGGTATTAGGTGATAATGATTGATGATAGTCTAAGTAATAGATGATACTTTGACTTCTAATTTAGAAAAGACAGGCTTAGATCCATGATATAATGGAGCCTGGAGGTAACTTTTTTTTTTTGGGTGGGGGAAGGAAATTAGTTTCAGGTCTGTGGGATGATAAAGGAAATTTAGATTAATAAATTTAATAATGGCAAATGTGAAAGTTTATATCACTCTTATAGGAGAGTGATTATCAATTTTTTTTTTTCCAGAGTGGCCTAGCAAATAACTCCCTCCGTCTCATTTTAATGGTTACACTTTGACATTTTACACTATTCACAAGTTGCACTTTGACCCTCATTTGTGATTTAAACATGAATAAAAACATAATCATATGAGATCTTGTTAGATTCGTCTTAATATGTATTTTATTAATATGTACTTTTTATAATTTTTACAAATACAAAACTAGAGATATATATCCTCAAAGTTTTGCATTAACATGTGTAAAAAGTGTAAGTGTAACCATTAAAAAGAAACCGATGGAGTATTATTTTAGTTGGATAATCTAGCTAGCAAGATAAAAAGTTATTTAATTTAAATGGCATACCAATAATATTTTAACATTTAGGTGACCTAACAAACTCTTTGTTCAATCAAACAAACTAGAGTATTATTGTTTTGTAGTATTAAACACAAAAAATTCTCAAAGTACCAAAGATGTCTGCAATTGATTCAAATTCCAAGTTTCCTAATGAAAATTGAAAAATTACCATGTTTCGAAAATCAAGGAGCTCGGAAACTTCTTATTCGTACCAAATACAAATCCGAATTTATTGATTTTCCAAACATGGTACTTGGATCAAAGTGGCGTAACAAGTTTTTTCTCTCATTTGGACGGTCTAGACTCTAGCAAGATAAAATTCACTTTAATGACCTAATAAAATAATTTATACCACTTAGATATCCTAAAAGATCTTGGTTTAAAAGGGAACGTGGAAAAAGAAAACACAGGATTTATAAAGAAACAAGGGAGTAATTAACATGAGCCGTTTCAGGCAAATCGAATATGTTAAGTTAATGCCTTCAAACTATGCTAAGGACACAAAGATCTTTGCTCGCCCGGTCGACCGGGCGAGGGCGCTCGATCGGGCGTCTAAAATGGCCCGACCGGGCGGTGATCGGGCGAGTCTTGTTTTCATCTTCGTGGATTTATGCTCTCGCGCCCGATAGGGCGGCTTTTGGCCCATCGGCCGGTGGGCGCCCGATCTGGCGGTTTGGCTCAGGCAACCGGACAACGCATCTTCTACGTGGGATTATGCTAGGGTTTTGCGCGGAGTATATTCTAGGGTTTTGTTAGGGTTCCTTATGTTATAAAAGGACCCTGTTGGTGGTCATTGTTTGACACATAATTTTTAGCCTCTAGTATCTTAGGACTCCTTGTATTATTCTCTATGCTTTTCTCCATAACAGTGAAGAAGCTCTCGAATTCCCCACCTGTGGACGTATGTCTATTTTGACCGAACCACGTAAACCCTTGTGTTCTCTGTTTTTCCTAACATAATTGTTTGATGCTGATGATTTTCACTTCTAGTACTCCCTTTGGCCCTTAATATAATAGAGTTCTCATTTCTTTTGGACACAAATATTAAGGAGAACTCATAAGTGGGAGCTTAATTGTATTAATTAGAATTAAATTTGAAGCTGGTACACTATCATGAATTGTTTATTGAGGAGAGAGAATGTGTGGAAGTGGGTAATATAGTAAAAAAAAAAGTTAAATAATATTTTAATTGGTGGACCTATACCAAATAAGGAAATGTGAAATAGATTTAGGGCAGACATAAATAGAAAAATAGGAACTCTATTTAAAAATGGAGGGAGTACATATTTAAATTAATTGAATTTTAAAAAAGGACTCAATCTTTTAGTTTCCTGGTTGGCAAACTTTGAACCAGATGTTCAATATTCCATTCAATAGGTTTTTGTGTATTATGTTACAAAACGACGGGTGCTCTGATCCCTGCTCATGTACAAAGGAATGAATTAAGGATCATTAAAAATACGGTTTTTTCACCATATACCCTTGACAATTTTTTTTTTTGCACCATATACCCTTTCAACTTTCCCAATTCACCATATACCCCTCACGTTTGAAAAAATACATCCACTTACCCTTAATGACTAACGGCGTTAAACTCCGTTAGTCATTAACCCTTAATCCCCCATCTAACCTAATTAACTAACCTAAATCAACCCCTAATCCTAACCATAACCCTAACCCTAACCCTAACCCTAATACCCTAACCCTAACACTTAACACCCCCCCCCCTCCCCCACCCCCCCACCCCCTTCCACCGCCGCCGCAACCCCCTCTCCTTCCCCCGCCGCCGCAACCTCCCTCCCCTTCCCCCGCCGTCGCCACAACTCTTTGTTTCTTTACGCTCTTGATTTTCAATTTCACTCTGAAAGAAAAAGAAAAAAAAACCCATGAATTGAAAATCTCACAAGAAATTTCGGCAATCAAATTACAAATTAAGTAAAGATTAATCATCAAGATGAAGCGAAACTACAATAATAATTACTCGAGTTTGAAGATAAAACGAGGGTTAGATGAGTTTTCGGATGAAATTGCTCAAGATGAACAACATAAAAAGAGGAAAGAGAGAGAAAGGCCGCGTGGGGAAAGGTATAGTGGAATTTGCTCAATTTCGTAAGGTATAGTTGTTGGGGAAGGGGAGGGGGGCTGCGGGGAGGGTGGAGGGGGCTGCGGGGAGGGTGGAGGGGGTGCTGCGGGGAGGGAGGGGGGGTGCTGCGGTGGAAGGGGGGCGGGGGGGGGAGGGGGTCTTTGCGGGGGAAGGTGGGTTGTGTGGGAGGGAGGGGAGGCTGGGGAAGGGTGGTGGTGCGGTGGGGTAATGGCTGGTGGTGCGGTGGGGGGCTGGGGTGGGGTGGGGTAAGGGGTGGGGGTGTAAAGTGTTAGGGTTAGGGTATTAGGGTTAGGGTTAGGGTTAAGATTAGGGGTAGATTTAGGTTAGTTAATTAGGTTAGATGGGGGATTAAGAGTTAATGACTAACGGAGTTTAACGCCGTTAGTCATTATGGGTAAGTGGATGTATTTTTTCAAACGTGAGGGGTATATGGTGAATTCGGAAAGTTGAAAGGGTATATGGTATTGGAGATCAGCTCAATATCTCCTCTTGATCTTATCCTGATACTCAACATCTTTGTTATCTTATCATATATTGTGTATTATCTTTGTAATCTTGATTTACCTATCTTGTATAGTATATTGCAGTAGGATATTATTTGCTTCCTTTTATAAGCTTAGCTATTGTATATATTTATACTGTACTCTTCTACGTGAAATATAAGTAAAACATATCACATTCCTTCATGGTATCTGAGCAGAACTGATCCACCAAATTTTTTTTTTTCACAAAACCTTCGACCCTCTCTCATGGCCACCAATCCAATACCCAATGATGCTGAACCTACTTCTCCCCTTGTTCTTGTTAACCTCACTAATATTATCAAGCTCACCAACCTAAACTATCTCTCATGGAAGCTTCAACTTGAAGCTATCCTCGTCGGCCACGGTTTATTTAAATTTATGGATGGATCTTACCCATGCCCTCCTGCCACCATTACATCTTCTACCTCCTCAAACACCTCCAACAATCCAGCCCATACTACTTGGGTTCGCCAAGATAAACTTTTGTTTGGTGCTTTACTTGGTACCCTTGACACCACCATAGTTCCGCTTGTTTCCCGTGCCACCACGGCTCAAGAAGCTTGGGACATTCTCGCACATACCTTCGCTCGCCATACTCGTGGCCATGCTAAACTTATTAAAGCTAATCTTAAATCCATCACAAAAGGTGACAAACCTATATCCGACTATGTCAACGCTATTCGTATTTGTGCCGATCAACTTGCCGTACTTGGTGACCCTCTCAAGCCCGAGGATTTGATTGAACGTGTGCTGGAAGGACTTTATCATACTGAGTTCAAAGCGCTTGTTGAGAATGTGAATGAACGAGACACTCTTATTACTTTTGATGAACTTCATGAAAAACTTCTGCTTAAAGAAAACAATTTACGAGCTGAAGCTGCCACCGTGCCCAACACCACTCCTCTTCCTGCTTCCGCCCATGTCACCACCACTCGCGGCTACCACCAGCAGCACCCCTCTCCTCCCTTCACCGATAACACTCACCGCTCTGTCTATCACTCCTCTAAAACACCAAACACTTACCACAAAAATTCTATCTCCTATGATAAAACCAAAAACTCAGGTTACAAGGGCAAGTGTCAATGGTGTCATACCATTGGACACTCCCTCTACCGTTGTACTCTCTTTCAACAAAAATTTCCAAATGCCAAGCCCACCCTTCCACCTACTAGTACTCGTCCCCCTCCTCAAGCTCACGTTGCCACGGCCGTCTCTATGCCCGACTCTTCCTCTTGGCTTCTTGACACCGGTGCATCGCATCATGTCACTCATGATCTCTCTACTCTTGCTCTTCATCACCCATATGATGGCACCGAAGAAATTGTTATAGGTAATGGTTTGGGTGTTCCTATAACCCACACAGGTTCTCTTACTCTTTTCTCTACTCCTTCCAAAGCTATTATTCTTTCCCATGTTTTGTGTGCTCCTAGAATGACTCGTAATATTATCTCTATCTCCAAACTTTGTCTTGATAATGATCTTATTATTGAGTTCTCATCACATTCTTTTGCTTTGAAGGATCGCCTCACGGGGGCACTACTTCTCACGGGTCCAACTAATCAGGGAGTTTATGAGTGGTCTCCCTCTTCCTCAAAAATTTTAGCTCTTTCAACAATCAAAGCACCGGCAATTAATTGGCATCACAGACTTGGCCATCCATCACTATCTATCTTTAAACACATTATTTTAGATTTCAATATTCAAGTTTCTAATTCTCTATCTTTTCATTGTAATGCTTGTTATTGCAATAAAAGTCATAAACTTCCGTTTAGTCATTCTACTTTAAATTCTCATTCTCCTCTTGATATTCTTTACACAGATTTATGGACATCTCCTGTTCATTCTATTGATGGATTTAAATATTATGTCATTTTTGTTGATCACTATACCAAATACATATGGTTTTATCCCCTCAAAAACAAATCTGACACCAAAGCCATTTTCATTCGCTTCAAAGCTCTTGTTGAAAAATATTTCAACACTCCTATTAAAATTCTCTACTCTGATAATGGGGGCGAATATGAAGCTTTAGCTTCTTTTTTAACTATCAATGGCATCTCTCATCTCACTTCTCCCCCTCACACTCCTGAACATAATGGTTTCGCTGAACGTCGTCATCGACACATTGTTGAAACTGGTCTCTCTCTTCTTACCCATGCTCAACTTCCCTTAGCATATTGGTCATATGCCTTCTCTACCTCCTCTTATTTGATTAATCGTCTTCCTACTCCTACTCTCTCTCACAAATCTCCCTATCATTGTCTTTTTCAATCTCCTCCTAATTACCTTAAACTTCGCAGTTTTGGATGCTTATGCTATCCATGGTTGAAACCTTACACCACTCACAAATTAAACTCCAAATCTCGCCCATGTATCTTCATTGGCTATTCCAAAACTCAAAGTGCTTATCATTGTCTTGATCCTCTCACTAATAAAATTTTCACCTCAAGGCATGTGAGATTTGTGGAAAATGAATTTCCTTATTCCTCTCTTTGTAAACAGCCCCCTCTTACTCCCCTTCCTAGCCCAGACTCATGGTGTTCTATCTCTCTTCCCCTCCTTCAAAATCCGGTCCATATGCCACAACCTGAGAGCCCAGACACTTATATCCAAAGTCCCCCTTCCACTCCTCCCTCCATATCTTCTCCTGGCCCAACTCCACATTCTGACGCTGGCCCAACTTCTCACTCCCCTTCTCCTTCTGTTCGCCCAACTTCACCACTCCCTTCTTCTTCTCATGCTGGCCCAAACTCCTCCCATATTTCTACCCCCCCTTTTTTTAGGCCCAATTCCCTCTCCTAGTATTACCAACGCCCCTAACTCCCCCTCTTTACCCTCATGTGATCCCTCCACTACTTCTACAACCCATCCGCATACCTCATCTTCCTCTCTCATAATTCCCAACAACCCAACACCCCCATCTGACTCCTCTTTTCCACCATCAGGTATTGTAACCCGATCCAAGAACAACATATTTAAGCCCAATCCCAAATTTGCTCACATCACTCTCACTGGTTCCAAACCTACTGTCCCGAAAACTATTCACCAAGCTCTTAAAGATCCTCACTGGCGCAACGCCATGGAAGAGGAACTTTCTTCCCTCCATACCCTTGGCACATGGGATTTAGTATCTTCAGACACTGCTCGTAATATTGTTAAATGCAAATGGGTTTTTCGCATCAAATATACTAAACACGGTGTCATTGAGCGCTATAAAGCTCGGCTAGTAGCCAAAGGTTTTCAACAAAGGCCTGGCATTGATTATACAGAAACTTTCAGTCCTGTTGTCAAACCTGCTACTATACGTACCCTTCTATGTCTTGCTGTTACTCAAAATTGGTCTCTTCGTCAGCTTGACATTAACAATGCCTTTTTACAAGGTACTCTCCATGAAGAAGTATATATGGCTCAACCTCCCGGTTTTATTGATTCCATATTTCCATCTCATGTGTGCAAACTAAAGAAAGCTATTTATGGTCTCAAACAAGCTCCCCGAGCTTGGTATACTGAACTCACCAACTATCTTGTCAGTCAAGGTTTCAAGCGTTGTGTGTCGGATACTTCTTTATTTATCCATCATCATGCCACTACTCCTATTTATCTTATTGTGTATGTGGATGATATAATTATTACTGGTCCTAATCCTCCTCATCTTAATATGTTTATTAAGGCCTTTGCTCACAGGTTTTCTTTAAAGGACCTTGGTGATCTCTCATACTTTCTTGGTGTGGAAGTTATGCCTACTTCTCATGGTCTTTTTCTAAGTCAACAACGCTAGATTATTGACTTACTAAACAAGATGGGAATGCTTGATTCTAAATCTGCCCCTACACCCATCATCACCACTCAACATCTCACTCTTGGTTCAGGTATGCCACTTGAAGAACCGAAGGATTATAGGGCTGCTGTAGGTAGTCTACAATACCTCACGCTTACTAGGCCCGATGTCGCCTATGCAGTTAACAAACTCTCACAGTTTATGCATCGTCCAACCTCCGATCATTGGGCCGCTCTTAAACGTCTCCTACGGTACTTAAACGGCACTCTAGACAAAGGTATTAATATTTTTCGAGACTCACCCCCCACTCTTCATGCTTTTTCCGATGCCGATTGGGCTGGTGATCATGATGATTATACTTCTACTATGGGCTATGTGGTGTTCATTGGCCGAAATCCTATCACTTGGTGTTCTAAGAAACAAAAGTCCATAGCTAAATCTTCCACCGAAGCCGAGTATAGAGCGGTTTCTTCTACTGCCGGCGAACTTTTATGGGTCCATAACTTACTCACTGAAATGGGTGTTAAACTCTCTCACGTTCCTGTTATTTACTGTGATAATCTTAGTGCAACTTATCTCAGTGCAAATCCCGTTTTTCACTCCAAAATGAAACATCTTGCTATTGCTTTCTACTTCATCCGTGAGCAAGTTCAACATGGTACTCTTCGTGTTACTCATGTACCTACAGGAGATCAGCTGGCTGACTTCCTGACTAAACCATTGTCTCGCCCGCGGCTTGATGCTTTACTGTCCAAGATCGGACTTGCAGACTCCCCGTCCGTCTTGCGGGGGCATATTGGAGATCAGCTCAATATCTCCTCTTGATCTTATCCTGATACTCAGCATCTTTGTTATCTTATATATTGTGTATTATCTTTGTAATCTTGATTTACCTATCTTGTATAGTATATTGCAGTAGGATATTATTTGCTTCCTTTTATAAGCTTAGCTATTGTATATATATATACTGTACTCTTCTACGTGAAATATAAGTAAAACATATCACATTCCTTCATATGGTGCAAAAAAATTTTGTCAGAGGTATATGGTGAAAAAACTGTTAAAAATACCTAGCTAGGAATATAGTATACCAAAAGACAAACAGAGCCAGCTATAATCTACCTAGGATCAATACAAAGAAAATCACATGTGATGTGAGTAGTAAGAAAAGTTGTACACTACAGTGTCTACACACAAGTGGATTTCTAGTTCTAACACGGAAGGAATGAATGACATTTATATCGTGGCAAATATGTAAATAAGCATAAAAAGCTATTTTCATGAAAAAAGGGAAAAGGAAAAATTAAGCTGGGTTGTTCAGTGATATATTAATGTTGTAGAATAAATTATACATGTTTTATTGTTACAAAATTTGTTATACAACAAACTGCTGCCGAAGACAAATTAGGTAAAATTATACACACAACTATGAACCATGATATAATGATGAAATTCATATTCATATCTTTATATCGATCCTTGTGCACGCAATGATCAAGGTATATATAACTTTGTAATCCTTTTTTATGTACTGCTTCATTTGTTCTCATTCAGATGCAACATGGAGGAAGCACATGAATTGATATAAGAAGAGAGATACAAATATAAGAAGAGAGATACAACTATACAGAGTTGAAAAAGGAGATTCATGCATGTAATAAGGGGAGAAATATAGATATAAGAAAAGTCATGCATTTGATAGAGAGTAGATCAAATATATACTATTAAATTCACTCTATTTTCGTTGTAATTGCGCAGATCTAGTCTACACTACACAGAATTAGAAGCATCAAGGTTGGTTTCCCTCCCAAAATTCCCGACAAATAGCTAATATAACCAGCTAGCTAGCTCAACCCATTAATATAAACAATTAGAAGGTGATGTACACAGCTAACAACTACTAACCTCTAATAGTTGCCAAATAGGGCCTACCTTATTTCCTATTATAATGGTTAATTAGTGCCTTACAAAAGAGATAATCTCCTCTAAAATATATTGTAAACTTTTTAGTGTTCAACTCACCCTATTTTCATGTCATCATTTTTTTTTTTGAATTTTCATAAAAATTGACACAAATATAATAATCCCGAGTTTCACCCATCTTCTCAAAATAATCTTAAATTATCTGTTTTACGTATATATATATATATATATATATATATATATATATATATATATATATATATATATATATATATATCATAGACCCAAAATATGTTCACAAAAACGAGATAAACAACTGTTTAAATTATTGTAAAAAAGTTGAAATTACTCATATTCAATTTTCTCTGAGATTTCATTCTTTTTTGAACTTTTTGTTGGAAAAGGCCTATCAAAATAGCCATGTTGTTGGGAAAGACCTAATAAAAACTTTTTTGTTAAAAAAGACCTATTTAATACTTTTCTTTATTACTTAAGACCAATTCAACGTTTTCCGGCCAAAAAGTTAATTTTATGGCATTGACTTTTCTTCCCCTCCCTTTCTCATTGGACGGGACCAACCTATTTTTTGTATCCTAATCCCGTAATGCTACCAAACGCCTTCCTCTTGCTTTCCATCTTAAGGGATTAGGATAGAAAAAAAAGAGATTGATCCCATTTGATGAGAAAGGGAGGGGAAGAAAAGTCAATGTCGGAGAATTGACTTTTTGGCCGGAAAACGTCGAGGTTGTCTTAACTAACAAAGGGAAGTATTATAATAGGTCTTTTTCAACAAAAAAAGTTTTTATTAGGTCTTTCCCAACAAAAATATCTATTTTTAACAGGTCTTTTCTAACAAACATTCTTTTTTTTTTCACACTTTTATTCCTTCTTGTAACTCCTTTTTTTTGGTAGGATCCTGTAACCCTTTTACCATATTCATTCCGAAAAGTAACACCAATTTTGGCTTCTTTTGTAAAATGCATTATGGATGTGCGCCCATATACATAACTGAATACATACTTTATATTAGTAGAGGAGGGTGTAGCAAAGAATAATATAATTAGAGTCAAAATAAGGGAATATACCAACTTTACCTCAAATATACACAACCTTGACTCCTTGAGTGAACGCAGGAAAGCGATAAAGAAGCAAAAAACACAGGTCTCCACTCACAGTTGAATGACACTAGTTGCAGGTTGCGGCAGAAGTGCACTGCAATGCGCTTCAACCTGTCGCCAGTGCCATCTCTCCTGCGAGTGCAGGCATCAGCTTCTCTTACATCGTATTCATAGTTGTTCTTTTTTTTTTTTTTTATTTTTATTTTTATGTGGTGCATCGTATTGTTTTCATGCGCTGATGAGCTCAATATACAAACTGCAAACAAACCTATTTTATTTGTCATCTGCACGTTAAAAAGTACTAGAAAATGATGGTATACAATAATGGTCTCAACCCTCAAGTATTCAAATGACAGCTCATATGTTCAAATTATTTGGACCAAAGAAAAGTCTAAGTTTCACACTTGGCTTTATTTTCTTGGACATTAGACTATTAGTCGAAGCATATGGGATAATGCCTAATGGGATAGTGGGAGACTTTGTCTATCTATAGTCCTTGATTTGACTTGGCTTAGGATAAAACTAGCTTTTTCTGCACGCTATGCGTGCGGTGACATTTTAGGCATAACTATTGCTCGTTATGAAAAGAAATGAAAAATAAAATTATGAAAGTACGTATCTACATTTACCTTCATTTGGTGAGTAAGAAGTATTTAAATACTTACAAATAGTATCTAAAAACATTTTAAAGTAAGTATAGGTGATGAAATTGCATATCTAAGTAATGAAGAAACTGAATTTTTTTTGGAGTTTGTATTTGTGATTAATTTTGTATATGAGTTGTCTTTGTAATTAAAACATTTTAAAGTAAGTATAAGTGATGAAATTGCATATCCAAGTAATAAAGAAACAGATTTTTTTTTTGGAGTTTGTATTTGTGATTAATTTTGTATATGAGTTGTCTTTGTAATGAGAATGCCATATTTTTTTTATTGTTTGTGATATTAATTTTTGGTAAGTTATTGATTACGAATTTTTTTAGTTGATTGGATCTAAATTTAATTTAATTGAATCTTTTTTATTGGCAAGTTTATGTGATTGACAATTATATGAGTTGATTGGGTTTAATAGAGATTTGGTTGAATTTTTTTTGGTAAGTTTATGTGTGTAATAGTTTTATGTTGTGGAGGGTGAATATGTAAATTCAAAGAGGGACACCATTGCTCCCCCCTTGGCTTATATAATTGAGATTAATGACCAGTCGCAATTTAATTGTAGCTGTTGCTTTTGCGGCTGCTGCTTAAGAAAACTCATAAATTTCAAAGGATGGAAGCCAAAAGTAACTGACTATCTTATCTTAATAATAAAAAGATGTTGAAATATTCTCTTTCTGTCTGAAGTTCATAGGCATGCATGCTGTTATTTGGGTAACGTTTGTGTTCAGGTTGCAGAACGGTTGGTGGTCTTATGTAGAGTCCGCCAAAGATTGGAGTTAGCGTCCGCTGGTGAATAGCTGCACAAGAAGCAAACGTGAACTACCCTCGGGGGGATGCGAGGAAACCCCCTCCGACGCTCAAGTCAGCACGTGCCCAACTAAGATTTAGAGAGAGAAAGTAGAGAGAGAGATAAGAATTGTGAGTGTGAGAGAACGTACCTGCAGAATAGTACCATTGGGATATTTATAGAATTACTATTCATCTGACAGGGTGCGTAATCCTTTTACACGTGTACGGTCGTAGTGCGTTTGACAGTTGGGAAGATTACCTTATTTTGTCTTGCTGGGCGACCGCCAACGTTGTCGGACCACGTTGATGTACTGACTTGTTAGAGCTGTAGGCGACATTTACAATGTTCGCGTCCGCAATGGTGTTCGCGGACTCACCACAGGGATCCGCTAACATACTTGGTTATACCCATACAACTAGCCCCCCCAGCATCATTTGGGGTCTTGACCGCTAATGATGTTGTCGGTGGACGCGAGTCATTGTTGCCGTGCTCAGTTTTTTGGAGGAGTTAATTCGTTGGATGCCACGTGTCGTCGTTGAGAGTTGAAAAATTTTGAAAAGTTAATGATTACTTTTCCGAAAATCCCGCCCATTACTTTATTAAGGTTTTACCGTGCTTCGACACTTGGCAGGAATCTGGAGAGGGAGTTGAGAGGTTTTGCAATCTCAACCGTTGATTGACTGCATACATATGGCAATTGTCTATTTCTTTGAGTTTTTCATCTCATTTTCTCTCAACTTCCTTTTCTTTTTCTCTGGCAAACTCCATTTTTGTAGTTTTTCTTCACCCAAAAGCTCTCCTTTTTGTGCTCAAATTCCTCCAAAAGTTACTAGATCTTCCAGTTTTTACTTTCCGGGCCTAGTGTGCTAAGAATTTTGTCTTTTCTGGACAAATTTCTTCTGGGTTTTTTCTGGGTTCGAAGATTTGTGTTTCGCCGGTGCTTTCTTTACATTTCCGGTGGTTCCTTGGCTCAAGCTCGAATTTTTCTGCGCAATTTCATTGTTTGAGAACTTTGTTCACCTTTTTCGGCGATTTTCACTCCCTACCTTAACTTTTCTCCGGCGACCCTTCGTCTCCATGTATTTCCTCAATTTTTCTCCGCGTTTCCTTAAGTTTCTTTGCGTATTCATCATGTTGGACCAGTCTGATAGCCAGAACTTCCCTAGTGATTTATTTATGACTGAGAGTGAACCTTCTTCTCCCCATACCGATAGCAACCCATCTTTAGATTCTAGCCCTGTGGGGAGGACTAGGTTGTTGTAGGACATACCCTTAACGGTCGAGAGAGAAAAAGAATTGAGGTCCAAGTTTCTTAACGACCCTGCCACTCCTGAGGAGCATAATTTGACTAGGAGGTATATGTCCGCTAGTCAGAGTGGTGATAGGCAGACGCTTAGGGAACTTAGGCATCAAATTCTTGCTAGACGTTCTGTTAGGCATCCTCCAGCTGATTCTGTTCCCGACCTTGATGTAGCTCCTCTTAGAGAGCATACCTGAATGGATAGCCTGGCGGATGCTGGGGTTGAGGTAGCGGCCGACTTTTACGACCGTTTACAGCAATCTGCGGCTCCTAACCCTCCTATTATTGATTTAGGTGACGACAGCGATTCCATTGCTAACGTTATGGTTCGCCAGGAGACCGTTTATCAGCGCCGATCTACTCCCGTGAGTCCTGTTGTTCGCGTTAATGAGGACGCGAGCACTAGTGTCCCTTTGTCGGCACGCGTGATTGGGGAGAGCACTAGTGTGCTTCAACTCTCTTCCTCTGTTTCGGCGGATTGCTGCTCGTCGCTCCTCCTCCTGCCATTCTTATAGTTCTACTACTCAAACTGAAACTGAAGAGAGAAAATTAGAGAGAGAAAGATAGAGAGGGGAAAGTAGATAGAGAGAGAAATGTTTCAGAAATTGGTTTTTGTGATTGAAGGTTTTGAAAGGGTTGATTTGGTTTATAAATGAGTGAATTATAATGAGCGGGGAAAAGAAAATATTGTTTTTGAGTTTCCCAGTGAATTCCAAGAGCCAAAATTGCAATTTAAAGTTTCGTTTTCTTTCTTCTTTTTGAGAATTTGCCGCTCAATTGAAATTCTATCTCCCGCTCCGTAATACATGGATTCATCAGTTGGCGTCATTTTCTACCGTTAGATTTATGCTTTCCCTGAAATCAACGCCTAAGATTGGTTTTACATTGCAAATTGCAATCTCTCTCTTCTCAAACACAAAAAGTGGCAATGCAATTTGGCGCTAGAAGGAGGGGCCTCCCATCTTTGTGAACGCTAACATGGAAAGAGCAAACACTGACGGACGTGATCCACTAGGGTTTGATGCCGGTCAGGGGTCTACGCAGCCCGCTATTACCGGACCACTCGGTGCACCTCAATTCCAAACTAGAGGGACCGAGAATGTTAACGAACAACAAACTCCTGAGAACAATGTATCTCAGGTCAATACTGTTGGCGGACCACTCAACCTGACTCAACTCAGTCAGTTCTCTCCTGAGCAGCTACAAACTGTAGCGTCTTTCATCCAAATGTTACAAGCGGGTACTTCTCAGCCTAACAACCCCCCACTCCTAATCCAAGGGTTGGCCAAGTTCGTAGGCGGATGACGCTCGTGAATGGTCGCAACGGTGATGGCACCCCAATAAAGAGAATGCATACCTTCACTCAGGAGGGACGCCATATGGAAAGGCAAATTGAGGACCCAGAGTATGAAGAAGCATTACTGGAGACTGAAGATCTCAACAATTCTGAGGATGAAAATCAAAGTCGTTCTCACCGAGAACATAGCATCAGTGGTGCCAGCAATTATTCTGCTGGCGAACACTTATTGATCTTGCCTAAGCTGCCTCCTTTCATTCCAGAGATCCTGAACCACGCCATGCCACGGATCAAGATGCCGTCCTGTAAGTATGACGGCACCTCAGACCCAAATGACCATGTGGCCGCTTATGAAGGGCATATGTATTTATACACCCAGGTGGACGCTATCTGGTGCAAAGTCTTCCCATCCACTATGACTGGGATTGCCCAGACATGGTTTAAGAGCATCAAGGCTGGTAATGTTTCTAGTTTTTCTCAACTTTTATCTATGTTCACATGTGGCCGCTTATGAAGGGCACATGTATTTATACACCCAGGTGGACGCTATCTGGTGCAAAGTCTTCCCATCCACTATGACTGGGATTGCCCAGACATGGTTTAAGAGCATCAAGGCTGGTAATGTTTCTAGTTTTTCTCAACTTTCATCTATGTTCAGCACTCACTTTGTGAGCAATAGACGCCGTGAGCGCACAACTGGCGAGTTGTTATCTATCAAGCAGCGAGAAAATGATAGCCTGCGAGATTTCGTTGGCCGTTTTAATGCCGAGACGGTCACCATCCCCCAACTTCAGCAGGATGTGGCCGTCTTAGCTTTGATGACCGGGCTGAGAGAGTGGTCCGCATTCAGGAGCTACCTGGGCCGTAAGACCTTCACATCCCTAGAGCCAGTCTTGAGGAAGGCAAACGATTTCATCAGGGGTGAAGAGTTCGACAAGGCCGCATGCAGCCAAAGTCGCGAGCCTGAAAAGAAGAAGGATGATAAGCAGAAGAAAGAAAAGGGTCGCGAAAATGATCGCGACCGGGATGAAAGGAAGCAAGAGTCAAATGTGGTCAAGAAAGGGAATGACCGCTAGAAAAATGACCGCGAAAGGTTCGAGTACAAAGATAAGTTCGATGCATACACACAGCTCACGGCCCCAAGAGCTCAGATATATCAGATGAACAAAGATAATGATAAATGGCAGCGTCCAAAGCAAATGTTTCACAAAAACCGTGATAAGAGCAAGTGGTGTGATTGTCATGGGGATCATGGTCATACTATTGAAAACTGTAGGCACTTGAAGGATAATCTGGAGGATCTGATAACACAGGGTTACTTCACTCAGTACAAGGCTCAGTCAAAAGAGGGAGACGTGATAAAGCCACATAGCCAGAATGTGCAGTCGCGGATCTCAGAAATTCATGTTATAAGTGGCGGTCCGATTCATGGCGGTAGCGTGAACGGAGCAAAGGCCAGCCTAAAACAATTCAGGCACCAGGTCAATTTCAACGAAAGTATGCAATGGAGAAGGCCGCCAGTAATGCCCGCTATGTCTTTCACTGTAGAGGACGCGAAGCACGTCGTCTACCCCCATGACGACCCTCTAGTGGTCACGCTGAAAGTATCAAATTGTCTGATCTATAGAATTTTGGTAGATGGAGGAAGTTCTGCAAATATACTGTATTTCTCAACCTTTGAGAAACTGATGATTGGTCGGGAGCATCTGAATCCCGTCCGTTACCCAGTTATAGGTTTCACGGGGTGTTGGTGATTCTAGAAGGCTTGATAATCCTACCGGTCAGGGTAGGAGAAGATGAGAATGCCAGAGATGTGATGGCGGAATTTTTGGTGGTTGACGTGCCTGGAGCTTATAACGCAATTATTGGACGCCCTTTTATCCATGACGTCCAAGGGGTTGTGTCAACTTACCATCTTACCATGCTGTACGTTTCCAATCTTGGAACGACAGCGAAGTTGAGAGGGAATCAGGAGATGGCGAAATCATGCTATCTAACAGCGTTAAAGCAGCCGACAAGGAGAATTCCGATAGAAGATCTGAATCTGCCAACTCGGAAGCAAAGGCGAGCCCAGAGGAGAGCTCTGGCAAATGAGGAAGAACCCGAGAAGGGGGATGAGGAGATGATGGAAGTTTCAATGGAAGAATTGGAATCCAGGGCTGACGATACGCCAAGGCCCAAGCCGGACGGAGAGACAAAGCAGGCGATGCTGGCGGAGGATCCGGCAAGGACAGTAGCTGTCGGAACAGACATGAACCCAAAGGTCAGGGTCAACTTGGTGACTCTCCTAAGAGAAAACGCGGATGTCTTGCGTTCTCGGCGGATGAGATGCCGGGAATAGGCCCGGCCGTGATGGTACATCGTCTAAATGTTGACAGCACTGTCCGCCCTATCAAGCAAAAGAAACAAAATTTTTTCTGCCGAAAAGAACAAGGCCATCAAGGAGGAAGTTGATAAATTGTTGGCGGCTGATTTCATTGAGCCGAGTGACTACCCAGAATGGTTGGCCAATGTGGTTATGGTGAAGAAAGCTAGCGACCAATGGAGGATGTGCGTAGACTTCACGGATCTCAATAGAGCCTGCCCGAAGGACTGCTATCCGTTACCAAAAAAAGACCAGCTAGTAGACTCGACTAGCGGCCATGCGCTGCTAAGCTTTATGGATGCGTTCTTGGGCTATCACCAGATTAGCTTGCTCGAGGCCGACAGTAAAAAGGCGTATACAACTATAAGGCAATGCCGTTTGGGCTTCGTAATGCAGGAGCAACCTACCATAAGCTGGTCGATAAAGTATTCGTGGATCAGAGGGGGAGAAACATCGAGGCGTATGTTGACGACTCTATCGTCAAAAGTAAATCTGACCGCGAACAACTAGGCGACTTGGAGGAAACTTTTAGAACTTTGAGAAAGTATAAGATGAAGCTCAACCCGAAGAAATGTGTCTTTGGGGTGAGAGCAGGGAAGTTTTTAGGCTTTTTAGTAAGCAAAAGAGGTATTGATGCGAATCCGAACAAAGTTCAAGCTGTTATCGACCTACCTGAGCAGAAGAGCGTCAAAGATATTCAGAGGCTGACAGGAAGAATGGCGGCCCTCACTCGATTCATCTCAAAATCAGCAGACAAGGCCCTGCCCTTCTTTGCGCTGCTGAGGGGAAATAAGAAATTCGAGTGGGGAGAGGAGCAAAGCAAAGCAAAGCATTCTTGGCATTAAAAGAGCACTTGAAGAGCTTACCCACCATTACAAGGCCTGAGAATGGGGACGTATTGCAATTGTATATCTCGGCCTCGCCGAAAACAGTCGCGGCCGTGTTATTGGTGGAAGAAGAGAAGAGGCAGCAGCCAACATATTTCGTCAGCCACATCCTTAACCGGCAAGAGAGCCGTTATCAGCTGGTTGAGAAGATGGCTCTGGCCGTGATAATCGCCGCCAGGAAACTCAGGCCATACTTTGACTGTCACCCCATTCAAGTTCTAACCAATCAGCCGTTAGAAAAAGCGTTGCAAAAGATGGATAGTTCCGACCGCTGGTTGAAATGGGCCGTTGAGCTATCGGAATATGATATACAGTATAAGCCCAGGACCGCTATCAAGGCGTAGGCCCTGGCAGATTTTATTGTGGAAGCCTCATATGAGGAGGAAGAAATGGAGCAAAAAGAAGTCTGGCTACTGGAAGTTGACGGATCCTCCGCTGTTAGCGGATCCGGGGCTGGTATAGTGATGACTAGCCCTGAGGGAAATTCATACCAGTACGCCATCAAGTTTGCCTTCCCGGCGCCAAACAACGAAGCAGAATATGAAGTGGCAATTGCCGGCCTGAGAATGTGTTTGGCAGCGGGCGCTAAGAATGTACTCTTGAAGACGAATTCGCAGTTGGTTAGCGGCCAGCTAAGAGGAGAATTTGAAGTCAGGGAGCTTAACATGCTGAAGTACGTGGAAAAGGCCAAGGAGTTTATAGCTCAATTGAATCACTTTGAGATTCAGGCAATACCAAGGGCCGAGAACACGAAAGCGGATGCATTGTCCAAATTGGCAAGTTCTGACTCAATTAGCATCGAGAAAACCGTCACTGTGGACATCTTGAAGGAAAAGAGCATCACGGAAAAAATTGTGACCGTCAACAGCATAAACCAGCAAGGGGAGTGGTTTAGTGAGCTGGTGGCGTATAAGCTGACTGGGACGCTTCCCAACGATCCTTCGTCCGCTAAGAAACTGAAGCGACAAGCAAACTGGTAGAGCCGACAGCAAAGATTATATACCAGAATGAGCCGTCATTAACAGGCCAGCCAATGATTTACAGCCTATCCTATGCCCAATTCCGTTCGCTTAGTGGGGAATGGACATCCTGGGACCATTAACCACAGCGACTGGAGGGAGGAGATTCCTAATAGTGGGAATTGATTACTTTACAAAGTGGATAAAGGCAGAGCCGACAGCAAAGATTAAGGCAAATCAGGTCAAGAAATTCATCTGGCAAAATATTATGACAAGGTTTGGGATTCCCATGGCTATTGTTTTCGATCATGGCGTCCAATTCGATTGTCGTCCCATACAAGCTTTTTTAACGGAATTTCGGGTGAAGTTTGCATACTCTGCCGTTTGCCATCCCCAGAGCAACGGACAAGCAGAGGTCGCGAACAAACAGATCCTGAATGCCTTGAAGAAAAAGCTAGATTAATTCAAAGGAGGATGGGCCGATATGGTGCCAGCGGTGCTATGGTCAAACAGAACAACAGAGAAGGAAGCAACGGGAGAAAGCCCATTTAAGCTAGCCTTCGGCGCCGAAGCGGTGTTGCCAGTAGAGGTGGGGTTACCCTCTTACCGGATCAAGCACCGAGACCTTCAAAGGAATGACCAGGCACTCAGGGAAAACCTGGACTTCTTGCCAGAAACAAGGCTCATGGCAGAACTGAGAGCAGCCACTTACAAAGATAGAATCAGCAAGGCTTACAATAAGAAAGTCATGGAGAGGCCTTTAGATGTTGGCGATATGGTTCTTCGCAGTTCAACAACTATGGGCAAGGCGCATACTGAAGGGAAGCTGACTGCTAACTGGGAAGGTCCTTACATCATAACCAAGCAGATTGCTCCCGACTCTTTCATTCTAAAAAGCATGGATGACAAGGAGCTTAGAAACTGTTGGAATGCTAGCGTCCTAAAGAAATACTATGTTTGATTTATTGAATGTAATAGGCCGAGAGCCACCCTTTATTACGTAAATAATACAAGCCTCCGCTAGCAATTCATCAATTGTCTTATTATGTTCATGCATATTAATTGACCATATGACAGGTCAACAAATTAAATACAAAAGCCATATGACAGGCTCAAAGTGCGTTAACAGTCATATGACAGACCTAGCACAAATCAAAAGCCATATGACATGCTCAAGTGAGTTAACGGTCATATGACAGACCTAACACAAATCAAAAGCCATATGACAAGCTCAAAGTGCGTTAACGGTCATATAACAGACCTAGCACAAATCAAAAGCCATATGACAGGCTCAAAGTGCGTTAACGGTCATATAACAGACCTAGCACAAAGCAATAGCCATATGATAGGCTCAAAGTGCGTCAACGGTCATATGATAGACCTAGCACAAAGCAAAAGTCATATGACAGGCTCAAAGTGCATTAACGGTCATATAACAGACCAAGCACAAGACAAAAGCCATATAACAGGCTCGCATACGTTCGCGGTCATATAACAAATCAGACGACAATTAAAGCGACAGAAACGCAAGATATAAAGTACTTTCCCATAAAATAAAAGCTACTGGCTTGGCGGCCAACTACATACAAAAAAGATGGCAGCCAAATAAAAGGCTTTCAATTGGAATCGTACTTATAAAATTAAGAAACGTTAGCGTTTACAAATGCCAACATGGGCCGAATAAAGAGTTAAAATATTCAAAAGATTACAAGACTATAAGCTATTGGAAGAGCTGAGAGAAGGCCGCCAAAAACTTCAAGAGGGAGGGGCTCCCTGATTTCCCTGATCTGGAATGTCTCGAGGGTCCGCATCAGCAATGGCGTCCTCGTCAGCAAATTTAGGGTCCCCCTCAAAGGACGTGAGATGTTGGCCGGCAGCATGAGCATCTTCAATTACATTCCAGTCAAATCCAGGAATGGTCTTGCATACACACCTCATGGCAGCCGCCCATCCGCCGTCGTATCTCTTGTGGAGGGTCGCCGCATGTTCCTCGGACTGCTTAAATTCAGCAACAGCCTTGGCGACCCCCCTCGCCTCAACTTCAGCAGAAGCGTCCAAAACAACAACCTCTTTGTCAGGTTGGCGGCCTCCAGAGCTTTGGTCAATGCGTTAACATTTTCCTCAGTCTCTTCCAGCAAAGCAGCCTTTGGCCTCAGGGTTAACAGCTCATCTTCCAGAGGCTGCAGTTCCGCAGTCTTGGCCGCTAGCTTATCCTCCCTCTCCTTCTAGCGCCAAATTGTCCCGGTTGCAGAACGGTTGGTGGTCTTATGAAGAGTCCGCCAAAGATTGGAGTTAGCGTCCGCTGGTGAATAGCTGCACAAGAAGCAAATGTGAACTACCCTCGGGGGGATGCGAGGAAACCCCCTCCGACGCTCAAGTCAGCACATGCCCAACTAGGATTTAGAGAGTGAAAGTAGAGGGATAGATAGAGAGATAAGAATTGTGAGTGTAAGAGAACGTACCTGCAGAATAGTACCATTGGGCTATTTATAGAAGTACTATTCATCTGATAGGGTGCGTAATCCTTTTACACGTGTACGGTTGTAGTGCGTTTGACAGTTGGGAAGATTCCCTTATTTTGTCTTGCTGGGCGACCGCCAACGTTGTCGGACCACGTTGATGTACTGATTTGTTAGAGCTATAGGCGACATTTACAATGTTCACGTCCGCAATGGTGTTCGCAGACTCACCACAGGGATCCGCTAACATACTTGGTTATACCCATACAGTTTGGAAACAAGTTTTTTGTACGGATTATGTTTAGATGTCCACATATAAATTATAATGAGATGTTTGGCATGGTGAATGAGAATATGGGAATTAGAGGGTGACATAAAGGTTGGAATTCATAAAAATATTGAGATTATCTTTTTTGGTTAATGATGAGATTATGAGAATAAGGCTATGTTTAGTTCACCTGAAATTTTCTGATCTGAACTTATCTGATCTGATCTGAACTTATTTTTTCTGATCTGATCTGATCTGGTCTGGTCTGATCTGATCTGGTCTGATCTGATCTGATCTGAACTTATCTTTTAAAAAAATATATTATTACTAATATTATTATTACTTTGTATTTCATTACTAGTATTACTATTACTATCATTTTATTACTATGCACAACTTTCAATAATAATAATAATAATAATTTTATAATAATAATAATATAAATAATATTATAATAATAATAACAATAATAACAATAATAACAACAACAACAATAATAATAATAATAATAATAATAATAATAATAATAATAATAATATTATTATTATTATTATTATTATTATAGCATAATTAGTTTTTTTTTTGAAAAAGAGCACATTAGTATATGAACATAAAATTACAAATAAAAGACTAAGGACTCTTGGGTCCAATGGTATGGCTTCTTACCTCCCACATGGGAGACCAAGGTTCAAATCTTGGTGGAAGCATATATTTCAATATTGTTGTGGTTGGGGAGGGGGGGTTGGGGCTTATTGGGTCTTTAGGTGAGTGTCCCTGTGCGAGGGCAGCCCAGAGAAAATTCATCTTATCACGGGATTCCCGAAAGGGGCTCAAAAAAATTAAAAATAAAAGAACACTCATGTTCAAGGTCCGTTAATAATAAGAATTTAGCTAGTAATTAAAAGAACATATAATGATATTAAAAAAAGAACACAAATTTAAAAATAAAAGATAGATGTTATTTTTATATTGATGACATGTTTGGATTTAACTAACAACATGTTTCTTGTTATATCAATAAGTTGTTCTTTTTTTATTATAAATAAACCTATAAATATATATAATCATATGATCTTGAACAAAATGGTTAAATATTCTTCTTATATCGTTGTCTTGTTCTATATAAACTTTGTTTTTAAAGATAAGTTGAAATCCTTTGTAGGGAAAATTTTGAACGTGATGACAACACCATTAGGTTATCCCATGCTACTCATATTTTATATAAACTAGTAATATATAATTTATATTATTCTACCAAAATTGTTTTAAAAAATAAACATCATATACTATTGCCATGTTTGTTACATGTACAACATCAAAAAGAACATCACATATCAAAATTATTAATTAGAATAAATATAAAAAGAACACTTACAAATGCCAAAAGAACATTCTTCTTCTTGAACACAAATAGCTTCAAATAGTGATATCAATGACATTTATAATAATAGCAACGACATTAATAATAATTACCAATACTAATAAAGAAAAATTCACATCAATAATCCCAACTATGACCACTCTTTCCATATTAATCCTAACCACATGTTATTCAAGTATAATCCAAACTATGGTATGTATCTTCTCAAAATGATCTCAGTTGACTAGTAACTTACTAAACTGGTAAATTTTTAGATTTATCTTTTTTTTTTTTTCATCCTTACTCTCTCTTCCTCTCTTTTTTCCTCTCCAACCCACCACCTCCTTCACCCAGGCACCACCTAGCCCAAAACCACCTATTCCCGCCTACATTTCTTCAAGAATCTTCTTCTGCAATATTGCAACAAACTCAACTCCTCAAACCTTCAAACTCACTCATCAATGGTCCAACTCCATTTTCTCTCTCCTCCTCTCTCTCATCCGCCATTTCCGACGAAACAATCAAGAACGCCGCCGCCGAAATCCTTTCAAACTCCGGCTGTCATTCCATGTCTCTCACTCTTCCTTTCATTTCCCAACCTCTCATCTCCACCTTCACTTTCTTCACTCTCTTCACTTCCTCCGACTTCTCATTTTCTCTCTCCTCCGGTCAGTCTTCTCTCTCTCCTCCAATTCAACTATTGCCCTCGCTTCTACTCCTTCGCCGACCTCGAATCTCTCTCTTATGGCTTCCAACTCCCCACTCTCTTGCCTCACTTCTCGCTCAAAATTACTTCTTCTGTTTTCGCTGATGATGTTTCCATCAATGGCGTCAAAATCAGTAGTTCCTTTGTTTTCGATGACGAATTATTCGCTATTTTCGCAATCGATCTGTTACAGGTCAGAGGTGTTGTGGTTGTGATATGCAAATTGGTAATTGTGGTGGTGTGGTGGTTGTTGTTTGTGGCAAATGATTTTCGAGGAGGCAGGGATGGTTCCAGGGGTGGCTTGGCCTAGCTATGGTGGAGGTAATGGCTTGGCTAGGAAGGAAGAAAATGATTATGAGCGTGGACGGGGATGGTTTTCGGGTTGGTCTAGTGGTTTTTAAGGGGGGTAAGGATGTGACTAGGGGTTGGAAATGGTTTTCGAGGGTGTGTGATAGTTTCCAGGTTGGTGGTGGTGATTTTCGCGGTGGGTGAGGTTGGTTTTAGGGGATTACAAGTAGTGGTGTTTCAATAGTGGAAGTGGTAGTTAATGAGAGGAAAGAAGAGAGAGAATTTTTTTTAAAAAAATATCCACGAACAACTTACGCCATGTGGATGAGGTAACCTGCTAAATAGGTTATAACAGGTAATGGATCAATTTGGGAAGACAACTCATATAATTTGGATTATATTGGAATAACATGTATTTAGGATTAATATGGGAAGAATGGTCATATTTGGGATTATTGTTGTGAATTTTTCCTGCTAATAATTAATAAGTACAACAACGACAATAATAATAATCGTTTTGAACAAATGTACTAGTAAATAGTAATATTGATAGTAATAGTAATTGTATAAAGTAATATTAATAACAACAACAACAACAATAATAATAATAATAATAATAATAATAATAATAATAATAATAATAATAATAATAATAATAATAACAACAACAATAATAATAATTATTACAATAATAATAATAGCATTAGTAATACTAATAATCATAATAATCATGATGATGATAATAGTAATAATAAGTTTTAAAATATAAGCATAATCTGAACTTATCTGATCTGATCTGATCTGAACTTATCTGATCTGATCTGAACTTATTTTTTCTGATATGATCTGATCTGATCTGATCTGATCTGGTCTGATCTGGTATGGTCTAATCTGATCTGATCTGAAATAAGCAAAAATAAGGTGAACTGAACATAGCCTAAATCAGCATAGATAACAAAATTACTCAAAGGGGCTGAATAATCCTCCTTCGTTTTGTATTTATTGTTGGAAGCATAGATAGCAAAATTACTCAAATGCATATGTGATTTGTCCCACATTAGAGAAATAGTAGAGAAAGTACCACATTATAAGATAGAGGAGCTACTCCTATTAATATTGCCAATTGGTTTTAGGATGGAACCTCATATCATCATATGGGATTATGTATGGTCTCTCTCTCCCTCCGACGTGGGCTTGTGTGTGCAGGCCTTATGATGTATCTATCATGTATAGCAGACCTGAACCCGACTCGACCCGAAAAGAATAATGAAATATTTTTCACAAACATTAGTTTATGTGTCTTAATAATTTGCTAGAAAAGAATGTCGACTTTACCAGAATTGACCCGACCCAAAACAACAAGAACCGGTTGGAACCGACCCGTTGTTGACCCGACTCATCAAACCCTGACCCGACCCAAAATTTCATGGACCCCTGATGGACCTATATATAACCGAACGGACCCAACACGAACACAATCCAAATAAAAACTTGATTCGAATATGACCCAACTCGGAATGACTCAACCCGTATAACCCGTTTGCCACCTCTAGTTCTCATGGTATCAGAGCCCGGGTTGTTGGGCCGTTTATATTGGACATTTGTCAAGTAACTGGGTAAGGGGCGTCCATTGGACGTTTATTCCGAATGACGATTATTATTATGTACCTTACCAGTGTGCTCTAATTTTAAGAACACTCACATGTGAGGGGAGTGTTGAACCCCATGTTTATTTTGCACATGTGAGTTGTCCCACATTAGCTACTCCTACTATTGCTTATTGATTTTATTATGGAACCTCCTTTCAGCTTGTAAGTGGACCGACCAACCTGCTCCTTATTAGGTTTGCAAAACCCATTTTAAATACTATCAAATTTATCAGATTTGGAGAAGTTTTACCTTTGTTGTTCATATTTTGTAATGAATGAGGTAGCATGTAGGAGAAGAGAATTAGATGGAAATTGCAAAGAAAGAAAAGGCGGGCTGTTTGACAGAATTTTTGACATAGATCTTTATCTGTTGATGAATTTTTTTTATAAAGAAAGAGTCATATAAATAAGGTGGTTATTAACAAAAAGGTAGTTATTTAAGAAACGTTGTTTCATAGATGGTTATTGTTAAAAAGTTATATCTCCATCTTTACCCCCAAATTTCTCCAAATAAACACCCCGTTTATGAACTGTTGGGGAGAGGATGGAGCGAAAACAATATTATATATATAAGGATTTAAGATAAATAATTAAAATTGACAAAGAAAACTTTAGAATAAGAGCCAAATATTATTGATATAAAAGCCACTTTGTTTGGCTCCGATCAAAGTTGGACAATAAGGACCTTGTTTCTGCTAAGAAATTAAGGATTATAATCGGCTGTGAGATATGATGTGGGTCCCAAGAGCGGTCGCCTGAGCTCCGATATTCGTACGCCGGAAACCTGCAAAATGAAGTTAGACTACCCCGGGGCTGGTTCCGGGATCTTCCCTCCGACACTCAAGTCAGATGTGATTGAGGTAGGAGAGAGAGTCTAGAGAGAGATGCTCTAGTTTGTTAGGTGAGAATTCAATACCTGTTCATTGATGAGGTTGTTGGTATTTATAGTGTTGGTGATTTCCCAGACAAGAAATATTGATTGGATGGGCCTTTTTGGGATCAATGGCTATGTTGCCTTTTCAGGCAATGATTATTTCAGCCTTTGAGAGGGCTCCCAAGTTCCTAAGATTAGGTCAACTTTCAAGTGGGGCCCACTGCTGCCACCTGTCCAAGGCTTCAAGAGGCTTTTGTGTCCCTGTTGGGCTAGTGACTAATTGAGCCCAAACAATTATCCCCACGCCAGCGATGGGGGATCACGGAGGTCCGACTGAATGACGCCCATCCGTGGCGGAATAATGGCCGCCTTAATTCTAACTGACTTATTGTCCATCCAAGGTAGATAGACCGAATAAATAATGGCGTCGGCCGAGTCCATCCCTGTTGAAGGGTTCCATGCCGACCGAGTCATTTTCTTTTGGAGGAAGGAGTTCCGACCTGGTCACCTCCTATTGGAGGGAACAGTGCCGACCGAGTCATTCCCTTTTGAAAGGGAAGTGCCGACCAAGTTAATTCCTGTTGAAGGGTTCGACGCCGACCGGGTCAATTTCCAGGTCACCCCCCATAGAATGAATAGAGCCGACCGAGTCACTTTCCGTTTGATGGAAAGGGCACCGACCGGGTCATTTCTTGTCGGGGGAATGGGCACCGACTGGGTTAATCCCTGTTGAAGGGTTCCATGCCGACCGGGTCAATTTCCAAGTAACCCCCTATTGAATGAAAAGAGCCGACCGAGTCACTTTCTGTTTGAAGGAAAGGGCGCCGACCGGGTCATTTCTTGTCGGGGGGATGGGCACCGACCGAGTCACCGACTATGGAAGAAGAGAAGGGCCGACCAGGTCCTTTCCTATCTGAAGGAAAAATGCCAACCGGGCCACTTCTTTTGGCGCCGACCGGGGCATCATCTGAGAAAGGAGGAGAGAACTAACCAGGTCACTTCCTGTTTGAAGAAAAGTGCCGATCGGACCATTCCCTCTTGAAGGGATTAATGTCGACTGAGAAACACTTTGCCGAAATAGGGTTAGACCGACCGGGCTGTTCTTCAATAGAAGGATTGATGCCGACCAAGTCGTTCCTTTCACGGGGGCCACTTGGATGAGGACTAATGAGCCCCAAGTTTGTCCGAGTGGGAGCTAGTTGATACTTGGTCATACTTGAACAAGTATAGGAGCGACTCGGCAAAGGAGGGGAGCTCCAAGTGGCCGAGTAGGTATGGAGCCACTCGGATGAGGGGCTAATGAGCCCCAAGTATGTCCGAGTGGGTGCTAGCTGATACTTGGTTATGCTTGACCAAGTATAGAAGCGACTCAGCAAAGGAGGGGAGCTCCAAGTGGCCGAGTAGGTATGAAGCCACTCGGACGAGGGGCTAATGAGCCCCAAGTCTGTCCGAGTGGGTGCTAGCTGATACTTGGTTATGCTTGATTCAATATAGAAGTGACTCGGCAAAGGAGGGGCGAGCTCCGTGGCCGAGTAGGTATGGAGCCACTCGGATGAGGGGCTAATGAGCCCCAAGTCTGTCCGAGTGGGTGCTAGTTGATACTTGGTTATGCTTGACCAAGTATATAAGCGACGTGGCAAAGGAGGGGAGCTCCAAGTGGCCGAGTAGGTATGGAGCCACTCGGATGAGGGGCTAACGAGCCCCAAGTATGTCCGAGTGGGTGCTAGTTGATACTTGGTTATGCTTGACCAAGTATAGAAGCGACTCGGCAAAGGAGGAGAGCTCTAAGTGGTCGGGTAGGTATGAAGCCCCTCGGATGAATGGCTATGAGCCCCAAATCCGTCCGAGTGGGTACCAGTTGAGCTTCGCATTTTGTCTGACTACGTATGCCACATGGCCACTTTTAATACTTGTGATTTTGGGACCCTTTTTGTGGGATCAGCTGACTAGGAGCTGCGAGGGGTTTTGACGCTTCGTATCCCTTAGGCTCTGAATGATTTCATTTGACTTCGCTGGGCCCTTGGTGGGGTGGGATGAATAGGGCCAGTTGGGCCTCTCCAGGAAGCCCATTAAGGCGACGCGGGGGGGTTTGTGTTGCACATCCCCCTAGGCGCGCCTATATATACGAGGGAGGAGAGAGAATTCTGGATCATTTGCTCATTTTTCCAATTCTCTCTCTTTCAAAGATCTCCCATTTCTCTCAACTTTCGAGCTCTTCCTCCAGACTTTTCGTCCGACCAGGTACGCTCTTGCTCTTCCTTTAAGTTTTCTTGTCTTTTCTTTTCTTTAGAATAATCTTGGCCGACTCCCTTGTCCATAAATAATGGGAGATTCGTCCGAGTCAGCTACACCCCCGACCTCACCTCCCTATAAACTGTCCGAGGAGGTGAGGGGGATGGGAATAACGTTGGTGTCGACGGTAATAAGTTGTCCCGACCCTCGGCTGTGCCCGACGCAGTTTCTCTTCCGAGCCCGTCTTCATCGGTAGAGGAGGAGGCCGAGGGCATCATTCCGTACCCCTGGGGCGTGTCTTTAGCCTATCCCCCCTCGAGAAGTTACTTAGACAAATACTTGTCCTGTGATGTAGTGCGGGTGGCCATGCCGAGGGGAGCAGGAGAAACATCGACCTCTGGTCAGGAGATTGAATATCCTAATTTGGATCCGAAAGGGGGTCCTGGAGCCTTCTTTTCCGAGCCGGGCTTGATAAAGTCTTTAATAGATGATCTCCGAGGGACAGCCACGAGGTTTCATATCAAGGACCCCTACTATTTGGTCCGACCGGAGGCCCATCATACAGTGCTCAGCCCTTCGCCCGGGTGTATAACGGTTTACTATAAATTGCTGGAGATGGGGCTCCGCTTTCCGCTGACCCCGTTTGTCAAGGAATTGCTGAATGCCTATAATCTGGCGATTTGCCAAATTTCTCCGAACTCATGGGGCGGAATCAACGCCTTCCAGGTCCTCTATAATTTGATCAACGATCCACCGACCCTCAAATTATGGAGGCAAATGTACAGGTTGGTCGAGGTGATGGCTGCGACGAATGGGCCTGGTTGGTGGAGCTTTCAGGTCCGACCTGGGCATCGGACTGTTCTTAATCTTCCTTCCTCTCAGAAAGGGTTCCGGAGGGAGTCTGCCTTCGTCTATTTTGGCGGAGATTGGGGGATTCCCCTGGTCCCTCCTCCGACCGAGCCCATCATTGCCTTGAACATCCGAGTAGCCGATCTTGATGATGAGGAAGGTGTGGCGGCCTGTTATATGTTGGGATGGCAACGGGTCGGATCTGGATCGGGTCCATAAAGACCCGGATCCAGATCCGTTTTCTGAGGGTGGATCCGGAGCCGCCCCGGATCCGACAGGTCTGAAAAATTAGGACCCAGATTCGGATACCGCGGATCCAACGGATCCGGGTCCAAAACGGATCTGAAACGGAGCCATTCATAAGGACTGTTATTTCACATGTTATCTTCAAATTCAATACATAACTTACAATCTCAAACACTAATTTATCCACCAAATCATAATTCAACAACACAACTATAGATTCATCTCAAAAAATACAAAATTTAACATAGAACAAAATCATAGTTCAGTACTCGCCCAAATTCCAATCAAATGCAGAATTCAATTTGAGCATTAAAAAGTTAAGACTTCAGTAAACTAAAATCTACGGATAATTAAAAAATAAATAAAAGAATACTTTTCAGATTACGTATTTACACAGGACATGGCAAATGAAAAGAAATGAAAAGAGCTTGGAAACCAACGACGAGGAAGAAGGGCTTCAACACCGCCATTGAAGAAAGCTTCGAAATCGCCGACGAAAAAGGGCTCTGAAATCAGTGACGACGATGGGCTTCGAAATCACCGACGAAGATGGGCTTCGAAATCACCGACGAAGATGGGCTTCGAAATGGCCATTGAAGAAGAAAGGAGAAAGCTTGCGGGTGGTCGTGGACGGTGGGTGGGCAATGGCTGTTTGGAGAATGGATAGAGGGAGTGGAGGGGAGGAATGAAGGGGAGGAGTAAAGGGGAGGTGTGGAGGGGAGCTAGGGTTTAGCTGTTTAGGGAGAAGGGAATCAGACGCTTATAAGTTAGAAGCCCAGCCCATGCCCCAATTAATATTCTTTTAAAAAATGGGTCTACGGATCAGGGTCTTGGTTCAGATCCGGACCCGAATCTGCAATCTAAGAACTGGACCCGGATCCGACTCAGATCCAGCGGGTCTGAAATTTTAGGATCCATGACGTAAAAACGGATCCGGGCCGGGTCCAGGATCCATTGCCATCCCTAGTTATATGCAGAGCAAGTCGAGGATCGTGGACGGGGGCGAGATATTCGTGCCTGACCAATGGTTGCCCGACTGCAAGCTCTTCAAGGACGAGCATTTCCTTTCGGCTATGGGTATTAGCTTGACCATCCCGAAGGGTAATCTGCCGAGGGGATGGCTTAGGATTGTCAGTATGATAGCGTAAGCTTTCTGTTTGACTAACAGATCTTTTGCTTTTTGCAGAACCTGCCCGAGCGTACAGTGACGAGACTGACCCGACAATGGCCGACAAACTGAATGTTGCAGCGATGAGGGCTGCTCGGATAAGAGCCGAGATAGCACCTAAAACCATGAAGTCCCTGCTCCACCGAAGGTGTGCAAAATTTCGTGTTTTGTGGTTTATCTTTTCTGCCGAGTAGCTATCCGTTTGATTCATATTTACTAACTGTTTTCTGCCTTGTTTTAGGATCCTGCTAAGCCAAAACCGAGGAAGAGGAGGGAGCGATCTTCCGACAAGGTTGCTCAGACTGAGAAGGCGGTCGCGAGGGCTAAGGCCGAGCGGGAGAAGGCCGCTAAAAAGGCCAAGTCAGTCGAGGTTATTAGTCCGAGGGGGCCTCATCCCAAGCAGACTGATGGGGGCGACTTTTCCCTTCACTCTTCTGACTTCAACCCGATTAGGAGCCCCCAGTATACTCCTCGATCTCCGTCTTTTGAACGGCTCGGGGGTAGCCCAACCGATGTGGTGCCTTCGGCCATGCCTTTCACGGGGCTTAGTCGCGCTGAAAAAGATGGGAGCTGGAATAAGGCCCTGGAGTACGTATATACTCCGGCCGACCGGGAGTATATTGAGACGACTCATGGTCCGAATGAGACCAACGAGCTATTCCGCTCTTGGCTTGATGTAAGTATGCTTCTTTCTTTCTGAATCGCGTTTGTGTTTTTACTTGTTCAATTTTCTAACTTTACCCCTTTATTTCAGTTCTCCGCTCGGATGGCCAATGTTGCTCAGAACAGGGTGAGCCTGGTCGAAGAGGTGGCCTACCTCAAAGAGAAGGCCAAGAAGCACTTCAACGAGGTCTATCGGGCCAATATGGATAAGCGTATTGCTGAGTCAAAACTCGATGATGCCGAGAGGGCCATCAAAGATGACCAGAAAGGCTTTGAGGAGGAGCGGGCCAAATGGGAGAAGGAGAGGGCCGACCTCGTTCTTGCTCGCGGCTCTGCTCATACTGCTAAGGATGATGCCCTTTCTAAGCTAAAAGAGGCCGAGCAGAGAGTGAGCGACTTGGGGGCCAAGTTAGCCGAGGCTAAAGGCAAGGTCAAGACCGAGTAGCAATGGTTCGCCAACTGGGAGAAGTCCGAGGCTGCCGAGGTCTACGCCAACGAGGTGGGGAGTGCGGCCCATAAGATAGGGGAGGACGAAGCCTTGGATCGGGTGAAGAAAGTCTTGGCTGAAGCCTATCCCGATCTGGTTTGGGCCGACGTCTAGTCTGGGTACCATATGTCGATCGATGCTGACAATGCTGAGATCCGAGCTCAGATGGGCCTTGAGGAGGCCGAAGCTGAAGGTGATGAGGAGGATGACAATCGTGTGTACGTCAATGTTATTGATGGAGATGATGACGATGATGAAGACGAGGCCGATGAGACAGTCAATGCTAATCGGGGGGAAGAGTTGGTCGGTTACAACACCGAAACCAATGATCGGAGCACGACTGATCCTCCCCCTTCCCCTAGCTCTTAGGATGTATGGCGCTTGTACTTAGCCGTTTTCTTCAGATTTTTCATCATTAGCTTTTGTAACGTTCCCTTCCTTGTAATGCCCGACTAATTTAATGAAACAACTCTTGGCTTCACTTTTCGTTTTGTTTGTTAATTGCAATTTTGTCCGACTAGCTTCATTGATCTTGAGTGATCTGTATTTGTCAGAATAACTGGTTAGGTTACTGGTTATTGACTTGGTTTATTTTCAACTGGTTAAAATTTTGCCGAAACGGTGTTGCCTAAACTGGTTAAGTCTTATCTAACTGGTTTACTTTTGGCCGAAACAGTATTGCTTTGACTGGTTAAGTCTTGATTACAAAAAAGTCAACTATTTCGACTGGTCAATTCTAGTAGTCTGACTTGTTACAGGAAGTGCCGACTAGTTATATAGTATTCTACTTAGCTACTACAATGTATGCCCCTATTGCAAGTAACAAACATTACACAAAGAACTTTTTTAGGTTGTCTGCATTCCAGGGTTGGGCCAGGGGGACACCTTCTGGGGACTCTAGTCAGAATGTACCGGGTTTGACCACTTCTGTGACTTTGTAAGGATCGTCCCAGTTGGGTCCCAACTTCTCTTTCAGATGTGAGAGTCCCGTGGCCTCTACTTTCCGAACGACCTAATCGCCGAGTTGGATTGGCCTGGTTTTTACACGGCGGTTAAATTACCGAGTGATTCTTTGCTTGTACTGAATGGACCTCAGTAGGGCATTGCCCCTTGTTTCTGGCAATAAGTCCAAACTGACAGGTTTTTCCTCCTCGTTCTTCTCGAACTCGTAGAAGGTCATTCGGGGTGAGGGGATACCGACCTCCACTGGTAAGACCGCCTCGCTTCCATAGACAAGGCTGAATGGGGAGTGCCCTGTTGCTTCCTTGGCAGTTGTCCGGGCCGACCAAAAAACTCCGGGTAAGTCGTCAACCCATGCTCCTTTGGCAACCTCTAAAGACTTGTTGATTCCCTTGAGGATTATCTTGTTGGCCGACTCGGCCTGTCCATTTGTTTGTGGCCTCGATGCGGCGGAGAATTTGGTCTGTATTCCAAACCGGGCACAGTACTCCCGAGTAGGGCCACTGCTGAATTAGTATCCATTGTCGGAGATTAGGACCCTGGGTACTCCAAACCTAGTTATGATGTTCCTCCAGATGAACGCCTGAACATGTTTATCTGTTATAGAGGAGAGTGGCTCGGCTTCCGTCCATTTGGTGAAGTAGTCGATGGCGACTATTAGGAACTTCCTTTGACCGGATGCTGGGGGGAATGGTCCGAGTAGGTCCATTCCCCATTTATCGAATGGCCGAACCGCTTGAATTGCCGTTAAGGGGGTGGTTGGTGCTCTCGGAATGTCCGAATGGATTTGACATGACGGGCACTTTTTGACCAGCTCATGAGCATTAGATTTCAGAGTAGGCCAGTAGTAGCCTGCTCTGAGGGCCTTTCGGCTATGGTTTTCCTCCTTGATGACTTCCACAGGGCACTTGGTGGATTTCCCTTAGGATGTAATCCCGTTCTTCGAGAGCCGCACATTTGAGCAATGGGTGGGTGAAATACTTTTTGAAGAGCTGGTCCTCGTACCATAGGAACTACCCGGATTTGTGCTTGACTCGCTCGGCCTCTTTGCGGTCCTCAGGCAATGTTCCATCTCTCAAATACTCGACCACCTGTTTCATCCATGTGGATGTCCGATTCAGTACCAGCTGTTCTTTGACGTTGATGCTGGGCTGGCGAAGGACTTCCCACATTATTGTCCGAGGAGCCGACCCTTCTGCCGAGCTGGCCATCCGAGCTAGAGCATCTGCCTGCTGATTTTCCGATCGGGGTACGTGGGTGATGCTGAACTGAGATAGCTGTTTGATTATATCTTGGGTCTTCGCCAAATACATTCTCATGTTATCTTCCTTGGCCTCGTACTCGCCTGATACTTGACCCACTATCAGCTGTGAGTCAGACTTGGCATTGATCACTGTGGCCCAGGCTAAGATGCATAATTCTAGTCTGAGGATCAGGGCTTCGTATTCAGCTTCATTGTTAGACCCCAAGAAATCGAATTTGATGGCATATTCCATCTTTTGCCCAACCGGGGTTTAATTACAAGACCGGCTTCGCATCCTGTCTTGGTGGACGAGCCGTCTACTTGCAGCTCCCAGCTATCCTACTTGCTGACTAGTGGTCTAGTTGTTCATTCAATTATGAAATCGGCCAAGGCTTGGGCATTGATTGCCCTCTTAAGCTCATATTCCAATCCAAAGTCTGCTAGCTGATCCGCCAGTCGGTCATTCGACTGGAGTGGTTCCTGCTTTCAATGAGCTTCCTGAGCGGTTGCCCTGTGAGGACTTTAATCGGATAGCCATCACTAAGGCGAAGACCAGTTTTTCGACTTCGTTGTATTTGGCCTCTGCTCCTCGGAAGGCATGACTTATGAAGTAGAATGTGTGTTGCTTTTCTTCTCTCTCAGCCACCAGAACAGCGCTGAGCTCGTATTCTGAAACAGCTAAGTAAATGAACAATGTCTCCCCCGGCAAGGGGGATATTAACTTAGGGAGAGTTGATAGGTGTGTTTTAAGGGAGGTGAAGGCCTGTTCGGCTTCGTCATCCCAAGTGAATTCTTTTCTCTTCAGCGTTTTGAAAAAGTGTAAGCTTTTATCTGCTGACCGGGATAGGAAATGACCGAGGGCAGCCAAATAGCCGGTCAGGCGTTGTACCTCCCTTACGTTTCGAGGAGACTTCATCTCCATCCATAACAGCTTTGACTTTGTCGGGGTTTGCTTCGATCCCCTTTCATCGACCAGGAATCCAAGGCACTTCCCCCCTTTCACTCCGAAGACACATTTTTTCGGGTTCAACATCATGCAGAATCATCGCAATGTACTGAGGGTCTCCCTTAAGTCTGAGGGGTGATCACCTTGGACCTTGCTTTTGACGATCATGTCATCAACGTATACTTCAATGTTCCGACCCAGTTGGTCGTTGAAGATTTTGTTGACCGTCCGCTGATATGTAGCCCCCACATTCTTGAGCCCAAAGGGCATCATTTTTGTAGCAATACACCCCTTGGTTTGTAACGAAGGCGGTGTGGACTCGATCGCCCTCAGCCATTGGGATCTGGTGATACCCAGCATTTGCGTCCGTGATGCTTAGAAGAGCGTAACCTACCGTTGAGTCGACCAGCCTGTCAATCTTGGGCAGAGGGTGGTTATCTTTTGGACAGGCCTTGTTCAGGTCTGTGAAATCCACACACATTCTCCATGCCCCACTCGACTTCTTGACCAGCACAACGTTGGCAAGCCACTCTGAGTATTGACATTCTTCTATGAACCCTGCTTCCAGCAATTTCTTAACTTCTACAGCTGCCGCGGTGTTTCTTTCGGGGCCTTAGTGCCTCAGCTTTTGCTTGACTGGCTTAAATCCTTCTTTGATGTTGAGGTCGTGGCGCATAGTTTTGGGGTCAAGTCCAGGCATTTCAGCAGCTTCATAGGCAAAGATATCCCTGTACTCTGTGAGTACTTGAATGATTTCTTTTCTTGTTTGAGGGTCCATGGCTTTGCCTACTCTTAAGGTCCGACCAAGCTCTTTGTCGATAATGATTTCTTTTCTTGTTTGAGGGTCCATGGCTTTGCCTACTCTTAAGGTCCGACCAAGCTCTTTGTTTTCGAATTGCATGAGGAGTTTATTAATGGAGATCGCTGCCTTGACCCTGTTCAGAGTCGGTCTTCCCATTATGATATTGTACGGTAGAGGGATGTCCAACACCAGGTAGTCAATCAGTAGGGTTCTTCCTTTGCCCTTCTCTCCCATCCGAGTGGGTAACTTTATCGATCCGACAGGATGCACTGAGTTTCCCCCGAAACCTATGAGTGGCTGATTAAGGGGGGTTACATCCTTTTAGTTGTATTTCAGCTTCCTGAGGCACTCTAGCGTCATTGTGTCGGCTGGGGATCCACTATCCACTAGCACCCTTATGACTCTTGCGTTAGCCACTTTGAGCTCGATGACCAGGGGGTCGTCATGGGGCGTGTGTAGGGCCCGACTAGATTCCCCGAATGTCATGCCAAGGCAATCGGGGCGGGGATGCTGGACATCAAGCACTTGGTGCTTAAGATTTTGGAGATGGGCTTTGCGTGATCGGCCGGTTAGGCCTCCCGACGTGAAGCCACCCGCAATGACTCCGACGAAGCCCTCTGTATCCCCGCTGTTGGATTAACCGACCTTTTGTTTGCCCTTTTCCTCACTAGAGTGTTTGAGGTATCGGTTCAGCTTGCCTTGGTCGGCTAAATTGTCGAGGGATTTCTTGAGCTACCTGCAGTCCTTGGTGGTGTGTCCGCATTCTTTGTGGTACTCACACCGTTGGCTCTTAGCTCTGCTAGCGGAGGACGTTCTGATGGGAGGTGGGCGGGTGAGCATGGACTTGTCTTTGATGTCCAAGTAGATCTCTCTTCTGTTCTTGCTGAATCGGGGGTCGTTGCCATGATCATTGAACCTGTCTGACCGACCGTCCGTCTTTTGTCGTTTCGGCTGGTCTTTGTGATTTCCCTCATCCTTCCTTTTCTTACTTCAATCATCCGAATGGCGGCATATGTCTGCTGCCTGGATGAATCTTTGAGCTTGCTCATTGCTTCGGAGAAGGTTTTCACTTTGTTTTCCGCTAAAGACCATCTTAGCCGACCGGGTTGCAGCCCGGCCATCAGGGCTGCAAAAGCCACTGCGTCTTGCAAATCGTATACTTTCAAAGATTCCTCATTGAATCTTTTAATGTAATCGACGAGACTTTCATTCTTCTCCTGTCTGACTGTCATCAGATGGAGACTTGTTTTCTTCTGTCTTTTCCCGGCACAAATTGATGGATGAATAAATCTTCCAGTACTGAGAAATCAGTTATGATCCCAGCAGGGAGCTCTTGGAACCAGTTAAGGGCCAGGCCCTTTAGCGTCGTAGGAAAGAAGAGACACTAAGTGGCCTCGCATCCTGTCTCAACGCTCATCAGAGCCGTGTATGTGGCTATATGGTCATCCAGATCGGTTAGTCCCGCAAATGGCTCAATGGTGGGTGTTTTGATTTTACCCGGGCTGGGTGCCTCTAGTTTTGCCTGGCTGAACAGGACCATGAATTTAAGAGCTCCACTATTGATTCGAATAGGTTTTGATTGGGCTGAGTCACCGTGCCCCTAACGCAGAGCAGTTTTCTTATCGAGAATCAAGCGTCTAACCCCTTGCTGAGTCGTTTCACCTGGGCGATTGAGACACGTGGGTCTCCTCACCCTGCTGAGCAGACCTTCCTTTGGACAACTGACGTTCTTCCCCCTGCCTGGATCGCTGCCGATCATGCTGGATGTGTTCTCGTGCCCCCGACCGTTGTCGGCTAGGCTGACCGTGGACAGAGCGGTGAGGGTTTTTTCTGCCCAGAGTGATGGGACCATGACTTGGTCTCTAGGTGGCTAGAGAGGGCGCCCCTGCTGTAAGTTGGATAACATGTCCATGAGGCTACGCTGTAGGGTCTGTTGAAGCTGAGCAGCTATTAAGTTTATGTCCGTTGTGGATATGGGTTGGGGGTCAGCTTGCTGTAGCTGGTTTGATGGGTGTGGTCCGTTTTCGATGGACTGCTCCTCTTCTGGGTCGATGGTCTGAACGGTTGGTGTTTTACGAGGGACAGGCGGGGGTGGCCGCTCTGATCTTCGGTGCTGAGAGGGTGGGGGGTTCCATTCGGACCTCTGGGACTACGTCGAAGGCTGTCTATTGCGAGCGCTCTTGGCTGGGGCCATTGCAAAGTGACTCTGAGGTGAACTTTGCTGAGTGGAGGCGAAGTGACTTTGATTGTAACTTCCCCACATACGGCGCCAAACTGTTTCTGCTAAGAAATTAAGGATTATAATCGGTTGTGAGATATGATGTGGGCCCCAAGAGCGGTCGCTTTGTACGCCGGAAACCTGCAAAATGAAGTTAGACTACCCCGGGGGTGGTTCCGGGATCGCCCCTCCGGCGCTCAAGTCAGATGTGATTGAGGTAGAGAGAGAATCTAGAGAGAGTCTAGAGAGAGATGCTCTAGTTTGTTAGGTGAGAATTCAATACCTGTTCATTGATGAGGTTGTTGGTATTTATAGTGTTGGGGATTTCCAAGACAGGAAACATTGATTGGATGGGCCTTTTTGGGATCAATGGCTATGTCGCCTTTAGGCAATGATTATTTCAGCCTTTGAGAGGGCTCCCAAGTTCCTGAGATTAGGTCAACTTTCAAGTGGGACCCACTGCTGCCACCTGTCCAAGGCTTCAGGAGGCTTTTGTGTCCCTGTTAGTCTGCTGATTAATTGAGTCCAAACAGACCTCCTGCATGGTCGTATCGCAACTCAGTGACTTTCAATGAGCCCTGCAATAATATGGAGTTAGGTGTTGTTGGTTTTTTGAAACTCCTGAACGACTACAAAGTTATGCAGCTATGGTTTACCGTGCTTCAGCTGGTACGCCCTTTTCCTTTTAGGTCTAGCTGGATTTTTGCCCATGGAAGGATGCTACAAGCTGAATACGGATGTGGCAATGTTGGGGGAGGCTGAAAATTTCTCGAAGTAGGGGGACGGAGTACGAACGTCGGGCAATCGGATAAAATTTTTAGAAAAAATACTACAACGTAAATTATTTAATACTTAACGTTTTACTTAGTCCAATGTTTCTTGGGATTTCATTCTTTTAAACATAAATTATCGAAGATCATGTTGTTTTCCCTTAGCCTTGGACTAGTTTGAATTAGGTGAATAAGTGAATGTGAATCACTTGACATTTCCTAATTAAATTGATAAACATGAATCTATTACATTATCAAACCAAACTAGTCAATTACACATCAACTCATATTTACAATTTACAAATTAGAAATTAGAGATTACAAACCAAATAAACCTAAAACTCGAATCAACAAATCAACTCAAGAAATCATGAACAACAACAAATCAATTCAAATATTCAACAATAACATAACAAAACAATGATAACAATAATAATCCACAAGTCAATTTACACTACAATTAACAAATATTACCTCAAAAAAATGAAATTAAAACTTAGAGTTAAGAAAATAGAACAACTCACTTGTGCTGTTCGGGTGGCGTTCCGGGAGGCGAATGATATACTGGACGCGGACTGTAGGCCTGCGGCGACCGTGGTTGGGGTTCCGACGAGCGTGTTAGGGTTCCTTGACGAGTTGACTCCTTGTTTCGTTTTTCAGTTTCTCTCTCTTTATTTGTTTTTTTTTTTTTTTGGTAATTAAGAAATGTATTAGCTCAACAATAAAATCTTTACAACCTATCACCAGGAAAACCCAGTTAACAACTAACAACAATTGCTACTGTAGACATACCAGAGCACAAAACAAAACAGAACGTTACAGATTCTGAAGCCAACTAAATTCACTATCCTTCATTTTTTATGTACTCTGTTCCCTACTCTTTGTTTGACAGTATACTGTATATTTTTTACAACCTGATCTACTGATCTTACTTGCATATTTCAAAGGACATTGTTGCGTTCTTGCCATATGGTATAAACTGTGGCAATGATACCTGCTCGATAAACTTGTTTTCTGAAGTTACTTCCTCTGCATCTTCTCTTTACCCAGTCCAAGATCCTTGTGAGATCCCTAGAAGTAGTTGAAATGCCCAGCCATTTTTTCACCCTTGTCAAACACTGTCTACTGTATGTACAGTAAAAAAATAAGTGGTGATGATCCTCAGTTGCACTATCACAAATTAAACACCTATCATTATCAATTATACCAATGGAAGCTAATTTCTCTCTAGTTTGAAGTCTCCTATGCATTGCTAACTAGCAAATTAAATGAAGCTATGTTTGGGAAGATTATGATGATCCCAGACATCCTGACACCAATGAAGTTTTTCCCCTATATCATATATCTTCTTGTACATTTTAGCTGTACTATATGACCCATCTGTAAGCCAGCTATCACCAATCTGAGTCCTAATCACTTGTTTACCTTTACCGATAAACTTCACAGCCCAACTAGCAGAAGAGGGAGCTGTGAATTGAGACCAATACTGCTGCTTGATGTACATAGCATGTACCCACTTCACCCAAAGATTGTCAGCTTTTTTAGAGATATGCCAAACCTGTTTGCCAACCATAGCAAGGTTCCAGTGCATGAGAGATCTGAACCCAAGACCACCTTTAGCTTTAGGCCTACAAACTTTATCCCAGCTCACATAACCAGGCTTTGGACTATTACATGTACCAGTCCATAAAAAAGCTCTACATATTGCATTAATCTGATTAATGACATCTTTGGGAATGAGAAATATTTGAGCCCAATATATACAAATGCTCAAAAGAACTGAATTAATCAATTGTCTTCTCCCAGCAAAAGATATGTGTCTAGTGCTCCACAATCTGATCCTACTAACCATTTTTTCTATTAACTTCTCACAATCAGCTGTAGAAAGTTTCTTGACACTAATAGGTACTCCTAAGTACTTAAAAGGGATACTCCCAATCTTGAACCCAGCACTATCTACAATTCTCTTCATTTCCTAATCTGTCATCCCACACCCATAAACATTTGACTTTGCAGGACTAGCTTTAAGACCAGTAGTTGCAGTGAACAAATTCAAGCCTTGAAGAATCATCTGTACTGACCTGTAGTCCCCTTTGCAAAATAAGACTAAATCATCTGCAAAGCACAGATGATTAAGTCCTAAAGTTTTGCACCTAGGATGAAACTCAAATTGAGGATGTTTCCCAATGTAGATCATGATCCTAATGAGGTACTCCATACGCAAAACAAATAAGAAGGGAGACATAGGGTCACCTTAACTCAACCCCCTCTTAGAATTGAAGAAACCAGTGGGACTGCCATTTATCATCAAGGTGAAAGTTGGACTAGTCACACACATCATCTCTAGGTGAATAAACTGATCAGGGAAATTTAACGCTTTCAACATGTCTTCCACAAACTCCCAGCAAACAGTGTCATAGGCTTTTTGAATATCTATTTTCATCATGCAACATTTTTGCCTTTGCCCCTTCCTATACATTCTAACAATGTCTTGGCAAAGAAGAACATTGTGCGAAATACTCCTACCAGCAACAATTTAACTTCTCACACAACAATTTAGGGATGCACTTATAGATAACAGTGCAGTAAGAAATAGGTCTATAATCACTAACACTCACAGGGCTCTTCACCTTAGGAATCAAAGTTATGGAAGTAACATTGATAGATTTTAGCAACTTCCCAGTCCTAAAAAAATCTAGGACAGCAGCAGAGACCTCTCCTCCTATAATCTCCTAACACTTTTTAAAGAAAAAGCTGTTGTACCCATTAGCTCCAGGAGCTTTATTGTCAGGGATAGAATGCAGAACCCTTTTCACATCAGCCTCTGTAAAATTGCAAACCAAAAGGTCTTGTTGTTGAGCTGATAATCTAGGACCCTCATTGATTATTCTCCTCTTAATAATACATCTGTCATCTAAGGTTTTATTAAAGAGATCCTGGTAAAACTGAACAAAAGCTTCTTTAACTTTCCCATCCTCATTAACCCATTCCCCTGTAGCATCTTGAATGGCATGAATTTTGTTTGCATTCCTTCTGGCCTTGATAGATTGATGAAAGAGTCTAGAGTTATCATCACCCTTATCAATCCAATTAGCCTTTGATTTCTGCCTTAGGAAGCTGAGGTAGATCTCTTGAGCCTTTCTATAAGCACAAATTGCTTCTTTCTCCTCTCTAGTGTAATCAACACTATTAGGATGCTGATGAACAAGATCCTGGACCCTAATCAGATCCTAATAAGCTTTAGCAGCCTGCACCTGAACCTCTGAAAAACCCTCATTTAATTTTTTGAGATCCATTTTCAAAGCCTTCAGCTTCTCCCTTACTTTGTACATTAAGCAGCCTTGAACTGGACTCTCCCAGACCTTCTTTACAGTCTTAAGAAAAGTAGGAGACTGAGCCCACATATTAAAAAACCTGAATGGTTTTTTACCCTCAGTCCTGCCATCATAAACACACAAAACACCAGGGCTATGATCAAAATCTCCTTCAGGGAGATAGGCCATTTCAGCTTCTTCAAATTACTCCAACCATTGCTCATTGCCCATAGCTCTATCAATCCGAGAAAAGACCCTGTGCTCCCCCTCGGACCAGGTATAGAATCTCCCTGAACTCTTAATATCAACCAACCCACAACCAAGAACACAATCTCTAAAGGGTTGCACTCCATGCACTCTCACCACTGAACCCACCCTTTCATCAAGGTTTAAAACAGTGTTGAAATCTCCCATAGCCAACCATGGTTCACTAGTCTGCACTTGGTTCAAATCTGATCACAATCTTTCCCTGTCATTTCTATCATTCGAACCATAAATGAAAGAACACAGAAAACTCAAAAGAGATCCAGCAGGTTGTATCTTGCAATGTATGACTTGATCAGTGAATTTAATAATGTCCACTGTAAAAGACTCAGCAAGCCATCCTATTACAATCCTACCCTTATCAATCACACAACTATTAGTTGTGAAACACCAGCCAGCACACAAATTATTGTAAAGATTCCCCATCTTAGGAATCTTTACTTTAGTTTCCAGGAGACATAATAGTTTTATGTTATGGGCAGAAATAAAATTTCTAACCTCAATTTGTTTTTGCACCTTATTCAGACCTTTGACATTCCAAACCATGATATTATCCATGGTTGTCAGGGGATTTCCACCACTGCACTTCATTGGCCTTATGTTGTTCAACACCATAGAACAACTCCTCTGTTGTAGTTTGTGCCAGCACCTCAATTTGGTTTCCGACAGGTGTAACAGCCTGCACATGTCTAGATTTCTGTTGTGGCAGCAGCACCTGCCTACCCACATGATCGTTCTCTCCTTCTTGGACTCTAGATGATCTGGTCACCTGTGTTATCTGCCCTTCATCTGGTTTGTTGCTCATACTGGCCTTCTGTTTCACAACCTACATCTTCTTAGTTTTTGGCTTCTTCACACAATCAACCTCTGAATGACCATACCCAGTGCACTTCTTACATTGAATAGGTTTCCAGGCATAGTATATCTTGTGGTCCAATAATTCTTTCCTTTCATTCCTAAAATGCAATGTATCTGGGAATTTTTGATGCATTTTGACTTCAATCAGGACTCGAGCAAACAATGATCTCTCTCTATTCAGAGTGGCTTGATCCACTTGCAAGAACTTCCTAATTGGACTTACAATTTTGGTCAAACTCTTCTCACCCCAATATTTCAAATCCAATCCATGAAGTTCAATCCATAAAGGCGATACATCCACACTCTTCTTCTTCCACTCCATTTTAGGGCCCCAAGCTTGCATAATGAGAGGTTTCCTATCAAAGAATTGAATCCCCCTGACAACACTTCATCCCTAACCTCTAGATTATGAAATCTCACAAGGAACAACCCATTTCCTACTGAAAGAATTCTATCAATACCCTTTCTCCCCCAAATCCTCTGAATGAATCCTTCAGCAACCTGTAATGGTGGATTTGCCCCAAGAACATAACAAACAATAGAGGGTTCCCAGAAATCAACCTCTCCTTGAATACCTTCCCAATCAATTTCAGGAATTAGTTCATCAATTTTAGGAATTAGTTCATCAATTTTATCATTCACACAAACTTCAGCAGTCACAGGAATTACCTCATTCATAGTAATTTCAGCATTAACAGAAATTGCATCGTTTTGACACATTTCAGGGTTATCAATTTGATTATCAACAGAAATGTCCCCATTTCCCTCAATTTCAACCGCCCATGAAACCCTCTTATCATTCTTAGACCCACTATTCAAGACTTCAAGCCATTTCGAGAAATTATGTTTATCTACAGAATGTTTTTGTAACTCAATTAAAGAAGATTTAGGAGACAAAATCTCACCTTCTTCCTCACTGTTTTCATAACTCCGGATCTCCAATCTTCCTGCTCCAAGCAATTCATCCATGGATCTTGTTTTGCGCGCATTGGAAGAAGATGGGAAATTCACCTTCTCCTTCCCCTTCGTCTTACTCTTGGAACTTTTGCTCGCTTGAGGTTTGCCCATGGCGCCCAGCTGAACGCTAGAACCCGCGAGAGAAAAGTTCAAAGTTTTTTAAAATTAAGAAGTTGATATTTTGAAAATCTGTCTATTTATTTGTTTTGTATGTTCTGTTTCCTCACGGCGTTGCTCACTGCTTCATTTGTTTATTTTTTCTCTTTTTTTTTATAATTCGAGATTTTTTTCAAAGTGGGGGAACATATGTCCACATGTCCCCCCTGCTAGTTGAAATTGGAGTGGGTGATGTGCTCAGGGATGAAGAGGATGTAGCAAGTGTTGGTTGCGGTGATGAGATATCATGCGCGCTGGTTTGTAACAAAAGAAAAAAAAAGAGGTATTGTCAGAAGTAGTATATAAATTTCTCATCGTTGGACTCTTAGTGAAATATTTTCATTTGAGACTTGGAATCAAATATAGTATGATATATAGATGGTGGAGAATTTGATGGTGGCAAGGCATACAAAGACAGCAAAGTCTGAAACATGCTCTGCATGCAGGAATTCCACCGCCATTACCATGAAGAGACTGGGATCACCTTTGCTTCTCTATACCCCGGCTGTATTGCGACAACAGGCTTGTTTAGGGAACACTTGCCCTTTCTTTTCCCTACCTTCCAAAAGGTTGTTACCATCTGAAGATGAAGCTGGAAAAAGACTTACCCAGGAAACATCCTTAGACCATCCTCCTTTCACTAAGAGCTGATGAAACTGATTTTGCTTGTTGAAAATAATGTTAGCAGACGAAATTGATATCTATTGATTAAAATTGATTACAGCTCATTAATCATATGTTATAGCATATGATCTTAGAAATTTTGGTTTGATTTGTGATTCAGGTTGTGAGTGACCCAAGTAGTCATGTAGGTGTTAGGGTTATTTTTTTATTATTACAGAAGCAAATGTGCTGGTAGTTTGGAGAAATTTGCTTAATGAATGGCATGTGATGTGGCGGTTTGGGTGTCCCTCTATTGTTTGTTTGTGTAGTGATGAAATGAATCATGGATGCGCAAGATGTCCAGTTTCGATCCCTTTGGAGCATGCCAGTCTACAAAGAAGAAAAGAACCTGCTGTTTTGGATGATATTTTGTTATGATTTGATAGTTGATTAGAAATCTAGAGCATGTGATGTATGGAATATAAAGCTTGCAAATGTTGTTCATATTTTAATTCTGCCTTGACTCCAATCTTCATTTGGAGGAGTTGAGGTAGTGATACTGTTATAGCCATTTCTGATTATCTATCTGTCTATGCCTGGGTTCTTGGGCTTTTTTTTTTGCTTTTGGTATGGGAAGGCCCATTTGCATCATTGTATATTGTTGCTCCATTACTGCAGTTGTTTTCTTAAGACTTGTTACCCATGCTGCTGGTCAGTAGGGTAGCAGGTTTTAATTTTTCTTTTAAAAAATTTAACTCAAGTGCTCCGGTTGATAAGGGAAAACCGGAGCACTTGATTTCACAAGTGCTCCGGTTTTCCCTTATCAACCGCAGCACTTGACTTATTTTGAACATATAAAATTCACAAGTGCTCCGGTTTTCCCTTATCAACCGGAGCACTTGACTTATTTTGAGCATATAAAATTCACAAGTGCTCCGGTTTTCAATACAACCGGAGCACTTGATAAATGATCAAGTGCTCGTATGGCGTCTGCTACGGGTCAAATACGGAGCACTTGTACGGTTTTTAACTGGAGCACTTGATGTTTTTTCCACTAGTGTAGCGCTTGCTGAAGCCATGGCAGCAAAGTTTGGGATGCTTATAGCTCGAAGGTATGGTACGATTCTCTTGAGTTGGAATGTGATGTGTGCAACCTATCGAAGGCGGCTTTCATGAAGAAGTTTGGGCGCTTTCTATTAGATCTCATTATTGAAGACATTTGTATGATTGGGGAAAATTTATCTAGTTAATCTGTTTATCATGTTAAGTGGGGAGGGAATACGGTTGCTCATTTACTTGGTAGAGTTCACCCCTGTAATGGAGTAGAGGAAGCTTTTGCAAACTCTTTTCGAAAAGGTATTAACCTTGGTAGATGGGAGTTGGATGCTAGTTAATAATATTAATTCTTGTTTCCCCTGAAAAAAAAATTGTAGTAGACTAGAAGATTAAAATTTCGAGCGAAATGAATAGGAGCAATGAAGTGCTCTAATATAAAAGTCAGCATCGTAAAAAAAAATCTATTGGATTTTGCTAGGGATCGAACATCAAATTTCTTTGAAGAATGGAAATCAATGATATTAGAGTCCCAGTCGTGAAGTCAAATTTTTATTCGGGTAAATGAAATTATGTGTCGCCCCTAATAACAAGAATTCTCTGTCAGAAAACCGCCATTAGTAGTCAAGTTTGTTGTTTTTGCAAAACGAGACAAATAGTAAAGGAACAAAGAGTTGTCGAGGGAGAATAAAACAAATACGGGCAACCTCCCAAGATTGGTTGAATTGTTAATTGGATAAGTTCAGGGCCGTCCTAATCGTTATGGAGGCCTTGTACGACTACCATTAAACGGGGCCTTAATTGGTGAACATGAACTACTATTTAATAACAACTAGTTTTTAGGCCTCGGCTATGCCACATGTAATTATAATTTTCATTTATTAACATTTTACTTCATAAATATAGCACCAAATATTACTTGGTTTGGTGGTTAAGGCTTTAGTGTATAAGCTTGAGGTAATGGGATCAAATTTTATAAGATGCATTTTCTATTTTTTTTTATTATATGCGTGTTTACATAAAGTAAACACACTAAGGGATAGCGCCACGTGGTATAGTTCCTTGCTTAGGAACACCCTTTTATATAATAGTAAAGATATGTTGTTAAAGTTATAATCCATAATATAATGAATTTGAGTTCTATTTTTAACCTTTTAATAATGAATGATAAAACAATGTTGAAAAAGGAAAATAAAAGGTGGTAAAGGGCCGTGGAGGATTCGGACTCCTAACTTCACAGTTTCTAAAACAAAATGCCAACAATGCAAACTAATTCCTTAACCACTCAAACACATACAACTTTACACATACTAGTGGAAAAAACTGCTTGTGCTACTTGTTAAGTGCTCCAGTTGACTTATCAACCCAAGCACTTGTGAAAATTTTAATATAAAATTTTCACAAGTGCTCCGGTTGATTAGTCAACCGGAGCACTTGATGTCAAGTGCTCCGATGGACTAGTCAACCGGAGCACTTGTGAATAAGTGCTCCGGTTAACCAACCCGAGCACTTAATTGGACTACATAATTTTCCCTCCCAATAATAATTAATTCGACCCCCTCTAAGCTCCCAATATACACGTAACGCAACTCACTTTTCGCTCCCCCCCAAAGTAATTCCCTCAATTGGACTTTCTTTCACTTGTCACTTGTGAACCCTCACTTGTACTGTGAACCCTCGCTCGCACCGTCCCTCCGCCGACCCCTTCGCTTCCGTCGTCCTTCCGCCGACCCCTTCGCTCCCGTTGTCCCTCCAACGCCCTTCACTCCCTCAGTCTCCCTCTCAATTGGTTCACTCAGTCGTCGAACTCGCTGCATGAAAGTACTCCTCCGTCGCCCCTTCATCCACGGACCCTCCCTCCGTCTCCCTCAGGTATTTCTTCCTTTTTTTTCTCTCTCATCTATGTCAAGAGTTGAAGTTTTGGGTAACTTTTACATGAAATGTAACTGTTTATTGTGGATTTTGGTTGTGTTTGTAATTGGCAAATGGAATGTGCACAGTTCTGAAATTGAAGTTTAATTTTAAGTGAGAAACTCGTAATCTGTTTTTTTACTAGGGTTCCGTTGTGATTTGGATCTGGAGTGTGGTGATCTTTGCTTTTGTTTTCAAAATTGTTCTAGGGTTTGTTGTTGTTTTCGTCATTTTTTAGATCTGATGTTTCGGTGTTTCCTTAGTAAAAGGGCCTAGATCCCAAAGTTCGATCAATTCGTAGTTCAATAAGCGGGCCTCCAAGATTGGATTTGCTATCCATCATACTTCAACAGTTCAACTTCTTGGTCTTCTCTCACCTTCCTTTCTCTCACTCTAGTGTAATAAACTGCTTCCTCGCTCAATTCACATTTTTCTACTACTTTGCTTTTGTTGTTCTCCACTTCTCCTGCTCATATTTCTTTTTTTAGTAAAACTTTATTTCGTAAGTTTATTTTATCAAATTCGATTCTTTCAAGAATTTGTGTTAAGGTAAGTCAACTAACATTGATTCCAACTTCATTTTTATGTTCAAAGTTTCTACCTTGTGCTTTAAATTTGTAGTGCGTGGTTGAACTAAAATTTCTCAGATCCTAATTTTTTTTGGGATATTTCTTGGTTTTTGAAGGGCTAATTTCAAAAATGGAGGCAGAAAATGGAGAAGTGAAGTGTAAGATGGATGATTATGAAGTGATTGAGCAAATTGGAATAGGGTCATTTGGGACTGCTTATCTTGTCCTCCACAAAACTATTCTCTCATATATATTCTTCTCTGAAATCCAAGTTGATGCTACTTCTATAGCTGGATTACCAAGTGTTAGGTACAGTTCTACAATAATTTACTTCACTAATAATCTCTCTGATTTACCCCTTCCAATTCCAATTTTCTATCCATTCTTTCAAATATTATTCTTCTCATTTGCCCTGTTTGATTTTGTTCTGGTTCTTTGTAATTCAACTGAATTCTAATCTGGGCAAATTTTTTTTTTTATTGAGGTAAGTACTCATCTTGACTGAATTTATACCATATGTTTCTATATTTCACTTCCAGTTTTATGATCATTTAGTTTGGACCCAGTTTAGGTGATTGAAGCTGAGGGAATATAATGATGTTTTTGGGATGAAATTTGATATGTGAAATTTATATATCACTCAAAGTCAAATATTTGATTTGTTTGTCTTGAATGAATTACATTAGGTGATCACTATTGGAACTTAGGGAGGTTGCATTTTAATCACGTGGGTATATTAATCAAGCTATAGTTTGACTTTATGCTATTATTGTTCTTCTTTCTTGCAACTGTGAGGAGGACATGAAGTCATTGAGGGGAAGTCATGAGTGAGTTCTAAAAACTGTATATAATTTCATTGAGTGAGGGTTCCATGATTCAAATACAACCATGTGATGTTATTGAGACTTGTCATTATTTGGACTAAAATTCTAGTTGCTTCTCAATATTGTCATCTACATAATATAATCTTACAGCGAATTCATCTGTCTTAGAAGCTTGTTGCCTTACCTCGTGCCTCCATGAAAGTTCTTTATGTGATTATTGATATTCTTTATTGTTGCTACATATAATTTATTTGAAGGAGTACAGTGGACACCCCCTCCTCTATTATCCTTGCTATTATTTGATTGTGACCTGAGTCTAGCCTTTCAAATTCAGATGTGGTATGGATTCCATCTATATGTATTTCATGACTTCTTTATTTTATATAAAAATAGGTGAACATTTTAAAAATAGGTGAACATTATGTTCTTTCTGAAATTTTTTCTCTTAGATGAGCCGGAAGTTTGCCAAATTTGGGTTTATGTGGAATAAATCTGGTGAAGATACATAATTTAGCTGAGAGTTTTTTCTTCATTCGTCATGAATTCTGAGCCTCAAACTTATTGTGAGTGAGGTATAAGTTGCTTACTATATTTTGATATCGTTTATGCTTTCAACCTTTTTGTGTTGTTGATGGAGTTGTTTGATGTTGATACTCAACTCTTTTGAAACTGTTTTTTTTTTGGTTTGGGATTGGGGGAGTGCTTGTAACATCGTTGGAGTTCCTTGATTTTGCTCCCAGTTGTATGAAATTTATCTTATAATTTGAAGATTTTTTGCTGTCGAATGCGACTATTAGCTCAAACTCTTAGTGATTTTACTTTGTCATGCTCAATATAGTATATATCTTTGTAGTATTATAGGCTAACACATCCTGAAGTTATTGTCTTGGACCAACCAGATGCCATAAAATGTTTACACAATCGGCAGTCGATGTTGCAGGTTGTTTGTGACTTGAACCTATCCGACACTTACAATAAGTCATGTGAAATCATCTATGTTACTCTCTTATTTTGCGCAATTCTCTTGGTGATGATTTTCTGGTTATACAATTCATAAGATGCTGGCTCTATCTTAAAATTATTATAATCCATTATAATCTATTTGTTTCTACTAAAATTTCTACTAAAAAAATGCAGTTGCTTTTTGTTGCTTTTGTTTCTTTCTGTTAATTGAGCTTGTTGCTGCTTTTGGGGTTTCCTTGATTTTGTGATTTACAATATGTTTTCTTGGGGATTGTTCTGCAGGATCATTTCGTAACTGAGCAGCCTAGAGAACATGAACAGGGACCCCTGATTATGAATGCTTTTAAGATGATTACCTTGTCTCAAGGTCTGAATCTCTCAACCTCTTGTTTGATAAGCGGCAGGTATAACATTTCTATAAAGTTAACAAGATATATTTTTTATTGGTCCTTGTGATTGTGAATCTATTTGCTTTATTTGGATGTTTGTGATGGTTAATTTTTGTGATGGTTTAACAAGATATATTTGTCTCTCCTACTCTAGTAAATTAAAGGGTAGTTTTATGCTTAATTACCCACCGTTTTCACTTTCTTAAAAACCGTGCACAAAGCTATTATTGCAATAGAAAAGGAACAGAGGTAGTAGTTTGCTACGGTACTCATATTTTAATTTGTTGGTATACATTTCTCTAATATTTCTATTGTTGCCAATAACTTTAAAACTTTTGCCGCAAATAGTCCCAAGGGGCAACCACCAGCACAAAAAAACATGGAAAGTTTGGAACACTTGAAAGAGGAGTTGTGTAAAAACAGGAGATGCTGGAACGGAAGCGGAGTAAATTTCGCCGTCAGTTGGATAAACTTGCAAAACAGGTAAGTGTAGCTCTCTAATTCTTCATTATATTTCCCTAGATTCTTTCAGAATGTTGCTTTTGATACCTCCCTCATGATGAACTGCAAAAATCGTGTTTTGTGCATGTTAGGTTACTTCATTCATGTGCAACATATGATGTTCCAATTTGGAACATGACTAATTGTTAATTTCCTACTATAACAACAAACAACAGCAACAAAGTCTTAGTCCCAAAATTATATCGATTCATGTCATAATATGTGACTAAATTATAGTGCTGGCTGCCACATACCTACCTCAAGCCTCTTCCTTTATCTGGGTTTTGGACCGGCCATGAATGCCACAAGTGACACTCATATGCGGTGTTTAATTTGCTACTATAGAGTACTCTTTTTATGCATGTGATTTTAATTAGATATGGTTGACCTTGTGAATTAGTACAAGACTAGAGAGGGCGGTAAATTGGAATTTTGCAATCTTAAGCTGTGAATTTTGACTTCTTGAGTGCTTCATTGGACCAAAATATATTGCCCTTGACGGTTGACAATGGCCTTAATTTCACACTTGAATGATTCATGCTTGAATGTTCAAGAGGCCTGTTTAAGACGCCTTTGGGAATCTCGATCGAAGTTGGTAGGAAGTTCTGGGCTCACTAGCTTTCACTGACACCTGACAACAAAGGCTATGTATTACGAATAAGAACCTGTTGGGATGTCAATGCAAACTGGCAAATCTTGTTCTAAATATGAGTCCATAGGCAGTCATGCTGATTGCATGAATGGAGCTATTTCAAATTTTGATGGATAAAGCTGGGGTTAATGTTCCTTTTGCAAAGAAGGTTATAATAAAAGCCATGGTGGGTGAATGTGTCATTTGATGTATATATCTGAGGAGTTGAGAATGTAAAAGAGCTTTTTTTTCCATTTTTTTTGGTTTTAAAAATAGAGTAAATATGAAGTATCTTATATCAAGAAGTCATTTTTGCAGGCTCCGGTAGTCAAGGGTGAAGTATCAGCTGAGCAAGTTGTGAAGAAGCAAAAAGTGGAAACATCAACTGATGTAGTGAAAGTTGCAAACTCAAAGTCCGCAAAGGCTGATGTTTCTGGACCAATATTGCAGGCTAACTTGTTGGCAGACAAGATGGTAAATAGGGAGGAACTTGTATTCCAAAGATCCAGACCGTATCCCACTGGTGCACTGCAGGATCCTTCAAACTTGAAGCAGACAGTTCGTCCGATGGTAATTTCTGCAATGCATTCTCCTATGAATCGATATAAATTGGATAACCGGCCGACAACATTTAAAATCAATGCACCTTTACCATACAGTTTGGCGAATGTGAGTACTGCTTCCCTCACTCTATCTAGAGAAAGCTTGTGCTATTGCTTGTTACTTTGCATGTACCTGTACGTTTAATATGCTGGTAGGTCCTAAGATTACATGACTACAAATTTATGCATCCTTTATTGAGTTTCCTACACAACGAATCATTGAAGGTTCTGATAAACGACTTTGGTTTAAGAATTCATTTAAGAGCATCATTTACCATTATTGATGTATAGTGTTTAAATGGCAAATAAGACCATAAATGATACTCTTGCTTCCGATCCTTAAATGTTGCACGACTGCCTTAAGGATGTCTCGAGATAGGAACCCGTTTGTTGCTCGCCCCGGCCCCCAAAGGATCTTTTCAAAGTAGCAAACAAATTATTTCATATGAATGAAATTGACAGCTTTTCCTATTTCATGTTCTAGTTATGTTTCAAGACTGAATGTGATTTGATACTGTTTAATGGGGGAGATTAAATTGGGTGGGTGATGCTTAATTTGCTTGTGTCCACATATGGAATCTGGGTGCGAACTCTTTGTTTAGGATCATCATTTGGTTTAATATGTTCTAGATTTCATGTGCTACTCCTGTTATGCACCTGCAAAATTGATATGTGATGCTTTGACCCTATAGTTTCGGAAGAACACTCTGCTATGTAGCTTTCTCTTTGTTTGTTTTTTGGTTGGAAATAAATTCGTGTGGCCAGATGATCATCGCTGCTATTTGTCTATTAATTTTGGCTTGATATCTATACAAAATGGAAGTATGTTATAGTTTAAAGACATAAGATTGATGTGTTTCCTTAAGTATTTCATGTTATTTAATTTTTAGGACATCTGAATATAAGTAACATGGAAGTGATGACAAACTCCTAAAACTAGTATCATTTAATTATGTATGTTCCCAGAATTTGATGAAAGTTGCACGTAACATTAGTAATGTCTCACTTGGGATACACGTTTGTTTAAGAACTTAGCACATTCCACCAACATTGATTAATACTAGCTAATAACTTTTAAGGAAACATTAATATTGTCTAAATGTGGGTACCCTTGACCTATCAAATTTTCTAGATAGGCTGTTAAACTCACGTCCAAATTAAAATTTGGAATGAATAGTTCTTATTATGATCTGATCACCACTAAATTAATCTCAAGAGCTGATCCAATGCCCCAATCCACCTTTGCAAAGAGCTTCCTACTTGGGATTACCTACAATAATGAAGCTCTTATATGCACTTAATCACATATGAATGCATCACAATCTGGCTTGCAATTATGTCAAAGATCCGACAGTTTATGCAATTATGTCAAAGCTCTTGAAATTTTTTTTTATTTTTTTTTTTGCAGTTGCGAGTTTTTGCGGCGGCGCAAGGGAAGACGACTGTGAGCTTTGGACAGACGGATCTTGTGTGCTGTAGAACATTGCAGGGTCATTCTGGAAAGGTAGTACTTCTTTTTCTTGTTCTTTTTATCATTTCCAGTATTTAAGGAAAGTTTTTTGAAAAAATTATGGTATTTGATGCCACATTTGACTTCAACTTTGAGTAAATATCGCTTGAATATAATGAAATTAATCACTCTAATTTGTGAATTTTGGTGCTGAAATTGTCTAGGAAAAGTCACTTTATTAGATTTTGTAACTCGTAGCTTATTAAAAAGGTGGTGTTTTAATGACTTTTACATGTATTAAGAATTGGGTTATATTTAGTTATGATTATATGAGCGATGGAAATTAACGTTAAAAATATTGTATTGGTATTATAGATTGACTTATGATCTGAAAACAAAAAATATATGATCTAGTGGATGGAATATAAAGAATGCTTTTAATAAGAAGGCTATTAAAATGGGTCATGTGAATACTTATGTCCAGACATTGGACAGAGGGAGTCTCCCTGCAGATCAACTCTGTCGTGTTGAGAATCATATCACATGAATGCCTGCTTTGAACCCTTATGTGCTCAGTACTCATTTAGGTTGTATTGGACTCCCTTTATGTTCACTTATTTCAGAATTTCCAATAAGTTCGGGGCTAGTAAGTTTAGATTAGTTGAATTCTGGGCGAATAAGGGTTACCAAAATTCATTATAAACTACAAAAAAATTCTATTGAGCTAAATTAAGTTAGTTATAATAAGTTCAGATGACTTTAGTTGAGGCTAGTACGTTCAGATTAGTTTAGATAAGGGGAATTCAAGTCAAGAGAATGCAGCCTTGGATGTATTTTCTTTGTCGGGAGCTCCCACTTTCTTTTTCCTAATAACAGGAGAGGGTGAGGGTTCTAGTAGAAGGGGTGCTGTGGACAGAGAGATACTTATGCCATGGAAACTGACAGATACCAACTCCCTTCCCCACTGTATAATGTGTCTTCAAATCCATGTGTTTCTCATTTTACATTTCTTACCCAATCTACCTCTAGGCTTATACTATTGTATGTTCTTGTAATCATAACTTACAGATTGAACTTTGATTTGGTATTGGTTGATGAATACTAATATATGAAATTATGAAGTTATCCGGGCGATCGGCTTGCGTATTTCGTCGGTGCAAATTTCACTCATGTGATCACTGTAAATGCTGGGGAGGTATGATTTAAAAAGTTCCAATCTAATGTCCTTGTGGCTTGTACCCTTAATTTCACTCATGCAATCTCTATGTATAGAGAAAAAGGAAGGAATCTCTGTTGAGATCACTTTAACTTGGCTCTTAATGTGGGCAAACTGCTTTACTTTGATTCCGTATGGGCTGTTTTTTTTCCGCATGGTGTTTTTTAATGAAATCTTAGATACAACGATATGATTTATTTTAATAATCTGTCGCTCTTGAATAATATGTATATCTGTAATGGTGAATAATATGTATATTTGTGATACTGCTGCTCCACTACTACTCCACTTCTTCAGTTCTGTTTTTTTTTTAGACCTGCTATCCATGCTGCTGTGTACAGCAGTGTTGTTTGAGAAAACCGGAGCACTTGACTCACAAGTGCTCCGGTTTTCTCTTATCAACCGGAGCACATGAAGTATTTTGAATATATAAAATTCACAAGTGCTCTGATTTTCAAGACAACCGGAGCACTTGTAAATCTAAGTGCTTCGGTTGTCAACCGGAGCACTTGATAAATACTCAAGTGCTCGTATGGCGTCTGCTACGGGTCAAATACGGAGCACTTGTACGGCTTTTAACCGGAGCACTTGATGTTTTTTCCACTAGTATAATTACTATCACTAGTGGAAAAATAAGGAAGGGCTGCGGTCAAAACAGCCCTAAGGGCTGCGTTTTTAGCCAGCAGCCCTTTCCATAGCAGCCCTTCATTAGAGAAGAAGGGCTGCGGTTTTTAACCGCAGCCCTTCACAACGAAGGGTTGCGGTTAAGGCCAAAAACGCAGCCCTTCTAAGTTTGAAGGGCTGCGTTTTCGGCATAAACCGCACCCTTCTTTAAGCGAAGGGCTGCGGTTTTAAGCATGAACCATGACCCTTTTTAAGTGAAGGGTCGCGGTTTAAGCTTAAAACCGCAGCCCTTCAAATTCAATTTTTTTTTTTTTAAAAATAGAATTAAATCTGCCCCCCATTCCTTATTGCCACCCAAAGACACCCCCACCCCAAAGACCCCCCCACCCCAAAGACCCCCGCCACCCCCAGCCACCCCAACCACCCCCGCACCCCCCGCACCCCCCCCCCACCCCACCCCCGCCCCCACCCCCCACCCCCCCCCCCCTGCACCCCACCCCCCCACCCCCGCCACCCCACCCCCCCCCCCCCGCACCCCCACCCCCCCGCCCCACCCCACCCTCCCCCCCCCGCCACCCCCTGCCGGACCAGCCCCACCCCAACCCCCCCACCCCTTGCCACCCCCTGCCCGGACCAGCCCCCCTGCCCCAGCCCCCACCCCCCCACCCCCCCAGACCCCGCCCCCCCCCGGACCAGCCCGACCCACCCACCCCGGCCCGGCCCCCCCCCCCTACCGGACCAGCCCCCCCCCCCCCCCCACCCCCACCCCCCCCGCCCCCCCCCCCCCATCCCCCACCCAAAACCTCCCTTCGACCAAAAAAAAGACCGATCAAATTGCAATAATATATATATGACAAGTTTTGTAAACGTAATAATTAACTTTAAATATGTATATATTTAATAATAATGTAAAAAGTGTACATAGAATTGATACAAACTAGTAGATGTATCATAAGCAATCATCACAAATGTGGGACGCCAACTTATCCCGAACTTCATGTAATTCGTCTGTGGTGAAGGCCCTCAAACGTGGTGTGTTATTCATATAAATCTTGCAAAACAACCAAGGAATAAACACATAATATAAGAATTCAATCATTTACCGTACTTAGTAGTTCTAAAAAATGACATATACCTTCCCGAAATTCAATCAAAAACAAATGCAAGCCTAAAACTCTATGCACTAGTTATATTATACCTTATATTATCATTTTCAAAAAGAAAATGGAGTTAAATGACTCGAGAAACATGAATTGGAGGCGAAAAGGCAAAAATAGGGCTAAAATCACATTTATGTTCCCGATATACAACCAACAACAAATGCACGCCTAAGAATCTACATAATAGTTACATTATACCTCATATTATCATGTTCAAAATGAAATTGGGGTTAAATGAAGCGATAATACGAATTGGACGCGAAAAGGCAAAAATAGGACTAAAAAGCCCTTTTCGTTCCCAAAATTCAACCTACAACAATTGCAAACCTAAAAATCTACACAATAGTTACATTATGCCTCATATTATCATGTTCAAAATGCATTTGGGGTTAAATGACTCGATAAGTACGATTTGGAAGCAAAAATGCAAAACTAGGCCTAAAATGACCTTTTCGTTCCCGAAATGCAACCAACAACAAATGCAAGCCTAAAACTCTACACAATAGGTACATTATACCTCATATAATCATGTTAAAAAAGAATTACAAATTGGATAAATTACACAGACCTGAGTTTATGTCTCATGATTTATTGACCTTCCGCCGTTTCTTAGGATCCTCAAGTACATGTATCCCTTCCGTGTGATCTACACGCATATAGTTCTCCGACATATTCACATCATCTTCCACACTATTTTCAGGATAGGTAAAAGGGGGGAGGTCCTCAAATGCATCATATTCTTCCTCATTGTCAACATCACCAATACCGAGGATACTCCTTTTACCAGGTACAACAATTGACCACTTATTATCAGCAGGATCAGTTACAAAAAAAACTTGCTTAACTTGTGATGCAATTACAAATGGCTCCTCAGTTTCACGTAGACGACTAAGGTCAACAAGAGTGAATCCGCAAGGATCATCTTTTCTTACGCAACGTCGATTATCGTCAACCCACTTGCAACACAAGAGGCAAATATTAAAAGTACAGTAGTCCAGCTGCCATATTTCTTCTATTCGCCCATAATAATTGCTTTCAGCATGTACAGGCGACTTATCCTTCGAGCTTGCGTATTGTGTAGCTGACGCCACAAGTGAAACACCACTATTTTGTTGCGATGATGACTTCAGATCTTGACGTTCAGTCCAAAACGTATACCCATTAATATCATAACCCTCATAAGAGCGTACAGCTTCACGAGGATCAAATGCTAACCACTTGACTGTTTCAGGAACACTTTCATCCAAATCATTCACTACTCGTTTATGAAACCAATCAATGAAAGTCTTGTTACGCATTTGCGTCAATGCCCTAACTCCTTTTCCAGGATTGCTAACACGTAATTTCTCCATATGTTCATTTAAATAAGGATGGACAGCTGCTACGTGATGCAATACAAATAAGTGAGCTTGTTTACGCTTTTCTACGGAAGGTGTGATCAATTTTGAACCAATTGTGCCCTTGCCCTCAAGTCTGCCCTCGTGTCGGGATGTCGGAAGTCCAACAAGATCAACACTAGCAAAATACTCAACCACAAAATTACTGATCTCTTCACCCACAACCCCTTGAATTATACTACCTTCTGGTTGTGCAGGATTCCGAACTTTATCCTTCAAAGTGCCCATATATCTCTCAAAAGGAGGCCCCAAGGCTCTGTGCCGAGGCCCGTGATGCACATGCTCATGGCCGGGCTTGGATAAGTTCACATGTTTGATTCAACTTATTTTGGCTTATATGAAATTATTTTATTTTATCTAAATTTATCTTATATTATCTTAACTTATCTTATTTTATCTAAACTTATATTTTAGTTTATTGTGTTTCCTAACATGGTTAGTCCCTGTTCCCTCTAGGTTTTCTCCTTGAAAGGTTTTTTTTTCTCTCTCTCTAGGATTTCTCCTTGGGAGGGTTTTTTCTAGCCTCCATTGCTAGGTTTTTTATGCTTCTTTGAAAGTCTTTCCTTCATTCTTTACCCTTCGTTCTCTTTCTCTTTCATCTCTTTTCTTCTTGGCCTCAATTGTGAATCTTTATAGGGGATTCCGCTGGTGTTCGTACCGGTGGTAAGCAAAATTGTTAAAATCGCGATTTGAATCGTAAAATCGTATGCTTTTACGATCCAATTTTCGCTAAACGATCTAAATCGCACTTAGAATCGTACGATCTTACGATCCAAGTATGCTTTGTTCTCTAACTTTCTTCCCCTTTATTAAATAACATTGCAAATCTAATCTTCTACTTCTCTTTTTTTTTTTTTCTCTTTATGTAGATGAGAATGTTGAAGTTCAAATGCTAAGTGAGGATGATGAAGTTGCACCAACCTTTGATTCAAATGATATTGATTTGGATGATATTGATGGTTATGGTGATGAAATGGGGGCAACTACCACGGGAGCTACCAATGGGAGTGATGATGTCAACGATGGGAGCTTTGGATATAATGATTGATGAATATTATTAATTTAGATTGAGTACATTTTTTATTAAGGACAACTATTGTGTTTGTATTTTGTTCAACTTTAATTTTATTAATGGCATCCTTTTTCATCTCATATCATTACAGATAAAATTGAATTTATAGTGTTGTTCATTGAAAAAATAGGTAAACAGTTTACATATTTTATCATAGAATCTTATTCCCGCAAAATTTGTAGAATCTTACGATTTTACGATTCGATTTTACGATCCGATTCTGACAGGCCCTTGCGATTTAAAGTAGAATCGCGATTTTTTGACAACCTTGGTGGTAAGCCCCAAAAACTCCTTTAATTGATTCCAATAAGTATATCACATCCTTAAGATGGTACTATTTTAGGGTTTTCAATTTCTTTTTTTGTTCGTGTGTTGAAGAAGGAAGATCTAACAATCTCTACTCTCTGTAAGAATCTAGAAGACCCATGGAAGTATTTTCACCCAAACGACTATGCATCAGCGAAACTTAAGCCAAACCAGAACGAACTCACTGATTGTATTGTTTTTGATGAAGTTTTTTATTAAAGCTATTTTTCATAGTTCTAAGTTTTTATATACTTGTGTTGGAATTTTCGATTTTTCAGGATTTGATTGTACGTGCTATTTGACTATCCCTTATGAATGCTTCTTGTCCAAAAAAAAAACATAGTAAGTCCGTTAGATTGAACTTATTTATCTTATCTTATCTAAATTTAGTTTTTCTTAAATAAGTTAAAATAAGTTGAACATATAATAACAGAGATTAAGGATTCGTTTGCTTCAACTTATTTTGACTTAACTTATCGTATCGTATCTGAACTAATCTTATCTTATCTTATATTCGACTTTATTGTGTCATCTAACATTATTAATCCGTTTTATTCAACTTATATTAACTTATTTTATCTTATATGAACTTATCTTATCTTATTTTATCTTATCTTATCCGAACTTATCTTATCTTATTTCTTATGAAATAAGTTAAAAATAAGTTGAACAGTAAGTAAGTATATTTTTTTTTAAGGTATTTCGAAAAAAAAATACATGTGAGAATTTAGAAATTTTTTGATTTGCGGCTAAATTGTTAAATGAGTATCTTAAAATACACATTTTAACCATGTGTGTATTTCAAAAAAATAACAATATGAGGATCTTAAAAAGTTTCATATTCACCATATAAGTATTTTATGATTTTCTAGCAACATGTGGCCAGCTAATGTGGTTATTCTATTACGCTCGGATAAGTCGGTAACCATATGATTTCTTTTTAGCCGAATTCCAAAGTTTTTATTATTACTCATTTCATTTTATTTTCATTGATATAATTTTTCCAGAGTTCCTATACATTTCCCCACTTCAATTTACTGATCTGCATATAATATTAATAACACATGAAAGGAAGAAAAGTTTATACAAAATAAAAATATATAGAAATTTATTGAAGCTAAATTATTGTTTTTTGTGGATCCATTAATTGTTCATACTTGCAAATATCAATCAAAAATAAATTATAATTAGAATCATAAAAGATTTGCCAAAATTTTCACTAATTAAGAACTCTTATCTGTCTGTACTCTTCTCTCTCTAATACTATTAAGACATTGTGAATGTTTAATGATTAACTAGTGATTATCTCGGGCGATGCCCGATGTTATTACTTTTCGTAAGTTTTTGTCTAGTGAGGAAAAATTGACGTTATGACATGATAAGTAATTGCATGGTATTTTGAAAAGTAAACCCTTAAAAGTTTTGAGATGAAAGCAATAGCTTAACTTTCTATAATTGGCCAGATTAAGATTTTATGTCTATAACAATCTTTTGTTATTACCATTAAAGTGTTAGGGATCTAACTACTTATAAAAGTCTTTTAATGAGACATAAATATAAGACCTTATTATATTTGATTTTGAAATAGTAAACAATGATGTAATGTTGGATTCATGGTCAAACTCTCACTTTTCATTTCAAAGGTCATGTGTTCGATACCTTGTAACTATACAATGTTATTTTTTTAATTGAGAGGTTTGACATGAAAATGGAGCACTTGCATTAGCACCTTAGAGGAGGTGCCACGTGGCACATAGACTTTCTTAGTAACGCCTTTTAATATATTAGTATAGATTTCACGTGAATGTATTCAAAAGAAGGGAAATAATCGGAAAAAAATCGTAGTACTAAAAGGAAAAATAAAGAAAATAAGGAAAAACAAAAAATATATAATAGAATTTTCTTAAAACACAATTGCAACCGTACTACTTCCTCCGTTTCCTCAATAAATAAGGGTCCTTTTGTGAATAGAAGAGAGAATGTGGTTGTGAGATACTTCCTCCCTTTTCTAAAGATCCTCACATGTTCACTTTTCACGCATGCCATTGCAAAATTTTGAGCACTAATATATCTAGTTATGTATTTGTAAAGATTATAAAATATAGATGTTTATAAATTAAAATACATATTGAGACGAATCTAACAAAATCTCATAAGACTTTTTTTCTTTACATATAACGTTAAAGTATGTAGGCATATTTTTATTGCCTTCGCGACGTGAGCGCGGATTTGACTACCGCATTGAAAGGTTTTATTGAAAAACGTTGTGAAGTCGACAACAAGTCTTCAAAGGAAGACTCATAAACCTAATTGTTTATTTGATAGTAGGGACAAATTTCGGACTTATCCAATATAGATTACCCCGTCCACTTGTTCTTTGGCCTCTACTTAATACAATTTATAGGCAAGTTTTATGCAATTAAACAACGAAGCAATATATTTTAAAGTACCCTATAAATTAATCTAAGCTGATTGATTAAACACAAAATATTAAAATTTTTATTACGACTTGAATTATACAATATAATCAAATTACAAAGGTACCTAACAGGTTTTTCAAGTTATCAGATTTTGTCGCAGGAACAATTATTTAGGTCTTTATTAGCAAAAATATACAAGGTGGAAAAAATTGATTCCATTTATATAAAAAATTATACAGGAAAAAAAAGTCAATCTCCATCTACAAGGTGGAACAAGTATGTGCATCATGAAAAATAACTTCAATAAAGATGATAAAAAGGAATTGAATTCTTTAAAGGACCCTCACATTGTACCTCCATCTGGGTCGTTTATTTGTACAATATTTGATCGAATATCGGAACGAGCCTTGAAAAATTATTGTTTGGATTGGTGTTTGCTTGCGTAAGATATTAGGCGTGTGATGATGTAGAATAGTGTTGTTGTATGTTGTAGTGGTATTTGCGATAGGCTGATATCGGAAAAATTAATAAAATCAGTCTCAATTATCTGTGATCTTCTAAAATCAGTCCCAACTATTAATTAACCAACAACAATCCCAACTATGGGGTTTTCTACATACAAGAAAATAATAGGTTGGATTGTTTTGAGAAGCAAATCCCCATAGGTGGACTGTTGCTGGGACTGATTTAAAAAAACCACAGATAGTTAGAACTGTTTTTATCAATTTTTCCATCTTTTTGTTTCAGTGAGCCTAAACTTCTTCTAACAAAATTCCTTTTCCTTGTCATCTCTTTCAAATGTGGCCTTTTTATAACCATTATCAAACTTTGATCACTTTTTATCAATAGAAAAGCTACCACTAAAATGCCCAAATGGAACTCAAAATTTTAATAACATTCATTGAAAGTTAGAGGAAAATAAAATTAAACAGAAAAAATTCTAGCATTTTTATTTTCAGGCACTAGCCTCTATAAGTGTGATTTATACTATCGTGTTAGAGCAAAATCTATCTCACTCAAATAATTTATTTCTCTCATTATAATTTGTTGTTTTAGAGCAAAAAATTTTGGAGCAAAAGTTATGTATGACATTATAATCTTTTTATACCTTTAAATTTCAATTGTACTGATCTTACTTTTGAATTTTTATTTTCATATGGTACTTGCAGAAAAATAAAAATACATCCTCTTTTACCATGAAATTTGAAACATTAAGAGATTAACGAGTTGTTTGATCGTGGAATTTCCTCTCTTTTGACTTGAATTTGATATTTGTATGGTTGGTTAATTGATCCTTTTTTCCCCTCTTGATTCTTTGGCTTGAATATGATCTTTGTGCTTGTGATTAATACTATACTATTTTCAAAGCTTTGGTAGTGAGTGTGCTGACTTTTTTGACATTATTCTTTTATTTTTGATATGGGAAAACGTGCATTAATTAAAATTCGAAATACAACCTAGGGACATTCTATAATATAAGGTATCATTGCATCTCTACTAGCAAAAGTCGCTAGAGCTTGAGATCGCTCGATTGGACTGAGACGCTGACAATTACATACATTAAAACAAAAACAAATAAGATTAACATATTTTTCCAAACATGATAAGGGAGGTGTGATGAGAGTGGAGCATCGCTTTTCTGTTTCGATCCGACGTCACCTTTGTTGATCATTTTACTAAATTTTCTTCTAGACCTAGGATTGGGCTAGAGAGCAACTCTATGTAACACCCCCATCTTACTCACTTTAAAATAAAATAATAGATGAATAATATTTGAGTAATTTAGGAGTATTACCGCCACGTGACTATCACACTTTTGGCAACTAATTACTAATTGACCAAAAAATTACAGAGGAAGACTTTAACCAAAATAATAATACTTCTTTATTATCAAAAATAAATATTGTCTTAAATTTAAAAAAAAAAAAAAAAACCGTCTTATACTAGGTGAAGATCCCCTTCTTATGCTCCCATGCACATCCAAAGTTCACCTGCAAAACTGCTTACCAAAAGGTAAACAGGCGCAAAGCCAAATAGGAAAAAAGAAAATACGCGTCGGTATAAAAGCGAGTACGAAATGCACTAGATGAGTAACACATTGCTAGTTCGTAACAATTTACATTTTGAAAACTCCATCACTAATAATTCAATGATGACTTTTATGAACAAACTCTTTCCAAATAACTTGGATTAAAAATAAACTTGAAAACAATTCCTCGATCTCCTTATTTCCCCTTCCTTTACCTAAGTGTGCACACCCCCAAGCTAGTCATCCCATCACGGATCTATATCAAGGGGTGACCATAATTGCCAACAAGTGGACTTTGAAGCATAAACCCTTCTTGAAGTTAATAATAATAATAATAATAATAATAATAATAATAATAATAATAATAATAATAATAATAATAATGATGATGATGATGATGATGATGATGATGATGATGATGATGATGATGATAATAATAATAATAATAATAATAATAATAATAATAATAATAATAATAATATGACTTGTAAGTCATGAATAAATCTCCTTTTCTCATAAACAACTTTTTTGAACATTCAAAATTTATAAAAACCAATCAAACCATTCCTTGCAATAATAATTTAAATTTCCGAAAAGGATAACAAAACTTTCATAGAAAATGATTGATAAAATCATTTATTTTTTTTTTTTATTTCCAAAAGTGAACAATAAAATGATGTAACCATTTTAAACTATGTTTCTCAATCCATTCAACCATTAAATCAATAAACAACTTTAATACATAAATCCACATTTCAAAAAATCTAGCTACATAACGTACCTTGATCTTGCACAAAGAGTATACTAGTACCATCACTTAGTCTTATGCTTGAGCGTTCTCCTAACCAACCAATAATATAAAAATCTAATAAGTAACGTATCACATGAACTTAATCATGAATTTAAACCCTGAATTCTTACATAACCTTTCATGAACATAATATTTTTGAGTAAGAAACATTAAAATATTTTACTTGAACCAAATGAAATTGGAATTTGAATCAAGAATACAAAACTAAAATAGATTAAGAAGAGAAGGAAGAACCTTGAAGTAAAATAGTTTGGATTCTTCAAATTTTTTGTGTGGAAAATATGGCTTAAGGTTTGGGGTATTTAAAGGTGTAGAATAGGTAGTACTTAATTTCCAAAGTTAAATAGTTTGTAATCTTCACCATAAATTAGTAGATTAAACCAAGATTTGTAACCTACACCATAATTAGGGAGTTTTGGAAAAATCAATCCCCCCCCCCTTAAAACATGGTGGCCAGCCATGTTCATTAAAAAAAAATCTTTTTTTTTTTGCAAAACCCCACCATAAATAATTAAACATTCAAAATTTATTAAATAAAAATTGTGACTAGGATTTAAATAAAAAGTTTAACAAATCCAAGTTTGGCGCCATATTTCCGCCAAAATAATTTTTAAATGAGTGAAATTACTAAAATACTTGCTTAAAATATATATTTTAGAAAATCAATTTTAATTACTTCAATAAATACTCAAAAATATGGGGTATTACACTCTACCAATTGGTCTTCTTCCCCATGCAATTGAGTTTCTTGCCTTCCTGCTCGTAATATTCGCCTTTGCGTTGTCTTCCTTGAGTGGATGCATGCTCCATACAACGGATTTTATCCTGCACTTGGATACCTGCACTTAGGGGTGTTCATAATTATCCGATCCGGGCGATCCAATCCGTCATCCGGTCGATCCGATCCGATTTTTCGGATATCTGATCCGCTTTTTAAATTATCGGATATTTCGGATCGGGTATCCGAAAATTTTCAGATCGGATACGAATCGGATTTTTTTATTTTCGGATCTCCGAAAATATCTGAAACATGGAAATTTTTCCCTTTTTCAGATATTTTCGGATATCGGATCCGAAATATCCGTTTTCAAGGCCGGATATCAGATGATCCGATCCGATTCGAAACATATTTTATGAACTTTTCCTTTAAAAATTTCATTTTTTTTAGTTTTTGGATATCCGATGATCCGATCCGAAATTTCGAATATCCGATCCGAAATTTCTTATCGGATTCGGATCACATTTTTTGGATATCCGAAATGAACACCCCTACCTACACTCAACATTGCGCTAGTTGAGGTATCTATACTTACCTCACGGTGTTGCATTTCCTGAAGAGCCGTAGTGGTCCGATTTTCATCCTTCGAATTCGATGGCATATGTGAGATATCAGCCGGATGACCCTCATTCTCAATGACAGCCGGATTAGAGACCTGTGAGACTCGAAATTTGGAATTGTCTGGGGCCTCCTTCAAGATTTCATTTTTTGAAGTGGAGGTGCGAACCTTCAAAATTGACAGAGAATGGGTTTGACAGAATTGGAATACTTTTCCTTTTCTTTACTCTTTTAAATCTTATTGTTAAATATCAAGGCGCGACGATGGCTTTCTTTTGTTGACGAAGGGAATCTTTCCGATGTTTTGTTCACAAGGAGGTCCCGCGGACCGCGAGCAATCTCAAGGAGCCTCCTCTACCCACTATGAGCAATGCACAACCTCATTCTTTTAATGATAGTAACGCGAATATGATGATGATGCATCCACCGCAGACAAATTATGTCTTCACTGCTGAACAAGAGAAACAACCACCATGGAACACACAAGAAATCGATCAGATGATTGTGGGTCGGAAGATCGTGCAATAGTCCGTTCCTCAATAAAAATTTGTTAACATCAACTAGAGTAAATTCAACATCAAGAGTAAAACATAGCAGCAAAGAAGATATTAGGAAATAAGAACCCTAAACTTAATAATTGAAGATCGGGATTAAGTAAATTTTTTAGGAAAAAATTGGATTTGGGTGGGAAAAATTGGAAAAGAAGGGCATATATAAGGGATGAAATGGAGGTAAATGAAACTCCAGTTCAAATAAAAGAGGGCGAGGAAAAGAGTGTGTAAAAAGGAAAAGGAGCAGTCAGCGCCTAAGAAAATAGGGTAACCACCGAAAAATCAATCGGAGGTTTCATCTCACAATAACTTAGAGGTTAAAGTTACTTCTTACAAAAATAAAATTATAAGGTTGTTTCTTACAAAATGGTACTTTTAAAAGGTTTTTCTGATAATTTTTTTAATAATAATAATAATAATAATAACAACAACAACAATAATAATAATAATAATAATAATAATAATAATAATAATAATAATAATAATAATAATAATAATAATAATAATAATAATAATAATAATAATAACAAGAATAACAACAACAATAATAATAATAATAATAATAATAATAATAATAATAATAATAATAATAATAGTAATAATAATAATAATAATAATAATAATAATCACGACGATGATGATGATGATGATAAAAACAACAAGAATAACAATAATAATAATAAAACTACTACTACTACTACTAATAATAATAATAATAATAATAATAATAATAATAATAATAATAATAATAATAATAATAATAATAATAATAATAATAATAATAACAACAATAATAAAAATAATAATAATAACAATAATAACAATAATAATGACAATAGTAGTAATAATAATAGTAATGACAACAACAACAACAACAACAACAACAACAACAACAACAACAACAACAACAACAACAACAATAATAATAACAATAACAATAACAACAATAACAACAACAATAATAATAATAATAACAATAACAATAACAACAACAATAACAACAACAACAACAACAACAACAATAATAATAATAATAATAATAATAATAATAATAATAATAATAATAATATTAATAATAATAATATTAATAATAATAATAATAATAATAATAATAATAATATATTAGATATAAATTAGATTTTTCAAGTTATTGGTTTCCCTTTATATATAAAAAAAAAAAATATGACTTAGAGTTAGATTTATTAAAGACAGGACTTGTAATTTGATTTTTTGGTCATCATTACATTAGTTATCTAAATATCTGAAGTTTTGAATTTGAATGTTAGTTAGCATCTTAATTAGCCGACTCATTTAAATAAAAACTTGCAATTGGTGAAAAAATAAACAGGACTCAAGACCAGCATCTTGATTGGCTAGTTTGCAGGACAAGCAAGAGTGATTCCCTTCCCTAACTTCTCCTATTTAGAGTTAGACTAGACTATGGAATCATCATGATAGAATCTTGTATAGCCTACTTCTCGTAGTGTTAGGATTAATATTCTTGTATATAAAAGCACCACAGGCACATATCCACAACATAGAATACTACCTCTTTCCCTACGTCCTAAATATTTTGAGCGCATTCTCTACAAGTTTTCACTAGCTCTAAACCTCTTTCCTTTCATCTGCATTCACCGCCCACACCATCAAGAACACCACTAAGACTACCACCAGTATCAACACTACCCTAGCGCGCCGACGATGATGACCACTTCTCCTGTTCCTATCGGCTTCAGATTTCGACCAACAGTTCAAGAAACTCTTATCCGTTTTCTTAAACCTAAAGTCTTTGATGAACCACTACCTCCGAATAATCCAATACGTGAAGTGGATATCTATAGTTGTCATCCATCTAAGCTATTTAATGATTTGGAAGACAACGATGACGACTATGAAATCCAACGCTACTTTTATATCATGTTAAAGAAAGTTAGCGAGAATGGAAGAAACTACATTCGAAGAATTAAAGACGTTGGAAAATGGGACGGGGAGTATCCAAAGGCGATCCTTGACAATCATGGCGAAGTTATAGGGTTTGATAAATATTTCAAATTTGTACCAGTAAAAAAGATAGTGATAAGACAAAGGAATGGAACATGCATGAGTATTCTATTAAACCAGAACTTTTACCGCAAGGTATTGATGAAGAGAAGAAGAATTTGGTAGTATGTCGGATGGTGATGATAGTGAAGGGAAATAGCCAAGCCAAAAACAAGAGTAGAGTGATTCGTTTGAGCAAAACACAGCCTCTTTCTTGTAGTAACGCCGTCGCCGCGAATATGATGATGATGCATCCACCACAACTAAATTATGTCCTTACTGCTGAACAAGAGAAAGAACCAACATGGAGTAATGCACAAGGAACAAATGAGATAATTGTGGGTAATTCGGAAAATCATGCAATAGTTTGTTCTTCTGATTTGAGCAGAAATATCTTCGGTCCATCTAATGGTATTAATGGCTCTAGCAATATGGAAGGCATCGACGAACGTATCGAGTTACATAATGGGTTCCAAAATCCACCCATGGGTGATGCTAGTAACGCGAATATGATGGTGATGCATCCACCACAAGTAAATTATGTGTTCACTGCTGAACAAGAGAAAGAACCAACATGGAGTACACAAGAAATTGATCAGATAATTGTGGGTAATTCGGAAGATCATGCAATAGTGTGTTCTGATTTTAGCAGCAATATCGTCGGTACATCTTATGGTATCGATGGCTCTAGCAATATGGGAGGCATAATCGGTGAAGGTATCGAGTTATGCAATGGGTATGATAATGGGTTCCAAAATCCACCCATGGGTGAAAATAGTTACATGAATATGATGATGATGCATTCACCTCAAATCAATTATGCTCGAATAGGGGATTTATTATTAGATATGCTCGATAACTCGGAAGATCATACAACAACTTGTTCTAATATTAGTAGCAATGTCGATCAATCTTATGGTGGTGTTGGCTCTAACAATATGGAAGGCGTCGGCGAGGGTTTGGAGTTATATAATAATGGTTATGATTATGAGTTCCAAAATCCACCCATGGGGGATGATAATAACGTGAATATGATGATGATGCATCCACCACAAGTGGCTAATGTCTTGGATGCTCAAGAACAGGAAAAATTGAACCAGTTGGAGGCATTCCTTCTAAGTAGTGACTGGCTAGCTAGTTAATTTTTTTTTATAAGACTAGCTAGTTAATTTTCGGTTAATTAGCAAGTTAATAATGTGGATTTGTTTCATATTTTCTCATTTGTAGGAACAAATAAGGTATTGGATTTGTTTAATATAATTAACATGTTTTTATTAAGTTGAATTATTGTTTTATGGAATATTAGGTAGTGAGTGACATCTAAGTTATGTTCCTAATATAAGTTATTATTGGAGCTAAATTTACTTGTCAGTTATGCACTTGGTCTACACAAAAAGCTTATGTAACTAGTCTATATAAATTTAATTGAAACCAATACAACAATAATATGCAAAATTTTCTATCTAAAGGAGAACAACTAGCTGGCATTTAGCTCAATTTCATCTACATAATACTAGCGTGGATGCATTGCGTGTATATACAAGTGCTGCTTGCCATCTTCACTGATTAGCATGAAATGGTTTATATGAGGCTTTTTACATGTTGCCTGTGAATCGTAACCATCATTATAACAAGTGAATACACAATTTTTTATTTTAAAAGGTTACGCTAGAAGGATAAACTATCAAAACGAGAAAGAGGATAAACTATATAGTAAAACTTGTAGTAGTAGTAAGAATAATGTAAATGTCATTTAGACCATTTTTTTACCCTTATTTGAACATTTTTTAAAACATATATGCTAGAAGGATAAATATCTCCCCCCGATGCAATGTACTCAATAAACGGGATCAAGGGAATGCGGCTATTACATAACACTCTTTTATGCTCGGAATTGTAAAGTATGACAATGCTAGTGTGAAACTGTATATATGAGGTATCCTTTGGAATAAGTTTGTTCTATTATTTTTAGATAAATATAGCTATTATTTATTTTCTTGAGGATCCTTGCACTTTTTGTTCATCTTTCAAGGATTTTGCAAAAATCACATTGTACCCCAACGAGGATATCAACGAAATTATATAGACGTGGGCTTAACTTTCTTTTTAGGCCATAGTAAAATAACTAGGTAACTTTACCCTTGCACAACTCGGTAAACTTCACTCTTACACATTTTATCCTCACCCTTGTGCAACTCGGTAAACTTCCTAAAAGTTCTCCGAACCCAATCTTGCTCCAACCGTACTTACTCAACTATGGAGTGTATTATCATATGAGCTCACTAAAATATAGGTGCACCGTGTTAGTATTAGGTGAATTTCATCAAATAATCTTAAACATTGAGTTATAATCGAGCCTGGAGCCAGTCTAGATCATGCCTGGTTTTTCTAGCCATAAATCTAGGTAAGAGTTGTAGGTGAATAGTGAGTAAACATAGATGTCAAAAGTGCCAGCCATCATAGGTATTGCATGGATGGTTCTTGAATGCAATAATTCTCAATTATGTAGTTTGTAATTACCTTTTTAAAACTTCTTTTAGAGGGGACTTTAAACTTTGTTTTGCTCGATGTGGACAGCCTCTAGGAATAAAAATATTTACCCATATGTAGACTATAGTAGACCTCACCTTGTTGGGATTAAGTTTTCGTTTGTTGTTGTTGTACTTCTGGTTGGAGTTGCAATTGAAATTGTAATTCTCAATATACTCTTGAAGCGTATTACTAGAGTGATGTCCTGTAAAATATGTTCTAGGCTTAATGCGTCAACCCATGATATGACTTGTTGTCACTTGTCAAAATTCATGGGTTAGTTTGTTTTCCTTATGTGTGTACTTACTTATTGCCAAAAAAAATACTCTTGAAGCATAAACTGTTTTCAGTATCCGCATATACAATTGTACTTTGGGGTTTGGGGAACTTTGAAAAAGGGGATCTCTTTTCTCTTCCCCTAACTGTTTTCTCTTTTCTCTTTTCTCTTTTCTTTATAATTATGGGTTCGAAAATCTGCCCATCAGTGATGATAATAACGTCAATATGATGATGGTACAACCACCAAAAATGAATTATGTCGAATCTTGAACAAGCGGAAGAACCTGTTGGAATTAACCCTCCAAAGTAGTTGTATGGGTATAACCGAAGTAGGTTGGCGGACCCCGGTAAAGGGATCCGCGAACGCCTTATCGGACGCGAATACTTTATATGTAGCCCACAGCTCTATCAAGTCAGTACATCAACATGGTCCGACAACGTTGGCGGTCGCCCAATAAGACAAAATAAGGGAATCTTCCCAGTTGTCATAAGCATCACAACCGTACACGTGTAAAAGGATTACGCATCCTGTCAGGTGAATAGTACTTCTATAAATAGCCAAATAGTACTAGTCTGCAGGTACATTCTCTCACACTCATAATTCTTATCTTTCTCTCTCTATTCTCTCTCTCTAAATCCTATTTGGACACGTGCTGACTTGAGCGTCGGAGGGGTTTCCTCGCATCCCCCCGAGGGTAGTTCACGTTTGCTTCTTGTGCAACTATTCACCAGTGGACGCTAACTCTAATTTTTGGCGGACTTATCTCAAGACCGCCAACCGTTTCAACACCGAAACAATTTGGCGCTAGAAGGAGGGGCCTCCTATTCTTGTGAAGCAGTCATGGAAAAAGCAAACGATACAAGTCGCGGTCCACCTGGACTAGAGATCGGCCAAGGATCTTCTCGTCCTACAATTACTAGATCTACCGGTGCACCCCAGCTCCATCCCAACATGCCAAAGAGCAACAACGATCAGTGTACCCCTGAGGATAACGTAACTCAGGTGAACCCTGGTGGCGTCCCTTTCAATTTAGCTCAGTTGAGCCAATTTTCTCCAGATCAGCTACAAACTGTCGCATCCTTCATCCAACTGTTACAAGGCACTCCTCAGCCTAATAACACTCCTGCTACTAACATAAGAGGCGTTCAGCACCGTAAACGATCACTGGCCATGGCCGGTAGAAACGTTGACGGTACGCCGGTGAGGAGGATGCGTACGTTAATGCCAGAAGACCGTCAAAGGGAGGAACAAGTTGACGATCCAGAGTACGAGGAAGTCAATGTGGAAACTGAGGATCTTAACAACTCAGAAGAGCATCACAGCCGCTCAGACCGAGAGTACAGCACCACAGGTGTTAGTAACTACTCGGGTGGCGGACATCTGTTAATCAAACCGAAACTCTCCCCATTTGTTCTGGAGGTTCTTAATTACCCAATGCCGAGAATCAAAATGCCATCATGCAAGTTTGACGGCAGCTCAGATCCAGACGATCATGTTGCAGCCTACGAAGGACACATGTATTTGTACACGCAGATAGACGCTATCTGGTGCAAGGTTTTCCCGTCCACTCTTACTGGCATAGCTCAAACTTGGTTTAAGAGTCTCAAACCTGGTAATATGTCCAGTTTCTCTCAACTCTCATCTATGTTCAGTACTCACTTTGTAAGCAACGGGCGCCGTGAGCGCACTCTCGGGGAATTATTGTCAATCAGGCAAGGGGAAACCGAATCTCTCAGGGATTACATTGGGCGTTTCAATGTAGAGGGCGTATCTATTCCCAGGCTGCAGCAAGATGTAGCGGCCCTAGCCTTGATGTCGGGATTAAGAGAAGGAACTGTGTTCAAGAGTTATCTCGACCGAAAATCTTTCACGTCGCTAGGACCGTACCAGTGCTTGGCAAAGCCAATGATTTCATAAGAGGAGAATAATTTAACAAGGCCGCGAGCAATCAGTACCGCGAGCCAGAAAAGAAAAAGGAAGAAAAGCAGAAGAAAGACAAAGGTCGTGAAGGTGATCGCGACCGAGATGAAAGAAGGCAAGAATCTAATGTTGTCAAAAGAGGAAACGATCGTGAAAAAGTTGACCACGAGAGGTATGACCGGGAAAAGGGTGAACGCAAAGAAAAGTTTGACGCGTATACCCAGCTCACCACCTCCAGGAGTCAGATATACTTGATGAACAAGGACAGCGATAAATGGCAGCGTCCAAAGCAAATGTTCCACAAAAACCGCGACAAGAGCAAGTGGTGTGATTTTCACGGTGATCACGGGCACTTGACTGAAGATTGTCGTCATCTGAAGGATAACCTGGAAGATTTGATAAGAAGGGGCTACTTCAACCAGTATAAAGCTCAGACAAAAGATGGGGACCTGGTAAAAACAGCCAACCAGAACGTTCATTCACGGATCTGTGAGATCCATGTTATTAGTGGCGGTCCAATTCATGGCGGCAGCGTCAATGGGGCCAAAGCAAGTCTGAAGGAATTCAGTCACCAGGTCAATTTCAATGAGAGCATGCAGTGGAGAAGGCCGCCAGTAATGCCCGCCATGTCGTTCACGGTTGAAGATGCAAAAGCATGTCGTCTACCCTCACGATGACCCTCTGGTGGTCACGCTGAAAGTGTCAAACTGTTTGATTCACGTAATTCGGTAGACGGAGGAAGCTCCGCTAACATTTTGTATTACTCAACTTTTGAGAAGTTGATGATTGACCGAGAACATCCGAAGCCTCCGTCCGTTACCCGTAATCGGTTTCACGGGTGCATCGGTGATTCCAGGGGCTTGATAACCCTACCGGTCGGGGTAGGAGAAGATAAAAATGCCGGGGATGTAATGGCAGAATTTTTGGTAGTTGATGTACCGGGGAGCTTACAACGCAATTATTGGACGCCCTTTCATCCATGACGTCCAAGGAGTGGTGTCAACTTATCATTTGACTATGTTGTACGTTTCCAATCTAGGGACGATAGTAAAGTTAAGAGGAAATCAAGAGATGGCAAAATCATGCTATCTAACAGCATTGAAACAGCCGGCAAGGAGAATTCCAGTAGAAGACCTGAATCCGCCAACTCGGAAGCAAAGGCGAGTTCAGAGGAGAGCTCGGGCGAATGAAGAAGAATTCGAGAAAGGGGACGAGGAGATGGATGTTTTAATGGAAGAATTGGAATCTAGGCCTGACGGTACGCCAAGGCCCAAACCGGATGGAGCAACAAAATAGGAGATGCTGGCGGAAGATCCGGCAAGGACGGTGGTTGTGGGAACAGACATGGACCCAAAGGTCAGGATCAACTTGGTGACTCTCCTAAGAGAAAACGCTGACATCTTCGCGTTCCCGGCGGATGAGATGCCGGGAATAGATCCGGTCGTGATGGTACATCGTCTAAATGTTGACAGCACTGTCCGACCTATCAAGCAAAAGAAACGAAATTTCTTGGCCGAAAAGAACAAGGCCATCAAAGAGGAAGTTGATAAGCTGCTGGCTGCCGACTTCATTGAGCCGTGTGATTACCCAGAATGGTTGGCCAATGTGGTCATGGTGAAAAAAGCTAACGGCCAATGGAGAATGTGCGTAGATTTTACGGACCTTAATAGAGCCTGCCCGAAGGACTGCTATCCGTTACCCAGAATTGACCAGCTAGTGGACTCAACTAGCGGTCACGCACTGCTCAGCTTTATGGATGCGTTCTCGGGCTATCATCAGATCAGTTTACTAGAGGCCGATAGAAAGAAGGCTGCATTCATCACAGATTGTGGCGTATACAACTATAAGGCAATGCCATTCGGACTCCGTAATGCTGGAGCAACTTACCATAAACTGGTCGATAAGGTATTCGCGGATCAAAGGGGGAGAAATATTAAGGCATATGTTGACGACTCTATCGTCAAAAGTAAAACTGACTGCGAACACCTAGGCGATTTGGAAGAAACCTTCAGAACGTTGAGGAAGTATAAGATGAAGCTCAACCCGAAGAAATGTGTTTTTGGGGTGAGAGCAGGGAAGTTCTTAGGCTTTTTAGTAAGCAAAAGGGGAATTGATGCAAACCCAGACAAAGTCCAGGCCATTGTCGACCTGCCTGAGCCAAAAAGCGTCAAGGACATTCAAAGGCTAACAGGGAGAATGGCGGCCCTCACTCGATTCATTTCAAAATCAGCAGACAAAGCCTTGCCTTTCTTTGCACTGCTAAGGGGGAATAAGAGGTTTGAGTGGGGAGCGGAGCAAAGCAAAGCATTCCTGGCGGTAAAAGAGCATTTGAAGAAGCTACCCACCATTACAAGGCCCGAGACTGGAGACACATTACAACTATATATCTCGGCTTCACCGAAGACAGTCGCGGCCGTGTTGTTGGTGGAAAAGGAGAAGAGGCAGCAGCCAATTTATTTCATCAGCCATATCCTTAACGATCCGGAAAGTCGTTACAAGCTGGTAGAAAAAATGGCCTTGGCCGTGATAATAGCTGCCAGGAAGCTTAGACCATACTTTGACTGTCATCCCATCCAAGTTCTAACCAATAAGCCACTAGAGAAAGCGTTGCAGAAGATGGATAGCTCAGGCCGCTTGTTGAAATGGGTCGTTGAACTATCGGAGTACGATATACAATATAAGCCCAGGACCGCTATTAAAGCACAGGCCCTGGCAGATTTCATTGTGGAAGCCTCATATGAGGAAGAAGAAGTGGAGCAAAAGGGAACCTGGCTACTGGAAGTCGACGGATCTTCTGCTGTTAGCGGATCCGGGGCAGGCATAGTGATGACTAGCCCAGAAGGAAATTCATACCAGTACGCCATCAAGTTCGCTTTCCCGGCGTCAAACAATGAAGCGGAATATGAAGCAGCGATTGCGGGCTTGAGGATGTGCTTGGCGGCGGGTGCTAAGAGGGTACTCTTAAAAACAGATTCACAGTTAGTCAGTGGCCAACTGAGAGGAGAATTCGAAGTCAGAGAGGCCAATATGCAAAAATACGTGGAAAAGGCTAAAATGTTGATAGCTCAATTGAATGATTTTCAGATTCAAGCTATACCTAGGGCCGAGAACACAAAAGCGGACGCATTATCCAAATTGGCAAGTTCTGACTCATTCAGCATTGAAAGATCCGTCACAGTGGACATCATGAAAGAGAAGAGCATAGCGGAAGAAATTGTGACCGTTAATAGCATAGACCAGCAAGGGGAGTGGTTTAGCGAGCTGGTGGCATACAAGTTGACAGGGACGCTTCCCAGTAATCCTTCGTCCGCCAAGAAATTGAAACGACAAGCAAGCTGGTACGTTATATATCAGAATGAGCTGTACAAAAAATCATTCAGCATGCCTCTGCTTAAATGTGCAACCGCATGGGAATCCGTGAAGATACTTGAAGAAATACATGAAGGTATATGCGGCAACCATATTGGCGGAAAAGCTTTGGCACTCAAGGCGTTGAGAGCGGGTTTCTAATGGCCAAGCATGCTGGCAGATGCACAAGCCTACGTCGGGAAATGCGACAAGTGCCGGAGATATGCTCCTGTCATTAACCGACCAGCCAACGATTTTGACCTATCCTATGCCCGATTTCGTTCGCTCGGTGGGAATGGACATTCCGGGACCGTTCACCACAAAGAATCGGTGGGAGGAAATTCCTAATAGTGGGCATTGATTATTTTACAAAGTGGATAGAGGCTGAGCCGACAGCAAAGATCAAGGCAAATCAAGTTAAGAAATTCATCTGGCAAAATATTATGACAAGATTTGGGATTCCCATGGCTATTGTTTTTTACCATGGCGTCCAATTCGATTGTCGTCCTATACAAGCTTTTTTAACGGAATTTCGAGTGAAGTTTGCATACTCGACTGTTTGCCATCCCCGAGCAACGGACAAGCGAGGCCGCGAACAAACAGATCTTGATTGCCTTGAAGAAAAAGCTAGATGAATTCAAAGGTGGATGGGCTGATATGGTGTCGGCAGTACTATGGTCAAATAGAACAACCGAAAAGGAAGCGACGGGAGAGAGCCCTTTTAAGCTAGCTTTTGGTACATAAGCGGTGTTGCCAGTAGAGGTGGGTTTGCCCTCTTACCGGATCAAGCACCAAAATCCTGGAATGAATGACCAGGCGCTCAAGGAAAATCTAGACTTCTTGGCAGAAGTAAGGTTGATAGCGGAACTGAAGGCGGCTGCCTACAAAGACAGAATTAACAAGGCTTACAACAAGAAAGTCTTGGAGAGGCCATTGGAAGTGGGGGGCCTAGTCCTTCGCAGAACGGCAGCCACCGGTAAGGCCCATGTTGATGGAAAGCTAACCGCCAATTGGGAAGGGCCATATGTCATCGCTAAGAAAATTGCCCCTGGTTCCTTCATTCTCAAAGGCATGGACGACAAGGAGCTTAGGAATTGCTGGAATGCTAGTGTCCTAAAGAAATATTATGTTTAATTTTTCGAATGTAATCGGCCAAGAGCCACCTTTTTATTACATAAATAATACAAACCACTGCTAGCATTCCGTAAATTGTCTTATTGTTTATATATTAATGGATTGCATAATTGGTCAATATTAATTATTAAACGGTCATATGACAGACCTAGCACAGATCAAAAGCCATATGACAGGCTCAAGGTACGTAAATCGTCATATGACAGACCTAGTACAAATCCAAAGCCATATGACAGGCTAAAGTGCGTTAACGGTCACATAACAGACCAAGCACAAAAAACTAGTCATATGACAGGCTCAAAGTACGTAAATGGTCATATGACAGACCTAGTACAAATCCAAAGCCATATGACAAGCTAAAGTGCGTTAACGGTCACATAACAGACCAAGCGCAAAAAACTAGTCATATGACAGGTTAAAGTGCGTTAACGGTCACATAACAGACCAAGCACAAAAAACTAAAGCCATATGACAGGCTAAAGTACGTTAACGGTCACATAACAGACCAAGCACAAAAAACTAAAGCCATATGACGAGGCTAAAAGTACGCAAATGGTCACATAACGAGGCTTAAAGTATATAAACGGTCATATGACAAACCAAGTGTAAAAAGATTAGAGCGCTAACAAAGCAATAACAAAAACGCAAAAGTACTTTCCATAGAATAAAAGCTACTGGCTTGGCGGCCAACTACAGCAAAAAATGATGGCGGCCAATAAAAGGCTTTCAGTCGGAGTCAAGTACTTTCAAATTAAAAAACACAAATTCAGTTTACAAACCCCAAAGTGGGCCGAATAAATTGTTGATCAAAATACACAAAATATTACAAGCTATAAACTATTGGAGGAGCAAGAAGAGCTGAGAGAAGGCCGCCAAAAACTTCAAGAAGGGGGGGCATCCTGATCAACTTGTTTCGCCACGTCACGAGGATCCGTATCTGCTATAGCATCCTCGTCGGCAAACTTTGGATCCCCCTCGAATGGCGACAGGTGTTGGCCGGCAGCATGAGCCTCCTCAATCACATTCCAGTCAAACCCTGGAATGGTCTTGCACACGCACCTCATGGCGGCCGCCCAACCGCCATCATACCTCTTGTGGAGGACCGCTGCGTACTCCTCAGAATGCTGAAACTCAGTAATAGCCTGAGCCCTTGCTTGTGCCGTGGCGTCCAGCACTGCAATCTCCTTTTCGGAGTTAGCGGCCTCCAGAGCCTTGGTCAATGAATTAACATTCTCCTCGGTCTCTTCCAGTAAGGCGGCCCTCGATCTCAGCATTGTCAGCTCATCCTCCAGAGGCTGCAACTCTGCTGTCTTCGCCGACAGCTTACCCTCCGTCTCCTTCAGCAGATCCTGGCAAGTCTCCAACGACTGCTTATAGGTGTCCACCAACTTCTGATACTAGATATATTGCTCTATCAGCTCAATGGCAGCGTTGTTGGCCTGCGAAGATGAAAAGAATATGTCAAGAAAAGAAAAGAAGGCAGCAAAAAGCAAAACGAATGAATGATAATAAACGTACCACAAGTTGGTCGTGAGCCAACCTAGCTGCTGGAGTGACCAAGGACCCTGTCGGCCTATCTACTGGCAGTTGCATGCCCTTCAGAATGCAGTAGGCAAGGATGCAACCGTTCTCAGGGATGTCGGCATACAGCGACTCATCCTCTCTGACGTCCCTGTCAGGCTGGTAAATCTTGCCAGGAATGACAGGCCGGCGGGCAAAGGAGGCTGCCACAGCATCGCTTAGCGGTACCTCTTTCTTCTCGATCCACTCATTGTACCGAGAGAAGATGCCGGGAGATAAGTTAGAAAGAAAGCTGGGCATGGTAATCAGCTCTCGGATCTTATTGCGGATGGAGGAATAAGAGCCTGATAACCAGGAGGCGCCGCTAAGATGCCTTGGAGCAGTGGCCGCGACAGCCCGCTCCCGAATCTCTGGAGCAGCCGAGGTCAGAACCTCCACCTGAACGTCAGGGGTGTGGGCAGAAGAAGCAGGGCCCGCCAAAGCCTGCCTCTTGTTGGCAGATGTATCTGCTGCAACTTGCTCGCGGGGCTGCCTTCTGTTCCCACCTCCCCTAGCAACAGGTCGGGAGGTAGAGGACCTAATCGGGACGACTGCAGACGGCTGACCGCCAGGATCAGCAGCAGTGGCGGTAACATTCTGGGCGGGGACGCGAACAATATTCGCCCCACCGCGACCACGGCGAATATTCTGAGGGCCGTGGCGGTTCCCTCCCCGACGGCCATTGGTAATCCCGTGCATGGTCTCGTATTCTTGTGAAGGAGCAGGCGGTAAGTTGGTTAACGGCTTGAAGCTCTCGTCCACAGCTAGGGCGTTGAGGTCAAGGAAGTCAAAACCTGCGAATGGCAAGAAGCAAAATAAAAAAAAAAAAAAAAAAAAAAAAATCATCAGTTGGACCAGTCCGACATCAACACTCACCATTTTCATGAGTTGGGCTGAGCAGCAGGGCCGACAAGGGCTTGTTCCCCAGGATGTACTTGGAATGAGGAATCCAGTATTTAGGCTCTTTAACCTTCGCCTCCTTCCCGTCCTCATAGATAATTAAATAATCCTCCGTGTCAAAGTAGTCGAAGGCCGCTAACTCTTCCTCAGTTACGGAATAAGAGGTAAATGCTCCATACGCGGACGAGGCTCAGTGAAATGACGACGCACTGGATAATCCTCAGGAACTCGTAACCAAAAGAAAGCATCCTGCCAGCCCTTCAAACCAGTCCTTTTAGGCTGAACTGTCATCTTCTTGTCGGCCGTAGTTAGCGACCACCAACCCGCCTGCCTAGAAGATCCGTTTTTCTTCAGCCAATGAATGTGGCGGAATAAGTTCAACGTTTGCGGAAAATCCAAGAAACGCACAACCCAGATGTACGCTATCAAATTCCGGACCGCCAAAGGAGTCAACTGAGCCAAGCTCACGTTGAAAGCGTTTAAGATCTTCACCAAAAAAGAATCCAGAGGGAAGCGGAGGCCAAACTCGAAATGATGAGTATACACAGCCACGTGACCGGGAGGACACTCCGTCACAATGGCCCCCTCTGGCGGGACTATCAACCGATAACCCGACGGAAGACAATATAAATCCCGAGCAACTCTCGGGTAACCCAGATCAATGGCGTCCTGACGCCAAGGCAAATCAAGCTGGACATTGATAGGACCGGCACTGAAATCATCTGGCAGCCATAAAGCATCAGAACCAGGTCCAGTCTCAATCTCCTCCATCGGATTCGAACTATCGACCCTTAATTCGGCAGCACGGGAAGATTCCCCGACCGCGTGAGCAGACAAAGGTACAGAAACGTCAATGTTTGTGTCCGTAGAGTCAATCGCATCCCGAGTGACGCGAACAACAAGGCTCGCAACAGTGAGACGGTGATAAACGGTCTCTTGGCGGACCATAACAGTAGCAATGGAGTTACTGTCGTCACCTAAATCAATAATATGAGGGTTAGGAGCCGCAGATTGTCAGAACGATCGAAAAAGTCGGTCGTTACCTCCACCCCGGCGTCCGCTAAGCTATCCAGCCAAGCATGCTCTCTAAGTGGTGCTACATCAAGGCCGGGAGCAAGCATCGGCCGGAGGATGCCTAACGGAGCGGCCCGCAAGAATTTGATGCCTAAGCTCCCTAAGCGTCCGCCTGTCACCACTCTGGGCTAGCGGATAGATATCTCCTGGTCAGACTATGCTCCTCAGGGGTAGCAGGGTCGTTAAGGAACTTAGATCTCATCTCTCTTTCTCTCTCAGCTGTTAAGGGGATGTCCGAAAACAACCTAGTTCTCCCCACAGGGCTAGAACCGGAAGAAGGCTCGGTTATCGGCCGGGGAGAGGAAGGTTCACTTTCGGTCATAAATGCATCACTAGGGGTATTCGGCTATCGGACCGGTCCGACATGATGAAAATACAAAAAGAAACTTTAAGCTTGGAAAAGAAATGGAGAAATACCTGGAGAAGTAAAATCGCCGGGGAAAGATGAAGGCAAGGAACAAAAGGTCGCCGGAAAAAGACGAGCGAGAATTCCAAGGAATGAAATGACGTGGAAAAGCCCGAGCCTGAACGAAAAGACCACCGGAACTGAAGAAATGTCACCGGAAAAAACTCAAAATCAAAATCTCAGAGAAAACCCAGAAAAACTTCTTCAAAAGAACGACGAAATTCTTAGTCTTGTGACATAGGAAAGAAAAAACTAAGAAACTGGGTAACTTTTCGGAGCAATCTAACCAAGAAAAATCAGTTTTTGAGCAAATAAAGCTATGGGTATGGAGGTTCGTGAGAGAGGAAATGGAAAAGGAAAATGAAAAACTTGAGAAATGATAGAAAAATCTGGAAAAAGGACAACTGGTGTCCATATGTACAGTGAATAGACGACTGAGATTGAAAGACCTATCAACTCCCTCTCCAGATACCTGCCAAGTGTCGAAGCAGGGTAAACCCTAATAAAGTAATGGGCGGGATATTCGGAAGAGTAATCATTAACTTTTCAAACTCTTTCAACTCCCTACGACGACACGTGGCACCCAACGAATGAATTTCCCCCAAAAATGGAGCGCGGCAACAATGATTCGCGTCTACCGACAACATCCTTAGCGGTCAAGACCCCCAAAATCGTTGGGGGGGCTAGTTGTATGGGTATAACCCAAGTAGGTTGGCGGACCCCAGTAAGGGATCCGCGAACGCCTTATCGGACGCGAATACTTTATATGTAGCCCACAGCTCTATCAAGTCAGTACATCAACATGGTCCGACAACGTTGGCGGTCGCCCAATAAGACAAAATAAGGGAATCTTCCCAGTTGTCATAAGCATCACAACCGTACACGTGTAAAAGGATTACGCATCCTGTCAGGTGAATAGTACTTCTATAAATTGCCAAATAGTACTAGTCTGCAGGTACATTCTCTCACACTCAGAATTCTTATCTTTCTCTCTCTATTCTCTCTCTCTAAATCCTATTTGGACACGTGCTGACTTGAGCGCCGGAGGGGGTTTCCTCACATCCCCCCCGAGGGTAGTTCACGTTTGCTTCTTGTGCAGCTATTCACCAGTGGACGCTAACTCTAATCTTTGGCGGACTTATCTCAAGACCGCCAACCGTTTCAACACCGAAACAGTAGTGGCTAGTTAGTTTTAGGTTAATTAGCAAGTTAATTATGTAGATTTATTTCCTGTTTTATACCAACAAATAAGTTGGCGGTTTTGTCTAATTAAAATGTTTTTATTAACTTGAATTCTTGTTATGCTCCTAAGCTTTCGATTTATACAATGGTTAAAATGTATAGTTGAATATTAGGAAGTGGGTGACATCTAAGTTACACTCATAAGCTTTGCCTATATTTAGTTTGTCAATTTTGCACTTGGTCTATATAAAGGCTTCTTATGTAACTTATCTATATAAATATAGTTGAAGCATTTACAACACTAATGTGCAAATTATCTATCCAAAGAAGGAGAATAACTAGCTAGCATTTTGCTCAAATTCATGTGCAAAATACTAGCATGGGAGTATATACAAGTGTTGCTAGCCATCTTCACTAATATCCAGATAGGCTTAGCACGAAGTGGTATGAGGCCTTTTTACATGTTGCCTGTGAATCTTATCCATCATTATAACCATTGAATCCACAAAAAAAATAAAATAAAAAAATGACATGAAGTTTTGAATAATGTTGAATCTAAGTTTGTCATTGGCACAACCTTTTTAGCTTGCACGACACCTGAATTTTTGAGCTACAAAATTAGGGAATATGATGATTTGTTTTTCTGATTGCCTTACATTTTAAGTTCAGAAGGATGCAGGATCAAATTATGTTCATAGCAAAAAGCCACATTAGTTCTATCAAATGGTGACTTAATCTGATAAGTTGAAGCTGCTGCCTGTTCTGTTGGCATACACTTGTTGGTTTAGTCCAGTTTCAATTTTGAGTATGTGGATGTAGAGAGTGGACGAGTTTGGGTTGTTAGTGCTTGAGCTTTTCTGAGGTATTGTTTGGTCCATATCTTGTCTATGAGCCTAGCACAGTATAGTGCAGTGGTCATGAATTCTAATTGGTTAAGAATTTAGGTATTGCTAGTGCAGTGGACCAGTGGTCATGAATTGTGCATAGTATAGTAGTTGTTCATATGTATTAGTTGGTCAATTAATTGTACTCTAAACTATGATGGAGGAAAGATCTAAGACGAATTCTTTTATGCTTAGTTGCGTAGCTTATGAGAATTAATTTATAGGCCTGATGAGAAAAAAATAGTGCTTATGTAAAATTATATCAAGCACCCGAGTTTCTGACATATATGGGCAATAACACAAAATATATAGAAGATTTTGGATAAAATATGTCAATTTTGTGGGCTAGTTTGGAATGTTTTATTTTTTCTTCTATCAATTATTACGTCATGACTTTATATGCAAATTTTTTATCTGGTTTGATGTTGTAGTTAAGTGTTTCAAGTGATTGAACTTTCATAAAGAGACCATAATCTTGCTTCATTGTAAAAGAGAGGAATTAGTAAAAAAAAACCAAAAGAAAATGGGAAAAAAGGGGGAGTGCACTTACATTGTTTTTGTACATATGACATTTAGAGTTTCATCTCGTGCACTCGACATTTTTTTAGGATTTTTTTTGTCAAAAACCATCATATAAAACATGAAATTTGTGAAAAACCACCTAATATAATGTTTTTGCGAAAACAAACCATAAACAATTTTTTTTTGCGAGAACAAACCTTATGCCGAGTTCCGATCATTGATCCAAGGTTTTGGCATTCACCATGTCATGTTCAAGGCAAGTGACTTTACCCAACAAAATCCATGACATGGTCAATGCCGAAAAAATAGGTCAATGATCGGAATCTGGCATAAGGTTTGTTCTTACAAGAAATTTTTTTTTGTAAGGTTTGTTTTCGCAAAAAAAAAAAAAAGGTGGTTTCTTAAAAATTTCATGTTTTATAAGGTGGTTTATGATTTTTTTTTTTTATCAATTTTGGCTCACTTGAGAAAGAAAATGTTTCCACTTCAAAGTTCAACCTATCAAAACAATTGCATTAAGAATTGCTGTCATTTGTACTTTTCTTGCTTCCGATAGAGCTGTTAATGATGGTGCGGAGCAACACAAGGAGTTTGCAACTGCTGTGAAGATGGAGAATGAGGTTTTTTTTTTTTTCTTTTGAGACGACTTCTATAGGTTAAAGCAAGAGGCTCAAGAGGGATAGACTTTTTTTTTTTTTTTTTTTTTTTCGAGGAATAGACTTTTGAGGGAAATTGTTGGTGTAGAGGAGGTAGTGAAGCCCGTTAAATTAGTCCAAAAAAAAGAAGCTTATGTTTTTTTGGTATCCTTTGGTTCAGTCATAGAATCTCTTTTATCCCATGGTGTAAGGACTGAGGAGAAAGTATTACCTTGAAGCCAGAACAAGAGAAAAGCAAACTGGAAGAAAGCTACGACATGAAGAAACAAGAAGAGTTATATAGAGAGAAAGGTTTGTTCAGCTTCTTTTAATTGTTGGAATTAATCCTTCAAAGTAATAGGTTAGCATGGTGAGTAGTTGTTATTTCCGACATAGGAAACATAATGCATGGAATTAGTCTAGCCGTTTCTTATCACGTCTGTATGTAGTTGCATACTGCTTAGGATAATAGTGTAGTTGGTGGGTTAGTAAGTTGGTCCACTAATAGGTTGTGGGATATAAATCCCTTATTTTCTCCATTGCAGTTTAAGGCTTCCATTATATATAGTTTCGTATGTAATTCATATTCTTTGGATTGAATGAAGTTTTTAGTGTCATGTTCTTGTTCAATCCCCTCTCCCATCTTTATATACTAAAATTTCTACATTAATTATCAGTTAATTAGAAATATTGTTTCAATTAACACTCTGAAACCATTGTAATAGATGAAAATTAAGCTCGACTTTTTGAGTTTTGGTTTGTTTTCTAGATTATATTCCCTATATACTCCAGGCTATTCGAAACCAAAATGGTGACCCGTAATAGGTGTGTTGTGAATAAGGGGTCTTTTCTTTTTAGAATAATCCTATAAAAGTAAAGTTGATTGTGAGAGGGAATCTCTATTAGAGCTGAGTCAGTGTTAAGTAATTCGCTAATCCCCTGCGAATTGCGAATTGAGATGAACGAATTATGGTCAGTTTTGGTTTATTTTGAGCGAATTGCAAATTTCAAATGACGAATTATATAGCGAATTAGGTAACACTCGAGCAGACTATCGAAAGAGGATTTATGATCTTTATACCCTCCTCAAATGAAAGTTAGCTCAAAGAATCATGATGTCTTAGCATAGCGTTTTTGAGAATTTCCTAGTCTATTCTTTGGCAATTGAGCATATTTAGGTGGTATACTTCTTAGCTTTTGTGGGCAACTTGCATAATTTAAAACATAATATAAAGATAGAGTTAAGGACCTTGGAGCAAGTTTGGAAGCTACATTTATAACATTCAAGTGACTTGACAGACTCCTAAAGCTAACTCAAACATAACTTTCTTCCTTCAATTCTAATGCTAGTTGAAGTATTAGATTTGCAGCAATTGAAGCAGTTTATTGGCTTTGTGACTATAGTAGTGTTGACGTTATTTTGAAAATGTGAGAAGCGATTGTCCAGCATGTGTGACATTCTCAAATATGATAATTGTTAGAGTTACTTTCTTTTCCCTCTTTGGCTAGAGCTCTGAATAATGAATATGCTTGTATGATTCCAGGGATAGCATTTAAGCCTGATAGCTTGGTTCGACAAAAGTTTGGATATTAGCTTGAAGGAAGGAGGAATGACAATTTTGCTTTGAGTAAGATGTTGGGATCATTATTTGGGTGACTTTATTCTACTATTATACTATTAGTTATGGCTACATGGTGTTCTTTGTTTGCTTCAGTTGAACAAGTAGACATATACAAGTTGTCATCAACTGTTGGACATGTATGAGCAGTGGTTCCTATTCTATTTCAACATTCACTTCCTCAAATGGAAGTTAGCTAAATATTAAGTTGAAAAAAAGAATATTAAATTCATATAATAAATTAAGATAGGAAATTACCTTCCAAGTTAAAGAATCCCCAAGATTGTTAGCACAAGCAGAAGCTCCAACCAAACAAAGAAAACAAAGAAGGGCAGCCAAAAAGCCTGCTCTTTTTATCCATACCCACATAAAACACAACATATATTATAGTAAAAAATAGTGCTAAATTGGGGAAAAACAACATTATTCCATATTTCCCGTTACAACTTCACCTCGACTATTATATTACATTGCCCTTATATCCTAATTGTGAATATGCGACAAATACTCTTGGCTGTATTTTGTGTGGCAAGGTGAATAAGACTTATTCACCTCTTCTTCTTGTGTCATGCTTTGAAGGATATTTGGATGTTTGTTAAGGGTTGCAACTGAAGTCCTGTTAGATGGGAAATTAAATTCCAACTGTTAGAAAAGAAGTTCCAAACAATATACAAGGTCATTGAACTGTTAGGCTTGATACATTATGCAACCACTTTTGTTTTTTTGAAAGTTAGGAGAGAAAGTTAAGGTAGCAAAGCTTCATTACAGACATCAGTAGAGTTTCTAGTTGCAGACAAGCAATTATGACTAATGTAATCAACCTCCAAATAGTTCATACAGACTACGGGTGAGGATTGCAAAATATTGAAGTTCAAAATACAGTCATCATTTTTCCTTGTTGCTTTTGCAATGCTATCAGCTACAGCATTGGTACTCCATTCCTCAAAAGCAAGTTTGGCCAACAATGGATCTTCTAATTATGCCTTCAAATCCATAAGACTAAAGTTAATTTGTTGAATTATTGCACATCTACACAACAATCGAGAGGCTTTAACTCTCAGGTAAGTAGTAAATGATAAGGTTGGCCCCATTATCTATGCGAAGCAGCAACAAAAACTTATGTTAGTTTGATAACGAAGGAGACACTAGTATCATATTCTTATAGTGTGTTTTTTCTTGAATCTAAATGGCTATAACATAGACAATATTACATCAATGGGATCTAACAATTCAACCAGTAACCCACAAATTCAACTTGCGAGTTTCAGGATTTGACATATGTGTGATGATGATGGAGCTAGGTGTGCTGCAGAGATGGGATTTATTTTGCGCTTAGCTTAATTGTATATGGCTTCAGCTCTACTACCAAGGCTTACGTCGAGGCAAGTAAAAATGAATCAACAGAATGGATGAAGTGATCCTTTTTACCTCTTCATACCAACTCCTACCCCCTTTTAATCAAAAGCTCAATTACTTGACAAAAGATAAATGAATATCATCTACTCCATCTTGCTTCAAGTTCTTCATGATCTATGACCTTAGTTCGTTCTACAGAGTACAAAAGCTCCTACCAAAGTACCAAGTCTAACAGGCCTTTACTAAATAATGAGAAGTGATAATAGAATGAGTTCCAAATTAGAGGGCTAATCTCAAACTAAGTGTCCCTACCTCAGTTGTTTGTCCATGAACACTCAAGCTGTGCTTGTTGAGATGCCTGGGGAAGTTCTCTGATCATCTGACCGATCTCGCAAAGGTAGTCATCTCCTAGAACACGAACATGTGAGTGCCGAGGAACAACAAGTGACAGTCTGCTGAGATGAGGACTATGTCGTAAGACATACTCTGACAAAAACCCGTATCGGCGGCTCATCGAACCAAGGGCTTATCCTTCGTATCAAGTGACATGAGCTCGTACACATGATCGAATTGATGATCAATGGTTGTCGGCTACATAGGAAGACATAAAAATATTTAACAATAACATTTTTTTTTTTTTTGGTGAAAAGAGAACTTAAATTGCAACAATAACATTTAATATACAGAAATTGCAACAATTTTTAAAATTTTACTTTATTTATTTAAAATTAGTGGAAGAGGATGATCAGTAGCATATCCATGATTTGGGAGATGGGGGTACGAAAACAAGTTTAATCAACTAATTGAATAACTGAAAGTAATGAAAGAAGAAGATGACTTGATTTCAGGTAAAGAGAGAGCATTTAGCTCTGTTACAAAATAAGGGTATTATTAGCTCACCTAATTACGCTTTTGGAAATCCTACTTATACCTTCTAACAAAGCTTATAACAGAATGTAAACATCTCATTACACACGTGGCAATTATTGACAATATAATTTAAATAATCTCATATACCCCCCTGCAAGCTTGAGCTGGGAAATCAGACCAAGCTTGGAGCAAAGAAAATAGTGGGAAGCAGCAGGCAAAGCTTTGGTCAAAAGATCTGCAGTTTGCTGAGAACTAGGAACATGATAAGTATCAAGGAAACCAGAAGCAACTTGTTCCCGGACGTAATGATAATCTCTTTTGATGTGCTTAGTTCGCTCATGAAATGCAGGATTGTGAGCCAAATATTCTGCAGATTTGTTGTCACAATATAACTTGACAGGTTTAGGAAAATTCACATGAAGATCCTCTAACAAACCTGCAATCCAGACAAAGTCGCTAGATGTACTCGACATACTTCGGTACTCAGCTTCTGCACTGGATTTACTGATGGTATTCTGTTTCTTGGTTTTCCAAGAAATCAAGTTTTGGCCAAGAAAAACACAATAAGCACTTAGAGATCTACTGGTGAACATACAAATACTCCAATCTGCATCTGAATATGCATTAACCACCAAGAGAGAGGAGGCATCAAAATATAAACCCAAATCTGAAGTGTTGCGAAGATATTTCACAATATGTATAGCAGCCACCATGTGAGGTTCTCTGGGATTACTAAGGAACTGAGAGAGATGCTGAACCGAATAAGATAAATCAGGCCTCGTGATATTCAAATATAACAATCTCCCCATAAGTCTTCTGTACCTCCCCGGATCTGCTAAAACTTCACCAATATCAGTGGATAACTTCAAACCAACAGGAAGAGGTGTAGAGACACCTTTGCTATCACCCAAATCGAAAGAATCCACTATGTCCTTGATATAATTCCTCTGAGTAAGTAAAGTTCCCAACTCCTTTCTAAATACTTCAATTCCCAAGAAGTATTTAGACTACCAAGGTCTTTAATGGTAAAAGCTTGATCCAATTGACTTTTAACCATATCAATTTGACCTTGATGTGTGCCGGTTAGAAGCATATCATCGACATAGATCAACACAACAGTAAATTCTTCATCAAGAGTTCTAGTAAAAAGAGAATAATCCTGGGTAGTCTGAAAAAAATAATGCCAAGAAGAAATTTACATAACTCCTTATTCCACTGACGAGAAGCTTGTTTCAACCCATGTAATGATTTTTTAAGCTTTCATACCTGTCCATGTGAAGCCTTTGTATATCCGGCAGGTGGTTTCATGTACAAATCCTCCTCAATAAAGCCATGAAGAAAGGCATTATTAATGTCAAGTTGACAGAGAGGCCAATGCTTGACAGTTGCCATGGCAATCACAATGCGAACAATAGCTAATTTAGCAACAGGAGAAAAAGTGCCCTTGAAATCCTTACTGGGAACCTGTTGATAACCTATAGCGACCAACCTAGCTTTCAACCTTTCTATAGTGCCATTGGGATTAAACTTAGTTTTGATTACCCACTTGGAACCTATAGCTTTCTTGCCAGGTGGAAGTTCTGTTATCTCCCAAGTGTCATTAATTTCCAAGGCATGAAGTTCTGCATCCATGGCAGCAACCCAACCAGTATGATTTTTGGCAACAGAATAAGAGGAAGGTTCTGGAGCAGTCATAACATTGGCAATAAAGGAAGAAAAATTAAGATCACTATGGCAAGAAGAAGCAGACGGTTTGCTATTGTGTGACGGAAAAGAGCAGATGTAATCTTGGTATTTTGAAGGAAGTTTGGAAGATCTAATGGTATGCCTAGAAGGAATAATAGGTATAGGAGAAATCTCAGATGTTGCAGGGACAGAGGGTGAAGTAATAATAGGAGAAGTGGATGAAGATATGGAAGGAGAAGGCGAATACGAATGAATATAATCTGAACCAATGACAACTGATGAGAGAGGCTGAGCACAAAAAGAATCAGATGAAGGAAGAAAAGGAAAAATGTCTTCTTGGAATATGACATCCCAGGATACAAAGGTTTTGTGACTTGCCAAATCATAGAGTTTATACCCTTTATTATCACTGGGATATCCATGAAAAACACATTTAAGACCTTTAGCATCAAATTTATCTTTGTGTCTATCTGTGTTATGGGCAAAGCATTGACAACCAAATACTCTCAAAACATCATAAGTAGGAGCAATGCCAATTAAGACTTCAAAGGGGGACTTCCAATTCAACACAGGTGTAGGTATTTTATTGATGAGAAAAGTAGCAGTCAGTAGGTAATCACCCCAAAACTTCTTAGGCAAATGAGCATGTAAGGGCCCTAGCAACCTCTACAAGATGCCTATGCTTTCTTTCAACACGCCCGTACTGTTGAGGAACCCCAGCAATACTCTTTTGATGCAAAATTCCATTGAAAGAAAACAAATCTTTACACTCTTCTTTAAGGATTTCAATCCCATTGTCCGATCTAATGACTTTGATAACTTTATGAAAATGGTTATCAACATAGGCCAGAAAATCAGCAATAGTTTGAAAGACTTGTTGTTTGTTATGAAGTAAAAAAGTCCATGTGCATCGACTATAATCATCAACCAGGGTGAGAAAATAGGTAGCACCAGAGAGAGATTTAATACGATATGGACCCCATAAATCGATATGAAGCAAATAAAAAATACTAGATGCCCTGCTATCACTTCTGGGAAAAGGAAGTTTATGAAATTTAGCCGAATAGCAAATGTCACAATGATATGTATGTAACTGAGAACAATCACAAGAAGCAATATGTTTCATTCTCAACAACGAAGCATGGCCTAATCTAGCATGTTGAAGAGCTAGAGAATCATTATTTATTGCAGATGCAGCATTATTAGAAACAAAAGCAGAATTAGAAGACTTGACAAACTCATTTATTTCTGTATGCACATCCTGAGAATGCCCAGAGATAGGAAGATAGTAAAGACCACCAAGCTTCTTCCCAACTGCTAGAACAGTGCTAGTAGTAGGGTCCTGAAACATGCATTCAATACCATTAAAAACTACTTTCAATTGAGTATGTAGCACCAAAAGTCCAACAGACAAGAGATGATACTTAAAGTCCTCAATAAGCATAACATCCTTGAGAATAATTCCAGGAAAGAGACGTATATCACCAACCATCTTCACTAATTTGTGAGAGCCATCAGGTAAGCAGACAGAGATAGGTTTGGAGAGAAATCTCGAAGTAAAAAATAAATCAGCCTTGTAGGTCATATGATCAGTAGCACCAGAATCTATTATCCAATGAACATCAGATACGGAAGCATGACAACCAAGAGAAGAAGGAATACCTGCACTATTGGTTGAATCCACCAAAGGAGCAGACTTAGAAGAAGAATCAACAGAAACATTTTTGTGTCCAAGAGCCTTTAGAACTTCTTGACATATGGAACTGATCAAAGTAGGTTCCAATTGAAGATGAGAATCTGATCCAGCAAAAGTACATTCATCCAGAGGAGAATCTTGACTTGAAACATGTGCAACAACTCTTGAATTACCATATGCATTAGGCTTGTAATTCACAGAGGATTTGGCTTGAAACTTAGAGTTGTATTTCTCCGGATATCCATGCAACTTATAACATTCGCTCATGATATGCCCCTTACCCTTACAATAATCACACACCTTCTTCCAATCTCTTTTGGAAGAGCTATGAGACCTCTGTGCAGCAAGAGCATTAACCTCAACATTACTAGTTGCTGCACCACTAATCGCCTTCTGTGTTTCAACTTGTAGCAGGATGGAAAATGCTCTATTTATAGGAGGTAAGGGCTCCATAGCCAAAACCTTCGAAATAGTGCCATCAAAACCACCATTGACCTAATAGAAACTGCAATACCTTCTCTTCAAACTCAAAATTCGCCAATCTCTTCAAGAAATCGCAAAAACAATTCAGAAGGACTCCACAAGTACACTCTGGAAAACTTCGTAATTCCTTCATTCTATCCCAAAGATTTTTCATCTTATTGTAGTATACCAGAATAGTCAAGTTTTGTTGCCTAAGGTTTTCAAGTTCTTTCTTCAATTGGTAAACTTGAGGACCATTACTTTGACCAAAACGCTCTTGGATTTCAGACCAAAGAGCTTCAGCAAAATTGACGAAATTGAAGTTCTCAGCAATATCATCAGTCATGGAGCTAAGAAGCCAACCTATGACCAAAAAATCACAGCGAATCCATTGCTGATATGTAGGATCAGTAGATTTAGGTTTCTTAGTAAAACCTTCAATGAAACCAAGCTTATTTTTCGCACCTAAGGCTCTTTTAACATTCTTAGACCATCCTAAGAAATTATTGCCATTGAAAGGTACAGTAACAAGCGCTGATGTAAAATTATCAGAAGGAGCACGAAACAAAGGATTACTAAAGCAATTACTTACAGAGAACTGAGTATTTGCGTCAACCGCCATTGATAGATGATGAAATCGATTCTACAAGAAAATCGCTTCAAGAAAAACTCGCAAACAACAAACTCAAATTCGCGAACAATATCAACCACAAAATCAATAAATCGACCTCAAATAAATCGAACAAAACCGATTGCAAACAATTTCAGATTTCTTGAACCGAAATCACGAAGAACAGCCACAACAAACTCGCGAAGAACAACTCGTGAATTCAGACTGAAGATTGAGATAATCGACCACAAATTCAGAAAGAAAAACTTCAAACAAACTTCAATCAAACTTAGATTGAGTTGAAGAACAAATTCAGAACGAAATTTTCAAGAATTTCAACTGACGAAAACGAATTGCAAATTTCCAGCTCCGGTTTGTTCCAGAAAATTCAAACGCCTGGAAAAATACTGCATCTAAAGAAATTAAACGAGCAAGATCGAGTGATTTTGCTCTGATACCATGAAAGTAATGAAAGAAGAGGATGACTTCATTTCAGGTAAAGAGAGAGCATTTAGCTCTGTTACAAAATAAGGGTATTATTAGCTCAACCAATTACACTTTTGGAAATCCTACTTATACCTTCTAACAAAGCTTATAACATAATGTAAACATCTCATTACACACGTGGCAATTATTGACAATATAATTTAAATAATCTCATAATAACACAAGGTATAATTTTAAACTTCAAAAAACACATTGAACTACAATTAATTCAGAAGGGCAAATTATTTGATATGAAATTTTACAATTGCATTCAATGAAATTCATATTTTGGAAGCAATTAATTACATCATCAATCACTAGTAAGCAAGAATAGGTTCATCTCAATATTTACGTGACATCCCCTCTACCTTCCTTGAAAATTTTCTAAAATTTCGCTTGTCTTTCAATCCTTGCATAAAATTAACCCCATTAGACAAATATCACCCCACAATATATACGTCTATACTCTTATAATAACATTATAGCAATAATTCAACATTAACAAAACAAGACAAAACTAATAGCATACTAACATTCTAACAATCTAATACGGAGTGATCACTAACATTCAAGTGTTTAGAGATTAACATAATATGAAAAAATGAGCATAATCACAATATTGAACATTCACGCTTTCTTTGCAATTACATATTATTATTATTATTATTATTATTGTTGTTGTTGTTGTTGTTGTTGTTGTTGTTGTATTTTTTTCAATTGAACTTGAAACTTATTTTAGGGGGAATAATAGATAAATTAGTTACAAAATACATACGGCATGCCAAATGAGGTGGAGATGACGAAGCGACGGAAAACACTGTATAGATGTAATGACCGCACGTAAGTCGTCCAACACAGTAATAGAAAGACTCCGAACGGTGGACACAGTGAGTCGTCGAGCCCAAGGGATAGGGACCTAAACAAAATAATCAATAAATTAATGAAATAATGAAAGCTTAAGAAATAACAAATGGACGTATAGCAGGCCCGTCCCTGAGGCAAGGCAGGAGGGGTGGCCGCCCTAGTCCCAGGAATGATAGGTCATTCATTCCTGATTTCCAGCCACAACACTTGAAAAATTGATCTGATGAAATAAACAAGAACAAGTGAACAATCGCATCAAAATATGCGCATCTACAAATTGTAACATAAATTCGAATCATAAGTTTATAACAAGCAAATTATCCCTAAAAACATGAAATAACATATATGAGATAAAGGAAAAATAAGTTTAATTCATAAAACCAATCACATGAATAATCACATGAAGTAGATCTTAAAAATCGCAATTTCACACCAAAATTCACAACAAAAATCGTCTAAAAAGTAGATTCATTTAAGGAAGAAAATAAGAACCTGGAACGCGCTTCTGCAATTCGAGCTCGGAATTTGCGTACGAGTGAGGAAGCTGAGAGGTTCTAAAGGTGTAGGTTGGGCAGTGGGCATCGTTTAGGGTGTTGTATACGGGTAATACCTGGAACGGGGTCTCCCTGTGCTTCAGATAGGGACAATATATAGTTTAAGATTTTTTTGATGCAAAAGACACCAAAATGTAACACTCTAAAAGATATAAATTTTTTGAATGGACCAGGTTTATAATAACTTATTGTACATCGGAAATCATATAATATAATATATGTTTTCGTTCAATATAGTCAGTTTTCATTTGATATGGGCAATTTTTGTATGATATGATCACCTTTTGTATAGTCAGTTTTTGTATGATATATTCAATTTTTTTGACATAGTCAGTTTTCTTATGATATCTTTGAGTTTTTTTCTAATATAGTCAGTTCTTGTGTGATAAATTCAGTTTATGTGCACAACAAATTATTGTAAACCCAGTCCACCCAAGATGTATTAAAAAGATAAAATTACATGATATTATTTTTTTATTAGCCTTATATATACGTGATATAATTACATGATATTTAAATTATTATTAGCCTTATTTTTATTTTTTTTGAATTGGGAGATGAATTGCCCTACCAGACACTCTGAGAGTAAGGGGGAGGATAAGCGAAATTCCTACCCTCAAAGTGCCCCTAGTGGAAATTATTGAACCCCCAACCTCAAGGTTGGAAAGCACAATCCTAACCACTAGGCAAAGCTTAGATTGGTATTATTATTAGCATTATACGTTTATGATATATTACATAATCACTCCAAAAGATATAACAAACATATATTGAATTAAAATATTATTATCCTAACTTTTATCGCTGCCAAATGGTAGATAAATTCTCCAAAAGGTACCTTATTTTACAGTAAATAATAAATTTAATTAATATTGTGAAAATTATGAGTTAGCATAATTACATCATGATGATAATAGCTAACTACTCACCCGTCCCCAAATAGAGTTCCCATTTCTTTTGGCCACAAGTATTAAAGAGAAATCATAAGTGGGTCCTAAGTTGTATTAATCAGAATAAAAAATTAAAGTTGGTACACTATTCATCAATAGTTTATTGAGGATAGAGAATGTGGTCACTTTATAAAGTCATATTGCTTATAAAGAATTGGGTAATATAATAAAAAGTGAAAGCTAAATAATATTTTAATTGGTGGTCCCATACCAACTAACCAAATGGGAAATTTATTTGGGCCAGACATAAATGGAAAAATGGAAACTCTATTTAGGGAGAGAGGGAAGAATATTTATTGAAAAACAGTCATTCATATTTCGTAAAATTTATATATTGTACGTTGTAATAAAATCTAAGAAAATACTACAAATGATAAACAAATATCATCTTCGTATTTTTACTAGGGAAGAGAATCGATAAATAATAATAATAATAATAATAATAATAATAATAATAATAATAATAATAATAATAATAAATAATAATAATAATAATAATAATAATAATCATAATAATAATAATAATCATCATAAAAAAAATAATAATAATAATAATAATAATAATAATAATAATAACAATAACAATAACAATAACAATAACAATAACAATAACAATAACAATAACAATAACAATAACAATAACAATAACAATAACAATAACAATAACAATAACAATAACAATAACAATAACAATAACAATAACAATAACAATAACAATAACAATAATAATAATAATAATAATAATAATAATAATAATAATAATAATAATAATAATAATAATAATAATAATAATAGTGATAATAATAATGATAATGATGATGATAATAATAATAATAATAATAATAATAATAATAATAATAATAATAATATTAATATTAATATTAATATTACTAATAATAATAATAATAATAATAATAATAATAATAATAATAATAATAATAATAATAATAATCAACATTCTTATATTCATAAATTTAAGCAGAGGGTAACAATTTTACTTTATGTTGGTTGAACTAAAATTATATGGGTCAAACCTTAATACAAATGCAGCTGAACTAAGCTAATTTAAAAATTAAATTAACTACACTAGATAGAAATTAAAAATGAAAAAGTTGGAACATAATCAATTCAGGGAAAAAAAAATAACGAAAATCAAATGAATTGTATTAAACTGATTATTTGGTCCGAACCAGAAATGAACTAATGGACTAAATCGATACCTCTATTTGTTTTCATATATCAATTGAACTTTTAACATTGAAATGAAATGTTCTAAAAAAGCTTGTAACACCATTACAATTAGCAACCAAAATTTGACTTACTTTTCACCAAATTCTAACTCCAAAATACAAAAAGAAAGTTGAATAATCAAAATGTTGGTAGTGAACTTTTTATCAACTTCTAAACTTTTATGTTGGCAGTGAAAATCTAATATATAAATTAAACAAAATAAATTAATAAAACTTAGAGCAATGGTTAATAGTTAACCGAAAACCCGCACCGAAGAACATGTTAACCGGCAACGGTTAGGGTTAACAAAAATGGCGAACCGAAAATGTCGTTTGGGACGGTTAACCACCCATGAACTGCCCTAGTTAAAAATTAAAAGTGATCAAGTAATAATAAAAAAAATGTGACTGACATGTTATTTACTTCTTGTTAATTTTGTTTCTCTGCCTTCTCTCTAATCCTATATAATGTATTTGGATGATTAAGAATTTAAAATCTGGAATTGATCAATATTATTGGTCAACTTAAAAGTGCACATTACATAAGGAATCTGAAATTACATATCAAATCACGCCATTTCAAATTCTCAAGTTTAAAGCCAATTGGCTTGCAAAATTTTCTCACCTCTTCATTCTCTTTCTTCAATTCTCTCGTCCTTTCATCTCCTCTGATACACCAAATTTGTATCTCTCTCTCACCTCTTCATTCTCTCTATTATATAAAAAATATTAATAATATAAATATAATTTTTGGGATATTATCTCAGATAACCATGACATATAGGCCTTTTTCCCAAATAAACCTGACATTATATTATTTTTCTCAGATTAACCTAAACTTGATTTTTGTCAAACCTGACGAATATTGGACGACGTTAACTATTTTGTCATTCATAATTAAAAACCTTTTTTAATATAAAAAAATATATTTGGTTCTCTTCATCCTCTCTCTTATGTTCTTCTTCCCCTATCATGTCTTCATCTCAATTTATCCTTCTTGTGCAAGAGTAAGAGGGTTTGAAATCTTTAAAAATCCCAATTTTATCTCCAATTGTTCAAATTCTAACAATCCTTAAATCAATGCAAAAATCCCCAAATCAATTGCAAAACTAGTGGAGGGTGGTTGGGTGCGCTGGTTGTGCGCTAGTGGAGGGTGGTTGGGTGCGTTGGTGGTGCACCAGTGGAGAGTGGTTGGGTGCGCTGGTGGTGCGCCAGTAGGGGTGGTTGGGTGCGCTGGTAGTGCGCCAGTTCAAGGGTGGTGGGTCGTCGGTTCAGGGGTGGTGGGTGAGAAGCTTGAGTGAGGGAGGAACGTGGGAGGGGTTGCTGGGTTTCGTGGTTGGGCCGAGGGTGTTTGGGGATGGGTTGAGGGTGTCCGGGGATGGGCCGAGGGTGTTCGGGGCTGGCTGGAGTTCCGGTTGAGGGTGGTGGTTTCAGAGGTGGTGGAAACCATTGATGAATGCTTGAGAAGAGATGAAAAACAAGATAGAGAAAGAGATGAGTTTGGTTTTTTTTTTTTAAAAAAAAAGGCAGTAAGTTGGGTTTTTTGAAAATAGTTAACGCCGTTAACAATTCCGTCAGGTTTAATGACAAAATACAAGTTTAGGGTCATCTGAGAAAAAAAAAATATGTCAGGATTATTTGGGAAAAAAACCTATATGTCAGGTTCATCTGAAATAATATCCCATAATTGTTTGATATAATATCCATAAAAAGTACATAGAAGTTATGTAAAAGTCAAAAAAGAAAATTTATTCGCGGTCAGGAACGAAAATCGAATCTTCAAAAAACTTGGACAAAACAACTATTTATTTTTTCGGTCTATACCGAAAAATCAAATATTCAAAAAACTTGGACCTAATTAGGGCCCTAATATGTAAGTTCGCCCTTAGGCTCCAAAATCTAAAAAACGGAGCTGATGTATAGTATAGAAGTAGTGAAATAAAAATCAAAGGTTAACTTGAGACATGGGTTGTCTGAAATCTCGAAACCGAATGAGGTCGCGAGAATGAACGTGAAAATCAGTGAGAGAGCGTAAATACTACGGGCGACTGTCCATCTCACATAGAAGATGTCAAGCAACTCAAGAAGCGGCAAACGGATAGACAACGAACCATTTCCCAAGCCGGCATGGAGGGAGAAGCGCCAGAGATTAGGACATTCGTTCAAGAATGTGCCGAGATCATTACCGTCAGCCATGGTAATGTATTGCAAATCAAGGTAATAAAGATTAAATTGAGTGACATGAAAAAGAGGGAAACGTATAAAGGAAAGATGAAGTTGAGATAATACTTGCCAATGAGAATGTTGGAGATTAACAGTAGTAATTACGCGATTTACACAGTCACTTGTAATACCCTGTAGCTCAAGAATGGAGACATGAAGACGACGAGCATGATCCAACCATCTGGTGACAGCAGCAACGATATCATCCTGATTACATTGTTCAGAGTACTTTTGTAATAACCTAATGGACATCTATCAAGAACCCCAACATGACTAGTTAAAACTCCCTCAACGAGAAGCACAAAATCAGCCCAAGTAACGGGCTCTTCTAACTCTGAGATAATCATTCGACGGTAAAACCCGACCTAGTATGGGATGAAGATGTTCTAAATTACCGGAGTCCAAAAGCGGTAATCGGCGAACGATCTCCTCAAGAACTCCTTCCGATAGATCGGTGAGAGAAACAACCATTTTTTGTTTTCTTTATTCTTGGGATCGGAGAATGATGGTGAGTGGAAAGATCTGGATGGGTGCAGTGGGTTTTTACTCTCACTGATTTTGAGTAGAGGATGGAGCCTAGAGGAGAGAGATTATAAATTGATGGGGTGAATGATGATGTACATTTATGGTTGTACGTACTTCTTTCCTTTTTTTTTTTAAAATATCGAGTCTTCATGCTTTTTTTCTCTTTCTCTTTTTCTAATTCTTTTCACCTTAGGGTATTTTTTTTTGGGCTACCACTTCTATTACTACTCTTTTAGTCAAATTATTTTAGTAACTTACTCTCTCCGTCTTTTATTAAGTACTACATCTTGACTTTAATTACTATCACATTGAAATTTTCACTCACTCACAGTCTCCTTTCAAAAAAAAAAAAAAAAAAAAAAAATACCACAGTCATGTTGAATTTTGTCTGATTCGTCTGAATATGTACTTTTTAAATACATAATTTTTGTAATTTTCCGGTATTCATACCTCAATATATTTTTATTTGAAGTTGTAATTCGAAAACTGTGAAAAAGCAAATATAGCTATTAGAAAAGGCAGAGAGAGTATATTTTATTTCATACTCTCATTTTTTATGTAACATACACAATTCAATTCCTAAATAAAAGATACTTTTTGAAAATTACCTAGACTATATTTATATTTAAATATTTAATAATATGAATTCAGTTTCATAATATTTATTTTCTTATAAATTCTATCAATATAATTTAAGCATAATCGACCATCCCAATTTGCCAAATTTGTTCTATCATAATAATTTAAGAATAATCCTATAGTGGAGAGTGTTTTTCTAAAATAACTCCATGCGTTTGTATAATTCAGCAAAATCGCCAGCCAAACCAGCTCAACCTTTGTTTTTTTTTTTTTAAGGGCCAACTAGCTCAACCTAATATACGCTAACTCAACTTCTAACACCCTTGATTTTCCAAATCGAGAAATATACACGAAGATTATGAAAAATGCATACTTGTGCACTTAACGGAACCATAAACTAAATCAGAAACATGGCTGCCACACTCGACAACAATAAAAGGCTTAAAATCCAAATTTTAAAACCCACATATAAAAAAAGTTATCTACACCTAATTCAAACTTTTGTTATTAGATTATCTAAATTACAGACTACAGTAATAAGATTACATAACTTTCAACCGTTCACAATTATAAGTCCAACCGGGAAAATCCACTCTGAAAACAAGGATGTTGGTGTCGTCTTATAGAACGCCAGAGGAACTTGTTTAACCCTTCGTCTCGTCTGTATTTAAAAATTCCAACACAAAAAATATATATATGCTTCTTTGGCAAGTAAGATGATAATCATATAACCCAAAAAATTATTTACTTTACAACCTAACATTCCAACCCTTAAGTGAGGAAAAAGAACCAAAATGAACTACAGACACATTTGTATCCAAAAGACCCATATCATGCACCACCAACCCATACTCCTATTTAGGACTTTCTTACAAACTAAACTCTTAATTCTAGCCAAAATTAAACTCTTAAGTCTTAACTATTCCATAAGCATTGTGTTTCGGTGTTCCTCGCATCCCCCCCGAGGGTAGTTCACGTTTGCTTCTTGTGCAGCTATTCACCAGTGGACGCTAGCTCTAATCTTTGGCGGACTTATTTCAAGTCAGCACGTGTCCAAATAGGATTTAGAGAGAGAAAGTAGAGAGAGAAAGATAAGAATTCTGAGTGTGAGAGAATGTACCTGCAAACTAGTACTATTTGGCTATTTATAGAAGTACTATTCACCTGACAGGGTGCGTAATCCTTTTACACGTGTACGGCTGCGATGCTCATGACAGCTGGGAAGATTCCCTTATTTTGTCTTGTTAGGCAACCGCCAACGTTGTCGGACCATGTTGATGTACTGACTTGATAGAGCTGCGGGCGACATAAAGTATTCGCGTCCGATAAAGTGTTCGCGGATCCATTACTGGGGTCCGCCAACATACTTGGGTTATACCCATACAACTAGCCCCCCCAGTATCTCTTGGGGTCTTGACCGCTAAGGATGTTGTTAATAGACGCGAATCATTGTTGCCGTGCTCTACTTTTTTGGGGAAGTTCATTCGTTGGGTGCCACGTGTTGTCGTAGGGAGTTGAAAGAGTTTGAAAAGTTAATGATTATTCCTCCGAAAATCCCGCCCATTGCTTTACTAGGGTTTACCCTGCTTCGACACTTGGCAGGTATCTGGAGAGGGAGTTACTAAGTCTTTCCATCTCAGCCGTCTATTCGCTGTACATATGGACATCGGTTGTCCTTTTTCCAGATTTTTTCTATCATTTCTCAAGCTTTTCATTTTCCTGTTTCCTTTCCTTTCTCCCGAACCTCCATACCCATAGCTTCATTTGCTCAAAAAACTGATCTTTCTTGCTCAGATTGCTTCGAAAAGTTGTCAAATTTCTTAGTTTTTTCTTTTCGATTTTACAGTACCAAGAATTTCGCCATTCTTTTGAAGAAGTTTTTCTGGGTTTTCTCTGAGATTTTGAGTTTGAGCTTCGCCGGTGATATTTCTTCATTTCCGGTGGTCTTTTCGTTCAGGCTCGGGCTTTTTCACGCTATTTCATCCTTTGGAATTCTTGTTCGTCTTTTTCCGGCGACCTTTTGCCCCTTGCCTTCATCTCTCCGGCGATTTTACTTCTCCAGGTATTTCTCCATTTCTTTTCCAAGCTTAAAGTTTCTTTTTATATTTTCATCATGTCGGACCAGTCTGATAGCCAGAATACCCCTAGTGATGCATTTATGACTGAAAGAGAACCTTCCTCTAACCCTGTGGGAAGAACTAGGTTGTTGTCAGACATTCCCTTAACAGCTGAAAGAGAAAAAGAGATGAGATCCAAGTTCCTTAACGACCCTGCTACCCCTGAGGAGCATAGTCTGACCAGGAGATATCTATCCGCTAGCCAGAGTGGTGACCGGCAGACGCTTAGGGAGCTTAGGCATCAAATCCTCGCTAGACGATCCGTTAGGCATCCTCCGGCTGATGCCGCTCTCGGCCTTGATGTAGTACCACTTAGAGAGCATGCTTGGCTGGATAGCTTAGCGGATGCTGGGGTGGAGGTAACGACCGACTTTTTCGATCGTTCTGACAATCTGCGGCTCCTAACCCTCATATTATTGATTTAGGTGACGACAAGTGATTCCATTGCTACCGTTATGGTCCGCCAAGAGACCGTTTATCATCGCTGCCGTCGTTAACCCCGCAGTTTGCGCATCGGGGATGCAATTGACTCAGCGGACGCAATCATTGACGTTTCTGTACCTTTGTCTGCTCACGCGGTCGGGGAATCTTCCCGTGCTGCCGAATTAAGGGTCGACAGTTCGAATCCGATGGAGGAGATTGAGACCGGACCTGGTTCTTATGCTTTATGGCTGCCGGATGATTTCAGTACCGGTCCTATCAGCGTCGAGATTGATTTGCCTTGGCGTCAGGACGCCATTGATCTGGGTTACCCGAGAGTTGCTCGGGATTTATATTGTCTTCCGTCAGGTTACCGGTTGGTAGTTCCACCAGAGGGGGCCATTGTGACGGAGTGTCATCCCGGTCACGTGGCTGTGTATACTCACAATTTTGAGTTTGGTCTCCGCTTCCATCTGGATTCTTTTTTGGTGAAGATCTTAAACGCTTTCAACGTGAGCTTGGCTCAGTTAACTCCTTTGGCGGTCCGGAATTTGATCGCGCACATATGGGTTGTGCGTTTTTTGGATTTTCCGCAAACTTTGAACTTATTCCGCCACATTCATTGGCTGAAGAAGAATGGATCTTCTAGGCAGGCGGGTTGGTGGTCGTTAATGACGGCCGACAAGAAGATGACAGTTCAGCCGAAAATGACTGGTTTGAAGGGCTGGCAGGATGCTTTCTTTTGGTTACGAGTTCCTGAGGATTATCTAGTGCGTCGTCATTTCACTGAGCCTCGTCCGCGTATGGAGCATTTACCCCTTACTCCGCTAACTGAGGAAGAGTTAGCGGCTTTCGACTACTTCGATACAGAGGACTATTTAATTACCTATGAGGACGGGAAGGAGGTGAAGGTTAAAGAGCCTAAATATTGGATTCCTCATTCCAAGTACATCCCGGGGAACAAGCCCTTGTCGCCCCCCGCTCGCTCGCCTCCTACTCATGAAAATGGTGAGTGTTGATGTCGGACTGGCCCAACTGATGATTGTTTTTTTTTTTTTTTTTTTTTTTTTTAACTATGCTTCTTGTCAATTGCAGGTTTTGACTTTCTTGACCTCGACGTCCTAGCTGTGGACGAGAACTTCAAACCGTTAACCAACTTACCACCTGCTCCCCCATAGGAATACGAGACTATGCACGGGATTACCAATGGCCGCCGGGGAGGGAATCGCCACGGCCCTCAAAATATTCGCCGTGGTCGCGGCGGGGCGAATATTGTTCGCGTTCCTTCCCAGAATGTTATTGCCGCTGCTGCTGCTCCTGGCGGGCAGACGTCGCCAGCCGTGCCGATTAGGTCTTCCACTTCCCAGCCTGTTGCCAGGGGTGGTGGGAAGAGAAGGCGGCCTCGCGAGCAAGTCGCAGCGGACACATCTGCCAACAAAAGGCAGACTTTGGCGGGCCCCCGCTTCTTTCGCCGCCACGCCCCGATGCTGAGGTGGAGGTTCTGGCCTCAGATGTTCCAGTGGTTCAGGAGCGGGCTGTCCCGGCCCCTGCTCCCGGACACGTTAGCGGCGCTTCCTGGCTGTCAGGCTCTTACTCCTCCATCCGTGAAAAGATCCGGGAGCTGATTACCATGCCCAGCTTTCTCTCCAACTTATCTCCCGGTATTTTCTCTCGGTTCAATGAGTGGATCGAGAAAAAAGAGGTACCGCTGAGCAAAGCTATGGCGGCCTCCTTTGCCCGTCGGCCTGTCGTTCCTGGCAAGATTTATCAGCCTGACTGGGACGTCAGGGAGGATGAGTCGCTGTATGCCGACATCCCTGAGAACGGTGGCATCCTTGCCTACCGCATTCTGAAGGGCATGCAGCTGCCAGTTGATAGGCCGGCAGGGTCCCTGATCACTCCAGCTGCTAGGTTGGCTCACGACCAACTTGTGGTACATTTATGTATTTTATTATCTTTTATTCGTTTCGCTTTCTGCCGCTTTCTTATCTTGACACTCTTTTCATCTTCGCAGGCCAACAATGCTGCCATTGAGCTGATTGAGCAATATATTGAGTTTCAGAAGTTGGCGGACACCTATAAGCAGTCTTTGGAAACTTGCCAAGATCTGCTGAAGGAGACAGAGGGTAAGCTGTCGGCAAAGACAGCAGAGTTGCAGCCCCTGGAGGATGAGCTGACAACGCTGAGATCTAGGGCCGCCTTATTGGAAGAGACCGAGGAGAATGTTAACTCATTGACCAAGGCTCTTGAGGCCGCTAACTCTGAGAAGGAGATTGCAGTATTGGATGCCAAGGCACAATCAAGGGCTCAGGCTATCACTGAGTTTCAGCAATATGAAGAATATGCAGCGGTTCTCCACAAGAGGTACGATGGTGGTTGGGCGGCCGCCATGAGGTGCGTGTGCAAGACCATTCCAGGGTTTGACTGGAATGTGATTGAAGAGGCTCATGCTGCCGGCCAACATCTGTCGCCATTCGAGGGGGATCCCAAGTTTGCCGACGAGGATGCTATAGCAGATGCGGATCCTCGTGACGTGGCGGAGCAAGATGATCAAGATGCCCCCCCCTTCTTGAAGTTTTTGGCGGCCTTCTCTCAGCTCTTCTTACTCCTCCAATAGTTTATAGCTTGTATTATTTTGTGTATTTTGATCAACACTTTATTCGGCCTATTTTGGCGTATGTAAACTGATTTTGTGTTTTTAATCTGAAAGTACTTGACTCCGACTGAAAGCCTTTTATTGGCCGCCATCATTTTTTGTTGTAGTTGGCCGCCAAGCCAGTAGCTTTTATTCTATGGAAAGTACTTTTGCGTTTCTGTTATCGCTTTGTTAGCGCTCTAATCTTTACACACTTGGTTTGTCATGACCATTTATATTCTTTAAGCCTGTCATGTGGCTTTGGTTTTTTGTGCTTGGTCTGTTATGTGACCGTTAACGCACTCTGGCCTGTCATATGGCTTTGGTTTTTTGTGCTTGGTCTGTTATGTGACCGTTAACGCACTTTGGCCTGTCATATGGCTGGTTTTTTGTGCTTGGTCTGTTATGTGACCGTTAACGCACTTTGGCCTGTCATATGGCTGGTTTTTTGTGCTTGGTCTGTTATGTGACCGTTAACGCACTTTGGCCTGTCATATGGCTGGTTTTTTGTGCTTGGTCTGTTATGTGACCGTTAACGCACTTTGGCCTGTCATATGGCTGTTTAATAATTAATATTAACCGACACGCAATCCATTAATATATATAAACAATAGGACAATTCACGGAATGCTAGCAGTGATTTGTATTATCTGTAATAAAAAGGTGGCTCTAGGCCGATTACATTCAAAAAATTAAACATAATATTTCTTTAAGGCACTAGCGTTCCAACAATTTTTAAGCTCCTTGTCGTCCATGCCTTTGAGAATGAACGAACCAGGGGCAATTTTCTTAGCGATGACGTATGGCCCTTCCCAATTGGCGGTTAGCTTTCCGTCAACATGGGCCTTACCTGTGGCTGCCGTTCTGCGAAGGACTAGGTCTCCCACTTCCAATGGCCTCTCCAAGACTTTCTTGTTGTAAGCCTTGCTAACTTTGTCTTTGTAGGCAGCCGCCTTTAATTCCGCCATCAACCTTACTTCCGGCAAGAAGTCTAGATTTTCCTTGAGCGCCTGATCATTCATTCCTGGATTTTGGTGCTTAATCCGGTAAGAGAGCAAACCCACCTCCACTGGTAACACTGCTTCTGTACCAAAAGCTAGCTTAAAAGGGTTCTCCCCCGTCGCTTCTTTTTCGGTTGTTCTGTTTGACCATAGTACTGCCGGCACCATATCAGCCCATCCGCCTTTGAATTCATTTAGCTTTTTCTTTAATGCATTCAAGATCTGTTTGTTCGCGGCCTCCGCTTGTCCGTTGCTCTGGGGATGGCAAACAGCTGAGTATGCAAACTTCACTCGAAATTCCGTTAAAAAAGCTTGTATAGGACGGCAATCGAACTGGACGCCATGGTCAAAAACAATAGCCATGGGAATCCCAAACCTTGTCATAATATTTTGCCAGATGAATTTTTTTACTTGATTTGCCTTGATCTTTGTTGTCGGCTCAGCCTCTATCCACTTTGTAAAATAATCAATGCCCACTATCAGGAATCTCCTCCCACCGGTTGCTGTGGTGAACGATCCCAGAATGTCCATTCCCCACTGCGCGAATGGAATCGGACATAGGATAGGCTGTAAATCGTTGGCTGGTCGGTTAATGACAGGAGCATATCTCTCGGCACTTGTCACATTTCCCGACGTTGGCTTGTGCATCTCGCCAACATGCTTGGCCGCAGAAACCTGCTCTCAGTGCCTTGAGTGCCAAGGCTTTTCCGCCAATATGGTTGCCGCATATACCTTCATGTATTTCTTCAAGTATCTTCGTGGATTCCCATGCGGTCGTACATTTAAGCAGAGGCATGCTGAATGATTTTTTGTACAGCTCATTCTGATATATAACGTACCAGCTCGCTTGTCGTTTTAATTTCTTGGCGGACGAAGGATTACCGAGAAGCATCCATGTCAACTTATATGCCACCAGTTCGCTAAACCATTCCCCTTGCTGGTCTATGCTGTTAACGGTCACAATTTCTTCCGCTATGCTCTTCTCTTTCAAGATGTCCACTGTGACGGATCTTTCAATGCTGAATGAGTCGGAACTTGCCAATTTGGATAATGCGTCCGCTTTTGTGTTCTCGGCCCTAGGTATAGCTTGAATCTGAAAATCATCCAATTGAGCTATCAACTCCTTGGCCTTTTCCACATATTTTTGCATATTGGCCTCTCTAACTTCGAACTCTCCTCTCAGTTGACCACTGACCAACTGTGAGTCTGTTTTTAAGAGCGCCCTCTTAGCACCCGCCGACAAGCACATCCTCAAGCCCGCAATCGCTGCTTCATATTCTGCTTCATTGTTTGACACCGGGAAAGCGAACTTGATGGCGTACTGGTATGAATTTCCTTTTGGGCTAGTCATTACTATGCCTGCTCCGGATCCGCTAACTGCAGAAGATCCGTCGACTTCCAGCAGCCAAGCTCCCTTTTGCTCCACTTCTTCTTCCTCATATAAGGCTTCCACAATGAAATCTGCCAGGGCCTGGGCTTTAATAGCGGTCCTAGGCTTATATTGTATATCGTACTCCGATAGTTCGACGGCCCATTTCAACAAGCGGCCTGAGCTATCCATCTTATGCAACGCTTTCTCTAGCGGCTGATTGGTTAAAACTTGGATGGGATGACAGTCAAAATATGGTCTGAGCTTCCTGGCGGCTATTATCACGGCCAAGGCCATTTTTTCTACCAGCTTGTAACGACTTTCCGGACCGTTAAGGATATGGCTGATGAAATAAATTGGCTGCTGCCTCTTCTCCTTTTCTACCAATAACACGGCCGCGACTGTCTTTGATGAGGCCGAGATATATAATTGCAATGTGTCTCCAGTCTCGGGTCTTGTAATGGTGGGCAGCTTCTTCAAATGCTCTTTTACCGCTAGGAATGCTTTGCTTTGTTCCTCTCCCCACTCGAACCTCTTATTTCCCCTTAGCAGTGCAAAGAAAGGCAAGGCTTTGTCTGCTGACTTTGAAATGAACCGAGTGAGGGCCGCCATTCTCCCTGTTAGCCTTTGAATGTCCTTGACGCTTTTCGGCTCAGGCAGGTCGACAATGGCCTGGACTTTGTCTGGGTTTGCATCAATTCTCCTTTTGCTTACTAAAAAGCCTAAGAACTTCCCAGCTCTCACCCCAAAAACACATTTCTTCGGATTGAGCTTCATCTTATATTTCCTCAACGTTCTGAAAGTTTCTTCCAAATCGCCTAGGTGTTCGCGGTCAGTTTTACTCTTGACGATAGAGTCGTCAACATATGCCTCAATATTTCTCCCCCTTTGATCCGCGAACACTTTATCGACCAGCTTTTGGTAAGTTGCTCCAGCATTACGGAGTCCGAATGGCATTGCCTTATAGTTGTATACACCACAATCCGTGATGAATGCTGCCTTCTTTCTATCGGCCTCTAGTAAACTGATCTGATGATAGCCCGAGAACGCATCCATAAAGCTGAGCAGTGCGTGACCGCTAGTTGAGTCCACTAGCTGGTCAATTCTGGGTAATGGATAGCAGTCCTTTGGGCAGGCTCTATTGAGGTCCGTAAAATCGACGCACATCCTCCATTGGCCGTTAGCTTTTTTCACCATGACCACATTGGCCAACCACTCTGGGTAGTCGCATGGCTCAATGAAGTCGGCAGCCAGCAGCTTATCAACTTCCTCTTTGATGGCCTTGTTCTTTTCGGCCGAGAAATTTCGTTTCTTTTGTTTAATAGGTCGGACAGCACTGTCCACATTTAGACGATGTACCATCACGGCCGGGTCTATTCCCGGCATCTCATCCGCCGAGAACGCGAAAATATCCGCGTTTTCTCTTAGGAGAGTCACCAAGTTGATCCTGACCTTTGGGTCCATGTCCGTTCCAACAACTACCGTCCTTGCCGGATCCTCCGCCAGCATTTCCTATTTTGTTTCTCCATCCGGTTTGGGCCGTGGCGTGCCGTCAGGTCTAGACTCTAATTCTTCCATATCAACATCCATCTCCTCATCCCCTTTCTCGAGCTCTTCTTCATTCACCCGAGCTCTCCTCTGAGCTCGCCTTTGTTTCCGCGTTGGCGGATTCAAATCTTCTACTGGAATTCTCCTTGCCGGCTGTTTCAATGCTGTTAGATAGCATGACTTTGCCATCTCTTGATTTCCTCTCAACTTTGCTGTCGTCCCTAGATTGGAAACGTACAACATAGTCAAATGATAAGTTGACACCACTCCTTGGACGTCATGGATGAAAGGGCGCCCAATAATTGCGTTGTAAGCTCCAGGTACATCAACAACTAGAAATTCTGCCATTACATCCCTGGCATCTTTATCTTCTCCTACCCTGACCGGTAGGGTTATCAAACCTTCGGGAATCACTGATGCACCCGTGAAACCGATTACCGGGTAACGGACGGGCTTCAAATGTTCTCGGCCAATCATCAACTTCTCAAAAGTTGAGTAATACAAAATGTTAGCGGAGCTTCCTCCGTCTACCAGAATTCTGTGAATCAAACAGTTTGACACTTTCAGCGTGACCACCAGAGGGTCATCGTGAGGGTAGACGACATGCTTTGCATCTTCAACCGTGAAAGACATGGCGGGCATTACTGGTGGCCTTCTCCACTGCATGCTCTCATTGAAATTGACCTGGTGCCTGAATTCCTTCAGACTTGCCTTGGCTCCATTGACGCTGCCGCCATGAATTGGACCGCCGCTAATAACATGGATTTCACTGATCCGTGAATGAACGTTCCGGTTGGCTGTTTTTACCAGGTCTCCATCCTTAGTCTGAGCTTTGTATTGGTTGAAGTAGCCTCTTCTTATCAAATCTTCCAGGTTATCCTTCAAATGACGACAATCTTCAGTCAAGTGCCCGTGATCTCCGTGAAAATCACACCACTTGGTCTTGTCGCGGTTTTTGTGGAACATTTGCTTTGGACGCTGCCATTTATCGCTGTCCCTGTTCATCAATTATATCTGACCCCTGGAGGTGGTGAGTTGGGTATACGCGTCAAACTTTTCTTTGCGTTCACCCTTTTCGCGGTCATTCCTCTCGCGATCCCCCCTTTCACGATCGTTTCCTCTTTCTCGATCGCTTCCTCTCTTGACAACAATAGATTCTTGCCTTCTTTCATCTCGGCCGCGATCACCTTCTAGACCTTTGTCTTTCTTTTGCTTCTCTTCCCTTTTCTTTTCTTGCTCGCGGTACTGATTACCCGCGGCCTTGTCGAATTCTTCTCCTCTTATGAAATCATTTGCTTTGCCAAGCACTGGCCCCAGCGACGTGAAAGATTTTCGGCCGAGATAACTTCTAAACGCAGTTCCTTCCCTTAATCCCGACATCAATGCTAAAACCGCTACATCCTGTTGTAGCCTGGGAATAGATACAACCTCTACATTGAAGCGCCTGATGTAATCTCGGAGGGATTCGGTCTCTCCCTGCCTGACCGACAACAATTCTCCAGTTGTGCGCTCACAGCGCCTGTTGCTTACGAAGTGAGTGCTGAACATGGATGAGAGTTGAGAGAAGCTGGATACGTTACCAGGCTTGAGGCTTTTAAACCACGTCTGAGCTATGCCGGTTAGTGTGGATGGGAAGACCTTACACCAGATGGCGTCAATCTGCGTGTACAAGTACATGTGTCCTTCATAGGCTGCTACTTGGTCGTCAGGGTCTGTGCTGCCGTCAAACTTGCACGATGGCATCTTGATTCTCGGCATCGGATAATTAAGAACTTCCGGAACAAATGGGGAAAGTTTCGGCTTGATTAACAGATGTCCGCCACCCGAATAGTTACTAACACCTGCGGTGCTGTACTCTCGGTCTGTGCGGCTGTGATACTCTTCTGAGTTGTTAAGATCCTCATTTTCCGGATCGATTTCCTCGTTGTGCTCTGCGTTGTCAATCTGTTCCTCCCTTTGGCGATCTTCCGGTGTTAACGTACGCATCCTTCTAACTGGCGTACCGTCAACGTTTCTACCGGCCATGGCCAGTGATCGTTTACGGTGCTGAACGCCTCTTGTGTTAGGAGCAGGAGTGTTATTAGGCTGAGGAGTGCCTTGTAGTAGTTGGATGAAGGATGCGACAGTTTGTAGCTGATCTGGGGTAAATTGGCTCAACTGAGCTAAATTGAAAGGGATGGTACCAGGGTTCACCTGAGTTACATTGTCCTCAGGAGTAAACTGATCGTTGTTGCCCTCTGGCATGTTGGGTTGGAACTGAAGTGCACCGGCAGATCTAGTAATTGCAAGACGAGAGGATCCTTGGCCGATCTCCAGTCCAGGTGGACCGCGACTTGCATCGTTTGCTTTTTCCATGACTGCTTCACAAGAATAGGAGGCCCCTCCTTCTAGCGCCAAATTGTTTCGGTGTTGAAACGGTTGGCGGTCTTGAAATAAGTCCGCCAAAGATTAGAGTTAGCGTCCACTGGTGAATAGCTGCACAAGAAGCAAACGTGAACTAAAGAAAAGAAGGAAATAAACAAAACATAGGTAAAAGCTTGTTAGCTTTCTTTCCTGTCAAATTCCTTCGATTTTGGGAGGAAAGGAAAGTAAGGATTTAAGAGTATTCTTTTCCTTCCACTTCCTCTCCTTTCCAATCAAACCCCTCTTATTTTCTTTTACCAAACATGAGAAAGTTTGTTTTTAACTTTCCTTTCCTTTCTTTTCCATCCAAATCCTTCCTACCAAACAAAGCCTCAGAGTTTTTATTAATATGTGCTATATACAGCAAAAAAAAATTATATTATCATAAAAGCTTACTAACTCATTCGTGCGGTATGCAGAGAGAAAATCGACATGAAATAATTCTCAATTTGATTCGACTCGTTAATTACCTAGCTAAATAGTTGGAAACACATGCGAACTACTATATGCTTGTTTGTTTTCAAAAGACACCATAGCAAATATCTAAACACAAATATCAAATGCTTGTTTAGTTGTTTATACACTTGAAAGCTCTTATAATACAGCAATGTGTAATCATAGAATTATCTACCCTTGAATTCGAGTTTGATCATTCAAATAACTACACACAAAGAAAAAAAAAATCTACTCCCTTTAACAAAGAGTCACTGATGGGCAACTCATAACACATTCAAATTACATCAAAACAATCAAATCTTTTTTCAATTTTACGTTTTAAAAAAAATTGAAAGGTTCAAGAAACGTACCTGGTGGCGGTATGATTCCGGCGAGGAGGGGTGTCAATGTAGGAACCGGGTACTTGACATTGAAACCCCGGGAGAAAGGGTTGTCGAGGCTAAGAGCATGTACAGTGGCTTGGCTTTTGCTTAGTCTAGGAAATAGTAAAACTAGCTTAGGTTGGTTTTACTGTTGGGGAAATTGGCCCTTGAAGTTGGTTGGTCTAGACTTTCATACCAACTTCACCTCGGATGGCGTGCATAGGACGAATAGTCATTCGCCGCGTGGCAAAAAAAATTCGGCGAAATTTCTTTTTTTTAAAAAAAAAAACTAGTTAAACGCTGAGGAAAAAGGAGAAAAGGGAGAAAGAAAGTGCTGAATGTCATAAACCTTGCACACGCGTCAGTCAATAACCGGCCCAACTTACTGTTTGCAAACCACAGTCTGCCAAGTGTCCTAGGTGGGCAGAATTTGTGGGTTTCTTGATGAGTTAGTTTTTCTAACGTTACAAAATTTGTAACGATAATAAAAAAAAAATCTGCTAATAATTAAAAAATAATAATTACACTAATGGCTATAAAATAATTTTATCTATAAATTGAGCCCAAATTTCATATGTTTTACCACACTTCTTCCCAATCTATTTTTTTTCTAATTACATTTTCCTACCTAATATTTCTTATACTAGGCCAATATTATGGATTCAAATACTCCTAATTACTCATATCTGTGTTTTTAAAATTATCTATCTTATGTAATGTGTTCACTGTTTTTTAATTATAATGTCAAGTCAACGTAATTTAACTTAACGTAAGCTAATTACCTTTCGTTATTAAAATGCATAAATAATAGGTTAATATGTCAGTAATTAAAATATGAATACAAATCATCTATGTCATATAAAAATAAACATTGGGGGTACGTAGGAGAGAGAGTATATAGTTGGGTATAGTAAAAATAGGAGAGAAAAATTGAAAAACCAAGTAAGACTAGCCCATCCATTGTGAGGAAAAAAAGATGAGTTGGTGGGAGTTTAGTGGGATGTGAGGTGTAAGAAGGATGAAAGGAAAGAGAATGACAAAAACTCAAAGACCAACAAAGACCAAATAACCCATTGGTGATGCTCTAAGTAGGGATGTACAAAGTACAATGTATTGTTGTTGACTTGTTGGGGTCATTTAGCTTTTTTTTTTGAGGGGAAAATAGTAGGTGCATAATATTAATCAATGGACAGAGTGTCCATAAGAACATAAGGGGTCACCTCCGCAGGACAATGATGTTCCCAGTGTTGTTCGACACCAAAAGGAATAAGTCTAGCTAGGTGATGGGCAACACAATTACCATCCCGTAGCACATGAGACCACTTAACAGAAACAAAATCCTTGCTAAAATAAAGAGCATCCTCAAGCACAACATCTAAAGCAGAAAAAAAGATACCACCTCTAGACAACCTGTTTACAATAGTAAGACAATCTGTTTCAAAAATAACATTATGTAACTCATGACTCCGAGCCAGCTTAATTGCAAGACAAAGGGCTTTCCCCTCCGCAACTTCAACGGGCCACCATGCCTTCACCCTACGAGTAGCTGCGAACAAAACTTCTCCTACATCATTGTGAGCAACACGACACCCATGCCAACCCACCCATCATCACTAATCGAGGCATCCGTGTTTAATTTGACACACCCCGCAGGGGGGGCTGCCACACTTTCGAACTCCTCGAATTCTGCCCAGCCACGCTACCATATATATGCGGAGAGTACTCGCCGTAGTCTGCTGCAACTCGCATAGCAAGGGCTGCCACTTGATCATTTGGCCTACACCAATCTACGAAGACAACCTTGTTTGGCCTATGCCACACGTAGTAGGCCACATAACTCAATGCAACCAAAGTCTCATTCTCCACCTCTTGCCACTCATCCCACAAATCCAGCTAGCTCTCCCCATCCCCTTGCGGCAGTTTGCTTGTGAGCCCATCCACCTCCCAAACATCTCGCACCTTCGAACAATGAAGCAAGGCATGTGATATAGTTTCCGGCCCCTCTAAGCACAAAGGACAAGTATCGTCCGAGATGATATGTCTATGCTTTAAAGTGGCTCGAACCGGCAAAGAGTTTGAGCAAATTTTCCACAAAAAATGTCTCACATTCGGAGATACTTGCAAACCCCAAATTGTGACCCAAGCTCGATGAAAAAGATCAAAATTACCTGACTTACCCACCATGTAGGCCATTTTGACTGAATATTGACCATCTTTTGTGAAAGCCCAAGCTACACGATCATAAGGGAGGCGTTCACTCAAAGGTACCGCCAATATAGCTTGGATGTCTTGCTCATTAAAATGCTCGTTCACAATATTAGAGTCCCACTTCATCGACCCAAAGTCAATCAAGTCACACACATACTTTAGCTGTTCAACTCTTCCACTTGAAATAAATCGGCTATCTCCATTAAGCACCCAAGAATCTTCCCCAATATAAATAGTAGTTCCATTTCCCACGCGCCAAAGGATCCCTTCCTTCACCAATGACTTCTAACCCCATATGCTCCTCCACGAATAGCTTCCAACAGGACCCAACGAGGCATCAAGAAAACTTGAATGGGATAATACTTGGCTTTCAACACCTTGCTAAGGAGAGAATCCTCACATTGAATCAAACGCCAAGCTTGTCGACCAAGAAGAGCCTCATTAAAAACTGAAAGGTCTCTAAAACCCATTCCTCCTAAGCACTTTAGATTACACAAAGACTCCTAACTCTTCCAATGCAGCGGCCTCCTATCATCTTTTGAGCCCGACCAAAACTTTGCCATTGCCGAATGAATAGATTTTACTATAGCCATGGGAAACCTATAAACACCCATCACATAAGTGGGGATAGCCTGGATCACAGCCTTCAGAAGTACTTCTTTACCAGCCCGAGAAAGCAACTTTTCCTTCCATCCCTGCAACTTCTTCCACACTCTATCCATAATTCCTGAAAAAAGATGTTGTTTAGATCGACCTGCAAGTGTAGGGATACCCAGGTACTTGCAATGCCTGTCAACCTGTCTCATAGCTAAGAAATCCACCAACTCCTCTTTCTGCACAGATTTGACACCTTTGCTGAACGAAACTTCCAACTTATCAATGTTAATTTTCTGACCAGTTGCTGCTTCATATTTGTTGAGAATATCAACTATAACTGAGCATTCCTGTCTACAAGCACGCGCAAAGAGCAAACTGTCATCAGCAAAAAGAAGATGAGAAATTTCCGGGCCACTGCGACTCGCTTTCATGCCATGAATAGACTTATCTGCAATTGCCTTTCTAACAAGAGCTGAAAAAGAATCTGCAACAAGAATAAACAAGTATGGAGATATAGGATCACCCTGTCTAAGGCCACGGGAGGGAATAACAGAGCCACACACGTCCCCATTCACCACAAAAGAGTATCTCACAGAAGACACGCAATCGATCACACATTTTACCCAGGAATCTGCAAACCCCATTTTCTGCAACAAACTCCGAAGAAAACTCCACTCAACCCTATCATACGCTTTACTCATGTCAAGCTTCATTGCAACAAAACCTCTACTCCCCTTACATCGATACTTCATAGAATGAAATAATTCAAGGGCAATTAAAGCATTATCAGTAATGAGCCTACCACGAACAAAAGCACTCTGGTTTTCAGATTCAACACCAGGCAAAATTATTTTCAACCTCTTAGCTAGAACTTTTGTAACAAGTTTGAAAATAACGTTACACAAACTTATTGGCCTGAACTCAGAAACAAGAGTTGGAGACTTCACCTTCGGAATAAGAGCAATATTTGTGTTATTTAAAGCATCAGGGGTCTAGTACCATGAATAATACCTGCAACAACAGAGGTGACATCGTCACCCACAATGTGCCAGAAACGCTGATAAAATACAGCATGCATCCCATCAGGGCCCGGGACTTACTAGGGTGCATCTGACGAAGAGCCTCCCACACCTCCTCCTTTACAACACGCCTACAACTAGTGGAAAAAAGCCAATCCGATGTGGTCAAAATCGAGCTTACTGATCCGATTTTGGTCCGCATCAAGTGGGCTCGCAGCATATCCAAAATATTTACTGATCCGGTCCAAAACCGGATCGATAAATTATTTACTAATCTGGTTTTGGGTGAAAACTGGAGCAGTTAGTCAAGTTAACTGCTCCAGTTTTGACCCAAAACCGGAGCAGTTGACCACCCCAAAAACCAGAAAAAAAAAAAATTTTAAACATTTTTTCATAATTAATCGATACAAAATCAATAGTATATATCAATACTCATTTTATTAAGCATATTTTGCTCAATTGAAGAATAAGAATCCTTTACAATGTCTACCAATGTTTATATTGGGCAAATATAACAAACTAACTGTCACCAATCCCCATGCAAAATAAAAAATGAGCAATTAATCCTCAACAATGGAGCAAGTAATCACCTCTATTTCTCTTTTTTTGATGGGAAATCACCTTTATTTCTTTTTTTAGAGGTGTTCGAGAAATCACCTCTATTTCTCGAACACGGACATCCTGTAGAAGTTGTTGCTGGGCATTCTGTTGTGATGTCTCACTTTCTAATGCCAAACGCACACGCCTTGCTCGTACCCGAGCTTGAACTCTCACCAACGCTTGCATACATCGAAGGGTTATTGCAGCTTGCTTTCTCACAGCATGCCCTCTCACAAGTGCTTGGAGTCGTACTAATCCTTTTAATGCTCTCAAAGCTCTCTTCGCCTGGCATAAGAACACAAGAATCAGAACAAAACCTTGAATAATAGGTTGATGTATTAAAAAGCTGGAATAAAAGTTAAAATTACTTAGCACTGCTTCATTCATAAGGAATCCTCTTCAACAATGGATCCTCCCCAATATTGGACAAATTCTAAAAGTTGATACAACATATATATTTCCACTTCGGTTACAAGTATAACTCTCCTGCTTTAAGTATAAATGAACAATTCTGCTCTTTGTCCAATTGGTCATAGATTACTTCCAGAATTCAAATGCAACCAAAAAGAAGCCCTAAATTCCATATAAATCCTTGCACAAGTTACTGTTCCAATCTAACTTAACACGAAAATAATACCTTGACCATAACAACAATATAATTGAATTGCCTGAATTGCAGAAGAAACATTAATCACTCTTGTTTGTGATCTACTTCTCATTTTCTCCTTGCTATGTGCTGATCACATAACACAACGCTCAAACAGATAGCACCATATTCCAACTGAAAGGCATAAAGTTCTTCTCTTTCATCTTTACCTCAAGTCCTGCCGACTCCACATACATACCAACTTTCTTAGGATTTTGTTGTCTATCATCAGCTATTTGAATATATAATAATTTGAACAACACCATCATTGTATATGCAGGAGAGCCATTGGGAACGGTGCAAAAGAAAGTTCATAGCTTTCAAATGATAGAGCAAGTGACTTGAACTGAAGATAAGTTAAAACTATTTTTAAAAAAAGGTAATATTATATATTAAAAAATACATAAGCAAGTTTACATTGTGCCACCCATTTGACACTCAAACAATGTCTTATTTATTAAAGTCATTTTATTACTTTGTTTTGTGAAGGGGGGGGGTATCACTTCTTGTTCCAGTACATCAGAACGCAAGTAAATGAATCATGAAGGAAGCTATCTAATTTTGTACCTTAAATCCACGAAAAGCAGTTTGAATGTAAGTGGTTTCCCATTCTTCTCGGTTCATCAGATGTTCATCAGCTTCAGACTGCAGTGGAATAGAGGTTGATGGGGAGGCATCAGCATCAGAAACTTGCCCGACATTTGCACCCCAAGACTCAATATTTTGGCCTTGTTCTCCTTTAAGTGTATTGTTATCTATCTCAATAGAATGATTCCTGCGATGTGGAGATTCGCCAGCAGCCCTGCTCTCTGCAATAAGTGTCTTATTAGATAAGATAGAAGAGAGAAATCAACTCCACAACTTGTAAAAGTAAATATTCAAATTTTGTTTCCATAAACGGCCTCTGAATATGAAGTCATCACGCAAAAATCATCCTTCAGTTGCCAAATTGGGTATTTTTTCTTGCCAACGACTTCAAGGTAATTAACGTGAACATGAATGTCTACTAGAAAACCACACGAAAAAAGCAATTAACAGTCGCATAGTCAAATCATGACTGACAAAATCATTACCAAATTTATTGATAGATACTCCCTCTGTCCCAGAAAACTCTTTACACTTTCCTTTTTCATCTGTCCCACAATACTCTTTACACTTCTATTTTTGGATATGACCCACTATTATTTTAATCCTTCTACCTTTTGACCATTGACCCACAATCTCTCTCCTCCAAATAAAATAATACCACTCCTACTACCTACCAACTCTAATCATTGGCCCACACTCTCTCTCTCTCTACCAAATAAAATAATACTACTTTTACTACCTACAAACTCATATCACATCTACTTTCTCAATAAAATAACAATTGATAACCAAACAACAACTTATCATCTAAAACTACGTGACCTGATAAGTGTCAAGAGTATTCTGGGACGGAGGGAGTAGATGTAAAAAATAGAAAATGTTTCTCTTTTGTTGATTCATTTAATCTGCACATCTGACCTTTTCAACCGAAAGTACATACGTTGTTGGAGCCTGTTATTTCGCCAAGATATTATAACATATTTAAGCTATTCTGATTTCTGAGCTCTTCTGAAATATCATAAACTTCCCTGAACTTTTCTAAGCATATTGAAATGCATGCAAGTTTAGCCAACAAAAAAATAAAGAGGCTTTGACCAGGAAAGAGAACAGAAAAAACCCACATTTTCATCTTTCACCGAAGATGGCGACTTCTCTTACTTCTTCAAACCAATAGGGCTTTTATCCATTTTCCAGGTACACCCATGTCAACTGCTGATAACTTGACCTTGCTTCACTTGCAAAATAAAACCAGACATGTTAATAAGTTTCTCAGCCCAATATAGATTCAGAGCCTAGAATCTAGATCACAATCGAAGGTCCACATAGACATTCAATACGTGCATCAAGTGGCAATTAAAGAAAGAACACAAAATATATGATAATTCTGCCCTGAAAACTATATAAAGTGAAAAAGAACATGAAAGGGAAGACATTGGAAGTTATCACTCCAGGCGCCAAGATTGCACGCCGGTGTTACCTGATTCACTGTACAGCAAAACCTGATTTACGGTACAACAATGGGAACAGAACGTTGCTACCTAGTTTTATTAATTAGGCCAAACGTATGCCATTTGCATATATCAATTCACCTGTTCTCGAATCGTTTCGCGAATCAGGTAACATTGTTCTACACTATAATAAAATGCAACTATTTCTCACATCAGCAAAACACAGAACATGGAACCATCTTTACAAAATGACAATCACAATTCAAAACAAGTTCCTAAATCAACATCAAAATTCCATAAAGACCCAGATTATTACAAATCCATTACCCATTACAGTACAATTGTCAGACTACTCTGTTGCTCCATGAGTCTACTCTCAAGTGAGGCATATTAATCCATCTTTTAGTACTAAAACAATTAACGCATTTGGATGAGGGATATTTTAGTATTAAACTACCCCCATCTTTTAGAACCAGTCCACCACAACCCAACAAAGGAATGCAATTACTAAATGAATTCTCAATCAACAAATCCAAATCCCATTACCACTCTTTAGATGCCCACATTTCTGTTCCCTTTTACTTAACACGAGTTTAGATGTTCTATTGGCAACATACATATGATTAGAAGCTTCTCCATATATCGGCATAGGATATAATAGGGGACCTGCAGATGGTAGCCATAAAAATACTGCAAGAGTAGAATTTCCAGGGTTTGAAACGATACATACAAACAAAGAAATCATCATACATTATTTGCTAGAAAGATCAGCTGCTCCAAGACAAAGACAAAGCTACAATAATCAGTATTTAAGTTTCTACTTTCAAGAGCCACGAATTTTTCTTTGAGTAACTTATCCAAGGAGTACCAAGTAGACAAATGATATATTTAAGACTTTAAGTAGCAATTTATTGCATTTTGAAACAGATATACAAAATACTGCAATATAATGGGAACTTAAATCTGGTTCCCAACTCAGAAACCAATATACCAACTGAAAGCTTGAAATTTAGATTATGGTCCATTGAAGCACGATATTGCTACCAAACACTTTATACAGAGAGAAAAAACAGTTATGTACCTTGCTTGCAACCAGTAACTACACACAAAAGGTTATGGTGTGGATCATAGTGGGTGCTCTATCTAGACTTCGCATATTCATCCACAAATTGATAGAAGATAAGTTCTTTGATTCCAGGAAATAAGGCTGAGAAAAGAAGCAAGCAGTGAGCCTGGGGCTAGCTCCAAAATGAACAGATAATTTAAGTCCAAGCCACAACATACAGAACAGTAAACGATCCATAAACATACTATTCTAATGTCTTCTTGTAAACTTTGCAATTGCATCCTTTCTTCATTCTCCCTATTCAATATTGGAACCTGCAACCACATTTGGTTTGCATATATTCAGAACCTTATACAAGAAGAAGCCATCACTTCATCCCATTTTATTTTTTGAGCCAAACACTGTAAACTTACACACTGTAAACACTGTAAACTGAAGTGCAAATAAGTGATGTTGAACAGCAATTTGAACAATAAAGCCGATCGAAAACCAACTATCCTATAATGAATCTCCAATTAAAAACAGAAGAACCTGAGAGGAACATATTGCAGCATACATTCAAACTCCGATAGTCAAGCTAACTGGTGGGCCGCGTTTATCGTGTACGCCACCCAACCAAAGATAAAATTTCTCCTACTTTCTTTTACAATTAAATGTAGAAGGGAAGTAAGGTTCGTATCCACAGGGAAACAGGGACGAGTTTTATATTTAACGTGAATCAATACCTAGATGACTCTAACGGTCGAGTAACCTAATAAAAAGGGGGGTTTTCAAGTAGATTATAAATAAACTACAACTAACTAGCATATACACAAAATGAGAAAACAATATGGGAAGATCTTGAATCCGATTAACATCCACTTCAATTCATTATCGATCATTGAACCTCCATTCTAATTATTTCCATGATTATCTATTGTCGAGAACTAATCTCGCATTCTCCTTATTCTTAGTTGAATAGCACGATCAGCGTGACTATAAAACCCTAACTAAAGGATAACCTAGTCCAATCAGCGTCTAAGTTCAATCCAATAGCAGCAATAAACACAGAAAATCAATAGACCTGCTAATGCCATACACGCGATAAACATTCAACAGTTGATTTAATTTCCCTAAGAAATAACCAAGACGATCTACATCTAAGTTACTCCCTAGTTTGCTACAATTAGATAAAAGAATAAAATAATCCGATTCTATTCTTAAATCTAGCATTAGATTAATTACACAATCAAACTATTAACGTTCCTAGCATAATTATGCAAAAACCATAGAAGACAATCATAAAAATTAAACCATAATCAAAGAAACTAAATAGAGAGGAAAGATCTCACAATAATGCTTGAAGCTTCATATTAATCTCGTTCAAGAACAATTCAAGCTACAATCGGCATAGCATAAGCCAATTCCATAATTGAAATCTCTAAACACTAAACTAGAAAATAAAAACTAAAAAGAGAAGATAAGAAGAGAAGAATGGAGTGTTGGATATTCTCTCTCCTTAAGTGTGCTGCCCCCTAGGTCCAAAAATCAAGTTTAGTATTTATACTAAAGCTCAAAAATCAGCGACCAATTACACAGACCTAGCAGGTCGCGAGGTGCGGTACATGTCGCACCGTGCGATGAGTTACTGCCTCCAACACGAGCTGAAGAGCTGGGCAGGCCAAGAGGTCGCGAGGCGCGAAGGAACTCGCGAGGTGCGAGCAAGCAGGTCGCGAGGTGCGACCTAGCTCGCGAGGTGCGAGCAAGCAGGTCGCGAGGTGCGACCTAGCTCGCGAGGTGCGAGCCGCTGCCGGGCGATGAGCGCGCGATGAGCGCACGCAGAGCTTGCCGGGCGGGCTTGCGATGATGGTGGCTGCTCGGTAGGCTTGGTGCTATGCTCGGCTACGGCTTGCGGCGATGCTTGATTGGAATATGTGGCGACGCTTGGCAAGTATAACGATGTTGAGTCGTTCCAAACACTAATGCTTCTAGGAGCTCGGAACTTACAACTTTAACTATAATTAATATGCAAAGTTCCGAACTTCCGCTAAGAGCTAAATAAAACGTAAACGTTAACAATTATGATCAAGACCCTTAGCAAAAAGCACCCAAAATATAATATAAACACCGTATAACTTGAGCGTATCAAATACCCCACACTTGAACTTTACTCGACCTCGAGTAAACTCAAAAATGAGAATCACCAAATAAATGATCACCCAAGCTATCGACACCAACCTACACTCTCCATCAACTACATCATCATCATCACATCTTAACAACATCCGCTCAAAACCTAAACGTAAGGGACGATGATTCCCCCACACTTAGATTCAAGCTCACCTGAAATATATAAAGACGTAACAACAACAATAACCAGCAACACCAACAAGTTTAACCAGCAATACCAACAAAAATCAAAATGTCAGCTCACGACACATTAAACTATCAGCTCTCCCAAACCTCCAAAAGATGACCTACTACTACTATACTACTAGTACAACCAACTTAGAATAGCAAGCCATGGAACAAAGTTAAAAAGGGATAAATTCCATGCTTACTCCCAAAAACAAACAATTAACCAAAAGAATGTGAAAGCCAAAATAAATCTTCACAAAATCAAGGATGAATTCACCAACCTTACCCGAAAACGCTTTCTACCTTATGACACCATCTCCGGCAAATGAGTTTTCAAAGTATATAATTCTCTCTTAATCTCTCATTTTGCCTAGGAGCCCTTTCGGGTTTTCATCCTAGCTTCTCACATTTTTTTTTCATCTCTCTTCTTTTTCCGGCTCACAAAACTCACCCGCTCAACTAGCCCTTTTTTGCATAGGCCGCCCTTTCGGGTTTTCGACCTATCCGAGTCCCCCAATTTTGCCCGAGTCGCCCGCCCTTGCGGGTTTTCAACTCAGCGGGATTCATTTTCATTGTTTTTTTTTTTTTCGAATTTGAAAGTAATACATACAACATAGATACATGAGAATGAGAATACCCTCCCCCCTACTTAAACTACACATTGTCCTCAATGTGACGACAATTAGAAGAAAAAGTAAACTGAAAATGGGGGGGAAATTTGAAAATCGGGTAAATCGAAGATCGAATGCTCAAAACTCATGACAAACAATCCGTCAAACTCAAATTTCTTAACAACACCAACTCAAATTTCATAAATCAACTCACAATCCTCTCCCTTAAATGACTCTAAACAAATGACAAATTCCAATGTTTAAATTTTTGAGATTTGCACCTAGCTTAACAGATTGAAAAGATTCATTAACAATCTCAACCCTCTAGTTGTACCAACTCCTAGCTATCGAACTCCTCCCAACGGGTTTTCTTTTGTGGATTTTGGTTCCAAGTGGATTAAGATTGGTTGTGGATCTTTTTAGTGGGTGGCGGTGGGTGAAAGAAAATTTGTTGTGGTGGTGGAAATTTGATGAGAAATAAAGGAAAAGAAAGAAAATAAAGAGGGGTCTCGGGTTGCCTCCCGAGAAGCGCTGTTGTTTAAAGTCGTTAGCTCGACTTAGTACCTTAATCTCAAAAATTGGGCTTGTGCTCCATGTGTGACAATGGTGGCTCCATGTCAACCTCCAATTCAAGTACCTGCAAAACAAATTGAGAAGAACTCTTGCAATGCATCGTTAGTGGTACAGTTTCAAAACAAGGTGGTAAATCAGGAGGCTTTTTCCGCTCTTTCAAACCGGCACCATAACCTGCATGTTAGTAGGAGACGCACAATCCTCAACCAAGACATCATCAACATTCATCGACTCATCAACCTGCTCAATATCAAGAACATCATGCAAAACAGAGTCAACAATGTTAATAGAGCAAAGAGGGTTATCATCCTTAATCAAAGGCTTAGAATCATTGATTTTAAACGCCTCTACCTTTCCCTCAAATTCCATGGTCAAAGAACCAGTGCAAACATCAATTTTAGTGCAAGTTGTTTTCAAGAAAGGTCGCCCCAAAAGGATGGGGGTGGCATGCTTATCAGGTTCCATCTTCAAAACATAAAAATCAGCAGGAAATCGCAATTTCCCAACCTTAACTAACACATCCTCTAATTTACCCCTAGGATAAACATTGGATCTATCAGCTAACTGAATCACCACACCAGTTTCATGCAAATTGCCAAGTTTCAAAGACTTATACAATGAATATGGAATCACATTAATTGACGCACCTAAGTCTAACATGGCTTTAGGAAACATGGTGTCACCTATAGTACATGGGATGGTAAACATGCCTGGGTCATTGCACTTTTGAGGTAATTTCTTTTGAAAGATAACAGAGACATGCTCGCTAGCCTTCACTTTTTGCACTCCCTTTTGTTTTTGCTTTCTTTTCGAAGTACACAATTCTTTAAGGAACTTAGCATACCTAGGTACTTGATTTAAAGCATCAAAAAGGGGAATGTTTACCTCACATTTACGAAAGATTTCGTAAATGTCTTTGTTGCGCTCTGCATTGCGGGTTTCTCTCAACGCCTCGGGAAATGGTGGCTCTGGTTCATATGGTGGAGGAGGTGATTTTTGGACTTTCTCCTCTTGTTGAGGTAGCAATGATTCACAATATGTTGTCGGTTCATGCTCGATCACCTCTTCCACTATCTCTTTGTCTCGAACCACCAACCTCTCTTTGCTTGCAATTTCCGCTCCACTCCTCAATGTGATAGCACTCACGTTCATTTTAGGGTTGAGTTCTGTTTGGGATGGCAACCTCACCGAATCCCTAGCCTCTAACTTGGTTACAACTCCTGCAATTTGGCTTACTTGGCTCTCCAAGTTCTTGATGCTCGATCGAGTTTCCTCTTGGAATTGCACCATGTTACCCTGCATGTTAGTCACATTTTTAGTTAAAGCATTTAATATTTCTTCAGTGGACATGCTAGAGCTCGAGTCTCGGCCTTGGGGCCTAGGATAAGGGTGTGGTTGTGGCCTGTTATAGTGCTGTTGTTGATGTTGATTGCCAAATCTGAAGTTAGAATGATCTCTCCACCCTTGCTCGGAAGCATAGGAGTAGGGATCATGTCTCTGTAATGCTTGTTGGCCTTGAAAACCTACAGCTTTGACCTCTTTCCTAAATTCTTCTTGCATTTGAGGGCAAACATCAGTATGATGATCTAAAGAACAAATTCTACAAGCTTTTACCTGTTGAACTCTATTGTTCTTTACCATGAACTCACGCATCATCGATGTAAGAGCTTGTACTTGATCCTCGGCCTTTGAAGAGCTAGAACCTGGACTTTCAACATTTGCTCTACGATGATTCGATCTTCTACTGAACTGTCTCGAGCCTTCAGCTAGTTCTTCAATGAGTTCTCTAGCTGCAGTTGGGGTTTTGTTTATGAAAGAACCTCCACTAGCAGCATTCACCATTCGCACATCTTCGTCAGAAGATCCATTGTAAAAGTACAAAATGAGGTCTTCATCAGAATAGCCATGATATGGACAACTAGCACAAAGTCTCTTGAACCTCTCCCAATATTCGTAGAAAGACTCATCGTGTTTCTGCTCAATATTGCTGATTTCCTTCTTTAATGTTGATGACTTAGAAGCTGGAAAGAACTTCTCAAGAAATCGCCTCTTCATTTCAACCCAAGTGGAAATACAACCAGGAGGAAGATAATATAACCAATCTTTAGCTCCATCCTTCAAAGCAAAAAGAAAAGCTCTCAACTTGATTTGTTCATCCGTTGCTCCACTTGGTTTCATGCTAGTACAAACCACGTGAAACTCCGAAAGAAATTTATTTGGGTCTTCTCCATTGAGCCCATGGAACGAAGGAAGCAAGTGTATCAATCCCGACTTCAATTCAAAAGCAGTGCCTTCATCAAGAGCCGGAAATGAGATGCACAATGGTTGTTGATCAAGGTTAGGAGCCGTGAGCTCCCTCAAGGTACGAGTTTCAATTCTCGGAGGCATCTCTTCCTCCACTTCAACGTTAAAAGATGATTCTTGAAAATTTTCTCGCAAAATGTTTCTCCACCTGAAAAGAGTCAATTCTAATTTGGGATCGTAATGCAAAGATTCTTTGTTAGTAGTACGAGTGTTAACCATAAACAAAGAGCACAAGCAATACAATCCAAATATCACACTAAATACAAACAAGTAACACCGTTTCCCCGGCAACGGCGCCAAAATTTGGTGGCCGCGTTTATCGTGTACGCCACCCAACCAAAGATAAAATTTCTCCTACTTTCTTTTACAATTAAATGTAGAAGGGAAGTAAGGTTCGTATCCACAGGGAAACAGGGACGAGTTTTATATTTAACGTGAATCAATACCTAGATGACTCTAACGGTCGAGTAACCTAATAAAAAGGGGGGTTTTCAAGTAGATTATAAATAAACTACAACTAACTAGCATATAAACAAAATGAGAAAACAATATGGGAAGATCTTGAATCCGATTAACATCCACTTCAATTCATTATCGATCATTGAACCTCCATTCTAATTATTTCCATGATTATCTATTATCGAGAACTAATCTCGCATTCTCCTTATTCTTAGTTGAATAGCACGATCAGTGTGACTATAAAACCCTAACTAAAGGATAACCTAGTCCGATCAGCGTCTAAGTTCAATCCAATAGCAGCAATAAACACAGAAAATCAATAGACCTGCTAATGTCATACATGCGATAAACATTCAACAGTTGATTTAATTTCCCCAAGAAATAACCAAGACGATCTGCATCTAAGTTACTCCCTTGTTTGCTACAATTAGATAAAAGAATAAAACAATCCGATTCTATTCTTAAATCTAGCATTAGATTAATTACACAATCAAACAAGTAACGTTCCTAGCATAATTATGCAAAAACCATAGAAGACAATCATAAAAATTAAACCATAATCAAAGAAACTAAATAGAGAGGAAAGATCTCACAATAATGCTTGAAGCTTCATATTAATCTCGTTCAAGAACAGTTCAAGCTACAATCGGCATAGCATAAGCCAATTCCATAATTGAAATCTCTAAAAACTAAACTAGAAAATAAAAACTAAAAAGAGAAGATAAGAAGAGAAGAATGGAGTGTTGGAGATTCTCTCTCCTTAAGTGTGCTGCCCCCTAGGTCCAAAAATCAAGTTTAGTATTTATACTAAAGCTCAAAAATCAGCCGACAATTACACCGACCTAGCAGGTCGCGAGGTGCGGTACAGGTCGCACCGTGCGATGAGTTACTGCCTCCAACACGAGCTGAAGAGCTGGGCAGGCCAAGAGGTCGCGAGGCGCGAAGGAACTCGCGAGGTGCGAGCAAGCAGCTCGCGAGGTGCGAGCTGCTGTGCTGGGCAGGTGCTGCTTGGCAATGAGCGCGCACGAGAGCTGGGAAGGCTTGCTTGCTGGGCTTGCGATGATGGTGGCTGCTCGGTAGGCTTGGTGCTATGCTCGGCTACGACTTGCGGCGATGCTTGATTGGAATATGTGGCGACGCTTGGCAAGTATAACGATGTTGAGTCGTTCCAAACACTAATGCTTCTAGGAGCTCGGAACTTACAACTTTAACTATAATTAATATACAAAGTTCCGAACTTCCGCTAAGAGCTAAATAAAACGCAAACGTTAATAATTATGATTAAGACCCTTAGCAAAAAGCACCCAAAATATAATATAAACACCGTATAACTTGAGCGTATCACTAACTCTACACGTCGTGTAGCACTTCACACAAGAAATTCAGAAAATTAGCATAGAGGCAGTTTACTTCAGATAATAAAGATGAAAAATACTTAGGCAGATGTATTGGATAGGCAAGTGCAAACTATATCTGAAGCCAAATAAAAAAAGCAAAATTGGGACTAGAAACAGAAGAAAACGAAGGATTAGCATGTTTTCCAACTCCAATTGATGAAAAATAAGAATTCATGAACCTTATACCTTGTTCGCTGCACGATGTAAATCCAGCTGATTGATTTGCAATCGCAGCGGTTCGAATCCCGTATCCATCACAACCAATTGTTTGAACATAATAATTGTAGAAAAAATTAACAAATTATTTGATTGAAAAGAAAAAAACTCGAAATTTTTAGTTGAAGAAATGAATTTGAATTAAAAAGACGAAGAAATGGAGCTTACTTTAGAACCCTAAGATAAAAATCAACAACACATTACTACATAGTGAAGGCTGAGAGAGGACGACGAGCGAGCGACACTGAATGGAAGAGGTTCTTTCTTCGCATTTCGTTCTTCGCCTGATTGTGGCGATTTGTGGTGGTTCGCGGCGGTTCATTTCGTTTCTTCGTTCTTCATTTTCGCTCTTGATTTTCGTTCTTCGTTTCGTGAGGGAGGAGTAGAGAGGTGAGATTGAGGTGGTGGTGTTTATGAGAGGTGAAAGGAGGGAGCTTAGGAGCTGAGTGCGAATTTGGGCTTAGGAATCTGCCGGTGTGGTGTGAGGGAGGAGTAGAGAGGAGAGAGAGAGAGGAGGGAGATTGATATTTTGGAGGGAGGAGAGAGATCAGGTATGGGGAGAGACGCGTTGGGCTTCATCCACGCTTTGGGCCTCTAAAAAGAGGGGCGTTATTTTGGGACCGAGCTCATTTTTGTTTTATAAAAAATAACGAAAAATCTGATCCGGTCTTGTGAACCGGACCAGATTTTAAAAAAACCGCATCAGTATCTACAATCTGATCCGGATTACTAAAGGAGCGGATCAGATTTTCCACCCAGCTTTCCCTCCCATTTTTTTATTGATTTTCAGATGCGGTTTTGTAAAAACCGAATATTTTACTAAGTGACAGATAAGGTTTTTTCCACTAGTGTACATAGCACCACATTCATCTCATCAGAAATAATGGGAACAACAGCATCAAGTACAAAGACTAGGCATCATCAGACGGAAGACTCGAAGTGAACAAATTTTTGTAATATGTCTCAACCACTCGCTCAATGTCCTCATCATCATCTCGCCAAACACCCCTTTCATCAAATAGCCCATGAATATAATTTCTCCGCTTTCGTTGACTTGCTTTGTGATGAAAATACTTAGTATTTTAGCACCATCTTTTATCTCTGCAACACGCGATCTCAAATACCAATATGCCTCCTGCTTTTCGAGCAAATCATCAAGCTTACCATGACACTCCATAACAAAATCACGGTCTGCAGCAAGAGAAGAGTGCTGCAGCCGTTTTATATTTTCCTCCAATGAGCAAATGTCACGGCCCAAGTTATCTAGATTATCCTTGCTCCACGCAATAAGGTCCTGCGCTACAGCACCAATTCGAGCCTCAAAAGGAATGCCCAAGGAGTTCTCCCAAGCAGCTCGAACCAAAGGCTCACAAGAGTACTCCAACAACCATGCAGTTTCGAACCGAAATCTCTTATTTTTCCTCTTTTTTCTTCTTCGCTTGCACCCTTGGACCGTTATTGGAGTATGGTCCAACTTATAACGTGTCATATGTTCAACTTGCACCTGAGGAAAGCAATCAAACCACTGTGGCGAGGCTAAATAACGATCCAATCGTTCACGAATCCGAGTTGTGGGGTTCTTGCCTCTCTCCCAAGTATACCATAAGGCGAAGAAACCCGAATCCCGAAGGTGAAGCTCATTTAAAACCTCTCTGAAATCATGCATAGCTCGACGATCATTAAATTTTTCAAAAACCTACCTTATAAAAATTTTCATTCAAAAAACTACCTTATATAACATAATGTTTTCAATATACTACCATTTGATTTTTTTTTGTTGACGTTGACTCTTTAATAGCAGCGGCCTTAGATGTTGTTGCTGGTGGGGCAACAAACAAAAAAGAGAAGAACAAAAATGGAGGGGAGAGAAGCTAGCGGGAGGGGGTGCTCGTTAAGAACAAAATGAAATGAAGGGCAGTTTGGTAGCCTATGTGGGTTGTCAGCGGTGCCTGGGCCGTGAGATCAAGGCAATAAGTAGCAATGAACTCGTCACGGGTGGTTAAACCCTCATTTAGCGGTCAATTGGTAGTATTTTTAAAAAAAATGTGTTGTATAAGGTAGTTTTTTGAAAAATAATTTTTAAAAGGTAGTTTTTTGAAAAATGTTTGTTATAAAAGGTAGGTTTTTTGAAATATTTCCTAATAAATAAGATAAATTCAATATTTATTGAGAAACATATTTTATAACAATATAATTATATTCTTAATTAATGATTATTATTTTATTGTAAATCTCAAGTCGTATTCAATTATAATAAGATTGTGTATTTGTTTGTAGGATGTAGCAAAACTTATAGTTTTAAACTGTATGATTGACTTTTAGATAATTTATTAAAATTCAAACTCTAACTTCTTTTAATGATTCTAAAATTCCTATATTCTTACCTTAATTCATGTAGTACTCCCTCTTTTTTTATCTTTCTTGGAATCTTGACGCTACTCATACTTAGGGAGAATCTTCTCGATTTTTATTAATCTATAGGAAAAAAATATAGTCATGTGGGGTGTTGTTTGATTTGTCTCAATTAGTACTTTTTTTTAATATTCAATCGGTATAATTTTTACTAATATATAATGAAAGATATTTAAGTTGAAATAAGTGCATTGAAAGACGCGCACAGAAAAGTAGGAAGGATAAAAACAGAGCATTTTTTTATTATATTAAACTAGAAATTTATGCACGCGATGCGTGCGTGAATTTAAAGTTTTGTGCTTTAGTTTTTAGATCTAAAGGTTACTTAATAATTTTTCATAGGGTTACAATACTTTTTCATGATCTTTAGACTGTAACTAAAAAAACAACGATTTCATACATGACAATGTTCAGAGGGATTAAACACAATATGTAAGGAGCAATAAATTGCCAATTTTTCGACTGTATTTCGACTTGAAATTGGTTTATAGTTGTTAGATACCCAATTTGCACAGAGTTGAACGAACTTGTTATAGGGACGATGGCGAATTATGAATGCATATTATGTAAGAATTTAATTTTATTGTAATTCAGATTTTAAGTAAAATAATGGTGTTTGTGTTGTATGGAGTAATATTTTAGAATTGTAGTTTCAAGGTTTTTTTTTCTTCATATATTAACTTTCCTCATTATTCAAAGATTTGGAACCAATGTTAAATGGAATATTTTTTGAAACTTGTATTGATTGACAATTATGTCAAATATATAATTATTGGCTTATTGAATATGGTTGATTTTTTTCTTTTAATTTATTCTTTATTAACAATTACATGATTTATTGTGTGAGTAAGGGTAGAGGGTCATTTCATGTGGAACCATTTGCTCCCCTCTTTCCCTTATATAATAGAGATGGTTGATTTTTTTTCTTTTAAATTTATTTTGTATTAATAATTACATGATAAGGGTAGGGGAATCATTTCATGTGGACACCTATTGCTCCCCCCTTCCCTTATATAATAGAGATTCATACTCTTCTTATAACTTCTTTATTATAATATGATCCAACGTATATGTTGAAAATAATACACTCATCTAATTTTCTTTTCTTATAGTTGTAAGCAAGTTCCAATGGTGTAAAAGTTATATTTTTCCGAACAATGCAGTAAAATTTTTACTGAATTTATATTGTATAATCTATTTAGGTTGTCTAGTCAAAATTAAACTTTGACCTTTTCACCATCCAAATTATACTCCCTCCATTTTTTTTACTTGCTACATTTACCATAAATGGATGTCTTTTTTTTACTTGCTACATTTCTGTATTTAGTAATCATGACCCACTAATAAGCACGAATATTCCCCTTTTTGTCATATTTCTACCTATAAATTTCATATATTTGTTGTTTTTCCATAAAGTTATGGTCTATGCTACATGTTTTCTCATCTCCTACATACGTGTTCCTACACCAAATACGAAGGAGTAGATATGTACTTATACGTATTTAGATTTCCACGCTTTATCTGTGTGTAACTCAATTATTAGAAATTTTGATAAACAAATTTTTTTGATCATATAGTACTCAAAATTTATAATTACATATAGTATGCTATGCTTATAGTAATTTCTGTATGTATCTAAAATAAAGAATAAATAATATGTTATCATTCATCTAAATAAACATACTTTCATAAGTTGTAAAATTATATGAGAATGAATCTTATTTTGAAGCATGTTTCGAGCACTCTCCAATGGTGCAAAAATTATAATATTCCGAATTATGTACCAAATGTTATATTTAATTTACATAGTATAATAATTTAGGATGTTTATTCAAAATCAAACTCTAATTTTTCCTTATCCACAACTCCTTAAAATTTATGTAGGACTCTATTTTTTAAAAGATAAAAATAAGGATTAGTGACATGACAATCCTACGTGGCGTGCTTTATGACCTCGAAATCTTGAGAAGTTCCCTATGCTCTCAAAAAGTTCATCCTTTATATATGTATATAGATTTAGATTTAGATTTAGATTTAGATTTATATATATGTATGTATGTACACACACATACAAGGGAGTGTTTGCTATGACGTGTTATAGCAAGGGTGACACTACACAAATTAGATTATACACCTAGGTGTAAATCTTCTTCATGCGCCCAATATAAACGCCTAACTGCATCAACCAATTTGCTTTTCATAGTTTTCTAAAATTTAAAGTCATCTCCTTATCTTCTTTACTCCGTTATTTTCTCTATTTGTTTTTCTCTTTCTATACGCTTGTTTGTTTTTTAACTGACTTATTTTTTTCTCTCTCCTATCTTTTTCTCTCCAACTACCTAATTTTTCTCTATCTCCTATATTTTTCTCTCTCATAACTGCCTAATTAATTACTCTATCATATCTTTTCATTCTTCTATCTTCTTTAGATGAACTTATTTGGTTGTTAGGATGAACTTCTTTGGTTGTTAAATGAACCTATATTGTAGTTATGATGAACTCGTTGGTTATTATGATTAATTTGATTGCTTGCTAAATGAACCAATATTGTAGTTATGATGAACTTCGTTGGTTAGTTGTTATGATGAACTTGTTTGCTTGTTATAATTGCTAAATGAACCTATATTGTAAACATTGTTGGGCGTAAAAGGGGATTATACACCCAGGTGGCGGGGTTTGGACGCCATTGTTTTTATTCAGAGTTTTAATTTGCTAGGTTGAGGGTTTTATCATTATTGTTATTTATATATCTATGTTATATATGGGAACTCTTGTGAACTTTGGTATCCACCCTCTTTAACGGATATTACCTTAATAAATAGGGAAACTGCAATAGCTACCACTCTATCAATTGAAAAAAAAGGGAAAAACCGATTACTACTACACCATAAAACTTTTAAAAAGGCGGGGGGGGGAGGGGGGGACCCACTAAACTTGCCACGCACCAAATCAAGACTTCACGACAGTTTCTTCCTTCAATCCTCTTCCCATCCTTCTATTATCGAATTCTCACTTCAACAACCTGCAAAACACATGAAAAAAACACAACACAATATTTCTATTATATATGGGAACTCTTGAGAACTTTGGTATCCACCCTTTTTGACCAGTATACTCCTAATTAGAAAAGAAAACTACAACACCTACTCTTTAATTAGTTTAAAAATAAAAAAGGGAAAAATCGATCTAACAAATTGCGAAGAAGTTACCACTCATCCTTTGACTTCGCAAGTATAGTGTGTATATAAGGCTAGTAATTTATCAGTCAAATATTGAATTTTGGACACAAGGAGAGTTGAAGTACCATTGTCAAACGTCAATCAAGAGGAGCAAATGAAGCAACAATAAATTCAATCAGGAAAACAAAAAGGTATTTCTTACTAATGTTGCATTATAAATAGTTTGTTTGAAAAATAAGGAATACAACACTAAAAAATGAATCACGATCAGAGAGTGAGGGATAGTTCAATTGGTTAGAGCTTCCCTCCCGGTTCCAGGTGATCTTGGGATCGATTCTCATCCCCGCCCTTGTGGCTCATTGGCACCAAAAAAAAAATTGAATCACGATCATATAGAGAGGTGCAAGTCTCAAACTTTTTTCTTATAATTTTCTGATTTGCACCCTACAACTTGCCACTAAATAAACTGATAATTTGCACCCTACAACTTACACCAAAAAAACCTTTCTCATAAATTTCTTAAAATCATTCTAAAACAAAATTTCGTAAAAGTTAAGAAGCAATAATTCCAAAGATTTCAGAACGAATGCATCAACTATACTCCCTCCGTTTCAAAATATAAGGCACGCATGATGTTCGAGGTCGAACTTTGACCGTTAATTACTCTCAATTTATGTTGATAGAAAATTTTAAAAAATAATGTTATTCTAGTATTTTTCAAGACGAATCCAACAATATAAGTTTTATAATTTTTATTTATCATATTATGAGAGATATTTGTGGTCAAAGCAAATTTTAGTAAAGCGTGAATGCCTAATATTTTGAATGGAGGGAGTATATACTAAATTTAATGATTTCCTCAAAACAGTCAATCATCGACTATTAATACCAAAAGTTTATAATTTCATACCCAACGCATCAAATATAAACTCAATTTTAATGCTCGATGTATAATTTATAATTTAATACAGATTTTTGACCCAAATTGGAGAAATTGAATTGAATTTGAACTATATAATTTTTGAGATAAAATTTTCCTCAAAAAAGTAAATCATCAACTACCAAAGATTCAATTTTTAAAACCTAAAGCACTAACAAATCAACTACCCAAAATGAAATATCTACCTTGCATATTTTTTCACAATCCTCTTCATTTCCTCAATGGACTTCAATTTGTTCTTCTTCTTCCTTTTCTTCAAGTTTATCGTAATTTTTTTTTGTATTAAAAAAGATTAATTTATCACCTCCCTATGATGTACAAGTTGGCGCAATTTAGGGTTTTTTTTTTTTTAGAGATTTAGGATTTTATGGTGGGGGTGATTTCAGGGGGTGGTACAGGATTGCGATTTGGGGTTTTTGATATTGAAGACGTGAAATATTGGGTTTTTTTCTGGTGGGGGTGGTCAAAGGGAGGATAGAGATCAGAGAGGCGGAGAAGAAGGCGGCCGGTTTTTCTTTGGGAAATTAAGAGGTGGTGAAGGTGTTTTAGGGTTAGTTAGGTTTTGTTATGGCGGTGGAAGGGAGGAGAAAGAGATGGAGGGTAGTTCGAAAAAGAGAGATTGGGTATAAGAAAGTGAGAGACGAAAGTTGAGTGCTGAAGAAAAGAAAGATTAGCTTCATTTGAGTCATAATAGGAGCATCAAGTTTGGACAATCACTAATCACAAGTTACTAAAACACCAAAAGTCATATAAAGCTATTTTTAGATTAAATAGGCATATATAAGATTATTATTTTTTAATAATGTTAGTAATAATGATATTTACTTTTACTTTGATACATACATAATAGAGATTTTTAAAATATTAAAATAGTCATAAACATATATTGTGTATTTTAAAGTGCTATTATTAAAAATGACTTAATCAGTTAGCAAAATTAATAAATATAGGTAATTTAATTGAAAATTTTGCAAGCATATATATTTAACACTATATAATTACATGAAATAATATTAGAAATGTTCATAATAATTGCATTGAAAGTAGTATGCTTATTAATACTTACAAATTAGACAGATAAAATTAGAGATAATTAGCAATTAATTTAACTTTTTATATGATTTTGCTTACATAGCGTACATATAAGGCTATGAGGGGTTGATAGTGATGCAAGAGAGGAGATAGAAGGCGTGGAGTGGGAGGAGAGAGAGTGGTGGTCGAAGGGATAAGATCTTATCAAAGGCTCACGGCGAGGGACGGAAGATAATAAGGCAGGGGAAGGTGGTTGTCATGGTGGCTGAAAGTGGTGGTTGAAGGAAGGAGATATGAGCATGGGAGTGCGCTGACGTGATTTCTAGGGATTTTGGTGGAAATTTTTTTGGTGATCTTGATCCTTGAGGGCAACAAAGTAGAGTGAATATGGTGGGAAATTGGGAATGTGGTGGTGGAAGGTGGTCGTTGTGGTGGTGGAAGGAAGGAGAGCGAGAGATGAGTATGATTTTAGAGAGAGAAAATGGGTATGTTAAAGAGAGAGATCAAAGTTGGGGTTTATTATAGGTTGAAGAAATTGAGTTATGTTTTGAGTACTGAGAAAAAAATGGTTACTAACAGGAAATTGAGTTATCTCTTGATATTGAAAAACCTTAAAAATTATATATAGTTATAATTAGATAATCAGATACGTATTATAAGATTAATATTTTAAATATTAATAATATAACAATTTCTATTAATAATATGTCCATAGGAAGTTATAAAAATACCCTCAAAAACACAAACTCAACTTTATCAATTTTTTTTTTCAAAAAAGAAATCATACCAACACCCTAATTCCTAAAAATAATAAAAACATATAATTACTAAACTTGACTTAATTTATCTCAACCTGAACTAAAGTGAACTAAATTCAATTTGTCTCAACTTAAGTTCTCTGAACTGAACCCAACTTCCATTATTTCAGGGTCTATATATCTTTAAAGTGAAATTGTGCTACGACTTGGGTGTCTCATAAAGGGGACTATATGGTGTTTTGAAAGCCTTATGTGCCATCTTTTTATCTAGTTTCGGGCTTTGTTATCTATCATGTTCTTCGTTGTTGATCCTAATTGATTAGTTTATTTACTTTTACTTTGATATGCACTTATAAAATTTAGATGATGACTTCGCACGCATAGCGTGCATATAAAACTATATATATATAGTAAGGGGCGTTTGCTATGAGGTCTTAAACAAAGGGCAACACTACGCAAATTAGATTATACACCTAGGTGTAAATCTAATTTCACGCGTCCGATATAAACGCCTAACTGCATCAGCCAATTTTGCTTTTTGTATTTTTTTAATACTTAAAATCATCTCCTTATTTTTTTACTCCGTTATTTTCTCTGTTTGTTTTTTAACTGACCAATTTTTTTTTATCTCTCCTATCTTTCCTCTCTCCAACTAGAGATGACAATGGGCCCAGGACCTTAACCAAACCCATCCAGACCCTACCCTAATTGAAGGGTATGAGTCTTAATTTTTTGGACCCTATGGGTAAGGGTAGGGTAAGAGTCCACTTCTCAAATACCCATACCCTACCCATAGACCCACCCAAACTAAAATATATAATTTTTAACTTAAAATAAATATATATATAATATATAACATATACAAGAAACCCTTCCTATCAAAATAAAACCCTCAATCCCTTACCCTAGCGGCATCCCAAAGTTTATATTTTTAAAGTTTTGTGTTGATTTGTTTTTGTTTAAAAGTTATAGTTTAATAATTTAATATTGAATCTAAGTTATATAACTTATGTATTGATGGAATAAAATTCAGATTTGCATATTTGAGTTTAAATTATAGTTTAAATTATCAAAGCATGAATTTTTAGGGTTTTAAAAGTTAGAAATCATAGTATTTTATTATAAGTTATGAAATTATTATCTTTATGATTCTAAGCATGTTTGAATATGTTTTGAGGGAGTTTTAACTTATGTTATATTGCTGAAAATTTTAAAGGGAGTGTTTTAATGGGGTTTTATGATGGTTTTGACCACTAATGTAGTAAGTATTATGCTAGGAAGTTTAATAATCAAGTTTTATTATTGGGTAAGGTTTTAAGCATGTTTTAGAAGGATTTAAAGTATTTTATTATTGCTGTAAATTCATGAAGGATTGATTATGAATTTATATTGGTTATTTTAGGCGGAGAATTCTCTCTAGGCGACTTTTAAGTCTGTTAAAGTGGCATCTCAGTTTGTCTACACAAGGTACGTACATACCTATGTGTTGATTGAAATAGTATCATGATTTTAAGAAGGAGAATTATGTAGTATCATGTATATGAACTATTTTGAGTTCATATATGATTTCTATTATGTTAGATTTTGCATGTTTTATGCTGTTATGTAAACATGTTAATTATGAGATTTACATTATGAGAATTATATCATGTTTGTATGGAAGATTGAGGCAAGCATGTTGGTTGAGAACTTTTTTTTATTAATTCACATGGGGGAATTAATATATTTATTAGTATTGGATCATAGTTGATCATTGTTCCCTTTTGAGTATTTCATTGCTTTATAAGGACCGGGGGCCTTATTTGGTAAGTTGATATTTTATACCTATGAAAGGTAGTTTGGTTGTTGGCTAGGTTCAACAAATAAGAAAGGTTAAATTAAAGTTGGAATTAATCTTGGGCTGTTAAGTTGTCTGATCACTTATCTAATCCTAATATAAAAAGAAAGTCGTGATTGTTGTTGATTGTGCTATTTGTATTGCTTGTGAATCATAACAAGTAATAACTGGTAAATCATGTAAAATGAAACTGGATAGCAATAGCTTTAGACTGGTGCACGTCTGAAGTGTTGGACAAATAGGAGTTGGGGCACATGGTGAGCGTGCCATGGCTTTTTCTGGGGCCGGATTGATCACTGTGTCCTGTTTTATCTAAAAGGTTCCTCGATATCGTAGGTCATGGGAATACGGAGTCGCGCCCGTATTTCGTCTTCCAAAAGGAAGGCTGGTTTTAGTTAGACAACTCGGTCCATTGACTATTCCATTTAAAGTAATAAGAATGTTGTTAAAGTTTAGTTCAGTAAAAGTTATCTGCAAGTTATTATATTATTATTTATTCCTGCTTACTATTTATTAGTATCATGTTAGGATTGTTTATTTGTTTAGTATGTATTACTCAGCTTTGCTGATTACGTGCTTTTGTTGTGTATGTTGGTCATGGCTTTGACTTATTGATCATGTGATGACCCATTTTGATGAGCAGTCTCTAGGGATCAATAGTGCATTGTCTATCTATAGGTTTGAAGATGATGCATCATTGGGTTCGGGATTGGAGAGCTTGTTAGACTATTTATCATACTTTAATTTTACGCTTGTCGTAGTTGACTTTGGTTTTAAGTTTGACTTTGGTTTTGGAGTTGACTTGTTGTTGACTAAGTTTTATTTATAAAGTTTATTATTATATTTTTCGCTGCAAAATTCTGATGAAGTCGATACGTTTTCACACGGGCGATAATACTTTAATAATTCTCTATGTTTTATATTAAAAAGGTATTTTAGGAATGAGAGAATTGTCGGGGTGTTATCACCCTATGGCTGTGGGTAGGGTATAGGCCTTCATCTAAAAATTAGGGTATGGATAAGGGTCTAGCCTTACCCTACCCAGACCCTACCCATTGCCATTCCTATCTCCAACTACCTATTTTTTTCCTATGTCTCCTATATTTTCTCTCTCATAACTGCCTACTTTTTTACTCAATCCTATCATTTCATTCTTCTATCCTCTTTAGATGAACTTCTTTGGTTGTTAGGATGAACTTCTTTGATTGTTTAATGAACTTATATTGTAGTTATGATGGACCTCGTTGGTGTTATGATGAACTTGTTTACTTGTTATAATTTTAGAAAAATATATCAATAAACATTGTTGGGCGTATAAGGGGATTATACACTCAGGTTTCCTCCACTTTCCTCTACTATAATTATGAACTGCTAACTGGAACTGAAACTGAACTGGAATTGAAACTGAACTGAACTGGAAATAAGTCCAAAATAATAGGAGCCTGAATAATTTCCGAACAAAAGCTCTATAATTAGATCTTAAATTACACTGTCCTACAGATATCCGGGATATTGAGGAAGAAACACATAGAGTTATTTCTACAGATTGCTTAGATCAATCTTCTAGTTAATTTGACAGCAATCCTAAATATCAGAAAATATGGGATTCATAATGATAAAGCTATCCTAGATAGGTGGTGTACATGATTCGGGTTGAACTCGATTCGGCATGGCTCGACAACTTGCTAACACTTAATCCAGTTTGGACCAAGTTGAGTTCACTCGAGTCGATAACGAGTTGTCTCATCTCGCTAGCACCCTAGGGTACATGATATATTGAATTTAGGCATTTTGCTTTTGGCTACTAAATGATAATTGTGTTTCGAATTATGAGATTTTCCGAGTTAAGTTTCAGTTAGCACAATTCTAACCTATTGAGTTTTAACCAAGTCAATCTCGAATAGTTCCGTGAGCTGTGTATGTCGACATATAGAGGCAAAGATATATTTTCTTTGACAACGATTCAAATTTCTTAGGGCTTGTTCTCTCAAGCTTATTTTCAATTCAGTTCAGTTCAGTTCAATTCAGTTCAGTTCAGTTCAGTTCCAATCAATTCAGTTCAGTTCAGTTCAATTCAGTTCAGTTCCTAAATTTTTATCATTACTATTAGTTATAATTTAATTCAGTTAGTTCAGTTCAATTCAGTTCGATTTATTTCGATTCAGTCGCATTCGCATTCGATTCGGTTCAGTTCGGTTCGCTTCGTTCAATTTAGTTCAGTTGTTTTATGACGAAGAGAACAACACTTAATCTACTTTTCTTTCAGCACCTTATTCATCCAAAACACCAAATCCAAATTTTGCTAGGCTTACACATACACTTTACCTTAATGGGAATGCAGAGCCAGTTTTTTTTTTTTTTTTTTTTCCTTCTAGCAATTCTTATAAATTAAGTGGAATGACTGGAATATTAGACAGAAATGAACGATATTTAAGCAACTTAAATTTATGCTAAACAAGCTTGAAACAAGAATTATTCTGATTTCTGAATAATGCCAGTGATTGCATTTGCTTACTTAAATTATTAAAATTACCCCCAAATGCTATTATGTGATTTCTACAGAAAGAAAAACTAACCAAAAACATCAAAGCCAGTCAAATTGTCTTCTTAATTTTCATATTATTACAAAACACAATCATACAATTCAGATTTCTTATTGTGAATAAAAACAGGCTTTCTTGTCAACTGACAAGTAGCTCTATCCTGCTAGTTCTCGTAATTTCGAGTTATTCTTGTGCATCTTGAATTGCCTCTTTGCCTTTTTTTTTTCTTTCCTAATATGTGAATACTTTGACACCCTTCAATGGCTCTCTGCAGTTTGTTTTTCTTCCTGCTTGACTAACTCTAAGGCATGGATAAGATCCTGTAAACTTGCTGTCGCATTCGCCGAAGATGTTTTAGGCATCAAATTTTCTGCAACATCAGCAGGAGTCATCTTAACCTCACCCAACAGTTTCTCAACTGTTGGAAACAGAGGATGTGAATCAATATACATGTAATTCTTCGCTAAAATCTTGAAAGCTTCATACCCACAGTACGACAGTTCAACATGCTTATCCATTCTTCCCCTCCGAATCAATGCAGCATCGAGTTTATCAACATGATTAGTCGTGAACACGATCAGTCTCTCGCCTCCACAAGCTGACCATAACCCATCAATGAAATTCAATAACCCTGACAGGGTAACCTTGCTCTGACTGGCATCCTGATCTTCTTTGGCTAACATGTCTACTGGGTTTTTATGCTCATCATCTGCAGTACTATCCTCCTTTTTATCTGGCTTCTTTTTCCGTTGTCCTGTTAAATCCCTCGAGCAGTCGATATCCTCGATAACAATAATCGACTTGCTCGAGGTCTCGATGAGCAGCCTCCTCAATTCGGTGTTATCCTTCACAGCAGTCAACTCAAGATCATAAATGTCATACTTCAAGAGGTTCGCCATTGCTGCGATCATAGTCGATTTCCCAGTTCCTGGCGGTCCATACAGAAGGTACCCTCGCTTCCATGCCCTCCCAATCCTTGCATAAAACTCTTGCCCTTTACTAAACGTGATCAAATCTTCAACAATTTCCTCCTTTTTCTCTGACTCCATTGCCAACGTCTCGAATGTCGAAGGATGCTCAAACACAACATGACTCCATTGAGCTCCATTGTTTGTGTAAAGCTTCCGTTGTCTGTTCTTGAATTTGATTGCTCTACCCTCTTTCAACACATAATTAAGGTATTCACCAATTATAAGATCTCTATTTTTCTTATGAAAAGTCAACTTATAAAACCTCTTCTCATCTGAAATAGGACGAAATGATATTGTTGGTGTTTTGCTTACATTTTTACCATATGCCCACCAAATTTTAACTCTTTTATATTCATCAGCTACCTCTTCATGTTCATCCATGCTAAGTGCTAAAGATTGATTGTTTTGCAGCATATCAGCTTTCAATTTTTTAGCTTGCTTACTTGAATTGGAGCTTAGATAGTTCTCGATTGCCATATACGCCTCGCTTCGCATGAATCTCTCTCCTGTTGTTTCATAGAAAGTGATTTGGATGTAAGGGTAGACCAAGGTGATGATTCTTTGAGAGTATTTTTCTAAATGAGTACGAAGATGATTAGGAAAAAATTGTTGAAAAATTGCCCAGAAAAACATTAGGCTTGCAATTAGTGAACCAAAGTTAGCTAAAATGTCTTTAGCTCCACCCATGTTGTGTAATTCAATCTTCAGAGCTTGTAGTTTGATGTTGCAAAATATCCTCAAAAGTTATGGGTGGGTTTTGTTTTGGTTACGTGATCTTTTGTTGCGGAGAATTTAGGATGGTTCACATGTGAAACATGTAAAGTGAGCTGTGAGCTGTGAGCTGTGAGCTGTGAGCATGAGTAATTATTGACCGATCGTACCAAATCTCTTACAAATTTAAAATCACTTTGCTAGAAGACAATTTTGCACAAATTTCTGTATTTGGATTAAAAAAAATGAGAGGATAAAATTTACACATAGACCGCCTATTGGATAGCCACTGGAAGCATCCACCACCAGGCCACCATGTCAGGTAGACCGCAACAACTTGGCAACCCAAAACAGTAAATTCTTGAAAAACCCCAATGCCTTGGCAACCCAAAACAGTAAATTCTTGAAAAACCCCAATTCCGTTTACCTTATTTAATTTAATAGTCAAATTTTCTTATTAATTGCTTGATGTTTGGGGTGTTTGATAAAGGGGAGTGATAGGCTTACCCTGAGGCTGAGGGTAGCCTACCCTTCTGAGGTGGCATTGCACAATGGCAGATAATCCCACAAGTTTTAAATGACGTGCCTTCTAAACTTTCTTCTCTAGTTCAAAGACAACATTTATTTTTTCTCTCTCCTCCTACACTTTCCAAAGTTTTGAAACACCAACACCTTCTTAATTGTCTTGTTTCTAACTTTTTAGAAATTTGATTTTATACTTAATTGTCTTGGATTTGAGTTTGCAAAATAGCTAAGTTGACTGGTGTGTATATTTGAAAATTACTTACTCCGTTTCAAATTACTCGCTACACTTCTCAATTCACGGACTCCTAGGCAATTTTTGGAGAAGAGAGAGGTAGAGAGTAAAAAGAAAAGGGACCCATGTGAGAGGAGAGAGATAGAGAGAGTTTATTGCCCAAAAAGAAAGTGTAGCAAGTAATATAAAACTTCCCTATATGGAAAGTGTAGCGAGTAATTTGAAACGGAGGAAGTATAACATTGTCATCCCCCTTTTCCAGAGATAGCTTGTGTGATTTTTTGTAAGCAGTGGAATCTCTTATTGACACATGGACCATTTCAACTGACCTTTTATGTCGTGAACTAAAGTCTAATAATGCAGGCAAAGTGATGAGGTGAGGAGAACATATGAAGCATAAATTACCTCTACAGATGATATCGAGGCTTATATCAGACTGAAGCAAGAAATTGAAGCAGACTGTTTTGTGTTTCTTTTTTTACAATGAACTGAAGCAAACTGTTTTTACCTATTATAGGCATTTTGCTATAATATGACAGCAAAGCAGACTGCATTTTTGTAAGTATTCTTGAGGATTTGCCGACTTGGTTGAGTGAATCCCAGTAATCGCCGACTTGAGAATTTTTTAAGTTTGGATTCTTTGTTTATTGACAATCTCTTTTTAATTGCCTTTTCAATCTCAAACATTTATATCACAATTTACAAGCACAACATGGTATGTTATCCCAATTTAGTTTAGCCCAGTCAAAGTAAATCCAAAATGACAAATACAATTTGGGTTATAATAAATTTTGATCAGTCTATTTACCATTCCGAAAAAATATAGTTACATGGCAAAGGTTAAAAAAAAAAAAGGACATCCAAGTCATAAACGGGCCGAAGCCCAAATTTGAATATGTTATGTCAACCCCCATTAGGATACACTCAATTTGACGTTATGTCACCCTAAATTCAAACCCAGATTGACATTGACAAACGTCATTCCAAACTCATATGTTTACAAAACATCATCTTAAACTCAAATTCAGGTTGACGTGATTCTTTTTAATGTTATAGAAATAGTATTGATTCTTTGATTAATTAACGTAATCGCTTGATTAATTAAATTTCATTACACGTATTGGCTAATTTTTTTAGTTTTATTACCTGATTCTCCTTAATGTTATAGAAATAGTATTGATTAATTAATTGATTAACATAATCCGATTAGACTAATATCTTGAATTAAAGTAATTCTAAAGATGCATCTAATTGTATAAGAATTACTCTCAATTTTATATTTCTCTTCTCACTTTCCCTTAACTTGTGAGTGCTTTTAAAAGAAGTGAGAAGAACGATAAAAATAGAGGTACATTACTTAGGAATAATAGTGGTGTTAATCGAGATGAGGATTTAGTGAGAAACTCGAACTCTCCTAGGTCAACGCTCGGGTGTTGATTAATTGATTGATAAACGTACATAATCCGATTAGACTAATATCTTGAATTAAAGTAATTCTAAAGATGCATCTAATTGTATAAGAATTACTCTCTATTTTATATTGCTCTTCTCACTTTCCCTTAACTTGTGAGTTTTTTTTAATAGAAGTGAGAAGAACGATAAAAATAGAGGTACATTACTTAGGAATAGGGGAAGCATTAGGTGCAATAAAAGTAGGAAAATAATATTCTTCCATACATATAATGTCGAAAATATGAATTGGATAACTCTTTCTTTATCCAATTAGAATGAAATTAGGTGACTCATTTAGAACAGAAGCAGTAGATTGGAGAAATTGAAAAAAACAGAATAAAGGAGAGATGAAGAAAGTAGCAAGACCGCGAGAAAGGTGCAAAGTAGGAAAGCATTAGTCCCACATAGGTGGATTATCATGATATGGGAGCTACCAAGTTGTATAAAACATTACTCTTACCCGAAAAATTCATTCAAGTCTCCTTTTGGGCCTACTATACTATTATTGTATTTGAGTCTTACTAGGTACATGGGTATTCAGTTAAGTTCAGGTCATACAAACAAACCCATAATATTGATTATTGTATAATATTGTACTATATTATTATTAGTTACTAGTATTTTGGCCCGGGCTATGCCTCGGGTCAGTTACAATAAACAAATATGTTTAAATTTCATAATTTATTTTGCCACTTTTTGTATTTTTTGTCCATTAACAAATTGAAAAGTTTATGTTATGACTCATGACGTGATAAGTAAAATAATTTGAAAGGTTTAAGTTTGAAAATAATAGCTTAAAAGGAATTGTGGTAAGAGAATATGACATCAATAGTCTCTTATTAAGTACGTAAGTGTTAGAGATGTATATACTTGTTTAAGTCTTTTTAGTCAAGTATCATAGTGTATTGATGGTTAAGCTCTTACTTTTCATTTCAAAGGTCACGTGTTCGAGACATTGCAATTACACAATTTTTTTTTATTGAGGAGTATACATGGACATAAGGCATTTGCATTAGAAGTTTGAGGAGAGTGCCACGTGGCACATAGACTTCTTCAGGCACGACTTTTAATATATTTGTATAGATAGTAACAAAAGATTATGTAAATAATCACAAATTGATTTAAACAAGCCTTTTTATTATGATAAAGAAACTTTTAAAAAAATATATTTTTGTCACAATACCGTATAACATATGAGTGTAGAAAACAACAAGTCTAAGCATGAAAAGATTAAAAAACCTCAACCAAAGCAGTATTAAGAAGACAACAAGTCTAACAACAGTACGCATCATCTATTCATCTCCATTATCATATTAACCGTTAAAAAATTGAAAAAACCTCAAAATATTTATCTTTAATGAGATATACCCATCATTTTATAAACGGTGAGATTCTTTGAACTTATCCGTTTCAATTAGAAGCATTCTTTGAACCATTCCATCATTGAACCCAATTAGTGAAGATTCTTGGAACTTATGTGTTTCAATTACCAAAATGCAAAATAAATTTTTCATTAGTTCCAATACTTTGAAACAAAGTAAAACCAATTCATATCCTCCAATTTCTGCTATAAATATAACTCATCACTTGTTCATTATTTGCATCCACCGTATTTAGATAATTTGAAAAATCAAAAGATCAATAACAACGCACTACAAGACAGTCCGAAAACCCCATTCAATTCTTGCTTAGTTGCTTCTTCATCACTAATGGTTAAGGACAAATTGTATGATGGAGTTAAAAAACAATACTTGGCATTGAAAGGAGATGTTAAAATTCTACAAAGAAGAAGAAGGAAACCACCAAAGAGGTCACAAGTCCCCTCGATGATTGCTCTTTCCAACTAATACTTCCTTGGGTACTAATTATGTTGGAGTGGGTCCTTTTTTAAGGTTTCTTAATTAATTAAGACATCTATCGGCTATGGTGAATAAGTGTGATTTTTCCCGTTTTTCCTTTTCATGGTGATAACTTGGAAATTTTGGTTATGTAATTGGATGCATTAGTATCCATATAATTCTAAGACATATGAAATATTAAGGTTTGTTTATTAATTATTGTCTATCTATCGGCTATGGTAAATAAGTGTGATTTTCTCCGTTTTTCCTTTTCATGGTGATAACTTGATTTTGGTTATGTAATTGGATGCATTAGTAATTATAAAAAAAAAAATTGGATGCATTAGTATCCATATAATTCCATAATATATGAATTATCTGTATTTAATATGTCATGCTATGTTGTAAAGAGCTAGGTATGTTTTCAATGACATGGATGAAAAAAAATTATCAATATAAAAAAAGTTGTCAAACAAAGAATTTAACTTGACAAAAAATGAAGTAAGAATGTTGTTGACTTTGGCCTGGAGTATATAGACGTGTAGAAACAAGAGGGTAGTGATGAATGGGGTGCCTAATATAAGATACTATTATTGCTGGTTTTATTAGGATGGTCAATGATTATTGTGAGTATGCTAAGCTTGTTTTTGGACGTATCCCAAGCTCTCATATGGTGATATGGAGTCCCCTGCTCACTGGTGATGGCGTTGTGGGTCTTGGAGTGATTGCTCGCAATTAGGAAGGGAAGGTTGTTAATTGAAAAAAATTCATGGACATTTAAAAAGTTGAAGAAAGTGAATTTGCATGATTAAAGAGCCTTAATTGTTGACATGGACATTTAATGGATATAATGTAAACGTTGGGAATTTGAGATGGGAGCATTAAAACCCAATATTATGAGAGAACTAAAAATATATGCCATGCAAGAAGCCATGTCAACAGGGTAGGTGACCCTAAGGGTAAGCCAAACATTTTCCTTTGATAAATCTCTAACCGGTAGAGATTTCCCAACATCTAACATTCATGTGACACTACACAATTGGCACACATGTCATCATATTGTTTGTCCAAAAAAAATATACTTTTCCAATTTTCAAACTTGTATATCTCAAAAAATATGTTTTAAAAAAAAATAAAAATATACCAATATTCATATATTTTTATTCGCTACAAATAGATCCATTTTGATATAATTTCATCATATTTTTATTTTACCCTTCTCTAACCATTACAATACAAACACTATTTGGTTATACACAAATACTATATGTTGTTTGTGCACACAATATACGGTTCGGTTCGTGGCAACTCAGCAGCAGCAGGCATTATTATCCGGGATCCCGCTGGAGACCTCCTCACAGCCTCAGCAATTAATCTCGGCACCTCCTCGGCCTTCATTGTCGAAGCTACAGCTCTTCATCAGGGTATTCTCCTAGCCCTCCAAAATCATATTCAACACATCTTCATCGAAGGCGACAATCTTATGGTCATCAACGCAGTCAAAGGCATTTGGTCCCCCCTTGGCAGATCTCCAACATCATCCGAGACATCCACTCCCTTCGCAAAGATTTTCAGTCATGGGATATTCATCATGACTTCCGGGAAGCAAACAACGCAGCGGATTGGATAGCTAATGTTGGTCATTAAGTAGATAGTCATTTCTTTATAGTAGATTGTACTTCTTCCGCTCTCCATAATATCCTTGTAACCGATAAGGTAGGAGTTCCCCTCGTGCTAAGGGTCTCCTAATCTTTTTTCTTCTTACCTTATTAAAAAGAAAAAAAAATATGTTGTTTGTGTATCAACATATGTTGTTTGTGTATAAACAAACAGTGTTCGTATTATTTTTTCAAACACTATCAGTTTATACACAAACACTATATGTTGTTTGTGCACACAATATATGTTGTTTTTGTATAAACAAATAGTGTTTGTGTATAAACAGATAGTGTTCATATTATTTTTTCTACATATCTAAATAATAGTTAGAGAAGGGTAAAATAAAAATATGATGAAATTATATCAAAATGGATGTCTATTTGTAGAGAAGAAAAATATAAGAATATTGGTATATTTTTTATTTTTAAAAAAAACATATTTTTTGAGATATACAAGTTTAAAAATTGGAAAAGTAAATTTTTTTTGGACAAACAATGTTATAACATGTGTGCCAATCATGTAGTGCCACATGGGTGTTATAGGAATGCTAAATGTCTACCGGTTAGACATTTATCATTCCTCTAATGTTTGGTACCTAATGAAAGAAGGCCTAGATACAGGTTAAATGAAAAGCATGTTGTGCATGTGCTTTGTCTTTTTCTTCTCATCATTTACAACCGTTTTCTACACTAATCCTTATGAGGATTTTGTTATCACAATTGTGACCCTGTGTTGTAGGGTTTCTCCCATATATATAATGCATTGTAGTGTTGTAAAAAGACACCATAAAGTGAATGAAGAAAAACTGCTTATGTGTGTACATAAGCTTCATGGTATTAGAGCTACATGCTCAGAAAATGCCTAAAGATTTTTTCTTTCACTTTCTTTTCTTACATAGAACATCACCTGATAAAGTTCTTACATTTGTGAAATAGTGTTTTGATCTAGAATCATGGGTTGGGGTGAAAGTTATTCGAATAAAAACCAATATCTAATCCAAACCAAATTAGTATTTTATATTGGACTCGAAATATGATCGAATTGAATTCGGATTGAGTTTCTTTTTTTAAATTTGGATTTTCGGATTGGTTTGGATTGAGGGTGATTGGATCCAATATTCAAAAAAACCAAATAGCAAATAAGTCCTATATTATATATTCGTATATTTGAGATTGGGCTTAAGTGTTTTCAATAAAATTTATGGGTTTGTATAAATTATCAGTTGTTAGAAACTGAATTTTTATGAGATTTTGTGATTACTTTCATTATTAAAAACTAAATTTTGATGCTCGTTTTTTAATTATTTCATCAAAAGAATAGAGTTTAAAATCTTGGATATTTCGGATTTAATCCAATCTGATGTCTGAAACTTCCGATTGGTTGGTTTGGACTCAAAATCTAATAGGTTTGGATTTGGATTAAACAATTGAAATCCAAATTTTGTTCCGATTGGATTTGATTAGACATAAATCCAGACCGTACACCAAACTTCATCCCTAATCATGAGGACTGTAATAAATTCTCAAAGTCCTCTGTATGTAAATCATGCTGGTGGTCACAACTTCCAAACAATAGAGAAACTCTAAGGATCTTCCAGCTTCATGTCATGGAAGAGATCCATGGAGATTGCGCGCTCTAGGATCAAAGAGGAAGCTTGGCTTTTTGACTGGCAGCATAAAGAAACATAGTAGTGATAATATTAAAGCTGAAGCGTACTTGCAACAGTATGATAATCTTCATGGATCTTAGGATCTATTTCTGAATCTATAAAAAAATCAACTTTTTATGTTGATAATGCCTAATTTGGATTCAGCTTGAGAAATGGTTCTCACTCATAAGTAGATCCAGAAAATACAAAGTCAACAAAGAGTTGTATCAAACTAAGCGGCAAAACAATTTTGTTAGTGAGCATTATACCCAGATGAAAGCAATATGGGAAGAGTTTGAATCTCTCAACTCACTTCTTATAATGTCTGAAATGTGTACAAAAATCACTACCTTTTTCATAGCTTTAGAAAAGCAAAAAGAAGAGCAAAAGCTCTTTTAGTTCCTGAATGGACTAGAGGAAAGATATATCTCTCAAAGGAGCCGAATTTTCATGATGAGAACTCTTCCTACTGTAGAGACAACATGTAGCTTCTTGGAGCAAGAAGAATCACAGAGGATTGTCCTTGGACAAGTGAAAAGAAGAACCATATACCCTAGATATGTTTAGCAAAGGGGTAAGGGAGCTTGCACAACTTGTGCTAAAATATAACACACTATGGAGAGGTGTTGGACTGTGATTGGATATCCTACTGGTCATCCGAAAGCTAATCAACAAGCTTAAATAGGAATGTTATAATTCTCAGTATTTTACTGATTGAACTCTTAGAGAAATTGAGAGAGAAAAGAACAATTCTTGCTTTTCATTATTTGTGAAATGTCTGAATGATTACAAACTACAGCTGAAATGAATTTATACAAAGTAATAAAAACTGCCACATAGGAAAGACCCACAAATCATTGTTGCCACGTAGGAAAGACCCAGATATTATTACATCCAAAATATCTAGAGCTCATAACTAACTTCCTGAAATCCAGGGAAGTTAGTTAGGAAGTTTAAGTGAATGCATGTGCTTAGCAGCAGGACAAGAAGCTACTGAGCTGTAGCTTCTAGAACCAAAGCTGAACACTGAGCTGAACCTGCTCCAACTAACTGAGTTGAGCTTGCTTCAGCAGCTTCAATAACTTCAATACCCCCCCTCAAGCTAGGGGTGGATGAAGAAACCATTCCTAGCTTGGTCATGAGCTTAGAAAGTTGAGGTGATGGTAAATTCTTAGTGAGCAAGTTCTAGACCCTCCATTACTTTATCTCGAGTGAAGTGTATATCAATTTCAATATGCTTGGTTCTCTCATGTTGGAAAGGATTTCTACCCAAGTGATAGTTGATTGGTTGTCACAGCTGAATTTGACTGGAGTTAAATCTGTGACTCCCAGTTCAGTGAGTAACCTGACTAGCGAAGTAAGCTCTGAGGCTGCAGCAGCCATAGCTCTATACTCTGCCTCAGAGGAGGACTTAGAGACTGTGGGCTGCTTATTAGATTTCCATGAGATATGACTATTGCCTAAAAGCATTACATACCCAATAACTGACTTCTCGGTGTTAGGGCAAGCAGCCCAGTCAGAATCTGAATAGCCTTGCAAAGTGAGCTGAGTGGAAGCTTGTAGCATAATCCCCTGACCAGCAGTGCAAGCAACATATCTTAAAAGATGATGTCAGGCTTGAAAATGATGAATTTTGGGTGCATGAAGAAACTGACTCAGAGTTTGAACTGCAAAAGATAGGTTAGGTCTAGTATGGGTTAAGAAGTTTAGCTTCCCCACTAGACATCTGTAGTGAGAAGGATCATGATAGAATTCACCATGTTCTGCCAATAACTTCAAATTTAATGGCAATGGTGTCTTGGCAGTCTTGGAAAGATCTAAAGAGCATTCTGTCAACATCTCTTTAGTGAACTTTCTCTGATTAAGAATGATTCCAGGAGGCAGCCTTGAAACTTCAATACCAAGAAAAAAACTTAGAGTACCTAAGTCCTTGATACTGAATACTTGATGTAAATGCTCCTTGAGTGAGAGAATAAGACCCAAATTAGGCCCTGTGAGGATGATATCAACCACATACACAGCTGCAACACACATGCCATCACTAGACTTGTTTATGAAAAGAGAGTAATCATTTTTGCTCTGTGTAAACCCTTGCTTCTCCAGTTCTGAATTCAACCTAGCAAACCATTGTCTGCTAGCTTGCTTGAGCCCATATAGTGACTTGATCAACTTGCATACCTTGTTATCATAATTGGGAACACCCTCAGGCATTCTCATATATACTTCTTCTTCCAAGGTGCCATGTAAAAAGGCATTATTTATATCAAGTTGATGTATTTCCCATTGATGGCTTGCTGCAAGTGGTAAAATACATCTAATAGTTGCCATTTTCACAACAGGAAAGAAGGTCTCAGCATAATCCAAACCATACCTTTGTGTGAAGCCCTTAGCTACAAGCCTAGCTTTATATCTTTCCAAGCTACCATCTTTCTTTAGCTTGACTTTGAAAACCCACTTACAACCAATTGCTTTCTTTCCTTTTGGCAAATCTGTCACCAACCAAGTGTGATTAGAAGCCAAAGCTTCCAACTCTTTGTTCATTGCATTTACCCATTCTGGATGTTGGGATGCTTCAAGGTAGCTAACAGGTTCTGAGAGAGTAAAAATCTGAGATATAAAAGCTTTGGAAGAAGTTAGGAAATCTTCATATTTGACTATATTGCACCAGTGAGTGGGAGTAACTGTGCAAATATAATATGTCATCCATGCTGGCTGATTATGAGTTCTAGTAGATATCCTTGATGATGAATGTGTTTCAGAATTAGAAGTAGGAATAGAAGGTGATGAATGTGTTTCAGGAATAGAAATAAATTCAGTTTCAGATGAAGAAGATGAAGGATGATTAGGTATTTTAAAAATGTATGAGAATAAGTTGGAGATGATGGTTCATTGAGAGAAGTATTAGCAATAGGAACAAAAACATCAGGTAAGTCAATAGGCTCAGTGAGATCTAGTAATGTGTTTGATGGAATGAAAATGGAAGAGGAAGAGCTGTTTGATGCATTAGACAGATGAAATGGCAGGTGTTTTTCATGGAAAGTTACATCTCTAGAGACAAATACTTTATTAGTTTCTAGATTAAGTAACTTGTAAGCCTTTTGGCCTACTGGATATCCAATAAGAACACAAGGAACAACTCTAGAATCAAATTTAGTCCTATGGGTTTTGATAGTAGAAGTAAACCCAAGACATCCAAACACTTTTAAGTGTGTCAAATCAGGCTTCTTACCGTATAATTTTTCATAAGGTGACAGAAAACCAATGCAACTCAAAGGCGTTCTATTGATCAAGTCAGTAGCAGTAAGCAAGCATTCTCCCAGTACTTAGATGAAATCTTGGAATGAAAGAAAAGAGCCCTGGCAGTCTCAAGAAGATGCTTATGCTTCCTTTCAACCACACCATTTTACCGTGGTGTATCTGTGCAACTTCTCTGGTGTAATATGCCATGAGTATGATAAAGAGAGAGTATCCTTCCCTCACATAACTCTTTAGCATTATCTGTCCTAACACACTTGACAGCAACATTGAATTGTGTATGAATCATAGCTATCAAGTACTCCAAAATCTCAATTGTATCAGTTTTATTTTTCATGAGAAAAGTCCAAGTGTGCCTAGACATGTCATCAACAACAGTGAGAAAATATGTACAATCATCATATGTTTTGACCTTGTAGGGTCCCCAGACATCCAAATGAAGTAGCTCAAAACACATAGAACTAGTGCTTGTGCTAACAGGAAAGGATTTCCTTGTTTGTTTAGCTCTAGGACATACTTGACATATGTTGTCAGAACAACAATTATTAACATGAAACTTAGAATTCACATGATGTAGCTTGTTGAATGGCAAATGACCAAGTCTTAGATGCCAAAGCTTGGCTTCTTCTTGTATTGCTAAGTTGACAGAAGACTGACTAGAGCTATCACCAACTTCAACTGCATACAATCCAAAGATCCAACTTACCAAGAACCGAGAGAATGCATGCTCAGAAGGTCCCTGAAGTATACACTTATCATGTGAGAATATGATATCACAATTCATATCTGCACACAGCCTATGTGTAGATATTAAATTGAAGTGTAGACCTGGAACATGTAATACTATGTTCAATATTACACCATTCTCCAATTTCACAGTCCCTATGTGTCTCACCTCAACACTTTTCCCATCAGCAACAGTGATGGTGTTAGGTTCTTTGTCAAATGGACAATAAGAATCAAACAAATCCAGGTTTGAGTAGATGTGGTCAGTAGCACCACTATCTATAATCCACTTGGAAATTAAACAAGTGATAAGGCAAGTACCTGCTACATTAGCAACAGAGGTGGACTGAGTAATGGAGGTGTTGCTAGCATTATGAGTCTCCTCCTTGTTTTGCTTGACTAAGGACATGAAATGCTGGTATTGCTCTATGGTAAGTTGAGTAGTATCAACTTCATTACAATCAAAATCATCATAGTCATCTCTATAAACCACATCTACAATCTTCTTGCCTCTTCCTTGTTTTCCATTATGAAATCTAGGAGGATATCCATGAATTTTCCAGCACCTATCCATGGTGTGACCTGGAATCTTGCAATGATCACAGTAAAGAGAAGAAAAATTTCTTCTATTTCCTCCAGTAAAATTGCCTGCATTGACTCTTGGTTTACTCATAGATGAAGAGTAATCAAGCTTTCTGTCTTCTGTGGCTGCAAAAGCCATAGTGTGATTACTAGACTCAGTAATTTCTCTTTGTTTCTCATCCTGGACCAAGAGATTATAAGCAACTGAGATAAATGTCAAGGGTGTCATCATGAGAATATTGATCCTCACTGCAGCAAACTTTCCATCCAGTTTCATGAGAAACTGAATTAATCTTTCATCTTGTTGTGTTTTCTGGAACTACTTAGTCAGATCACATGAACATCCATTGCAAGCACAGCGTGGAATTGGACTTGCAGTACTTATTTGATCCCAGATAACTTTGATTTTAGTGAAAAATTCAGCAATAGAAGAGGATCCTTGTTTAATCTGTCTAAGAGACTGTTGAACTGAATATAATTGTGGACCTGAGATGATAGAATATCTATCATTCAGATCCTTCCAAATCTCACTTGCTGTTGAGAAGTACAATACACTCTTTGCAAGAGTAGTATCCAGAGATCTCAGAATGTAAGAAATAATCATGTTGTTACACCTCTCCCAAGCAGTATAGAGAGAATCTGTAATATCTGGTTTCTTCAAACTTCCATCCACAAAAAGAAGCTTATTTTTCATTGATAAAGCTAATATCATCCCTCTCTTCCAATCAGCAAAGTTTTCACCATTTTTTTCAGAAACTAAGGGAAAAGTAGGATTTTCAGAATGATGTATGTAGTAAACAGAAGTAGTATCCTAAAGAGGATTCAAAATGTTATGGTTCTGGTTTTGGTTACTGTTTTCTGTAATTTCTGGCATTTAGAGATAAATTTTTGAAAGAACTTTGATGAAATGAGCTTTAAGAAATGAGATCAGAAGGAAATCAAGAAGAAATATGAGCAATCAACAAGAGAAATTTGAACTGGAAGATGAATTGTAATGAAAGTTTGCATTTAACATTTAGATTTTCATAATCTGAGAATTACTTTGCTCAATACTGAAGAATTAACTTCTAACTTGTATCAATTATCAAATTTGCAATCTGATTTTGCAATCAACAATATGTAATCAACAATTTTGAGATTTAGTAGAATATACCTACTTGAATTCAGCTGGAAAAATCAGCTTTCTATAGAATTGATCTTGATTTTTGATGAGAAATCAATGAATTTTGCACGGAATTTTCATAAAACTATCAGAGAATTATATTGCTCTAATACCATGTTATGATTCTCAGTATTTTACTGATTGAACTCTTAGAGAAATTGAGAGAGAAAAGAAGAATTCTAGCTTTTCATTATTTGTGAAATGTCTGAATGATTACAAACTACAGCTGAAATGAATTTATACAAAGTAATAACAACTGCCACATAGGAAAGACCCACAAATCATTGCTGCCACGTAGGAAAGACCCAGATATTATTACATCCAAAATATCTAGAGCTCATAACTAACTTCCTGAAATCCAAGGAAGTTAGTTAGGAAGTTTAAGTGAATGCACGTGCTTAGCAGCAGGACAAGAAGCTAATGAGCTGTAGCTTCTAGAACCAAAGATGAACACTGAGCTGAACCTGCTCCAACTGACTGAGCTGAGCTTGCTTCAGCAGCTTCAATAACTTCAATAAGGAAAGGCTAAGAATTTTCCAAGGAAATCCCAAGTGGAACAAAAACAAGAATGGGGGGAGTAAAGACTATAGCAAATGATTAAAATAATGCAAGGAGTGAAGTTGGATCAACTACTTCATCCAATCAGTTGACTATGCAACAAATATAAGCTATCTTTAAAATGTTGCCTTCCTCATCAAAGCAACCCGTACCTGATAGAGATGATGAATTTGATGTTGGATATATAGGTATGATGTCATGTTATTTTGCTAAATCAGTTGCAAAGGAGTAGATAATTAATTTTGGTGCTTCAGATCACATAATAGGATGTTCTAATGGAATAATTAAATATGATTGATAGCACAACTAAACCCAAAATAAATCTTCCTTCAGGGTAGACTGCTAAAATAACTCATTTTGATTGTGTGAAGCTTGTACATAAGTTAATATTAAAACATTTGTTGCTTGTTCCCATATTTAAACATAACTTGATGTTTGTTAATAAGTTGTTGCAAGAATTGAATGTTAAAGTGTTGTTCTATTCTGAGTAGTCATTATATTGAGACATAGAATCATGCTATGTGATAGGAATATGAATAATGAAGATTGGCTTGTGTTACCAGCCCCGGCCCGAATAATATGGAGGCCCTGTTCTGATGTTGAAAAGTAGGCGCTATGTATAAAAATTCTAAGGCACAATTGTTTTTCAACTCTCATTTTTTTTTTTTTAGGTTCTTCAAGTCCAAAATCGTATTTTCTAAATCAAGAAGGCATAATTGAAATAATATTCACAATTATTAATAGAAATCTAGACTAAAATAAGAGTAAACACACCCATTTAAATAAACTAAACAATAACTAAAAGCTCCAAAAATAAAGCAACTAGTGCTACAAAACCGTGGGATAACTCCCTTACTATCTAGCACACATTCTTGACCACATTCAAGCTAATTGAATACAAATTAATAGCTAAAAATTAGGAAGTATAATAATCCACTAACATCACTAAACAACCCAATACTACTTTGAAGGACTCCAACAGTCCAACACTAAAGTCAGATTCCAAACGAGTTTAATAAATCAAAATCAAAAAGAAGAAATGGGAAAATGATTTAAAGATCTGAAAAGAAAACTTAAAAATGGGTAGCAAAAGTAGTATACTAATGCGAGGGGAGAAAAACAAATAATATGAAAATAAAAATAAAATAAAAATAAAATAAAAATTAAAGTAAGCAAAAGTACAAAATACCTGAATGATGTTGTTAAGCAAGGAGATTCAAAACAGTGGAGAGAGAGAGAGAGACAGGAGAGGGTGCTCGGGGTTTTAGTGAGAGAAACTTAAATCCATGGAATAGTTCAGAGAAGAAAGCAAAATCCTCGTCTTCGTCAACCTTCAGCCATTAGAACCTGTTACATTGATTTCCTTCCTCCATAAATTAGTAAAGATCATGTCTACAACATCTTTAGACCTTATGGACCAATTGCAAACATAGTTATAAGAACTAAGAACAGACAACAGAGAGAGGAAGAAGTGATTTTTGGGGATGGATTTCGCCAATTTCAGGTAACGAAAGAGAAAGAAATCTGAAGAACGAAGACCCAATGGTTAATAATGGAGAAAATCGAGGAGAGGGAAAGAGAGAGAGTGAGGAGAGAGAAGATCTCTTGCTGGTTTACTGGTTATGTACTTATGCGTGTATTGGTGTACATCAGTACTTTTGCTGGGCCTTGCCACCTTGGGCTTACTTCTCTAATTTTTTTTCAAACTTGAGGCCCCTCTAAAAGGGAGGTCCTGTTCTAAGTCCCACTCTGAACATGTTCAGGGCCGGTCCTGTGTGTTACCTTATGAATGAACCTCTTCATAAGGTAATAATCAAGCTAAAGACTCAGATACATTGTTCTAAGAACTCAAAAGGGAAGCTCCAAAGTGCTATAAAATGCAGGAACATGCAAGGAGGTTCCCACTACGGTGAAATAGACCTGGGCATGGGCCGGGCCAGGCCTGTTCACGGGCTCGGCCCGCGGGCTTGAGGTAATGGCGGGCCGGGCCTGAAATTTCCAAAATTTGTCCACGGCCCAGCCCAGGCCCATGGGCCCGCGGGCCGGGCTCGTGCCTGGCCCGTGTTTTATGTTTTTTTTTTTAGATTCTTGGCAGTTTTAGGCTAAAAAACAAAGAAAAGGGGTGTTCGGCCCATGGGCCATATAGGCGGGCTCGTGCCGGTGCGGGCTTGAAATAAAATTTCTTGACCGTGGCAAGCCCATGGCCCACGGAGCGGACGACGGACCAGGTCGGGCCTCGAGCGGGCTCGTGTCGGGCCGAGCCTAAACCGTGTCGGGCCGGGCCGGCCCGCGTGCTGGCCCGGCCCATGCCCACCTCTATGGTGAAAGATACTAAGCTTATGAGTAACTAAACACTTTGGTGTATAAGGTTAGGCCATGCTCCTATGGCCAGAATTGAGAAGATAGTGGGGCTTAAACTGATATTTGCTTAACCAGCCCTCTTGCTAAGTTCACAAAGCTTCCAAACAATGTGAGTGACTCAAAGGCCAAAGAACCATTTGAACTTATCTACATTGATACATGCATGGAGACCATATAGAGTAAGCACTAAGGGAAGGTATATATAATTCCTCACTATAGTGGATGATTACTCTAGGATGACCTGGGTGAATCTAATGGTTTCCTGAAGAAATTTGATGCTTTTAAGATCATCGAAACATTTGTGAACTTAGATAAGACATAGTTTGATAAGAGAGTGAAAATCCTTAGATCAGACAATGCTCCTGAATTACAGGCCTTTATTTGATAATCTTGGAATTGTGCATCAAACATCATTTGTTGATACACCTCATCAATATTGAAAAAATATTCTTGAAATGACAAGAGATCTGAGGTTTTAATTAAGCAGGATTACCTTTGGAATATTAGGGTAATTGTAAACATGATGCTGTGCATATCACTAATAGGTTTCCAAGTGTGGTTCTCAAAGATAAATCTCCATATGAAGTTCTATACAAAGAAAATCCCAAGGCTATGTTTAGTTCACCTAATTTTTACTTATTTCATATTAGATCAAACCATATCAAATCAAATCACATCAGATCAGATCATAACAAATAAGTTCAAATCAGATCAAATCATGCTTATATTTAAAAACTTATGATTATTGTTATAACTTATAACCTAATGACAACAACATAAGAAGAACATTTAACAATTTTGTTCAAGATCATATGAATATATATAATTTATATATTTATTTATAATAAAAAAGACCAATTGATTGATATAACAAAGAACATGTTGTTAGTGAATTGAATCCGAACATGCTATCAATATAAAAATAACATCTATTTTTTATTTCTAGAATGTGTTCTTGTAATAGAGTTTGTATGCTCTTTCAATATAAGCGCTTTTTTTTATCATCATTATACTCCCTCCCTTTCTTTTTAATCTACACACTTTCCTTTTTGGTCTGTTTTTTTAATTTACACATTGTTACTTTTTCTATTTTTGGTAACATGTCATATCTACTTTCTCCTCTTTTTCAATCTATGTAATCCTCCTTTTAATAAAATAATCCACCTTAGAATTTCTCTCTCCCACTTTTGGACTTTATTTTTCTTAGTTCTCCAAAGTGAAATGAGTGAATTAAAAAGAGACGAAGGGAGTATGTTCTTGTTATTACTACTTATGTTCTTATTATAAACGAATCTTAGAGATGAACAATATGTTCTTTTTACCATGAACAATATGTTACTTTTACCTAAAATATATGTTATTTTATTTTTAATTGTATGCTCATATACTACATATTCTTTTTCAAAACAAAATACTAGCTATGCTATTATTATTATTATTATTATTATTATTATTATTATTATTATTATTATTATTATTATTATTATTATTATTATTATTATTATTATTATCATTATTATTATTATTATTATTATTATTATTATTATTATTATTATTATTATTATTATTATTATTATTATTATTATTATCAGAAAATTGTGATAGTAAATAAAATGATAATAATAGTATCACTAGTAATGAAATACAAAGTAAAACTAATATTAGTAATAATATATTTTATAAAAGATAAGTTCATATTAGATAATTTCACATCGGATCAGATCAAGCCAGATTAGATCAGTAAAAATAAGGTGAACTAAACATAGCCTAAGTATGAAAACTTGAGAGCATTTGGGTGTCTTGCAATGGCTGCAAATCCACTCATTGAGGGAGATAAATGGGATGCAAGATAGATCCCATGTCTTTTCTTGGGCTATCCTCAAAATCAAAAGGGTAGGGGTTCTCAGAAAAATATAGCCCGCTTGCCCCGACATGTTGACCCGCCGACCCACCCAAGAAAAAATCCGGATAGTTTTTCACAATTTTACAATATTACCAGGTCGGGTCATGGATCAATTTATTTTTGCCTACCGGGTACATGATTACCCGTTAAAAATATTTATCCTTTAATGTTTAGGGTTAGTAAATACTGGCCCATGTTGCGCTGTCCTTTGCTCTCCTCTCAGGTGGTTGGGTAAAATAGGTAATGGCCTAATGGGCCTCTGAAGTCCAAAATTCTCAACTCTCATTCTCAGTTTCTCACAAAAAAACACAAAAAATACAAAAAATTAGGGTATTTATTATCTTCTCAATCCTTCATGCGATTACCATCCTCATCACCAGTCACTACCCGCATCAACACCGACCCTCACGCCTCACCACCTGCAAATCCATTTCTCTATCCTATCATGTAGACAGTGGCGGATCCAGGATCTTTTTGTGGGGTGGGCCAAACTTAAATTGTTAAGTTTCAACAAAAATGTTATTTTGAACATATGAATAAATATATATAGTAGTTTTATTTCAATGTGTGTGTGCGTGTGACACACGCACACACACATCGAAATAAAACTACTATATATATATATATATACACATATACATATATATATACATATACATATATATATTATGAATAAGAAAAAGTGTCTCAAACCTCAACTCTTTAATTGCAAGAAGGAGATGAATTAATATATTAGTGCGATCGTACCAAAAATAAAAGTGTAAATAGTGTAAAGAGGCAAAAATGAAATACGTAATTGTAAAGAGTATTTTAGGACAAATCATATTCAAAATATTATGATTCTAATTTTTACAATTAAATCACAACGACGTATGAATATACAAGACCATAAACCAAATATATAAGCGAAAAAGGGTCTTAAGAATGTTTATTCAATTTTCTGAATGATATTGTTTAAGATAATATAAAAATAAAATTATCAATGTGAATAGTCTATTATAAGAGAGATATAAAGAAGTAGAGATATTGAATTACACAAAAATAAGGTTTGATAACATAAACTGGAGAATAACATGGTAAGGAAAAGAGGGATAAACTCACCTCTAAAATAGAAATAGTGTCATAAATATATATATTGTGAATGTCCATTATACCCCTGACTTGTATATATATATATATATATATACATATATATATATATATATACATACATATATATATATATATACATACATATATATATATATATATATATATATATATATACATATAGAATTGAGTTCAGGCGAGAAGAGAGTTTTACATGAGAAGTGAGAAGAAATTCTAACCCTTAGATCATGTTTCATTTAATGGCCAAGATTAAAAACTTAAAAAAACTAAAACCCCAAATTTCAAACGCTTCTCACACGTAACCTACTTCCTCTCTCCTCTCTCCTCTCCTCTCTCCTCTCTCTCTTATTTCGGTTCTCTGCTTTCAATCCATATACGTTAAATTTTTCTTTTTCAATATCAATTCAGTGAATTTCGTCCCAGATTATTCGTGAAATTCGGCACTCAAGATTAGTTCAATAGACCCATACAATATGGGAGAAGAAGGTTAGTATTTTGTTTAATTTTTCTTTTTTTTTTTAGAATTTTGAAATTGTTGGTATATTCGAAATTGTTGCTATACTCAAGATTATATTCGAAATTGTTGCTGTTGTTGTGAAACGAATTTTGATTACTGTATGGGGACTGGCGGTCGTGGAACTTCAATTGTTTGTTCTGCAATATGAATGCCAACTAAATCTATTGAATTGATCTTGTTTTTATTTTTTTTACACCATGAATTGATCTTGTATCTCCTAAATTAACGCATACAATTGGACTAAAGAAAGTTGAATGATCTGATGATACAATTTTGTTATCGAGAAAGAAAATCACTTTAGCAAACATGCACATTGACAATCAATTACTAATATTTGTGATGTTGACAGTAAGAGTTCTCAATTATTGTCTTCTTGGTATAATTAAACATATTGACTCAATCCAAGAACAAAAATAACTATATAATTGAATAGTGGTGATTAAGTCTTTTAACTTTTGTCACTTTGCATTTTAGAGATCGATGGGGTATATAAACCTAGTATCTATGTCACTGATGAGTTATTATGAGACTGATCTTGATTCTCTATGCTTTCTTAATTCGATTAAAAAACTTCACATTTTAATCTGAAAATTACAGATAATAATGTTCTTTTTTGCTGGTTTGATTTTTCATTTTTGTTGTTGTGTTATGCATTATATCATATTGTAATTGTGGAGGCGCTGTTTCGTCTATGGTTCTTCACTTGTAAAATTTGGGAGCACTGTAAGTTATACTTCTAAATTATGATTTTCACTTTGTAATCATGTTTACTTTGTTTAATTTGGAGTACCTCCACGGTCTAAATAAGAAGTTCACGGCCATTAAGTTTTCCAAATTCGACTCCATTATTAATACATGGCAGCCACATTATCAGACTATCACAAAGTACATTAGGCAGTTCTGATTTTAATTGTTAATGGATGTTTTTTAATCCTGTGTTGTATCTCTGTGATCGAATTTAGAAAACATAAACCTCAACCATATTTGGTAAACGATACATATAAAAGAAAGCCATAGTCATGAGTCATGTGAGTGTCTTATTAGTTTACTAATACTGTTTGCAAGGATGTTGTTGGCTTTTTGGGCACATCATGTTCGAACACTTTAAAACCTATTAGCTCAAATGGAAGAGCATTGTGCTATGCACAAGATGTGGGTTCAATTCCCACATAGGTTATGAAATGACTCTTGTTACAAGTTAGAAACCTAAAATATAGAACAAATTGTTGTCTACAATTGCACTACTGTAAATTTTAAGTAGAGTCGAACTTGTTTTCTTATTGTGATTCAAGCTAGTGTAATTTATTTCTTCTTTTACCACCTCAATATGTAAGGGAGAAAAATTACATCCTAAAAACTGAACAAGACCACTAAAAAAAGTATATCAATTAATAAAAGCCTGTGTGGGAGTCGAACCCACATATTTTTGTGTTTGCACACAAAACACTCGCCAATTGAGATAACAGGCTATCAAGTTGCAACATTTGATTAAAGTTATATAAACAAGTAGTTAGATTTACGACAACATTTAATTAGAGTCATAGGAAATAAAAGTTAGAGTTACGGAAACATTTATTTAGAGTCATAGGAAATAAAAGTTAGAGTTATGCAAACATTTCATTAAAGTTATAGGAACTAGAATTTATAGTTATGCAAACATTTGATTAGAGTTATAGGAAGTCAAAGTTAGAGTTACATCAACATTTGATTAGAGTTACATGAACCAGTATTTAAGAGTTGAGCGAACATTTGATTAGAGTTGTATAGACTAGTAGTTAGAGTTATGGCGACATTTGATTAGAGTTTTATGAATTATAGTAGTTAAGAGTTATATGAACTAATTATTACTTTTTAGTTCCTATAACTCTAAACTAGTGTTTCCTTTTTCATAACTCTAATTACTATTGCATAAAACTCTAAACAAAGTTGGTGTAACTCTAGTAAGTATCTTCTACAACTATAAAGAAGTGTTGTCATAACTCTAATTACTACTTCCTATAAATCTAAAAAAGTGTTGCCATAACTCTAAATACTACTTCCTATAATTGTAAAGACAAGCACTGAAGCACTTCCAAGGTTCCTAGTAAGTGCCCTTTGGAAGCAAAAATAATAGACTGCATTCTTCTTAGGTAATAAAGAGCAATGACTCTGCTCACAGGTTAAATTAGCCACATTTCTAATCACCTCAGTAGTCCAAGCTAAGCTCAAAACTAGTGCAATAATAACCAATGGTGGAAAATAGAAATTCAAAGCTCAAATCACAGCCAAAATCTATAGAAACATCCACAAGAATCCGGCAACGAGCATATAGTATGTAGGATGATTTGAATCAGGAAATTTCGATATTGGTTCGAGCGATTTTATCAAGATTTTGGTACAGAAGCGAGTTCTTTGAGTTACCCGACAAGACTATAATCCATTTCCAATTGCAAATGCAACAAGGGCAGCTCCACATGCTTCAGTAGAAGGCTTTTGGAAGCAAATTAGGAGAATCCCATCTGCTAATGACATAAAAAAGCTACTCCATAATATGAAATGAAACATAAACTTAGGCCAATCTAACAGCTTTTTGCCATAAAAATGCTAATACTATGCTAAAAAATGAAGCAGCTTCAACTTGAGGTAAATAAAACTTTAATATATTTTTCACTTTTCTCCTATACTTTCCTCCTTCGATAAATCCCTCAATTGCCTTGTGTATCAAAAAATCCACCAACCCAATTACTGCAACCGTTTGAAAAACAAACAAAATTAGAGAGATTTTGTTGGTGTAGCCTCTTGAATCCATCAAAAAATCAAATAACAGAGGAAAACAGAACATGTATAGCAAATTGCGGTTGATTATTTCGAGCTACCTAGCCACATTTTACTACTACATTTGCCATTTGGGGATGACAGGGAATTCGAATTCGATGCATAATCAGTTCTTATAACTCTAAAGAACGTTTACCATAACTCTAGTTATCTGGGTTCTTTTGCACCTTCATTTATGCTTACAATGCAAGTGCAAATAGGGAAAAGCTTTGGCATGATTTGAGATCCTTGAAATCTGACTCCCCTTGGTTAGTTCTTGGAGATCTAAACTGTGTAAGAAATGTGGATGAGAGAATAGGAGCTCCAGTTAGGAGTGTTGATATGGAACCACTTAATAGATGTATGTTAGAATGTGGTTTGGAGGATGTGAGAAGTACAGGATGTTTCTTCACTTGGAATAATAAGCAACAAGGAAGTGCAAGAGTTTATTCAAAACTAGATAGAATCATGGCAAACGAAGCTTGGATGGATTGTTATGATAATGCCGAAGGTAGTTTCCTACATGAAGGAGACTTTGATCATACTCCAGCTCTGTTGTCTGTTTATCCAAGGCAAAATGAGGGGAAATTTCCTTTCAAATACTTCACCATGTGGAGATTATCTCCTGAATTTGCAGAGAGAGTTAGGAATTGTTGGCAAATGCAGATTGTTGGGTCAAAGATGTTTGTTATTAGTAGGAAGCTTAAGCTAATAAAGAAGTCCCTGCAGGAGCTAAACAAGCTTGGTTTCACTGACATCCAAGCAGCAGAGCTAAAAGCTCAAAAAAATATGATTAGTGCCCAGTCCATGATGCATGCTAATCCTAAGAACCAGAACATAGCTGATGCCGAACTTGATGCAGTTAAAGATTACAAAATGAAGCACAAAGCTTACTTGGAATTTCTTCAGCAAAAGTCCAAGTTAAGTTGGGCTAAAGATGGTGATGAAAATACAAATTTGTTCCATAGAAGTATTAGAACTAGAAGAATACAGAATAATGTCTATGCAATTAATGACATGGATGGGGCTTGGAAGGATACTCCTGGAGAAGTCAATGAGGCTTTTTTATCCTACTACCAGAAGCTACTGGGTACTGCCATGTCTGATAGGAAGCCTGTGGTGGCTCAAATTGTGCAAAGTGGCCCTTTAATCACGGATGCTCACAGACAACTTCTTATGGCTCCTTACACTGCTGATGAAGTGAAAAAAGCATTGTTCTCAATCCCAGGAAACAAAGCCCCTGGGCCTGATGGCTTTGGAGGGCACTTTTTTAGAGATGCTTGGGATATCATTGGAGCTGATATTACTGATGCAATCCTGGAAGTTTTGAGGGGAAGGAAGCTTCTCAAGGAACTAAATGCAATGGTAATAACCTTGATTCCTAAATCTAAATGCCCTAGTAATGTAGGTGATTTTAGACCTATCTCATGCTGCAACACAATCTATAAGTGCATAACAAAAGTCCTTTGTAGTAGATTGAGACTAGTTATGCCTGATATTATTGCTGAAAATCAAGGTGGCTTTGTGCATGGGAGATACATTGTCCATAATATTACGGTTGTTCAGGACTTAGTGAAGGCCTATGGAAGGAAATCTGCTAGTCCAAGTTGTATGATTAAATTGGACTTGCAGAAGGCCTATGACACAGTTGACTGGCAGTTCTTAAAGGAGATGTTGGTGAATTTGGGCTTCCCTGATCCCTTTATTGAGATTGTTATGGAATGTGTTACATCACCTAAATTCTCTCTAATGGTGAATGGAAGTATGCATGGTTTTTTCAGTTCTGCTAGGGGATTAAGGCAAGGAGACCCCATGTCTCCCTTGCATTTTGTGGTGTGCATGGAATATCTATCTAGGTTGTTGACGAATGTGAGTACTCTGGCTCAATTCAAGTTTCACCCTAGGTGTAAAGCCATGAAACTCTCGCACCTTTGTTTTGCTGATGACCTTATTCTCTGTTGCAAAGGTGAATTTCGTTCAGTTTATCTCCTTCTTCAAGCCTTTAAACTTTTCTCTGAGTCTTCAGGTTTGAAAGCAAATGTGTCCAAGTCTTCCTTGTATTGTTGTGGGATGCCTGAGAATGAGATGCAAAGGGTTGTTGATGCTTCTGGTCTAGTTAGGAGCTCTTTTCCCTTTAAATATTTAGGTGTCCCTATTTGCTCTAAAAGAATCAGTGTTGCACATTGTGATTGCTTAGTTGAGAAAATGGCTGCTAAGATTAGAATGTGGAGCTCTAAACATCTTTCCGACACAGCCAGAACATTATTAATCAATTCTGTCTTGCTAAGCCTTCATATGTACTGGGCTCAAATTTATGTCCTCCCTAAGAAAGTGTTGCAAGACATAGAGAAAATTTGTAGAGCTTTTCTGTGGAGCGGGAACTCTTATTGTTTGAAGCCTGGAAATGTGGCTTGGAAGAGATTGTGTTGTGATAAATCTGCAGGAGGCTTGGGTTTCAGAGATACCATCAAGTGGAATATGGCTAATATGGGGAAATATGTTTGGGCCATAGCCACTAAGCAGGATAATTTGTGGGTCAAATGGATTCACTCTGTTTACCTCAAAGATGAAGATTGGTGGGACTACTCCCCCAGTTCTGGTGTAAGTTGGTATTGGGCCAAAATCTGTGAGATGAAAAACCAGTTGAAAGTATTTATCACAAGAGATGAATTTTATGCATTGTCTCGCTACAAGGTGAGTAAGATTTATAATACTTTGATGGGTGATCCTCCTCATGTTCACTGGGACATTATGGTGTGGAATAGACTGAGTATTCCTCGTCACAGATTTATTGTGTGGCTTGCGGCACAGCAAAGGCTACAGACAACAGCAAAACTTGCTAGCATTGGAATAAGCAATTCTCCAGATTGTTTACTATGTGCAACTGATGCAGAAACACATGAACACCTATATTTTGACTGTCAGTTTAGTAAGATCTGCATCTTAGAATTGAAGAACTGGCTTGGTATTACCACTGGTACACAACATTTAGCTGGTTTGATTCGCTGGATTAATGGCAGTAGTAAGTCCAAATTTCAGAGGGCCGTTTGGTTTTCTGGTATTTCGGCATTAGTTTATAGTATCTGGAGAAGCAGAAATGATGCTTATTGGAAGAATATGGTGCCAAGACCTCAAATTTTGGTAGAGTTCATCAAACAGATTGTAAAGGAGAGAATTAGAGTTGTAATGCCTCAAAAGGTTGCAAGGAGAGATTATAACTGGTTTTTGTCCTTATAGGCTTTCTTTTTGTTTAGTTCTCTTCTCTTCTTAGAACTCTTGTTCTTTTTAGAGTGGTGTTGTTAGGTTGTAAAGTTGTTGATGATGGAAATATACATACTTACTTAATTAGCAAAAAAAAAACTATAATTCTAAACAAAAGTTGTTATAACTCTACAGAATACTTGTTACAACTCTAAACAAGACTTCCTATAACTCTAAAGAAGACTTGTCCTAACTCTAAAAAATACTTCCTATAACTCTAATTAGCAAATTGCTACATGCAAATGCTAATGTAATATGGTAATTACACAATTTACTAACTCACAAATCTACAATTCTTGTTCTTCTCATGATAAGTGTAATCTTCTAATTTAGATTCAACCACATTCCCATTTTCACTTTTTCTTCCATAATTGTATTCTTCTTTAAAAAGTTGGAACTCCAAACTTTAGAACAGGAGAAGTACGAGAGAGAGAGAAATGGAAAGCAAAAGATGAGATCCTAACCTTCTTGCAACAAAATTTCGAAAAGTCTAAAATTCAACCAAAAACTCAAAAACAAATTGTCCAAATCGCGAAAATTGAATATAGATAATTGCAACAAAATTTCGAAATACTAACCTTCTTGTATCGCAATATGACAGCCACAGGATTGCATGAAACAGAGAGAAAGCTTGAAATAGAAGGGAGATGAGAGAGAAAAGGAGAAACGCAAAGGAGAAAAAACTTTGGTGTTTTAACTATAGCATGAGATCCTGGCCGTTTGTTGTATCTAATCTAATGATGGTGATTCTTTTTCATTTCTCACCTAAATAAATTTCTCACATGATCTCGCTTTATATATATATATATATATATATATATATATATATATATATATATATATATATATATATATATATATATATACTCTTGTGCCTATTGAATAAGAGAACTACCACTTTCATTCTACAGTTTCTCTCCCCTTGTTCCCTTCTCTCTCTATTTTCATAATACGTTATCAGCACCATTGCAAATTGATTGATAAAAAACAAAAAGTATTCCTCTTCGATTATGGAAACAGAATGAAATACCATCACTAATCACCAGTGCTAGTTGATTGGCAAAGTATAAACAAAAACAAATCCGGCCTATCCGACTGAGAATACGGAAAAGTGAAGAAGATGTTGTCACCAATTTAAGTTATAAATTTTGATTGTTTGACAATTTCATGATTGATGATGAATTTGTCCAAAAAACAAAAGCAAATATCTTTGTGTACATGGAAAGCAAAAGATAACAACAAGAACTACAAAAGAAAAGCAAAGATATTAGTAATTATGTAAGTTTCCTTTAATTGTTTAATTATTTAGATTTTTGAAATCGAAAGGACAATATGTAATTCTTTTCGCAAACCAACTACTTTGATAGTTTAACTATATGATTTTATATCAATTTCATATTAAATTTGTCGGTTACTTTTAGTCTTACTTTGATATCAGTTATGGAATTAGTAAAAGACGGTTGCTTTCTTATCATTAAATTGCACTTTTCAATGATCTTTGCATCTTCTTGTAATATTTGCATAATTGCATTAGTTTGCTATATCAATAACATCTGGCATGTGCAATTTTTAAATTTTCTTTTTCCTATCAATATGGGATGTCTGATGTAATTATTCACCATAGGTAATGCTAGACTTCCATATTAGAGTTTTGGTTTTACCTGATTCTTTTCATATGGCATAGTAGCATTCAATTCATGATTATTTACTGCATTCCTGCTAATGTTTCTTCCACAAATTTGATTTAATTTGAAAGTGTATTTGTTATTATGAGAAATATAGTTTTTTATTAAAAGATGCAATATACTGTTTTTAATTCGGGCTTATAACTTTCCTGACTCAAATAGACATACTATTCATATCAAAAGGAGTATCTTATATAATGATTTTGGTGTGAGCAAGAGAATAATGAACAAATCATATACTTATATAATTATGTAACGACGAGTATATAATATGAGTTTCAAATATAGTTTATTTTTATTATTTGAGTTCGGAATATAACTGATCTCTGCAGCGTGCCTTTGAATTTGTCATATATATGAAAGTATGCACTTAATTTTTCTTCAATTTAGAAGATGGAGAGAAAGGGGGAGATAATGTGGATAATAATCTATAAGATCAATATCTCTTGTTTAGTGATTAATCAACTGAATCTATTGCGTTTTGATGCTCCTAAAGAGTATATATTATCTACCCGCAAATACAACATGCTCTAGAAGAGCATATAAGTACTCCTGGAAGGAGTCGAGAAAAATTTCATCTTACCAATATAAAAGACACGTTGGTGGTGGCAGATGTCAAATTATTATCTGGCTAGATTGATTGTATTATTTAAATTCAATTGATAAATTCAAATCTTATCCAACCGGTTGGTTTATGTGAAGTATGATCATTTGAAATTTTGACCAACCAGGAGTTTGGCATGTATAAAGTATTCATAATGAAATATCATGACAAGAGAAATATCCTTGATGTGACAAATTAGGCCATTTGGGTGTAACTTACCCATTTTGATAAATTTGGATATTTTCTTATAGAAAATGTGCTGAAAACTCTCTCGTGTTGAAATTATATTATTTTAAGGGCAAGACATGTACAACATTGAGATTGAGCATGATATCGAAGATCTTGACAATCATTGATATTATACAAGTTTTATTTAAGTGATCAAGACATACTAGTATGTTTATGAATTGTTTATGTATTGCGATTGAATTTATTGCATAAGTTAATTGATCTCCCATTTGGGGGCAAAATATCATTCAGCACAAGAAAAATCCAACTGCGTAAATATATTTACTCCCCAATCTGTTGTGCTCCTGAAGAGAATTAGTCCATTAGAGTTAAAAGAAGAGGACATGAGAAAATGAATCTAAGGTGGATAGATTCTTGATTGATAACAAGTGGCTCCGTAAAGCTATCCATTGAAGATAGTTTTTACCACCTTAGGGGGAGAATGATGGGAGAAAGCTGGTAAAAATATATGTTTGATCCCTAGATTGAACCAGAAGTTCAGAATTCTTATGATATGAGATACATCAAATATAGGTTCTGAATATTAAAGTGATATTATGGATTGATTTATTTGATGATGTACCATATTTACACCAGCTATATCTATTGAGTTATATACATAACATTAGAGTTTCTTGCCAAATTAATCATATTGATACACCTAAAGTGTAGTATGAAAGTTTCGGTTCCATATATTGTAATTACAATATCCAATTTATGGCCAGAAAGCTGCAGTTGGTATCTTGATGAATAATGGAAACATAATAAAACTGAAAAAATAGATGAAGTGCCTATGAAAAAGGCCTGGATATCTGAAAGAAAACGATGGCCTATATGAAAAAGAATGGTACCTCTCAAATAGCTATTCAGATATTATTGAACAATACACATTATGCATATTTGAAAGGATTTTATAAAATCTATACCGGTATGTACGTGGAACCGATATGAATATGCGCGCGATCGAGTTACACTGAACTATGGATGTGGATCACATAGTTGAGTCTATTTTGGTGCCGACATGATAAAATAAAAACGAGCTCGTGGACCTGAAGTCCGATCCATTCATGAATTTATTTTTCGAATTGTACAATTTTGCATTACTGAGTCAATCTTCATGTACATATAGATAGTAGTTTATCATGCATAATATTTATCTCATATACAATGCATTAGTCTAGTTTTAGTTTCATATTATGTGCGCATGATTTACTACTAACACTATATTTGATCTTTATGAGTATCTCTACTAGATGAGGTTTCTCCTATAATAGTCCTAGAAGGACTCCATGATATATAATGATTAATCATATTTATTGAAATAAAAGTTCCTGAATAACTTGTATTAGCAACATATGAACCTTTACCATGGCTTATGGTTATGATATGATTGTGAAAGTTTTATAAGAGTACTAAAGAGAAGGATTAATGTTAAACTCAACTAGAAGTTTGAGTATGTGATATTCAATTGGTAAAGTGATCTCATGTAATATTGAATTTTATATGGTCCTGAAATAAAGTGATGGGAAAGTCAATTCATGAATAAGATGTTGCCATGGACATATGATAATTGTGTAGTCTTATTTGAGTGACTAAGTATTCCATGCACGTATAGCTTCCTGAAGAAGACATATAAATATATCCTATGAAATAAAAGGAAGAATTGATTTACGTCGTACATTGAAGTATGTGCATATGATATTTCGACGGAAAACGTTTATGATAAATTGTTGCACTCTTTTTCCCTTCGACTAGGTTTTTGTCCCATTGGGTTTTTCCTAGCAAGGTTTTTAATGAGGCAACATAATATGCACATAAAGAAGTTATATGAACATGAATAAAGAGTTATTATGATACATTTGGCGTTCAAGATGATATATCACAAGAATGGAGATGTGCGGATTCTACAAATCCAGTCAAGTAGCTCACAAGATTGGAATGTGTTAACTCAGATATTATAAGTGATGTAAACATCAGGGGGAGTTACTATGTTGTACTTTTTTTTCCTTAACCATGGTTTTTCCCACTGGGTTTTCCTGGTAAGGTTTTTAACGAGGCATCATTTTATGTGGATTATGAGGCATTGTATTGTTTTAGATAATGGACATTCAAGGGGGAGTGTTATAAATATATATATTGTGAATGTCCATTATACCCTTGACTTATATATATATATATATATATATATATATATATATATATATATATATATATATATACTCTTGTGCCTATTGAATAAAAGAACTACCACTTTCATTCTACAGTTTCTCTCCCCTTGTTCCCTTCTCTCTCTATTTTCATAGTAAACAGAAGAAAAAAATTAAACGTAAATGACAAAAAAGCCAAAAGAACAAATACACAATGCAGAAGCAAAAAACTACAAATAAAATATGCCGGGCTTCTAACACGCTACTTCATGTACTACATATTACTAGAAGTTTAACCAACTACACTACTGGAGGCATTTGTTCTAGTTTTTCAAGAAAGGATATTTATACTTTTTATGCATCATGGGGTGGGCTGTGGCCTGGGTAGTCCACCCCCTAGATCCGCCCCTGCATGTAGAAAAGTCTATGAAAACAGACACACCAAACACACTTTTATCCATCAATTGATTTCACAAAACCTGCATTACTCTTTATTAATTAGTTGTTGTGGTCTGGAAGTTCTCTATTGTAAATGCCACTTCTTTGCCTGCTCAGGCAGCTAAGGTTAAAATGGTAGGGCTTTTAAGCTCTAACCATTGAGTGCCCTATTTTCCACTTTTCTTTTTTATCCATCCACTAGTACAGAATTGACGATTTGCGTCAGATGCGAGGTGCCTATTTACGTCGGACATGGGTCCGACGGCACAAGTCTCGACGCAGATCAGTATACAGGATCTGCGTCGGACAACGATGTGACGCAGTTGATTAGCTATTTGCGTCGGACCCTGCCTACCATGCGACGCACATGACGCTTCACCCAGCATACAGAATGCATTTGCGTCTCCTATCTGCGTCGTATGCTGAGCCATGTGCGACGCAGATGATGGATCATCTGCGTCGCACATGGCTCAGCATGCGACGCAGATGGAGACGCCAAGATACCCCCACAACAACCCAGCAAGCCTAGGGACCTACCATTTGCGTCGCATGTAGTGCCACATGCGACGCAAATGGTAGGTTTTTGGTTTTTAGCCTTTTCTTTCCACCACCATTCAGATTGCAACATAATAAAAAAAAAAGATTAAAATACGCTTAATTGCAACAGATTTAATAACAATTCCAACATCATTCATATTCCAAACCATGAACAATAAAAATGAAAACATGAACAATTGTTCTGTAATTAGAAAACATGAACAATAAAAATCTAAAATGAAAAACTTATACAAATCATGTCTAGAAAGATCGAAATATAAAAGTTTGGTCTGCCATTTCTTCTCTTCCTCCACCAGATCTGAAAAAATAATAAAATAGGCCAATGATTTTTACAGTTAAAGGTTTCCAAAACAAAGAAATTCATAATTAAAGGTGAATACAAAAACCAGAAAATCGAAGAACTTTGTGAAATTTATTGAAGCAGGGCCCGAACCTAAAAACAAGAAGTGAAATTTATTGAAGATCTGCAACTCCTCGCCGATGAAACTGTGATGTGCAACGGCATCAACGACTATGCTCCTCCTACCTCCTTCGGCAATATTTTCGCACATTTCAAACACACATAAAAAAAAGAGTTAAAATTAATGAAAAATAAAGAGAGAGAAATCAAATTCAACATGAAATTTTATAAAAATGAAATAAAGACCTGGCGAAACTGAATCGAGGAAGAGATTTAAGTGAGCGAATATCGAGAAACTCGAACCTCTTCGTCGGAGTTTTGAACTGAAATTTTCGTTTGAACACGCAATTAATGAATTCTTCAAAAAAACCTTCTTTATGAAATGAAGACCGATTTTCTGAGATGATCTCACACTAGTGGAAAAAAACGGAAGGGCTGCGGTCAAAACAGCCCAAAGGGCTGCGTTTTTGGCCAGCAGCCCTTTTCGTAGCAGCCCTTCACTAAAATTGAAGGGCTGCGTTTTTAAACCGCAGCCCTTCACAACGAAGGGCTGCGGTTGAAGCACAAAAACGCAGCCCTTCCATATTGGAAGGGCTGCGGTTTTGGGCCTAAAACGCAGCCCTTCTTTGTGAATCAACAATACAATCGAAACTTACAGTCAAAAAACAAACATTCATACTATTATTAATCACAAATTAAATGGAACTTCATTATCATGATCCTAAATCCAATAAAATACCACAACACCTTAACTTAATAAACTGATTCTTCATCTTATATACATGATTCCAAATTATTGAATTACATTAATCAAACTTAGCTCACAAACCTTATCATACTAACAAAATTGATTTAAGTTTACACAACAACAACAACAACAACAACAACAAACAAAGAATGACAACCAACAACAACAACAATCACCACACTACCATCAACGACAAAAGCAACAGTAACAACCCAACAACAATGACAATTACACCACGACCATACGCACAACACATAGGGAGGAAAAGTACCTGCGGTACTTCACTGGAAACACCAACACGCACTCCGACAACAAGGCGGCAACACAACAACAACAACAAACAGAGAGGAGGGGAAAAACGAGCGGCAGCGACCAGCAACGACGACAACAACACAACACCAACACCACGGCAGAGACGACGCGGAAAAGGAAGGAACTCCGGTGAGAAGAAGACGACGAGGTGGCAGCAGCAAGCACGAATAGAGGAGAGAGAAACACGGGACAGGGGAGGGAACCACGACACCAACACACAACAACAACAACGACACCAGCAACGACGAGAGCGGAGGAGAAGGAAGCTCCGACGAGCAGAAGTCGGCGGCAAGGAGGGTGAGAGAGAAGGGAGGGTGAGATTTGTTGCGTACGTGAGATTTGTGAGAGGAGATTGTGAGATCCCTAAGTTGAGCCCACTAATTTCTTTTGAAAATAAAAAAAAAGCCCATAAAGGGCTGCGGTTTTTGCATTGACAGCAGCGGTTTTTGGGCTAACCGCAGCCCTTCACTATTAAGGGCTGCGTTTTTCAAAAAACGCATCCCTTGCACCGCATCCCTTTCATTTTTTTTCCTCTAGTGTCAATATATGACGAAATCTTCTTTCTCTCTCTACTTGAAACAGATCTAGCAGAAAAAAAGAAGCGCTGAAGAAGTGAAGAAGACCGGTGATGCATGCGGCGGAGATTTCAAGGAGATGAGCACCGTAGTTGATGAGAGAGATGAAACAGATCTAGGACAAGGGATGGAAGAGTGAGAAGGTGAGAGAAACGGCTCAAAGGAAATGAATTAAATGGGCCTTTTATATGAGAAGGTTATGTGCGTCGCACATAAGGCCCATGCGACGCACTTAACAATTTTTTTAGGTTAATTTAACCCTTATCAGCTCAAATCATCTGCGTCGGATGGACCATAGAGTCTGACGCAAATAACTTTTTGCATCGACTGAAGAAATGTGTGACGCAGATATGGGAGTATCCAAGGTCTGATCGATGCAGCTATGTGCGTCGCATCTTCTCAGTACGCGACGCAAATATCCGGATCCCAACATCTGCGACGCACACGAGCTATGATGCGACGCAAATGACCCTTCTGCGTCGCATGTTTTCTGATGTCCGATGCAAATAGGCTCTTCCTGAGCTTTTGCGTCAGTTCTTCGAGGGTGCGACGCAAATAAGCCGACGCAAATAAGCCGACGCAAATTGACAATTCTGTACTAGTGATCTCTCACATCTAAGTTCCAATTTCTTTTATAATGATTGCTTCGATCAAATTTTTTGGATTTCGATATAAAAATTATGTATCAAGGTAATTATCATTAATCTTGATTTATGATTTACATATAAAAAAAGCATATTTAAGTTGGGTACATAGCGGCCCAAAATCGAGAAAATCGGGTATCCGATTTGCGGGTACTCGATTTTTTCGGGTTGGGTCACATGCCTACCTTTTCATTACCCACATGTCCGGGTATCTGAAAAGCCAAGTATTGGGTTATGAACACCCCTACAAAAGGGGTATAAGCTCTTTAATTTAATGAGTGGGAAGCTTATTGTGACTAGGGAAGTGAAGTTCTATGAGGACATTCATCCTTACCACATATCCCATACTACTACGACTCAAAGCTACGAAGAACAATCCACAGAACCTACCATACCTACATCTTTGGTAGATGATCATCTACTCCTATTGTAACGCCCGAAAATTCATAACCTTAATTAAACACAATTACACATACTAATTAAGCAGCGGAAATGGAACTTAAGCCTGTGGTATATTATGGGCCCACTAATACAAGGCAACCTTAAACAGTTCTTGATAATTAATTATACACAAATGCTCGACTCAAATAATAATGATTTCCCCTAATACGAGATACCATACAATTTCTCTTGAACATATTCCATATTAACAATGGTCTTTCAATATAATGGTTATGCTCATACCTAAAACTGAAAACAAAACATCATGATTCGAAACTCAGTAACATACTATCCTAACATCATAAATTCATTTCAATTCACTTTTTTTGCAAACAGGTAGAAGAGGTTATAGTAAAACGCATTAGAAATCAATAATGAAATAATAGCAAAGTAAACAATTAGAGGTGGGCATGGGCCAGGCCAACATACGGGCCGGTTCGGCATGGCTTGGGCCCGACCCGGTTCGAACCCGCTTTATGTCCGACCCGGCCTGTTGTCCTCTACGTGGGCCTGCCACGGACAAGAAATTTTATTTCAGGCCTGGCCCGGCACGAGCCCGCCTATATGGCCTGCGGGTTGAAAGCCCCTTCTCTTTGTTTTTTAGTCTAAAACTGCCCAGAATCCAAAATAAAAAACATAAAACACGGATCAAGCCCGTAGGAGGCACGAGCCTGGCCCGCAGGGCCATGGGCCTAGGCCGATTTGTGGACGAAATCTGAAATTTTCAGGCCTGGCAATGCACAGCCAGCCACTCAAGGGCTCGAGCCCGTCCCGGCCCGCCATTGCCCCAAGCCCTCGGACCGAGCCCGTGAACAACCCCTGCCCGGCCCATGCCCAGGTCTATAAAAATCATAAGTGGTATCTTAATACTCCCTCTGATCTTTATTAGTTTACCTGTATTCCTTTTGGGATGCCCCTTATTAGTTTACCCATTTATTTTGTTTCTATTTTTGGTATGTGACCACTAACTTTCCATCACATACATTCAACTTTAATATAAAATAATAGTTTCTCGTTCTTTCTATGTCCCACAACATTATTTCTCCTAAGTTCCCATTATCTTTCCATCTATTAACATGGTAAATGGCGAGTATAGACTTGTGGGACGTCTCCCACCTTGCGATGATCCTCAAGGAGACTCCTCCTTGTTGGATACACCGCTCGCACCAAAATAGAATAGGAACATAACTTGCGCTACCCCTCACAGAGCACTCTCCCTTGTTCGGTGTACGGCGGGCGCCAAGGTACGTGCACGACCAAAAAGTAGATAATGAGCATTGCGTAACATTATACTACCTAAACATCTTTCCATTTCATTTATCATGTTTCGTTTATTTAACATTTGTTGGCATAAGCCTTAGAACTTTCATGAATTATACTTGAGCATCAATAACTCAATAAGCTCATATTATATGTAAGCATATATGAAACTCATTCTAAACAATTTAAGTGTCCCACAATCCATATAAAGAATCATATCACACAAACCTCTATGATAATTATAAACATCATTTCACAAACACATTTCGAAGGGGATCGTGGATGTTAGAAATAGATGTTACCTGGAATCCTACTTATTGACCTTGATAGCCGAGGGATGCTTGCAATATCTCTATTCCCCTTAAGATCGCTATTCCTTCACACTGAACACCTGGAAGCGCTGAAGTGGCTTTAACTCGATCATTGCCCTTGAACACCTGGCCATCCTCAAGCACCCCCATCCAACCAATCCATGTGGATGGGCAATCCTTCCTAACATCTTTCCTCCAAGCACCATCAACGTTAACTTCGCATATCGCTTCCTGTGGTCGTCCAAACATTGCCACTACTTCCTTCTTATCACTACATTTCCATCCACATTCTTTACTCCGCGCCACAACGTATGTACCCCTCCATTCCTCTTCCTTCATAAAGTCGTCTGCCATACGCAGAATCTCCAACGGATTTGGGTCACAATTGCGAAACACAACATTATTCCAATGCCTCCATAACGCCCACATAATAGCACAAATCCATCTAACTCTAGGACTATGCGGACCATCTTCCCTCCAAAACCTTTGCATGAAATTGGTGATCCAATAGTTAATTGAGACATGATCAGAATTACATACCTGCATACTAAGCCATGAGCCCCACCAAATCCTAGCACTTATTGGATAATCTCTAAATAAATGATCCTGATCTTCAAACGCATCCTTACATAGATAACATCGACCACTTACACACTTGAAGCCAATGCCTTCATCAGGATGCGCCAGACAAAAACTTTCCATTTCGGTCTTATATTTGTTGCCCATAATTTGTTCCAAAACTTTCTGCCTACACTCTACCCACTTTGCCAAGATTCTGAAGGAGAGTAGCATAGCATAAGCGTCTTTGGTTGTAAGCTCCCCAGAATTAGTCCTATTACAAACATAAGAATCATCAATATTGCTTTTTGGAATATGAATGGACAGAATACGATGAGCTGCATCCTTAGGAAACAGTCTCCAAATTAATTAGGAATTCCAAGTTTTCCTTTTTGGATTCATCAAATCCCTTACCCACTGAACACCGGTCCCCTCCTCACTAAGCCCCCTTCTGAACGTAATTGGCTTACCCTAAACCCATCTATCCTGAAGAATATGTGTCAGTTGCCCATTACTAATGACTCTGCTGAAACCATTCCTGCATTGATGAATTGCACGATACATGCCCCTAAAACTTCAAGACACATTACCAATATCCTGTCCTTTCAAACCAGCAATGAGTGGAGTAACCTTGTACTTTGCCTCTAAAACTCTGGACACCCGTAAATCTCTCCTCTTATGCAACCGGAAAGCTTGGTTTGCCAACATTGCAATATTAAAAGCTCTGACGTTTCTAATTCCTAGGCCACCATTTCCTTTTGGCAACTCTATTTGCTTTCTGCTTTTCCAAAAAATTGAGGATGACCCAGAAGCATTTCTCCACAAGAACCTTGAGAAGATTGCATTAATGCTATCTGATATTGGTTTTGGAAGCAGAAACACATAAAAAACATGCTGGCACAGCGAAGCTAGAACAACATTGATGAGAAGAATTTTCCCTGCATGAGATAATGCAAGATGTTCCCAGCTTCTCACCTTCTTTTGGATGTCTTCAACAATCGGCTAGAATTTGCTTGAACCGCGACCATCGATTTCAATGTTGTTGCCCAGATATTTGCCCAATTCTTCAGCCGAAGGAGTTCCAATGACACTTCTCATGATTTCCCTACATCTTTGCGGAGTATTAGGACTAAACATAATTAGAGATTTTGAGAAATTGATGACTTCTCCTGAAATTTGACTGAACCGTCGAATGACATCCTTAATAACTGTACAAGCTTGTGGAGTAGCTTTGAAAAACAGTAGTGAATCATCTGCAAAGAATAAATGAGACACAGAAGGGCCATCTCTCGATATTTTGATTCCGTGAAACAAAGCCTCCCTTTCTGCCTTGACAATCATGCGGGAAAAAACCTCCATCAATAAAATAAATAGGTATGGTGAAAGAGGATCACCCTGTCTTAATCCACATTGAGGCTTAAACCTTTCAGTTGCTTCTCCATTAATCAAAATAGAATAATATACGGTAGTTACACACTGCATGATCCACTGCATCACCTTCTCTGGGAAGTTCATATGCTGCAATAACCAATCTAAAAATTCCCAACTCACCTTATCGTAAGCCTTGAACATATCAATCTTCAGTGCTGCAAGATATTCACAACCTCTCTTCCTTCTTCTTAAGAAGGTCACAACTTCATGTGCTAGCAGGCAATTATCCAACATCAACCTCCCAGGAATAAATGCATTTTGAAAAGGAGAAACCAAGGATTGAATAATTGGCTTCAAACGATTAACCAACACTTTGGAAATGATTTTATAAATAACATTGCACAAATTTATAGGTCGAAACTGTCCTGCAATTTCAGGCTGAGCAACCTTAGGGATTAAACATATGAGCGTAGAATTCCATTCCTTTAGAAGATAACCATTTTTAAAAAAATATGACACCGCTTCTACGACATCCTTACCGACCACGTCCCAATTTTTATGATAAAAAATCACTGGCATTCCATCATGTCCTGGAGCCTTCAATCCTCCCATATGAAAAATTGCCTGAGTGATTTCCTCATCACAAATGTCAACATTTAAATTCTAGCGATCTATCTCAGACAATACTGGAATATAACATCTAATTTCCCTTTCAATATCTCGTGTTCCCTTATCCCTCATTTGTCGATGTGTTTGAAAGATACCGCTATAAAACTTGAAAATTAATTCATGAATGTTTTCTTTACCAGATTTCCAGACCCCATTTTCATCCTTTAGCATCAATATTTCATTCCTCCTTTGCTTTGCTTTAGCTTTCCTAAAAAACCATTTACAATTCATATCTTCAAGAGCTATCCACTTGCCTTTTGCTCGCTGATTCCAAAAATCAAGTTGAATTTGAATTTTATGAAGCACTCTGTCCCTAATGATCGATTCCTCACCCTCCTTACAACCACCTTGGACAGCGATTTGCGCAACTTCACACTCCTTAGACCAATCTTCCCAATCCAATGCCTTCTTTGCTTTATATTCACGGCACCATTTGAACATGTGAAATCTTGTCACTGAGAGCTGCTTCAAGATTCTGAACATAGGTGAACCCGCAAATCTCTCATTCCAGCTCCTTTGGATCAACTGCTTAACCTCACCAATCTCTAAACTCCACGCCTCTAGTTTAATATTACTTCTCTTCTTCTGGCACATTGGATTCGTATATACCAGAATAGGGCTGTGATCCGACACCATAATTGGAAGTGTGAAAATAAGTGCATCGGGATGAGTCTGAAGCCATTTCTCCGACCCATAAGCTCTGTCAAGCCGTTCATATATTCTGCCATTACCCTCTCTGTTATTACACCACGTAAATTTCAATCCAAGTGACGGAAGTTCTGTTAATCCTAAGTGAGTAATCCAATTAAGAAATTGCTCACGACCGTGAATAATTGCAGTCCCTCGCATTTTTTTTGATCAATGCTATCCAATTGATTGAAATCTCCACAAATTAAAAAATTTCTATTTTCTTCACCAAGTGCCGATTTTAGATTATCCCAAACCAGTGACCGTAAATGAGGATACGACGACCTATACAAAAGAACTAACTTCCATTCATACTTTCCACCCTTACTTACATCCCATATCTTACATACAAAATAGTTTTGCGACTTGCTACATACATTAATATTCACATTACTACCCCATAAAAACAGCTAAACCTCCTGCAGAGCCAGTAGCATTATATACAGCAAAATTATATAAGCCTAACATATTAGATAACTTAAATATAAGACATTTATTAGTTTTTGTTTCCGACAAGAACAACACAGAAGGATTGAACTTGCGGACCAGCCAACACAAATAATGAATCGTAGGGGAGTCCGCATCATTCAAGCCCCTACAATTCCATGATAATATGATCATATGGTCCCTGGAGGCTGATCAGGCCCAGCCTCATGGCCATGATCATCAGCATCTTCAAGATTTTTGTAGCTATCAATCTCTGTTGCTAATCTTTTCCGTTCCTCCTTAGCCCACTTCTTGAAATCACGTTCAAGCATTGTCATAATTCCTGCCACTATAGATCCTAATTCATCTAATTTTCGACGCTTAATCCCTTTAACAATCTGCCCAAACTCATCACGAGGAAGTGGCGGCCTCCCCCGACGCTTCTTTGGTGTCCCAAAATCCGACTCTCCTTCCGAAGTTATCACTTTACGCTGCCCATCCCCTTCTGCTGCAATGACAACCCCCTTCAACTCCTCACTAGTTCCTAATGTTATATGATCACCATTAGCACCCAACAAGCCCCTGCCATCATTATTCCCCTTTTTAGCAGATCAACAACCTTCTTCCACAACCTTCCCTTTTCCCTTCTCATCTTTCTCAGAAACATTTATCAAATCATCCTTAAATGTCTGTAATATTTCCGGAGGCAAGAAATTCTCCATGTACTCAAACTGATCAGGTAAACCAAGGAAGGGGAGAATTTGCAAATTTTGAAATTGAGATGTTGGAATACCACGATAAGCAGGATGAAAAGAGTTAGACGAACCTGATTGAAGTGATGAATGGGATCCAGGCATTTGAAGTGGTGTTTGAGGTGAGTTCCTACTAGTAATAAGACCCTCTATCCAGTCAGACTTCCATCCAGGCCCTCTTTCAATTGAAGCAGATGTAGGTGGGTCTTCCGACTGGAAAGTACATAAAGGGCACAAGCATTCCCTTTCTTACCTTTTTTTATACATGGACACTTTATTTATCCCAAGTAGAGGTGTCAATTCAGTTCAACAGTTCAGTTATGGTTATAACCAAACAGTTCAGTTGACATCAGTTCAGTTTGTACCAGTTGAAATAATTAACAGTTCAGTTCAGTTCAGTAAACAAACTTTTCAGTTCAGTTTAATTCAGTTTTTTTCCTTTCCATTTTCAGTTCAGTTCAGTTGCAGTTTAAATCAGTTTTATCCAAACAGTTAAACCAACCAACGGTTGAATCCATAGCAGTTGAAATCTGTTGCAGTTATTTTCAGTTTCGTTTCGGTTAATTTCAGTTATTGACGAAAACCACATAACTTCGGCGATAATCGCATCGGTTCGGGTAGAAGTTAATCACATTCTTGTATTTGTTCGGGAAAAATTGAGCTTCATGTCGGGTTTTGGCCAGATGTTTTTCGGATCCGGTTAAAAATTAATGCAACAAATAAGTGTTGTCGGCACTTTCGCAATTGCCTCGAAAAAAAATAGTTGTACTTCATAAAAACGTGTATGAAAGTGACATTGGTAAAAGTGTATTTTATTACTGATATATATGATTTGGAATAAGACAAATTTATATAAGTCGATATTCAAACTTTTAGTTGTATGCAAATCATATCATATTTGGTTTAAAAGGCGTCTCATATCAATATAAATTATTATAAACTTCCTCAAAAGACGAGTTAGACATTTTTAAAAAGTTGATTATATTAATGTCTTACTTTAACTATAAGGGCTTACTATAAGTCTATAACGATACTAGTCATTGAGACTGAAAAACATATAATCGACGTAAAATAAGTTAATATTATATCAGATCAAGGTATCTATGTATGACAGTAAAATAATTGAAAATCACTTTGCTTAAATTAAAGTAAGATTAAGTTGTATCCATTTTGATTATAAAACATAATATTCGAGTGAACCAAATTGATATTGGATTACAACGAATCTCGAACTACAACGATTAAAGAATGTGAAAACCAAATGGATTGAACTTGTCACTAATTAGATTAAACTAGTCACAATATTGCAAAGATGGTTTGTTCTCTTCTTAATATTGGGATTGGACCGTTGTCCAGTTTAAAATTAAGATTATGCTGTCTCTTACAAGTTACAAGACCAATTGATTGAACATAACATTGCTCCATGCCTCCATTACGATATCGAAAATAATATTGAAGTGAAACAAGTTAATATAAGGTTATTAGATATTATATCAATGTGAAACGATAACATAAATGAAGATAAGAACACTCCAATGTAGTTAATCGTTTATAAGTTACAATTATTTTAAATTTCAAATATCTAATTTAACTGAAACAAGTTGATACTAGATTATATAATGCATCAATGTAAGCTTACAATGTAACTGAAAAGGGCAATGATCTATCAAAATGAACCTTGCTTAAGTTTTATGTGTCGCAAATACAAAACATATTACTAAAGCAAAACAAGTTGATAAGTGAAGTTGTTATTAACTTATTCGATTAGACGTTATATATGCGAATACATCTAAACACATAAACAAATTGAAACAATTTGTTATTGCACAAGACTAATGTATACGGAATTACCGATATTGCATTAGATATTTAGATCTATATATTGATCATTGATTAGAGCCAATAAACTTAGACATTTAGTTAGTTAGTGACTTTCTCACTACTCAGTCACTCTCATTGAGTCACTATATAACAACAAAAAAGAGTTAAAAGCTAAGTTGAAATAAACAATTAGAAATTAAGAAATGAAAATATGATCAAGATCGTTGATATTTCGGTTGTTGATCTTAAAAGATAGTAACATATGAGGCAATCTTATTAAACGGTCCACATTAGAAAAACCACGTTACGGTTCTTTATCTTACAAAATAGGGCTCGATGTTATTACACAGTTCACAATAACCGAAACATCATTAGATTAGATTGATCGACTTTCATTAAGTTAAGGTTCACATAAATCAAATGATCATAAGATTGATTGTCTTTGACATTAATCAAACCATCAAAAGATTGATCGTCTTTGACATTAATCAAACCATCAAATAGTAACTTGTTAACAACCATATAGTTTAATACTAGTATAAGATTATTAGATTAACAAACATAACACTCCCTTATCTTTATAAGTTATAAGATTATTTAAGTTAATTGTTTTTTTGTTATTTTTTTCAATTGTTTGGTTTGTTTATTTTTGTTCTTGCGTTTTCATTTTTCAATTTCTCGGTTCTTTTCAGTTTGATGGTTTGTTTGTCATTTTCGTTTACAATTTTATGAAATTTCTGATATATATATGTGAAAAAGAAACGGAGGTAGTATATGTTAACTTAGCACTTAGTCATTTACTAGACCTATTAACTTACTAATTCACAAACTTATTAGTTGTTAATTGTTACTAATCAGCTAATTGTTATTGTGTTACTAATCGGTTAACTGTTATTGTGCTACATCTTATATGTTAGCATTAAATTAAACCCTAATCACCACATGTAACACGTTCACATTTTTCTAATTTATAAATTTAGAATAATAATTTCTTAAAAATCAATAATACTAATTTAATTTTGAAAGTTTATAATTTCTATTAATTTATAATAATACTACTAATTTTTAAAGTTACTAAACTAATAATATTAGAATTAGAAATTTAGAATACTCAAATCAAAATAATATCGAAATACAATACTAGTTTAGTATTTTAGGCCATTGATTTTAGAAATATGAAAATCCAACCATTGATTAAGTTTGCAATCCATGTGATTGGCCATTCTCAGTTCTCATTGGTCAAAATATAATGTCATGGATTATGAATCCAGACCATTGATTTGAAAAGGAACGAAATCCAACCATTGAATCCCCCCTAACCCTAAACCCTCCATCTTTCTTCTCATCATCGTCTTTCCTCATGGCATAGCCTCCCTCTTCATCTTCCTCAATCATCTTTCATCTCTCTCGGCTCTCGCACATCTTCTCTCTCCCATAACCCCTCTCACTCTCTTTCTACACCACCACCACCCATAAAAAAAAGGAAATCGCACGAGCATAGAAGGGATCGAGCATAGAACTTCTCCAACCCAAATCTCTCCTATATCACAGAGACAAAGAGAGGAAGAAGAGAACATATCAGATTGTTATATTCCACCAATTTTTTGCAGGTTAGTGATTTTCGTTCAGTTGATTTTTGTAGATATTAATTATGTAGTTTTTTTTATTTCATTTGAAATTTATGGTGGATTGGGAATTTCTGGGTTTCCTAGTTTGTATGATGCTAATTCTTTTAAATCTTATTCTGGGTTGAGATTTTTTTCAATTTTTTGCAATAGGGTTTGCGTTATAATTAGGAAATGCTTAGTAATTGTATATGATAGGATTTGTTTTGATGTGGGTTATGTTGATTTGTTGCACTGACATATCTAAATTTATTATTATCCCAATTTCTTTTTCAGGGATTTAACAGAAGTTTATAACCAAGCTTTTATTTTGTTTGAATTTTACAAATACTCAAGTTGGTTAGAAGTTTTATTGCTGTAAATAAGGAGTATTATTTGAATTTGGGGATTTTTTTTTTTGGAATTATGAGTTGTCAACCTTTGAATGAACGAGTTCAAGATGGCGCATCACCGGCGAAGGCAGAAGCACCGACGTCTAGCGGCAGCAACGGCAGAGCAGCAACAACGAATAAGAACAGGGGAGAGAGAAATACGGGGTTGGAGACTAAAGAACTGCGGCGGCTGAACGACTGGTGGTCCGAGGAACCACCGCATGTAAGGGGAATCTTCGTCATTGTCGTCATTCATCAATCTCTCCATTTTTCTTGAGGTGAGCTAATCTCTTAGCTCTCGTTAATTATGGAGAATTTACTTTGGTTTTGAGAAATTTGATTTTCTTTATTTTTTTCTAATTTCCAGATCTAAAGAATTATGTAGAAGATTTGAGCTAGAAGTTGAAGAAACATCTTCCTTGCAAATTTTTAAGTGAAGAATGAAGACGCAACTCGTTTCAAGCACTGGATTGTTTTTTTTTTTGGCCAAAATTTCTGTAAATTACTTAATTGTAGATTCATTTCTTTAATTTTCTGGATGTAAAGTTAAACAGTAAATTCGAATTTGCTGTAACTTTTACTTCATTATTGCAAATTTTTAAGTGAAGAATGAAGAATTTGTTGTTGCAATTTAGTTTATCTTTGCTTTTGAAGGAATTGTGAATGGAGTTATTGGAATTTATGAATTTTTTGTTTATCTTGTGGATGTTTTAATTATTTTCCTTGAATAGGAGGATTTTATTTGTAAAATTGCATTCGCTTAAACAACGTGTTTATTTTAATAGAAGTACCATCATAGAAGTACCATCATATGTTTTTAATGGAGTTATAGTAATTTTAGTGTGAATGTTCTTTAAAGCTCATAGCATTCAAACTACCTAAAAACATCTTCAACATGAAGTTTATTAATAGAAGGTTTTTGATATGTAATTTGTGAAGGGTATGTTGAGAAATAAAAGATGACTAATTTAGGTAGTAGATGTAAATCATCTTAATGTAAAATGATAAATGTGTAAAATCTCTTGTTTTTAAAAAGATCTTGTCATGGGAAGTTATTAGGATCAATATTTCAAATATGTTGTGGCTCAAATTTTCAATGAAATAAAAAAAGGTTTAATAGATATGAACATATCATTTTATAATGAGATATAGCGATAATGTCATAACTTTATATTAATAATATAATATCATCATAAATTTATGTGAGTATTAATATTATCATCATAAATTCCGTGAATTGGAATACTATTATGAATTTAGGTAATATGTAAATTCAGTTCGTTACAATTAAAAATTCGCTTATAACAATTTCAACTTAAATCGGTTTTAGTTCAGTTTCGGTTTCAGTTCAGTTTCAGTTTCAGTTCAGTTCGGTTTCAGTTTCAGTTTGAATCAGTTCAGTTAATTCAGTTACATATTCAGTTCAGTTCAGTTCAGTTGATCGATCAACTTTTCAGTTTTCCACGGTTATTTTCGATTCTGATTTGTTTTGGTTCGATTGCGATTCGGTTTTGGTTATTTATTTACGGTTTATTTCGGTTTCAGTTTATCATTTTTCAGTTGATTTCAGTTATAGTTAATCCCAGTTCAGTTTAATTCAGTTCAAATTTCAGTTATTTCAGTTCAACCAGCAGTTTATTAACCAAACTGACAGCTCTAATCCCAAGTCCATGTATATCCTTTTCTCTACTTACACATTGACCAGCCATCAGCCTAGACACTTGTTCCTTGCCATGCCTTCTCTTTTACTGCACTCTCCTCAAGCAAAATTTTTATTTCCCATTTGAGTATTACAAAATCTCTTTGTCAACTGATAATCCTAAAGTTGATTGTTCACCAAAAAAAAAAAAGTTGATTATTATTCCCACATACATGACTTTCTCTATCATTTTCCTGATAATACCCGTCACCATCATTGTCACTTGAATCTCTGCTGCTGGATACCAAGTCCAACGACCTTCTATCACGTTCCAGACAATCAGCCCATTTTGAGTTCCAACTCCAATGCCTTCTACTGCACTCTCCTTCCTTAAAAACTGGACTTATTGACCCGTCAAAATGTCTTCTTTTCGCTTGATTTGACCCATTTTCGGACCCGAAGCTTCCATTCTTTGGACTAGCACCTCTTGAATCACTACAATCATGCATTTCCTCATCCTCACCATACATCCTCAACAAATTATTTTTGTCCTCAACCTGTTTACAGTGGAAGAAAAATAGTTTATTTTCTTTCAAAACTGAAATTCTTCCCTTTGAAACCCATGAATCTACCCAATTTTGAATATCTGGTATCTCAAACACTCTTTCATCCAAGAACTTACCCACTACAGTTAAAGAAAGATTAAACGTGAAATTCGCCAATTCCTCTACATGAGGTCTTATGAACGGACCTTGCTTTCTATGAAATATCACGAAATTCGATGTAGAATGCGAATTTGAACTAACCATAATTATACAGAACGAAACGAACGAAACAAGATATCTAAGATGAGCACACTGATATTGTAATAGACAAAACAAAATTACTAAAAACAGAGATGATTTTGAGGGACTTGACTTAGAATGAACTGATTTACAGAATGATCTTAGAGAGAAGAGAATAAACTTAAGAGGATTTATTGAGACAAAATTTTTTGTAACTATGACAGAAACTTGGATCTTTGAGTTTAACAGGTGTTTTACAGAATATGTTTTTTTAGAGAGAGAACCTCTTGATTTACTGAATTTGTATTTTTTTTTTTTTGACAATAAGTTCATTAACATTGATAATAATGAACATAAATTACAATGTATGAGATAGCCTAGCTTCTACAGCTAATTCATGGGCCCTTTGAACCAGGCCCCTGTCTACCTTTACAATCTGTATTAGGCTGAATTTTCTACTAATATTATTTACATCTTTTATTATATTATCTATTTCTATTGGTCCTTTATTTAAATTTATACAGTTTACTAGTTCTACTGAGTCTGTAAATATTTTACATCTGTCAACTTTCTTGAAGAGTGCTTCTTGTAAAGCTTCTATTGTAGCGGTTGCTTCCGTTTGCAGTGCTGAGGTAGCCATTATCTTCTTATTGTCTTTGAATATGAGTGTGTTATTTCTATAACAAACCCATCCAATGCATGCTTTATGGATTCCATCTTTTCCTTTTTTCCACGATCCATCCACTTGAATTATGCAGCCGTCCCACGTATCCACTTCATTAAGTTCTGATATATGTGTTGCAAATTTGCTGTGTGCATTATCTTTCTTTTTGAAGATTTTTCCTGCTTGATTAAAGCGCTGAGTATTATATCTTACTCCCATATGTGCTATTTGTAGAATCTTTAGTGGGCAAACATTGTCATTTCGAAATGTAATTGAATTTCGATGTAACCAGATACCCCATAGAGTTGCTATAAAAACAATACTGGGTTGGTATTCTTCATTACCTTGTTTCCAAAAATAGCTTAGATAATTTTTTATCCAATCGCTGATGTGGATTTTTTCCTGTGAATCCACCTTCAATCCCAGAGCGGAACCCATCCAGACTCGTTTGATAATATGACAATCCCTAAAAAGATGACCTTCAGTTTCCTCTTGGATACCACAAAGAGAACATTCTGGTTGAACTTGAATGTTCCGTGTTTAGAGGTTGTTCTTTGTGGCTAAAGCTTTATTTAGAAGACGCCACGTAAATAGTTTCCATTTTGGAAAGATTTTCATGGCCCAAAATTTTCGCCAGAATTTACACTCCTCTGGTTTGATATTTAGATTTTGTTTTTCCTTAATCAGATGGGTATAAATATCCTTGGTTTGTATGTCTCCCGATTTATTATGTGCCCAGATGAAACCATCCTGTTTGTTTTCTTTTGGTATGTAAGTTGAGAGGACTCTATATGCTGATTCAATTTGAAAGTTGTCCCAAACTAGGCGTGTGTTCCATGCATTTCCTTCACTATTCATTAAATCATGAACTGTGTTGATACCTTGATCTTCCAGAGATGAATTTGGGCGTACTTGCAAATTGTCTCCTTTTATCCATTTCTCTTGTAAAACATGTATATCCTTACCATTGCCTAGTCTTCTCATTAATCCGCTTCCTACTGCCGTAACCGATTTGACTAGGCTGCTAAATCCCCATGATGCTACCCTAACTCGTTTGCCTGATAATCCTATATCCATGGGCAATCCCTTATATTTAGTTTGTAGGAGTCGGACTAGTAATGAATTGGGGTTGTTAGTTAATCGGGCTGCTTGTTTAAAAAGTATGGCCTTGTTAAACAAAAGAATATCGCGGATACCTAAGCCTCCAAGAGACTTTGGACGTTCTATGATTTCTTGTCTCCTCCAGAAGATTGGCTTTGATTCAGTCGAATTCTTCCATAGGAAACGTGCAAATAATGAGTTTATTTTATTAGCAATTTGTGTTGGGAGGAGGAACACAGATAGAATATGCTGGCATAATGAAGCGAGGATGCTGTTGATGTAAATTAGACGGCCTGCATGACACAAGGCCAAATTTTTCCAACTACTTATTTTCTTCTGTATTTTTTCCAGTAGTGGTTCAAATTTTTTTAGGCTCCTACCGTCGATTTCAATATTGCATCCTAGGTATCTACCTAAGGAGTCGGAGGAGGACGTACCTATTATGCTGCGCATGAAGCGGATGAATTTGTGAGGGACATTTGGGCTGAAAACTATATGGGACTTGCTGTAGTTAATTACCTCCCCTGAAATTATACTGAATTGTTGGATTAGTTTCTTGACTGCAGCACAACTTTGTGGTGTTGCCTTACAGAAAATAAGAGAGTCACCTGCAAAAAACAGATGAGTGATGGGCGGGCCTCTCCTTGAGACTGGAATACCCGGAAGCAAACCCTTACATTCCGCGTTTCGGAGTATGATGGAGAATATTTCCATAACTAGTATGAATAGATATGGAGATAATGGGTCTCCCTGTCTCAAGCCGCATGATGGTTTGAACCTTTCCGATGGTTGTCCATTGATGATAATGGAGTAGGAAACTGTAACGCATTGCATAATTAAATGGATAAACTTATCTGGAAATCCCATCGATTGTAGGATCCAATGCAGGATTTCCCAGTGTACCTTATCATAGGCCTTGAACATGTCAAGTTTGAGTGCAGCTAGGTATTGGTGGCCGCGCTTATGTTTCCTGATCTTCATCATTACTTCATGTGCAATCAGACAATTATCGGAGAGAAGCCGACTTGGAACAAATGCATTCTGTGTGTCTGAGACTAATGATGGTAGTATAGGTTAGATCCTATTCACCAGCAATTTGGAGATGATCTTGTATAGTATATTGCAAAGACTAATGGGACGGAACTGTCCAGCCTCCTCTGGCCTCTCTGTTTTTGGGATCAAACATATATGAATGTAGTTCCATTCCTTGAGTATATAGCCTTTAGTTCCATTCCTTGAGTGTAGCTGCATTCTATCAAATGATGTGGGACACAGTTGGAGATGACCTGTTCAAGACTGAATTTGTATTATTAAAAAGTTTACACACCTACTACACCACTAACAAGCTACAGTAATTCAGTAAGGAAAAGGTCAGTCCTTCAATTTTTCTTTAAAATCATTTCGTTTTATTATGTTAATCGATGTTTGTTTTTTGTTCCTTTTTTGCATAATTTCGTAATTGGTAAACTAAATAATTACCCCAAATACTGAATTAGTATTATATTTTTGTAATTGATAACAAGTTTACTCTAGATACGAATTCCGATACTGAATTCAGTTTAGATTTACAATTTGAATTGTATGATTTTAATGTTATATATTTGTCTTGTTATTAGATTGTAAAAAAATATTGATAAATCTATGATCTAATTAAAGTTGTAAAATAAATTTCAGAATGACGAGAACAAACAAAAGGATATTGTAAGTTTCTTTCCAAAGAGAATTAACATATATATATATTGGAGATTCCTCTACGACAAATCCTCATCGATCTCAAATAAATTTTTGTGCACCAATCAACCCCCAACTCAAGAAACTGATAATAATCCACAAAATCAAAGAGATGAAACAAAAGTTAGAGTTAATTCATATATCGAGATTCGATCCCCAAATGAACAAAAAAGATTGAATTCTCGTATACTACTGGCCCCCCAATACTAAAATCCTGGATCCGCCCTTGTTTGTAGGGGTGGTCTCCGGCGAAGGTAAGAAATAATTCACGGAAGTTTTGAGTAAAGTGGTTAGGGATGAGTGAGTGGTGGTTTGAGGGAACAAACATGATAGCCATTGTTGAGCTCCAATTTTGCTGAATTTGTCTTGATGAAATTGGAAAAAAATATGGATTTTGGGAGAGGAATTTGGGAGATTTGGTTTTGATATGATGATGTGGAATTTGGGTTGGGAGCTAATTTTTGGTGCACAAAGAAATTGAATCTAATTTAACACTGCATTGTTTTGTGAGAGAGAAAGGTGAAGGAGTTGGGAAAATTTCAAGTCACTGTTTCCATTTTATTTATTTATCTACTTATTTATTTATTATTATTTCTCTGCTTACTTTTATTAATGTTTTATTTAATCTAACATTTACTTGTTATTATTTGCAACTCTTGTAATTCTTACATCATATATTTATTTAAAGAAACTAAATATCTTTTATCATTATTTGAAGGCAAAATTTCAAAAAACTACCTTTTATAACCAACCTTTTAAAAAAAGCTACATTTAAAAAATTTTCTTTCAAAAAACTACCTTATATAACAAATTTCTTTCAATATACTACCATTTTACGTTTATATTTAATATTAATCGATAAATGACAATTGTCGTAGGCGTTGCTGCCGGTGGGGTAGCGAGAAAAGAGGAAAGAAACGAGAGAGGAAGAAAGAAAAACAATTTATGATGACTCAATTATTAGTGATTAAACCCCATTAATGGTAAAATGGTAGCATATTGAAAGAAATTTGTATATAAGGTAGTTTTTTGAAAGAAAATTTTTAAAAGGTAGTTTTTTGAAAAAAGTTGATCGTAAAAGGTAGTTTTATGAAATTTTTTCCTTACTTGAATGTAAAGCAACAAATTTTAGTCATACCTTATAATTAAAGGAAAAATTATTTAACCACTAATTATCATTATTTATTTTAGGCAAGTTTAAATTTTCGGGATATTACACAATTGCATATCGTGAGCCAAACACACAAGCCACCACAAACACTCAAGCTTTACCAAACACACAACGTATACTAAAACGCAATGTGGACCTGATCACACACCTCAAAACACTCCTCTGCAGCAAACCTATGTTAGGAAATCTATCAGAGATCATAAACCTCCAACATGGCATAAAGATTATAAGGTTAACACTGCTATGTGTACCTATGTAGAGGCTGTAATGGTTTTACTAACACCATGGATTCTCGTTAGTACTTCTATATGATGGCTTCAATAGAAAGATAACAAGATCCCGCTTACTTTGAGGAAGTTGTCAAGCACATTCATTAGCAAGAAGCAATAAATCAAGAACTTGATGCAATTGAAAGTAACAGTACTTAGGAGTTTACTGAATTACCCGCAGGTAAATAAGCAATTGGGTGTAAATGGTTATATACAACCAAGTACAATCCCAAAACTGAGAGAACTAAGAGGTACAAGCTAAGTCAAGACTTGCAGTGTGAGGCAACAAACAAAAGTATGGTGTTGATTACAAGGAGACTTTTGCTCCTGTGGGAAAGAGGATCACTATTAGGTCTATCTTAGTTGTGGGTGCAGTTCAAGGCTGACATGTCAATCAAATGGATGCCATGAACGCCTTCTTACATGGTGCGCTTCAAGAAACAGTGTTTATGAAGCCACCTTCAGGTTATCTTGGACAAGGATCCAGGTTTGGAAAGAAGTTTGAAGGAAGTTGCATTGCTAATTCTCCCTATAAAGTGTGCAGACTTGTTAATGTAGGATTATATAAGTACCCTAAGCGGAATTTCATGAATCAAATTCATAAGCACTTAAAACAGGATCTCATGCATATACATTCAAGGATCACATAATAGTTGGGAATTTACCTTTGAAGCGTGAATTCCACAAAGCTTGAATAACCCGGATTAAGAACCTCAATTGTGATTCCTCTACTTGGTCCACCAACCCGGATCAACACTCCACCAATGCTAGTTGGAAGGAAGAAATTCTTCTTCTACTTTAATGGAGTTTTTGTGACTTTTGAAAAGAATATGAGAGAGAAGAATAATGAAAGATATCTAGTATATTTCCTTATTGCCTAACCAAATATATAGATATATTTAGATTAGGAGGAGAATGACTTCTCCTCTCCCTTCCTCTTGGCCGGCCACCCTAGGGCCCCTTACGGGCTCTAGGTTTCTTTTTGTTGATCCAAGTATTTTTTGTGACCGAATAGGATCCATTATATTGGGCTTTGGGTTTATTATTTCCTAACCCAAAGTTCTATAGCATTCTCTAGCAAGACGTATAGACGACCCAATAGAACGAATTTATTATCTCTATAATACGATCCATAATATAATTAGTAATTGCATTTAAGTCGAGGACATAAATCCTTCAATCTCCCACTTTTCCGAGACGAGTGTGCAATGTTTAATTTCCTCAAGTCTCTTAATGTCTTAATTTGATAGTATGATCATATTTACGTATCATCCATACTAGTTTTCAAATTAATCCTTGAAATCCGAGTTCGAATTGACAAACAAATGATCATCGAATGATCCATTTGAGCACGGCCATGCATTTTTCAATTTTCGCTCTTCAAGGGGCCAAGACACCTATCATATCTTATATAGGAGGACCTTTTCAATCTTATGGTAATCAATACTCCCACTCAATTTTTAGCACAACCTGAATGCTGCCTTTATAGTCCCCTTTTACGGCATGACGTTTGACAGTATCAAAGTTATACCAATCATTGGGCTAAGTAATGTTCCACTCATGTCTAAGGAATCTACTAATATAATTTTGAAGTTATAAAACTTCTAAGCAGGTCTAGTTCGACTATGTATCAACTATACATATCCATATGATTGATTAAACATCTCTATGTTTCTATAGCCCATGAAACGGTGCTATCAATCAATCTTATATGCTAATCCCTTTAACAAGTCATTCATGTCCAGTTTAATGACTTAGATTAGGAACTTTTAATATTCTATGAATTCTGTTCACTTATGGTGTTTCATTTATCAAATCACATATTTGACAAAACCATAGAATTCAAGATATATTTTGGACATTTTATTTAATACTAAACCAATAATTAAATAATGTAAAATTTATTCTCATAAACATAAATAGCAAAACCATGTCTTTACATTGTAACAAGTTTCTCTAAACCTAATACAATCTAAAGCCACTCTAACATTTGCTTCAAGCCTATAGCCCTAGCGTGACACTCATGCTTGGGTTGAGGTAGTGGTTTAGTGAGCGGATCAGCCACATTCTCATCCGTGTGAACTTTGCAGATCCTGACATCCTTCCTGTCAACAATCTCCCTAATGAGGTGATACTTCCTCATTACATGTTTGGATTTGTTATGTGATCTCGGTTCTTTTGCTTGCGCAATAGCACCATTCTTATCACAGAACAACTCAATCCCTTCCAGAGCACTAGGTATGATATCCAGCTCTGTCAAGAATTTCTTGATCCAAACTGCTTCTTTAGCTGCTTCAACCGCTGCTAAATGTTCTGATTCCGTCGTAGAACCTGCAACAACCAACTCACTTTGTCCCCCATAAACTAAGAACATGCCTTTAGTTCTTCTCAAGTACTTGAGGATGCTCTTAGCTGCAGTTCAGTGTGCTTCTCCTGGATTTGCTTGGAACCTGCTACACATGCTCAAGGCATATGCAACATCTGGTCGAGTACTTATCATGGCATACATGATAGATCCTATAGCCGAAGCATAAGGAATGCTACTCATTCGCTTTAACTCATCAGGTTCAGTCGGGCACTGACTCTTGCTAAGCGATATGCCATGTGACATGGGAACGAAACCTCTCTTCGAGTTTTCCATGTTGAACCTTGTAAGAACCTTATCAATATAAGTTTCTTGACTTAGTCCAATCATCCTTCGAGACCTATCTCTATGGATTTTGATTCCCAGTATGTACTCAGCTTCTCCCAGGTCCTTCATAGAGAAACAACTTTTTAACCATTCCTTGACTGACTCAAGCATTGGTATGTCATTCCCCATGAGTAGTATGTCATCTACATACAATACCAAGAAGACTAAGCTGCTCCCACTAAACTTCTTGTAGACACAAGATTCTTCTTCGCTTTTGATGAAATCAAATTTCTTGATTGCTTCATCAAATCGAAGATTCCAGCTCCGAGATGCCTGCTTCAATCCATAAATGGATCTCTGAAGCTTGCAAACCCTTTTAGGATTTTGTCATGTACACATCCTCATTCAAGAACCCATTCAAGAATGCAGTTTTGACATCCATCTGCCAAATTTCATAATCATAATATGCAGCAATCGCTAAAAGTATCCGAATTGATTTGAGCATTGCTACTGGAGAAAAGGTCTCATCATAGTCTATACCATGAATTTGTCTGAATCCTTTTGCAACCAGTCTTGCTTTATATACATAGACATTCCCATCTTTGTCTGTTTTCAACTTGAACACCCACTTGCATCCAATAGGGTTAACCCCATTAGGCAAGTCGACCAGGGTCCAAACTTTATTCTCAGACATGGAGTCTAACTCGGATTTCATGGCTTCAAGCCATTTCTCAGAGTCTGGGCTCGTCAAAGCTTGTTTGTAGGTAGTAGGCTCTGAATTCTCCAAAATCATAATTTCAGAGTTTTCAGTTAACAGGAAATCAACCAACCTCTTGTTTGGAATCCTTTCTCTACTAGATCTACGCGGGGCCTGAGCATCAAGAGAAGTGTTCTCTTCAACTCCTTGAAGATTTTCACTTGATTCAATTGGGACGGTAGGAGGCTCATGCGTTTAATACATCATCTCCTGAACTAGACTTTCGTCTTGTCGGGCCGTCTCTGACATGGTGTGAACCATGTCTATTTGTTGCTCATCTCGAATTTCTTCGAGAATTATTTTACTCCCACTTGTCTTTCTAGAAACAAATTCCTTTTCAAGAAAGACACCATCACGAGCAACAAACACTTTGTTCTCTTAACGGTTATAGAAGTAATAACCCCTTGTCTCTTTTGGGTATCCCACAAAGAGACATTTGTCTGACTTGGGTGCAAGCTTGTCTGATAGTAGAGCTGTTCACGGACGGGACGGCCCGCTAAGCCCGTCCAACCCGGCCCGCTAAAGTTGCGGGCTTGGACAACAAACTTTGAAAAAAATTTCTTAATGGGCGGGCCAAGCCCGGCCCGCTAATTTTAATGGGCGGATATGGGCAACCTCAAATATACCGCGGGCAAGCCCGCCCGGCCCGTTTATCATAATGTCTATTTTCTAAGAAATATAATTTTTTATCTAACTAATTTAGTGTTGATTTATCTTTTGGAATATATGGTTTATTTGCACTAATATAACTTTGGTAACACATAATTGTCTTTATTCTTACCTTTAGTAAGTTAATTTCTTAATAATTTGTCGTCCTCCAATATTTTTGTTACGAATATTTTTAACTTTCTCTATTATGTTGTGATTATCAACTTTTTTTCTATTTTAACAAAAATTATGTTTTAATCTATAAATATTAAAGGAAATTAACTAGAGTACTTGGAAAAAAATAAAAGTATTAATAGGCCCGTTAGGCCCGCGGGCAAGCCCGCCCGTTTATTAGGGCGGGTCATGGATAAGTAGTTAAGCCCGCATAAAAGGGCTTGGACTAGACATATTAGGCCCGTTGGACAAATTTTTTTGATTAGGCCCGGCCCGCAACCCGCCAAGCCCGCAAATGATCACCTCTATCTGATAGTAACCGCTTTACATAGACCTCACATCCCCAGATTTTAAGAAAAGACAAGTTTGGAGTTTTTCCATTCCATAACTCATATGGAGTCTTTTCTACAGCCTTTGACGGGCTCCTATTTAGTGTGTGTGCAGCAGTTTCGAGAGCGTATCCCCAAAAAGAAATCAGAAGATCAGCAAGACTCATCATTGATCGAACCATATCTAGCAAGGTTCGGTTCCTCCTTTCAGATACACCATTCAACTGTGGTGTTCCTCGTGGAGTTAATTGTGAAAGAATTCCACAACCCTTTAGATGATCATCAAATTCTTGGCTCAAATATTCACCACCAAGATCGGATCGTAGTGCTTTTATTGTCTTACCAAGTTGATTCTGTACTTCATTTTGGAACTCTTTGAATCTATCAAAAGATTCCGACTTATGTTTCATTAAGTATATATATCCATATCTACTCAAATCATCAGTGAAGGTAATGAAGTAGTTAAACCCTCCCCTTGCCTTTGTGCTCATAAAACCACACACATCTGTATGTATGAGTCCTAAAAGATCGCTGGACCTTTCACCTTTGCCAGTAAATGGTGATTTTGTCATCTTCCCCATTAAGCATGATTCACATACATCAAATGATTCAAAATCAAATGATGGAATTATACCATCCTTTTGTAACTTGTGAATACGCTTTTGGTTTATATGACCCATTCGACAATGCCAAATGTAGGTTAGGTTGGAATCATTTGATTTTTGTTTCTTGCTATCTATGTTATAGATTTGTAACGACCTATCAAGCACATATAAACCATTTATCAATTTAGCATTGGCATAGAACATATTATTGTAAGAAATGGAACAACACTTGTTCTTTATTTCAAAACAAAACCCTTCAGAATCCAAAACTGAAACAGAAATTATGTTCTTAGTTATTGAAGGAACGAAATAACAATTATTTAGTTCTAAAATAAGCCCAGATGGCAAGTGTAGACTATAGCTTCCTATGGCAAGTGCAGCAACTCGTGCTCCATTTCCAACACGTAGCTCTACCTCGCCTTTTGCCAGCTTCCTACTTCTTTTTAGTCCCTGCACATCATTAACTATGTGAGAACCACAGCCGGTATCAAATACCCATAAAGAAGTAGAAGTCAAATTGATTTCTATAACATATATACCTGAAGTGGAAGCCCCAGACTTCTTTTCCTCCAAGTATACCGGGCAGTTCTTCTTCCAGTGTCCTATCTTGTGACAGTGGAAGCACTTGCTTTCTGCAGCGACCTTTGGCTTGGCGGTTGGCTTAGGTTTTTCAGCAACAGTGGCAACTTGCTTGCCTTTGTCCTTCTTTCCTGCCCATTTCTTCTTGAAACCCTTTCCCTTTTGAACCATCAAAACCTCTTTCTTTGGTTCAACCTTAGGGATGTTCCTTTCAGCGTTGACCAACAATCCATGCAACTCTTGCAAAGTCTTTTCAGACTCATTCATATTGTAGGTCATTCTGAACTGATTGAAACTGTCAGGTAATGAGTGGAGAATAATGTCATTAGCCAACTCAACCCTATAAGGGAATCCAAGTCGTTCCATGTTTACGAAAAGACCCATCATCGCGAAAACATGGGGGCCAACAGCTTGACCCGGCTTCATGTGACATTCAAGAATCTCCCTATTAGTCTCATACCGCTCAACTCGGGCTTGTGTTTGAAACATAGCCCGCAGCTCTTGCATGATGTATAAGCATCCTTGGTTTCGAACCTCCTTTGGAGGTCCGGCTCCATGGCTGCTATCATCAAGCAAGTGATCGGTACAGACCTATCATTGGCCTGTTTAGCACGACGTTTGTCTGCTTCAGTCGACTCATCAGTAATCACAGGAAATGGGGTTTCTAAGACATCCTCTCGACCCTCAGACCTCAAAACAAGTCTTAAGGTCCTTTACCAATTAAGGAAATTTTCACCATCCAGTCTGTCCTTTTCCAGAAAAGGACGAATGTTGAAACCGGAGTTGTTGTTGTTATTAGACATAGTATCTACAGACAGAAAAATAAAGCAAAGTTCAATTTTGTGTTTATAAAGTAACCTAAAACATGCAAAGGTTTCTAGGTTGATCACCTATTCAATTTTAATGTCATATTTGAATAAGTGTTTTACAAGATCCTATCAACATGCAACACTAAGCAGACGAAGGCCTTATCTTTAACGTTACATTATCAAGGTAAGTAAACTCTTTTACTAATTATAACAAATTATAACTCTTGTTTAGATGGATAAACATCGCATGCTTAACTATCTCTTGCGTCAAAATTCAAAACGCTTTTGATAATTTTGTTAAGGACAACCCAACTAAGTTGTAAAATTCGCAATTTTACCTTATATTCCCAAAGTTAATGATAACACCCTGCGGAGGCATGACCTATTACTATTAATTAAGGGTTTGATAAGTACTTTATGTTTGGAAAAGCAACCTTAATATTTACGGGACCTAAGTTTATTATGTTGTTATGAATTAGTGAACTCTAGCGCATCATCAACCAACATACAATAAACTTATAAGCATTTTAAAGAATAATAAAATGCGAAAATAAAATGATCTAGTATGGCCCCTAATCCTAAGAACTAATCATCAATGGCTCATTCTTGGACTCTTCATGGATCTCCATCCACCTTATCCATAGGCCTTCTCTTGATGGACTTCGTCTTTGGATTACATAAGTATCAAAATAATTTAAATAATAACTAAATTAAATAAATTACAAAAATACTTAACGATACGCAGATCGTATTTAAAATTACAAGAATACATCACGATACGCAGATTGTATTTTCTAACTTAATTTGGGCTATACTAGTCATACATAGCAATTATATCAAAATATATATAAGCCACATCATAATATCACATATTATGCTTGCCATCAATCAAAATATCAAATATTCTTAATTATAGCAAGTTGATAAAACATTTAAGTAATTCCTAACCACCTAAAGATTCTATCCTATTATACTTTCCTACTAATTTTAATTCGATTAAAGAATCAAATTATGAATTTTAATTTATGACCCAGTCAAAACTAACATAATTGAAGTTTACTTAACTTTCTCAAAATCTGTTTTTAAAATTTCCAAAATAAAAAAAAAAAACTGCATATTGCCCCAAAATCTCGGCAGATTACATTCACGTTTTCTAAAAAATTTTTTTTTTTTATTAAAACTCTTGGAACAACCGAACAAAACAGCAGCACAAGGCTGCGAAAACCACGCCAGCCCAGAGACTTCCGACCACCTTTTCAGGCGACCTCACCGGCAACTCGCCGGAATTTCGCGAGCCGACGTCGGACGCCGGAGTTAATCCTGCGGCGGCGAGCAGCGCACTGCTCCGCACGTCAAACGTGCGTCGTGCGTGGCTGCTGCCACCACCCTTTCGCTGACTCGACTGCTCACCGGCAGTCTTGATTCACCCTCCCCGGCTTTTCGCCGGCAGACCACCGGAGCAGCCACTGCCGTGGCTGCTCCTCTTCCTCCTCCTTCAATTTTTCTTTTCTTTTCTTATTATTTTATTTGAAGGAAATTAAAATTACAACCTTTTGTAAAATTAATTTAGTGATCTTGATTAAATTAAACATAAACTCTTTTATGCCTAATTCAGAAAATTAAAATCTCTATTTTAATAAATTTTCAGGTTATTCATATAAATTAATCACTAATTCATATAAAACACTTTTCATATGAATTTATTTTCATACATAAACAACTTTTAACATGAAAATTAGATTAATAACATGAATTTACTATTCGAAATTTAGAGATCTAAAATCAGATTTTTAAATTTCAAAAAATTAGGGTCTATAGGGTGAATTTTTCGGCCATTAATATTTGAGAAAGCAAGTTATGAAATCTCCATTTAATCAATTTCAATTAATTATTCAATCCATAATTCAATTCCTCCCCTTAATCAATTAAAATTAGTCAAGAACACATAATTATTATGACCAAAAATTATATGCAAGAGGCTAAAACTGATACCACTGTAGGATTATATAAGTACTCTAAGCGGAATTTCATGAATTAAATTCATAAGCACTTAAAACAGGATCTCATGCATATACATTCAAGGATCACATAATAGTTGGGAATTTACCTTTGAAGCGTGAATTCCACAAAGCTTGAATAACCCGGATTAAGAACCTCAATTGTGATTCCTCTACTTGGTCCACCAACCAAGATCAACACTCCACCAATGCTAGTTGGAAGGAAGAAATTCTTCTTCTACTTTAATGGAGTTTTTGTGACTTTTGGAAAGAATATGAGAGAGAAGAATAATGAAAGATATCTAGTATATTTCCTTATTGCCTAACCAAATATATAGATATATTTAGGTTAGGAGGAGAATCACTTCTCCTCTCCCTTCCTCTTGGCCGGCCACCCTAGGGCCCCTTACGGGCTCTAGGTTTCTTTTTGTTGATCCAAGTATTTTGTGTGACCTAATAGGATCCATTATATTGGGCTTTGGGTTTATTATTTCCTAACCCAAAGTTCTATAGCATTCTATAGCAAGACGTATAGACGACCCAATAGAACGAATTTATTATCTCTATACTACGATCCATAATATAATTAGTAATTGCATTTAAGTCGAGGACATAAATCCTTCAGTTAACTCTTTTTATGGACTCATGCAAGCACCTAGGAAGTGGTATGCCAAGCTGAGTGATGCTCTTATTGCTAATGGCTGCAATCATCCCAAAGTTGATTATTCTCTATTAACCAACTGTGATACAGTGATAGAATAGGTTTCCTAGCTATCCCAGTATATGTTGATGACCTTATAATTACAGGAAGCAACTTAGAAGTAATTATGAAAGCAAAAGAGTACTTGAAGAGTTAGTTCCACATGAAATACATGGGTGAGTTGGAATACTTTCCAGGAATAGAAGTTAACCAAAGCAGCAACGGTATTTTATTATCTCAAACAAAGTACATTAAGGATATCTTAAGAGAGCATGGTCAAGCTACTTGCAAGCCTCTTAACGCTGTCTATGGACCCTCATGCTAAGCTCACTCACTCTTATGGCACCACTATGGAACATGTAGAAGTATATCAAAGGCTCATCGGCAAACTTTTTTATTTGACCATCACCAGGACTGGTATCTCCTTCATTGCGCATATCGAGCCAATACATGAATTGTAATCCCCCACAATTTTACGAATTTTGTAAATATATTTAAAGTATACTTAAAAGTATTTTTAGTATTTAAATAATTAAATTCTTGAGTATTGACTATTTTAGAGTCAACGATTAGTTATTGTTTTTAAATAGTCTAAGTATTTAAATTATGTTTAAGTTGGACCTTGAGAGTCAACAATGAATTTAAATAAGTTGAGTAGCAGTACAAATGAATTTAATATTGGGTTAGAGGAGCCCAAACTTTTATAGCCTTTTCATATGATCATCTTTCATTAAACTAACCAAGCAAGCCCATTAATCTATTAGACTCTAATGGGAACATATAAATACCCCCCTTACCTCACAAATTTTGCCACATTAAACAAAGCCCTAATTTTCTCTCATCTCTTCCCCTCACACGGCTCACTCTTTCTTTCTCTTCCCTCCACCCGTTTTTCTCGGTCTCTCTCTTTCTTTTCTTCTCGGCTCTGCCTGCCACCGCCGGCAACGCCGCCAGCCAGTAGCCGGCATTCCTCCCCTCTCGACCTCGTGTCGCTCTCTCTCCTCTTTACTTTATTTTCTCTCTTTTTCCTCTATATTATTTTAATAATTAGTTTTGATGTTTTAAAATTTTATTTTAGTGGTTTAATAATTCAAGTTTGTATCTTTAGCTATTTTAATATTAATTTCATATTATATAATTAGTTTATGGAGTAAATAAATTTCAGATTTAATATATATGTTTAAATTGGGTTTTTGAGCATGAAAGCATGGATTTTTAGTGTTTTTAAGAGTGAAAACTATAGTACTATATTATAGTTTATGAAAACTGAGTAGTTTAATCTTTAGAACTATTTTAAAGTGAGTTTAAAAGAGTTTTAAAGAAGTTATACCTTGCTGGAATTTTTATTAGTGTGCTTATATTGGATTTTAAATATTAAAAGTAATGATTTTTAGGGGTTTTAAATAACTATTTTGGTAGTACTAAGGTTGAAGTTTTGGTGTTTAAAAGAGTTTTAAAATACTTTTTAAGAGGGTTTAAAGTACTTTAATGTTGCTGTAATTTTATAAGAGTATTAATACTTGGATGTTTTGATAATTGGTAGGCGGAGACTTTACTTTGAGTGACTTCGAAAGAGTTTAAAGTGCTCTCTCATATTGTTTACACAAGATACGTACATGCCTATGTGTTTTTAGGCTAGTATCATATCCTAAGGTTAGGATTGATATAGTATCATGTGTAGGGAACTTTTTATAGTTCATATGTGGCTTATGTTTAAGTGAATTTGCATGTTTTATATTGTTGTGTGAATTAGGCATGTTGCCTATTATGAAGTATTACGTGTTTGTATGGCTGGTTGATGCAAGCATGTGGGTTGGGAACATTTATTTTATTAATTAATTCACATGAGGGATTAATAAATGTATTGTTTATTGGATAATAAATTGTGTCATGTTGTTCCCTTGAATTTATTATACTATATACTTTATAAGGACCGTGGGCCTTATTTAGTAAAGCTGGATGTGTACCTATTGACAGGTTGGTTGGTTATTGATTTAAATCAATAAATAACGGTTGGTTGGTTATCTACTTTAGTCAATAAATAAATGGGATTAATTCTGAGTCAATTGAGTCGTATGACCATAATATTTAATCCTAAGATAAAAATTGGAGTCTTTGTGTATTCATGTTATTTGTGTTGGTTTCTTATTGTTGTGAGTTCCAATATTCAAATAAATTATTAATACTTAAAGTGAAAAGTGAATAGCAATAAGCTTTAGACTTGGCACGTCTGAAGTGTTGGACTAGTATGAGTTGGAGTACATGGTGGTAGCCCATGACTTTTCTCGGGACCAGATTGATCACCGTGTCCTATTTTTATTTAATTATACCTCGATATCGTTGGTCGAGGGGAGTACGGGGTCGCGCCCATACTTCGTCTTCTATATTTAAGACAAGTTTTGGTTGGACAACTCTATCCATTGACTATTCATTTTATTAATAAAATAATCTATTAGTTTTGTGCAGTCAAGTTCAGTATTGTAGACACATAATCGTGTCTCCCCATTTAAGGGACTAATGATGAAACATACCGCGGTCTTAATTGGTCCGGCCCAAGGACAGAGCAGTCCGAAGAGCCAAGCTATTTCGAAAAGTGTTAAAGTCGTATTTTAAAGCCCATAAATAAAGTTTCGAGCCCAACTCTTTGAAAAACTCCATTTAATTATTCATTGATAATTAATTGTTTTATTTTTAATAAAATAAATAATTTCAAAGATATTTTTTATAATTAAAATCGGATTTTATCCCGTAAAATCAGATTTCCGGGGTTAAAAGATAAAAGAAAATCTTTAAAACACGTTTTATTAAAAAAAACTGTCAAAACGTGTCAAAAGCAAGGAGGTGCGTTGAGCGCACCAACGTGCGCCGAGCACACCACCCTGCTCTGAGCACACAGTCGTGCGCCGAGCACACCACCCCGCTCTGAGCACACAGCCGTGCGCCGAGCGCACGTGTCATGCCACGTAGCCGAGCGCACTTCTTTGTGCGAATGCACAGGCTGTGAATTTTATCTTCTTTAAAGTGTGTGCCACGTGGGCACTAATCATTGGTCATGCTGCGTCAGGCGCATCAATGTGTGCCTGACACGTGTGATTGTGACTCACACAGGCACCTGCGCCTGGCGCAGTTGGCTCGTGAAGCGCAATTCCGGTTTTTCTATAAATACTATTCGATTTTCCGAATAAAAAAAAACTATTTTTTCCATATACTTCAATAATTTAACACTTCGACTTCGACACTTACGAACACCTTACAAACCTTTACTTAATCTCTACCAAATCACATTCTTTTCAAATACAAACACATTCAAATCTACATACATACACACATATTTTCCTTTAGGCTTCACGATTGCTCATCTTGAAGGTTGTCAATCCCTCAGACCCAAGCCACAGTATTATCCTGAGGGTCCTTGAATCAATTCCTTATTTTTATATTACTAACGATTCCTGCATAATGTAGATCTTTAATATGAAAATTGCTCTTTCGTATATTCTGACTTTTTATTTCTTTTTTCTATTTATTTTCAGACATTATTGCATGCTTGCCTGATTGTTCTATGCATGATTTTTTTTGTCACCCACATGTTATTATTGCTAAATAAGGCCTAAAGAACTGTTCTAACAAATTCAGATAATTTGGACAACCTGCTAGTTACCTTATAATATTATTGTTCAATAACTTGTCACTTAAAAAATAGTCTTTTATTTGGTTCTTGAACCAACCTAAACTAATATTTTTAGGGTGTATAAAAATATTATGAGGTTATTCTATTGCAACAAAATTGATATGAATCGATATTTAGTAGAGGCCATCAATAGGTGAACGTGGTTCACTATTACCATATTCGTACCTGTAGGAGTGGATTTTTTATTCCTTTAATGCCTACACGCGGTGTGAGCGCGTTTATTTGACTACCCCATTGTGAAGGTTTTATTAAAAATATGATTTTGAAGTCGCCAATAATTCTTTAAAGGAAGAATCATAAACCTAATTGGATATGGAAAACCGTAGGAACAAATTATCCAATGTAGATTTCCCCGTCCTGACTCCATAGATGGTCAAAGTGAACCAAAGATTGAGCTCAGGGGTGAGGGTACAATACAATCAGGCACCATATTGCCCATTGCTGGCCTCTACTAAATACCGATTCATTCCAGATTTTATACCAAAGAATAATCACATAATGTTTTAATACACCCTAAAAGTATTTAGTCTAGGTTGGTTCACGAAACACATAAAAAGACTATATTTTTAGTGCCAAGTCATTAAACAAGCAGATTATTGGGTTCCTAGCATGTTGTCCATATTATCTGATTTAGTTAGAACATTTATTTAGGTTTTGATTAACAATAAATACAAGGTGATAAATATTGCATAAAAATAATATGTGCATAAAAATAAATAAAAATATGAAAATAAAATACTGTAGGGAGTTAGTATAATAGGTACAATACTTACCGCGCAGGAATATATTAATAACCTACATCATGAATATAATGTTAGTAACTTCAAAAAAATAATAAAAATAATTAAGAAATAAAATAAATATAGTTAATTTAGTTGACCCTCAGAAATTATAACACCGTCCGGGATCATTGATTTGTACGGATCTTGGAAAATTGAATTTGTACTAGTCTTAAAAATAAAAGTTTTGGTCTTGCGTCTGTTTTGTAATATTTGCGCTGTATTATGCGTGTGCTGCGTTTACTTGTTGCATCAAACCAAATATATGGATTTATGGTATGTGTGCTGCGTAGGTTCAGATGAAGAATATTAGGTGAGATAATTTGTTTTGGGCGAATTGGTGTGGTGATATGGTGGGGATGGAGTATTGTGCTATTAGGATATGATGAACTGTGATGGTGTTAGGCGTTGACTAGGTGGTGAAATATTAGTGCTGTAGGTGTCGAGTGATTATGGTTTGAGGGAATTTGGTGTGTCGAGTGTTTTTGGTGTTGGTCGTGAGATGAGAACGAAACGGTGGTCAGATTAATGTGAGATGAGCGTATTATATAGTGTAGGTAGGTTTAGGTAGTTAAGTTGCAATAGGTTTGTGAAACATAAAAGGTTTCTAAAAAGATTTACTTGTTAAAAAGATTTTAGAAAAGAGATATTTAAAAACACTTTGGAAAAATATTATTTTATAAAAGATATTTTTATTAATAAAACTAATCAAAATAATTAATTAATTATATTAATTAAATTGGGTTAGAAATGGATTTTATAAAATGGGCTTTCATAAAAACTATTTTTAGTTGGTTTTCGTAAATGGGTTAATAAAAGAGTTATTTTAAAACGTTTTAGAAAATAGGCTTAGTAAAACTTTATAAAAAGGTCTTCGGAAATGAGTTAGAAAATGGATTTGAATTTAAAACATTTTATTTTAGACTCGTTATTTATTCTTTCCTTGATCCGAACCAATTGGAGCAGGGTGTTGGTCATCATAGGTTACTAAATAGGGAGACACGATTAGGTGTCTACAGTCATGCCCGGTGAATAGGGTGTGCAAACAGTCCTATTGCACAAGGCCTCAAAAATGCAAGGGCCCAATTTTTGCAATTTTTTTAATTAAATTTGCTATTAACAGTGTTTCACGGTTTCTCTCTACCTCCCTAATCACGCTCATGAACTTAAATTTCAAAAACAACAAATTTTCACACGCGGATCTCTTTCTCTAATTACTATTGCAGTTCCCATAAAAAATGAAACTTTCCATACTCCATTCTTCTCGAATCCCTAATTTTCTTGTTTCAACAAAATTTCCATTAACTCTCTCACCTTCCTCCCTCCCTCTCCATCAACGAGTATATATGAAGAAGAAAAAAAAAGGGTCAATCCTTGAAAACTGACAATGGAAGATACAATTTTAAATCACTATCAAATGGCCAAATTTTCAGCCCTATATGTTTCCACCCAATTTCAGTATTATTTTCAAAGACTAACAATATCCTCATTCGAATTTGATTTTGAGTGGAAATAATTTTTGGTGTGATGCTAATGTTGATATATCTTGCTACTTGTGAAACATATAATCTGATTATGGAAGATCAGAGAAGGTGGATTTGGTGAAGTGAAGTCTACAGTACACTGATTGGTTACATGTTCATAAACCAATTATTTATCGGCTAGAAAATGGAGAAAATGTGTGGTTGTTGTGATTTGTGAAGAGGCTCTCAGAGTTTTTTAGATAAGGCAGCGAGGTATTGAGCTCTACATAAAACTTAAGAGTATTTATCAATTATTATTTTAAGTTGTAGATTACATATATTCACAAATAAGTCAACCACCCCAGATATTGTTCTTAGATTAGCTTTAATAGTATGTTCTATTAACTTCTTTGTTTGATATTGATTACTAAAAAACTGGTTTCAGCCCTTACAATTACAAGGATACTAAAATTTGTCCTTCTTAAATATTATTAGTTAATCTTTTGTAGAAGAACAGAAAAGCTATACTTTAGTTGGAGCTAGGGCTGCACACAAACCGGTCCGGACCGGATTTTGGACCGGACCGGACCGGAATTTGGACCAGACCGGACCGGTCCACGGTCCAAGAAAAAAGTGAATTCCGGGCAACCGGTCCGGTCCGGGTGAAAACCGGTTGGAACCGGGTCGGACCGGTTGACCCGGTTTTTGTAAAAAAAAAAAATTTCGCATTTCTTTAGGAAAGTAAAGATTAGACATCAGTAATCTTCCTAAAACTAAACCCTAGCACACCAAGCCACAAACCGCACAACTCTCTCTCTTCTCTTCTCTTCTCTACTCCAAGACGCGACGGCGACCATCTCCACCATCTCCGACGACCATCTCCGACGACCGACGCTTCTCAATGCAAAACAGGAGTGCTCGCTGCCTTTCTCTTCGTTCTCCAACTACTGTAAGTTCTCTGCCATCTCCGACGACCATCTCCACCATCTCCGACGTGACCATCTCTTCGTTCGCTACTTCGTGCTCGCTGGCCGCTGCCTTTCTCTTCGTTCTCTGTTCTTTTTTTTCGTTTTTCCGTCAGTTTTATTTCTTTTTTTTTCAATTAAATTTCTTTTTTTTTTGATCTGATTTCGTTTTTTTATTTCTATTTGAATATATGTTTTTAAATTTGTGCATTATTCAGAGTTGAGATGAGACGAATTATGTAGGTAATTCGAAATTTATGCATTTTCTTTCATTTGATTTCGTTCTTTAGTTTTTCATATTGAATTTCTGTTTTTTATTTTTTGTATCAAATATTCTGATTTTTTTTTATTTTCATCTTGATTCTGATTTCTGTTTGTATGGGTTATGGCTTGTGGAGTTGTAGTTTGTGAGCTACATGTTTATGTAAAGCTCTAATGGTTTAACATTTTTACTCTACAAAGCTACTGGAATTTCGGAAGGCAGAATGTTTGTATTGAGCAGTTTTTTTTTTTTTTTTTTTTTTTTTTGAATTAGGAAAAAAAGGCCAAAAAACCAAACAGGTCTAACCGGTCCAGACCTGGACCGGACCGGGAAAAACAGGTCCGGTCCGGTCTGGACCGGAATCATAACCGGTCCGGTCCAGGTCTGCGTAAATGGACATAACCGGTCCACCGGTCCACCGGTCCAGCCGGGTCCGGTCCGTTCCGGTCCGGTTCTGGACCGGTGTGCAGCCCTAGTTGGAGCTTCGTTGGGAAGCAGTCAAGTTTGATTATATTTTGGTATGAAATTGATTAAAATTGAACTTTGAAAAATTAGGGCCCAATTTTACGATTAGAATAGGGCCTAAGACGACCCTGTCTACAGTACCCTCACCCCCAAATTCAATCTTTGGTTCATTTTGACCATCTATAGAGTCAGGACGGGGAAATCTACATTGGATAAGTCCCTAATTTGTCCCTACGGCTTCCCAGTATCCAGTTAAGTTTATGAGTTTTCCTTTAATGACTTGTTGGCGACTTCAAAAACATTTTCAATAAAACCTTAACAATGGGGTACTCAAATACGCGCTCACACCGCATAGGTGAAAAAAAAAAACATGCCTACAATTTGGCGACTCCACTGGGGAGAATGTTTAAAAAAATTAATTTTAAAAAATGAGTAGGTAAAACTCAAAAAATACGATTCATACTCTTTTTATGCTTTAGAATGACATTACAGTTTTGCATATGCATAACGATTGTTTAAGCCACCATCAGGAGAATCTACGTTGCCTTATTAGCACATGTTCTATGTGTAAGGCCACCCCTGGGGGGTTTGCGCTTTGTCCTTCCAAAAAGCTTCCTAAGCGATAGTGTTGGATCTTAGTCATAAGCAAACCTACCCAACCAAGGCATTGTTCTCTTGCTCCTGACTTGAGAATTGGAGTGCATTTTACACGTGGCCACCTCTTTAAGTAGAGGTACGAAGCATAGAATCAATATCTTAGTCATGGACTTTTGTCAGCCTTAACCTAAACCTGACCATAGTTTCAAACATAGAACTGAACTTTAGGTTGGAACTTTTTTGTCCATGTTATATGACATTTGCCTGTGATTGTAATTTTTGCATGCTATTATTTTGTCAAAACTGTTGTTATTATGCGTCGTACCTAAAATCGCGTCTAAATAACAAATAAAAGATCGTCAATTGGCCGAACCCGCCTAAATCCCCAAAAAACATGTCGAGGAGTAGTGCGCCAAGTGCATTAAGTTGCGCGTGGCGCACCACTCCTGCGCCAGACGCATGGTTGTGCGCCGCAAGCAATGCTGCGTGGCATGCAATCTGTGCATCACATGTTTTTGTCGATTTAGTCTTCATGGTGGTCGATCCTATGTTCGGTCCGTCTGCATTCGCGTAAAAGCATGGTTATCTTAGGGGTCTCACCTAGTTAAAAAAAAAAAATCAGTCTTTTCATGCAAGGTCGAGTCTGTCCAAAAAAAAACGTGCATCTAGAAAAGTGATCATGGTAGAGTTAGAGTCATCATGCATGTCTATCTTCTCCCTGCTACCCAACTAATCTTCCCTATCAATTCTACCCAATCATACTCAATCAATTTAAAAAAAAACTTACATCTTTCAAAATCAATCCTACACCCATGTCTATTCTACCTTTTTCAAAATGCATTTACTAATTATTATCATACAAGACATTTACAAAAATATTTTCAAAATTAATCCATCATCTTTTCGTAACAAAAGATAAAAACAAGGGGTTCCTTCCAAAAACGAATTTCGAAAATTCTAAGCCCAGTCCAAATACCTTCATTCAATCCAATCCAACTAGCATATTTTGCACGCTATGCGTGCGTGTCCTATTAACTTTTTTGTTTTTCTCAATTAGTTATTTAAAAATTGATTCGAAAATACATTTATAATAATTATTATTTTTTTAACTATATATTTCTTAAATCAGTATTTCATTGGTTTCTTTAACTATATTTTTCTTAAATCAATGTTTCATTGGTTTATTAGTTATTTGTTCATTATTATTCAAATATATTATCGAGAGAAAGAAATAGACATTAGAAGAAAGTTTGTGCTCAGATAAACTGGAAAATTTTGTGTATCTGATTCAATCGTCGAAAAAGAGTTTGATTTATATAATAGATATTACCGCAGAATAATCAACATTTAGGTTTTAAAATATTATGAGTACAGTATAATTATTAATATGAAATTCAATTTTTTATTTTTTCTTCTAATTGTGTCAATTATGTTATATTGTCAATTTAATATTTAAACAGAGTTTTCCACACATATGTAAGAAGAAGATGAAATCATTTTCCTTAATTTAATATTTGATTGAAATTTCAAATTCAATACCATTATTAACTTGTTCAATATAAATTGTAAATAGGAAGAAGAAAAGATTATTTAATATATATAACAATTTAAATTCATTAAGGGTATATTAGACTTTTTAAGAGGGGACACCATCTTCCTCACCCCTTCACTTATATAATAGAGATCAATCCAATCCATTTGCATTCATTTTTTTGACCCATATGCATTAGAGTCCATTTTGCATTCAACCTAGGTCCTTCTTAATTTGAGTCCATACATTCACTAGCATTAGAGTCGACTTTAGGCCCATATAAGTCTAGTTCATGTCAAAATCTAGGCCCATTTGCATCTTTATGTGAAGTCTAGTCCAAGTCTATTCCTAATCCATTCCAATCTAAGTCGAATTCTAATCCAATTTAAAGCATAGGTCCATTTAGGCCCCATTCATTCCCTAGGTCTAGTTTGCATTTTTATGTAAACCCTGGTTAAGTCTTCGGACTATAAAAGTTCCCTAGGTCAAGTTTGCATTTTTATGTAAACCCTAGTTAAGTCTTCAGACTATAAAATTTTCCAAGGTCTATCTAGTTTGCGTTATATGTCAACCCTAGTCAAGTCTTCGGACTATAAAAGCCAAGTCTTCGGACTATAAAAGCCAAGTCTTCGGACTATAAAAGTCAAGTCTTCGGACTACAATAGCTGAGTCTTCGGACTATAAAAGATCATCCCCCTAGGTCTAATTTGCATTATATGTGAACCCTAGTCAAGTCTTCGGACTATAAAAATCAAATCTTCGGACTATAAAAGTCAAGTCTCCGGACTATAAAAGTTGAGTCTTCAGACTATAAAAGGTCATCCCTTAGGTCTAGTTTGCATCTCTATGTAAGCCATAGTCAAGTCTTCGGACTATAAAAGTTCATTCTCTGAATTTAGTATAATCAAGTCTTCGGACTATAAAAGTTCATTCTCTGAATTTAGTATAATCAAGTCTTCGGACTATAAAAGTTCATTCTCTGAATTTAGTATAATCAAGTCTTCGGACTATAAAAGATCAAGTCATACCTCTATTGTCTACCCTGCCTTGAGTCTAGTCTGCTTATTGTAAGTTCAAAGTCTAGTGCTCAGCAAAGTCCGATCATTCAGTGCAGTATGCTTGCATAGTCCAGTCCAGTCCATGTCAGCATTTGCATATAGTTAGGCCCATGTCTCTATCGTGGTCAAGCCCATACTAGTCCATAATCATGCCCATTTCTAATCATTTCCCATTACAATTTCGATTTTCATTTCCCATTTTTATTTCCCATTTTCATTTCTCATCCTTTATTTCCCATTTTCATTTCTTATCCCTTATTTCCCATTTCCATTTCTCCATCATTCATTTCCATTTCTCATTTTCGAAAACATAATTTCTTAAAATTTACGAGGTCCATTTGATTTCTGTTCAAGACCGTTCGTGAGATTATAACTCGGGAACGTCCGCCAGAGAGGATACATGGTCAACCTACTCTCATACTCGTCAAGCGCATCCTTACCTTTTTCAGACGAATCTTCCGAGACTTATGAATCATCATCTGAAATGGGAGACACTAAGGAACAACTCAGTGCTATCATGACTCAGCTTCAACTGATGAACTCTCGTCTTGAGGAACAAGACAAAGAGATCAAGACACTGAGAGATAAACTAATAACTGAAGAAGAAGAACAGGGCGACACTCCACCATCACCACCTCCAATCAAGTCCATGATGGATTTGAGGTTTGAAAAACTCGAGCAATTGATCCAGTCAATTCCTGCACTCGAGAGTCAGGCTCATGGCTATGACACCATTGAACCTGAGGGAAAAGCTCCCTAAAAAGGTAGCATTGGGTGACCCCCCAAAATTCAAGGGGGTCGAAGACCCAGTTGATCACTGAGAAGTGAGAACCTTCTCCATCTCTATGGCTCTCAAGGGCATAAGCAAGGACCTATTTGCTTATGTCTTTCCCTTGACCTTGGATGCACATCCATCCAAGTGGTTTAGATCACTGAATAAGACCAAGCTGAATGATTGGGTCTACATCAAAGAACAGTTCCGCAAACAGTACATATACAACACTCAACTTCCTATTGGTTTCCATGAGTTTGAATTAGCTAAACAGAATTCCAAAGAAGATCTTATCACCTTCCTTAATCGATGGAGGGGAAAGGCCGCACAAATGACTAACAGGCCATCTGAAGAGGACCAAGTCCGAATGGTAATCTGTAATCTACAGCCTAAATACGGACAACATAGTAAATTCTAACCTATAGAGTCTATCATGAAGCTCCACAAAGTTCGTCTACTATTGAGAAAGAGGTGCAAGTGACAGACTAAAGTCGTATCACCTAATCAAAAGTAATCCTAAAGTCCTCTAACAAATAGTAGTCAGGGAAGTAGGGTCCAATCCACAGGGAAACGGTGTTCTTTTCCTAATTGTCGATCAAATCTAGATTATAGGGAACGAGTGTTTGGTTGTAAATATGCTAAACTAGACAATAATTATATCAAGAATATCAATAAAATAACGTCTAGGGCGTAGGTTCACCAATGAACAATATTCCAGGATGAAACACAATAATCAATAATGAATAACGCAGTCAAACAAGTTGATTTCCTCTCTCGAGTCGAAATTAACCATAGAATGATATTAACAGGCTCTCGCAATTTATTAATACCAATTCTACCTATTGAAACTAGCCTTAATATCAAGTTTATACCTCTCGGCGCATAACCTAATATTGCAATACTATAACAATCAAATCTGGCCAAATCGGATTGAATAGAGATAATACATTCAATAGGAATCAACATACATCATCAAAAATCAATACTTTATAAACATCCCTTCATAAATATTCATGGATCCCCTTAACCCTAGAGATAAACTACTCAATCATAATTAAAGGAAACATATTCATGATGAAACAAGTAAACATTGTGAATCAATAATCAAAGATTGAATAAGAATAACATGAGAAGAGAAGAAATACCAATGTAGAACAATCTTGCAAAATCCCAACTTCTATTGAAAATCCAATGTAAAATGGCAAAGAGTAATACTAGGGTTCTTGAGTAATTTAAATGTGCTTAGAAAATTAATGCTGAAGCTATAATGTAAAAACGTGGTTTTTCCACCCTAAAAGGATAAGTATTTATAATAAAACCAAAACCGGCGCAACACGCGCTTCAAAAGCCTTAAAAACAGCCCCGCCCGACCAACCCGGGCGGAATCCGCCCGACCGGGAGGTCGTCAGGTATTTTTCGTAGAAGTGAAATAGCACCCCGCCCGGTCGGGCGAAATCCCGCCCAGTCGGGCCCGCGACAAAATATTTTCTTTTCTTCCAAATCTTCTCCAAACAATGAAATTTGGCTAAGTAAGGGCGCCCGGGCAGCCGGGGCGGATTCCGCCCGGCCGGGCGGTCATCAGCCTGCACAAAATCTATATCTTCAAAACGCCATAACATCTTCGTTATTCGTCGGAATTAGGCAAGTGACCACTCGTTGGAAAGCACTTGAAGTGTAGAATCTAACCCAATTGAAATCATTGCATTTGGATTTGTAGAAATTCAGATATAATCAAAAGAGTGGACTGAAGTCATTTTTCTACTTCTTTCACTATTCGCTTTGCTTCAAAACTCTTCCAACTCAATGCTAGTGCTCTCAAAAGTACATCATCTCTTGTAGTGATATAAATGTGTAGGAAATGCACTAAAACATGCTAATTCCTACAATAAACAAACTGAAACAACAAACACACTACAAGGAGCACAATTAGTACTAAAAATGGCTCCGAAGAGCGCAATAAAGACCAATAATCAATGTGGGACGAGGGTAGAAACTCTATATAAAATAGACATATCAAACTCCCCCAAGCTATACCTTTGCTTGTCCCCAAGCAAAGCACAACATGAACATGAATATAATTGCTTCACCCCTCAGATAAGAAATTCAGGCTCAAATATTTTCAAACTCAAAATCCTTCAAGCAAGCAAAATTCAAGTTCAGTTGTTCAGATCACGCTGACCACCAATCACCTAAGCAAACAATCAAATGCAGCTGCCATACATAATATGCAATTCTCGAAAAGGTGCTCACCGAGGTGTCACTCCGCTCAATTTTGTGGCAGGCATAATATGTGCCCAAACACTCACAAACCCAACCATAATAGCCCTTCCCACTCACACTCTCATGTGTTTAGAAAGGTATAATATCGCTCATCCTAGCCAGGTTGACTCAAATAACAAACTTACTCTTTAACTTTGGCAAATTGACTCAGTATCAATCCAGTGAACAATCAAACACGTGCTCAAGAGGTCTTTCTCAGGGTTGAAATGGGGCTCGGGTAGAGGTAAGGAAATTATTTCGGGAATGTGGTGGAAAAGCCAAGAAAAGGGGAGCAAAAAACACTAGTAACAGGACTAGGTGTGGCCGAAACAACTCACATGGCATCAACCACATGACCAAAACAATAACCAACTTTAAAGTCTCAAGAACCATCCAATACTTGTCATTTTCAGCATAGTTTTCAACACTTTTTGAAATTTAAAGAGTCAAGATCATAGAGATTTTCCAGATTTTTCACTATCATTTTTCACTTTATTTTTTTTCTTTTTCTTTCTTCTCCTTGTATCAACATAGACATTATTTTCCAACCAACCCATAGAATCGACCACACATCATAGTACCAACCTAACAAATGCTCCCCCAAGCTAGGCTTTGGGACAATAATCATTGTAAAGGCTCAAGGCGTGCAATGTGGCGCAATATCAAAATAAAAAGTCATTAGGCTCAGCAGGGCTAGGAGGGAGATTAATTCATTTATCAATTCTGAGGCTTAAAATTAAACAAAAGAACGCCTCTATCACAGCACATGTCCAAAGTCACCACAAATCAACGAGTACATTGCCAAGATCAAGATCAGGATGCTACGAGGAACTAACACACAAAAATAGATTGAATATGGACGTAAATCCATAGGCAACAATGAATCCTCACAGTCTAACCAGTTCAAGCATGCAGTCAAAGTAGGCGCTTTATCATCGAAATCCACTCAAGATCAAGGCAATCAGAGATCACATCACAACATTACAATCACAAATGCGCAACTATCCAGTATAGTGAGTTAAATCATTTTTCAAAGCACAGTTCGGGGCACAGGGAAGCAATCAATCCATTCATATTCAACTCGTATATTTGGTATTTTTTCAGCAATTGTTTATTTTTTTTAAAGCAATTAAACTAACTTAACTAAACTAAAAAAGCAGTAAAAAGTAAAAGAAAAGCAATACTTACAGAAATCCTCCCCCAAGCTGAACTTGGCAATGGCCTCATTGCAACAAGGGAAAGGAAAGGGACATGGACATCAGTTGTCCATCAACCTGCATCCAGCAGTTTCATGACTGCTTGCTTTACCACCCCTTCCAACCCGTGTTGGACCTGAATGCTAGGGGGGTGTCCCTCATCTAGAGGAACTCGATGCTCATTGGGGCTTAGTCCTGTCAAGTCATCAGTGCTATATCCAATTGTCTTTTTGTGAGTCTTCAAGACCGTTTGATTTTGTTCTTCACCTGCAATAAACTCTAAGACAAGCACGTCATCTGAAGTATCACAGGAGGGGGAATGAAGCATGCAATCATGGGTCGGGCCATTAATAACATCAACCTTATAGCATGCTTCCTTTAGCATAGGACTTTTTAAAGCGGTGCTCAGATTAAAATCATCTCCTACAGATAGTGTAAGCTTACCATTTTTTACATCAATTAGTGCACCTGCAGTATGAAGGAATGGCCTACCCAAAATAATCGGAATTTGCGTATCTTCCTCCATGTCAAGCACAACAAAATCAACGGGAATAAAAAATTTACCTACTCTAACAGGCACATCTTCTAGAATACCTAGGGGGTATTTAACAGAACGGTCAGCCATTTGCAGAGTAAGATTGGTAACTTTTATACTTCCCATATTTAATTTTGAGGAAACAGATAATGGCATAACACTCACACTAGCACCCAAATCACATAATGCTTTATTAATGAATAGTCGACCAATGTGATAGGGAATAGAGAAACTACCAGGATCTTTTAATTTTGGTGGAGATTTATTTTGTAAAAAGGCACTACATTCCTCAGTAAATGCAACTGTCTCCACCTCATTAAAAGCCTTTTTTCTAGTCAAGATATCTTTCATGAATTTTGCATAAGCAGGCACTTGAGTAATTAATTCTGGGAAAGGGACTGTTACCTGAAGATTCTTGACGACTTCCAAAAACTTACCAAATTGCTTGTCCAACTTACTCTTGAGTTGCCGATTGGGAAAAGGAAGTTTGATAGGAGGAATCTCAATAGCAGGCTTTTTGGCTTCAATTGTCTCCCCATGTTCAGTCGCTTGCTTAGAGTTCTCCTTGACAGTTTCAGATTCATCTGGGACCCGTTCCCCATCTTTTCTCACACTCACAGTATCATCAGTAGGCATGGATGGTCCATTATAATGGGAACCACTGCGGAGAGTGATGGCGTTTGCCGAGTCTGTTGGCTGAACAGGTTATGCTGGAAGAGCACCTTGTTGTCGAGTAGAGTTCGAAGTGGCTAACTGTGCCAACTGGTTTTCCAACATCTTGTTATGAGCTAGAATGGACTCAATCTGTGCCTTGTCAGCTTGTCTGTCTTTTTGCATTTGCAGCATCACATTTCTCATCTCAACCATCATGGGATCAGCTGGAGGGGATTGTTGAGATGGATTGAAAGGTGGTCTAGAGAAACCAGGAGGATGTTGAGGAGGTTGTTGGTAGTATCTCTGGTTCATTTGTTGTGCATGTGGTTGTGGCACAGGAGGATTTAGGACACTAGTGCTCTTGTATGACAGATTTGGATGATTGCTCAATCCTAGATTGTATGTGTTGGAGTATGGGTTATTCTGCCGATATGATTGAAAGGCATTATATTGTTCGAGCGAACTCCAACACTCCTGTGACCAATGTCCAACTATACCACAATTTTCACACAAGATCTCAGATGTAGTACCTAAGGCAGCAACACTCGCGGGAGAGGAGAGTTGCATATTATCCAGCTTATTATTGATGGCATTCATTTGTGCAGCCAATAGGGATATAGAATCGATCTCATGCTTGCCGCCCTTGTTAGCTAGTCCTCGAGGGTTGTCATATTGAGAGTTGTGGATAGCCATCTCCTCGATTAAGTCATGTGCGGCATCAATTTCTAGTTTCATGAATCTCCCGTTTGCTGCAGAGTCAAGTATAAGTCTCGAGTTGTTCCCCAATCCATTGTAAAATCCCTAAACTAGGAACCATTTTTGTAGACCATGATGGGGACATTCTCTCTGGAGGTCCTTGAATCTTTCCTAAGCCTCATATAAAGATTCGTCATTACCTTGGATGAAATTTGTGATCTGACTACGCAGCCAGGCAGTCTTCTCTGGAGGGTAGTACTTCCTGTAGAAAGCTAAGGCCAAGGTATTCCAGTCTGTGATCCCAAGAGTGGTGCGATTAATCCCATTGTACCACATCTTTGCCTTGTCTCGAAGTGAAAATGGGAAAAGAATCTCTCGAATTTGATCTTGTGTTACTCCCTGCTGCTTAATAGTAGAACAATATTGGCAGAAGTCCTGATAATGTAGATTAGGGTCTTCATTAGGTCCACCACCAAATTGTTTCCTTTCGATCATATTCAGCAATGCAGGTTTGATCTCGAAATTGACAGCTTCGATTTCGGGCATTTGATTGCTCTTGGGAAGTTCAGGCAAGGAGGGCTGGGAAAAGTCAGTAAGTCTCCGAGCCATTTCTGATTCTCTTGGAGTAGTAGGAACAGTGCGTCTAGAATCAAAATAAGAATCAGAATCCAAAGGGTTATCTCCCCCTGAATTATCTCGCAACTGTCCGAAGAAGTTCTTCTGTCTATGAAAGGATCTTTCAATTTCAGGATCAAATGGGAAGCCACCTGAACTCAAACTTTTACGCATAGACGAACTAAAGAACAAACAATTAAGAGATTTTGTCCCAAAGAACAAGTGTTCTCTGAGACGAGAATGAATAATCTAGACTCTAAAACAATTAAAGGAAATAAAACAAAACCGTGTCCCCGGCAACGGCGCCAAATTTTGACAGGCTAAAGTCGTATCACCTAATCAAAAGTAATCCTAAAGTCCTCTAACAAATAGTAGTCAGGGAAGTAGGGTCGAATCCACAGGGAAACGGTATTCTTTTCCTAATTGTCGATCAAATCTAGATTATAGGGAACGAGTGTTTGGTTGTAATTATGCTAAACTAGACAATAACTATATCATGAATATCAATAAAATAAAGTCTAGGGCGTAGGTTCACCAATGAACAATATTCCAGGATGAAACACAATAATCAATATTGAATAACGCAGTCAAACAGGTTGATTTCCTCTCTCGAGTCGAAATTAACCATAGAATGATATTAACAGGCTCTCGCAATTTATTAATACCAATTCTACCTATTGAAACTAGCCTTAATATCAAGTTTATACCTCTCGGCGCATAACCTAATATTGCAATACTATAACAATCAAATCTGGCCAAATCGGATTGAATAGAGATAATACATTCAATAGGAATCAACATACATCATCAAAAATCAATACTTTATAAACATCCCTTCATAAATATTCATGGATCCCCTTAACCCTAGAAATAAACTACTCAATCATAATTAAAGGAAAACATTCATGATGAAACAAGTAAACATGGTTAATCAATAATCAAAGATTGAATAAGAATAGCATGAGAAAAGAAGAAATACCATGTAGAACAATCTTGCAAAATCCCAACTTCTATTGAAAATCCAATGTAAAATGGCAAAGAGTAATATTAGGGTTCTTGAGTAATTAAAATGTGCTTAGAAAACTAAAGCTAAAGCTATAATGTAAAAACGTGGTTTTTCCACCCTAAAAGGATAAGTATTTAAAATAAAACCAAAACCGGCACAACACGCGCTTCTAAAGCCTTAAAAACAGCCCCGCCCGACCAACCCGGGCGGAATCTGCCCGACCGGGAGGTCGTCAGGTATTTTTCGTAGAAGTGAAATAGTGCCCCGCCCGGTCGGGCGAAATCCCGCCCAGTCGGGGCCGCGACAAAATATTTTCTTTTCTCCCAAATCTTCTCCAAACAATGAAATTTGGCTAAGTAAGGGCGCCCGGGCAGCTGGGGCGGATTCCGCCCGGCCGGGCGGTCATCAGCCTGCACAAAATCTATATCTTCAAAACGCCATAACTTCTTCGTTATTCGTCGGAATTAGGAAAGTGAACACTCGTTGGAAAGCTCTTGAAGTGTAGAATCTAACCCAATTCAAATCACTGCATTTGGATTTGTAAAAATTCAGATATAATCAAAAGAGTGGACTGGAGTCATTTTTCTACTTCTTTCACTATTCACTTTGCTTCAAAACTCTTCCAACTCAATGCTAGTGCTCTCAAAAGTACATCATCTCTTGTAGTGATATAAATGAGTAGGAAATGCACTAAAACATGCTAATTCCTACAATAAACAAACTGAAACAACAAACACACTACAAGGAGCACAATTAAGACCAATAATCAATGAGGGACGAGGGTAGAAACTCTATATAAAATAAACATATCAAACTCCCCCAAGCTATACCTTTGCTTGTCCCCAAGCAAAGCACAACATGAACATGAATATAATTGCTTTACCCCTCAGATAAGAAATTCAGGCTCAAATATTTTCAAACTCAAAATCATTCAAGCAAGCAAAATTCAAGTTCAGTTGTTCAGATCACGCTGACCACTAATCACCTAAGCAAACAATCAAATGCAGCTGCCCTACATAATATGCAATTTTCGAAAAGGTGCTCACCGAGGTGTCACTCCGCTCAATTTTGTGGCAGGCATAATATGTGCCCAAACACTCACCAACCCAACCATAATAGCCCTTCCCACTCACACTCTCATGTGTTTAGAAAGGTATAATATCGCTCATCCTAGCCAGGTTGACTCAAATAACAAACTTACTCTTTAACTTTGGCAAATTGACTCAGTATCAATCCAATAAACAATCAAACACGTGCTCAAGAGGTCTTTCTCAGGGTTGAAATGGGGCTCGGGTAGAGGTAAGGAAATCATTTAGGGAATGTGGTGGAAAAGCCAAGAAAAGGGGAGCAAAAAACACTAGTAACAGGACTAGGTGTGGCCGAAACAACTCCCATGGCATCAACAACATGACCAAAACAATAACCAACTTTAAAGTCTCAAGAACCATCCAATACTTGTCATTTTAGCATAGTTTTCAACACTTTTTGAAATTTAAAGAGTGAAGATCTTAGAGATTTTCCAGATTTTTCACTATCATTTTTCACTTTATTTTTTTCTTTTTCTTTCTTCTTTTTGTATCAACATAGACATTATTTTCCAACCAACCCATAGAATCGACCACACATCATAGTACCAACCTAACAAATGCTCCCCCAAGCTAGGCTTTGGGACAATAATCATTGTAAAGGCTCATGGCGTGCAATGTGGCGTAATATCAAAATAAAAAGTCATTAGGCTCAGCAGGGCTAGGAGGGAAATTAATTCATTTATCAATTCTGAGGCTTAAAATTAAACAAAAGAACGCCTCTATCACAGCACATGTCCAAAGTCACCAGAAATCAACGAGTACATTGCCAAGATCAAGATCAGAATGCTACGAGGAACTAACACACAAGAATAGATTGGATATGGACGTAAATCCATAGGCAACAATGAATCCTCACAGTCTAACAAGTTCAAGCATGCAATCAAAGTAGGCGCTTTATCATCGAAATCCACTCAAGATCAAGGCAATCAGAGATCACATCACAACATTACAATCACAAATGCCCAACTATCCAGTATAGTGAGTTAAATCATTTTTCAAAGCACAGTTCGGGGCACAGGGAAGCAATCAATCCATTCATATTCAACTCGTATATTTGGTATTTTTTCAGCAATAGTTCTTTTTTTTTTTGAAAGCAATTAAATTAACTTAACTAAACTAAAAAGCAGAAAAAAGTAAAAGAAAAGCAATACTTACAGAAATCCTCCCCCAAGCTGAACTTGGCAATGGCCTCATTGCAACAAGGGAAAGGAAAGGGACATGGACATCAGTTGTCCATCAACCTGCATCCAGCAGTTTCATGACTGCTTGCTTTACCACCCCTTCCAACCCGTGTTGGACCTGAATGCTGGGGGGGGTGTCCCTCATCTAGAGGAACTCGATGCTCATTTTAGTCCTGTCAAGTCATCAGTGCTATATCCAATTGTCTTTTTGTGAGTCTTCAAGACCGTTTGATTTTGTTCTTCACCTGCAATAAACTCTAAGACAAGCACATCATCTGAAGTATCACATGAGGGGGAATGGGGCATGCAATCATGGGTCGGGCCATTAATAACATCAACCTTATAGCATGCTTCCTTTAGCATAGGACTTTTTAAAGCGGTGCTCAGATTAAAATCATCTCCTACAGATAGTGTAAGCTTACCATTTTTCACATCAATTAGTGCACCTGCAGTATGAAGGAATGGCCTACCCAAAATAATCGAAATTTGCGTATCTTCCTCCATGCCAAGCACAACAAAATCAACGGGAATAAAAAATTTACCTACTCTAACAGGCACATCTTCTAGAATACCTAGGGGTTATTTAACAGAACGGTCAGCCATTTGCAGAGTAATATTGGTAACTTTTAAACTTCCCATATTTAATTTTGAGGAAACAGATAATGGCATAACACTCACACTAGCACCCAAATCACATAATGCTTTATTAATGAATAGTCGACCAATGTGATAGGGAATAGAGAAACTACCAGGATCTTTTAATTTTGGTGGAGATTTATTTTGTAAAAAGGCACTACATTCCTCAGTAAATGCAACTGTCTCCACCTCATTAAAAGCCTTTTTTCTAGTCAAGATATCTTTCATGAATTTTGCATAAGCAGGCACTTGAGTAATTAATTCTGGGAAAGGGACTGTTACCTGAAGATTCTTGACGACTTCCAAAAACTTACCAAATTGCTTGTCCAGCTTACTCTTGAGTTGTCGATTGGGAAAAGGAAGTTTGATAGGAGGAATCTCAATAGCAGGATTTTTGGCTTCAGTTGTCTCCCCATGTTCAGTCGCTTGCTTAGAGTTCTCCTTGTCAGTTTCAGATTCATCTGGGACCCGTTCCCCATCTTTTCTCACACTCACAGTATCATCAGTAGGCATGGATGGTCCATTATAATGGGAACCACTGCGGAGAGTGATGGCGTTTGCCGAGTCTGTTGGCTGAACAGGTTGTGCTGGAAGAGCACCTTGTTGTCGAGTAGAGTTCGAAGTGGCTAATTGTGCCAACTGGTTTTCCAACATCTTGTTATGAGCTAGAATGGACTCAATTTGTGCCTTGTCAGCTTGTCTGTCTTTTTGCATTTGCAGCATCATATTTCTCATCTCAACCATCATGGGATCAGCTGGAGGGGCTTGTTGAGATGGATTGAAAGGTGGTCTAGAGAAACCAGGAGGATGTTGAGGAGGTTGTTGGTAGTATCCCTGGTTCATTTGTTGTGCATGTGGTTGTGGTACAGGAGGATTTAGGACATTAGTGCTCTTGTATGACAGATTTGGATGATTGCTCAGTCCTGGATTGTATGTGTTGGAGTATGGGTTATTCTGCCGATATGATTGAAAGGCATTAAATTGTTCGAGTGAACTCGAACACTCCTGTGACCAATGTCCAACTATACCACAATTTTCACACAAGATCTCATATGTAGTACCTAAAGCAGCAACACTCGCGAGAGAGGTGAGTTGCATATTATCCAGCTTATTATTGATGGCATTCATCTGTCTATGAAAGGATCTTTCAATTTCAGGATCAAATGGGAAGCCACCTGAACTCAAACTCCTGCGCATCGACGAACTAAAAAACAAACAATTCAGAGATTTTTTCCCAAAGAACAAGTGTTCTCTGAGACGAGAATGAATATTTTTTCTCTAAAACAATTAAAGGTAATGAAACAAAACCGTGTCCCCAGCAACGGCGCCAAATTTTGACAGGCTAAATTCCTATCACCTAATCAAAAGTAATCCTAAAGTCCTCTAACAAATAGTAGTCAGGGAAGTAGGGTCGAATCCACAGGGAAACAGTGTTCTTTTCCTAATTGTCGATCAAATCTAGATTATAGGGAACGAGTGTTTGGTTGTAATTATGCTAAACTAGACAATAATTATATCAAGAATATCAATAAAATAACGTCTAGGGCGTAGGTTCACCAATGAACAATATTCCAGGATGAAACACAATAATCAATAATGAATAACGCAGTCAAACAGGTTGATTTCCTCTCTCGAGTCGAAATTAACCATAGAATGATATTAACAGGCTCTCGCAATTTATTAATACCAATTCTACCTATTGAAACTAGCCTTAATATCAAGTTTATACCTCTCGGCGCATAACCTAATATTGCAATACTATAACAATCAAATCTGGCCAAATCGGATTGAATAGAGATAATACATTCAATAGGAATCAACATACATCATCAAAAATCAATACTTTATAAACATCCCTTCATAAATATTCATGGGTCCCCTTAACCCTAGAAATAAACTACCCAATCATAATTAAAGGAAACATATTCATGATGAAACAAGTAAACATGGTGAATCAATAATCAAAGATTGAATAAGAATAACATGAGAAGAGAAGAAATACCAATGTAGAACAATCTTGCAAAATCCCAACTTCTATTGAAAATCCAATGTAAAATGGCAAAGAGTAATACTAGGGTTCTTGAGTAATTTTTCGTCAGGTATTTTTTGTAGAAGTGAAATAGCGCCCCGGCCTGTCGGGCGAAATCCCGCCCGGTCGGGCCCGCGACAAAATATTTTCTTTTCTTCCAAATCTTCTCCAAACAATGAAATTTGGCTAAGTAAGGGCGCCCGGGCAGCCGGGGCGGATTCCGCCCGGCCGAGCGGTCATCAGCCTGCACAAAATCTATATCTTGAAAACGCCATAACTTCTTCGTTATTCGTCGGAATGAGGCAAGTGACCACTCGTTGGAAAGCCCTTGAAGTGTAGAATCTAACCCAATTGAAATCACTGCATTTGGATTTGTAAAAATTGTGATATAATCAATAGAGTGGACTGGAGTCATTTTTCTACTTCTTTCACTATTCGCTTTGCTTCAAAACTCTTCCAACTCAATGCTAGTGCTCTCAAAAGTACATCATCTCTTGTAGTGATATAAATGAGTAGGAAATGCACTAAAACATGCTAATTCCTACAATAAACAAACTGAAACAACAAACACACTACAAGGAGCACAATTAGTACTAAAAATGGCTCCGAAGAGCGCATTTAAGACCAATAATCAATGAGGGACGAGGGTAGAAACTCTATATAAAATAGACATATCAGCAAGCCAATAAGAACAAGTGTTATAATATTAACAACTCTTTTAAGTAGAATAATAACAACCCTTCTGGCTCCAAAAGCAACGACGTCAATGCCCTAACTACTGAAAAGAGAGGTTATCAAAAGCCTCAAAGAACATTCACCACTTTAGGCATGTCTCTAGAAGAAGGCTTTTGAGTCTTCATGCAAAAGGAGCACTTCAGCCTCTCGGCCCTAGTCCAGACCCTGCTCCTGAGAATAGATCCAGGAAATGCAATCCTAATGCCTACTACAAGTACCATCAAGGAAATGGGCATATGACATCACAGTGCTGGACTTTGAAGCATGCCCTATAGGACATGGTTGAAGAGGGCAGATTTCCAATTCTGTCTGCAGCAAAAGTCGACAACAACATCAACTCCTTGGGCATCGTTTCAACAGTACCCAGGGGGCTTAGTCATTTTACGCTAGTTTTCTAGGTTGAGTCGGAGAGTCCCTCCCCTAGCTCATTCATTTCCTTTCCCGTCGAGTCTATGTCCTTTAGAACTTTAATATTTATAGGCCTTGTTCCATTTTATTTCTAATCAATAAAATAATCGCATTTTCTTTTCATTTTCATTGCCCTTTCATCATTTTTTATGTTGCTAATTCAAGGATGAAACTTAAATCAAATTATCCCTAATGACTTTGATTAGTAACTAAAAAAAAAGATCTGAAAATAAATAGTGAAAAATGAAAATAAAAATAAAGAACATACTTTGGATCAGAAGTTATTCCCTTTTTCCTCCATCATCCATAAACCATAATCTCCATTAGCCAAATAATCAAAGCTCCACAAAATAACCTTCAAGTCTTCCAATACCCGAAACCAATAACTTGTGTGCAATCCTTACTAATATAAAAAATTAAAAAATCAATGCCAGGAAAAATTAAAAAGGTGAAAAAATCAAAGTGCGAAAAAAAAGCAAAAGCAAAACAAAACGCACAGGATAAAAAAAATGCAAAAGCCAAAGGCAAAGAAATAAAAAAGTCTAGCTAGGGGGCTTGCACACAAGTTATATCACTCATTCAAATCCTTTCAGTCCATCAAAACTTAACCCATATAATTCAAATCCATGATCCTACCTTAGCCCAACCAATTAATACTTCATCAAAACCTAAAACCTCCAACCTTTCAACCTTTCATCAGCCCTAACTCCTTCAAGGTATGTCCAAGCCCGCTAGGTTGAAAACCTGAAAGGGCGGCCTACGCAAAAGTTAGGGCACAAAAAAATAAAAATAAAAAATCAGATCCAGAACTAATAATAGTCTGATTCCGCATGGATACGTAGGAATCCTCATCTCGAGGTCCGACCACTTCTATAAAATAAATCAAGGTCTAATGATTTGACTTTCTAGAATTCAGGAGCATACTCTTTCTACATCCCGACATAGACTCGAGTCTGAACTTATCCTCGTCAAAGCCTTTTCCCACCTATATCTATATGAGTCACGAAATTTATTTTTCAATCCAAACTCTCCTTGTCCCTGTAGGACTCTCCAACAATTCCATGGTTTCTGGTGATATTTGACTTTCTTGTGTTAACTACCCAATGAAGAATCCCCAGCAAAGAACTCTGAGTGTTCAAGACATATCAACTACATTTCAATCAAGGCTCGAGCCTAATTCAAGACAAGCTCACCCAAAGTGGGGGCTCCCTATATATGTGGTGGTTCCTCCAAATCAAATCAAACTTCCGAAAAGTTGTAATCTGTAGACCTCATTTACAGACCCCGATTATTTACTAAAAACAGTTTTCGAAAATCATTCTATTTATATCTGATCATTCTATTTATATCTGATCATTCTATCTCTCTACATATCCAGATCTCTTAACTTTGCTAAACCCTGACCTTGCATTGCATTACAAACATCCTAGTCTTGCATAACCCTGACTTTGCATGACGTGTCATATTCCTTAGCTTTGCATAACCCTTATCCTTTCATAGCATCTCATGCATACTTAGAGAGTCCAAGTTTGCATTATTGCATCATTAATTAGGTGCTTTATGTGAGTTGTTTTCACTTATCTGCTAACATCTTTCCCAGCAAGTAATCAAAGTGCTTGTAGTTATTGTTCTGCATACTAACTTTGTTTTGCAGAGCCCGGCGTATATAGATCAGTTCTAAACTGCAGAGCGTTTAGAATCGTTCTTCGTCCTAACACCGTATACTTTGCCTATCGGTTTCCTGAACCTCAGTCAAAGTGGGGGCTCTGTAGACACATAATCGTGTCTCCCCATTTAAGGGCCCAATGATGAAACATACCACAGTCTTAATTGGTCCGACCCAAGGGCATAGCAGTCCGAAGAGCCAAAGCTATTTCGAAAAGTGTTAAAGTCGTATTTTAAAGCCCATAAATAACGTTTCGAGCACAACTGTTTGAAAAAGCCCATTTAATTATTCATTGATAATTAATTGTTTTATTTTAAATAAAATAAATATTTTCAAAGATATTTTTTGTAATTAAAATCGGATTTTATCCCGTAAAATCAGATTTCCGGAGTTAAAATATATATATAAAAGAAAATCTTTAAAACGTGTTTTATTATAAAAGCTGTCAAAACGTGTCAAAAGCAAGGCGGTGCGCCGAGCGCACGTGTCATGCCATGTAGACCTATGTGTCACACAGAGTTGTGCGCCGAGCGCACTTCTCTGTGCAAATGCACATGCTTTCAATTTTATCTTTTTTAAAGCGTGTGCCACGTGGGCACTGATCATTGGTCATGCCGCGTCAGGCGGACATTGGTGCGCCTGACACGTGTGATTGTGACTCACACTGCTACCTGCGCTTGGCGCAGTTGGCGCGTGAAGCGCAATTCCGGTTTTATTATAAATACTCTTCGATTTTCCGAAATAAAATACAGTTTTTTCCATATACTTCAATACATAACACTTCGACGTCGACACTTACGAATACCTTACGAACCTTTACAAAATCTCTACCAAAATGTATACTTTTCAAATACAAACACATTCATATCTACATACATACACACATATTTTCCTTCAAGCTTCACGATTGCTCGTCCCGAAAGTTGTCAATCCCGTAGAACCAAGCAACGATATTTTCACGAGGGTCTTTGAATCAATTCCTTACTTTAAAATTACTAACGATTCCTTCATAATGTAAATCTTCAATATGAAAATTGCTTTTTTGTATATTCTAACCTTTTATTTTTTTTTCTATTTATTTTCACACATTATTGCTTGCCTGATTGTTCTATGCATGATCTTTTTATCACCCACATGTTATTATTGCTAAACAAGACCTAAAGAACTGTTCTAACTAATTCAGATAATTTGGACAACCTGCTAGGTACCTTGTAATATTATTGCTTAATAACTTGTCACTAAAAAAATAGTCTTTTATGTATTTCCTGAACCAACCTAGACTAATGTTTTTAGGGTGTATAAAAATATTATGTGGTTATTCTATTGCATAAAAATTGACATGAATCGATATCTAGTAGAAGCCATCAATGGGCGAACGTGGTTCACTACGACCATATTCTTACCCTCACCCCCTAACACAATCTTTTGTTCATTTTGACCATCTATGGAGTAAGGACGAGGAAATCTACATCGGATAAGTCCCTAATTTGTCCCTATCGTTTTCCAGTATCCAATTAGGTTTATGAGTCTTCCTTTAAAGACTTATTGGCGACTTCGAAAACATTTTCAATAAAACCTTAACGATGGGGTAGTCAAATACGCGCTCATACCGCATAGGCGAAATAAAAACACGCCTACAATTATAGTGAGTCTGATATTTTATTATGTATCATCTATCTTTGATTTAATGCTTATTTGTATCATGTTAGGCTATGTATTTTATTTATCATGTAAGTACTCAGCTTTGCTGATTACATGTTTTTCTGTGTGTCGATCATGGATGTGTCTTATTGATCATGTGATGACCCTATTTGGTGAGCAGTCCTTCATGATCAATAAAGCATCGACCATTCTAGATTTAAAGGTAATGCATCCATTGGCTTTTTGGGAGATAATTTGGAGAGCTTGTGTTTTAGCCTTTTTTTAATACTTTTTATACCTTTGGTTAATTATGTTTCATTAGTTTAACTTTTTATATTTGGTTTGACTTTGGTTGGATTTTGGAGTTGACTGTGTGGTTGACTAAGTTTAATTTTCAAGTTCTTTATTTATTTTTCCACTGCAAAATTCTGAGTAAGTCGATACGTTATCACACGGGCGATAGTACTTTGATGATTCTCTATGTTTTGTGGGTAAAAGGTATTTTATAAAATAGAGAATTGTCTGGGTGTTACAAAGTGGTATCTTGGAGCTTAGGTTTTTATTGACCTCTCGTGCCAATCAACTTTTTTAGGCGCCTAGTTATTTAGAACGATTATCAAGGAAAACAAGCTCCTACTTATTCATTGTTCTTAAATCACTTTTGATGAATTCGAAATATTTTTTTTTGGGTTCGAAATATTTTTTTTAGCCGACATTTAATTTTATTTTTTCGGGAGTTATTATTTGAATTTTTTAATTATTTTCAAAACTTTTTAATTCCGAAAATTTTGTGTGTCTAAAATTATTTATGAATTTAGTTTTCATCTTATTTACTTTATTAAATTTATTTTGAGAGATGGCTAGAATATGAAGGGCATATAGGATACAAATATTATATGTCTACATTTAAATTTCTGTTCCTTACGTTCAGTGTTTTCTTCCCTATTTAGCTGTTTGATGTTATTCCTGGCTTTAAATTATTTATTCATATGCTTATTATTTATTGTTGGGGATATACACTAAGTGAGAGTAGTGTTCATTATAGATGTTGTGTTCAACCATAAATGGACCATTAGGCATGACTGATAGTGAAGCCGACCGAGTGGGAAGCTACTCCAACCCTATTGTGCTTAGTGACGATGAGTCTGACGTGGAGTTTGACAGTGAGAGCTATACTGGTCTAGATCTTGAGATGCGACGTATCTTGAAGGTAGGCATCACTGATAGTGATGATGAAGTAATTCGAGAATTTGACCGTGCTAGAGGGCAAACCCGAAAGGACATTTGCACCGCTACTTGGAGATCTTATCCGGATAGGGATAGTGATACAGAGTTAGAGGAAGATGAACATCAACCCAAAAGAATTAAAAGGTCGACTAGAGCTGAAGAGCCAAAATATCAGTGTGTTAGTGAAGACGTTGAAGATTTTGAAGATGAAAAGTTTACTCTAGAGAAGTACAAGGAAGATAAGGATGGGAATGATGATGTTACTCCATAGAGTATTTATTCATGTTTTAAGATTAGTATAGTTGAATAAGTAGCTAAGCTACAATAGTTTAAATTTTTTTTCTTTAGCATCTTTATTTTGTTGAGGAATAAGTTTGATAATTTTTGGATTGGAGAAATATTATAATTATTGTTTTTGAGGAATAAAAGTAATTATTTACTACACGAGTTGAGCAAGAATTTATTTTAGTACCCGAATGGGAAATACTTTATTTAATTATTGTGATGGATTTCGTTTGATCCTTATGTGATTATTGATGTGAATATTATACATAAGTGAGTATATGATTGTTTATGTTTTATAGTGATGAACTTAGCGCTATTATAATTCCATAGAATTTTATTTTGATGCGATCTGTTATGATCAAATCAATTTAATGCCTTCGTAGTAAATGACAAGTAGTTGTGAATCGAAACCTAAAGTAGACCTACGTTAAATTTTAGGTCGCAAAGTAGAATGTCGAGTAACGATACCGCTTTAGCTTCTGTTATCCGCCTTTTGGCTGAGAAACTGACTCAAGAAAGGACAGAGCGTCCTGATCCTACGGGGGATATTTTCGAAAGGTTAGCTAAGATTAAGTCGCCATACTTTAAGGGGCAGGCTGACCATACGTTTTTAGAATGTTGGATTAGAGATTTTGATAAGAAATTTAGGGCTGTGAATTGCCCTGAGGCGATGAAAGTGGATCAAACTGTGTTGTACTTGAATGATGAAGCCGATTAATGATGGAAGGAGAATGGGAATAGGAGTGCTGAGGAAGGTTTCAAATGGGATTCTTTTACTACTGCTTTGATAGGAAAGTTTTACCCTACTTTTATGAGGAAGCAAAAGGCTCAAGAGTTCATAAACCTTAGGATGGGGAGTATGACTATTTCTGAGTATTACAGCAAGTTCATAGCGTTGTCTAGATTTGCACCTGAGGTTGTAGTTACCGAAGAACTAAAAGCTCAGAGATTTGAGCAAGGACCGGCTAGAGATTAAATTGGGATTAGGAGGTGAGACCTTTCGTCCCTAGATATTGTTTATGGGAGAGCTGCCCATATTTATGGACTTCAATCAAGGCATGATAAGAAGAATGTCGTGGCAGGACTTTATTTGATTCTAAAGCGACCTATTCATTTATTTCTTCGTCCATCGTAAAGAGTTTGGGGTTGGTAGACTACGAAGTGATTGACTTACCCATAAGTATACCTACTGAAGAAGTGATAAGGTGTACTAAGATTTATAGAGACTTACCTTTGAAGATAGGAAAGTGTGTTTTTCCTTCTAACCTTATAGAGTTCAATTTGGGACACTTAGACGTTATTTTGGGGATAAACTGTTTAGGTTCCTACAAGGCCAAGATATATTGTGAAGCTCAGAAGGTAGTATTGAAGAGCTCTTTAGGAAAGTTAACTTCATACTGACGATTTAGGAAATCTAAAAGTTTTGGGATCATTTTCGCAATGCAAGTAAAGAAGTTAATAAAGAAGGGGTGTGAGTTGTTCTTCGGTAGTGTGCGAGATGTGAGCAAAGAAGTTAAGTTAAGGTTTGAGGATGTACCGATTGTGAATGAGTTTATGGATGTTTTTCCAAACGAGATTTCTGGTATGCCACCTAAGAGAGCCGTTGAGTTTACCATAGACTTAGCTCCTGGTACTACACCTATTTCTAAGGCACAGTACAGAATGGCACCTCCTGAGATGAGCAAGTTGAAGACGCAGTTGCAAGAATTGTTGGAGAAGGGTTATATTAGGCCTAGTGCGTCACCTTGGGGAGCATCTGTACTATTTGTGAAGAAGAAAGATGGATGTATGAGGTTTGTGCATTGATTATAGGGAGTTGAGCAATGTGACAATTAAGAATAAGTATCCTTTCCCTAGGATAGATGACCTATTCGATCAGTTGAATGGAGCAAGTGTATTTTTGAAGATCGATTTGCGTTCAGGGTATCACCAATTGAAGGTAGCCGATAAGGACATACCTAAGACTGCGTTTAGGAAGCGTTATGGTCACTATGAGTTTTTAGTGATGCCGTTTGGATTGACCAATGCTCCGGCTATATTCATGGACTTGATGAATAGGATATTCCATGAGTTTTTGGATAAGTTCGTCGTAGTGTTTATTGATGATATTTTGATCTATTCGAAGAGTGAAGAAGAGCATGATGAACATTTGAGGATAGTTTTGGAGATGCTTCAGAAGAACCAATTGTATGCAAAGTTCTCTAAGTGTGAGTTCCGATTGGAGAAAGTAGCATTTTTGGATCATTATGTATCAAAGAAAGGAGTTTTTGTGGATCCAACAAAGATTCAAGCTGTCTGTGAGTGGCCTACACCGAAGAATATGTCAGATATAAGAAGTTTTATGGGATTAGCGCTACTATAGGAGATTTGAGAAAGATTTCAAGAAGATAGCAAGGCCGATGACTAATCTGATGAAGTAAGAGTCGAAGTTTGAGTGGAATGAGAAGTGCGAGGAAGCCTTTCAGACCTTGAAGGAGTGTTTAACCTCTGCACCTGTTTTAACCCTGCCTGATTGAAATGAAGGATTCGAGGTGTATACTGATGCTTCGAAGAATGGATTGAGGTGTGTTCTGCAGCAAAATGGGAAGGTGATCGCGTATGCTTCGTGTCAGTTGAAACCGTATGAGTCGAATTATCCTACCCATGACCTAGAGCTCGCCGCTATTGTGTTTGCATTGAAAATTTGGAGACATGATTTGTATGGAGAGACTTGCAAGATCTTTACTGATCACAAGAGTCTGAAGTATATTTTCACCCAGAAGGATCTCAATATGAGGCAGAGAAGATGGTTGAAATTGATTAAGGACTATGACCTAGATATTCAGTATCATGATGGGAAGGCGAATGTAGTCGCCGATGCTTTGAGTTGGAAGTCGAGTCATAGCGTGAATGCGTTGGTAGTTCCTAAGGAATTGTACCGAGATATGCAAAGGCTTAGCCTTGAAATTTTGAATCCTAGGATATTGAAGCATGAATGAGTGCTTTGTCGTTGGGATCGTCGATTTTCAATGAGATCAGTCAAGTTGGAGACGAGCACCTAGATAATATTAAGGAGAAGATGAAGCAAGGAAAGGAAGTTGATTTTATGGTTCATGATGATGGAAGCTTGAGATTTAAAGGAAGGTGGTGTATACCGCAGAAGTGTGAAGAACTTAAGAGGAAGCTTATGGAGGAAGGGCATAATACTACATACTCTGTGCACCCTGGTGGTGATAAGTTGTATAAGGATCTTAAGGAGATTTATTGGTGGCCAAATATTAAGCGAGAAGTCCCCGAGTTCGTGGCGAAGTGTATGACATATCAAAAAGTAAAGATTGATCATAAGAGACTAATGGGGAAGGTCCAATCATTAGAAGTCCCTTGATGAAGTGGGATTCGACATCAATGGACTTTGTGACTGCTTTGCCAAAGACGAAAAATGGCAATGATACTATTTGGGTTATCGTGGACCGACTGACGAAATATGCCGTGTTCATTCTGATCAAGGAAACATGGAAGAAGAAGCAACTTTCCAAGACGTATATCAAGCAAGTGGTGAGACTGCATGGAGTCCCGATGGACATTATTTCAGATCGTGATTCGAGATTCCTCTCGAAATTTTGGCAAAAGATCCAAATGAATCTTGGAACGACATTGAAGATGAGTAAGGCGTTTCATCCTGCGACATATGGTCAGACTGAAAGGACCCATCAGACTATAGAAGACATGTTGAGAGCGTGCGCGATTGGTTTTCAAGGAAGTTGGGAAGACCACATGGATTTGATCGAATTTCCGTATAATAATAGTTACCATGCAAGCATTAAGATGGCACCATTTGAGGCATTGTATGGAAGAAAGTGTAGAAGTCCCATTTATTGGAATGATTTTAGTGAGAATGTAGTATTAAGGACTGAATTTATTGAGGAAACTGTCAAGAACATGAAATTGATTCAAGCTAGAATTCAAGCTGCCCAAGATAGGCAAAAAAGCTATGCTGATTTGAAGAGAAGGGAAGATGAATTGGTTGTTGGTGATAAGGTGTTCTTGAAGGTATTACCGACGAAAGGTGTGATGAGATTTGGTAAGAAGGGCAAGTTAAGTCCCAAGTACGTTGGCCCATATGAGATTTTGCAAAGAGTTGGAAAGGTAGCCTATAAGTTGGCTTTACCAATGGAATTTGAGAAGATGCATGATGTATATCACATTTCTCAACTTAAGAGATATATCCTTTATGAGAATCATGTTTTGAACCCAAAAGAATCCAGATAGATAGTAGCCTCACGTATGAGGAAAGATCTGTGAAAATCTTGGATAGAAAGGTACGTAGTACACATAATAAGGATGTGAGTATCGTGAAAGTGATTTGGTCTAACCATGAGTCCGAAGAGGCAACATGGGAAGCCGAAGATGAATTGAATAAGAAGTATCCTGATTTGTTTCGTGAGGTGAGTTACGAGTGCATAACTCGTTTTCTTTAAGAGGGGAAGAATGCGATAGAATTTTGCGCTTTTTGCCTTATTTTATGGTATATTTATGCTTATTTTGGCGATTTGCACATGTTGGTGCAAAATAAATTGGTTTTCTTCTTCGAAAAATATGTCCATGTAGTGACACAAGTGGTTTTAGGATTGGTAAAGTGTGCACATGTTGTGACAAAAGTATTTCCAAATGGAAGATTTGAGTAAATATTTTGAAACTGTGAGGGTTTTCGTGTCAAGTTTCGGGACGAAACTTATTTTAAGAGGGGTAGACTGTAATCCCCCACAATTTTATTAATTTTGTAAATATATTTAAAGTATATTTATAAGTATTTTTTAGTATTAAAATAATTAAATTCTTGAGTATTGACTATTTTAGAGTCAACGATTAGTTATTGTTTTTAAGTAGTCAAAGTATTTAAATTATTTCTCAATTGGACCTTGAGAGTCAACAATGAAGTTAAATAAGTTTAGTAGTACAAATGAATTTAATATTGGGTTAGAGGAGCCCAAACTTTTATAGCCTTTTCATATGATCATCTTTCATTAAACTAACCAAGCAAGCCCATTAATCTATTGGACTATAATGGGAACCTATAAATACCCCCGTACCTCATAAATTTTGCCACATTAAACAAGGCCCTAATTTTCTCTCATGTTCCCCTCACACGGCTCACTATTTCTTTCTCTTCCATCCACCCATTTTTCTTTCTCTCTCTTTCTTTTCTTCTCGGCGCTGCTTGCCACCGCTGGCGACGCCGCCATCCAGAGGCCGCCGCCAACATCCGATGTTCCTCCCCTCTCGGCGTCGTGTCCCTCTCTCTCCTCTTTGGGATTTTTTCTCTCTTTTTCCTCTATATTATTTTAATAATTAGTTTGATGTTTTAAATATTATTTTATTGCTTTAATAATTCAAGTTTGTATCTTTAGCTATCTTAATATTAGTTACAGATTATATAATTAGTTTAATGGAGTTAATAAATTTTAGATTTAATATATATGTTTAAATTGGGTTTTTAAGCATGAAAGCATGGATGTTTAGTGTTTTTAAGAGTGAAAACTATAGTACTATATTATAGTTTATGAAAATTGAGTACTTTAATCTTTAGAACTATTTTAAAGTGAGTTTAAAAGAGTTTTACGGAAGTTATACCTTACTGGAATTTTTGTTAGTGTGCTTATAGTGGATTTTAAATATTAAAGTAATGAGTTTTAGGGATCTTAAATAACTATTTTGGTAGTACTAAATTAAGGGATACTAAAGGTTGAAGTTTTAGTGTTTAAAAGAGTTTTAAAATACTTTTTATGAGGGTTTAAAGTACTTTAAAGTTAATGTAATTTTATTAGGGTATTAGTACTTGAATGTTTTGATAATTGGTAGGCGGAGACTTTACTTTGAGTGACTTCTAAAGAGTTTAAAGTGGCTTCTCATATTGTTTACACAAGGTACATATATGCCTATGTGTTTTTAGACTAGTATCATGTCCTCAGGTTAGGATTGATATAGTATAATGTGTAGGGAACTTTTTATAGTTCATATGTGGCTTATGTTTAAGTGAATTTGCATGTTTTATATTGTTGTGTGAAGCATGTTGCCTATTATGAAGTATTACGTGTTTGTATGGATGGTTGATGCAAGCATGTGGGTTGGGAACGTTTATTTTATTAATTAATTCACATGAGGGATTAATAAATGTATTGTTTATTGGATAATGAATTGTATCATGTTGTTCCCTTGAATTTATTATACTATTTACTTTATAAGGACCGTGTGCCCTGTTTAGTAAAGTTGCATATTTACCTATTGAAAGGTTGGTAGGCTGTTGTAGGCGTGTTTTTATTTCGCCTACGCGGTGTGAGCGCGTATTAGATTTGACTACCCCATTGTTTAGGATTTGTTTTGCATTGAAAGAAGTCGCCAACAATTCTTTTTAGGAAGATTCATAAACCTAATTGGATATAGGAAAATCATTGGGACAAATTATCCAATGTAGATTTCCCCGTCATGACTCCATTTATGGTCAAGATGAACCAAAGATTGAGTTCGGGGGTGAGAGTACAAATATAGTCATAATGAACCACATTCGCCCAAAGTTGGCCTCTACTAAATATCGATTCATTGCAGATTTTATGCCAAAAAATAATCAAATAATGTTTTATACACCCTAAAAATATTTAGTCTAAGTGAGTTCAGGAAACACATAAAAAGACTATTTTCTAGTGATATGTTATTAGGCAATCAATATTACAGGGAACCTAATAGGTTGTTCAAATTAATCTGATTAATATTAGAATAGTTATTTAGGTCTTGTTTAGCAAAAATAACATGTGGGTGATAAATGCATTAAAACAGGACAACCATATAATATGCATATAATGATCAGGCAAGTATAATAATATATGAAAAGAAAATAAAAAAAAAAAGAAAGAAGGAGGTTTAGAATATACAGTAAAGCGATTTTATATTAAAGATCAACATCATAAAATAAGTAGTTAGTAACTTCAATATAAAAAAAAATTATTTAAGGACCCTCAGGATTATACTGTGGCTTGGGTCTGCGAGATTGACAACTTTCGGGACGAGCAATCGTGAAACCTGAAAATCTGAATGTCTGAAAGTATGTAGATTTAATGTATTTGTGTTTGAAAGTATGAGTTTTTTAGGGAAGTTTTGTAGTTCGTAGAGAGAATTCGTAAAGTATTCGTCGAGTGTTATGTGAGAAATCCGTTTTCTTAATCTGTTCGAAAATCAGGCCTACTATAGGGAAAACGGCACTGCGCCTCACGCGCTGGCTGCGCCAGGCGCAGCTGAGGTGGCAAGCGCATGACGCGGCGTGACCAATAAAAAGCGTACACGTGGTACGCGCTTTTGAAAAAGATAAGAAACAAAAGTCTACGTGGCAGTTCTGGTGCTCTTGCCACAGCCTGTACGCTAGGCGCAGCTTACGTGGAAGCCCACGTGTCAGGACACGTGCGCTCGGCGCAGCAACTGCGTTCAGCGCAGCGCTTGTTTGTGACATATTTTGATAGTTTTTTTTGATAAAAACGCGTTCTAAAATATTTTCTTTTATCTTTTAGCTACGTATATATGATTTTACGGGATAAAATCTGATTTTGACTTAAAAAATATATATTTTGAAAATATTTATTTATTAAAATAAATCAATTAATTATTGTTAAAACAATTAATTGGGCTTTTCAAAGAATTGGACTCAAACAATTAATTATCATGAATAATTAATTGGGCTTTAAAATAGGATTTTAACACTTTTCGAAATGGTTTTGAATAGCTTTTCAGACTCCTCTGCCCTTGGGTCGGACTAATTAAGACCACGGTATGTTTCATCATCGGATCCTTAATTGGGGAGACACGATTATGTGTCTACAGAAGAGCTTACTTTAACTGAGGTTCAGGAAACCGAATGTCAAAGTATACGGTGTCGGAACGAAGAATGATTCTAAACGCTCTGCAGTTTAGAACTGATCTATAACCACCGGTCTCTCCAAAACAAAGTTAGTATGTAGGACAATAACTATAAGCAATCTGATTACCTGCAGGAGAAGATGTGAGCAGACAGGTGCAAACAATAAAAATAAAGCACATAATGATGCAATAATGCAAACTTAGACTCTCTAAGGATGCATGAGACGCGATGCAAGGATTAAGGTTATGCAAACCTAAGGATGACACGTCATGCAAGGCTAGAATGTATGAAATACAATGCAAGGTCAGGATTTTACAAGGCTACAATGTAAGGTCAGGATTTTGCAAGGCTAGAAGATGCGGATATGTAGAATGATAGAATGATTAGAAATAGATTGAATGATTTTCGAAAATCGTTTTTAGTAAATAATAGGGGTTTGTAAACGAGGTCCGCGGATTACAACTCTTCGGGAGTTTGATTTGAATTGGAGGAACCACCACACGTAGGAAGCCCCCACTTTGGGTGAGCTTGTCTTGAGTTTGTCATGTACTTGATTTGATATTGAAATGTAGTTGATCTGTCTTGAACGTTGAAAGTCGTCACTAAGGGATTGCACTGGGGATTCTTCTTTGGGAAGTTGATATCGGCAAAGTCAAGTATCGCCAGAAACCATGGAATTATCGGACAGTCCTTCAGGGACAAGGAGAGCTTGGATTGAAAAATAAAAAGGTTCAAATTTGTGACTCAAATGAATGTAGGTGGGAAAAGGCTTTAACAAGGCTAGGTGCAGACTCGAGTCTATGTCGGGATCTAGGTAAAGTATGCTCCTAAATTCTAGAAAGTCAAATCATTAGACCATGACTAATTTTATTGTATTGAAGCCGTCGGACCTCGAGATGAGGATTCCTACGCATCCTTGCGGAATCAGACCATTCGTAGTTCTGGATCTGATTTTTTTTATTATGCTTTTTTTTTGTGCCCTAAGTTTTGCCTAGGCTGCCCATTCAGATTTTCAAGCTAGCGGGCTTGGACATACCTTGAAGAAGGAGTTAGGGTTGATGAAATGTTGAAAATTTTAAGGTTGAATTGGTTGGGCTAATGGAGGATCATGGATTTGGATTGTATGGCTTAAGGTTTAATGGGTTGAAAGATTTGATTGAGGGGTAGAACTTGTGTGCAAGCCCCCCTAGCTTGACTTTTTATTTATTTTACTTTGGCTTTTTCTTTTGAATCTTTTCTTTTTATCTTGTGCGTTTCGTTTTTTTTTTTTCATTTTTCCGCACTTTTAAATTTTTTTTTTCACTATTTTGTTTTTGCCTGGCATTGATTTTTTTGTATCTAGTAAGGCTTGCACACAAGTTTGGTTTAGGGTAGTGGAAGGCTTGAAGGTTATTTGCGGAGCTTTGATTTTGAAAGGTTATTTGGTTAATGGAGATGATGGTTTAAAGGATTTTTTATTGGATTGCATGGATGGCTTCTGGAAGGTAATGTAAGGGAAGGGGGAATAACTCATGATCCAAAGTATGTCCTCTTTTTTATTTCAGATCTCTTTTTGTTATTATTAGTCAAGTTGATTAGGTGATTCAAGTTTCATCATTGAATTAGAAGCATAAATAAAGATGATGGAAGGCCAATGAAAATGAAAAGAAAATGGGATTATTTTATTAATTGAAAATGAATGAAACAAGGCTGATAATCATTATAGTCCTAAAGGACATTGACTCGACGGGAAAGGAAATGAAGGAGCTAGGGAAGGGACTCTCCGACTCAGGCCCTGTTCTTTTGGACTTATTTTCAGCAAAAATAAGTAAAAATAAGTTCAGTTCAGCAAAAATAAGTTCAGTTCAGCAAAAATAAGTAAAAATAAGTTCAGTTCAGCAAAAATAAGTAAAAATAAGTTCAGTTCAGCAAAAATAAGTTCAGTTCAGCCAAAATAAGTTCAGTTCAGCCAAAATAAGTTCAGTTCAGCAAAAATAAGTTCAGTTCAGCCAAAATAAGTTCAGTTCAGCAAAAATAAGTTTAGTCTTGTCTAATGTTGTAATTATTATTTTTGTTTTCAATATTACTATTACAATTGTTATTATTATTATTAATATTATAATTAAAATAACGATGAATTTGAATTTTTTGTCTTTTTATTTTTTATTTTTTTATTTTTTATTTTTTATTTAGTATTTATTATTTATTAATTATTATTATTATTATTTATTATTATTTATTATTATTTATTATTATTATTATTTACTATTTATTATTTATTATTTATTATTATTAATATTATTATTGTTATTATTATTATTTATTTATTTATTATTATTATTATTATTATTGTAATTATTTATTATTATTTATTATTTATTTTTTATTATTGTTATTATTATTATTATTATTATTTTATTATTTATTATTTATCATTTCTTATTATCATTATTTAATATTATTATTATTATTATTATTATTATTTATTATTATTATTATTTATTATGTATTATCTATTATTTATTATTATTATTATTATTATTATTATTATTATTATTTATTATTTATTATTATTATTATTATTTATTTTCTATTTATTATTTTTTATTGATTTTTTTTATTTATTATTTATTATTATTATTATTTATTATTTATTATTATTTATTTATTATTTATTTATTATTATTTATATTTATTATTATTTATTATTAATTATTTATTATTTATATTTATTATTATTTATTATTTATTATTTATTATTTATTATTATTATTTATTATTATTATTCATTTTTTTTATTTTTTTATTTTATTATTATTATTATTATTATTATTTATTATTTATTATTATTAATATTGTTTTTTATGATTTATTATTTATTATTTATTATTATTAATATTATTTTTATTTATTATTTATTATTATTTATTATTTATTGTTATTTATTATTATTATTATTTATTATTTATTATTTATTTGTATTATTTATTATTTATTATTATTATAATTATTATTTATTATTTATTATTATTAATATTATTTATTATTATTTTTTATTTTTTATTTGTTATATTATTTATTATTTATTATTATTATTTATTATTATTATTTATTATTTGTTATTTATTATTATTATTTATTATTTATTATTTATTATTTATTATTTATTATTTATTATTATAAAATAATAAAATAATAATAATAAGTATTGATAATATTATGTTAATATTTATTGATTATTATAATAATAAGTATTGATAATATTATGTTAATATAGTTTAGTTCAACAAAAATAAGTTCAGTTCAGCAAAAATAAGTTCAGTTTAGCCAAAATAAGTTCAGTTCAGCAAAAATAAGTTCAGTTCAGCCGAAATAAGTTCAGTTCAGCAGAAATAAGTAAAAATAAGTTCAGTTCAGCAAAAATAAGTTCAGTTCAGCCAAAATAAAATAAGTTCAGTTCAGTTCAGCTAAAATAAGTTCAAAAGAAAAGGGCCTCAACCTAGAAAACTAGCATTAAACGACTATGCCCCGGCATTATTTAGGCACTTCCCAAAGGGTTGCCGCTATTGCTGACTTTTACTGTAGGTGGAATTGGCAATCTACCATCTTCAACCATATCCTGCAGAAGATGCTTCAAAGTCTACCATTGTGATGTCAGATGCCCATTTCCTTGATGGTACTTGCAGTAGGAATTAGGATTCCATCTACTGGATCTCTTCTCAGGAGCAGGGTCCGAAGTGGGGCCAAGAGGCTGAAGTGCTCTCCCCTTGCATGAAGCCTAGTGAAGGCTTCTTCTAGAGACATGCCTAAGGGAGTGAATGTCCTTTGAGGTCCTTGATAACTTCTCTTGTCAGTAGTTAGGGCATTTATGTCACTGCTTTTAGAGGTAGAAGGGTTATTATTACTCTTCTTGAAAGAGTTGTTGTAGGCGTGTTTTTATTTCGCGTACGTGGTGTGGGCGTGTATTAGATTTGACTACCCCACTGTTAAGGTTTTATTGAAAATTATTTTGTCTTGAAAGAAGTCACCAACAATTCTTTTTAAGAAGAATCATAAACGTAATTGGATATAGGAAAATCATTGGGACAACTTATCCAATGTAGATTTCCCCGTCATGACTCCATATATGGTCAAGATGAACCAAAGATTGAGTTCCGGGGTGAGGGTACAAATATAGTCATAATGAACCACATTCGCCCAAAGTTGGCCTCTACTAAATACCGATTCATTCCAGATTTTATGCCAAAGAATAATCAAATAATGTTTTATACACCCTAAAAACATTTAGTCTAAGTGAGTTCTGGAAACACATAAAAAGACTATTTTTTGGTGATATGTTATTAGGCAATCAATATTGCAAGGAACCTAAGAGATTGTTCAAATTAATTTGATTAATATTAGAATAGTTCTTTAGGTCTTGTTTAGGAAAAATAACATGTGGGTAATAAAAGCATTAAAACAGGACAATCATATAATATGCATATAATGATCAGGCAAGTATAATAATATATGAAAAGAAAATAAAAAAAGAAAGAAGGAGGTTTAGAATATACAGTAGAGCTATTTTATATTAAAGATCTACATCATGAAATAAGTAGTTAGTAACTTCAATATAAAAGTAATTTATTTAAGGACCCCCAGGATTATACCGTGGCTTGGATCTGCGAGATTGACAACCTTCGGGACGAGCAATCGTGAAGCCTGGAAATCTGAATGTCTGAAAGTATGTAGATTGAATGTATTTCTGTTTGAAAGTATGAGTTTTTGTAGGGAAGTTTTGTAGTTCGTAGAGAGAATTCGTAAAGTATTCGTCGAGTGTTATGTGAGAAATCCGTTTTTTTAATCTGTTCAGAAATCAAGCCTAATTATGAGGAAAAACGGCACTGCTCCTCACACGCTAGCTGCGCCAGGCGCAGCTGACGTGGCAACCGCATGACGCGGCGTGACCAATAAAAAGCGTACACGTGGTACGCGCTTTTGAAAAAGATAAGAAAGAAATTTTGCGTCTCAAGCAGAGAACTGCGCTTGAAGCAGGACTCTACATGTAATAGAAGTCTACGTGGCAGTTCTGGTGCGCTTGGCACTGCATGTGCGCTAGGCGCAACTTACGTGGAAGCCCATGTGTCAGGACATGTGCGCTCGGAGTAGGCCTTGCGCTAAGCGCGGTTGCGTTTAGCGCAGTGCTTGTTTTTGACATATTTTGATAGTTTTTTGATAAAAACACTTTTTAAATGATTTTCTTTTATCTTTTAACTACGTATATCTGATTTTACGAGATACAATCTGATTTTGACTTAAAAAATATATCTTTTGAAAATATTTATTTATTAAAATAAATCAATTAATTATTGTTAAAACAATTAATTGGACTTTTCAAAGAATTGGGCTCAAACACAATTAATTATCATGAATAATTAATTGGGCTTTAAAATAGGATTTTAACACTTATGTTAAATGGTTTTGAATAGCTTTTCAGACTGCTCTGCCCTTGGGTCGGACCAATTAAGACCAGAATATGTTTCATCATCGGATCCTTAAATGGGGAGACACGATTATGCGTCTACAGTTGTTGATTTAGATTAATAAATAAAGGTTGGTTGGTTATTGACTTTAGTTAATAACGCGTTTTATTAAAAAAGCTGTCAAAACGTGTCAAAATCAAGGCGGTGAGATGAGCGCACCAACGTGCGCCGAGCGCATGTGTCATGCCACATAGACCTGTGTTTGTCACACAGAGTCGTGCGTCGAGCGTACTTCTTTGTGCGAATGCCGAGGTTCTCAATTTTATCTTTTTTAAGCGTGTGCCACGTGGGCACTGATCATAGGTCAATTCTGAGTAAGCCGATATGTATCACACGGGCGATAATACTTTGGTGATTCTCTATGTTTTGTGGTTATCACGGGCAATAATACTTTGGTGATTCGCTATGTTTTGTGGGTAAAAGGTATTTTATAGAGCTGATAAAAAAAGCCCATCCCGCAGGCCCGGCCCGAATTTTGGGCATAATTTTTTCACCGGTGGTCGGGCCCGGCCAGACCCGATTTTTTTTTTTGCTTTGGGACGGGCTTTGGGCAAGCCAAAAATGACTTTTTAGTCTATTTTTTGGCTCGGCCCGATTTTGGCCCAAAAAGCCCTCCCTTTTTGCCCCGAAATAGCGGGCTTTGGACACAAAATTTCGGGCCGCATTTTGACCCAGCCAGGCTCGACCCGACCAATGGGAAATTTTTTTAAGACTTGGCCTGGCCCGAACCCGACCCGGCCCGACTCATGATCACCTCTAGTATTTTATAAAATAGATAATTGTCGGGGTGTTATATGAATGCTCCTACTTCTGCACACTTTCAGGCCGCTGGCAAAAGAGTTCTAAGATACCTCTGTGGCTCTCTCACTCAGGACATTATTCTTGCATCAAAGTCTATGGCAATTGTCACTCCTTATTGTGATAGTGATTAAGGAGGGTGTCCCATTAGTAGAAAATCTATTACAGGCTTCTGCATAATGCTTGGTGACTCTCTAATCTCATGGAAAGCAAAGAAGCAATCTGTAATTGCTGGATCTACAGTAGAGGCTGAGTATAAGTCTATGGGAATGGCTATATATGAGGTTATGTGGCTCAAAAAGTTGCTGAAGGACCTTGGTCTCAAGTCTCTATGAAGCACTACTATCTTCTTTGATAATCAAGCTGCATTCGCAATTACTGCAAATTCAGTAGATTGCTGACATATTCACTAAGGTGTTATTAGTTGATCAACAGCAAAAATTGCTGGTCAAGCTGGGAGTTCAGTCTCCTTCCACTTAGCTTGAGGGGGGAGCACTAAAAGAAGGCATAAATATAGGTTTAAGTTTTAAGCTTAATTTTATGTTTTAAATGAAAAGCATGTGAACATGCTCTTTGTCTTTTATGTTTGTGTTATTATTTCTTGGTGTGGTGATGTGAATTTCAATGCATTATTTATCTCATTTTACTTTTATTTTGTGTTTTAAGTTCATGGTATGGTGATTTACTTAGTATGGTTAAAGATTAGTTTGGGTTGGAGACAACTAATATGAGATTAGTAGATTAACCACATATATATTAATTTATATATATAAAGCTATTAAGTTAGTAGCTTAACAAGATTATTTGGAATCATTTAAAAACATTAAAAATTGATTTAAAAATATGAAAACTTGTCGAGAACAATTGTAATAAGTTTTAAGTATTTTTTATTTTGCTGTAATAATATGGATTTTTATTGCTTTTGAAATGGAACTTATTATGAACTTTTTTTAATTATTAGTTATCTGTTGTAATATTTTCGGTGGATGGTTGATAAGTGCATATTTTAACATTATTTAATTGCCTATTAGGTGTATATTCATGTTGTATTAGAGCATTTACATTGCATTTATGCATATTTAGGTCCCTTTTTATAAGCTACGGTGCTTTCACGGGTTGTTTGGTCTTTTATGTAATCCCAGGTACTTTAGGCTCCGGTTTGAGGATATGATGATTAAGACACTTGGATGATCTTCAAAGCGATATATCATGTGCCCAAACGGATTGTAATTGAAGAAGATACAAACGACTTTGTGTACTTGTGTGAAATATGACACATCTTCACCATTTTACTAATACCTTTTTTCACAAAAATGATAATGAGGTAACTCTAATTGGGTTGGAAACTAGACTTTAAGAGCTTTTCAACGATATATTACATGTGCCAAACAAATCTCTGGATCAAAAGTTATTGCTGCTCAAAGTTAAGCTAAAGAATATGATGTTTTTGGACAATACAGCGTGTCACTCTTCGTAGAATGGACTACGTAGTTACATGTCAACATGTCTGTGTCATTGTTGACATGTATGTGTTGATCTGCTCCGTAGCGCGTTTTATTTTGTCAGTCTTGTTATTTTAGCAATCTATAAATACTATTTTATTCGTTTTACAACGGAGATAGTTTATTGTATACACTATTTAGGGTTTCTAGAGAGAAGTTAGAGAGAGAAACTTGTAGATTTTCATTGTTCTCGAAGACTCTACCTTTCTTCCATTAATTCAAGTATTTATTTTCTTCTTTTCTCTTTGTTTTCTATTATGAACTTTAAATATCGCTCTCTAGTTTGTTTATATATTTAAATTCCAAAATTAGTTGTTAAATGTTCTTGCTTAATCGATCGTGCAATTTCCAATACTAGATTAGGGATAATTAATATCACTATTGTCTTGATCATAACAGGAGTTGTGTTTTTACGGATTTGAGTATTTCAATTAAGGACATGAAATTTTCCACGGAGTAGGTAGAATGAATTGTTAGGAAGTTAGAGTGTTATGCTTAATGTCTTTAATTTGCATGATTCCACGGGAGTAGGCTTAATTACATATTGCAGAAGACATAGATACTCGGGGGGGGAGATTTATGGTATTTCATAGGGTGTAATTTTCCTTGTGAACATTTAACTGATTAGTTTGGGGTAGGAATTGTTTTGTATTACGTCATGCTAGTAGGGATACTTAACTCTAGAGTGTTTTATTTATATGTTGATTAGTATATTTGATTCGACCATCACTGATATTACCCTCCTTTAGTCTTACCATTATTTAATGGCTAATCACATAACAACTTTCTCTTTGTGGGATCGACCTAGACTTACTGTAACAGCCCGCACTTCCAAGCTGCTAGCTAATCGCACTTAACATTCACAAATCTAAATTGGGGCTTAATAAATCTCGAATTTACATTTTACTCGCAGCGAAACATAATTTTCTATAGGATCCTACACCTGGGTCAAGGCCCACAATACGATAACCCAAAAATGTAAATGTACAAGAATTGATCTAAACAAGTCTCCAAGGCTATACATTAACATACCATGAGAATTCTCTTGACTAAGCTTTACAATCTCCACGATTGCTCATCCGAATGTCATCTCTTATAACATTGATCCTTTAACCACACCGGAGCTAACTTCAACATTTCCTGCAAAAATTACTAATATCGAACGCTGCCCCCACAAGGATAAGTTCCACGAACAAAATCAGCAAAACTGAGTACACACTGTCCAACCAGAAAATCTTTTGGTGGCTGAAAACATATTTACAGAATTAAGATTATCATACGAATATTAGGAATCAAGATACAGAAAAGTCATAACAAAAAGAATCATATAACGAATACTTCAATACAATTAATGTTACTTCTTGTTTCAATATAATAATACGAATATCTCGTAACATATGTAGTATATACCTCAATTAGCGGAACCATGATAATTCAATAGAACTAATCCGATTTTCTAAAATTAATTCCAACTCTAACATACTTTATGTCATAAGAATATCTCCCAGTTCTGTGTCTAAAATATAAAAACTTCAATCAAATATGTATACCGTAGCTAACTCCTTTCATAAATTCCTAGCGAGTTCCTTGATAAATCATTCCCATATTCGGCAGATAAATTCCATAGCTTTTGATGAGTAAAACATTACTTCAGATTTAAAGTTTAAAATTCACGAATCACTTGCATATTCAAATGCATATTCTACTTTCTTTCAGAACTCATACCTAAATACATATTCTACTTTCTTTCAGAAATCATACTTAAATGCATGTTCTACTTTCTTTCAGAAATCATACATAAATGCATATTCTACTTTCTTTTAGAAATCATACTTCAATGCATATTCTACTTTCTTTCAGAAATCATACTATACTGAGGAAGAGAACACGAATAGAGTCGCCATTGTGGCGCATTCTCTAAACTTTTACAAGGGATGTCTCCCTCTTCCATTATGTACTGCTTGTAAGACTTTTCAGGACATGTCCCCATAATATACAGAAATACAGAATGTTGTTCATCACTGCTCTAGCAGCTTCTTCCCCTCACAGAAACAGAATCAAAATACATAATTTTCAATTCAATATTTTTCCGAAATTCAATTTCATAATTCTCGAGTCACATATATCAAAATCTCTTACCATAATCGCTTCTTCCCCTTTACGAGACGGAATCAAAATATATCATTCAAACAAAATACATATTTCATAATTCAATATTATCTGAAGCTCTTATCCATAGTTCTCAAATCAAATATATCAAATTTCCATAATATAATCGCATTTGGGAACAATTCAATCCTTTATAGAAATCTATTTGCTAAAACCATTCAAATACGAACTTTTAAAGGAAATATAGTCCATGCTTATTATAATTGAAGCTCAACACATAGCATACTAATCAGAAAATCAAAACAGAATTTAATCTTACATAACTTTATATCTTCGTTACCAAAGTTCTCTTCTTAACTTACTCTATACTTATCAACTTACACTCCATCTAATATTCCAAAGAATTTACGGCTAACTCCAGTAATTATCTTAAATTCATCATATAGCTAAATCTTCCATGGGTCATAAGTTGTATTATATATAACATCTCCAACAACAGTTTACTTTTGAAGTCTCTAACCTTGAACTTTGCATCACCCAAGTAATCCCAAGCACGCAAAACTTATAATAAGATATATCCTAAAAATCTTGTATTATAATCAGATATTTAACTCATATCTTCAAAAAGTCAAGTCCATATTCCTCAAAGTTGATAGCCAACATATTTAAAATCTTTATGTCATGTACATATTTCGGAATTTATATAACTTGAATCTCGAAACACTTGACCATTTCAATACACTTGGATTCTCGGTACCATTCCATAAGTGAAACTTTTGGTACATTTATTCTTCTTGGAACTATATATAGACGAATGTTAGCTAAAACATAATTAGGTTCCATAGCTTGTCAATCCCATTGACTTAAGTCTATAATTATAGATTATGCTTCCTCCAACACGACTTGATGGTTAATCCCACATCTTAATTATCCAACATTTCATATTTGAACTCCCGATCTTCTAGTAACTCAAATATATTTTGATATCTGGATACAACTTTATTACCTCAAGTTCAATATCACACAAAATGTTATCTCATATCTGTATTCTCAACTTTATTCCCTTTTCTTGTCTCAGACATTTGTTTGAACTCTTAAATCCCAGTTATATAACTAAAATCTAAATTCACCCTAGTTTTATATTTCAACACTTAATAAATCATATATTTGGTTTTCCAATACTCCGACATAAGCAATAATCTATTCATATTACCATGACTTCCCTTTTTTTCTTACCCTTACTCCTCCAGTTATTGGAATATAAAATATCTACTCTCTATTATATATCCTAGATCGGTACTCCTCATATAGGATTCCCACTACGGATATAGTTTTTCACGACTTTAAGTGATACAATTTCATTACACTATTTTGCAACACCCTCAAACTATTACTTAACTCTTAGCTCTTATATTATTAAAGTCAAGTATCACATATCTGATCTACATCTTAATACTTGATATATGTCATCCGAAATTTACCACAGCTTTAATTAACTTACCTTTAGGATCCATGAAGTTCTTATAATAATTTCTTATGAAACCAATTAAACGATGTTCAAATCTTAAAACTTACTTTCAAATTACGGCATTACTCGCTCAACTCAACTTTCTTACATGGCAAATTACATTTCTAAACAGACTGACGAGTTTGTCTCACAAGCATTCCGACACATATTTCCCACTTTATCAACCTAATTCCAAACGTTCTTGAACTTTTCTTCCTTCCTAAAACAATTTCAGAAAGCTTACCTATAACTTCATAATCTTACACAAAATCTAACGTCCCAAAAGATTTACTGCTAGTTCCAATAGTTATCATAAAACTCCAAGTATACCCCTACATTTCTATCGATTTATAAATTGTAGTGTACTTATCAATTCCAAAACGATAGCTTACTTTTGAAATCTATAACCTCAACCTTTTCATGACCGATATATCTCAGACTTACCAACTCATGGTAGGATATATTCTGAAATCTCGTATTTTATTTAGAGCTTTCAAACTCATAATTTTCTAAACCCAAATCCATAATCATCAAATCAAGCTTGGCAATTTAAGATACAATGTCATTCGCATTTTGAAATTTATATCAAGAATTACTTTTCTAACACAATATGTATCCAGGTTCTACCAATAACTTATGTGAATTAAACCCTTATAATATCATACGCTTAGATCTATATATATATATATATATATATATATACACATGAATAAGCTTATCTTCATTACTTATTTGAAGTATACTTTATCACTCAATTTCAGGATGTGGTATGTGTACATATTGGCAAATATATCAGAAATTCTCTCTTAATATTCAACCCAAATATCCATAACTATTTTCATGAAATTGAGACACAGGTCATTAAACGGTTGAAGTCAATTTTCATAAAATAGACCAAGTATGCCATGGATAAATGTCCTCAAGTAACTTTATATTTGTTCACAATATTTAAAATACCAATAGTACTTCAGAGTATAGTCATAATTACTCAACTCTTTTCACAATCAGAAATAGGCGTTATATAATTAAGAAGGAGAAATACAAATATCATATCACCACCTTGTATCTTATATTAAAGTTTGGAATAATCAGAAAATACTTTCAGCAAATAACATAATAAGTCAATGGCAACCACAAATTTATTCGCAGATCATGCAATTCACAAAACCATGTGAAATACCAAATTGTTGTTCGAAGGTGGTAGGACATGTGTGTACCTTGCTCAAACTCCAAATGTCACTTAAATCCATGATCAATCTCCAACAACCTATTGTCGTTGCTTACACGCATAGCTTGAACTCCATATATGATTCTCATATTACCTCATTGCAAACATACATAAATGAATTAGCTACTAGCTAGTCCCACTATACGTTAAAGAAGAAACTATCCTAACTAATCCCCTTTGTGGATACCCCTTTATCAAAAACTTAAATACCATAAATGGAATCAGCCCAACTTAATTCAAGATCACATCCAACTAACTACTCCTCATTATTAACAATGTATTTCTAATATCACACGCCCTTTGTGAAAATCAGTTACAAATTCAACATGAAAGTCTTATTTCAAAAATGATTACCTTAGAGATATTTTCAAACATAATTTCATAAAATATGATTTCATAACTACATAAGAAAGCTTATTGTAGATTATGAGCTTCATTCCTTATATATTCTAAAATTAATTTCTTTGCACCCCATAAGTATAATTTTAAATCAGATTCATTCATTAGAAATGATAACATATTGTTAACTTGTAAAGCTTGTAAATGAAATGCAAGTTTCTGATTTATGGTTTCTATAAAATCCCTTAATCAAAGTAGAGAACAATTGGGGAAACATGATACATAGATTCACAAACTAATTTTACAAAGATCTCAACCAATATTTTGAATTTCAATTCTTGAACATAGAAACAAATTAAGAATTTTGATTATACCCCCATAAAGAGCTAAGAACAATGGCACCAACACACTAACAAAAACTTAGGAGAGATGTAGAGTACTAACAGCGATGGCGAACGGGGAGGAGTGACAGGAGCAGCACTTCTTGTCGGAACGCTAACAGGACAGCAGCGCAGCTGCAGTAGAGGTGAGGAGAAAGAAAATCGGCAGCAAGCCAAGAACAAACTGTGGCAGCACTCGCGACCTACAACAACGGCTGCGACGAACACCAATCGTGGTGGCCTGAAGATAAAAACGCAAACAAGACTGACCTTATCAACAACAGAACCGACGAGAGAGAAAGGAACATGAGTGAGGCGGCGGCGGAGCGCGCAACGCCGAGAGATGGAAGCACTGATTGAAGAACAGCGAGGAATGGGGTCAGCAAGGATGAGTGAGATGAAGAAGATAAGAGTTTTTTTTTGGGGTTTACTCTTTGACAATTTTGATGATGAGATTAAACAGAGTTGTATCAAGGAACTTGATATATATAAAATCAAAAGGAACTCTTGAATAATCTAGAGAATTCCTCAAAATTCATCTTCTTCTCTTTCTCTTTCTTTTTTTTTTTTTTTTTTTTTTTCAAAAGAAAATAACTCATGGGTAAAACTGTAATTTTACTTTTGACATCTAAAATTATATTCTCGAAGTAATGTTAACAACTTAATCAAGCTATTAAAGTATAATTACGTTTTAATTAAACAAGCTTAATATTGGGGCTATTACACTCTACCTCCCTTAAAATAAATTTCGTCCTCGAAATTCCAAACCATAAAACTTTAGAGCATCCAAAAACGAATAAGTTCATATAAAACATTTTTAACGAAAATCGAATCAAGTAAATTCAGAGTTTAACTCCCATACCTAAAACGATCAACTGCTTCCTAAACCAAATTCTTCATAATTCTGATCAATAAAACTCTACTCCCCTTAAATCATATTCCGAAATCACAATAGCTTTCATCACTTTCTGAAATCTAAGTTCTCAATATTCCAATTTCGATTTCTCAAATTCTATTACTCGATTCCGAACCTTCAATAACCCAAATCAATTCCAGACTATCCCAAAATCTTTCCCAATCTCACATGTCATGATATGAAGATCACGATAATTCTAAAACAACCATGCTCTGATACCACCTGTAACAGCCCGCACTTCCAAGCTGCTAGCTAATCGCATTTAACATTCACAAATCTGAATTGGGGCTTAATAAATCTCGAATTTACATTTTACTCGCAGCGAAACATAATTTTCTATAGGATCCTGCACCTGGGTCAAGGCCCGCAATACGATAACCCAAAAATGTAAATGTACAAGAATTGATCTAAACAAGTCTCCAAGGCTATACATTAATATACCATGAGAATTCTCTTGATTAAGCTTTACAATCTCCACGATTGCTCATCCGAATGTCAACTCTTATAACATTGATCCTTTAACCACATCGGAGCTAACTTCAACATTTCCTGCAAAAATTACTAATATCGAACGCTGCCCCCACCAGGACAAGTTCTAAGAACAAAATCAGCGAAACTGAGTACACACTGTCCAACCAGAAAATCTTTTGGTGGCTTAAAACATAGTTACAGAATTAAGATTATCATACGAATATTAGAAATCAAGATACAGAAAAGTCATAACAAAAAGAATCATATAACGAATACTTCAATACAATTAATGTTACTTCTTGTTTCAATATAATAATACGAATATCTTGTAACATATGTAGTATATACCTCAATTAGTGGAACCATGATAATTCAATAGAACTAATCCGATTTTCTAAAATCAATTCCAACTCTAACATACTTTATGTCATAAGAATATCTCCCAGTTATGTGTCTCAGATATAAAAACTTCAATCAAATATGTATACCGTAGCTAACTCCTTTCATAAATTCCTAACGAGTTCCTTGATAAATCATTCCCATATTCGGCAGATAAATTCCATAGCTTTTGATGAGTAAAACATTACTTCGGAAATAAAGTTTAAAATTCACGAATCACTTGCATATTCAAATGCATATTCTACATTTTTTCAGAAATCATACCTAAATACATATTCTACTTTCTTTCATAAATCATACTTAAATGCATGTTCTACTTTCTTTCAGAAATCATACTTAAATGCATATTCTACTTTCTTTCAGAAATCATACTATACTGGGAAAGACAACACGAATAGAGTCGCCATTCTGGCGCATTCTCTAAACTTTTACAAGGGACGTCTCCCTCTTCCATTATGTACTGCTTGTAAGACTTTTCAGGACATGTCCCCATAATATACAGAAATACAGAATGTTGTTCATCACTGCTCTAGCAGCTTCTTTCCCTCACAGAAACAGAATCAAAATACATAATTTTCAATTCAATATTTTTCCAAAATTCAATTTCATAATTCTCGAGTCACATATATCAAAATCTCTTACCATAATCCCTTCTTCCCCTTTACGAGACGAAATCAAAATATATCATTCAAACAAAATACGTATTTCATAATTCAATATTATCTGAAGCTTATCCATAGTTCTCAAATCAAATATATCAAATTTCCATAATATAATCGCATTTGGGTACAATTCAATCCTTTATAGAAATCTATTTGCTAAAACCATTCAAATACGGACTTTTAAAGGAAATATAGTCCATGCTTATTATAATTGAAGCTCAAAACATAACTTACTAATCAGAAAATCAAAACAGAATTTAATCTTACATAACTTTATATCTTCGTTACCAAAGTTCTCTTCTTCACGTACTCTATAACTTATCAACTTACACTCCATCTAATATTCCAAAGAATTTACGGCTAACTCCAGTAATTATCTTAAATTCATCATATAGCTAAATCTTCCATGGGTCATAAGTTGTATTATATATAACATCTCCAACAACAGTTTACTTTTGAAGTCTCTAACCTTGAACTTTGCATCACCCAAGTAATCCCAAGCACGCGAAACTTATAATAAGATATATCCTAAAAATCTTGTATTATAGTCAGATATTTAACTCATATCTTCAAAAAGTCAAGTCCATATTCCTCAAAGTTGATAGCCAACATATTTAAAATCTTTATGTCATGTACATATTTCGGAATTTATATAACTTGAATCTCGAAACACTTGACCATTTCAATACACTTGGATTCTCGCTACCATTCCATAAGTGAAACTTGTGGTACATTTATTCATCTTGGAACTATATATAGACGAATGTTAGCTAAAACATAATTAGGTTCCATAACTTGTCAATCCCATTGACTTAAGTATATAATTATAGACTATGCTTCCTCCAACACGACTTGATGGTTAATCCCACATCTTAATTATTCAACATTTCATATTTGAACTCCCGATCTTCTAGTAACTCAACTATATTTTGAAATCTGAATACAACTTTATTACCTCAAGTTCAAAATCACACAAATGTTATCTCATATCTGTATTCTCAACTTTATTCCCTTTTATTGTCTCAGACATTTGTTTGAACTCTTAAATCCCAGTTATATAACTAAAATCTAAATTCACCCTAGTTTTATATTTCAACACTTAATAAATCATATATTTGGTTTTACAATACTCCGACATAAGCAATAATCTATTCATATTACCATGACTTCCCTTTTTTTCTTACCCTTACTCCTCCAGTTATTGGAATATAAAATATCTACTCTCTATTATATATCCTAGATCGGTACTCCTCATATAGGATTCCCACTACGGATATAGTTTATCACGACTTTAAGTGATACAATTTCATTACACTATTTTGCAACACCCTCAAACTATTACTTAACTCTTAGCTCTTATATTATTAAAGTCAAGTATCACATATCTGATCTACTTCTTAATACTTGATATATGTCATCCGAAATTTACCACAACTTTAATTAACTTACCTTTAGGATCCATGAAGTTCTTATAATAATTTCTTATGAAACCAATTAAACGATGTTCAAATCTTAAAACTTACTTTCAAATTACGGCATTACTCGCTCAATTCAACTTTCTTACATGGCAAATTACATTTCTAAACAGACTAACGAGTTTGTCTCACAAGCATTCCGACACATATTTCCCACTTTATCAACCTAATTCCAAACGTTCTTGAACTTCTCTTCCTTCCTAAAACAATTTCAGAAAGCTTACCTATAACTTCATAATCTAACACAAAATCTAACGTCCCAAAAGATTTACTGCTAGTTCCAATAGTTATCATAAAACTCCAAGTATACCACTACATTTCTATCGATTTATAAATTGTAGTGTACTTATCAATTCCAAAACGATAGCTTACTTTTGAAATCTATAACCTCAACCTTTTCATGACCGATATATCTCAGACTTACCAACTCATGTTAGGATATATTCTGAAATCTCGTATTTTATTTAGAACTTTCAAACTCATAATTTTCTAAACCCAAATCCATAATCATCAAATCAAGCTTGGCAATTTAAGATACAATGTCATTCGCATTTTGAAATTTATATCAAGAATTACTTTTCTAACACAATATGTATCAAGGTTCTACCAGTAACTTATAATATCATACGCTGAGCACTATATATATATATATATATATATATATATATATATATATATATATATATATATATATATATATATATATATATATATACATGAATAAGCTTATCTTCATTATACTTTATCACTCAATTTCAGAAGGTGGTATATGTACATATTGGCAAATATATCCGAAATTCTCTCTTAATATTCAACCCAAATATCCATAACTATTTTCATGAAATTGAGACACAGGTCATTAAACGGCTTAAGTCAATATTCATAAAATAGACCAAGTATGCCATGGATAAATGTCCTCAAGTAACTTTATATTCGTTCACGATATTTAAAATACCAATAGTACTTCAGAGTATAGTCATAATTACTCAACTCTTTTCACAATCAAAAATAGGCGTTATATAATTAAGAAGGAGAAATACAAATATCATATCACCACCTTGTATCTTATATTAAAGTTTGGAATAATCAGAAAATACTTTCTGCAAATAACATAATAAGTCAATGGCAACCACAAATTTATTCGTAAATCATGCAATTCACAAAACCATGTGAAATACCAAATTGTTGTTCGAAGGTGGTAGGACATGTGTGTACCTTGCTCAAACTCCAAATGTCACTTAAATCCATGATCAATCTCCAACAGCCTATTGTCGTTGCTTACACGCATAGCTTGAACTCCATAAATGATTCTCATATTACCTCATTGCAAACATACATAGATGAATTAGCTACTAGCTAGTCCCAATATACGTTAAAGAAGAAACTATCCTAACTAATCCCCTTTGTGGATACCCCTTTATCAAATACTAAAATCCCATAAATGGAATCAGCCCAACTTAATTCAAGATCACATCCAACTAACTACTCCTCATTATTACCAATGTATTTCTAATATAACACGCCCTTTGTGAAAATCAGTTACAAATTCAACATGAAAGTCTTATTTCAAAAATGATTACCTTAGAGATATTTTCAAACATAATTTCATAAAATATGATTTTATAACTACATAAGAAAGCTTATCGTAGATTATGAACTTCATTCTTTATATATTCTAAAATTAATTTCTTTGCACCCCATAAGTATAATTTTAAATCAGATTCAATCATTAGAAATGATAACATATAGTTAACGTGTAAAGCTTGTAAATGAAATGCAAGTTTCTGATTTATGGTTTCTATAAAATCCCTCAATCAAAGTAGAGAACAATTGGGGAAACATGATACATAGATTCACAAACTGATTTTACAAAAATCTCAACCAATATTTCAAATTGCAATTCTTGAACATAGAAACAAATTAAGAATTTTGATTATACCCCCATAAAGAGCTAAGAACAATGGCACAAACACACTAACAAAAACTTAGGAGAGGTGTAGAGTACTAACAGCGACGGCGAACGGGGAGGAGTAACAGCAGCGGCACTTCTTGCCGGATCGCTAACAGGATAGCAACGCAGCTGCAGCAGAGGCGAGGAGAAAGAAAATAGGCAAGCCAAGAACAAGTTGTGGCAGCACTCGCGACCCACAACAACGGCGGCGACGAACACTAATCGTGGTGGCCGGAAGATAAAAACGCAAACAAGACTGACCTTCTCAACAACAGAACCGAAGAGAGAGAAAGGAACATGAGTGAGGCGGCGGCGGAGCGCGCAACGCCGAGGGATGGAAGCACTGATTGAAGAAGGGCTAGGAATGGGGTCAGCAAGACAGCAAGGATGAGTGAGATGAAGAAGATAGGAGTTTTTTTTGGGGGTTTACTCTTTGACAATTTTGATGATGAGATTAAACAAAGTTGTATCAAGGAACTTGATATATATGAAACCAAAAGGAACTCTTGAATAATCTAGAGAATTCCTCAAAATTCATCTTCTTCTCTTTCTCTTTCTTTTTGTTTTTTCTTTTTTTTTTCAAAAAGAAAATAACTCATGGGTAAAACTGTAATTTTACTTTTGACATCTAAAATTATATTCTCGAAGTAATGTTAACAACTTAATCAAGCTATTAAAGTATAATTACGTTTTAATTAAACAAGCTTAATATTGGGGCTATTACACTACATAGTTTGGAGGATTAGTTAGGTTATTTATCTTAGTTAGGTGCAGGAAGAGCCTATCAATTGTGGTGTGACTTGCCATTCTCAAATTCATGGATTCGCCACTCGATAAGGGGTGGGAATTCCGATCTATTACCATGATAATGAGTAGACAACTTCTCTTGCAAATTTTACCATTATTGCCTTCTAGTACCCCCTACTTCAAAACACTTGATCATATTCCTTTTTACATCGCTCAAATACATTTTTCACCATTCATATATTTAAATACATTTTAGTAGAATTCGAAATACTATTTTTCCATAATACAAATTGAGATTCTAACAAATTATTACTTCACATGATACTTTTCTCTTTATATGGTTAATGTAATGAAATTGATAGTATTTTGGGGTAGATGTAGTATGTATGTATATATGTTTGTAGGATGTATTGAACAAAGTTCAGGTGATACTAGGAATTAGGATTGACTCAAGTGGTGAGTTTTTTTCATCTTCCCTAATAAAGTCTAGGGTTCCATTTATACCCCAAGCGTTTGCTTGGGATTCAAAGGGAGGGGGGGAGGGGGGAGGGGATAGGTGGGGGCTATGTGCAAAGGCAGCCCAAAGGATTTCTTCTTACATATTTACAAAAATAAATACTAATAGTATTATATACTATCGACACTATGTGGAATGAAAAAATTAGCGGAGGGCCTTTTTTTCCGTCTCTCATTATTTAATCGTATGGCTAATAGCCTAATAGTATATGAAAATGAATTGTTTTATTTGGTGTAAGTGAGTGATTAACAATAATAATTTAGACGAGATTTGATTCTATGTTTTAGGTACCATTCTCATAAGATTTTACCAACTAAATTAGATTGCTTCCACTATAAAATCATTACTTGTAATTAACCTCTAATATGGAGAAACTAATCTCATTAACATATGTCTATGATGCCTCCTCGACGCAACTCATATTCTATGTTTGGATTATTATCTAAAGAAGATTTTAGTTCTCAAAGACTTGGGCTAAATGGTCTATTATGTTCACTTACTTTCAGTCCACGTAAGAAAAAATCAGTTCCGATTAGGACTAATAAGGTCTTGTATGTTTAGGTTAGTTTAATTCAACAAAAAATATGGTTTAACAAACTCACAAAATAAGTTCAGATAAGTTTAGATAAGGACTATAAGTTTGAGTAAGTTTTTGTGGCCATGTTCAGATCATTATTGTTCGGTCTGTCTCGACTGAAGTAGATTTGGGCCTGGTCATATTTGAGTGCAAGGTTATTTTTAGATTTAGCAATTTCGGATTCGGGTCATTATTGTTCGGGTCAATTTGGTAAAATAATTGCGGGTTATCTTCGGGTACATTCAGGTGTGCTAATTTCAATTCGGACTTGGGTCATTATTATTCGGGTCAATTTTAGGTCAGGTAGATTCAGTTCGGGTTATCTTCGGCCACAGATCATATTCGAGTCTTGTTAATTTCGAGTTAAGTCGATATATTCGAGTTTTGGGTCAATATTTTCGGTGAAAAACAGTTTTGGGACGGGTAATTGGATGTGAGTAAATTTTGCCAAATCTATGAATAAGGCCTAATAATTTTAGATAAAAAAAATGAGTTGAAAAGAATGGACACAAAGTCGTGGACCCGTCTTGTTAGAATTTATAGTGTACTTTAATATAGCACAATTGTAGCACGAAAAAATTAATACAAATAATTGGTATCTAAAGCCCTTATATTTAAAATTTAAACGATAAATCCCTTTAAAATATCAATCATTTTTTTTAATGAGGAAAGAAACCTAGATCAACTACTCGAATAGGACTAACCTAAAACATCCTTACGGATGATAGAGAGAAAATTGAGATCAAGAAGTTCAAACCAGTGATGAAGAGAACGACACAAATGACCTCGATGAGCTATGAAGTCCGCCGCAAAATTGGCCTCCGTGAAACAGTGGGAAAAAGAAACATTCCCAAGATTAAGCAAATCAACATCCGCATCATAAATTAAGTTATCTATCTCCCACGGGACTTTTTACACCTTCCTGAGCGAATTTATAACAACGAGATTGTCACCTTCCATACAAACAATCTTTCACTAACTCTTTGCTTCATTCTAACTCAAAATTGTCCCAAAAGGATGCATTGTGATCCTTGTGCAAGCTATCTTCATCCTCAATGATTAATAGGCTTGATCTTAGATAATCATAATCAATTTGCATCAAAATAACCTGAAAATCATCAAAACACGCAAACGAGGAGCAGTAGAGAACAACTTACGTAATTCATGCCATTATGCACCTAAATGCTCTAAAAGGAGTTATAAATGCAATCAAAATGCATCTAAAAACTATATATAAATGTGACACATCAAGCACCTATAAATTTGCATTATTTTTGTACCATTGGGGAAAACGTAAGAAATACTTTAAAATTTGATTTATTTATGATATATTTAAAGTGTATAAAATAAAATCAACAATTTCATTTAAAATATTTATCTCGAAATATAATTATTCCATAATTCTTGATACAATTATTTGTTTCATATGGGTAGGATACATATTGCCTATGTACACGATTAGGATTGTCGCTTTACAATTAGTTACAATTAGTTTTGTCACGTGAAAACTAGTCACTATATAAATGAGAATATATTTTTGGGAGCATATAAAGAGCCCTACCTAGAATCATCCATGTATCTTACCATAATGTCTGTTCATATAAGATGTTAAGCCTGCGGGTAAAAAGGCCGATCCAAGTACCATACTTGGATCGCCACAGACCTAATAGAAAAAACAATTAAAAATCCAAATAATTAAATTATAAGCACGATTAATAGAACTATCTTAAAATCAATTATCCGTTGGTGGCCCCAACTCATCAAACTGTAAGTACATAGGAGATGTGTTGTTGAGCCTCCTCGTGGGACCTCTCTTGCTCCTGCTTGACGCCTTTGTCCTCTTACCTGACTTCCTCCCCCCTGATTGTGCACCATAATATGCACGGGTGTGACGATGTAAGAAACAATACAAGAAAACCAAATCAGAGAACGAACAAATAAATTACATATTCAATACTCACAATAATCAAAAAAGCGCGAAACTGACGGGGGTGGCTGACATAGATCAGTATCGCATCACGGTCAAGTAAAGCATTCCTATCAGCCTCCATCTCCATCTCATAAATCCAACGGTCTAACTCATCTTGAGCACAATCACTATCCTCCCTCTGGTCAGCATCCTGTGTGGAGTTGAATGGTGCATCATCATCCTTGGAGTGATCGCTCGTGCCGTCACTAACCATATATGTATAATATATATAGAAATAACAAAAAGTGTTAACAAATTTACAACAATATAAACAAGTTTCAACATATCATTGTAACGATATCTACTAAAAACACATCAATTTATAATTCAAATTACTCATATAGAACCTTTCTTACCTTTAATTTTGGTCAATAGGTTGCTCGATGATCGTTATTCCTTCTTGGTGATCCATGCACATTTAACTATTTTCATTATCAGGCACATCCATCATATCATCATGTAGGATTGAAAAAGGGGGGGTATCATCAAACTTATCTTCATCATCAACATCACCGACTCTTAAAATTCGCCTTTTACCATTAGCAACAATGAACCATTGATTGTCTACAGGATCAGATACATAAAACACTTGTTTTGCTTGTGATGCAAGATAAAAGGTTCTTCAGTGTCACGCAGACAACACATATCGACTAGAGTAAAGCCACACTCGTATGTTCCCAAATAACGTCTACTATTGTCTGGCCACTTGCATTGAAAGAGAGGCACATTGAAGTCACAATAGTCGAGCTCCCATATTTCCTGAATGATCCCATAATATGATTGTGTAGCATCAATCAGAGTTTTATCATTTGCACTCGCATACTCCCTAGATGATGCAACAATTGAAACCCCACAGTTCTGGACCATCTTTGATTTTTTGTCTTGACGTTCAGTGTAAAACGTGTATCCATTGATATCATACCCTTCAAATGATTTAAAACTTTCATGTGGACCGTATGCCAACCACTTAATTGTATCAGGTACATGATGGTTGTTTGCAGACAATTCACCCATTACTTCATTGTGGAACCAATCAATGAAAGACCTATTATGCTCATTCATCAACGCCCCCTCCCCTTTTCATGGCTTTTTGTGGCGCAGTTCACGCATATGTCTATCTAAGTATGGATGAACTTCAGTAACATGGTGCAACACGAAAAGACGAGCTTTATTCAACTCACTAAATGAAGGCGAAATATTTCACATTATGACCCCACCCTTGCCTTCCAACATACCCTCGTGTCTAGACTTTGGGAGACCTATCGTCATAGCCTTAGCAAAATGAGAAGCCAAATATCCTCCAACCTTTTCGGCAATTGTTCCTTGAATGATACTCGCCTCTGGTCTTGCTGGATTCCTCGCTTTCCTTTTTAAAGAACCCATTTTTCTCTCAAAAGGGTATGCCCATCTTAACAACACAGGGTCATACAGTTTAATCTCCCTTTCCAAATGAAGGACTAAGTGAATAATGTCAAAAAAGAAGGTAGAATATACATCACAAATTGACAAAGTGTGACCACCAACTCATTTTGCAAAGTATCCAATTTGTCAGGGTCATGTACCTTGTTTCGGAAGAATGTCACGTATTGCAATCGGCAACAACACTTGCATCATCACATGACAGTCGTGGGACTTAAACTCAACTAATTTCAGATCAGTCATAAAAACAAGTCTTCTCATGTTAGATGAGTATCCAGTGGGAACCTTAATATTGTATAAACACTCACATAACAACCGTTTCTCTTGCCTAGACAAGGTATAACAAGCTGGATGCAAATACGTTGTTGTTCCATTTCCTTTCTTAGTTTTTTCCCTAACCATTGGCCATAAATTAGGCCGAATCTTCAATTTCTCTATATCTCTATGAACCTTTAGACCATCCTTAGTCTTCCCCGGCATATTCAATAAAGTACCGATAATTGCATCACAAACATTTTTTTCAATATGCATTACGTCGAGACAATGTGTAACCGATAACTCTTTCCAATAAGGAATTCTCAAGATTATATACTCTTTTTTTCCAAATGTCAACATCGTCTTCCGAAGGTGTAAACCCTTTTTCAAATACTGTTCCCATCCCCTTAACACGCTTATAAAATGCTTTTCCGGTCAATGGTTTAGGAGCTGGAGCATTTTATACTAACCCGTTAAATGGTGTTATTTTTCATTCGATATGTATGAGATCTATGTAGTAATTGTCTATTAATGATATAGACATGTTTAATATATACATATCAAATATATTTGACTACTTAAGATATCGAAAATTTCATAATTTGTTTTCTAAACATAGTATTAATACTAATAGGATTCTTCCAATAATAAGTACCTAATCATATATATGGATTCCATCATATCAATTTTTAATCAATTATCGCAATATCAAATTAGTACTGATTTTTTTTTAAAAAAAACATTATTATAATCGTTTTCTTTAACATAGAAATTTACTTTGTTATTTAGTCTTTAACTCATTTATGACATGGACCACAATTCTAGTAGAACTATATTTTCAAATAATATAAATATCTAATTCATATGTCGCGCAAACAATAAGGAAGTCTATTGTATACAGAATTCGAATATCTTGTGTACTTCGGGAAAGTTTATCTTTGACATATGTGGTATATCTTGTATAGGAGTTTTGGTGGCTGTTTAGAGTTGTATAAATATGTGTGATATTCTAATGAGAAGGTCAATCTATTTTACTTCTAATAATTCTCTGATTAACATGGTATCACAGCCACCTAAATAAGGATTTTTTTTTCAATCCTCTGTCTTCTTCCCTATGTTATCGTTTTTCTCCTGCTGCCATGGGAGATGCCGAGAAAGCCTCTTCTTCCACACCACGGTATGAACCTTTCTCTGCTTATTATCTTCATCCTAGTGAAGGTACCGGTGCTGTTATTAGTCCTATTCTGTTGAAGGGAGACAACTATGAAGAATGGTCTCGTTCCCTCCGTAATAATTTACGTGCCATGAACAAATTAGGGTTCATTGACGGCACGATTGTTTTTCCATATGCCAAATCTTCGGATTATCATCAGTGGGGTATTGTCAATTCCTTGCTCGTTGCGTGGATTTTTACACTCTTGATATTTCTGTACGTTCTACTATGTGGTTTCCTGATGACGTTAAACTGTAAGAAATTGAACACTTGCATCAATTTTATTTGGGATTCGATTCCATGAAGTTTGATACTTTAGTCTCTGGTCTTTTTATGATGGATCCCTTACCTTCTCTCAATGTTGCGTATGGTAAAATAATTTCCGATGAACAAAAACAATCTGTCTCAAATGCTAATGATGTGCCCAGGCCTGATGCCGTGGGATTCGCTGCTACTGATGTTGCACACACTCGTCAATCCTCTAGTTCCAAGATTGATGATCCACGGGTCTGCAGTCATTGTGGTCGGCATGGGCATGATAAGGAGCATTGTTATGAATTAGTTGGCTGGCCTGAAGGTCCGCAAGGTGGTCGTGGGGGTTGTGGAGGTCGTGCAGGCCGAGGCGGTCGTGGGGGGCGTGTTGGCGGTCGCACTGGCAGGAAACCTTTCGCTGCTAATGTTGGCAGCTCTCGTGCTTCCTCCTCCACTGATGTTGGAGAACATGATCGTGGTTCAGTGCCTACTCTCACCGATGAACAATGGAGTCAGCTTCTGGCTGCTCTTAAGGTTACAAAATCCTCCACTTTGTCCGAAAAGTTGTCTGGTAAGTCTGGTATTGATGTGTGGCTCATTGATTCTGGAGCCTCGAATCATATGTCCGGCAATCTCAGTTTGTTTTCTGATTTACATTATGCCTCTTCTACTGTTGGTTTGCCAAATGGTTCAAGTACTCTTGCCACTCAAGAAGGTCGGATTGTTTTAGGGGATGTGTTGGTGTTGGACAATGTTTTATATGTTCCCGAACTTGCCTGAAATTTAATTTATGTGTCTCAATTGTTAGAAAATAAAGAATTCATTGTTGTACTCACTACACAAGTTGTGTGTTATTCAGGATCGCACTTTGAGGAACCTGATTGGAGCGGGGGTACAGTCTAATGGGGTCTATACTTTTGTGCCTGTTCGTGCTCATGTTACTAAAGCTAATAAGGTCAACGTTGGTGATGAACGGATTTTGTGGCATCGGCGTTTAGGACACCCTTTAATGAAAGTTGTGTCGTCTTTATCTTTCTTAGCTAGTCATAGTAGTAGAGGTTCCTCTAAACATTGTGATTTGGATTATTCTATTTGTTTTATGGGTAAACAACCCCATTACTCTTTTCCAACTAGTATCAATAAATCAACGAGTGTGTTTGAATTAATTCATTGTGAAATTTGGGGTCCGAATAAAGTTGTTTCTAGTGGCAATGCTCGTTTTTTCCTCACTATCGTTGATGACTTTTCCTGTGCTACTTGGGTTTATTTGATGGTTGGTAAATATGAAGTCGGTACTTTAATTAAATCCTTTTATGCTATGGCTAAGACTCAATTAAATAAGAAGATTAAGGTGTTAAGGAGTGATATTGGTCAAGAATTTTTGTGTTTGAAGTCCTTTTTTGCTCAAAAGGGCATTTTGCATCAAACTACTTGTGTTGATATGACACAACAAAACGGGCATGTAGAGCGTAAACATAGGCATATTTTGAATGTTGCTAGAGCTTTAAGGTTTCAAGCTAAGTTGCCTAAATTTTTTTGGGGAGAATGTGTCTTGACTGCGGTTCATCTAATTAATTTGATTCCTACTCTTGTTTTACATGGCAAATCTCCCTATGAGTGCTTGTTTGTTGTTGCCCCTTCCTCTGCTCATGTTTGGGTTTTTGGTTGTTTATGTTATGCTACCCATAGACCTCGTATGAAAGATAAATTTGATTCAAAGTCTCGTAAGTGTATTTTTGTTGGCTATCCTCATGGAAAAAAAGGGTGGTGCCTCTATGATTTGGAGTCTCATGATTTTTTTGTTAGTCGGGATGTTGTTTTCATTGAGGATACTTTTTCGTATCTTACTTCTCTTTCGGACTCTGCTCGCCATCAATGGGAGGCTTATTTCTCCCAACCTCTGTTATGGGATGATGATTTTGATGATGGTGTGTTGTATAATAATGTTGGTCTTAATGATAGTGCTGATGTGCTGCCTGATAATGATGGTGTTGGTTCCGGTGCTTCCGTTGTGCGTATTGGTGACATTTTATGTGATACGGCTACCCCGTTAAGGTTAAGGGGAAGCCCTGTAGCTGCGATTTCTAGCCTTCCTGGCGAGCGTCCAGTTCCAGCCAAGCGTGTTGCTCGTGGTCTATCCGAGCCTGCTGCTTGGGTTTCTCCGAATGTGGGTGATGTTGGCGTGAGGGTGATGCTGGGGCTCGGAGTGGTGATATCTTAGGGCGGGGTCATCGTGTGAAATTTTCGTCTACTAAACTTCGAGGTTTTGTTACCAACACTGTTATGTGCCAAAAGTTAGACCCCTCTGCTGCTACTCCATCTTCTTCACGTTCTTCAGGTACGCCTTTTAACATCGCTTGTTTTGTTGTTTATAATAATGTTTCTACGGGTCACATATGTTTTCTTACAACTATTGCAAAAGGTTGTGAGCCCTAGTCTTTTCAGGAGGTCGTCCAACATCCTAGTTGGCGCAAAGCTATGCAAGAAGAAATTGATGCTCTTGAACTGAATGGCACGTGGACTTTAGAGGACTTGCCTCTGGGTAAGCGTGTTATTAGTAGTGGTTGGGTCTATAAAATAAAATATACTTCTTTTGATGTTGTTGAATGTCTTAAGGGACGCCTTGTTGTTCATGGAAACCGTCAGGTTGCTGGTCTAGACTATAATGAAACCTTTGCCCCTGTGGCAAAGATGGGTAATGTTCGTCTTTTGTTGGCTGTTGCAGTTGCTCGTAATTGGGAACTCCATCAGATGGATGTTCATAATGCTTTCATACATGGTGATTTGGATGAGGAAGTTTATATGAAACTTCCTCCAGGATATAATGGTTCTTCCCCTACAATGGTTTGTAGATTGCACAAATCTTTGTATGATTTGAAACAGGCTCCCTGTCAATGGTTTGCTAAATTGTCTGCAACATTGAAAACGTATGGTTTTTCTCAATCTTATGAAGATTATTCTTTGCTCAGTTATCTGCTGGGAAATGTTTCTCTTCATGTATAGGTTTCTGTTGATGATTTGATCATTGCTGGTTCTTCTTCTGAGGTTGTTCAGCGTTTTAAACGCTATTTGAGTTCTTGTTTTCACATGAAGGATTTAGGTGTGCTCAAATATTTTTTGGGTATTGAGGTGGCTTGGAGTCCTTCTGGTCTTTTTCTTTCTCAGGGTAAGTATGCTCTTGATGTTTTAAGTATATGTTGGATTGTAAGCCTCTTGATCATATGCCTATGGAGCAAAATCATAGTCTTGCTCGTGTAACAGGCGCACCAATGGAAGACCCTGATCATTATCATCGCCTTGTGGGTCGACTTGTCTATCTTTCTATTACTCGTCCCGAGCTTAGCTATGCTGTTCATACGCTTGCTCAGTTCTTAAGTGCTCCTCAAATTGCTCATGGGGATGCTGCTATTCGTGTGTTGCGCTATCTTAAAGGTAGTCCCCGGCAAGGTATTTTGCTTCGTTCTACCAACGACATGTGTTTGTCTGCTTTTGTGATAGTGATTGGGCCGCTTGTCCTTTGACTCGTCGGTTGTCCGGTTACTTGGTGTTTTTGGGCCACTCTCTTGTTTCTTGGAAAACCAAGAAACAACCTACTGTGTCTCGCTCCTCTGCTGAGGCCGAGTATCGTTCCATGGCCGTAACCACTAGTGAGTTAAAATGGTTGAAGTCTCTGTTATTCTCTCTTGATGTTCTGCATTCTCAGCCTCTGCAGTTGTTTTGTGATACTCAATCTGCGCTTCATATTGCTATGAACCCTATTTTTCATGATCGTACAAAGCATATTGAAGCTGATTGTCATTTTGTTCGTGATGAACTTCTTTCCAAGAACCTTTCTACATCTTGTGTCCCTACCGGAGATCGGTTAGCTAATATTCTCACCAAAGGTCTTGGTCGACAACAATTTAGTTTTCTGTTGCTCCAACTTGAGGGGGAGTATTAGGAAGTCTATTGTATATAGAATTCCAATATCTTGTGTACTTTGGAAAGTGTATCTTTGACATATGTGGTATATCTTGTATGGGAGTTTTGATGGCTGTTTAGGGTTGTATTAATATGTGGTGATATTCTAATGAGAAGGTCAAGCCGTTTTACACCTAATAATTCTCTGATTAACACAAAATTTATACATAATTGTTAATGATATAATATGATAATGTATTACTCCTTCTAAGGGATGGCAATCTTAATTCTTAAATGAATATCTGATTATTTGCTCCACCTGATTCTTAACACAAATGAAAGCTCGTAACAAATGGATGCAAAACAGGTAAAGATGAAGTGCGTGAGGTATCGGGTTAGTTTCAGGTGGTGCTATATCCCCTATCAACCATCCATCCATCTGTATATTATGTATTTTAATTACTAAATTGAGAAATTCTCAATGGTAGCCACAAGGTTTGGCTTTTTATCAATGGTAGTCAAAAAAAAAAATTATTATTAGAATTAGCACTCAACTTTTGCAACACTTAACAACATAAACTTAATGATGATTAAATGTTAACTTTACTTGTTTTTCTGTTAAGTTTAGGATTTGTGGATGCAAATACTAACCTACCCCTAAGTTAAGCTTTTCCCTCCATGTAGCTTAATTAATCAAAACACATAAAACTTCAACATCTATTTTTTGTTCTTCGGCTTTATCCTAATACTCTATGATTAAGTCAGTTAGCATGACTTTATCAATGTCATCGACTATAATATCAACATCTTGACCCATATATTGAAATTTCAGAACAATTATATCACACATAACTGCATTTTTAACACAAGCAACAAATCACAACTTTACACACCAACATAATAAAATCACTTTGTAAAACACATATCCTATAAAACATGCAATTCAAATTTTGCCAACAAAAATTAACATTAAAAATATAAGAATAAATTAAAAACCAGAAAAGAAGGATAAAGTACCCTTACAACAGAGCACATAACGATCAACATGAATCAACCCTTGTTGTCCCAAAAATAATAAAAAAATATGTCAAAGTAAATGGTGATACCTAGGGCTGGTAAAAGATGATCCAACCCGATAACCCGATCGAACTTGACCTGAAATAAGCGGGTTCGGGTTGAAATAAGCCAAAATCCTAAAATTCGTGCGCAAAAAATAAAAAAAAACAGTCCAAATTAAGCAACAGTTGCTCTACCAAAAAATCAAAAAATTCAAAAGCAATTTCAACCCAGATTGATGCGAAATTCTTAAACTACAAGACTGGTACTTCCATTTAGAATTAAAAAGCATGAATTTTTATGTTTGAAGTGTGATGATGTAGTGGAGAAGCCATGGAGAAGGAAAGGATCGACAAAAGAGTAATGAATATGAGGGGTTAGTGTTTTCTTTTTTTTTTTTTTTTTTTTTTTTTTTTTTATGGGTAGTGTGTATTTTTTACGGTTAGTTAGTAATTTAGGTTTAAATAACTCAAGTTAGCTAAAAACCTAAACTTAATAGAAAAATAAGTAAAGTTAACATTTAATCATCATTAAGGTTATGTTGTTAAGTGTTGCAAAAGTTGAGTGCTATTTTTGATAATAAATTTTTTTTTTGGCTACCATTGATAAAAAGTCAAACCTTGTGGCTACCACTGAGAATTTCCCTACTATATTTTATATTGATCATGAAAAATCAAAGGAAATAAATAACTTTATCTTGTAAATTACTTTTCAAAAATATTTTTCATTTTTCTCATGTTCTTTTAACAAATTAAAGTGTTTAGTGATGAAAATAATTAACTTCTAAAGAAGATACAAGATATATTTTTAAAAATCAACTTCATCCACCCGATTCATCCTTAAGCAGATAACAATAGATATAGATTATAGATTATGCAGAAAACAATGGATTTGACGGAACGAATAGAAGCAGATAACGAATGCAGGTAAAGCTTAACTACATCCGGATCCGAGCTATTGACATCTCCACTCCTCATGGGCGAATATACTTTTCTTTTGGTGTTAAAAAATTCAGCGACGGGATTTTGAAGACGCAACTATGTAAGTTTATGTTATGGTATGGGGTGTCAAACTGTCAATTTAAAAATCTTTTTTAAAAACCCACTATATGTGGGTGGACTTTAAGAGAAAGACTATATGCAGTTGTAAACTCCCCTCAAATATCCAAAGTTGCGAATTTTTTTTTCTTGTAGTCCAGAAAATATTAAAAATCTTATTTTTAAATACCCACTATCTTTGGGTGTATTTTTGTATTAAATACCCACTTCCTATGGAGAGCTTGCTCGGGAACTCTTCCTGTTCGTTCACTCCTCAAACATCGACACCTTATTGAGGACGACTCGTGCCCTCTTTGTCGTGCTGCTCCTGAGACCCCCACCCACGCCTTAATCCACTGCCCTGCTACTCTGGAAGCGTGGGATTTGGCTGGGTTCTCTCACCTATTGCCCTCGGTTAGTGTGCCTTCGTGGCTGGATATTTTGGAGGGCTGGAAGGATGCTTCGGAGGCCGTGCTCGCTGGGGCTTGCTACTTGTTGTATAACCTCTGGTTTAGACGAAACAAGTTGGTATTTGAGGAGGAGTGTCGTACAAATGAAAGAGTGGTGGAGTGTGCTAAGCGTGCGGCATCGGATTACGGGACCTACCATCAGCGGATCTATGGGGGTGCGGTTCGTCAGAGCCCCCGTTCACCGAAGAGCGGGATTCCTCCGCCTGAGGGCTGTACTAAAGTGAACGCAGATGCTTCGGTTGATGAGGATGGTGTAGGAATTTAGATGCTTAATGCGGAAAACGAGTATCACATACTCAAACATCTAACACCAAGATCTTTGCATAAATTAACATGAATCTATAGAGTATAGAATATACCTCTTGATGCGTGAATTCCACTTCCACCACGAGCCTTCTAGTGGAGATCCTTTAGAACGTCAACTGCCGTTCCTCTAGTGTTGGTCCACAAACAACCCTTAGATCACCACGTATGCTAGTGCGGAAGAGAGTAGAATCCTCTTGCTTTTGAGGTGTGAGATGGCCGAATGAGGAGAGAGAGGAGAGAAAAGAAAATCAGATTTTCTTCACTAAAGTGTTGTAATGTTCTAACTCTTTTGTAACCCCCATATCATTATATAAGGTGGTTACAAAGAGGTGTTTCATGAGGCTTTATTTTGCCTCATAATGTCATACATTATGAGCCAAATAAACTCATGAGTTACAACTCTTCCATCCATCATAAAACCGCCCAACCCATTTCACAAATGGATTTGGGTAATATCCAAGGGTTGTCACATTGTGTGACCTCATAGGACCCAATACATATTAGTAGTTGGCCTAAATATACTAGCCCAACAAACCGCAATTAGCTTATAGCAAAACGTTGCGGTCACCTAATATTATTGAATATATTATCTTCATAATTTGTCCAGATACATTTAGTTTGTTACACTTGATCGAGGACAAAATCCTTCAATCTCCCACTTGTCTAAGAACAAGTGTGTAACCTTCAAACTCCTTAAGTCGCTTAATGTCTAACTTGATGACATGGTAACATCGTATGTAAACCATACCAACGTTCAAGTTGTTTCTTGAAATCCGAGTTCGAACTGTCGAAACAAATGATTAACTCCTTAATCCATTTGAGCACGACCATGCATTTTCAGTTCTCGCTCTTCAAGAGGCCAAGACACCAATCCTAACTCTTAGGAGGACTTTATCCAGTCTTGTATAACCAAAACTCCCACTCAATTCGTAGCAGTTCCGATCACTGCTTTTATAGCCTCCTTTTACGGCACGACGTTTTGCAGTGTCAAAAACATACTAATCCTTAAGTAAAAAAAGTGTCATACTCATGTCTAAGGAATCCACTAGATATTTTTAATGAGATTCTCATAAACCTTTTAGAGAACTCCCACTAGGTCTGCCCAACGTGTATCAACTATACACGCCTATGCAAATGACTAGACATCTCTATGTCCCCATAGCCCATGAAACTGTGCTATCAATCAACTTGCAATCTAGTCCATGAAACAGAATCATTTACGTTCAACTTTAATGATTCGAACTAGGGACAAAGGTAAATTATAACTCCTGTTCACTGGATAGGGTTTCATTCGTCAAATCACATATTTGACAATCCTATCAAACGTTATAAAATACTTTGAACGTTTTATTTAATACTAAACCAAGATTAAATAAGAATATAACCATTTATATGATAAACATAACCAAACATATCACAAGAGTAACTATAACTGTGAACTAACTAAAAGTAAATAGTACACAATCAAAACCACTCTCCTACATGCTTAAGTCCTATAGCCCTAGAATGACTCTCATGCTTAGGCTGAGGCAATGGTTTAGTCAAAGGATCAGCGACATTGCTATCCGTATGAACTTTGCTAACTATTACATCTTTTCTCTCAACGATTTCTCGAATGAGATGAAACTTCCTAAGTACATGTTTACACCTTTGATGTGATCTTGGTTCCTTAGACTGAGCTATGGCACCATTGTTATCATAATGTAAAACAATACCATCTCCAACACTAGGCACTACTCCTAGCTCCAGAATGAACTTCTTCATCCAAACGGCTTCCTTTCTTTGCATGCCGCAAGCAATGTACTCGGCTTACGTTGTAAAATCAGCGACAGTACTTTGCTTTGAACTTTTCCAGCTCACTGCCCCTCCATTTAGACCAAAGATGAAACCAGATTGGGATCGAAAATCATCTTTGTCAGTTTGGAAGCTCGCATCTGTGTAACCCTCAACAATTAACTTACTCTCACCTCCATACACTAAGAAATTATCCTTAGTCCTTCGTAAGTACTTTAGGATATTCTTAGCTGCACTCCAGTGTGCGTCACCTGGATTTGATTGGAATCTGCTACACATGCTCAAGGCATATGAAACATATGGGCGAGTACAAATCATGGAGTACATAATGGACCCTATAGCTGACGCATAAGGAGCATTACTCATTCACTTAATCTCATCAGGTCCAGAAGGACATTGAGTCTTACTAAGCGAAACACCATGTTGCATGGTAGATAACCTCTTTTAGAGTTTTCCATATTGAACTTAGTAACGATCTTATCTATATAAGTTCGTTGGCTAAGTCCAATCATCCTCTAAGACCTATCCCTATAGATCTTGATCCCCAAAATGTACTCAGCGTTTCCAAGGTCTTTCATAGAAAAACAACTCTTCAACCATTCCTTGACTGACTCAAGCATGGGAATGTCGTTTCCTATGAGAAGTATGTCATCTACATATAAGACCAAGAAGACTATGTTACTCCCACTTTCCTTCTTGTAAACACAAGACTCTTCTCCGTTTTTTAGAAAACCAAACAGTTTGATTGCCTCATCAAAACGAAGATTCCAACTCCGGGATGCTTGCTTCAATCCATAAATGGACTTTTGAAGCTTACATACCCTCCTAGGATATTCTGGATCCACAAAACCTTCCAGTTGTGTCATATACACATCCTCTTTCAAGAACCCATTCAAGAAAGCGGTTTTGACATCCATCTGCCAAATCTCATAATCATAAAAGGCAGCAATCGCTAGGAGTATCCGAATAGATTTAAGCATTGCTACTGGTGAAAAGGTTTCGTCATAGTCTATACCATGAACTTGCTTGAACCCTTTTGCAACCAACCTTGCTTTGTAAACTTGAATGTTACCATCCTTGTCTATTTTCACTTTGAAAACCCATTTGCAACCAATAGGTGTAACCCCGTCGGGCAAATCCATCAAGTCCCATACTTGATTTTCAGACATAGATGCCATTTCGGACCTCATGGCTTCAAGCCATTTTTCGGAGTCTTCACTCATCAAAGCTTGCTTGTAGGTAGTAGGTTCCTCAAATTCTAAGATCATTATCTCAGAACTTTCGGTTAACAAGAAATCAACAAACTTTTTGTTTGGTATTCTTGATCTGCTAGTCCTACGAGGGGCTGCAACAGGAGAAATTTTCTTCTCAACAATTTGAGAATTTTCGCACGAATTAGATTCGAGTGGGACAGTAGGAGGTTCGTGTACAGGATGCACGTCCTCCAACACGTGGTCAGTTATGGGAGAAGATTCCTCTAAAGGAGGAATTACTTCAAGATCCACAGTTGGCACTTGTGCTTCTGACTCTAACATAGGTTGAAGTATGTCTGTTTGTTGCTTTTCTCGAACCTCTTCGAGAAAAATATTACTCCCACTTGCCTTTTTGGAAATAAATTCTTTTTCCAAAAAGACACCACGACGAGCAACAAACACTTTGCCCTCAGTTCGATGGTAGAAGTAATAGCCCTTGGTCTCTTTGGGATTACCCACAAAGAAACACTTATCTGATTTAGGGGCGAGTTTATCTGAAAGTAAACGTTTTACATAAACCTCACAACCCCAAATACGTAGAAAAGACAAACTTGGAGTTTTTCCACTCCACATCTCATATGGTGTTTTTTCTACTGCCTTTGATGGAGTTCTATTAAGTGTGAAAGTATCCCCAGAAGGAGATGGGAAGATCAGCAAAACTCATCATAGACCAAACCATATCAAGTAGAGTTCGGTTCCTCCTTTCAGATACACCATTCAACTGAGGTGTTCCAGGTGGAGTAAGTTGTGAAAGAATTCCACAACTCTTCAAGTGATCACTAAACTCTTGGCTCAAATATTCACCACCACGATCGGATCGTAGTGCTTTAATTGTTTTGCCAAGCTGGTTTTGGACTTCATTCTGGAATTCTTTGAATTTTTCAAACGATTCCGACTTATGCTTCATTAAATAGACATATCCATATCTACTTAAATCGTCAGTAAAAGTAATGAAGTACCCAAACCCTCCCCTAGCTTTTGTGCTCATTGGTCCACACACATCAGTATGTATTAGGCCCAATAGATCACTGGCCCTTTCACCCTTTCCAGTAAAAGGTGACTTTGTCATTTTACCCATTAAACATGATTCACATACATCAAATGGCTCAAAGACAAAGGATGTTAGAAGTCCATCTTTATGTAACTTCTGAATGCGTTTCGCGTTTATATGTCCTAAACGACAATGCCATAAGTAAGTAGGATCAGTATCGCTTGATCTATGTTTTTTGTTGTCTATGTTAAGGACATCTTTGTCTAAGTCTAGGGAATATAGACCATTAGACTTTTTAGCAGTGGCATAAAACATTGAATTCAAATAAATAGAGAAACAACCTTTTTCAATTGTAAATGAAAACCCTTCATTATCCAAAACAAGAATAGAAATAATGTTTTTGGTAATAGCAGGAACATAATAACAGTTATTAAGCTCTAATATTAAACCAGAAGGCAAAGGTAGACTATAAGTCCCAATTGCAACGGCCGCAACCCTTGCAGCATTTCCAACGCGCAGTTCTACCTCCCCTTTAGCCAAGGTTCTACTCCTTCTTTGTCCCTGCACATTCGAAATAATGTGAGAAACACAACCGGTATCAAATATCCAAGAAGTAGATGTTGCTAAATTAATGTCAATGACATAGATACCTGAAGAAGAAGCTCCAGACTTCTTATCATTCAGATACTTCGAGCAGTTACGCCTCCAATGGCCTATTTGACCACAATGGAAGCACTTGGCATTTGCGGCCACCTTTGGCTTTGCCTTTACCTGTGGCTTATCAGCAGTCTTAGCGGCAACTTGCTTGCCCTTGTCTTGCTTTTTCCTGCCAGCCCATTCCTTCTTAAAACCCTTTCCCTTTTGAACCATAAGAACTTCCTTCTTAGGTGCAACAGAGATGTTTTGCTCGGCAGTCATGAGCATCCCATGTAACTCAGCATGGGTTTTCGACACCCCATTCATATTGAAGTTCAACCTAAATTGGTTGAAGCCTTCATGTAGGGAGTGTAGTATGATGTCAGTAGCCAACTCTTGGCTATAAGGAAAGCCCAACCTCTCCATTGCCTCAAAATAACCAATCATTTCGAAGACATGAGTGGCGACCGGCTTGCCTTCGACTAACGCACACTCAAGAATAGCCTTGTGAGTTTCATACCTCTCTATCCGAGCTTGTTGCTGGAACATGGTTTTCAGCTGTCGGATAATACTGTAGGCATCCAAACTTGCAAACCTCTTTTGAAGGCTTGGTTCCATAACCGCGAGAATAAGGCAAGTAACAATTACCGACCTTTCTGCAATGGCCTTATGGGCCGCCTTTTCGGCTTCAGTAGAGGTGGTCGTTAAAACCGGGATCAGTGTTTCAAGAACATCCTCTCGACCTTGGGATCTAAGAACAATTCTCATATTTCTTTCCCAATCAAGGAAATTGTTCCCGTTCAACTTATCCTTTTCAAGGATTGAACGTATGTTAAAAGGTGAATTATTGTTGTTACCAGACATGATATCTACATAGAAGATGCAAAAGTAATGAGTATGTTTATCATAATAGCTTTCAACAAATTTTAAACACTTTAAAATAAAAGCTATGCACTTGACCAATTTTCAATGTGTTCCCTTTTGAATCAAGTGATTCTAAGATCTTATCAAACATGATTTATAAGTGGACTTTGGCCTCAACTTAAAACCAAATTTAAAAGGTAAGTAAACTCCTTTACTAATTACAACAATTTGTAATTCTTAGTTGATGGGTGATTGCTAAGGTGATGAAAGTTCCCAGGTAAGGAAGTTACCCACAACGTTGGAGAAAGCCTTCCTAATCCTAGACAGAACTTGTCACCCAATCACAAAAACCCAATCCTTTGCTTCAAAATCCAAAACCGTTTTGATGATTTTGTTGGGCCAAACCAAACTAAACATGCAAATTTCGAAAATTTACTCTACTTAGCCCAAGATTGGAAGTAACACCCTGCTTTGGCAGAACCTATTACTAACGATCAAGATTTTAGTAGATGTTTATTTGGAATAGCAATTACCCAATATTAGCTTTAGGGACCTAAGTAAATTATTATGTGATTTAATTACTAGTGAACTCATTGCAAAACAAATCACATGCATAATAAAACTTAGAAAGCATTCAAAAGCAATATTTAAATGCATAAAATAAAATGTGATCCTAGTATGGCTCCTAACCCTAAAAGACTACTCTTTAAGGCCTCCATCCTTGAACCACCTTGGATCTCCATCCTTGTTCTCCATGGAAATTAAAAACATCGGATCTCCATCCTTGAATCACTTCAACTTGAATAATTTTTGAAATTTAAACTAATATTACAAAAATACCAACGATGCATAGATCGTATTTAATTAACAAAAATACATTAACGATACGCAGATCGTAATTTTTATCCAAGTTTGGGCCATACTAGTCACCGCATACATCCATAATATATATATATATATATATATATATATATATATATATATATATATATATATATATATATATAACATGCATTTTAATCAACTATTAAAATAAATTATTATGCTTCAACAACTTTAAAACATAATAACACCAACCAGATTTTATTATATTAAATGGTTAGTACCTCTAGACAAATTTCAATCATATTAAAATTTATCTCCCAAGGGCTTTAAAATATTAATCTAACAAATTTAATCAACTATTAAATTTAAAGAGAAATACATAAGCACTCTAAGGCATCACATATATTTTAATCATATTAAAATATAAAACATAGCATGATATTTAATCACAAATACTAGCATGAGAGAATTAATCAACTTATTAAAACTAACATCCTAACATAAAATTAAATACCATAAAATGAAACTCCCATCATAATTTTAATACATTTAAGCATTAGCATAGGATACCAAGCATAATAACTACTTAATATGCATTAAGGGATAAACGGATTAAACGTTTTTATCCGTTGAAGGAGAAACCGAGCCGAAGAGACAGACCACTGCTATCACGACTCGCGAGCTAGGTCGCGACTCACTACAAGGGTCGCGACTCGCGAAGTTCGTCGCGGCTCTCGAGAAGCGTTCTGCTTCCGTGTTTCCGATCTTGATTCAAGTAATTTTAATCGAAATACGTATGATTTTCTTTGTACATTAAAACACTTGTATGCATAACTAAATCAAACTTAGCCTCAAATTCAAGAATTCATGCCATAAAATTATACATAATCAAATTAAGCATAAAAACTCAAAGCATGCAATTCATGAATCATACATATATACATCATATTCTAATTAACAACTTAACTAAAACATGAAACAATATAACAATTATATATGTATATATACATGTATCGAAAAATGTATAAACAACTTTTATACTCTCACTAGATTAAAATCAAATTTTAATCATGCAAACAGTATCCTCATGCTAATACCCGCCCCTAAATGAATTAAAATAAAAGAAAACATGCATCAACATGATCATATTAATCTATGCAATATGCTAACTGATAACACTGTAGGAATTTTGATGCTTAATGCGGAAAACGAGTATCACATACTCAAACATCTAACACCAAGATCTTTGCATAAATTAACATGAATCTATAAAGAGTATAGAATATACCTCTTGATGCGTGAATTCCACTTCCACCACGAGCCTTCTAGTGGAGATCCTTTAGAACGTCAACCGTCGTTCCTCTAGTGTTGGTCCACGAACAACCCTTAGATCACCACGTATGCTAGTACGGAAGAGAGTAGAATCCTCTTGCTTTTGAGGTGTGAGATGGCCGAATGAGGAGATAGAGGAGAGAAAAGAAAATCAGATTTTCTTCACTAAAATGTTGTAATGTTCTAACTCCTTTGTAACCCCCATATCATTATATAAGGTGGTTACAAAGAGGTGTTTCATGAGGCTTTATTTTGCCTCATAATGTCATACATTATGAGCCTAATAAACTCATGAGTTACAACTCTTCCATCCATCATAAAACCGCCCAACCCATTTCACAAATGGATTTGGGTAATATCCAAGGGTTGTCACATTGTGTGACCTCATAGGACCCAATACATATTAGTAGTTGGCCTAAATATACTAGCCCAACAAACCGCAATTAGCTTCTAGCAAAATGTTGCGGTCACCTAATATTATTGAATATATTATCTTCATAATTTGTCCATATACATTTAGTTTGTTACACTTGATCGAGGACAAAATCCTTCAGATGGGTGGATTGGTATGGGGGTGATGGCTCGTGCTCATCGGGGAAAGGTGTTGTTTGCTGCGTGCCATTGGGTGAGGGCGTGGTGCCTTGCTTTGAAGATTGCTCGAGCCCATGGCCTTGGTAATGTCATCGTGGAGACCGACTGTCAATCTATCGCCAACAAACTCTCGAAAGGATCCCTCTTCTTCTCGGACCTTGATAATGTTTTAGAGGACGCTCTCGTTTCTAGTAAGCATTTTAGTTCAATCTTGTGGTCTCATATGCTTAGAGATGGGAATAGTATTCCCATCATCTAGCTAGACTAGTTCCTTTTGGGATCGAACAACGTTGGGAGCACCATTGTTCCGCGGAAGTCGAACCATATGTTCTTATGGATACTTTGGCGATGAGTTAATATATTTGTTTTCTCTTTCCCCTTCGAAAAAAAACCCATGACATCTTACTTTATAGTTATATGATTATTATCCCTAAATTATAACTTGCTTTTGTGACAAAATCATGTCAATTTAAAATTATACATAATCTTATCTTATTAAATTATCCGAGTTGTCGCCCAACCCCAACAACTAGTTGTACCTTAATAGGAGTTCTCACTCAATGTGGGGACTATATTTTGCTTTGTTTAGTTTTCAAGGACGACCGAAGTTTATTAGTATTGGGTTAGGGGACTACTCCATTTTAACACGGTTAGTTCTGATAGCCCGGGAAATATTTTCAGATGAGAGACCTAAAGGTTCCATAGCCCTTTTAGATTTTGTTGTCATTAAAAGATTTGAAGACGCTCTTTATATATTCATTTGCGAATGCAATATGTATATCATATAACTAATATATAAAGCAGAGTACAAAAGCCGCTCACGAGGTCGTGACATTTGGCGTTCTCATTGGACGCCATTTGTCGTGCTTATTAAGTGTCATGTCATATATTTTTTGAATATAAATAGAGTTCTAAATTGATTAAAATACAAATAGTGTTTAGGATAAGAATAAATAGAGTTGGGTTCACAATGAAAAACTTAAATATAGTAAATTGATTATAACTTTTAATATATAGTTCGTAAAATTATAATTTTTATACCATTAGAAAGTGTTTGAAAAGTACATTAAAATAAGATCCATTTATACTATATTTAAAATTCTATATCAAAGTAACATATAAAAAGAAATATTGACTATACTAAAGTATTAAAGTAACCTACAGCAATTGGAATTAGCGATTCAATTAGAATTAGGGTTAAAGTATTAAGGTAACCTACTGCAATTGGAATTAGGGATTCAATTAGAATTAGGGTTGGTCGCGACATTTGGCATCCTCATTGGACGCCATTTGTGGCGCTGATTAAGTGTCATGTCATATTATTATTTTTAACATAAATAGAGTTCTAAATTGATTAAAATACAAATAGAGTTTAGGATAAGAATAAATAGAGTTGAGTTCACAATGAAAAACTTAAATATAGTAAATTGATTATAACTTTTAATATATCGTTCGTAAAATTATAATTTTTGTACCATTGGAAAGTGTTTAAAAAGTACTTTAAAATAAGATCCATTTATATTGTATTTAAAATTTTATATTAAAGTAACATATAAAAGGAAATATTGACTATACTAACGTAGTAAAGTAACCTACTGTAATTTGAATTAGCGATTCAATTAAAATTAGCATTAAAGTATTAAACTAACCTACTACAATTGGAATTAAGGATTCAATTAGAATTAGGGTCGGTCGCAAAATTTGGCGTCCTCATTAAATGCCATGTCATATTATTTTTTGAATATATATAGAGCTCTAAATTGATTAAAATAAAAATAGAATTTAGAATATGAATAAATAGAGTTGGGTTCACAATGAAAAACTTAAATACAGTAAATTGTATATATTTTTAATATATAGTTCGTAAAATTATAATTTTTGTACCATTGGAAAGTGTTTAAAAAGTACTTTGAAATAAGATCCATTTATAATATATTTAAAATTTTATATTAAAGTAACATATAGTTTCTGCATGATGGAGTGAATGTCTGAATTATAGAGTGAGTTTGTGCATGATATAGTGAGTGTCGAAATGATATAGTGGATTGTTCAGAAATGATGTAGTTTGTGCATGATATAGTATGTTTCTGAATAATATAGTGAATTTCTTCATGACATATAAATTAGATTCTAACGTCAAAGATATTGACAAAATCATATTATAACTTTTAGTTGTTCTATGTCAGACAAAAATAACGGCAAAAGATAGGGATGTAAATATTTAAAAAACTCTACCTGTTCTTCACGAAAAAGCTCGGGCACTTGCCCGGGTCCCAATACTAGTATATATATTTTGAAACACATAAGAAGAAATTCTCTAAGTTGTGCTCGCAGTTAGGACTGCTCGTGCCTCGTGGGTTGGGTTGTTGCGGTTTGGGATGTAACCCAAACCAAACAGCAAATATACGGTTTAACATTTTTCCAACCCAAACCGCACCGCACTTTTGCCCAAACCAACACAAACCGGACCACGCAAAACGGTTTGGTGCGGTGCAGTTTGCGGTTTAACTATATTTTCCTCCGCGATATGAGTTTTCTAATCTAAGAATTAAAAACAATTGGTACAAAGTTGTTGATAAACCAAAACATAATTCTCTAAAACTAGATAATACATACAAAGAGTCCAAATAAAATAAAAATATTTCACAATTCACAAGCTCCCATTGGTAGACGAAGTTTATAACAACAAACAATAAACATTCTATAAAAAAAAAAACCAATAAACAAAGCAGAGCAAAAAAAAAGGCATGCAGGCCTCACCACACCCTAAACCAAAATAGATAAACTTTTTTTTAAAAAAAAATTCATATAAATTTGCGGTTTACGGTGTGGTTTCGGTTTACAAAAAATTCAAACCCAACCCAAATCGTAAACCGCGGTTTGCTTGAAATCACAAACCAAACCACAATTTTGAAACCGCAAACCAGCCAAAACCGCGAAAAAACTGATTGGGTCGCGGTTTAGTGCGGTCCAGACCGCACTCTGAACAACCCTACTCGCAGTCTCGCACAATGCCTCCACCTAGAGGCCCATTATAAGTCAGACACTTATTTAATGAAAGAGTTGACCAATTATATTTATTCTCCTGCAATATTTTTATTAGTTAGTGAGCTTTTTTAGATATATGAACAATCATCAATAATAATTGTTTATATTCATTTTGTTCGTTGCAATTTGATATTATCTTGATCATTATTCTGACTCGTTAAATGTATAGTAATCTCCTGACACTTATATCTTTCTAATATTATTCAGACCTCATATTTATTTCTGATTTCTTAGTCTTCTATTAATTGATATTTAAGCTTCCAGATTGGTGGACTTTTTAGACCAAGGATAAGATCGGTACAAGTCTATTATGTGTAATAGTTTTTAGGGGAGTGTTTATCTTGCACATGAGAAATAATGATAGCTTCATTTTCGTCATGAGTTTCACCATTCATGAAATAATTGGTTTGTAAACTGCGTGCTATGCTAGGTTTTTTTTTTTTACGGGAAGAAAATATATCATTAATAATAAGCCAATGGCACATACAATGATAATTAAGATATGAAAATACAGATTTAGCAAATTGCAATAATTTTCAGGATGAAACCAATTAATTTTAAGCATACTCGAGCACAACTCCAACTCCACCGCTTCGAGCTTGACGCGATTTACGAATTGCTGAAAAAACATAAACCCTCATGGATCCAGACCATCTTCCAAATTATTGGCACCATGAAAATAAGAAAACTCATACATTGATGAGAAGCAACCACCAAGAAGGGGGACAAAAACTCTCTCAGAGGAGAGAACTGAACAAAAGAAAGCAATAAAGAAGCTAATAACATGACTAAAATCTAAGGAAAAGGGTTTGAAAATAGTCTAATTTTCGAAGAAATTAGACTATTTTCGGCCAAGAAGGCTAAGAAAATTACAAACCCTAGAAAGAGAATTAGAGAGGGAGAGAAGACAGAAGACGCCTAGGGTTTCGGGTTTAACTTTTTTTACATCCACTTAATATTGAACTTGTGTGCTAATGCTAGTTGCAAAAGCAAACTTAGGTGATTGTTGAGATGCGTTAATATTTATAGATCTAGCCCATATAGACCTGACCGAAATTGACCCAAAACTCGAGCAGAAAAAATTGGTTTTTAACAAGAAATTATATTATGAGCAATTATTTTTTTGACAGGATATTATGAGCAATTAGAGTAGTCTAATGTAAATCTAAATTTAAATCTAAATCATATCATATAACTAACATATAAAGCACAGTCCAAAAGACAGTGTACAAGGTCGTGACATTTAGCGTCCTTATTAGACGCCATTTGTCATGCTTATTAAGTGTTAAGTCATTGTTTTTAAAATGAAATAGAGTTTTAAATTGATAAAAATACATATATAGAGTTTAGGATAAGAAAAAATAGAGTTTGGTTTATAATGAAATATTTAAGTTAGTAAATCGATTATAACTTTTAACACATATCTCGAAAAATTATAATTTTTATCATGAGAAATTAAAGTAACGTATTGAAGTAATCTAAAAAAAAATCCAATCCATAAACATAAAACATAACATGGGGAATTTCACTTTTACGAATGTTCCAATTTTGGAAATTGTGGTTCTGCGCATATTCATGACCTATTTTATTTCTTCTTTCTCAATTTTCTCTCTCTCTTGTATCCTTTCAGTCACCTCTTTTTGCTCTATCTCTCTCCTCTCTTTTTTTTAATCTTTGTTTTTTGTATAAACCAATCAGTAGGTTGTGCAAGAAAAATTTGAAGTTTTTGCCTATAGATAGAATTGCTTTTCATTTTCTATTTTGTCTTTCTAATTGGACTAAAATGTTGGACTTTGCGCAATTAATTTTGTGAGTTTACCACTGTCTCACCCTCAATTTATAAAACTAATACTTAATAAATCACTTGAAAAACCCACATCTAACTCAAATCAACTTACACCAAACAAACCAAATCACCTAATACACAGATAACATGGAAATGCAAGCAACAATGCTAAAAGTATTACAACTATTAGATTTATAAATCGTATCAAATGAAGGGAAAAGAAACGATCCACACAAATAATTGAGAAAAGAAAAGACCTGACAAAATTAGGCGGGAGTTCACTCGATCAATAAAGAGTATTATTTAGCGATATTGTTTTCCGTTTTAGGCGACATGGAGCTTATAGAAGAAGCAAAAAGAAAATTAAAGAAGTAGAACTCCAAATAATTCTTATCTTCATGTCTTAATCTTCCTAATCATTCTTTCTCATAGATTGTTAGGTTACTTTTTTTTTTTTTTTTTTTTGAAAGAAGTCCCAATGGACACTATATTTCATTAATTAAAGCCATACGGCATCTACAATTGATAATTAACGATATTAACTAGTGAAGTGTTGAGAATCCAAATACATAGATATAACAATTCGGCATATTCTCGTTTTCACTAGTAGAAAAAGGACGATTTGCGTCGCCCCATTTGCGTCGCATGAAAGGCAAAACGACGCAAAAACATAATTTTGTGTCGCATGCTATGAAGAGTGCGACGTAAAACATTATTGCAGCACCAGATACGAGCTATATGCGTCGTACCCTATTGATGTGCGACGCATATAGCTTGGCCCATCCGATCCAGGTGACAAAATTTGAAGCCCTATCTGCGTCGCACTTAACTAATGTGCGTTGCAAAAGGCTAATTTGCGTCGGATCCCTTGGCCCATCCAACGCAGATCAGCCCAAAAGCCCACATTGCCCAACTCACTTTTTTTAAACTCGCGCCTCTCCCTCACACTTTCTCATTGTCCCTCTCCTTTTAAATTCCTCAAACCCTAACCTTATGTCTCTCTCTGCTTTTCAAACCCTCAAACCCTAACATTACACCCTCTCTCTCTTCCTTCTCCCACTCTTAACCGCCGCACCGCTCCACCTCTTCTACTTTCCCTATCTCCGGGCGCCTCAGGCGAACAGCGAACAACGAACAACGCTTATCGGCGAACAAAATTGAAGATCTTGAGTACAATCGCGAACAACGAACAACGCTTATCGACTTCTTTGTGCGTCTCCGGCGACTTCGTCACAAAACACGTATATTCCATCGCCATGGATGAATACTCTTTCTCTCTCCTCGAAAACTATTACTAGCAGATCCAAATTCTTCGACTTTGATATGACCACTCTCTCTCTCTCACTTTGACAGGTTCGATTTTTTTTTTCAATCTGATTTTATAATTTCGTAGTCTACAATTTTCTGTTTTCAGATCTACAATTTTGTTTTTTCATTTTTTAGATCTAATTTTCTGTTTTATTTTTGGCATTTATCGTAGTCTATTTCGTTTTTAATTTTTTAGATCTAATTTTATGTTTTAATTATCAGATCTGAAAATTCATTTTTTCATTTTCAGATCTGAAAAATAAAAACGTTCTAGATTTAGTTCATGCATCTGAAAATTATGGCCTTTTGTTTTTTTATTTTTTATATCTGATTTTTTATTTACTTTTTTTGGCATTTATCCTAGTCTAGGATTTTCTTTTTAATTCTCTGAAATTCTTATTTTCATTTGCAGATCTGTGTTTGGTTCTTCTCGAATTCTTCTTCATCGGAAAATGTCGGCAGCTACTCACATTCGTCCTCTATTGTTCTAGATTCAGTTTTAGTTTTACTTTTTTCTTTTTACATTTGCAGTGTAATTTGTTTATATCTAGTTTACATATTTTTGTCTCTCATTCTAAATTTTTGTAATACATATTTGACATTATTAATATAAAATATGTGTTACTAATGTTTGACATTGCCTCTTCACATTGCCTCCAAATTTTTTACATTATTAATGTTCGTTTAGTTTAAGCATTAGTATATGAGAAAAAAACAACAAAAATATAAAGGTGAAAAAAGACAAAAAAATTGAAAGCTTAAAACTCATCTGCGTCGCATGTTGTGTTGTGCGCGACGCAGATGAATGCTGATGGGAATTGGCATGGTTCAGCTGCTGGGAATTGGCCAGGCTGCTTTGTTGGTACTTGGGAGAGCTATCTGCGTCGCACCTTGTGTATTGTGCGACGCAAATAGTAGGGTCATTTGCGTCGTACCGTATGCTATGTGCGACGTAAATGGTTAAAAGATCTGCGTCGTTTCCCAATACGACGCAGATCACTTATTGGTCATTTGCGACAAGACTTGTGCCATCGGACCTATGTCCGACGCAAATAGGGGTCCCAGGTCCGACGCAAATCGACCTTTCTCTACTAGTGTTTGTTGTCTCATACAACTTTTTGAGTGGATCCGTCGTCGCTTCATAATTTTGTGGGGAAGAAAATTCTTGTGTTGATTTCGTAATCTGAATCCGATCAATAAACATCAATCGTAGCCCCGCATAACTGGAGACCATATTAAACGCCAATAAAACCTTGTCTTTCGAAGGAGTTCGAAAAACCCTGTCTTTCAAAGGAGATCGAAAAAACCTTGTCTTTCGAAGGAGAATAACCCTTTCTTTCGAGGGAGACATTATTATAACCTAAGAAACAAAAAAAAGTTAAAAGAAACAAAGATTTGGGTCAAAATTGACAATGGAGGCTATGGTTTAGGAGAGAAGAGAGGAAGAGGAGGCTAGGGTGATTGTTAGGTTACTTGATGAGTCCAAAACGGATCATTGGGTAAGTGTATATTACATATTTAACCAATCAAAATAAAAAATACAAATATTCACTTTTCAAATTATAAATATCTATATCTTATAGAAAACTAATTAATAAAAGAAATAAGACATGAAATATCGAAATAGTTGCACCACTTTCATGCTTGACATTGAAAAACCTAATCATTAAAATCTTCAATTTTATATTTTATAAAATATTTATAAAGTTTATATTATCAATATACATATAAAAAAATGCAATAATAACATATAGCATTATAACTTTTGTTGTTGTATGTCGGACAAAAAATAAGATCAAATAGGGTGTAAAAATTTCAAAAGTCTACATCTTCTCTATGAAAGGTCACGATACTAGTATATATACAAAGGAGGAACTTTTCGAGAGCATAGGGAGCTTCTCAAGATTTCGAGAGCATAAAACGTGCCACGTAGGATTGTCATGTCATTAATTTTTATTTTTATCTTATAAAAAAATAGAGTTCTATACTGATTTAAATACATATAAGGAGGTTTGAATAAGGAAAAATTAAAGTTTGGTTTGAATAAACAACCTAAATCATTATATTATGCATTTGCTATGTAATTCAAAATATTATAATTTTTTACCATTGGAGAACGCTCAAAATATGCTTCAAAATAAGATCTATTTACAGTATAGTTTTACAGCTTATGAAAATATATTTATTAAGATGAATAATAACGTGTTTTTTATTCTTATTTACATACTTATAAAACTATCTTTAAGAATAGCATACTACATGTGATTATAGCATTTAAGCATTTGGTGCAGCTTATAATTTTTACACCATTGGAGAGTGCTTACAACCTATAAAAATTAAAGATATTTTGATGAATGATAACCTCTGACTAACTTTTTAGTTTAAGATGTGTATTCAACCATATAACAATAAAAAAAAATGTTATAAAAAGAGTATGAATTTGATATAATATATAGTTTTAACTACATAGAAGTATAAGGTTTAGTTTTAGAAAATAAAGTTCTATAGCGATAAAATTGTATATTAGAGTTTTGGATGATAAAAAATTAGAGTTTCAATTTAAATAAACAACCTAAGAATATAATACTATGTAAGTTTAGTATAACTTTTTACATAATCTAAAATATTATTATCTTTAATATTACGCCGCTAGAGATTTCTCAAAATATGTTTTAAAATAAGATTTTTTTATCTTATAGTTGTACAACAAAATATAATATAAATTGTTAGATGTTGTATGTAATAAATAATTTATACAACCATAAAAAATAAAATATAACTTATAACAAGAGTAGGACTACAAGAAATATGAATTATAGTAGGTATAGGACCATATTCTATTTATAAGAGGAGATATTGAAAAGTATGGGGGTGGAATAAGTAATATATAGATCAATAATGGTTATTAAAAAAAAAATTAGAGTTTAGATTTACTAAACTACCTAAGAATTTGGTAATCTTGACCAAACAATTTTGTTAATTTCAATATCAAATAAAACGACTCAAATAAATCACGAAAAAGAAAATTTATGTAACAAAATAAAAAATGAGGAAATATTTAATTTATCTTATTTATTATCACACGTAATGACATAAGAATATAATTCTACCACATAAAAAACTACCCGTGCATCGTACGGGCTTCAAAACCTAGTAAATAATAAGAATGAATCTTTGAAGTTAGTATATAATAAATATATCAGATATTTTTATTGTATTTTAATACAACTTCCAAGGAAAAAAGATGAGAGAGAAAGTTAGAGAGAGTCCAACCCACAGACACCCAAAAAATCTCAATAGAAACCCTAGTCCTCGAAAGCCTTAAAAAAATCCCCAAATCAATTTAGCACCCAACAAAGTTGAATTTCATCTCAAAAGTCTTCCTTAATGTTCAAGTAGCTTTTATAATCATCCTTGTTATAGCCTGTTTATCCAAATCTTTGGATATTTAATCATCTCCCCTATTATTGGTGGGAGTAGGTTTGTGAGTTTCATTTACCAGAGTTGATAATAAGTATTTCCTCTTATGTCAAGACCATAAGCCTACAAGCTAGAGATTTAATTGTAGCTACTTCCAAGATTGTTATAGCTAATTCTCCATCTATCTGGATTAGGTGGCTGCAATTTATGGGTTTCAATTACAAATTTTCAAACCAGGGTTTCTCTGATGCGGGATGTGAAGCTTCATTCATTTCTCCAAGTGTGCGATGCTTAATTAACTTCTTTTGGCGTTGTGGCGTCTGGTGTTCGTTGTTCTTAGAGCTTAGTTAATGAAATTGGATTTATTCTCTTAAATTCATATCATGCATATAATGTAATTGGAAAGCTCTCTGCTAAGGTACAATCAGTCATTCATTCTATTGGATTTGCCCTAATAATTCTTTTATATATATAAACCAACAAGGTTAGTTAATTTTTGATCACATTCTTAAATCTTCTATTCTTCTTCCTAATCCACTCTCTACTAAGTTAAATATTCTCCTTTGCTTATTATGGTGTAGGTCTAATTGTTTAGCAGTAAGGGCTAAACTTAAGTCCTTTAAAGAGGCTATTCTTGAAGGTTATGCTAGAAAAGGAGGTCCTACTCTTAGTTCATCCTCTCCTGAAAATAATCTCCCCCTTATGAAAATATTGATTCCTCCCCTATTCCTCCAAATTCCCGTGCTGATGCGCCTTCTTGTACCTTCCTGGTCCTCCTTATATTCCTGAAGTCTTAGTATTAGATGAATTGCCTCAAGTTAAGAAAAACATAGAAGATCTTTCTAAGTCATGTCTTGTAGGAAAGATGTTAATTAGCTGATGCCATTGACCTGAGAACAATCATTTCTCGTACTAAAGCTAAATGGAAGTTCTGTAAGGGTGATGTACGTAGATTATCTGGAAATGGGTAATAATTGGGTGTTAATGAGGTTTCCTAACCCTGACGATCTTTTCCTTGTTTGGTCTGAAAGACCTTGGTAAGTTCAAGGTGAGTTATTTGTTATTTATCATTACATAGCTCATTTTCATCCCTATATTCAAGAGATCAAATGGGTTGATCTCTAGAATAGAATCCCCAGGTTCCGTGCATAATTACTTAATTTTGACTCTGTTGCTAATATGCTTGTTGCTAATGATGTGGGTTCTCTCATTAAACTGAATTCTAAGTCTTTATAAAGACATAAAATGCGTTTTGTTCGTCCTTATATTAGAGTTGATATTTCCGAACCTCTTCTTGAATATGCTGAAATTTTGCGTGCTGGTGGTGTGAAGTGTGGTTATGTTATATGGTATGAGGATTTTTCCTCTTGATGTTCCTTTTGCAGCTATGATGATCATATCAATAATTGTCCTTTGATGTATCCTTTTCAAAGAGAAGTGAAAATTAGACATTTTAAAAACCCTAAAAGTAAGTGGTTGGCTGAATTTCTAAATAATACTAATAGGCAAGAAAAGCCCACACCTACAGTTGAGCAAGCAAATATGGTGAAGGCTAGAGATAGGCATGTTGGTAGAGCTCATTCTTCTGCTGTTTCTGGTTTGAAATGTTTAACTTATATGAATATGCTTAAGTCTTCATTAGAATATGTTGAACTTCCTTATATAGGTCCTTCTTTTACTTGGCTTAAAAAAAGCATGGTCCTAACAATATTCTAGAAAGAAATAATAAAGGAACTCTTCTGCCCTTTTTAGGTTAAGGAAATCTAGGAAAAAGAGAAAAAAGGGAGAAATAATATAGGATTTTAATGAACTAAATCCATTCGGATTCAACAATGAGAAATTGAGAGCTCTTGGCACTCTCTCATAAGCGTGTGAACTTGCGTGAATGACAGCCATGGCAGTGGGTACTAGAGCTCAATCAACATCGAAAATCGTGCAAAATCAAAAAGTTAAACAATCTAATTAGAAAAGTAAAAATAAAAAAAAACAAAGTGAAGGAGTATGGTAATAATGAGATGAAAATTCTTGATGAATAAGATGACACAGAAATTGCGCAATATCTTGGAGGTGAAATTTATCACCTAAAGCTTCAGTGGCAGAATTACAACAACAATCAATGATTAGGAAATCTTTTTTTGAATGGATGTGTGCCATAAATTGTGAAAAAGGAGAACCGTCGATTCATACCCAAAAGACTGGAGGTAAATATTCAGTACCATCCACTTTGCAAGTGTGCTCTGATACTATGCAATGTGATTTGAATGAAGAATTGAATGCTATAGTTGATGATTTAAATAATAATGTTGATTGTGTGAAAATTGGAATTGATAATATTCAAGATGAAATTGGTTATTGGAAATCTGCAATGGTTTGTTATGTGTTTGGTGCTAACCCTCAATTTGGGGGAAGCATGGGGTGGAAGTGTATGGTGAGATTCAATGCTATGGATAGCAGGGATAAGGTTGTAAATGGTCCTAAAGTATTCTTTGATAATAAACCTGTGTTCATGAGACCATGGGAACCTAATATGGAGTTCGAAAAAGAGGAAATCAAGATCATTCTTATATATATGTGTGCAATTGTGGGAATTGGAGTTAAAGTACTGGGGTGAAAAAAGCTTTGAGTAAGATTGTCAGTACTTTAGGTAATTTTTGTGAAAGTAGATCAAGCCACAAAAAATAGAGAAAATTTTCAATATGTAAGGTCATTAGTAGAGGTAAGGGTATCCCAAAAATTTCCGAAAAAGATATATTTTGTGAATGAGAAAGGGATTAAAACCCAGATAGATGTGCATTATGGATGGAAGCCTGAATTTTGTGAGGTTAGCAAGAAGATGGGACATAAATAATACTACAAAATGTAGAGTGAAATCTCAAAAGAAATGGGTGGCAAAACAACCTGTTGAGCAGCCAAAACAAATCATACAAGCTGTAGATAAGGGGAACATGACAGAAACGTGAACTGGTGCAAAAAGGGGACAAGATAAGGAGGGTTTCATCACAGTGAGTAGGAGTGCTAGGAAAGGAGATAACACCAGGACAGAAGTACGAATTCTAAATACTTTTAAAACATTACAAGATGCACCTAAAATCGTGCAAGTGGGTGAGATTACTTGTGCAACAAAGAGTAACCATACTGGAGAAGCGGGGGATCCCCTGTGGACAGTATGGAGAAAATACTCTCATGGAATGTAAGTCAACCTACCAACAAAGTATAATACAGTGAAGCAGTTCATAAGAACTCATAGTTTGGTTTGGTTGGACTCTTGGAAACAAGGGTGAAGGGGCATCATATGGACAACCTTTACCATAATGTTTTTTTGGAGGGTGGTATTTTTCTTCTAACATAGCTTGTCATCATGGTGGCAGAATAATAATTGCTTGGAAGCCTATGGCTTTTCAAGTGTAAATAAGGGTTTGTACTAGTCAAATGGTACATTGTGTAGTGCAACCTAGTAGTAAGGCTCAACCATTTGCTTGCACTTTTGTATATGCTTTCAACACTGCAAAAGAAATCGAGACTTTGTGGGCGGATCTGATTGAAATTGGGAGAAGAATGAATATGTCATGGGTAGTAATGGGGGACTTTAATTGTGTTTTAAATGGTAAGGAGAGAATTGGTATTGCTGTGAAATTCCATGAAATGGCACCCTTCAGGAATTGTGTTGAGCTATGTGATCTATAGGTTATAACGCAAGCAGTTAACTTCTTTACCCGGAATAATAAGCAAGAGGGAGACAACAAAGTATATTCTAGAATTGACAGCGTTATGGCAAATGAAAGGTGGTTGGATATGTTTAAGAATGTTGAGGTGCTCTATACGAATGAGGGGAATTTTGATCATTGTCCTGGAGTTATTAGTGTATATTTTTCTATTAAAGGTGGGAAAAAAAACCTTTTAGGTTTTTCAACATGTGGTATTCAGCTTCAGATTATGGCAGGAGAGTGAAGGATGCATGGAATACGGATGTAACAGGAACAACAATGTTCAAGCTTGTTCAGAAAAACAAAAGGATAAAACAAGCTTTGATTGAGTTGAATAAGAAAGGGTTTTAGGACATTGAAGCTCAAGTGCATCAAGCAAGGGAGAAAATGGATGATTGCCAACCTGCTCTTCATAACAGTCCTAGAGATCTGGAGCTAATACAAGCTAAGACAAAGGCTACTGCCAGATTCAAAGAGGCTTAGAATGCTCATATTTCTTTTTTGAAGTAGAAGGCTAAGATGGACTAGATAAGAGATGGGGATCAGAATACTACTATGTACCATAGAGCCTTAAAGCAAAAATACCAACATAATAAAATTTGATCCATCATGAATTCTCAAGGAAACTGGGTAGAGTCTCTTAGGGATGTTCCTGCAGCTTTCCTGGAATTCTATGAGCAGTTGCTAGAAAAGAAAATGTAAGGAAGACGATCAGGTGTAGAAGCAATTGTTAGGAGAGGGCCAATAATTACAACTGATATGGTTGTGCAACTAAAACAACCTTATATTGCAGCAGAAGTAAAGAAGGCCATTTTCGCAATTGGTGAAAATAAAGTTGTAGCTCCTGATGGATTTGGGAGCAAGTTTTACAAGGAAAGCTGGGATGTGGTGGGGAATGAGGTGTATGATGCAATTCTGGACTTCCTGAATACATGGAAACTTTTAAAAGAAATAAACACCAAAATTATTACCTTGATTCCTAAAGGTAATTGCCCAAAGAATGGAAACTTTAGACCTATATCTTGTTGCGATGTCATTTACAAGGGTATATCTAAACTTTTGTGTAAAATGATGAAATTGGTGCTGGCAGTATTTATATTGAGAATCAAAGTGCTTTTGTGTAGAGTAGATATATAGCTCATAATATCATGATATGTCAGGATATGGTGAAACAATATGGAAGGAAGGGTGCCCCTCTAGGATGTTTGATCAAGCTGGACCTCAAGAAGGCATATGATACTGTTGAGTGGGGTTATATTGAAGAAATGATGAATGCTTTGTAGTTTCCTGTTGAATTCATCACTCTGGTGATGACTTCTCTAACTACTCCAGCATTCCCTCTAATGATTAATGGGTCTTCTCATAGGTTTTTAAAATCTACTAGAGGACAAAGACAAGGGGATCCAATCTCCTTATTGCTTTTTGCTCTATCATTGAGTACATATCAAGGACTCTGGGAGTGGTGAGTGAGCATAAAAATTTCAAATATCATCCAAGGTGGAGAGGGCTAAAATTGACACAATTTCTTTGCTGTAAAGGGGAGATTCAATCAATAAGAATGATGATGAGGGGTTTCAATACCTTTTCTCATAGCACATGCTTGCAGGCTAGTCCTCAGAAGACTGATGTATATTGTTGTGGCATGAAGGATGATGAGATAAAAAAAGTACTAGACATAACAGGGTTTAATAAAGGTAAATTTCCTTTAACCTATTTGGGTGTTTCTATTTGCACTAAAAAGATCACTAAAGCCCGATGTGGGCATTTAGTGGATAAGATGTGTAGCAAAATAAAGACATGGAGCTCTAGACATCTTTCTTTTGCTGCAAGACTTGCATTGAAGAATGTAGTACTACTGAGTATCCAGGTATATTGGGATCAGATAATGCTCCTTCCTCATAGTGTGTTGAACGGATTATATGCAATTTGCAAAGGTTTCTTGTGGTCTGGAAAGATCTGTTATAATCCCTGAGCAGTTGCTTGGGATGATTATGCCATAAGAAAAAGGAAGCACGCTTGGGGCTTATGAATACTAAGCTATGGAATATAGCAGCAATAGGAAAGCATATAGGGGATGTAGCAGGGCACTAGGAGAATCTATGGTGAAATGGGTTAAAAAAGTGTATATTAAGAATAAGGACTGGAGTAATTACAATCCACCTGCTTCAAGGAGTTGGTACTGCAAACAAATCTGCTGTGTGAAAGAAAAACTCACGAATGTGAGTAATCCTGTTCAATGGGGACATGGTTAGTATTAAATCTCAAAAGTTTATAAATTGCTTATGGGGGATAAGCCAAGATGTTAATGGGACCAGTTAGTTTGGGAGAAGCTAGCAGTTAAAAAAGCACCAGTTTATTGCTTTGATGGCTATGCACAAACGACTTAAGACTAAAGATAGGATGATTGGGTACTTGCAAAGTGGTGATTATACTTGTAATCTATGTGGGGAGCATCTGGAGAGTCATGAACACTTGTTTTTTGAATGTTTGTATAGTCATAGATGCTGGCAGCAGATCAAAGCCTGGATAAATATGGGATCAACAGCTCTAAACCTGAAGAATGCTTGCAGAACTAGTATGAGGCGGTCAACTTTCAAGAGAGGCTTGTTTAACTCGTGTGAAATTGCTTTAGTATATCACATATGGATAGTTAGAAATATAGCTATTTTCGAACATAAGGTGATGTGTATAGATCATACTGTCAAATGTGTAAAAGCTTGTATAAAGATGAGATGTTTAGCAGTTAGATCTAAGAAAATAGGAGAGCAACAGAGAAATTGGTTATAGGAGGGTAGTGTTTTGGGGAGGTCTGTTTAGGCGTTTTCCTACTTAGTTTTACAGAGTGCGGGGGATTATAGCAGAGTTCTTCCTAGAAGATTTGTGCTTCCCTGCTCTATTGAGTTGTAAATAGGTTTGATAAATGAAATCTTACTTATTGATAAAAAAAAATTATAAAAAAGAGTAGCAAATATTGATTGGCTTGCCTATTTTCCTAAAGCTAAATTACGACATTATAATTTTACATCTGCAGATCATTGTCAAGTTTCATTATCTTTACATGCGCCTAAGTGTAAGATAGCTCCCCATTTTGGATTTGTAAAAATGTGGACTTCCCGAAAGGATTTTGATATTTTAGTTAAAAAGGTTTGGTATACTAGATTCCAAGGCTCTTATATGTATTGTCTTACTAAGAAGTTTAAACTTCTAAAATATAGAGCTAAGAATTGGACTAAAACAAGATTTAGGAATACATTCAGACAGGTAAAGGTTGTAGAGAAAAAACTTAATGATATACAAGCGCTAAGTTACTTTTGACTAAAAATTGCCCTTCTCTTATTCCTTCCAAAAAAAAATTACTTCTAAACAAGCCCACCTTCTTAATTACCAAGAGCATTATTGGAAACTAAAAGCTAAATCAAACTATATTATGCTTGGTGATGCAAATACAAAATATTATCATGCTTCTGCTTCTATCAGAAGAAATCCTGAGTAAATTGCGGTTATTAAAATCCTCAAGATAATTATATATCCCACCCCAAGTTGATTGAAGAAAGTTTAACAAATGCTTTTATCCAAGATTTACATCAAATGAGCACTTCTCTTTTGTCTCTAACAATGATTTGTCCTTCTTAACTTTAATTATATCTGAGGAGGATAATGATTTTCTATATGATGATTTTAATATGGATGAAGTAAAAAGTGCAGTCTTTGACCTAGATATAAACTCCTAGTCTGCATGGATCTTCCCCCTTCTTTTTAAAAATATATTGGAAGCTAGTTGGGAACTCGGTTTTCGAGCTGTTAAATCTTTTTTCCACTCACGAAAACTTCTCAAAAAAGTTGACCATACATTTATCACTTTTAATCCCTAAAATTGAGGCCCTTATCTGTAAATCATTTTCGGCCTATAAGTCTATGCTCTACTATATCTAAAATCATTTCTAAACTTATGGCTAATAAACTCAAGATTGTTTTAGGAAAGATTATTCATCCGCTTCAAGGTGCTTTCATTCCAGCTGAAAGGTATAAGTCAATTACACAAAACAAGTACAACAGGGAGTAAAGCTATAGGATTTAAGTCAGGTAATTCTCAGATTAAAAATACCCTTTCTAACTAAATGATGTGATGATTTTCCCTAAAGCTTCTCTGAAAGTTATTGCATAGTTAAAAATATTCTAGATAAATAATATTTTTCGATGATAGGTCAATTAGTAAACTTTCATAAATCAACCTTTCAGTGCCTAAAAATGTACCATTGTTAACTCATTTCAGAACATTCTTCGCAAGAAATAATGCTTTTCGTTAGGCAAGTATTTGGGTTGCCCAATTATTGATGCTAAGATTACTAATGCCACTTTCGGGGATATTCAGGAAAAAAGACTTCTCAGTCAACTAAATGGAAAGCTAACTCCCTTTCTCATGCAAGCCGTGTGATTCTCATCCAAGCTAATTTAGCTACTAAAGCTAATTATCAAATGCAACGTTTTTCTTTGTCGACTTCTAGTCATATATGCCTCTTAAGACAAAAGTTATAGGAATTCTTATCTGAAATAAAGAACCAGATATTAAATCTCATAACTTTATTTGGTGGGACCGAGTTTGTAAACCTAAAAAATTTAGGGGTCTAGGTATGAGAAATGCTAAAGTAAACAATATAGCTTTAGAATTTAAACTTCTATGGAAAATCATTGTTGCTCCGTATAATTTATGGGTTAATTTAGTTAAAAAGAAGTATTTGAAGGGTGAAAATCTTTCTTCCTATAAGACTAAAATTGATGTTTTTTGGCAATGGAGGAAACTCATGGCTCTTAAACCCTCCTTTAAAAAAGGTCTTAGGTGGTATGATAATTGGGTGTTTCAATAATACCCTATTAATGATATTTGTTATCCTCCTCCGGAAACTGAGCATTTTAATGTTAGTCACTTTATTCTCCATTCTTCTTAATGGGAGGTTTCCTCTTTAACTTCCTGTGCTCCAAGAAATATTGTTTTCGTTATTTTCAAAATATTTATCCCCTCTAGATTTGTCCAGGATAAGATGTGTTCGGGTTTATTAGCATACAGTATTTACTCTATCAAGTCAGAAGTAGCCCTTCTGCGAGGTTTTGGGTTATCGGAAATACCCGGAGAAATATTCAGTTGGATCTGAAAATTAGATGTCCCTCCAAAAATTAAAATTTTCTTGTGGAAACTGTGCATGTGTCTTGATATATTAAGTACTAAAAAAAGATTAGAAGTTAGGCACATTTATCTACCTTTAGAATTTTTGCAATCATCATTCAAAAGATTTGAATCATCTTTTTTTTCAATGCTCTTTTACTGTAGATGTTTTTGCTGGCTTGGCTAGATCTTAGCTAGAGGTACCTCCTTCTATTTCTGCTTAATTTGTAGATAATTTCACTAAACTTAAAAAGTCTTTTAAGTAGTTAGGATATTGAGTTTCTTTTCTATAACTTGGTGGTTTATTTGGTTTACGCGAAATAGTATTATCTTTCGCCAGGAAGCTTTTACTCCTACAAAAACTGCTACCGTGGTTAGTGCTTTCATTAATAATCCGGATAATTCTTTGATTAACAACTCTTTCTACCCCTCTAGTCCAAATTATGATTCCCCTATTATTAAAAGCAATACGGGGGAGGTTAGTTGGATTCCTTCCCCTCTAAATTATTTAAAGTTAAATTTTGATGAATAATTTCTTTGGGTTTGTAATTAGATACAATGTTCATAAAGTTGTTCTTTGTGGTGCTAAATCTATTGATTCGAACTATTCTATTATAACAACTGAAGCTTAGGGTTTTAAGGAAGGTATCCGAGGAGCACTTTATATTGGTATTAGTAGACATTTAATAATTGCAGGAGATAATATTGTTGTTATTCAATCTATGAAGAAACTTTGTAAAATTTCATGGACTAATACTTTTATTTTTTATGCAAATAAAGATTTGAAGAAGTTTGAAGATGTTCAAATTCAAGATTTGTTTTGTGAAGTGAATCATGCGGTGGATTGGATGGCGCATCAGGGTCATTCATCTCCACCCTCTCGTATTGGTTCGCCTCTCCATATTTTCGTTTCTCTGTAATCTTCTGTAAAGATGATTTAGGGTGGGCCTCCTCATAGGTCCCTTCCGAATTTTTCTTTCCTTATTAAAGAAACATATACTATATTTATCTATATATTTTTTGTATATTGTAGAAGATAATAAATACTGTAATTTATCCCCATAATGGGAACTGGAAAGGGAGCATTGATATGTTGGGTCAACTAGAAAGTCAACATTTTGCGTCATAGTTAAGGGGTTTTAAATTGTAAACTCGATACTAAAAATAAGCTAACAAAAAACTGCCCCAACTCCGATTTACCCGATCTTAAATGGCTCGACCATTTCATTCAACATAAACTGGCATTTTTTGCATGTTATGCATGCGTGTCATATTAACCTTTTTTTTCAATTAGTTATTCATCAGCGTTACAAAAAATTTGATTCGAACAAATATTTATAATAACTTTTATTTTTTATATAAGTTATTCTCAAATCAATGTTTCGTTGGGTTTTTTAGTTATTTGTTCAACATTAATCAAATACAGTACTCTCTGTCTTTTTTTTATCTTTCTCACTTGGAATCTTCACACTATTCACACATAGAAAGAATCTTCTCAATTTTTCTCAATTTGTTAAAAAAAAATTATAGTCATGTGGGTCTTGTTTGATTCGTCTCAATTATTATTTCATTAACGTTCAATCGTACTACTATATAATGTAAGATATTTAGGTTCAAAAACTTGCATTGGGAGATGTGTACAGAAAAGTGAGAATGATAGAGGGAGTGTGGAGAGAAGGAAAAATAAAGCAGAAGAAAGCTTGTGCTCAAATAAAGTGGAAGGATCCTTTCATTCCAAGTTGCCATCATCTTCTTGTTCTTTTTTATGCTCTCTGGTACATTGGTCCTCTTCTTTCTATCCATCCATACCTTGGGGCTAAACTGAGCTTTCACCTAGAAATCCAGCTTCTATTGAACTAACTTACTTACATTGCCAGAAAGACGAAGACAAAAGGTGCAATTTGAAAGATCATTTGATGTAGTTGAAATAACTGAATTTTGGGCTATTCGATCAAGTAGTGGAAACTCAATTCCATTGAGTGAGAGAGCAATTTTGGCTTTTGAAATGTTGTATCTTTCTTTTTTTCTCTTCCTTTTACTTCCTTTTTCCCATCGAAGGCTTTCCACAAATTGAGATTTGGCCGAAATTGGGTTCAACTAAGCCCTTAACCCAACATGAGGTGGAGCCTTAACCCAATCGCAAAAGAAATGAATCTTCTTCCCCGTAAGGAAGAACTCTTAATTAAGCCAAAAGGCTAGACTTAAGGATTAACTTCTTTGTGAGTGAATATCGAGCCTAAAGCGTTCACTTACGCAACATTGACTCGTTTACTTGTTAGCTAGCGCTATTCCACACCCGTAACAAGCTTTAAGGAAGTTAATGTTGACTCCTAACCTTTATCCCCTTTCTCAAGGCTCGATCGAAGGACGCCTTTAAAGCTCTCCTCACACTTGAAATTCTTTCTATTCTTTCTCTTTCTGCGTGTTGACCTGCACCATCACCTACAAGTCGAAACAATTATTTGGTTATGCTATTTTGGGGATCGAAGTGAGGTTCAATCTTGATTGAAAGGCCAGAATGATTGGGAAAGAGAAAACCAATTTGAATTTGAACGGACCCAGTTCTATTTTCATATCACTGATGATCTCATAATCAGTCCCCACCTTCGGGACTCGAGCCTCTAGTGAGTTATAGACAGAGTTCGTTGCCCTTGGCTTTGGTCCTTTCGATATACTTTCCGTTGCTCAATACTTCAGATCGTTGAAAGAGGAACGCCTACTGAAAACAGTACTTACTGTTGTACTTGTTAAAAGTGAATCGGTTTCGAAGGTGGGTCTCTTCTCATTGGACCCGCTTGGATATTTAGTGGCGCATTTGCCGGTAAAGCACGCCCAAAGTGATGCACGCTTCCATAGAAAAGAAAGAAGGACGCCCGCCTTCAACTCATCATATGGCTATGCTTCAAGTAGAGAAAGAGAATCTAATTTTTTATAAGAAAGATGCTAAGGCCGATATTCCTGACGTTAAGAATCTTCCTCGAACCAACCTGTCTTCCTTTGGTAAGCATTTCTTTAAAATGAGCTAGAAGCATTACACCACCTAGCAACGCTTGTATCCTTACCGAAGCAATGAACTGAACTTGATTTGAAACAAAGGAAGAATTCGCGGTAAAGTAAATAAAAAACTCCCTTCTTGCCCAGATCAAGAATAGTTGATTAGATCCAGCAAATTCTGGAGCTCCTCGCGCCGGGGGCGAAGAGCGACGTTGAAAGACGGCTGTTCGGCCCAAGGACTCCCATGCCTTTCTTGGTTGGAAAAAACCAACTATAAATATCCTACAAGTCTTTTTTCATTTCTCGCATAATGAGCCACTCTCCTCTGAGCAACCTCCGCTTGCCCTTTTCATAACATTAGATTCGGCCTAGAACGCTTAGCAACTATTATTATAAGGTTAGGTGTCGGTAAAAAGTCCTCAAATTCTTTCTCTGAGGTTCCTCAGCGTTCAAAACGCGAAATATGTTATGTTATCCTTTCGGGACAGCATTAGTGGAATTCTTGGTTGAAAGAGATCTGATAGAGTTAAAACATAGAGAATTTTACAATTTTGGGGTAAACATTAAAAAAAAAGAAAGGTTCTTATTATCGTTCAAGCACTCTCTATGCCGAGTGTAAATACGAGACGATAGAATGCAATGGGATGGATGGTAGAAGGCTGCCTGCGCTCAAAAGCGATAATTCACTCAATTTTTCGGCCTCGTCAACGAAAGCAGCTTCCAATTGCTCGGAAATTCTCAGTTATATGGGGACGCGGAGTGATGCGCGCTTCATTAATAGGAGTTATACACTTACTAGAGCAGCGAGGAGCTACAAAAGAAAAGAGATCGCCAGAGGGAGCAATCCACCTAGTATGAACGAATCGTTCGACTATCACCTGGTCACTCAATTCTATTAATGCCATCATTGCAATTGAAGGAGAGTGGGGAAGGAATCCTATCTCCAAAAGCAACTCAAATTGTAACTGGATCTGGGGAAGGATTTGTGTATCAGGTTCAATCGTTGAATATTAATAAAGTGGAAGAGTTTTATTTATATAATAGAGATTACCGAATAATAATCAACATTTAGGTTTTATAATATTAACAATATAATTATTAATATGAAATTCAAGTTTTTATTTTTTCTTCTCATTGTGTCAATCAACTTATATTGTCAATTTCATTTTTGATTTGAGTTTTTCACACATATGTAAGAAGAGGAAATCATTCTCCTTAATTTAATATTTAATTAAGATTTCAGATTCAATTCCATTTTTAAACTGCTCAATATATATGGTAAGTAGGAAGAAGAAAAGATTATTTAATATATATAAATATATATGGCAATTTAAATTAATTAAGGATATATCAGACTTTTAATATATATGACAATTAAAATTCATTAAGGGTATATCTGACTTTTTGTAAGGGGACACCATCTTCCTCCCCCCTTTACTTATATAATAGAGATAAATATATAAATACATTCTCATTATACATTATCAGCTTACTAGCTAACTTTTTTCAATCTATGTTGAGATCCCATGAATCCTTTATATATGAGTGGAAGTGCTGTCCAACTGTGAATATGAGAAGAGAATTTAACAACTTTATAAGTTGAAGGAGTTACTCCTCCTATTGCGAATTGGTTGGATTTAGGATAATGTAGCCTCCTCCTTTGAACTTTTAAGTTGTCCAAACTCTGATACTCGATCTAATTATGGTGATATACTTCCTCCGTTCTGATTTATTTGCAACAAGGGGGGAGGCATAATAATTTAGGTGAGGAGAGAGAGTGTGTGTAACACCTCAAAATTTCACTCCGAATTTTTCGCGTTTATTTCATAGTGTTTAATTAACTCCGTTACCTTTTCACTGTTTTAATCAATAAAATTATCATCTTGATTTGAAAATTCGTAAAAATTATATTTTTATTTCATAAACATGTTGGATTTATTTTCATAAGGTTTAAATAATTTTTGTGAAATTTATTTTCAATATTCAGATTTTATTTGAATTTAAAATCGATTTTGGAGAAAAAATTAGGAAATCGGTAAAAATAATTTTAATTAATTAATTTATAAATTTTAAAACTCATTTCAAATTTATTAAAATCAGTTTGTCATAGTTTTAACTCATTTTCGGATTTTCTAAGGCATTTATAAGCTTATTTGACTATTTGACTAACTTTAAGGTTTTAATCTTTGAAATTATTAAACTTGGTCCAAAAGTCTTGAAATTTTTATGGGAAGTAAATTCTGATGTTGGAGGAAGTTTCCAAGCATTTTCATCCCATTGCCAACCCAATTACTCCATCCTCCAACTACATTGACTTCTTGACATTTTTTTTTCTTATTTACTTAAAGTTTTGGAGCAAATAATTTTTACCCAAGCTATTTTCATTCTAAAACTGAAGAGTAAGCTTCTCCCTTACTTTCTATGTCATTTTCGTACTCCATAAAAATTTTGAGCAATTTTTGAGCTTTAGAAAATTATTTATAGCATTTTCAAGTTGTTTTTAATTAAATTCCTAATTTCTTCTATTAATTTCTACTCTAAATTCTAACACTTATTTTCTTCCTTGAATATTTTTAGAAGGTGATACATTTAGTTTAGAGCTTGTGGAAGAGGAAGGATCTTAGCTCGTGTTCTCTTATTATCTCCATTCTATTTTCCACTGAAATTAAGGTAACTAGCTTTAATCCTAGTTTAATTTTGATTAATAAGTTAATTATAGTTAATTAATATACATTATAGTATAAATAGTTATAATAATATTTGATATGGATTATGTGATTTTATGTGAATTATATATGAATTTTCGGATTTATGTGAATTTAATTGTTAATTATGATTTTCGATTTACATATGTGTATTTAAGTGTATAATATATATTTACTGATTTTATATGTATAAATCTTGATAAAATTATATATTTAGTATGTTTATGAACTCATACATGTTATAAACTTGTTGGTGCGATTTAATTTGAATTTTTGGAAACTTATTTTTGTTAATTGTGTAATTATATCCGATAGTATTTTAGTGTTTTAGAATATGTTTAAATTTTGAAATTTATTTTTATACTCACGAAAATTATTTAAGATATTTCATTTTATATTTAAATCCTCATTTTATGGTCGTGTAACCTACTTGAATTATTGTATGAATTTGTCAAGTTATTATTTTTTGATTAGTAAATTGTTTAATTCAAAAATCTATTTTTTTGAAACAAAATGAACTTTTAAAAGTTTATTAATATTAAGGTATTTCGTGACTAATATCACTAATATTAATTTTGGATTATTATTAATTTATTTTAGTGATTTAAATTCGAAATTATTGTATAATGAAAACCTAATTACCGAAACTAGTTATGTATTTTCAGAATAATTACAACAACTTTTATGTTAATTTGATAAGTTTGTGTATTTTGGATTAAATTATTGATTAAGTTGATATTAAGTTGGATTGGGTGATTCCATCAACTTTTATGTCAATTTGACAAGTTGTGTATATTTTGTTTAAAATATTGTTTAAGTTGATATTAAGTTGAATTGGGTGATTCAAACAACTTTTATACTAATTTGACAAGTTTGTGAATTTTGGTTTAAAATATTGTTTAAGTTGATATTAAGTTGAATTGGGTGATTCCAGCAACTTTTATGTTAATTTGACAAGTTTGTGTATTTTGGATTAAATTATTGATTAAGTTGATATTAAGTTGGATTGGGTGATTCCATCAACTTTTATGTCAATTTGACAAGTTGTGTATTTTTTTTGTTTAAAATATTGTTTAAGTTGATATTAAGTTGAATTGGGTGATTCCAACAACTTTTATGTTAATTTGACAAGTTTGTGAATTTTGGATTAAAATATTGTTTATGTTGATATTAAGCTGAATTGGGTGATTCCATCAACTTGTATGTCAATTTGACAAGTGTATGTATTTTCGATTAAAATATTATTTGAGTTGATATTAAGTTGAATTGGGTGATTCCATCAATTTTTATGTCGATTTGACATGTTTTTGTAATGATTATAAACCTTTAATTTTTATACTAAATAAAATGATTTGAGATTGTTCTAAAGATGTTGTTAACAATCTCATGTTACTACTACTTTAATTATGTTATGATCTTAATTTTGAATTAGTTTTACCTTGTACTGTGATGGGTACAAAGTGTTGTTGAGATGATTTTTACTTTGTAATGTGTTGGGTACAAAGTGTTGTATTGATATGATTTTTACTTTGCACTGAGCTGCGTGCAAAGAGATGTTTTGAGATAATATTTACTATTGTACTGAGCTGGGTACATAGAGATATTTTTGAAATGATATTTTATTGAGTCATTACCTTTGTACTGAGCTGGGTACATTGGTTTGTTTTGTTGAGGAAGAGAAATCCTATGGGGCTGAGCTGGGTCCCTTGGTATGAACTGTCACTCTTTGGCCGAGCCGGGTCCATAGAGTTAACTTACGTGCCGAGCTGGGTACGTAAGTCCGCTTTGATATTAGTCGTCGTCCAGTGTTAGGTTGTACCGAGCCGGGTACGGCGCACCGAGCCGGGTGCGTTGAAACTAGCACTGGGAGTTATGGCCATTTCTTAGACATAGGATATCGTATGCCGAAATTGGGTGTGCGTGTCCTAATACTTCTATCATGTAGGAACCGTGGGTGATTGTATCTGAGCTGGGTGTACATCTATCCACTTGCGTTCGTTCTCCCCTCGATGCCGATTGTTGTGATGTTGTGTTTGAATGATTATTTGGGAGAGGTATTTGGATTTGGAAATTGAGTCTATTTTGATATAAATGCTTATTTTGAGCATATTATTATTTTTACGAAGAATTATGATTATTGGCGATGTTGTGGATGTTTATGATACTTTGTGGTTACTATAATCGATGTTGATTACCGTAATTAGCTTATTTGATCTTGTTTAACCTGGGAGGACTGCTAGTTGCTCCCCACTGACTGTGGACTCCTATATATATATTTTGCAGGTGAAGAAAGCTAATGATTCGGGTGGTTAACGGGCTAGAGTGAGAGATAGGAATTATAATCTTTTGTTATCATGCTCTACTTTATGACATTCGAAATTTCGTCATTTTGATAACCTGAGTTGTAAGAGGTTTATAACCTCACTTTGGATGATATTTGGAGAATTAACCTTTAGTTATGATAATCAGACGACCTTTTATTATGGTTAGAAAGTAATACTCCGATAGACAATATTTCCGCTACTGTCTAATGTTCATTAAATTAAGCATATTTTAGAAATTATCATTTAAAATATCGGAGATGTTACAGTTGGTATCAGAGCAAAACGTTCCAAAAAACTCTCTCTAGAGTTGCTACAAGTTCCCCGTGAAATTTGTAGTTTTGAAACCTAGGTTTTTGCTTAGCTTAGGCTTCAAGACGAGTGCTTTAGAGTGAGTTACATGGGTAGGAAGAAAGCCAATATGGCCTTGGGAAATATTTTCTCTCAAATTTATATGACTTATGTGCTATGTGTTTATTTGTGTGCTAAATATGTGTTTGGTGGTAATTATTTAACAACCCACCAAGGGTTCATTTGTCATTTTGCAGGATGACATCCAGGTTTGACAATGAGATGGCTCGTAAGCAAGCTCGAAAAGAAGCTGCCAAGATCCGTCGTCGTGCCTTAGAAAATGCACTTATCTCATTGGCAAGCTCGAGTGGCACCCATCGTACTCCTACGCCAGCAAACAGTCAATCAGTGTTCGACAGGTTTGATCGTCATCGTCCACCTCATTATGACGGGATTGCAGACCCAGTTGCTTTAGAGAACTGGCTAAGGGAAATCGAGAAGTTATTCGATGCAACAACATGTCCGGAGACCGAGAAGGTGCCTATAGGTACCTATTACCTTAAGCAAGAGGCGGATAATTGGTGGAGTACTGCTAAAGCTGCAATGCAAGCCTTGCCTGGGTTTGGTTGGGAACTCTTCAAGGAGAAACTCAAGGAGAGGTTCTATCCAGATGAACTTAAATGGCAAAAGCAGGAGGAATTTCTGGGGTTATCTCAAGGTTCGATGTCGGTGCAGGAATATACAGACAAGTTCACAGAATTATCTAGATTTGCCCCACATATAGTGCCCGATGAAGCTGAACGTCTCAAGCGTTATGTGAAAAAGATGAACCCACGTTTGAAGACCATTGTTTTGGGATCTTCTGTATCCACATTTCAGGAGGCTTATGAGAAAGCCTTGAGTATTTATGCTTCCATCAAAGAAGAAGAAGAAGCTGCAAAGGCCCAAGCTGCAAAAAGGCCTAATGTATTCACACTCCAGAATGCTACTAAGAAACCGAAGTTTGAAATCAAGACTTCTGGTAACAAGGATGGATACTATCAAGGATCATACCCCTCTCGTCAGGCTCGACCTTCTCTTTGTCCGAGGTGCAACAAGCCTTGGCACCCGGGTAAGACATGTGAGGGAAACCCGATCGTCTGTTTTCACTGTAAGGAACCTGGGCACAAATCTTTTCAGTGTCCTAAAAAGGCTGACAACAATGTTGCTGGAAAAGTCGTAGCACCGCCTGCTCAAATTCCGAACCGTATCTACGTTATGACGCGCAAGGAAGCAGAGACTCATCCCGATGTCATAACTGGTACTTTCCTCGTAAACTCTGTTCCTGCTTATGTTCTATTTGATTCCGGTGAAACTGTTTCTTTTGTATCTGCCGATTTTGTAAAGAGAGCAAACTTGACTTACGATGTCCTCGTGAGGTCCCAAATATCTCTTCCCACTGGAGAGATATATCCTTGCAATCTTGAGTATAAGGATGTCTCTATATCCATTATGGGATCCGAGCTTCAGGCAAACTTGAAGCAATTTGACCTTAAAGAATTTGACGTAATTCTGGGAATAGATTGGTTAAGTAAATACCAAGCAAGCATTCATTGTCGAGATCAAAAGGTGACGCTTAAGGGCCCTAATGGAAATCGAATCTCATATAGTGGAATTAATGTGAAGACGGGTATCAAATGGGTATCCGCTCTAAAGTTTAAGGAAATGTGTCATAGGGGTGAACAAGTGTTCCTATGCATGGTAAAAGACCTCTCTCTTAAGGGACAACTTGAGAATATCCCAATTGTCCGTGAGTATCCGGACATCTTTCCCGAAGAATTACCTGGTATACCCCCTGAGAGAGATGTTGAGTTCGGCATTGATCTAATACCGGCACGCTCCTTTATCCAAGGCACCATATAGAATGGCACCAACTGAACCGCAAGAGTCGAAGAAGCAGCTACAAGAGTTGATTGATAAGGGTTTTATAAGGCCGAGTGTCTCGCCATGGGGTGCTCCCCGTCCCGTTCGTTAAAAAGAAAGATGGGAGTATGCGCCTGTGTATAGATTACAGGGAGCTTAATAAAGTGACTGTCAAGAACAAATATCCGCTACCTCGGATAGAAGATTTGTTCGATCAACTAAAGGGTGCTGGAGTCTTTTCAAAGATTGACCCGAGATCGAGTTACCATCGATTCCAAGTAAGGAAAGAAGACATCCCCAAAACTGCGTTCCGTACTAGATATGGGCATTATGAATTTGAAGTTATGCCATTTGGTTTAACGAATGCCCCCGCCGTGTTTATGGAACAAATGAATCGTTCATTTCATGAACTCTTGGATACATGTGTAGTTGTCTTCATAGTTGACATTTTGGTGTACTCGAGGGACGAGAAAGAGCATGAGAAACATCTTAGGATGGTATTGGATGTATTGAGGAAGCAAAAGTGGTATGCAAAGTTGTCCAAGTGTGAGTTTTGGTTAAAGGAGGTATCATTTTTGGGCCATGTAATCACGAAGGAAGGGGTAAAAGTGGATCCATCAAAGGTCAAGGCTGTCGTCGAATGGGAGAGTCCGAAGAATGTGTCTGAAGTAAGGAGCTTTTTAGGTCTCGCTGGTTATTATCGGCGCTTTGTTAAGGATTTTTCAAAGATCGTACGACCGTTGACCAAGCCGCTACGTAAAAGACCGTAAATATCAGTGGACAGAAGATTGTGAAGGAGCCTTTCAAGAGCTAAAGAAGAGGCTTACTATGGCTCCTATTCTCACCTTACCTACAGAAGGGGTGGAATTCGAAGTGTATAGTGACGCATCAAAGAATGGTCTAGGTTGTGTGCTTATGCAGCAAGGCAAAGTCATAGCATATGCTTAGAGACAACTGAAAATTCATGAAAGAAACTACCCAACTCATGACCTCGAGTTAGCTGCGATCGTGTTTGCTCTGAAAATCTGGAGACATTACTTATACGGGGTTCCTTGTAAGATTTTCACTGATCATAAGAGCTTAAAATACATCTTCACGCAGCGCGACCTGAACATGAGGCAAAGAAGGTGGTTAGAACTTATCAAGGACTACGACTTAAAGTTGGATTATCATGAGGGTAAGGCTAATGTGGTGGCCGATGCTCGAGTCGTAAGGTCAAACACTCGCTTAATGCAGCCATGATCTTACCCAAGGACTTATGTGAAGAGTTTAGAAAATTGGAGATTGAGGTGGTCCCACATGGAGAAGTCTTTGCATTGTTGGGAGCCATGAGTGTTGAGCCTGAGTTGTATCAAGAATTGAGGAGTCGACAAAGAAATGATCCAAAGTTAGAGAAAATCCGAGAAGCAAGGGAGAAAGGTCTAGCTAAAGGTTTTGAAGTATGTGCGGATGGAAGTTTGAAGTTCATGGGTCGATGGTGCGTTCCTAATTTTGAAGACCTTAAGAGAAAGATTTTGGAAGAAGCTCATAACACCCCCTACTCTGTGCATCCAGGTGGTGATAAGCTTTATAAAGATCTTAAGGTGAACTTCTGGTGGCCGAATATGAAAAAGGAAATAGCCGAGTTTGTTGCAAGGTGTTTAACATGCCAGAAGGTGAAGATAGAACACCAGAGGCCAGGTGGTTTGCTACAACCCTTGCCTATTCCATCCTGGAAATGGGATTCCATCTCCATGGATTTTGTGATGGGTCTTCCGAGGACTTCTGGAGGAAAGAATGCCGTGTGGGTGATAGTTGACCGTTTAACGGAAGTGGCTCATTTTATTGCCATGAAGGATACGTGGTCAATGGAGGAATTGGCTGAAGCGTACTCTAGGGAGATAATTCGCCTTCATGGGGTTCCGAAAGATATAGTGTCAGATCGTGATCCTAAATTCCTTTCCCGCTTTTGGACAGTAACTACAAGCCGCATTTGGAACGAAATTGAAGTTGAGTACGCATTTCATGCTGCCACAGATGGGCAAACCGAGAGAACCATCCAGACTCTTGAGGATATGCTCCGAGCGTGTGCTTTAGAATTCCATCAGTCTTGGGTGAAATCTTTGAGCTTAGTGGAGTTTTCATACAATAATAGCTATCATGCTAGTATCCAAATGGCTCCATATGAGGCTCTATATGGGAGGAAATGTCGTAGCCCTACTTGTTGGAGCGATATTAGTGACTCTTTGGTTTTAGGGCCGGATTTGATTCGAGATACCGTGGAGCAAGTTAAAGTCATCCAAGCTAAAATGAAAGCTGCTCAAGATAGACAAAAATCTTATGCTGACCTTCGTCGAAAAGCCATTGAATTTGAAGTTGGGGATAAGGTGCTATTGAAGGTGTCTCCGATGAAGGGTGTGATGCGGTTTGGCAAGAAGGGCAAGTTAAGCCCAAAATATATAGGTCCCTATGAGATCCTTGAAAGGATCGGGAAGTAGCCTACCGATTGGCCTTACCGCCCGATCTCGTCAAAGGTTCATGACGTATTCCATGTGTCACAATGCGGAAGTATCGTAGTGATCCTTCCCATGTAATCCCCGTTGAGTCAATCATTGTTGATCGGGACTTGACTTATGAAGAGCGACCTATTCGTATTCTTGACCGTCATAACCGAGTCTTGAGAAGAATGGTGGTCCCGTTGGTAAAAGTGCTTTGGAGAAATCAAAAGTTTGAAGAGGCCACTTGGGAGACTGAAGAATCAATGAAGCAAAAATATCCCGGGTTGTTTACCTCAGGTGCTTAGCCTTGTTTCTAAGTTTCGAGGACGAAACTTTCTTAAGGGGGAGTGATTGTAACACCTCAAAATTTCACTCCGAATTTTTCGCGTTTATTTCATAGTGTTTAATTAACTCCGTTACCTTTTCACTGTTTTAATCAATAAAATTATCATCTTGATTTGAAAATTCGTAAAAATTATATTTTTATTTCATAAACATGTTGGATTTATTTTCATAAGGTTTAAATAATTTTTGTGAAATTTATTTTCAATATTCAGATTTTATTTGAATTTAAAATCGATTTTGGAGAAAAAATTAGGAAATCGGTAAAAATAATTTTAATTAATTAATTTATAAATTTTAAAACTCATTTCAAATTTATTAAAATCAGTTTGTCATAGTTTTAACTCATTTTCGGATTTTCTAAGGCATTTATAAGCTTATTTGACTATTTGACTAACTTTAAGGTTTTAATCTTTAAAATTATTAAACTTGGTCCAAAAGTCTTGAAATTTTTATGGGAAGTAAATTCTGATGTTGGAGGAAGTTTCCAAGCATTTTCATCCCATTGCCAACCCAATTACTCCATCCTCCAACTACATTGACTTCTTGACATTTTTTTTTCTTATTTACTTAAAGTTTTGGAGCAAATAATTTTTACCCAAGCTATTTTCATTCTAAAACTGAAGAGTAAGCTTCTCCCTTACTTTCTATGTCATTTTCGTACTCCATAAAAATTTTGAGCAATTTTTGAGCTTTAGAAAATTATTTATAGCATTTTCAAGTTGTTTTTAATTAAATTCCTAATTTCTTCTATTAATTTCTACTCTAAATTCTAACACTTATTTTCTTCCTTGAATATTTTTAGAAGGTGATACATTTAGTTTAGAGCTTGTGGAAGAGGAAGGATCTTAGCTCGTGTTCTCTTATTATCTCCATTCTATTTTCCACTCGAAATTAAGGTAACTAGCTTTAATCCTAGTTTAATTTTGATTAATAAGTTAATTATAGTTAATTAATATACATTATAGTATAAATAGTTATAATAATATTTGATATGGATTATGTGATTTTATGTGAATTATATATGAATTTTCGGATTTATGTGAATTTAATTGTTAATTATGATTTTCGATTTACATATGTGTATTTAAGTGTATAATATATATTTACTGATTTTATATGTATAAATCTTGATAAAATTATATATTTAGTATGTTTATGAACTCATACATGTTATAAACTTGTTGGTGCGATTTAATTTGAATTTTTGGAAACTTATTTTTGTTAATTGTGTAATTATATCCGATAGTATTTTAGTGTTTTAGAATATGTTTAAATTTTGAAATTTATTTTTATACTCACGAAAATTATTTAAGATATTTCATTTTATATTTAAATCCTCATTTTATGGTCGTGTAACCTACTTGAATTATTGTATGAATTTGTCAAGTTATTATTTTTTGATTAGTAAATTGTTTAATTCAAAAATCTATTTTTTTGAAACAAAATGAACTTTTAAAAGTTTATTAATATTAAGGTATTTCGTGACTAATATCACTAATATTAATTTTGGATTATTATTAATTTATTTTAGTGATTTAAATTCGAAATTATTGTATAATGAAAACCTAATTACCGAAACTAGTTATGTATTTTCGGAATAATTACAACAACTTTTATGTTAATTTGATAAGTTTGTGTATTTTGGATTAAATTATTGATTAAGTTGATATTAAGTTGGATTGGGTGATTCCATCAACTTTTATGTCAATTTGACAAGTTGTGTATATTTTGTTTAAAATATTGTTTAAGTTGATATTAAGTTGAATTGGGTGATTCAAACAACTTTTATACTAATTTGACAAGTTTGTGAATTTTGGTTTAAAATATTGTTTAAGTTGATATTAAGTTGAATTGGGTGATTCCAGCAACTTTTATGTTAATTTGACAAGTTTGTGTATTTTGGATTAAATTATTGATTAAGTTGATATTAAGTTGGATTGGGTGATTCCATCAACTTTTATGTCAATTTGACAAGTTGTGTATTTTTTTTGTTTAAAATATTGTTTAAGTTGATATTAAGTTGAATTGGGTGATTCCAACAACTTTTATGTTAATTTGACAAGTTTATGAATTTTGGATTAAAATATTGTTTATGTTGATATTAAGCTGAATTGGGTGATTCCATCAACTTGTATGTCAATTTGACAAGTGTATGTATTTTCGATTAAAATATTATTTGAGTTGATATTAAGTTGAATTGGGTGATTCCATCAATTTTTATGTCGATTTGACATGTTTTTGTAATGATTATAAACCTTTAATTTTTATACTAAATAAAATGATTTGAGATTGTTCTAAAGATGTTGTTAACAATCTCATGTTACTACTACTTTAATTATGTTATGATCTTAATTTTGAATTAGTTTTACCTTGTACTGTGATGGGTACAAAGTGTTGTTGAGATGATTTTTACTTTGTAATGTGTTGGGTACAAAGTGTTGTATTGATATGATTTTTACTTTGCACTGAGCTGCGTGCAAAGAGATGTTTTGAGATGATATTTACTATTGTACTGAGCTGGGTACATAGAGATATTTTTGAAATGATATTTTATTGAGTCATTACCTTTGTACCGAGTTTGGGTACATTGGTTTGTTTTGTTGAGGAAGAGAAATCCTATGGGGCCGAGCTGGGTCCCTTGGTATGAACTGTCACTCTTGTCTTGAGCTGGGTACATAGAGTTAACTTACGTGCTTGAGCCGGGTACGTAAGTCCGCTTTGATATTAGTCGTCGTCTAGTGTTAGGTTGTACCGAGCCGGGTACGGCGCACCGAGCCGGGTGCGTTGAAACTAGCACTGGGAGTTATGGCCATTTCTTAGACATAGGATATCGTATGCTGAGCTGGGTGTGCGTGTCCTAATACTTCTATCATGTAGGAACCGTGGGTGATTGTATGCTGAGCTGGGTGTACATCTATCCACTTGCGTTCAGTTCTCCCCTCGATGCTGATTGTTGTGATGTTGTGTTTGAATGATTACTTGGGAGAGGTATTTGGATTTGGAAATTGAGTCTATTTTGATATAAATGCTTATTTTGAGCATATTATTATTTTTACGAAGAATTATGATTATTGGCGATGTTGTGGATGTTTATGATACTTTGTGGTTACTATAATCGATGTTGATTACCGTAATTAGCTTATTTGATCTTGTTTAACCCGGGAGGACTGCTAGTTGCTCCCCACCGATCGTGGACTCCTATATATATATTTTGCGGGTGAAGAAAGCTAATGATTCGGGTGGTTAACGGGCTAGAGTGAGAGATAGGAATTATAATCTTTTGTTATCATGCTCTACTTTATGACATTCGAAATTTCGTCATTTTGATAACCTGAGTTGTAAGAGGTTTATAACCTCACTTTGGATGATATTTGGAGAATTAACCTTTAGTTATGATAATCAGACGACCTTTTATTATGGTTAGAAAGTAATACTCCGATAGACAATATTTCCGCTACTGTCTAATGTTCATTAAATTAAGCATATTTTAGAAATTATCATTTAAAATATCGGAGTTGTTACAGTGTGTGTGTGTGTGTGTGTGTGAAAAAAGTGACCCATGAAATGAGGAGAGACGTAGAGATAAATGATATCCAAAAAAGGTTTGCAAGTAAATTGAAACAATTAAAATGATAATTCCTACTAGGTAGCTAGATTGAGGTTTAATTACACTTATTAATTGTGAATTTTAATTACAATTCCTACTAGGTAGCTAGATTGAAGTTTTTTCATACTCGATAATGATATCCCAAAAAGGTAATGTTGCAAGTAAATTGAAACAATTAAAATAACAATTCCTACTAGGTAGCTAGATTGAAGTTTTTTCATACTCGAGGGAGTAATATTGAAAAATCCAGCTCTACCAGATTGGTAATTTATCCACTTGATAACATAAATATTGACGACTTATTGGTGGGAGGTAATAAAAAGTGTTAATGGTAATGCATTTTGTATATAGATTTGCAAAACAAAGTCTCATGCTCATGCCGCCAGTAACAATGGGCATGTTTGGCAAAACTAGCGGTTCTAGAAGCGGTTAGCGGTTGCAGTAGTTGTAGCTGTTTGGGGTAGCGGCTAGCTGTCTACTAGTAGCTGTCAGCGATCAGCTATTAAATTAATTGTTTAATTAGAAGTGTTTGGCAAATGTAGCTGTTGAAATTATAAAAGACAATAAATGACATTTATTCTAATATGAAATGAACTACAATAATTTCATATGTTCGTTCAATAGCTAAATTCAAGATTTATTTTTTCAAAGAAGTTACACAAAAAGGAGTATATGACTTTTTAGGTGCTCAAAGAAATGTTTGAATCTAAGAAAATATTTAACCCTCGAAAAATTTATATTACCAATTTTAACTAAAATACCAGTAAAATATAATATCTTTAAAATAAATATTTAAATTACATCTCTACTATTATAAAATAAACATTGAATTGCCATAGAATAAAACAATAAATAAACAGTCTAAGGAAAAAGAAATAAAAAAAACATTGGTTAATAATTCTACCTTATGCTATTATATAGTGTTTATTTGCTAGACCGCTACCTCTAAATCTCAAACGTTACTTGTAGTAACGTTCCACAACCGTTACTCATAATCTACTTCAACTGCTACCCGCTACTTCAACCACTACCTTACCAAACACTCATAATTTTCTTAAGTAGCGTTTTAATCCTGTCCAAACGCTAACCACTACCTCAAACGCTAGTGCCAAACAGGGCCTAAACCTCATATCCAACTATCCAAGCATGCATAATAAATTGATACTTCTTTGCCATTCACGGTTGGTTTAGTGGGCGATAATAAACTGAGGTAATAATAATGGATTTTTAGTGTAGTTTTATAGAAAAATCTATGTCCAAAGTCATAGTAATAATGAAACTTTATCTTAAAACACGTGGTTTTTGTTCATAAGTTTTCATTACCACTCAATACCATCTTCCTAAGTGGTAATGGATGGTAATGAAACTTTAGAAAGAAAATAGATGTTTTAAGATAGAGTAGCATTATCATGGGAAGAAAACATATCATTAATAATAAGCCAAACGGCACATACAATGATAATTAAGATCTGAAAAATACAGATTTAGCAAATTGCAACAATTTTCACAATGGAACCAATTAATTTTAAGCATACTCGAGCACAGCTCCAACTCCACCGCTTCAAGCTTGACGCGAGCAGTGTACTTCGATGTCTTTGCATCTTTCCAAGTAGAGACCTTCACAATCTGATTATGTGACATAATTGTTTCCAATGACGAATTGCTAAAAAAACCTAAACCCTTATGGATCCAGACCATCTTCCAAATTATTGACACCAAGAAAATAAGAAAACTCATACAAAGATGAGAAACAACCACCAAAAAAGAGGACAAAAACTCTCACAGATGGAGAAAACTAAACAAAAGAAAGCAATAAAGAAGATAGTAACACTAAAATCTAAGGAAAAGGTCAGAAATAGTCTAAATTCTATAGAAATTAGACTATTTCCGGCCAAGGAGGCCAAGAAAATTAAAAATCCTAGAAAGAAAATTTACATTGAAAAGCGTTACGTACAATTACCAACATTTATGACCACTAACGATATAGGTTATCAGTGGCGAAGCCACAATTATTTTACTAGGGAGACCGGATTTGTATATCATATATGGACTTTAATAAATCTATAAAAGCAAACTAAAACAATGCAAGCAATAAGGTTTAAACCCTAGAAATCAAGTCACAAAGACTAAACTAACATTTAATACCAACTATATTATGGTATATGTAGTGTATACTTCTACAAAATTAGTACTAGATATCACAGGGGGAGCCATGGCCTAAATATCTTTCATGGGATAAGTTTTATAAGTCATTCTTGCGGAATATTGAAAATCTTATGATAATATACTATAATGATGCTTTGGATTTAAGAGTTTACAAATTCAATTCCTTTCATGCTTCTCTGTTCCCTTTCATTCTTGATATTGCTCTGTCAACCTCTACTAATATACTTATTGATTGGTTGGTAAAACCTCTAATGTCTCTTATTTTTAGAATGATCCGCACTTTATTAGAGTTCCATCTTTTTGTGCTTGTTAAAGTCCTTTTTCCCAATTTTGAAATGAAACGGATCTTCGTAACCCATTCGAATCGAGTGCTTTATCACTCGCTATGGAACGAGGGTGGTTTTTCACTCCTTCACAGCTTGTTCAAGTTTTACAGGTTAATCTGCTTTTTTGGATTTTATCCAAAGGTGGGCGCAACTCTCAGTCTCTCGGAAGACCATTACGATATCCTTTATTGCAAATTTTTAAATTCTATCGGTTTAATCCTTCTAATGCTTCATTGCATCTTGACTATTATTATGGAACGGGATTGCAATCCCATATGGAACCGAGTGCTTGGACACTCGCTTAAGAACAGAGGTGTTATCACACCCCCTAACAGTGTGCTACTTAGTTGCAGGATTGTTCGGCGAGCTGTTTACCCCGTGTTTTACAGATCCAAGGAAAAAATTTCTCCGAATCGAGTGCTCCAGCATTTGCAAATGTATACTTACCTAAATGAACAGGCTCTTGACGCCTTATCGAACCGAGTGCTTGACACTCGCTTTTGCATAGGGGTGGTTATACACCCCCTGACTCGCTTTTTTTCTATGGTAGACCAATTTTCTCATCTTAGAACTGGCTCTAACTCAGGAAGAAAGGTAATGAGGCCATATCTGATGCCTATGTACGGACAGGTTTATTTTAAACCTACTCAAAGAATCTATCTCATTAATCCGTTTATTATATGAAAATTTTATGCTGGAACATTCAAGGGGGTAAAAAACCCCAAGCTTTGAGCGAATTAATGTACTTGAAAAATAAATACAAACCGGATATCATTTTTGTCATTGAGACACTAACAACCACCGCTAATAGAAAGCGAATACTCAAAGCACTACAATTTCATAACAATATCATTGTTGATCCGATTAACCATTCGGGCGGAATTTGGGTCTGTTGGAATAACAACAATATCACTGTACAAAATCAGGTTACCCACGCTAGATTGGTTCAATTATCAGGTTACCCACGCTAGACTGGTTCAATTAGAAATTCTCTACAAACCAAATAACATGATCTGCACCATCTTTGGTACTTATTGTCCAGCACAAAACACAGACAAAGATGCTTTTTGGGCTTTTCTCAACAACTGCTTACATAATGCTCAACATCCCTGGCTCCTACTAGGGGATTTCAATGAAATGCTACTCCATCAAGACAAACTTGGTGGGGCACCTCTTAAAAACAATCAACTAAATCGCCTCCCAGACCTTTTACAAACGCATTCGGCAGTCGACATCCCTTGTTACCACAAAGCCTTCTCCTGGAGAGGCCTCGCAAATGGCAAACCCATCTATGAACGTCTTGACAGGGCCATCTCAAATCAAGGCTTCTTTAACGATTTCACTCATAGCACATTAAATTATGGGAACTTTACTGTTTCTGATCATGCACCCATCATTTTCTCTACCAACCAGGGACCTTTAATTAAGGCAACACCATTCCGCTTCCAGAACTTTTGGATCCTAGATAGAGAATCACATTATATTGTCAAAAAGAATTGGAACACTCAGATCACTGGATCGCGATTCTATCGCATGCAGCAAAAACTCATACGCATCAAAAGCGAACTAAAAACTTGGGCCAAAACTAAATATAGGCACACGGCAAACAAACTCCAAGCAAATGATGATAAACTTACAGAACTACAGGATTAACTATGGCACCAACCTTTCAATACTATATGGATTAAACACATCAATAGACTCCTTCTTCAAAGAGAAAAATTACTTCTTTTCAATCAAAAGGCCTGGGGGTACAACGCCCGCAAAACATGGTTAACCCAAGGCGACCGTAATTCTAGATTCTTCCATAACAAAATGAAGAAAATACGAACATTCTCCACTATCTTCCGACTAAAGAATGAATTAGGGCAGTGGGTGGATGCCCAACAAGACCTCACCCACTTATTGACCAACTCCTTCCAGCATCGATTCCGAACAACTATCAATAGCCAAAGACGCTTAGACCTCAGCTTCCTCACCCCTTTTGTTTCTCAATCTGATTGCGATATTTTACTAGCACCAATTACTCCTTCTGAGATTAAAGAATCGATCTTTGATATTAACCCCAATAAACCCCCGGGGTCGGACGGTTTTGGAGCCAAATCTTTCCATGCTTACTGGCCAATTATAGAAAAAGATATCATTATTGCAATTCAAAGCTTCTTTCACCATGGAAAACTACCACCATCCCTTAACCACACTCTAATTACACTCATTCCCAAAAGAGATATCCCAGAAACGCCAGACCATTTCCGTCCGATCAGCTTAATAAACACCATTTACAAAGGAATCTCAAAAATTATTGTCAACCGGCTACGTTCAATTCTCCAGCGAGAAGTAAGTCCTTTACAGAATGCTTTCACGCAAGAAAGATCAATTCATGATAACTTACTTATTGCTCAAGCAGCACTCAATACGTTCCAAAAATCACAAAATAAAACAGGATGGTGCACGTTAAAGCTTGACATGGAAAAAGCCTATGACAGAATCGAGTGGGATTTCTTGTGGGGAGTTCTAAAGGCATTTGGCTTCCCTCCAATCTGGGTACAATGGATAAAAGAATGTGTCACTAATGTCTCGTATTCAATAAAAGTTAACGGGGAAACTGCCCCATGGTTCAGACCATCAAGAGGTCTCCGTCAAGGTGACCCACTCTCACCATACTTATTCATTCTGTGCATGGAAGTCTTAATCAGGAAACTAACACTACAATCCCATATCCGAGGATCTGGTATCGGTTTTAAAATCCACCCCAGAACTGCAAACATACCTTGTCTTTTGTTTGCGGACGATAGTCTCTTATTCTGCAAGGCTTCTAATGAGGCATGTAGAACTCTTAAAACAACACTAGATGAATTCTGTAGCTTATCAGGACAACTGGTTAACTTCCACAAATCGTCCATCATATTTTCCAAGCATGTTCAACCAACACGAAAAACTATACTAGCTAGCCAATTCAATATGCTACCAAAGTCCTCTCTGGGACGCTACTTAGGCATCTTCTTCAACTCATTCCATCCCACCAAAGCGGATCTCAATTCAATTCTAAGCAAAACGGAACAACATATAAACCTGTGGGAATCGGGGTTCCTCTCCAAAGCAGGGAGACTAACCCTCATACAATCGAATTTAGAATCCATACCTTCCTATACTTGCGCATCAACTATGCTCCCATCGGACATAGCGAAATCTATTGATTCAATTCATCGAAAATTTTTCTGGCGTCAAAATAAAGATAAAAACAGTACTCCATTAATTGCATGGGATAAAATATGCACCCCTAAATCTCAAGGAGGCCTTGGGCTCCGGAAAACTCTTCCAATGAACCAAGCATTTATAGCCAAGCTTGGGTGGAAAATTCTCACAGACCCAAACAATATTTGGGTTAAATTGGTCAAAGCAAAGTATTTACACCAACAATCGTTTTTCACTTGCTCCCCAAAGCCTCAGGATTCCCCCATTTGGAGGAAAATCCTTATGCAAAGAAATATTTTACAAAGAGGCATTCGATGGAAAATTGGAGATGGGAAACAGATTCTTTTCTGGTTACATAATTGGTGCACAAATGATAGCCTCATTAATATGCTTCCCGCATCTCACAACCAAATAGATGTTTCAATCCGACTAAGTTAATTCATCCTTCCAAATAGAACTTGGGATCTACAAAACTTAAGAACCCTACTCCCAGACCATATCATTCAAATGATTAAGGGACTTCCAATTCCTATTTATCCTGTCCCGGATGAACCAATTTGGGGACCTTCCTCATCAGGAAATTTTACAGTTAAATCTGCCAACTGGATAGCTCATAAAATCCCCCTTCAAAATGAAAAATGGCAATATCGATGGATTTGGAAATTACAAATCCCACCGAAGCTACAAATTTTCCTTTGGCAAATATGTCATAATAGCCTAGCAGTGCGTCAAATTTTAGCTAAACGACAAATCATTCCTTTTAATAGTTGCAACTTCTGCAACGTTGCTGAGGAATCTATTGACCACCTCTTCGCCTCTTGTCACGGCCTCAATCCCCTTTGGGGCTTGCAAGATATGAAAGTCTGGTTCCCACATCACACTAATTCAGCACCAGTGTTAAACACTCTCTCTGACTTAAGGGGTCACAAAAATCTTCTTCAAAAATTCATCTTCATTATTTGGAGCATATGGAAAGAACGGAATGATGTTATTTTCAATAACGTCAACCTAAATGTTCATAGGATCCTTCATAAAGCCAAATTCCTTCATAAAGAATGGATCCTAAGAGAAACGGTTGACAACTGTTTCTCCACAGGTTCCCCTTTCTCACTTTCATACATCAATCATTCCACCACCACTCATCATCTCAACAACTCCATCCTCGTGGCCTGGGAGCCTCCACCTCAACATTCCTTCAAACTCAACTTTGATGGCTCAGTTCGTCAACAAACATCAAACAGCGGTCCACATCATCTCAACTCAGCTGCAGCAGGCATCATTATAAGAGATTTAGCTGGAGAGCTTCTCACAGCTTTAGCGGTCAACCTCGGCTCCACCACCGTTTACATGGCAGAAGTTTTGGCTCTTCATCAAGGTATCATCTTGGCCCTTAAACACCATATTCAACACATCCTCATTGAAGGAGACAATCTCATGGTCATCAACTCAATCAAAGGAATTTGGTCACCCCCATGGCAGATTACCAACATCGTCAGAGACATTCATACTCTCCTCAACTCTTTTACATCATGGGATATTCGTCATATCTACCGGGAAGCTAACAAAGCGGCTGATTGGATTGCTAACGTTGGTCATTTAGTAGATAGTCAATTGTATATAGAAGATTGTACTTCTTCCACTCTACATCACATCCTTGTAACTGATAAGGTAGGAGCTCCCCTCGTGCGAAGGGTCTCCTAACCTTCTTTTTCTTACCTTAAAAAAAAAAAAATGGCCTACCCTAACCCCCTAGTTCCGCCACTCTAAAATAATTCACCAAGAACTCGACACTTGAACCTTTTTCAAACACCAAGTACCTATATTTTTACGATGAAATAATTATTATTTATGGAAAATATTCGATACCACTCACCATATAAGTTTTGCCATGATTTTACACGATCATAGTAGATAAAAACTTTCTTGCATTTAATATTGAAAAAGTTGTTGAATCATATACTTCCTCAGTTTCTTTTTAATTTACTCACTTCACTTTGGAAGAGAATCAAGAAGAAATTCCAAAAGTGAGAGAGAAAAACCAAAAAGGTAGAGAGAGAAATTTTAAAGTGGATTATTTTATTAAAAAGAGAACCACATAGGTGGAAAAAGAGGTGAAAGTAGATGTGACATGCTATGAAAAAATAGACAAAGTAACAGTGTATAGATTAAAAAGAAACAAACCAAAGAGGAAAGTGTGTAAATTAAAGAGAAACGGAGGAAGTATAATCTTTACATCAAGCTCATATTAAGTGATCTACGACTAAGTATATTGTTTTTAGTAAATTCTTATGATTATTATATTTAGTTATATGGTATTTTTCTGCAATTGTTTCAACAAAAAAAAAAAAATACTATAATCTATTATAGAACAATTTTGAACCCATTTAAGATACGGGCTACAAATTTGTATATATAAATTTATGAATTTTTTTATCAAATCAGTGTAAATAAAATTGTGTTTTTTACAAGAGTTTACTTTTTGGTTGTTTTCTTCGGCAATTCCCTAAAAAAAGGAGGTTTATAAATAGTAAATCTGTTTTTGGGTATTGCTGAGAGAAACAAGAAGTCGAACCTTGAAAGTTAGGGTTTTTTTTTTTTGAAAAGTTTGTAATATGGTCATACTTAATATTCCCTCCGTTTCATTTTAATTTACTCACTTCACTTTGGGGGAGAACCAAGGAGAAAGTGCAAAAGTATGAGAGAGAAACTAAAAAGGTGGAGAGATAAATTGAAAAGTGAGAGAGAGAAATTAAAAAGTGGGTTAAAATATTAAAAAGCGGATGACATGGGTGGAAAAAAAGGAGAAAGTAGATGTGACAGGTTACCAAAAATAGAAAAAGCAACAGTGTGTAGATTAAAAAGAAACGGACTGAAAAGGAAAGTGTATAGATTAAAAAGAAACGGAGGGAGTAAAACTTTCATACCTTTTTCGTCTTTTCCTATACAAAATTATTTTAGTAGATTTTCTCTATAAAATTAACATGCTTTTTATTTGATCTTATCTCACTAAAACAATCAATTATTACGTCATACAAAAGCTAGTTGAATGCAACTTAGCAACTTGTCTATATTATATGCGTTGACTACCCACTTGAACAATGAAGCAATTTCGGAGTAATATATAAAAACTCAACTTTGGTATAAAAGTACTTTCCAATTTCCAACAGGCAGGCAAACAAGTGCACAAAGATGAAATTTGACAGCAATTAGTTCAATAAAGTATGTCCAAAAATAGTATGGACTTCCAAGTATAAATGAAGCTAATCTACCACATAAACTACACACAAAGCATAACCCTACACAAAAGCAAAAGAAGAAAAAAAATAGAAAAGGAAAGATAGATAATGGCCATTGATGCTCATCTTGAAGGCGGTGGTGCAAGTCGTATGAGCTTCACACATAAGCTCCTAAAGGGGCGTTTCTTCATGGCATTTGCTACCATCATAATCCTTTCCTTTATTGGTACCTCATATATCTTTGGGCTCTACTCAGGTGACATAAAGTCAACACTTGGGTATGACCAAACAACCCTTAATCTGCTTAGTTTTTTCAAAGACCTTGGTGCTTATATAAGTATCCATGCAGGCCTCCTTATGGAGGTGGCTCCACCTTGGGTAATCCTCTCACTTGGTGCCATGATTAACTTTTTTGGCTACTTCATGATTTGGCTTTCAGTCACTCACAAGATCTCTCGTCCCCCGGTTTGGCTCATGTGTCTCTATATCACCATTGGTGCTAACTCCTTAGGGTTTGCCAACACTGGGGCTGTTGTACCATGTGTAAAGAACTTCCCTGAAAATCGAGGCGTCGTGATTGGAATCTTAAAGTCATATATTGGGATTGGTGGGGCTATTATGGCTCAATTATACCATGCCCTGTATGGTAATGACACTAATGCTAATGGAGTCATCTTGCTCATCTCTTGGCTACCCGCACTTGCTTTGTTGCTCTTTGCGTTTAGTGTTCGAGTCCTTAAGGTTGTTGGCCAGAGACATATTCAGAGGGAGAAAAATTTCTTCAATCATATCATGTACATCTCTCTGGCCCTCGCGGGATTCCTCATGGTGATGATCTTGGTGCAAAAACAAGTCACGTTCAACAAAGCTGCCTATGGTGGGAGTTGTGTTGTTATCATGATTCTCCTTGTGCTCCCTATCTTCCTTGTCTTCAGAGAAGAATTATATGCCAAGTTTGAGAAAATGAGTAATTCACCAACCAATACCCTCTCTGAGCTTCAGATCATGCCAATTAATGATCATGGATCTCCTACAAATTATCAACAAACTGATGTGGAAGGAAGTAATCATGCCTACAACAATGTCCCTGTAACTCCTGGTACACCAAAGGAAGCTAATAATGAAGGAAGTCGTGAAGAAGAACAGGCACAAGTAGTAGTATCTTGTTTTAAAGATGTGTTCCACCCTCCGGCTAAGGGAGAAGATCACTCCATATTACAAGCGACCTTTAGTATTGACATGCTAATTTTGTTCCTTGCCACAATTTGTGGCATAGGAGGGAACTTAGCCACAATAGACAATTTAGGTCAAATTGGGACATCATTGGGGTACCCAAAGAAAAGCATTAGCACCTTTGTGTCCTTAGTTGCTATATGGCAATACCTAGGGCGTGTGGTGGGAGGACTCATCTCAGAGCACTTGTTACACAAATACAAGTGGCCTAGACCAGCCAGCCTCACCATTGTCCTCGTTTTATCATGCATTTCTCACCTTCTTATCGCCTTCAACGTGCCTTATGGCCTATATGTAGCATCAGTTATAATGGCATTTTGCTTTGGTGCTGAGTGGACATACCTCTATGCCATAATATCTGAGCTCTTTGGGCTAAAACACTATGCTACTTTGTATAATTATGGCTCGTTGGCAGCTCCACTAGGTTCTTACATATTTAACGTGAGACTCGCAGGGCACTTGTATGATAGGGAGGGGATGAGACAACTCCAGGCACTGGGGCTCACTAGGAAGGAAGGGGAAGAGTTGCACTGCATTGGAGTTAAGTGCTACCAGTTAGCCTACATAATAATCGCAGTTGCTACATTTTTTACTGCACTAGTGTCATTAATTCTTGTGGCTAGAACAAGAAAATTTTACAAAGGAGATATATACAAGAGATTTCAAGAAGGTGACAGAAAGGACGACTCCTCAGCAACGCTTAACGAATGAGGCATTGAAAATGTCTTCTAGCAAGAAGGAAGAAGACATGTATTAAAACATTTTATTACCTCTTTCCTTTGTTTATCATATATATATACTTCTTTTGTGCACTGAGTGGATTATATTAATTTGGTAACTCAAAGTTATGCATAACACTTTTTCTTCCTCCATTGCTATTTATGGTACTTGTATTGGTCTTTGCCACAGAATAACTTGCTATTATACGTGTATAACACTAATTACCCAATCAAGTAGTATGTATCTTCACTAAACTTAACTGCTAATCTAAGGGTATTCATGATTCATCTAACATACTTGTTTCAAGATCATACTAGTTTTTAATTTCTTGTAATAGATGAACTTTTAAATTATACTTACTTTCAAGATCATTGGGGCTTTCCAATGGCTCTCCGTTCGCTCTCCATGGAGAGAACTTGGAGAAATGCTCTCCCCCAAGAGCATTGAGAGAACATACTCTTGGCATATTATGATGACACATTTTGAAAATATTAAAAAAAAAAAGGAATTAATAAAGATAATAATAAATTGGAGAGTCATACCATTGTTACCAATTTTTGAAAGGGTGATCTTGAGGAGAGAGAAAGTTAAAAATGGGTTGGAGAGTTGTCTTGGAGAGCTATATTATGTTGGTAATAGATGAACTTTTAAATTATACTTAATTTCAAGATCATAACAAGTTTTCAGTTTCTTGTAATAGACGAACTTTTAAATTATACTTACTTTCAAGATCATTACAAGTTTTCAATTTCTTGTAATAGATTATCTTTCAAATTTTTAAGTAAATTAGAGAAATCATTACAAAATAAGGTTACTTTTGACTCTTAGAAGGAATAGTTTTTACTTACACAATCATATAAAAACATTTGAAAAAATAACTATTTCTACAATTGATGATATGGTTTAATATACTTCCTCTGTTCTGAAATAGGTGAAATACTTCTCTCTTTTATGTGAAATCTTTTTGAGAAAAGTGTTTCACTTATTTTAGAACGGATGACGTATATGCCTACTTTAATTTTTTTTAAAAGGTATATAATATCAAGAAGTGATTGCAAAGAGGATTGTAGATTTTTTTTTGAAAGTTTATAGTTAGAGAAATGTAATTAATTGTTCAAGTGCATAACTTATAATTTGAAAAAAAAGGAGTAAATAATATATAAATGCCTGACGATATAGAATGTGTGATCAAAATTATTCCCTCCAGAAAATACAAAAATTTGTGCTCAACTTCTGGTCTAAAATATTAGCATGAATGTAATTGATTCTGGATTTATTTCACCTTTTTCTTATTAAGGCTTTATTTTATCAAATGTAACTCTATAAGACTATAACATCAATATATATATATGTATATATATATATATATATATATATATATATAACGTGGATTTGAACTTGTTTTATCTTTAAATCCTTAAGCAGCAACTAGTTGATTATATTAAGTGCTATATACCTTTGGGGATAAATTATTCTCTACATCCAATCATTATATCGATGCAATTCGACCTTTGGAAAGTAGATGGGCCGGAAGATATACTATAGTAATCAACAATTGCCTTATTGGGGGTGTTAGGATGTGCATCTCCTTGATTGTAGGTTGTCGATCGAAAAAACTATATAAATATCTTTTAAAACATGTTCACATCAGTTCATCACAACCTGACCTACATGTCTCAATTATACCAATTTTTTCTTATAGGAATTTAGGGATTTCAAAATTGTTAACAGATTATTAGTCACAAACATTTATATAAGCAACTTTACTCCATTCTCTTTGATTCTTCCTATTTGAAATCTTTTTGAGAGATAAGAAAAATTAAATCAAAGTAAGAAAAACAAATAACAACGGAGGGAGTACTTTGTTTGCATCGAAATGCTAGTGAGGGAGGTTGTGCTATTAAGAACTTCATCGAATATACTTCCTTTTTTCTCTAAAAAAAATAAAATGCTTCTCTCTGTTATTTGAGAGTTTTTTAAAAGAAGCATTTCATTTATTTTAGAACGAAGGAAGTATAAAGATCGAGAATATTAGTTAAGGAAAATGTTTGGCTTACCCTTAGGGTCACCTACCCTGTTGACATGGCTGCTTACATGGCATATATTTTTAGTTCTCTCATAATATTGGGTTTTAATGCTCCCATCTCAAATTCCCAACGTCTACCTTATATCCATTAAATGTCCATGTCAACAATTAAGGCTCTTTAATCATGCAAATTCACTTTCTTCAACTTTTTAAATGTCCATGAATTTTTTTCAATTAACAACCTTCCCTTCCTAATTGCGAGCAATCACTCCAAGACCCACAATGCCATCACCAATGAGCAGGGGACTCCATATCACCATATGAGAGCTTGGGATACGTCCAAAAACAAGCTTAGCGTACTCACAATAATCATTGACCATCCTAATAAAACCAGCAATAATAGTATCTTATATTAGGCACCCCATTCATCACTACCCTCTTGTTTCTACATGTCCATATACTCAAGGCCAAAGTCAACAACATTCTTACTTCATTTTTTGTCAAGTTAAATTCTTTGTTTGACAACTTTTTTTATATTGATAATTTTTTTTCATCCATGTCATTGAAAACATACCTAGCTCTTTACAACATAACATGACATATTAAATATAGATAATTCATATATTATAGAATTATATGGATACTAATGCATCCAATTTTTTTTTTTATAATTACTAATGCATCCAATTACATAACCAAAATCAAGTTATCACCATGAAAAGGAAAAACGGAGAAAATCACACTTATTTACCATAGCCGATAGATAGACAATAATTAATAGACAAACCTTAATATTTCATATATCTTAGAATTATATGGATACTAATGCATCCAATTACATAACCAAAATTTCCAAAGTTATCACCATGAAAAGGAAAAACGGGGAAAATCACACTTATTCACCATAGCCGATAGATGTCTTAATTAATTAAGAAACCTTAAAAAAGGACCCACTCCAACTTAATTAGTACCCAAGGAAGTATTAGTTGGAAAGAGCAATCATCGAGGGGACTTGTGACCTCTTTGGTGGTTTCCTTCTTCTTCTTCGTAGAATTTTAACATCTCCTTACAATGCCAAGTATTGTTCTTTAACCCCATCATACAATTTGTCCTTAACCATTAGTGATGAAGAAGCAACTAAGCAAGAATTGAATGGGGTTTTCGGACTGTCTTGTAGTGCCGTTGTTATTGATCTTTTGATTTTTCAAATTATCTAAATATGGTGGATGCAAATAATGAACAATTGATGAGTTATATTTATAGCAGAAATTGGAGGTATGAATTGGTTTTACTTTGTTTCAAAGTATTGGAAATAATGAAAAATTTATTTTGCATTTTGGTAATTGAAACACATAAGTTCCAAGAATCTTCACTAATTGGGTTCAATGATGGAATGGTTCAAAGAATGCTTCTAATTGAAACGGATAAGTTCAAAGAATCTCACCGGTTATAGAATGATGGGTATATCTCATTAAAGATAAATATTTTGAGGTTTTTTCAATTTCTTCATGGTTAATATGATGTATGGAGATGAATAGATGATGCGTACTGTTGTTAGACTTGTTGTCTTCTTAGTACTGCTTTGGTTGAGGTTTTTTAATCTTTTCATGCTTAGACTTGTTGTTTTCTACACTCATATATTATACGGTATTGTGACAAAAATATATTTTTTAAAAAGTTTCTTTATCATAATAAAAAGGCTTGTTTAAATCAATTTGTGATTATTTACATAATCTTTTGTTACTATCTATACAAATATATTAAAAGTCATGCCTGAAGAAGTCTATGTGCCACGTGGCACTCTCCTCAAACTTCTAATGCAAATGCCTTATGTCCATGTATACTCCTCAATAAATAAAAATTGTGTAATTGCAAAGTCTCGAACACGTGACCTTTGAAATGAAAAGTAAGAGTTTAACCATCAATACACTATGACTTAATGTCTAATGTTTGAAATAAAATATGATAAAGCCTATAATAAATATACTTGACTAAAAAGACTTAAACAAGTATATACATCTCTAACACTTACGTAACTAACAAGAGACTATTGATGTCATATTCTCTTACCACAATTCCTTTTAAGCTATTATTTTCAACTTAAACCTTTCAAATTATTTTACTTATCACATCATGAGTCATAACGTAAACTTTTCAATTTGTTAATGGACAAAAAATACAAAAAGTGGCAAAATAAATTATGAAATTTAAATATATATGTTTATTGTAACTGACCCGAGGCATAGCTCGGGCCAAAATACTAGTAATTAATAATAATATAGTACAATATTATACAATAATCAATATTATGGGTCTGTTTGTATGACCTGAACTTAACTGAATACCCATGTACCTAGTAAGACTCATATACAATAATAGTATAGTAGGCCCAAAAGGAGACTTGAATGAATTTTTCGGGTAAGAGTGATGTTTTATACAACTTGGTAGCTCCCATATCACGATAATCCACCTATGTGTGGGACTAATGCTTTCCTACTTTGCACCTTTCTCGCGGTCTTGCTACTTTCTTCATCTCTCCTTTATTCTGTTTTTTTCTTCTTTTTTTTCAATTTCTCCAATCTACTGCTTCTGTTCTAAATGAGTCACCTAATTTCATTCTAATTGGATAAAGAAAAGAGTTATTCAATTCATATTTTCGACATTATATGTATGGAAGAATATTATCTTCCTACTTTTATTGCACCTAATGCTTCCCCTTTTCCTAAGTAATGTACCTCTATTTTTATCGTTCTTCTCACTTCTATTAAAAGAACTCACAAGTTAAGGGAAAGTGAGAAGAGCAATATAAAATAGAGATTAATTCTAATACAATTAGATGCATCTTTAGAATTACTTTAATTCAAGATATTAGTCTAATCGGATTATGTACGTTTATCAATCAATTAATCAACACCCGAGCGTTGACCTAGGAGAGTTCGAGTTTCTCACTAAATCCTCATCTCGATTAACACCACTATTATTAGTAAGTAATGTACCTCTATTTTTATCGTTCTTCTCACTTCTCTTAAAAGCACTCACAAGTTGAGGGAAAGTGAGAAGAGCAATATAAAATTGAGAGTAATTCTTATACAATTAGATGCATCTTTAGAATTACTTTAATTCAAGATATTAGTCTAATGGATTGTATTAATCAATTAATTAATCAATACTATTTCTATAACATTAAGGAGAATCTGGTAATAAAACTAAAAAAATTAGCCAATACGTGTAATGAAATTTAATTAATCAAGTGATTACGTTAATTAATCAATGAATCAATATTATTTCTATAACATTAAGAAGAATCACGTCAACCTGAATTTGAATTTAAGATGATGTTTTGTAAACGTATGAGTTCGGAATGACGTTTGTCAATGTCAATCTGGGTTTGAATTTAGGGTGACATAACGTCAAATTGAGTGTATCCTAATGGGGGTTGACATAACATATTCAAATTTGGGCTTCGGCCCGTTTATGACTTGGATGTCCTTTTTTTTTTTTTTAGCTTTGCCACGTAACTATATTTTTTCGGAATGGTTAATAGATTGATCAAAATTTATTATAACCCAAATTGTATTTGGCATTTTGGATTTACTTTGACTGGGCTAAACTAAATTGGGCTAACATACCATGTTGTGCTTGTAAATTGTGATATAAATGTTTCTGAGATCGAAAAGGCAATTAAAAAGAGATTGTCAATAAACAAAGAATCCAAACTTAAAAAATTCTCAAGTCGGCGATTACAGGAATTCACTTAACCAAGTCGGCAAATCCTCAAGAATACTTACAAAAATGCAGTCTGCTTTGCTGACATATTATAGCAAAATGCCTATAATAGGTAAAAACAGTCTGCTTCAGTTCATTGTAAAAAAAGAAACACAAAACAGTCTGCTTCAATTTCTTGCTTCTGTCTGATATAAGCCTTGATATCATCTGTAGAGGTCATTTATGCTTCATATGTTCTCCTCACCTAATCACTTTGCCTGCATTATTATACTTTAGTTCACGACAGAAAAGGCTAGTTGAAATGGTCCATGTGTCAATAAGAGATTCCACTGCTTACAAAATATCACACAAGCTATCTCTGGAAAAGGGGGATGACAATGTTATAATTTCCAAATATACACACCAGTCAACTTAGCTATTTTGCAAACTCAAATCCAAGACAATTAAGTATAAAATCAAATTTCTAAAAAGTTAGAAACAAGACAATTAAGAAGGTGTTGGTGTTTCAAAACTTTGGAAAGTGTAGGAGGACAGAGAGAAAATAAATGTTGTCTTTGAACTAGAGAAGAAAGTTTAGAAGCCACGTCATTTAAAACTTATGGGAATATCTGCCATTGTGCAATGTCACCTCAGAAGGGTAGGCTACCCTCAGGCCTCAGGGTAAGCCTATCACTCCCCATTAGTTAATTAGTGACAGAGATGTAGTCTATTAATTAACTTCAGACTTTTTGGTGATAGGGGTTTCATACTCCCTCCGTTTCATTTTAATTTACTCACTTCACTTTGGGGAGAATCAAGGAATAAGTACAAAAGTATGAGAGAGAAACTGAAAAGTGAGAGAGAGAAAGGAAAAAGTGGGTTAAAATATTAAAAAGTGGATGACATGGGTGGAAAAAGAGGACAAAGTAGATGTGACATATTACCTAAAATAGAAAAAGCAACAGTGTGTAGATTAAAAAGAAACAGACCAAAAAGGAAAGTGTGCAGATTAAAATAAAACGGAGGGAGTAGTATTTAGTAGCTAATAGGGACTTCAAATCTTTTATTTCAAGAGTTACTTTGTATTATCTGGTCAGTAGTTATTATGTGATACACATTTGTGCCAACAACATTTTCAGTTTGTAAATGTAAAATTGGAGATTTTTTTAATAAAAAATTATCGATTGAATTTTTGTTATTACTCCCTCCGTTTTTTAAAGCTCTACTCTATTACTGTAGATATAATTTTTAAGGCAAATTGTAGAGGAAGTGTAAAAAGTGGGTCGATTTGGTTTCTTTACTTTTTTATAATGAGAAGAGAGAGTTTGGATTTATTATACTTTAAGGGAGATAAAGAGCATGGAAGAGAGAGTATGTGGCCAAGGATAATTAAATTATTGACTATTGTATATCTTTTTGCAAATGAGGAATAAAGCATAGTAAGTAGAACTTTAAAAAACGGATGGAAATGGGAAGTGAGTAGAACTTTAAAAAACGGATGGAAATGGAAAGTGAGTAGAACAAAAACGGAGCGTGATTAGTTTTCGATAAAAATGTCTTAGTAGAGACATAGAGAATAATTTAAGTAATTAAGGGCCAATCTTTGTGTTATATGTGCAACCAGAACAAGTCAAACATGGGAGTAATATAGACTCGGAAACATTTGTATTTGAGTTATATCATAGGGAAGTTCACAGCCAAAGCAAGAAAAGACAAGTTGAAGCTTTAAAGTTCCCAGTTGCCCACGAGAAAGTATTCTCCCATATCTGATATTGGGAGACTGTTGCCCCTATTAGGGGTAAAGATGTAATTTTGTTCAAAAAGTTAAGTGAATCCCTTTTTTCCTTTACTAGTTGTTAGGCGCGCGGCACCCCTAATAGGTGTATTTGAGTTATTTAAATTAGGCTAGACCTAATTAGCATGTTAAAGGTGAAGATATGCTCTAAGATATTTGATGCTTGCACTTACAATGTTGATTTTATGTAGCAAATCAATTAATTATGTATTTAGGGTGCACACACACGTTTTACTTTTCCTAAAGTTGTTAACTGAAGAGTATAAATTGCAGCTAAAAATCTGAATTAGTGTAATCCTTCGTCTCAGATTGAAAATCACTTCCAAAATAAAACAACACACCACTTGAAAATCTTCTCAGAGTGAGAAAATCCTTCGTCTAATACAAGAAAAAATAGGTATATACATCTTCACCATACATCAAGCATCACACATATATTTATCTGTAGCATCATTTTATCAACATCCAATACCCAAAACCAAATAATGACATTCTTTTTTTTTTTTTTTTTTTTTTTTTTTTGACAACAAAAAAATCGTACATTAATTAAAAGCAGAAGTACAGCCTAATGTTAATACATCCGAATCTAAACAAAACAAACGAACCTAAATGAGCTTTATGAGCTCGTACAATCCATCTAAAAACAAAGTAAATAAAACTGATAACAAGTTGCGTAGGAAGGGGAGAGTCGCTGGTCAGTGCTTTTGATGGTGGATGCAAACCTCGGATAGCTGATGGATCTGGTAGATGATGCGGATGACATTTGCGGGCCGGACAACGAACAATCAATGGCGAGCGTCGCACCTCGCCGCATGAGCAATCCCAACAAACTGCTACTGCTTGGGATTCTAGGCTCATGATCTTTATATGAGTCACGTTCCATTGTGACTCATTACTCTCGCCGAGAGTATTTAAGGTTTCTCCAAAAGGTAGGAGAAAGTAGAAACGCAGATAAGTAGGCGTGCTGAAAACCCTCAGATGTAACTGAGCTGCCGCCTTCAGATTTGATGTTTTCAAGGCAAGGACCATTACGATCAATGCCAAGCTAAAAAGAGAGCCAAACATATTGAGCTCTCGAACACACCTATGGGAAAGGGAGGGGAAAGGGGAGCCCAATACACAACTATGGGAGGGGGAGGGGGAGGGGAAGGGGAAGCCCATAACAACCAAAACACTAAACAAGGAACTGTGCTTACCAGACGCGGGGACGGGGATGGGGACGGAGACCATGACAACGACGGGAGAAGACTGAACCAAAACTCAGCCCTGACAAACACCGAACAAAAGGAGACCACCAAGGGGAGACAGATAGGTGGCGGGACCCGGGAATGAAACTGACCAGGCGAAAGACGACGTAACTCAAGGAAGGGGGGAAACGACTCGACTTGGGGAGGGGAAGAAAGCGACGCACACGACTAAGGGATAAGGGAGTTGTCGCGAGACGACGCTACACGTGGTTGTGGGGGAAACGACTGAACAATGCTTGATCCTTGACTCGATATGTGGATCTGCTCTCACACCACTATTAAAAAGCACAACCTTTATCATCTCTTCTAACTTATTCACGTACCCACTTTTGAAACCACCTTCACCTTTCCACTTAATCAGGACAGGATCGTCTTCAAAGGACCAAAATCTCTTTTTTCCGCTCTCCGGGACTACTTCTAGCCTGAACTAACTTGATTAATTGCATCTCTCTCCATCCTACAAAACATATAGTGCAGAGGGTTAACACAATAATATTAATGCCAACTATACAACAGCAAAAAGCGAATCTGAAACACCAACAAAAAGAGAATTTAGGAACACTTTAGAATTCCTATTGTACATCTTACAAAGATGATAGAGTGCCCTGCTGTTTTCATATAATCTTCTTATGGCAAAAGCTTAACTTGCTGTTTTAATACAACATTCTGATCCATATAATTAGAGACATACACATTCTAAAACACCCCTATATATATTTTATAAGCAGATTAATAGAGCTCAAACAAAAAAAAACAAAGTTTGGTGATTCAGAGTTCATTTCTAGTCTTCTGTTTTCATCTTTAGTTTTGCCTCAACACTCAAACCAACCACAATAATATATTCTTCTTCCGTTTTAATCTTTCATCTACCTTAATTTTGATTTATAAGCCAGAAATTGGGCCAAAATTTGATAAGGGAGCAATTAAAAATGCCCTGTGCAATGGTGCACAATAAAAAAGGTTCATACTTTTATCACCCATATAAATCCACCCCAAATTTAAAGAATCAAATAACTTCAAAGTTACCCACAACTCTTGACATGCCTCAACCTTCAAGTTTTCACTAACAATCAGGAGTTAAAAGCATTTAAATTGAATTGAAAGGTGAAATGATTTAATCAACAAAATGTTTTGCTAATAAATTTGAAGAGAGAGAGGAAACAATTAGGCAACATTGCAAATGCTATTTGGCACTAAGCAAGGGGTTGACCGCATGAGGAGGATAGAAGGAGCCATCTAACGAAGGGAGATGGAAGTGGTGGTGGCAAAAGTGGTGGTCGAAACAAAAGAGGAACAAGGTTAAAGTGACTTGAATTTCACAAAAAAAACTAACTTAAAGTAAAACCAAAATTGATAATTAAAATCTTAATTTCCTTTAATTTTGGAGGGGAATTGACCATGTCACTGTAATTTATAGGCAGTAAGTAAAAAGTGCTCTATGAAATCACCTTTAATAGGAGCTTAGGACTTCCGACTTCAATTACAATATTAGATCAGCATAAACCCAGTCAGCCTAACTCAAATACCACCAATAATTAAACATGTACGGACATTTATATGGTTTCTATATTATCTTCAGTCCTACAATACCGAGCTAAGGAGTCGACTTCTATAGTGGCTCTCCATGTATCGGCATAATTTCTCAAAATAAGGGCGTAGAAAAGGTTACCTTGGCATTAAAAAATCAATATTGATCGCTAAATTTCCAATTATATTATGAAAATTAGATATAAGTAACAATTTTAAAAACACTAATAAATCAAACATGAAAATCAGAATACCAATTAAATGATGAGCAACTACTTTACTCCCTTTTACAAATTTCAAAGAGCTAAGGGTCTCCCCTTCCTATCACTGAGTAGTAAAAATTGCATTATTAGTCACCTAAATGTTACCCAAGATATATCGTTTACATACCTCAAGATATAACATGTATATCCATAACATACACCCCCCCTCCTTTTTAATCTACACACTTTCTTTTTTGGTCTGTTTCTTTGTCATCTACACATTGTTGCCTTTTCTATTCTTGGTAACATGTCCCATTTACTTTCTCCTCTTTTTCACCCATGCCATCCACTTTTTAGTCTCTCTCTCTTTAACGCTTTTCAGATTCTCTCTCATACTTTCATACTTACTCCTTCGTTCTTCCCCAAAGTGAAGCTAGTAAACTAAAAAGAAATGGAAGGAGCAAGAGATAAAGTAGGAAAGTTAAACGGGCAACCTTCACTACCACGGGTTTTGGTACCAAATATTGTCGTAAACAACCCTCCTCGAGTCCTCGCTGCCTCTTCGTATTCCATTTATATCTCTTTGTGTCTATGCTCTCGAAGAACTAACAACAACATAAATTAAACATTTTCTACAAACTATGCTATCATCAAATAATTTACACTAATATTTCATAAAAAAATGTAGAAATTAAGCCGACCTTTCTTTCATAGCTCTAAAATTGGAGTCCAATTTCAATGAAAGAGTAAAGTAACATATTCTAATTTAATTCAAAAATTCAAACGCTTGATAATCCTAATATCGATCTCCCTTTTTATTTCTCTTTTGTTGATCTGAAAACTGCACTTGTTGTTATGGTGATTTGATGTGTAAAAGAAGCAAAACTTCAGAAGAGGAATAATACAAACCTCAAGAATATTTGGAAAAGTTTACACATACATACCTCATATAATCAGCCAACAGAACTGAAGCCACCAAAATTAATTAAAACTTCAACTGAAATTGCAAGGACAATAAAATTAAGCAGAGGAGATAAGTGATAACAGACCTGGGTATGGAGATGGTTGTTTGTGATCTCACATGTAGATCTCAGTAAACCAAAGCCTCCACCATTGGCAAGACCACCAAAATAGTGATCGCCCCCCTTGCACACATATTGCAAGAAGCAAACCAAGTCAACCTCAGAACAAGAACTTAAAAGTAGGAGCTCATTATTTTGTGTAAAAACATAAGCATCTAGGTCCTGGTCAGCTTCTTCTAGTATAGCTAGAGACCAGTGCGTTTTTGCAAATGGCAGAATACTGGAAGAGTCAGGGTCACAGCTACAGCATGGTCAGTAGGCTAAGTGAATTAATGTCACAAGTCTTGGTCTAGGGAATTCAGCAGGAATACAGCAGACCAACAATAATGTTACCATACTCCTCCCAAAAAAACCAGCAAAATACCAATATCATTTGCCCACAAAACACTCCTCCACTTTGTTTCTGAACCTTAGAAATTACCATTCCATGGAGGTGATCACATACTAAAAATCTTTTAAGTAGCCTTGAAGTCATTACTAATGATCGGAGAGCTCCCAGGGTCAATTCTGATGGTTACATGCTGTCTTTATTTTAAAATGTGCAAAGTGCTCTGAGACACAAATTGTCCTCGAATCCAAGGTGCAAGGCATGAAGCAGAGCCCGGAGTTCTCCAAGAAGCTCATAAATCAATTTGACAACATAGTTTTCACTAAGAAATACAAAATTTGCTACTACTGAGCATTGACACATTAGAGTTCGTTCAATTAGAATCAACAAATCAATGGGTTGGCATTTCCTGGATCCAACAAGGAGAAGGACATATGAATAGAAAAATTTAGTGATGCGTGATGTTTTAACCCACTTAGTTACACATCTTACCCCACGAGGCATAGAGATCAGTGATTCCAGTAGAAGCATTGCCGGACATCTGCCAGGCATGGTTTCAAAATCAAAACTAAGAGTGCCGTATAACATTATCAGGGTGCACAAGAAAGCCTTACAAAGCATAGCTCTAAAAAAAATCCATTAAGTATACACTCATCATCATACAGCCAAGGCATCCTCAAATAGACTCACAACATACCTAGTGAAAACAATTTAAACCATAGAAGACTTTTCCTTCTGGTTTATAATTGTTTAAACACAAATTTGAGCGAAATAAGGTGCCCTTACTCCTTAACTTGAAAACCTATCACCTAGGTTACTATAATGTTAAAAGACATACTACACACTACCGACACGAATTCTATCGTACTCCCTTGTACAAAGCATGAACATGTTATCTCTCCTACTCTACCTTCTGCACTGGTACTGTCTCTTTCATTCTCATTCAGTACCCCGCCCCAGTTCTATTTCTTTATCTGCACAGGATGGGAGGGGAGCAAGCGTTGGTGGTGACTTGTTAGACATATAAATGATCCTTGGATCCAGTAAGAATACACTTCTATATATAGTCCATTATGGCACCAAAATAAAGGCCTGTTCTAAGCTCAATGATTAGCGTGAAAGAGAAGGAAAATAAACATTTCAATATTACACTGTTTTAGTAAACAGCTCAATGATTAGCGCGAAAGAGAAGGAAAATAAAGGCCTGTTCTAAGCTCAATGGTTTAGTAAGAATTACTGAAATGATGCACCAAGCCACCAAATAGTTTAATGGTGATTACTAAGCCACCAAAATTACATAATTAAGTGAAAAGTTCAAAATAAGTTGGTAATATATTCAGGAAATTAACAGAAATTAAGAATCAAAGCAGGTTTAAATGATAGTTGCACGTTCTAAAAAAATTATCTATATTCATAACTATTACCTACTACAAACATCATCTGAAGAATATGAACTTTGTTTTTGAAGGTATCCCCAAAAGGACGAAAACTTGTTCAATTAGGAACGCAAAGAAAACTTAGCAACCCAACTTAATATTGAATCGTTAACTCATCGTTGTACATACTTGAGGTTGCTGTAGGAAATAATCCGTGAGATTATCATTGATACTTGGGAGTCAATATATACAACAATGTACATAAGAGTAAAGATAATCTAAGGCTAAAGTATATGAACTGATTTGCTATACAAATGGTGATTTGCTTTTATGGTGATTTGATACTTGGTCAACATTACTTTAGATCTCAACTTGCTTCGATCAAACACAAAAAATGGAAAATGGAAGACAGAGCAATGACAAACTATTAAATTAAGGGCAATCAACCAAAGCCATGAAATCGAAGTGCTCATTTGCTAATATGCAGAATCATGTTAGAAGAATGATGAACTTCCCTAAATTTAAGTGATAAGTAGTTCCATATAAATATGTACATATTCGTAATTGTTGCTTAAATAGGGAAGATCCAAGTTTTTTCGGAAAAAATACACCCGAGCATCAAATATGTAAAGATCTGCAAAAATAAAGATGCCACTAAACTCGAGCATCAAGAGTTCCAGATTAAACATGCCGAAAAACCATCAAAATCATCAAGGAATAATTAACTAACCTGCTGGTCTGCAATACTGTCGTTAAAATCCCATAGTTATAAACGGATGAGCAACACTCTCACCCACAACCTTCAGTCCAGCAAAGTGAAACACAACATCAAATCTTCAACATGCAACAACACCCATGGAAAACAAAGAAAATAATAAATTAGCGGAAATTTAGTACTATATTAACCTAAAAGAAAAAAAAGGTAAAAATTCAAAAAAAGAAACATTAAACAGAAAAGCAATATCATAAAGAAAAACAAAAAGCACAATCCTAAGAAAACATTGCGAATGCTAGAAACATAAAATCATCAAAGCCAGAAACAAGCAATCATAATTACATAATTATTACACCACTCATACAGAAAAAGGGAAATAAAAAAGGGAAGCCATACTTGATCGCAGAAAAAACTTCTCAACATCATCTTTAGTTCTGAGATCACCCTGCAACAAAAGGGCACATAAATTCCAAAATTCACAAAATTATGAACCTGAATTTGCAGAAAATGAACCAAAATCGAAAAGCCATAAAGTTATTTGAGTGGATTACCAAATGAAATTCGAGGTTTCTTGATAAATTTGAGGAATAATCATTGTGTGGCCTTGAAAATATACCAGTTCCTGCAAAAAGGGAAAAAAATGAACACAATTTGTACAGGGAAAAAATAGAAATAGAAATTCTTTAACTAAAACCAGCTTGCGATTCTAAAATACGATGAACACAATCGAATCAAACAACCAAATAAAAGACAAAAGGGGGAAAATAATTGAAATGAAACCCTAGTAAACGATAAAGAGGAAATGAAATTCCCGAAAAAAGGGAGAAAAATGAAAATAACAAGAGATAAAATTTGATGATTAGGTTAGAAATGAAGAGAAGGAGAGAGTATGAACCAGAATTTGCAGAAAACGGACCAAAATCGAAAACCCAAAAATTTAATTGAATGAATTACCAAAATGAAATTCGAGGTTTCTTGATAAATTCGAGGAATAATCAATGTGTGGCCTTGAAAGTATACCAGTTCCTGCAAAAAGGGAGAAAAATGAACACAATCAGTACAACAAAACGTAGAAATAGAAATTCTTTAACCAAATCCAACTTGCGATTTTAAAATACGATGAACACAATCGAATCAAACAACCAACTGAAGAAGAATTAAAGACAAAAGGGGAAAAATAATTTAATTGAAACCCTAGAAAACGATAAAGAGGAAATGAAATTCCCGCAAAAAGGGAGAAAATGAAGATAAAATTTGATGATTATGTTAGAAATGAAGAGGAGGAGAGAGTGAGAGACACAATGAAGAGAAGGGAGAAGAAAAGAATCGTGCCGCTGAGATTAGATTAGAAATGGAGGGCTGGGATTGCCCATTCCATATGAATAGTGAATTACGGCTGCTTGTGACTCATAACACTATGCAGATGAACAGTGGATGAAGTTCCCACTTTTAAAGGGTTATGGATTATGGATTAGAAATGAAGAGAAGGAGAGAGTATGAACCAGAATTTGCAGAAAACGGACCAAAATTGGAAACCCAAAAATTTAATTGAATGAATTACCAAAATGAAATTCGAGGTTTCTTGATAAATTCGAGGAATAATCAATGTGTGGCCTTGAAAGTATACCAGTTCTTGCAAAAAGGGAGAAAAATGAACACAATCAGTACAACAAAACGTAGAAATAGAAATTCTTTAACCAAATCCAGCTTGCGATTTTAAAATGCGATGAACACAATCGAATCAAACAACCAACTGAAGAAGAATTAAAGACAAAAGGGGAAAAATAATTTAATTGAAACCCTAGAAAACGATAAAGAAGAAATGAAATTCCCGCAAAAAGGGAGAAAATGAAGATAAAATTTGATGATTAGGTTAGAAATGAAGAGGAGGAGAGAGTGAGAGACACAGTGAAGAGAAGGGAGAAGAAAAGAATTGTGCCGCTGAGATTAGATTAGAAATGGAGGGCTTGGATTGCCCATTCCATATGAACAGTGAATTACGGCTGCTTGTGACTCATAACACTATGCAGATGAACAGTGGGTGAAATTCCCATTTTTAAAGGGTTATGGATTATGGATTATGGATTCCTATTGCATATAAAGGAAAAAAGTTGACCAAAAATTTTCGACAAGGGTTTAAGACAAAGGTCTGCTGAAATGACTTTGAAGAACGAAATTAAAACTACAATTTTGGATGATTAAATTGGTTTGTAAAAGGAAATTGATGTTTGATGAGACGCCCTATTTATGATAATTACTTGAGGTGCGTTTTGATGGAGTTGAATGGGAGTTGGAGATCCATGGAGATAAAGATTAGGTGGACATTAATAAAGCTGAAGAGGGGGTGGACATCCATGGATATGATGAACTGGTAAGTGTCTTCTCAATATTTGTTGGTGTATTTGTGAATTTCCGTATTTGCGAAGTGCGTTGTGTGTGTATTTGTGAAATTGTGTTTTTTGTTTAATTTCGTTTTGTGAATTGGTGTTCCTAATTTATTTAAACCTATTGGAATTGAGTCGATAAATGTGAATTTGTTGAATTTGTAAAATGTGAATTTGTTGAATTTGTAAATTGCGAATCATTAGTTGTTGTAAATAAATGTGAATAGAGCATGTGAGAGTGTTAATTTGTAGGTGTTTGAACTGACTGAGGCAGAGTTATTATAGTTGTAGGAATTGACTGAATAAATTTGAATAAAGGCATTAAATGTGAAAATGAGTGGCAGTAATTGAAGGCATACAATTATGGATAATAAGTATTTTGCAATATTTGTTGATGTGAAATAGGAAGAATTGGTCCAAAATAAGTGGTGATAGTTACTTCATTTGTGATGAATGATTGAATTGTTTAATTGAATTTCAGAGTTTAAAAATGAATAAATTAAATTTATAGGATTTGTTGTGCTGTTGAGGCTTGTATATGTTGTTGTAATTTTATGTATATATATGTTGTGATTTTAATAAATCCAGGTATGAGAAAAATGAGGTCTATGTTGTGATATTAATTTTCAGGGTCTAGAATTATATGAATTGAATAGACAAATGTATGTGGATGAAGGTGCTACAGTTGAGGGAGTACATGTAGAGGGAGATGAGATAGTGGCAGTTACTCTGGTAGGAAAAGTTAGTGGTTGCAGGATTGGTGAGGTTGCCAGTGTTTGTGCCCCATTCGTTAGTATGGTTTTCCCTAGTTGAGATGGTGTTGAATGCTATTATAGACAATATGCAAATTAGCAAGAAGGCTTTGGCATTATCTGTGCTGCTACAGCTTACTTTGTTGAATGTGGGCGAGAAAGAAAAAGGTGTAGTGGGTCGTGGACTTGTGAGTGTTTTGGTAAGTGTGATAAGCGGAAAAGACTGAATGGGAAAAGGGTGGTGACTGCCTTGAGGGAATGTGATGATGTTGTTGTGAAGAAGTCTAAGAAGTGTGAATACCCGACTATGATATATGCTAGTGTGAATATGTCTGGGGAGTGGGTGTTAAGGCGAGTAGTTCTTGAACACAAGAACCATGATCCTACTCCATTTAAATCCCGTCACATTAGCATGTACAGGAAGAAGGAGTTGGATAACCATTTAAGGAGAAAGTTGAACAATGATTACAATTCAGGAGTGAAGATACCTCAGATACATGGGTGCCTAGCTAGAAACAGGAACGACATAGAGAATTATTGGGTTGTGACGAAGAGGGACTTGTGAAATGAAGTGAGCAAGGTGAAGAGGTTGAAGCTTAAAGATAGTGATGCGAATGCAATGCTTGAGTATTTTAATAAAATGATATAGGATAATCAATTTTTTTTTCATATGCATCGGTTGGATGAGAAAGATACTTTGAAGGACATAATGTGGGTGGATGCTCGGAGTGGAGCAGCGTACGAGGAGTTTGGTGATGTTGTTTGCTTTGACTCTACTTATTTGATGAATGAGTATGAGCTTTCAATTTCAAATTTTGATGGGTGAATCATCATGGTAAAAACAATATTCTTGATTGTGCCTTACGAGACATTTGAGTGGCTATTCTCGGCATGACTTTCTTGTATTGGTGGTAAGACCTTGTAGGCATGCTCATGGACCAAGATGTGGCAATGCGGAAAGGGGTATTGTCTTCAATGTCGAATTCCCGACACCGATCACTAGTGGAAAAAACGCTATATGTCACAACACAACCGCTGCGGTCCTTAAGAGAACCGTAGCGGTAAATCCTTGAAATTTTGGGTGGGAAAATTGGGAACATAAACCGCTGTGGTTCCTAGAAAACCGCATCGGTTAATCAGCCCCCAAAGTCCCTTTAGTGAACCCGCCTTTCCTTTTCACTCCTCACTCCTCTCTCTCTCTCTCTCCTCACTCAACCATAATCCCTCCTCTCTCCTCTTCAGATCTGCTCCTCCCTCCTCCCTCCTCCCTCTCAAACCCACGACACCAAGTCACCAACTCAAACCCACGACACCAAGTCAAACCCACGACACCAACCACCCACTCAAACCCACGACATCAACCACTCTCACTCGTAATCCCTCTCTCAGCTGCGAACACCATCGCCACAACGAACCACAAAAACTCCACCCCCTCAAGCCACCGCAGCCACGCAATCTCTTCGCCTCGCCTTCTCTCTGTTCATCGTCGCTGTTCATCTAGAAAGGACAAACGTCGCTCACCATCAAAACCCTCCACCCAGTTGGTCGTTTCTCTGTTAGTCTCTCATTCTTTCTTTTATTTTTGTGTTTTTTTCTTCATTTGTAATTGCAATTGCTAAATTGTAGAATGGAAAAGTAGGGTTCTTTGGAATTTTTGGAATTAAGTTCAAATTCTGTTAATTGTGAGTTAAAAAGATTGATAATTGAGAATTTGGGTCTGTTGGGTTGTTGAATTTGAGCATATTAATTCCATTTATGTTGGGTTGTATGAAGATTGCTGTAGTTTAACTAATATTCACTGATTTTTAAAATTAAGGGTCTTTTTTCTTGCTTTGTTGCAATTTGTATTGTTAATGATGTGTTTTGGATGGTTTTATACTATGCTGAGTTTTAATTATGTATATAGGTATCAATATATTTACATTGACGAATCATGAGTCCTAAAATACCCCCTAATTCCTTTTTCTCTCTATAGTTGGCAACCTTGAAAAACATTATAAAGGTATACATACCATGAAACTCTGGCACTTGAAGCAATTGTCCTGTATGGTACAATGTGCTATGCCATTTTAGTTATGTTCTGCATATGCCATCGGTTGACGTGACAGAGGAGAGCTGAGAGATTATGGACAGATTACGATTGTTATTCGGTGTCGAGTACCTACTGTCGTATGCATTGGAGGTTCCTCTATGAATTGTAGTTTCCTTTTTTTTCAAAGAAATACATGTAAATTATCTTGTATGTTACATAGGTTTGATCCAGTATTTTCCTAGTTAGAGGTTGTCGCTACATTTTTTTCTCTTCTTATTTCTTTGATTCTTTTGCTTTTGACGTATATTTGATTTTATGACGACCAGTTATGTGATTGTCTATCTTTTGTTAAAGCCTCACCTATGTGGCCATCTAAAATTGAATATACATCAACCTGTAGATTGAAACCCAATTGATTTCTGTTTTTGGTGAAAATTTTGGAATATTTGACATGGCGACGGAGCTGAAAGGTTCAGAAATGCCATGGTTATAATTGATAGCTGGTATCTGTAACCCGTGTCCAGTATGGTACAATGTATTATCCCATTTTAGTTCTGTTCTGCAGAACAACAGATATGATCCGTGGGTTAGCGTTTCTTGATATAGATATTTGTGGAGTACTTTTATCTGACTTTGTTTTTTTTCTTCCGTTAAAGAAGTTGTATTGACGACCTGTAAATAAATTACTTCGAGCAAAAGGCTACCAGAATCAGTTGAGCTACTATAAGTGCCTCTCTTAATTTAATCTCCCTTGCACCCCCCTTGCTACCCCCCCTACACCCCCCTCTTGCTGCCCCCCTACACACACCCCTACACACCCCCCTCTTGCTACCCCCCTACACACCCCCTCTTGCTGCCCCCTACACACCCCCTCCCCCTACACACCCCCCACACCCCCTCTTGCAACCCCCCTACACACCCCCTCTTGCCGACCTCCTACACACCCCGCTCCCCCTGCACACCCCGCCCCCCCCGCACACCCCCTTCCAATTTTAGCATGATTCTGAGTTGGACCACATTTGTGTTAGCTTGCTTTTTAGGTGGCTTAAATGTAGCTGGAAAATCTATTTTGTTTATTCGACGTAATCTTATAGTTAAGATTTTTGACTTGTACAAAAGATGGTAGTTTCCTAAGTCAGCTATGCAGCTTTTTGACTTTGCAGATTAGAGTATCGAGATCAACATGTAGAGAATATGTTTCTGATCTCCGGGCTTCAGAGCAGCTGTATTTGAAGGAGAGATCTGCTTCCGAATCAGTTTCCGATGCTGTAAAGCCTGTGACAAATAGGAAGAAGTCTCCATTACGACACTCAGAGGTACGATGTTGGAACATACTAGATCTTGTGTTTGTTCTGTATTGGAGTTAACTGATTAAACTGTTTGCTGAATATGTGGAGAAATTTGAATAGAGTCCACCCCTTGCTGTGAAAGTGATTTATGTTTGTTCTCTTGTACACAGTCAAAGACTCCAAGCTTGAGGAGGACGTTTGGCTCGTTGGTTGAGCTACATTGATAGACATTTTAAAGGATTATTTATTAGGATGCTAAGTTGAGCTACATTGATAGACATTGTAAATGATTCTTTATTGGGATGCTAAGTTGAGCTACATTGATAGACATTGTAAAGGATTCTTATGCTTCAATTGAGCATAATATGCTTAATAAAATGAGTATTGATATATATTATTGATTTTGTATTGATTAATAATAAAAAAATGCAAAAAAAAAATAATTTTTTTTTTTGGTTTTTGGGGTGGTTAACCGCTGCGGTTTTGACCCAAAACCGCTGCAGTTAATCATTTACCGCTGCAGTTTTGGGTTAGAACCGCAGCAGTTAATAGATTAACCGCTGCGGTTTTGGGTCAAAACCGCAGCAGTAATTGATTAAATGATGCGGGCCGGAACCGCAACAACTAAAATTGGCTACCGCTGCTAGTCCAACCGTTGCGGCCAAAAACCGCAGCGGTAAGCCCGGTTTTGACCGCAGCGGTTGAACTTTATTCCACTAGTGGATGGTGTCTTTGGCACATAACAGAGAAGTTTTGCTCCAAGTTGGGGATGTATAAGGGCTATGACAAATTAAAAGATGAGTTACTTAATTCCATATATGAGAGTTTGGATGCAGATGAATTTTAGGAGAGCTGGAATACTCTCATTGTGAATTACAAAGCTAGTTCGTTGATAAAGTGTAAAATTATTAAAATTGTGAAGTTGTTAAAATTGTTAAACTTATATTTAATTGTTAAGAGTTGGTATGGAATAGTAAGATCGTAAGTTGTTAATTGTTTTGCCACTAAGGTGGCAGTTACAGTATGCTGTTAATTGATATATGCAGTAGGATTTAATTGATACACAATAAGATTTAGATCAATTGGTAGGTTGCTAGTAGGATTTAATTAATAGAAGTTGTTATGCAATTTTAATATGTTCGTGTGAAGTAAGTTTCTTTGCAATTGAAATATTTTTTAGTTGGTTTTAAGTAACATCAATATGTCGGTTGAGGTGGCAACTGGTGTGAAGTTGCTATGCAATTTTAATATGTAGGTTGGTAGTAGGATCTTACAATTGCACAATGAGTTGTATATGTAATGATCTTGTATGTGTTAATTGCTAGGTTTATTTCATGAAAGAGCAATGTGGGTCCCTGCATACCTCCATCATATGTTTTGGGCAGGAATGAAGACGATGCAATGAGTGGAGAGTATGAATAGTTTATTTGATGATTACGTGAATAAGCACACAACGATGTATGAGGTTGCTTAACGTTATTGTGAGGCAATGGAGATCCGTGTCAATGATGATAGGGATTGTGATGCGAATTCAGCGAGATATGTGCGGGAATTGGTGATTGATTTTTCAGTAGAGGCTGTTTTCCAGAAGTTCTGCACTGATTCTAAATTCAAGGGAGTGCAAAGGTAGATTTGGGTTTTATGATTTGGGTTTTGGTAGATTTGGTATGCGGTATAATTTGGGTTTTCGTGTGGGCTTTCGTATATTTAGGGGTTTGGTATGATTTGTTTAAAAATATGTTAATAGCATGGCCATGTAAAATCTAAGATATAGCATGTTGACTCGAATGGAACAGTGCAAGAGGGGGTGAATTGCTGTCTGAAACTCTTACTTTTTTTTGCAGAAATTTAAGGAACTAAAGTAAAGAATGCGAATACACAAGAAAACCTTTATGAGAAAAACTTCCTACGCCTAATAGGAAGAAAAACTCCTCTTTCATAATAGGCTGTTACGTTTGTTACAACCTATTATCTACTCGGAGCCTTAAGTTATACTAGGAACTCTTACTCTAGCTCCCAATCAACAGCTACCTCTAACTATTGAAGTGCTTCTCTCTCTTCTCTCTTCTCTTTACTCTTCTCTTACTCTCACACACACTTCAACTAACTCAAGTTCACTCCCCTTGTACTCTGAAAATTACAACTCTTTAGATGACTCTAGTATACTGGAACTTAGAGTAACTGGACAGGAACACAACTAGAACTCTGACAAACACTTAACATAATTTAACTCTAAACTCTTCTGTTTTCACTCTCGACCGTCAGACAAATATGACAAGTGATTAGCAATTTATACTAAGTTATAAACTCAACTAAACAACCCTTAGAAACCCATGATGTCCACTTAACCACTTAACGTCAACTTTCCCCACTAATAGGAACATGCACGTTCTCGTGTGTTTGCTGCCTAAGCTTCCTATATTTTAGCTCGCTAATTGAATTAAAATACATGCCTAATTATTATTCAGATTGTATTATTAAAATTACTCTAACTATCCGGTTTTGAACCTAAATATTTATTTAGTTTAAATCCTCTTTCATAATAGGAACATGCACGTTCTATTGTGCTTGCTGTCTAAACTTCCTATATTTTATCCCAGTAACTGAATTAAACACATACCTATTTATTATTCTGATTTTATTCCTAAAATTACTCTAATTAATCCGGTTTTCAACATAGATATTTATTTAGTTTAAATCCTGACTAATTCCTTAAAGTTATGGCATGAATAATCTGGACTCTAATTTGATTCCTTTAATTCAGTCAGCTACTTTTTAAGACTCTTACTTAGACACAAATTTAGTAGACTCGTAGACACCTAAGTTCCACTTGAAACTCAACTCGTGTTCCAGTCAGACTCCAGACTCCAGTGTACTTACAAAAACCTAAGAAAATTAAACTCCTAATTTTCTAGAATTATGTACTCTTCAAGATGATCCTTCTCTAGAACTCTTGATTTGGAACTCTCATTGGAACTTTGCATTAACCAACTCCGCTCCCGCTCTGGAACTCTGCTTGGATCATCCCTTGTTCCATCAAGTAACTCCTGCTCTAGAACTCTTTGATATTCTCTAGATACCTTGTTTAGATAGTCATAGACCTTTCGCCACTTGGAACTCTATTTGTTGGCGTGCTTAGAAAACTTATTACTCCAGAAGTTCCTTCCATCAGCATGTGAGACTTTAAGAACCTGTAAAACTTCATAGGAATTCAAAGCTTTATTAGACAATTGTTTGTGTGCAAGTCATCATCAAAACTTATTAATCAACAATATTTCTCTTTTTTGATGATGGCAAACAAGGCAAATAAACTTGGAGACAAAAAATGAAACTAAGTACATAAAACATTAAATCTACTAGGAGCTTAAAGAAAAATAAACTAAGTATTAACTAAACACAACAGAATATAGATTAAGTAAAATAAAACTTAGTATATATAGCTTTATGAAAGTAAACTTGACTTTTAATTCGGATTAGAACTCATGAGAAAGTACTTCCCAAAACTTGTGCAAATCAAGGAAGAAATGTTTCCCTCATTCTTTCCCCTTTTGGCATCATCAAAGATAAGCACGTTACAGTTAAGTATTCTTTACCGTCACAGCAACATTAGATATGTTAAATGGTTAGAAACATGGTTAGAAAACAAGGTGAATTTCTCAAAATTGCAATATCAGAATATTAGCCATCAAATTACAGTTAAAATCATAAGAGAAATATAAAGAGAGACACAGTTCCATTGTAAAATATGTTCCATGAAAAGAAAGTTCCATTCCCATTTCCGATACCAGAATTACAAAATGAAATGACAATGAAAAGAAAAACAAAACATAATCTAAAGAACAATAAAATTAATGGAACATAGTCAATTAGGCTAGGGTAGGGTAGGGTAGGGTAAGGTAGGTCTATTCTGCAGTTTCTTTAGGAACTTCATCTTCAATCACCTCCTTAGTGGTAATGCTTTGAATCGCCTGGAGGATCTCTTCTTTATCCTTCTGTAATGTAGCATGCGACCCAGAGCCAACCTGTTCCGAGCCGAGAGTGGTCGGCCGGAAAGCTGACCCATTCTCACCCAACGTCCACCCGTGCCCAGTTGAACCCGTGGAATTGGTAACCCAACCTGAACTGGGTCGACCCAGGTAGACCCGTGGCCAGTTGCACCCGTGAACAACGACCCAGACCCAACCTGTTTCCGACCCAAAACTAACCCGCACCCAACTTCACCCGCCAATGACCAAGTTAAACCCAACCAGTTATCACCCAACCCAGTGTGACCCAACCCAGTTAGCAGCCGACCCAGTTGTGACCCAACCCAGTTATCACCGACCCAGTTATCACCAAACCCAGTTACCACCCGACCCAGTTACCAACCGACCCAACTAAACCCGACCCAGTTACCATCCGACCAAACTAAACCCGACCCAAAACCATTCCGACCCAATACAACCCGACCAAAAAACTATTCCGACCTAACTTCACTAATGAGTAGTTCACCAAATATTGTTTTGTTGGTCAATTTTACTTTTTTGAACAGAAAATATTCGCCACTTTTTTTGGTCAAACTATTTAACAAATATTATTTCTCTGGACATAATTACACTAGTGGGAAAAAGTTCATCCGATCCGGTCAAAACCGGGCTTACCGCTCCGGTTTTGGTCCGGATCGGGTGGGCTCGCAGCAGTATATGAAAGTCAACTGATCCAGTCATAAAGTTAAAACCTGATCATTACTTTTGAAAAATGATCCGGTTTTAACTTTATGACCCAATCAGTTTAGGTTCAAATATCACAAAAAAAAGTTGTCAGGTCCTGTTGGTACTAAAAGTCTGCTACCCCAAGTTTAGGTTTTATTGGTCAAAATAATATCACCAAAATATTATCAAAATAATATCACCAAAATATTATCAAACTAACATCACCAAATATTAACAAACTAACATCACCAAAATATTATAAAAAAAATGTAAATTAATCGACAACTTATAAGTTAACAAACTAACATCACCAAAATATTATAAAAAAAATGTAAATTAATCGACAACTTATAATAAAATAAAATAAAAAAACTAAAAGAGGAAAAAATCCAAATCTGGAATTAAATGAAATAACAAAAAAAAATCCAGATATGGTGAAATTACATGAAAATTGAAAACAAAGAAAAAAAAGAGGAATTACCAAAAAAAAACTGGAAAACGAAATTACACAAAAAAACTAACAAATTAAACTTAAAACGAAAAAATAAAATCTAGAACGAAACCTAAAAATCTAAGCCGGTGAAACTGATACTGAAATAGATTTTGAATGAAGCCGGCGAGTGAACATAAACTGTAACAAATCTTAACCGAAGCCGGCGAGTGAGACGCGTGCAACGGCAAGTGAAAGGCAAGGGACGAGCGCGTTACTTCTTGCGGTCGAGGATGGGCGATCTGAACGATCGAGGATGGGCGCTTCGAACGGCTAATGAAGAAGAACGACGAAGGTGGCACACATCGAACATAAGTAACGTAATTGTGCCATAAGTGAACCCAGTTACCACCCTAAACTCTCACAAATTCTGCCATAAGTGAACCCCACCCTCAAATCCATCTTCATCTCTCACAAATGAGAGAAAATGAAAATCCATCCTCAAATATGGAACGTTTAATAAGATCGCCTCCTATGTTACTATTTTTTAAGATCAACAACCGAAACATCAACGATCTTGATCCTCCTCTGATATGATTGGTATTAACTATGATCTACTTTCATAGTTTCAATGTTTCATCCTCTACTAATATGATTATGTATCATCTTGATCACAATTATCATCTTCATATTCGATTAACGTTGATCATTGTTACTTGTTCAGTTGTTCCATGAACGATGAAAGTCGAACAATTTTATAATTATGATGCTTTCATTAATGTCAACCTAATTCTTTAATTCTAACTCTTTTTGTTTCTATATAGTGACTTAGTGAGAGTGAGTAAGTCACTAACTAACTAAATGTTTAAGTTTAATAGTTTATTGACTCTAATCAATAATCGATATGGACTTATACCTTAGCCCTTATGGTTGTTACTTTAATACTTATCCAATCATGAATAAGAATAACCCGATGGGCAATAGCCAATAATATAACTAGATAATATATAAGTCTTATTTTAGTAACTTTTTAAATTAGTAATATAAGTATCAATGTATTATCACAAAATCCACAATGACTCAATCACAATTCACAATATCAGTGTATCACATGTTAATTGTTATAACTTTCGACTTCGTAACTTAATATATATATAATTCCGACCCAAGTCACTCCGAGAGCCGATTTGTTCCGACCCAAGTCAGTAGGCCGCCAGTTTGAGGCTTCAGCCGACCCAAGTCTTATAGAGAGCCCGATTTTATTCCGACCCAAGTCATTCCGAAAGCCGATTTCTTCCGACCAAAGTCATTCCGAAAGCAGATTTATTCAGACCCAAGTCATTCCGATACCGATTTCTTCCGACCCAAGTCATTCCAAAAGCCAATTTATTCCGACCCAAGTCATTCTGATATCGATTTCTTGCAACCCAAGTCATTCCGAAAGCCGATTCCTTCCGACCCAAGTCATTCCGAAAGTTGATTCTTCCAACCCAAGTTATTCCGAAAGCCGATTTATTATGACCCAAGTTATTTCGAAAGCCGATTTGGGCCGACTTTACCTTATTCCCTTCGACCCAAATTCACCCAACCCAGATACTGGCCGACCCAGTCCCAGCCGACCTAGTTTCGAGAGCCTCCCACCCAGTTGAACCCGACCCAAGTCCACCCGACCCACCCAGTTCCGACCCATGGCACACTCTCACCCAGATTATTCCGACCCAAATCATTTCGACCTAGGTTGGGTCAACCCAAACCCACCCAGTGACCCAGATTGACACCACTAATGTAGCTACAATGGACTTCAGAGTAAGTTCCATTCAGATCATATGGCCCTGCAGTTTTCGCTGCAGATTTTTCACTATAAAAAGCTCCTTAGAGAGAGCTTTGACCTCTTTCTCTAACCCTACGGACATAGACCAATTCATCTTGAAGTTCCTCAGCCTGCTTGTGATCAAGTGGAACTAGAACTTCTTCCTCTTACTTTTCCTTGAACCTTCGTTTTCTTTCTTTTCTTTTACTCCTATTTTCCTTCTTCTTCCTTCTTCACTCTATCTTCTTTTAATACTTGGGACAACCACAAAGCTTGTTCCTCAACAATAACTAAATCTAAATTAGCTAATAAGGTGGATTTCTGGACATAGTTTTCCCTCCTCATTTCCAATGGTGTATAAATCTCCAAGGGAATAACTTGTAGAGCCTGGAACACAATAGTAAGCAGAGTTCTATACCCTACCTTGTAACCACTTGGAACAGTGTGTTACAAGTGTGCAAGCATCAATGCAGGAAAGTTCACATATCGCTTATTTGACAAACAGTAGATAACTGCACAATCTAACAACGTTGCCTGACTCCTCTTTAGTGTTCTTCGCATAACAGCTCTCGAAACAATGTTATATATTAGTTTATTAAATCGTTATTTACCGTACATATTTACATGAAATCGACTGTAATTTTTTCTTTATATACCCTCATATCCCTCCCCTTTCACCCCACTCATACTCTCTCACCTCTCATCCAACGTCACCCATATTAACCTCTCTCTACAATTGGCCACCACAACCACCAACGGACCACCACCATCGGCGGACCACCTCCACCCATTGACCACCACCACCGGAGCACCACCTTACTCTCGCAGACCACCCCCACAACCGGAGCACCACCTCACTCTCACGGACCACCACCACCACCGGAGCAACACCACTGGCGGACCACCACCACCGGAGCACCACCTTACTCTCGCGGATAACCAACACCGGAACACCACCTCCACTAGATGATCGTTGCCCATCAGAATACCAACTCCACTGGCTGACCACCAACACCACAATGTCCGACGAAGAACCATCAATGCCTCCAGCATCACCGGAACGGAATGTGGTTAGTTTTTAATATTTTTTTCTCCACCAGTGTACGAAATCGTGTGAAATTTTCGTTTCCTCCATGGAGGAAACAATGAGGATCTACGTTTCCTCAATAGAGGAAACAAATTAATTCACCATTTCCTCTAGGAAGGGAACGAAATTTCCGTTTGTTACCATGGTAACGGACAAAAATTTCGTTTCCGCCATGGAGGAAATGAAAATCTTGTCTGTTTCCTCCATGGAGGAAACGAAAATCTTGTTTGTTTCCTCCATGGAGGAAACCTAGATCTTGTTCGTTTCCTCGATAGACGAAATGAAATTTCCATCCGTTTCCGTGCACTGGTAATTTCTTTTGCATATTATTCATATTTTTTTTTATAATTAGTAGTTATCTGATTAGCGTATAATAGACGTTGCGAAAATCTGTCAATTTTGTTAATGAATATTAATTAAGTTGTGTAATTGAATATTTTGTTAATATTTATAGTTGTGATTAGTAATTATAATAAGTAAGTGATTAATTTTACGGTTTTTTCACCATATACCCCTGACAATTTTTTTTTTGCACGATATACCTTCGCAAGTTTCCAAATTCACCATATACCCCCGACGGTTTAAAAAATACATCCACTTACCCTTATGGCTAACGGAAGCCTAACGTCGTTAGTCATTAACCCCTAATCCCCCCTCTAACCCTAATTAACTAACCTAAATCTACCTCTAATCCTAACCCTAACCCCTAATCTAATACCTTAACCTTAACCCTTACTCTTACCACCCCTCCCCCTAGTGGCCCACCAACCAGCAGCCCCACCACCCCACTGCCCCCACCACTCGCCAGTCCCCCTCCCCTTCCCCACCACCCCGAAGCTACCCCTCCCCATGCAGCCCCACCTCCCCCCCTCCCCACCACCCCCGAAATCCCCCCTCCCCACTCCCCCGAAGCCCCCCTCCCCTTCCCCTGCTGCGTGATGGGGCTGCTGGGTGGTGGGGCAGTGGGGAGGTGGGGCTGCTGGGTGGTGGGCCAGTGGGGGGAGGGGTGGTAAGAGTAAGAGTTAGGGTATTAGATTAGGGGTTAGGGTTAGAGGTAGATTTAGGTTAGTTAATTAGGGTTAGAATGGGGGATTAGGGGTTAATGAATAACGGCGTTAGGCTTCCGTTAGTCATAAGGGTAAGTGGGTGTATTTTTTAAAACGTCGGGGGTATATGGTGAATTTGGAAACTTGCGAGGGTATATGGTGCAAAAAAAAATTTGTCAGGGGTATATGGTGAAAAAACCGTTAATTTTATTATTATTAGCCAATAATTAGTGATCATTGCATGTCAATAGTGATTATATGTTGTCTAAATGGTACATGTTAAATATTTAAGGTTTATTTATTTGCCAGATTTTAATTATATAGATTATAATCACATGTGTTTATAATGAAACGCTTTGGGCTGAGAATAAGGAAGCACAAGATTGGGTTAAAGCAAGGGCATTTGAAATTTGGTTTGTGATGGTAATTTTGTCAAATAATAGACATGAGCCTAGTGGTCGACCGTATGTTTCTATGAAATGTAATCGGGGTCAGCCATATCGGGGTGAAGGTAGGGATCTTAGCGTAGCAGAACGTGTAGCCACATAAACAAAAGCATGTGGATGTAGAGCGGGAGTTAGGATATATTTTGTTGATTACCCAACATGAACAGGATGGGTGATCAAAGTAGAGCCAGGGATAAGGGGCATGCACAACCATGAGTTCATTCATTACCCTGAGGGCCACCAACCCATCAGTGGCCTTAGTCCGACGGCTAAGGTTTTCGTTCGCGATATGATCAAGTCGCACGTTAGGCCTGCTAGTATCATGAAAGTTGTTAATGAAAAATCTCCCAATGATCATCCAAATATGAGACACTTGTACAACCGAAGGAAAAAGATAGAAGGAAAGCAATGGATGGTAGAGACGTGATGCAACACTTCCTTCACCTTGCTCGAGAGCACGGCTACCTTCACTGGATAAGACAAGACAAGGAGACAAATCTAATGACACGAGCTTTCATGGTGCACCCTCGATCGGGAAATATCCTCCGCACTTATCTGCATGTTGTTGGTATGGATGCAACATACAAAACCAACAAATATAACATGCCTTTTCTAGAGCTCATTGGGATAACACCTTGTAATAAGAACTTATGGTTGGTTATGCTCTGATAGCCAAGGAAACAGCTGATAGTTATAATTGGGTGTTAGACAAATTTAGGTTGCTTATCGGGGTGAATGTTGTCCCTATTACACTCATAGTTGACCATGATTTGGGTCTTATGAAAGCGGTCCGGGAAGGCTTTCCTAATTCTGTACATTTCCTATCATGGGAAACCCCGATGCGGGTTCGAGATTGTTGAGTCGAAGTTGGTATCGAATAATTAACTCCATCTCTGAGAGAGATTGTGAAGCCACGGTTGAGAATATGAGAGATGTTTACAGAAGGTGGCCTAAAATCATCGAATATGTGGAAACAACTTGGCTCATGTACAAAGAGAAGTTTGTTCGAGCATGCACAAACAATGTTCTTCATCTTGGGTATACGTGCACTAGCGGAGTTGAAAGCGCACACTCAGCTCTGAAGTCTTGGGTTTTTAGTTGTACAGGTGCACTGGACACCATATTTTCTATTACTTATAGTGAGATAAAAATTAGGTGAAAAAGTTGGAGAATGACCTGGAGGAGTGTCGGCATCAACACGGGATATTGTACAAGACTTCAAGTTTGCATAAATTAAATGGCCGAGGCTCGCATTACTATTTAGAGCTCTTACTGGAGAAGGACGTATGCGGGAGTTGGCCAATGAGGTCTATGAGCGTTGCGGTTGCTCGTTGAGAACCACACTTGGCATCCTTTGTGCATGCGCCATACGCATACGCTTGGAGGCGAAGCAGAGTCTGTACCTTACATACTTACATCTTATTGGACTTCTTTGATCCTTGGTGAGGGGGTTAACAACCCCGATTTTTTATCTGAGGCAGTACAAGATTCTCAGTACTTCTTAGAGTTGGTTGACCTGGTTTAAAGTAGTGATCCTGCCATCTTGCAGAGTGCTACCCGAGTTTTAGAGGAAGATCTGCTTAATCCTGGTGATTCAGCTTTTGAGCTCGCCGTCTTCGACAATCCCAAAGGGAGACCACAAAAGAATCATCCAAGTACAAAATGAAACAAGAGTGGTTTTGAGTACACATTCCGTGGGTCTTCAAAGAGAGGAAGCAGATCTACAGGTTCAGTTATGAGCATGTCAACTTCTACATGTAATATGTTTGTTAATTGTATGTATTGATTATTATAATATTGATAGATATGTAATGATAATATTAATAGTGAATAATTTGATTATTGTAGGTCTGCAAAGCGTGGTGATGACGGTTTTAGTGGATTTCCATTTCAAGACTATGTTCAGGGGATTGTGAACCCATATATTCTTAGATGGACTAATGTTCAGACGGTAACTGTGGATTTTGATCTGTTGCAGATGCTTTTTTCGGTAGTGAAAACCATTGGGGTTTTGTCCATATTAGTATGGCAAATGAGAATGCTGCTCATCGGGATGTTTACAGACATATTTACTTTGATCAGATTGACGCAGCAATACAGCGCATTACTTGGAGTTGAGGGGCAACAACTAGAGCGCATAGGATGACAGTTTCGCAAGACTTATTTCCTATTGCTCAAATCTTCATCGCCACAGTCATTTTGGTTGGACTGGGGCCAGGGGGTATCCTTTATTCGTGTGTCACTGTCCATCCTTGGCGCACCCCATCAGTAGCAACCGGTCTGACTGCGGAACTAGTGATAGCGCATCTTGGCACCTATCAGCATTATATTAGATTGGAGTTACTTGTCGGATCACCCGTACCACTAATTCATAACTTATGGCATAACATGCATGAGGATGGTGTTGATGGATGGGATCAGTTGTATGCTGCAAGACGCGGTTTATGGGACAAATTACTCTCTAGATAGTACATATTATATTTTGTTGGATGCAAGTTTAATTGTTAGTTGTATATTCTAGTTTGTAACTTTTAATCAATTTTTGTAATGATTAGTATATTGATATTCATGTTATAGTATAATGATGGATCTAATGATTATAATGTTTTGTAATGATTATTATAATGATATTCATATTATGATTCAAACTCAAATAATATGTTGCATAAAACCAAAGTTCTAGTAAATAACAAAATAATATCTCCATAATACCTTAGTCCGAGTACATAACAAAACAATACCCGCGTAAATAGTACATGAATTGAATACAGTGATCGAAACTAGTACATTAAAACTACTCATCATCACCATCATCATGAACAGGATCATGAACACGATCTAACCGTAGTGTCAGATCCCAGTCCCGAGCCAGCGCAACCATCATCTCATATGACATAGAAGTGTTGGGTCGTTGTCGTTGTGCCGATCCTCCATCAAAGCTCTCGTACAGTCAAAATGTCGGGCCATCCACTGCAAAATATGTCTTAATAAGTTAATTATGTTAGGTAACAATAATTAACAACGAAATGCTAAACATAGAATACGAAATGCATACGTAGTGTGTGTTTGTATTGTTGGGTCAGGCCGGAACAATCGTGCTCTCCTCAGCGAGAAGGATAAGATGAGAATATGTAGAATACCAGTCCATGTACTCCGATGAACAATCTCCTGGACGACCAAAACGTCTCAATTGTGAAACATTGAGACCCCCCCCCCAATATGGCGTGAAACGCTACCATGATGACTGTATGAATAAAAATTAATACCGCAAGTGCACGGTGTGCGACATAGCACAACTAGCAAATAGGGGTCGAACCCACAAGGATGTCGATATCAAGTTGTATTACCCACTTAATTGTATGAATTTAGCAAATTATAGACAACGAAAATTACTACCTAGCAATTAAATAATGAAATAAGAGTGGAAAGCAAAAGTACATAGATCAACTAAAGCAAATTAACTGAACTAAGAACAACATTATATGAAAACAAAGCTAACTATAAGCCTAACTCTACTGCGATTCCAATTCTAAAGAAATGATTAACTAAAAGTAGTAAAACATAAAAGACAAAATCTTTATAACCATCGTATAGGATTAGGCAACATTCATCAAAGAATTGAAAACTAGAAGTGCCCACTACTGTTAACGTATAATTGATGAAATCACTAAGATTGAAAAGTATGAGTAGTAAACCTGATGAGAGGCAGGCTGCTTAGGTGGGTAGGCCAACTACAGTACAAGAAAATGAGAAGGGTCAGGGAGGGGGGCAGATGCTGTCACAATCAAGGACAACATGTGCAGAATGTCACACCTACTAGGAATCAGTTTGAGGTGCTAGATCAGACTACAACAGAATAACTTTTCTATGGTGTTGAACCACATAAGGAGAATGAAGTGCAGGGGTGAAAATACCCTGACAACCATGGATAATATCCTGCTTTGGAATGTCAGGGGACTAAATAGGGTGCAAAAGCAAATTGAGATTAGAAATTTTATTTCTGCTTATAATATCAAGCTATTATGTCTCTTGGAAACTAAAGTAAAGATTCCTAAGATGGGGAATCTTTCCAATAACATGTGTGATGGCTGGTGTTTCACAACTAATAGTTGTGTGATTGATAGGGGAAGGATTGTTGTTGGTTGGCTTGCTGATTCTTTTACTGTTGACATCATTAGGGTCACTGATTAAGCAATTCATTGTAACATTACCCCTGCTAGGATTATTGATGGATTCTTATGTTCTTTCATATATCGGTCCAATGATGGAAATGAGAGGGAAATATTGTGGTTAGATTTGAATCAGATGCAGACTAGTGATGCTTGGATAGCTATGGGATATTTTAACATTATCTTGAACTTAGATGAAAGAGTGGGGTCTGTTGTCAAGATGCATGAAGTTCAACCCTTCAGAGACTGTGTGCTTGAATGTGGTTTAGTAGACATTAAAAGCTCTAGGAGATTCTACACATGGTCCAATAAGCAAGAGGGAGAGCACAGGGTGTTCTCTAGTATTGACAGAGCTATGGGTAATGAACAATGGATTGATAGATTTGAAGGTGCTGAAATTGCTTATCTTCCAGAAGGGGAATTTAATCATAGTCCTGGAGTGTTGTGTGTGTATAATGGTAGGATTCAGGGTAAAAAACCATTTAGGTTCTTTAATATGTGGGCTCAGTCTCCTACTTTCTTTGAAACTATAAAAAAAGTGTGGGAGACCTGTGCATGGATGTCTTATGTACAGAGTGAGGGAGAAGCTGAATTATCTGAAGATGGATCTTAAACAGCTTAATAGGGAGGGGTTTTTTGAGGTCCAAGTGAAGGCTGCTCAAGCTTATCAAAACTTGGTCAGGGTGCAGATGCTTGTACATCAACAACCTAATAATGTTGAGTACACTAGAGAGGAGAAAGAAGCAGGCTGCTCAAGCTTTCTAAGGAAAAAATCTAAGGCTAAATGGATTGATCAATGTGATGATAACTCGATGCTTTTTCACCAATCCATAAAGGCCAGAAGAAATGAAAATAAGATCCATGCTATCTAAGAAGCTGGAGGGACTTGGGTTAATGAAGATGATAAAGTCAAGGATGCTTTTTGTGCATTTTTACCAGGATCTCTTGAATAAAACCATGGAAGATAGATGTGTTGTCAAGGGTAGAATCATTGATGAGGGGCCTAAATTCTCTACTCAACAACATAACCTGCTGCATTATAATTTTACTAAGGTTGATGTGAAGAGAGTTATGCACTCTATGCCTGATAATAAAGTTCCAGCAGCTGATGGGTACAATAGCTTTTTCTTTAAAAAATGTTGGGACATTATTGGGGGAGAAGTTTATGCTGCTGTCCTTGATTTTTTCAACACAGGGAAGTTACTAAAATCTATAAATGTCACTTCTATTACCTTGATTCCCAAGGTAAATAGCCTTGTGAGTGTTAGCGACTATAGACCCATGTAATAGCCCTATTTTTAAGAGCATTTATTAAATGCTATATTAAGTTAATTATGTTTCGAAAACTCTTATTTTATTTGGGTTAGAGTATGAATATTTGTTATTGTTGTGGTTGTAATTTATTTATCTAATTAATTTTATAAAGTTATTATTATTTTATATTTTGGGTTCTAGCTATTTGCAATTTGTTGAGTAGTATTTTTTTTTCCAAAGGAAAAATCCCAAACCCCACCCTTTGTCGGTTTAATGGATAAACCAAAACTTCCCCTGCTTTCTTTTTGGTCGATCAATTGAAGAGTAAATCCAAAAAACCTCAAACTCTTTCTTTTCTCTCTCCCTTAAAGAAAACCCAAAAAAGACCCCAACCCCCATTTCTCTCTCTTCCTGTGAGAAACCCCCAAACCCAAAACTTTGAAACCCTCTTCCTCTCAGCTCACCAGTGCTGTCCCACTGCTCGTCGGAGCTTTCTCCCTCCCTCTATCGTGCAGTCGCTGCACTGGTGCCGCTGTTGTTGTGTTTCGGTGGTTGGTGTTTTTCATCGTCTGGTCGCATCTCTCTCACTCTCTCTGTCGTCGTCGCGCTGTGGTTGTCTACTCGTGGTGATGCAGCGGTTGTGCTGCTGCTCCACCGACGACGACGCCGCCTCTCTGCCGCCATCACTGCACATGCGTCGATGCTCAGTTACTTCGTCGGAGCTCGTCAAACCCCCTGTCTCCTCTGTTCGTCCCTGCTCCTTAGAGCAGAGGTAATTCATTCCTCTTGATTTCAGTTAGTTTGATGTTGGAGTTTATCAACTCATTCCCCAAGCCCAAGTATAACCCATGTTAATTAGTATAAAGTTGAGCCTAGAGCTGATTTGTTAAGTGAGTCGCTTGGTTTGATTTATGTGTGGCTAATTTTGCTTAAGTTAAGAGGCTAAATTGAATTTGCTATGCAAACTTTTTTTGATTTGCAAAATGGAAATCAGATTTCACTAAGTTTACTTGTGGGATTATTTGCCATAGTATTTGAGATTAAATTTAGAATAGTTGTTATTATTATTGGAGTAATTGGAGCTAGTTATGGGTTTATAGATTCTAATGTGAGTTAATATAATTTGTTAGTGATTGTTAGTATTGGTAATAGGTTGGATTGAAGTTATTGCGAAGTGAAATTAGGAGTTATGGAATTGGTTTCATTAATTCCTACTTATGGGATTTATTTCGATCATTATAGTAGGTTGTATTAAGAAAGGTTATTTAGATTAGTTTCTCATGTAGTGAGGAGTTTATTAATTGTTGTTATTGTTTTGAGGTCCTTGTTGGAGTATGTATATGGATACAATTTCTGAAGTTCGGAGCTATAGTTGGTAATCCAGAATGTCGAATTGTTAGGAATCGTTTCAAGGTACACACATGTCCTTCCACCTTCGAACCTACATCCGTGTTTCATGTGATATCATGTGCTAAGCTTAATAAGCCTTTTATATAAACACGAAATTATTCAAAGTGTTATTTATGTGTTTACAAGAGTAGTTGACTACATATCTGGTTTTAAGCTATGAGTAAAAGCTATATGTGTAATGAGTTTTATTGAGTGATTTCTTGATTATGGAGAACTGATTGGAGGTAGTCGAATCCTTCAAGAATATAAATGTGTGTTATTATTAAAGCTACATGTTTTCCACATCGAATTTATAATAGATTTTCTTATGCCTAGTAAGTTGATCTTTTATATGAAAGTGTAGCTATGAGAATTAAAGCAAGGATCTTTAGTATATCTAACTATATAAGTTGGTTTTACAACAAGTACTCTGATTTACGAATTAAGCCGGAACGTCGATTCGATATCTTTATGAACTCGCTTTTGATTTAAACTATAGTTATATTTGAAAGTTTTAAAGAAAAAGAAAGGAATTTTGATCAAGGATGTTGAGTTAAAATTTCAGGTTTAAGACAATCGTCAAAATATCTGTGATATAAGTTTTATATGGAATTCTGAAAGTATGAAAGACTCTTTATTATGGTTTGAGATTTGATTATATATGATCATGAACTTTGAAAATTATGAATTTGAGTTATGAGTAAATATGGACTCGTGAAATTATAAATCAGTTTTTTTTCTAGTTCTATTAATGACGGGGAAGATCTTTACTCTTACTTAAATTTTTATGAAGAAGTTCTCATAGAAAAAGTCTCTCAAATTTGGGTCAATTTAATGAACATTATTTTCGGATTTAAGTTCGGAAACACGTAAGTCTAGTAAAACAAGTTATATCTTTACAGAATATCATTGATGAATTATGTTTTATGGAGTTTGGAATCTAAGTTAGAATGAGTTTGGTGTGAGATGGTTACTTGTAAAGTTCTGTTTAAGAAATACAATTGCCACTTTGAAGGTATTATTAGAAGTAGGCAACTATCCTAAGATTTACTTATGGCGTATAAACAAGGTTGAGTGGTATCACCCAAACATATCTCCGGAAATACTATGGAGCTCGGTTATATAAGAGTGAAGGTCTATGATGTTATAATTGAAGGATAAAGTAATTGTTGGGAGGTTCTAACTAAGAAATGAAGATGTTATGTGATGGACTTAGATTAGATAGACAGAGAATAGTGACTTGGATGTGAATTTCAAAGGTCAAATATTGATTTATGGGTTAATGGAGTTGTTACGAGAGGTTTGTGAGTTCAGAGGATGTGTAGCCGAAATAAGTATTAGAGATAGGAGATATTAAATATCGAGGAGTAGGAGTTGAGATAAGAATGTCGTATCAGTGAAATAAAGGATCCATATCTTGGTTGTGATTTAGAGGAGTATTGATTAGAGAGATATAATTTACAATACTTATGTAATAATAGATCATATCCGCAAAGGGGTTAAGTAAAAGAGTTTGTAGCATAATTTCTTCTATTAGATGAGTAAGATAAAAAATATATATATATATATAAATCTAGATAATAGAGAGCTTGGTAATTAAAGTTATATAATGACAATACTAAGCGTATTGTGTTAAGACTAATATGAGCTTTCAGTACAAATTCATGGGACGTATGTGAATTATAAATTTAAGAAGGATCAGGTCAACGAGTTTGAGTATTGGGAAATATTAAAGTTCAGATGGACAATTGCATTATAGAATATTTAATTATAACATGGAAATATGGAGTGAGATATTTTAACTTGCCATAGCAATTGTAGGTGATTTATGATAATGTAATAAGGTTATATTCTTGCATTGAGAATTCATGTATTGGGGATAAGAAAACCTTTAAGGGGAAAATTAATATCATGAGAATTTTGGAATGCTATACTTTAGATGCTATAAGTTAAAGACAGAAGTCCAAGTTCGAAGAGAAACTATTATGATGAAGGGAATTGCCAAAACGTGTTAGAGGATATCTTATAGGCAACAAGTAAAATATTACCGGTTAATTCTTAGAATTGGGTATCGATAATAGTTAATTATCTTATAAGTCTTTGAGAAATATATTTTACATTTTGATTATGTTATGGGTTCGACCGCGTAAAGACATTTGATTTCGAATACGTTTTATGTATATTACTCCCTTAAAAAAAAAATATTTGAGGTAAGTAAGACTATTTTGAGATTTGAGTTTGTGTTTTAATAAGATTATTTTCAGGTATTTTGGATATGTTAATTACATTTCAACTCTATTTTGTTTTATATTAATTTACGGTCGGAAGTTTTAGCTGTTGATACACTTTGGGATTGAATATGCGATACGAATTGAGAACAAGAGTATAAGTTTTGAAAAATATAAGTTTGTGTTATTGAGAAAATAAGTATTATGATTTAGCTATTGTTTTATGGGGAAAGTAAACAACATTTGTGGAGCGAGTTGCTCATTATGTGTTATGGAGCGGGTATTGCTCCTTTGAGTAGGGTCATGACCTAAAAGTTTTTGAGGTTAAGCTTTGGAAATTCCTAATTCGGAGTACCGAGCAGGAAGTTATGTTCATTTTAAGTTCAATATTTTTGCTGCAATTATTTTGACAAAAGTTTCACATGATTCAAGTTAACTAACCCTTTAATAATGTTTAAATGAGTCACTAAGTGCCTATATGACTTTTACAAGCAGTAAAGAATTGATTATTTCCTTATATCTTTATACCTAACTAATATGTGAAATTGTTTACGTAAAACAAAAGATTTCAAAAAAAGATTCAAGTCTTGCAATGATTAACAAAACTATAGTTGTTGTGATTCTTTTTCCTCTCCATGGATGAATATGTTTTCTTTGGAACATGTGTGGTATTGATAAACTGTACATTTAAACTATTTATGCAAATAAACTACGAATACAAGTGGTATCGATAAACTGTGCTTTTAAACTATTTATGTAAGTTAATTATGGATACAAGTGGGTAAAGGCCGATACTTAATAAGATACGGTATGAACAACAACCCTTGGAGGATGGGTGATCTCCTTTCGAACCCTAGCTGGGTGGGTGAAGTCCAGTAGATATTAAAAATGGGACATGTCCTGGTTAAGGCTTGCAAGCATAAATATTTATAACGGTGGGGTGACGACCTTCATGAGCTTAGGGACAGTCGGTTCCTTGTGTAAGGGGACCCTCTCTATTTGTATTCGCTTTACCCAAGTAATTAAAAGCTATAGACCTAAAGTGTTTTGAATGATCTAAGTGGTGATCTTCATGATATAAATTCTTACTTTAATGCGATTGTGCAAGGATAGTGATCCTGTAATTTTAAGCAATACTTGTGAAGCATACTGAATTCTGGCATGAATTGTATATGAATCTTAAGCCACCAAGAATGAATTTTTGGGGTTGTTCCACTTGATGAGTAATAAACTACGCATCTATATTTTTAAGCCACTAAAATGAATTTCTGGTTGGACAGTGTGTGTACTCAGTTTTTCTGATTTTGTTCTTGGAACCTGTCCTGGTGGGGGTAGAGTTCATTGTTAGTGATTTTGCAGGATTGATGTCGAGGACTTGGAGTATGTTTATTGAGCAAGAAGAAGATTTTTTTGTTATAAAATGGTGGGCTGAGGTTATAGTTAGAAGCCTTATTTGGAAATATTCTGTAATCTGATATTGGGTTTTCAAGTTGTTATGTCGTGGGCCCCTGACCCGCAGATTCAGGATCATTTTTATAGGTTTTGTTTCCGCTGCGAATAAATGTAAATTCGAGGTTTGTTAAGTGTTGATTGTGTTTTGTGTATCTTAAGTGTGATTAGCTAGCAGCTCGGAAGTGCGGGCAGTTACAGGTGGTATCAGAGCAACCCTGCGACCGTGTGCCGAGTTAGCCACATATCAGGACAAAGATTCTTGGGAATGTCTGAAATTGATTTGGGTTATGAGTAGTCAAGAATAGAGAAATAGATCGAGAAATTTAAGGATCAGTATTGAGAATTGAATGTTGAGTATAGAATTGAGTATTGAGATTGAAAATTTACAAAAGTAAAAAGTTTTATTGGGTTTTTAGCTTTGAGTATGAGTTACTATTGGAAGAAGATCAAATTATATTGATTGAGATTGTGGGGATTCGTAATTGGAAGATTGTGATTATTAATTGGGTTGGATAGAAATTGTCTTTTGAGATATTAGAGTTCCGCTATTATAAGTTCTTTTAATTTGATTTCGTGAAAATATTTTTTGTTTTGTACTCATTTTGGGATGATCTAAAGGTTTAAGTTTCCAAATTTCGAGGACGAAATTTATTTTCAAGGTGGTAGTATGTAATAGCCCTATTTTTAAGAGCGTTTATTAAATGCTATATTAAGTTAATTATGTTCCGAAAACTCTTATTTTATTTGGGTTAGAGTATGAATATTTGTTATTGTTGTGGTTGTAATTTATTTATTTAATTAATTTTATAAAGGTATTATTATTTTATATTTTGGGTTCTAGCTATTTGAAATTTGATGAGTAGTATTTTTTTTTTCCAAAGGAAAAATCCCAAACCCCACCCTTTGTTGGTTTAATGGATAAACCAAAACTTCCCCTGCTTTCTTTTTGGTCGATCAATTGAAGAGTAAATCCAAAAAACCTCAAACACTTTCTTTTCTCTCTCCCGTAAAGAAAACCCAAAAAAGACCCCAACCCCCATTTCTCTCTCTTCCGGTGAGAAACCCCAAAACTTTGAAACCCTCTTCCTCTTAGCTCACCGGTTTTGTCCCACTGCTCGTCGGAGGTTTCTCCCTCCCTCTATCGTGCAGTCGCTGCACCGGTGCCGCTGCTGTTGTGTTTCGGTGGTCGGTGTTTTTCATCCTCTGGTCGCATCTCTATCACTCTCTCTGTCGTCGTCGCGCTGTGGTTGTCTGCTCGTGGTGATGCAGAGGTTGTGCTGCCGCTCCACCGACGACGACGCCGCCTCCCTGCCACCATCACTGCACATGCGTCGGTGCTCAGTTACTTCGCCGGAGCTCGTCAAACCCCCTGTCTCCTCTGTTCGTCCCTGCTCCTTAGAACAGAGGTAATTCATTCCTCTTGATTTCAGTTAGTTTGATGTTGGAGTTTATCATTTCAATCCCCAAGCCCAAGTATAACCCATGTTAATTAGTATAAAGTTGAGCCTAAAACTGATTTGTTAAGTGAGTCGCTTGGTTTGATTTATGTGTGGCTAATTTTGCTTAAGTTAAGAGGCTAAACTGATTTTGCTATGCAAACTTGTTTTTGATTTGCAAAATGGAAATCAGATTTCACTAAGTTTACTTGTGGGATTATTTGCCATAGTATTTGAGATTAAATTTAGAATAGTTGTTATTATTATTGGAGTAATTGGAGCTAGTTATGGGCTTATAGATTCTAATGTGAGTTAATATAATTTGTTAGTGATTGTTAGTATTGGTAATAGGTTGGATTGAAGTTATTGCGAAGTGAAATTAGGAGTTATGGAATTGGTTTCATTAATTCCTACTTGTGGGATTTAATTCGATCATTATAGTAGGTTATATTAAGAAAGGTTATTTTGATTAGTTTCTCATGTAGTGATGAGTTTATTAATTATTGTTATTGTTTTGAGGTCGTTGTTGGAGTATGTATATGGAGATAATTTCTGAAGTTCGAGCTGTAGTTGGTGATCCGGAATGTCGAATTGTTGGGAATCGTTTCAAGGTACACACATGTCCTTCCACCTTCGAACCTACATCCGTGTTTCATGTGATATCATGTGCTAAGCTTAATAAGCCTTTTATATAAACACGAAATTATTCAAAGTCTTATTTGTGTGTTTACAAGAGTTGTTGACTACATATCTGGTTTTAAGCTATGAGTGAAAGCTAAATATGTAATGAGTTTTATTGAGTGAAATCTTGATTATGGAGAACTGATTGGAGGTAGTTGAATCCTTCAAGAATATAAATGTGTGTTATTATTAAATCTACATGTTTTCCACATCGAATTTATAATAGATTTTCTTATGCCTAGTAAGTTGATCATTTATATGATAGTAGTGTAGCTATGAGAATTAAAGCAAGGATCTTTAGTATATCTAACTATATAAGTTGGTTTTACAACAAGTACTCCGATTTACGAATTAAGCCGGAACGTCGATTCGATATCTTTATGAACTCGCTTTCGATTTAAACTATAGTTATATTTGAAAGTTTTAGAGAAAAAGAAAGGAATTTTGATCAAGGATGTTGAGTTAAAATTTCAGGTTTAAGACAATTGTCAAAATATCTGTGATATAAGTTTTATATGGAATTCTGAAAGTATGAAAGACTCTTTATTATGGTTTGAGATTTGATTATATATGATCATGAACTTTGAAAATTATGAATTTGAGTTATGAGTAAATATGGACTCGTGAAATTAATAGTCAGTTTTTTTTCTAGATCTATTAATGACGGGGAGGATCTTTACTTTTAAATTTTTTTGAAGAAGTTCTCATAGAAAAAAGTCTCTCAAATTTGGGTCAATTTAATGAACATTATTTTCGGATTTAAGTTCGGAAACACGTATGTCTAGTGAAATAAGTTATATCTTTACAGAATATCATTGATGAATTATGTTTTATGGAGTTTGGGATCTAAGTTAGAATGAGTTTGGTGTGAGATGTTTACTTGTAATGTTCTGTTCAAGAAATACAATTGCCACTTTGAGGGTATTATTAGAAGTAGGCAACTATCCTAAGATTTACTTATGGCGTATAAACAAGGTTGAATGGTATCACCCAAAGATATCTCCGGAAATACTATGGAGCTCCGTTATATAAAAGTGAAGGTCTATGATGTTATAATTGAAGGATACAGTAATTGTTGGGAGGTTCTAACTAAGAAATGAAGATGTTATGTGATGGACTTAGATTAGATAGACAAAGAATAGTGACTTGGATGCGAATTTCAAAGGTCAAATATTGATTTATGGGTTAATGGAGTTGTTACGAGAGGTTTGTGAGTTCAGAGGATGTGTAGCCGAAATAAGTATTAGAGATAGGAGATATTAAATATTGAGGAGTAGGAGTTGAGATAAGAATGTCGTATCAGTGAAATAAAGGATCCATATCTTGGTGGTGATTTAGAGGAGTATTGATTAGAGAGATATAATTTACAATACTTACGTAATAATAGATCATATCCGGAAAGGGGTTAAGTAAAAGAGTTTGTATTATAATTTCTTCAATTAGATGAGTAAGATAAATATATATATATATATATATATATATATATATATATATATATATATATATATATATATATATATATATAGATGTAGATAATAAAGAGCATAGTAATTAAAGTTATATAAAGACAATACTAAGTGTATTGTGTTAAGACTAATATGAGCTTTCAGTACAAATTCATGGGACGTATGGTTGTGAATTATAAATTTAAGAAGGATCAGGTAAACGAGTTTGAGTATTGGGAAATATTAAAGTTCAGATGGACAATTGCATCATAGAATATCTAATTATAACATGGAAATATGGAGTGAGATATTTTAACTTGCCATAGCAATTGTAGGTGATTTATGATAATGTAATAAGGTTATATTCTTGCAATGAGAGTTCATGTATTGGGGATAAGAAAACCTTTAAGGGGAAAATTCATATCATGAGAATTTTGGAATGCTATACTTTAGATGCTATAAGTTAAAGACGGAAGTCCAAGTACGAAGAGAAACTATTATGATGAAGGGAATTGCCAAAACGTGTTAGAGGATATCTTATAGGCTACAAGTAGAATATTACAGGTTAATTCTTAGAATTGGGTCTCGATAATAGTTAATTATCTTATAAGTCTTTGAGAAACATATTTTACATTTTGATTGTGTTATGGGTTCGACTGCGGAAAGACATTTGATTTCGAATATGTTTTATGTATATTACTCCCTCAAAAAAAAAAAAATTTGAGGTAAGTAAGACTATTTTGAGATTTGAGTTTGTGTTTTAATAATATTATTTTTAGGTATTTTAGATACGTTAATTACATTTCAACTCTGTTTTGTTTTATATTAATTTACGGTCGGAAGTTTTTGTTGTTGATACACTTTGGGATTGAATATGCGATACGAATTGAGAACAAGAGTATAAGTTTGTGTTATTGAGAAAATAAGTATTATGATTTAGTTATTGCTTTATGGGGAAAGTTAACAACATTTGTGGAGCGAGTTGCTCATTATGTGTTATGGAGCGGGTATTGCTCCTTTGAGTAGGGTCATGACCTAAAAGTTTTTGAGGTTAAGCTTTGGAAATTCCTAATTCGGAGTACCGAGCAGGAAGTTATGTTCATTTTAAGTTCAATATTTTTGCTGCAATTATTTTGACAAAAGTTTCACATGATTCAAGTTAACTAACCCTTTAATAAAGTTTAAATGAGTCACTAAGTGCCTATATGACTTTTACAAGCAGTAAAGAATTGATTATTTCCTTATATCTTTATACCTAACTAATATGTGAAATTGTTAACGTAAAACAAAAGATTTCAAAAGAAGATTCAAGTCTTGCAATGATAAGCAAAACTATAGTTGTTGTGATTCTTTTTCCTCTCCATGGATGAATATGTTTTCTTTGGAACATGTGTGGTATTGATAAACGGTACATTTAAACTATTTATGCAAATAAACTACGAATACAAGTGGTATCGATAAACTGTGCATTTAAACTATTTATGTAGGTAAATTATGGATACAAGTGGGTAAAGGCCGATACCAAATAAGGTACGGTATGAACAACAACCCTTGGAGGATGGGTGATCTCCTTTCGAACCCTAGCTGGGTGGGTGAAGTCCAGTAGATATTAAAACTGGGACATGTCCTGGTTAAGGCTTGCAAGCATAAATATTTAAAACGGTGGGGTGACGACCTCCATTAGCTTAGAGACAGTCTGTTCCTTGTGTAAGGGGCCCCTCTCTATATGTGTTCGCTTTACCCAAGTAATTAAACGCTATAGACCTAAAGTGTTTTGAATGATCTAAGTGGTGATCTTCATGATATAAATTCTTACTTTAATGCGATTGTGCAAGGATAGTGATCATGAAATTTTAAGCATTACTTGTGAAGCATACTGAATTCTGGCATGAATTGTATATGAATCTTAAGCCACCAAGAATGAATTTTTGGGGGTTGTTCCACTTGATGAGTAATAAACTACGCATCTATATTTTTAAGCCACTAAAATGAAATTCTGGTTGGACAGTGTGTGTACTCAGTATTTCTGATTTTGTTCTTGGAACCTGTCCTGGTGGGGGCAGAGTTCATTGTTAGTGATTTTGCAGGATTGATGTCGAGGACTTGGAGTATGTTTATTTAGCAAGAAGAAGATTTTTATGTTATAAAATGGTGGGCTGAGGTTATAGTTAGATGCCTTATTTGGAAATATTCTGTAATCTGATATTGGGTTTTCAAGTTGTTATGTCGTGGGCCCCTGACCCGCAGATTCAGGGGCATTTTTATAGGTTTTGTTTCCGCTGCGAATAAATGTAAATTCGAGGTTTGTTAAGTGTTGATTGTGTTTTGTGTATCTTAAGTGTGATTAGCTAGCAGCTCGGAAGTGCGGGCTGTTACAACCCATATCATGATGCTCTGTCATTTATAAGTGTATCATTAAGCTGTTGTGTGAGAAATTGAAGTTAGTTTTGCCTAGTGAGGTTTCAGAAACCCAGGGCGCTTTTGTTGCTGCAAGAGCATATTACACAATGTTCTCTTGTGTCAGGACATAGTGAGAATGTATAGGAGTGGGCAAAAGCATAAATGTTGTATGATGAAGGTTGACATTCAAAAGGCCTATGACACAGTTTGTTGGGAGTTTGTGGAATACATGATGAAAGCTTTGAACCTCCCTGATCAGTTTATACATTTGGTGATGGTGTGTGTGACAAGTCCAACCTTTACCCTGATGATAACTGGTATTCCCATAGGGTTTTTCACTTCTAAGAGGGGATTAAGACAAGGTGATCCTATGTCTCCCCTCTTATTTGTGTTGTGTATGGAGTATCTAACTAGGATCATGGCTTATATAGGGAAGCATCCTCACTTTGAGTTTCATCCTAGGTGTAAAACCCTTGGACTAAATCATCTGTGCTTTGCAGATGATTTAGTTTTATTCTGTAAAGGTGATTATAGATCAGTGCAGATAATTTTGCAAGGATTTAATCTTTTTACTGCTACAACTAGTCTTAATGCTAGCCCTACTAAGTCCAATGTGTATGGGTGTGGAATGAGTAATCAGGAGATGAAGAGAATTGTGGATAGTGCAGGTTTCAAGATTGGAAGCCTTCTTTTTAGGTACCTATTAGTGTCAAGAAACTCACTACAGCTGATTGTGAGAAGCTTATTGAGAAGATGGTAGGTAGGATTAGAGTGTGGAGCACCAGACACATCTTATTTGCTGGCAGGAGACAATTGGTTAACTCTGTTCTTTTGAGTATATGTGTGTATTAGGCACAAATTTTTCTCATTTCTAGAGGAGTTACAATCAGATCAATGCTACTTGTAGAGCATTTCTTTGGACTGGGACTTGCAATAGTCCCAACCCTGGTTATGTAAGCTGGGAAAATGTGTGTAGGCCAAAAGCTAAGGGTGGTCTGGGTTTTAGATCCTTGATGCACTGGAACTTAGCTATGGTAGGCAAGCAGGTGTGGAACATTTCACAAAAAGCTGACAATTTATAGGTGAAGTGGGTACATGTTATGTACATTAACAAGACCGGTCTCAATTTACAGCCATTCCCTCTGCCTGTTGGGCTGTGAAGTTTATTTGCAAAAGTAAACAAGAGATCAGTGCTCAAATTGGTACTAGCTGGTTGACAGATGGCTCATATAATACTTCAGATTTGTATAAGAAGTTGCATGCTGTAGGAGAGAAACTACCCTAGTGTACAGAAGTCTGAAATCATCATAATGTTCCCAAACACAACTTCATATGTTGGCTAGCAATGCACAAGAGACTTCAAACAAGAGGGAAGCTAGCTTCCATTGGTGTGGTTGATAATGACAAGTGTTTAATATGTGATATGGCAATAGAGGATCATCAACATTTATTTTTTGATTGTACCTACAGCAGACAATGCTTGACTTTGGTGAAGAAACGGCTGGGCATATCCACTACTGCTAGAGACCTCACAGGGCTTTTAGACTGGACAAAGAGAAGATTTAAGGGGAGCAAGTTCCAAAAGTAAATGACTAGAGCATGTATTAGCCACTGTTATAACATCTGGCAAGAACGTAATAATGTTCTTTGGAATATGCAAGTAAGATTTGTAGCTCAGGTTGTAAACCATATACAATATACAGTCAAACAAAGAGTAGGGAATAGATCGTAGAAAAAATGGAGGATAGGGATATTAGCTGGCTTCATAATTTGTAATGGTTTTGTGCTCTTGTGTCTGTTACCAGTAGCATTTGTATAGTTGTTGGCTGGGGTTTTTCCTGGTGATAGGATGTAATGTTTGTTGAGCTTATACAATACTTAATTACCAAAAAAAAAAAGTAATAGCTTAAGAATACAACTAAACTCCTATGCGAGAACACAAAGTGCAATTCTAGAAATATAAAGAACGACAATTCGTGAAATAAAACCAACAATAAGATAACATAACTACTACTAGATCAGATCAAGCAATGAAAATATGGAATTGACAGAACAATTGAATATGAAATCCAGGAAAAGGAACAAAAATACCAGAAATCTTGCAAGTCGATTGAATAACAAAGAATTACAAAGAACTGGACCAATTGTATTTCCGCCACTGTCACCGACAGATAGACAAAAAAAAAAACCAGACTCAATGTATATGTTAACATAATAACTATTTCTTGTGTCAATGTGTTCTCCGTTTGAATGGAAAAATAGGGAGATTTATATCCTAACTAATGATATGATATCAAAGAAAATAAAGAGAAACTCCTAATATATGCTTGATTTTTCGTATTTTTCAGATTTTGCTTGCAGAGAGGTGTAACCCATGAGTGCCAATCTTCAGCTTGCTTAGTATTTTTGACTTGTGTAAATGAGTGGGCTTGAGCTCTTATTTCCTTGTATCTTTGACTTAGGTTGCTTGTTATTTGGGCTTGTACTCACTTTTCCATAACCGAACACCTATCATAAAATAAAACACTAATTAAGCTCAATAAGTGATAAAAATAATAACTAGAAGGAATAAGTACGCAATAATAAAAATCATACGTACTAAAAACCCATATATAAATATAAAATTTATTCAAATAACTAAAATATAGGGTTAAAAATATGCAATATAATGAGCTAATCAAACTCCCTCACACTTAGTCTTTGGTAGACCTCGAGCAAAATGAGATTATTAAACCAAGTGTATCATTAATTGAGACATTAGTTAACCACCCAACCTCAAATGAAACTAAACTATTAAGCATGACAATAGACTAAAACTTTTTTTATTTGAGAAATCATAAGTTAGTCATGAAAACATTTTCTTTAGGTTAGCAAGATATGAACACAATAGAGCTATTATACTCAAGCAACATTTATAATTAGTTTGATCTCACATGTAATCTAGGTGCTCATGTGCAAGTGTATTGACATTCGAATAAGAGGTACTTTAGTCGGACTTGATTATTGTTCCAGTTGATTCTCCCTTACTTTCCTTTACATTAGCACTTAGTACCCGTACAAGGATCAATCCTTTTCATATGACATTGCACTTGCCACTCATTGGTCTCCAAGGAGTACTCGATACTTTGCTTTCTACTTTGCTTTTTAGGCTTTTTAATTTGCTTTTCCAAGTTCTTTTATTTCAAGAACTGATTAATATCACTCTGTTTTTACAATGGTTCAACATCTCACTTTTTGGGATTACTAATCCACTTTCTTTTTTTTTTCAAACCATTGTTCTCTCGTTTCTTTAACAAAGTCAAGTAATTATCCAGTAAACAAGAGCAGTGAAAAAGTCACCGAGGAAAGTAAGAGGTACTAATTAATTAGATTAAAGTATAAAAGTTTTTCCTCCATACCCCGCATCTAAGCCAATAAAGATAGTGTGCTAGATTACATATAAGCATAGCATTATTAAGGTATATTTAGGAGTTGCTAGAGATAAAGTCTTGAGGTTCGTAACTTCAAAAACTTTTTTTTAATTAGTTAAGATATAAAACTTTTTTTTATGAAAACAAAATTAGATTAGAGTCTACTGCATACTTTCTTATTAGTTAGTCCTTTAAAGAGGTGGAGAGGTGGTAACTATGTTTATTTTTGAAAACTTAAATTTGTACCGCACACAATGTAATCTGAAACTGCAGCACAAGTAATTAACACAGTAGCTAGCAATCATAAACGCAGGTTATAATATGCTTGAGCCAACTTAAATGCAGGAGCATTTTGCAGAAATTTTGGCAGCACCTCCCCATAAAAGTAACTAATCCAAATTTTCAACTAACCTATAAAATGTGTATATAATTTCCAACTAACATAACTAGCATAAACCACATCTAATCCCACCATATATTGGCACAAACAGAACATACATCCAATCAAAGGAAGCAAAAATTAGCAAGTGATAGCCACTCCCCCACACTTATTTCTTACATTGGCCTCAATGCTCAATGTAAGCTTTAAATGTAGAGAGAAAAACGTAAAACATATATATATAAATATAAAATTTGGAGAATGCACTACAAATGAAGTTATACTAAGTACTAAAATCCAAAATAAACATCAATTATATTGTATCTAAATAACTAGCTAGTAACACAATAAGAACAAATAAACTCAAAGTCGCGGGATCATCTTCACATGCAAACTTCGATAAGGTAGTGTGCTAGCAAATCCCGAATCTCGTTTATCTAGGTTGTGGTAAAAGAACTCTCCTTTTGTTTGAATACCTTAAACATAAGGAAGCACATAAGATCATTTTTAGTTTGAGTAAGACTTTAGTTAACTCTAAAGAGATTAAAGAAATCGAGCTTCAAAAGCCAAAATAGGACAAAAATGGCAATCATGTACCCAAAATGGGTTTCATAGCAAGTGAGTGGACTTTAGTTGACTTTGATACTTACATATGTACTTATTGGAATTATATATGACCTAACATGTGGTTAAATGTGGGAAAGTAAGTGAATTTAGCTTTAAAGGCCTAAATTGGCCTGAAATGGCGTTCATTTACCCAAAATGGGTTTCAAAGCATATGAGTGGACATTAATTGACTCTTACAGTTATACATGTACCTATTGGAACTATATATGACCTAACATGTGGCTAAATGCGGGAAACTAAGTGAAATGAGCATCGAAGGCCAAAATCGCCCTGAAATGACCTTCATTTACCCAAAATGGATTTCAAAGCATATAAGTGAACTTTAATTGACTCTTATAGTTATATATGTACCTATTAAAACTATATATGACCTAACATGTGGCTAAATGCGGGAAACTAAGTGACATGAGCTTCGAAGGCCAAAATCGGCCCGAAATGGCCTTCATTTACCCAAAATGGGTCTCAAAGCATATGGAACTATATATGACCTAACATGTGGCTAAATGCAGGAAACTATGTGAAATGCGCTACAAAGGCCGAAATCGGCCCGAAATGGCCTTCATTTACCCAAAATGGGTTTCAAAGCATATGAGTAAACTTTAATTGACTCTTATCGTTATATCTCTATTCTATAAGGCAACTATAGGGGAATACCAAAATATTAAAACTCCTATTTTGCCCCCACTAAATAAAGCAAATTACATATAATAAAAAAATTATAATCAATCTTTTTACAAAATAAAAAAAAGGAAATTACAAAAAAAATCAAAAATCAAATATAAAGCACCGAGTAAACAACAAAAACTGTAACAGACTCAAAAAAATCCCTAAATAAGAGGGAAATAACTGCAACTGAATACTGCCAAAAAAACTGCAACTAAATACTGCGAAAAAAACTACAACTAAACACCCATTATCTACATCTTCAGTTCTTCCTTCCATTTCTCCATCCTATTCTCGGAACTTCTACCCTTCAATACTACCCTTCAATTCTCTGAACAACATAAACAAACCACAAATCAAAATACCATTTTTCTCACCAAGATCAGGTAATTACAGTGATTTGTTCATAAAAATTATACACGCTGTGTTTATAAATATATCATCACTTTACGGGTATGAATTTTATGCAGGTACTTTTCTAAATCGTCGTCATAAGACACAATCAAATAGAAGAAAAACATTGTTAAATGTGCACAAATGAATTAAAATGTACTTATTGCTCCTCTCTTACACAAAATTTTAATTTTGTAATAAGATTTGATAGTGATATTTGTATTATCAATGTGAAGTTCAGATAATACTTCCTAAGTGACCTCCATGATTATCTTCACTCAAAGGCACTTACAAGGTCAAGCATAAATCAGCGTGTAATCGAATCAAAATCAGAGGAGCAACAAACTAACATTGGAAATCGTTAAAAGGTAATTCTTAATCAGTCACTTTTTCTTCGTGTCATCAACGTGAATTTCAGATAATACTTTCCTAAATGACCTACATGATTATCCAAACAACACAATTTTATTTGTAGCTCAAGTTAAAGTAAATGAAAAAAAAAAAGACAACTTCTTCCTGAATCAACATTCGCAACATTAAACCCCATAATCCATGTGCAAACTAAGTACTCCATTTGAGATTTCTTAAAAGAAAAATGCTCACCAATTTTAGAATACAACACTATAATTTTTCAAAACAAAAAATGGAACTTTTTATGGATTAGTAATTCTGAAAAAACCAAACTTTCCATAAAAATAATTACAGTGTCTTTAAAAAAATTCTTTACAAGGGATAAAAAATTTGAGTTTTGCGGTTTTCCAATTATGAAAAAACACCTCATTTTTTCAAGATTCATTTTTTCAATTGGAATAATAATTCGAGAAAAGAAAACAAAAAAATTGGCAGAAAGAATAATTTTGTGCTTAACTAGCATGCAAATAAGAAAGTGAAGAGATTTGTAACTAACCTCCTCAATTGCAATCCAAAACCTCTATTTTTTCTTCCTCCACCTTTAATTATTTCAGTGCTTCAATTTACCCAAAAAACTCCTAACTCCAATTAGTTCTCCAAAAAAATAAACCTCTATCTTCAATTAGAACTGTCGATTGTTGTGCTTTAATTTTTTTTTAAAAATAATTTAGTTTTCCATTTAAGGACAGAGAGAGAAAGGGGGTGAATAATTGAATTTCCTGTTTAAATATAGAGAGCTACGAGATACAGAGGCGACGGAAGTAACAGATGCAGAGCGAAGCAACAATGGACGGTGCTGGCGTGGTGGTAGATGGGGGGATTAGAGGCTGAATTTAGAGAGAGAGGGGGGGGGAGAATGTAGTGTTGTTCTGTACAAGCTAATAGAAGATATAACCTGACAACCTAACTTTTTTTTTTTTTTGAGGGGACATGACAACCTAACTTTGTATTACATTGTTACATGAATTTTCTTTATCGTAGAGTTAAGCACTTGGTACTTGGTTAGTTGATAGTGATCTCCACTTGGTATTATAACTTTGTATTACATTGTTAAATGAGACAAATATCATTGACTAAATTATATTTTCTATTATAGAATAGAAATTTATGTTTGTTTGGGAAATTATACAAATTCTCATCTGATTTTAATTTAAAAAAAAATCTCTTATTATATGGAAAAGAATAATTGCAACAACATTACAGTAAATTATCATGATCTTCTTCCTCTTCTGATATTAGTCTAGCGAGTATCCACGTTCTTACTCAAAGCGTCAAACTAATATTAGATGTAATCATAGTGCTAATTAATTTAATTTTGATATAGATTTCGCACGCATAGCACGCATATAAGACTAGTTTGTACCTATTGGAACTATATATGACCTAAAATGTAGCTAAATGCGGGAAACTAAGTGAAATGAGTTTCGAAGGCCAAAATCGGCCCGAAATGGCTTCATTTACCCAAGATGGGTTTCAAAGCATATGACTGAACATTAATTGACTCTTATAGTTATATATGTACTTATTGGAACTATATATGACCTAATCATGTGGCTAAATGCGGTAACTTAAGTGAAATGAGCTTCGAAGGCCAAAATCGGCCCGAAATGGCCTTCATTTACCCAAAATGGGTTTCAAAGCATATGAGTGAACTTTAATTGACTCTTACAATTATATATATACCTATTGGAACTATATATGACCTAACATGTGGCTAAATGCGGTAACCTAAGTGAAATGAGCTTCGAAGGCCAAAATCGGCCCCAAATGGCCTTCATTTACCCAAAATGGGTTTCAAAGCATATGAGTGAAATTTAATTGACTCTTATCATTATATACGTACCTATTGGAACTATATATGACTTACCATGTGGCTAAATGCGGAAAGAAAAGAAACTAAGTGAATTGAGCTTTAAAGGCTTTAAACGGCCCGAAAAGGCGTTCTTTTACCCAAAATAGGTTTCAAAGCATATGAGTGGAGCTTAATTGATTGTAATAGTTATTTATGTACTTATTGGAACTATATATGACCTAACATGTGGCTAAATGTGGAAAGAAAACAAAAAACTAAATGAATTGAGCTTCAAACGCTAAAATCGGCCCTAAATGACATACATTTACCAAATATGGGTTTCAACGCATATGAGTGGAGTTTAATTGATTCTAATAGTTGTATATTTATCTATTGGAGCTATATATTACCTAACATGTGGCTAAATGCGGGAATCTAAGTGAAAAGAGTTTCGAATGACAAAATCGTCCAGAAATGGCCTTCATTTACCCAAAATGGGTTTCAAAGCATATGAGTGAACTTTAATTGACTCTTATAGTTATATATGTACCTATTGGAACTATATATGACCTAACATGTGGCTAAATGCGGAAAGAAAACAAAACTAACTGAAATGAGCTTCGAAGGCCAAAATCAGCCTCAAATGGCCTTCATTTACCCAAAATGGGTTTCAAAGCATATGAATGAACTTTAATTGACTCTTATAATTATATATGTACCTATTGGAACTATATATGACCTAACATGTGGCTAAATGCGGAAAGAAAAAGAAACAAAGTGAATTGAGCTTTAAACGCTTTAATCGGCTCGAAATGGCGTTCTTTTGCCCAAAATAGGTTTCAAAGCATAAGAGTGGAATTTAATTGATTTTAATAGTTATATATGTACTTATTGGAACTATATATGACCTAACATGTGGCTAAATGCAGAAAGAAAACAAAACTAAGTGAATTGAGCTTCAAAAGCTAAAATCGACCCTCAATGACATACATTTACCCAATATGGGTTTCAACGTATATGAGTGGAGTTTAATTGATTCTAATAGTTGTAGATGTACCTATTGGAACTATATATGAGCTAAGATGTGGCTAAATGCGGGACACTAAGTGAAATGAGCTTCGAAGGACAAAATCGGCCCTAAATGGCCTTCATTTACCCAAAATGCGTTTCAAAGCTTACGAGTGAACTTTAATAGACTCTTATAGTTATATATGTACCTATTGGAACTATATATGACCTAACATGTGGCTAAATGCGGGAAACTAAGTCAAATGAGCTACGAAGGCCAAAATCGGCCCGAAATGGTCTTCATTTACCCAAAATGGGTTTCAAAGCATATGAGTGAACTTTAGTTGACTTTTTATCATTATATATGTACCTATTGGAACTATATCTGACCTAAAATGCGAGAAACTAAGTGAAATGACTTTCGATGGCCAAAATCTACCCGAAATGGCGTTCATTTACCCAAAATGGGTTTCAAAGCATATGACTGAACATTAATTGACTCTTATTGTTGTATATCTACCTATTGGAACTATATATGACCTAATCATGTGGCTAAATGCGGTAAACTAAGTGAAATGAGCTTCGAAGGCCAAAATCGACTAGAAATGGCCTTCATTTACCAAAAATGGGTTTCAAAGCATATGAGTGAACTTTAATAAACTCTTATAGTTATATATGTACCTATTGGAACTATATACGACTTAACATGTGGCTAAATGAGGGAAGAAAACAAAACTAACTGAAATGAGCTTCGAAGGCCAAAATCGGCCCCAAATGGCCTTCATTTACCCAAAATGGGTTTCGAAGCATATGAGTGAACTTTAATTGACTCTTATAATTATATATGTACCTATTGGAACTATATATGACGTAACATGTGGCTAAATGCGGAAAGAAAAAGAAACTAAGTGAATTGAGCTTTAAAGGCTTTAATCGGCCCGAAATGGCGTCTTTTACCCAAAATATGTTTCAAAGCATATGAGTGGAGTTTAATTGATTGTAATAGTTATATATGTACTTATTGGAACTATATATGACCTAACATGTGGCTAAATGCGGAAAGAAAACAAAACTAAGTGAATTGAGCTTCAATGGCTAAAATCGGCCCTAAATGACATACATTTTTCCAATATGGGTTTCAACGCATATGAGTGGAGTTTAATTGATTCCAATAGTTGTATATGTACCTATTAGAACTATATATGACCTAACATGGGGCTAAATGCGGGAAACTAAGTGAAATGAGCTTCGAAGGACAAAATCGGCCCGAAATGGCCTGCATTTACCCAAAATGTTTTTCAAAGCATATTAGTGAACTTTAATAGACTCTTATAGTTATATATGTACCTATTGGAACTATATATGACTTAACATGTGGCTAAATGCGGAAAGAAAACAAAACTAAGTGAATTGAGCTTTAAAAGCTAAAATCGGCCCTAAATGGCCTTCATTTACCCAAAATGGGTTTCAAAGCATATGAGTGGAGTTTAATAATTGATTCTAATAGTTATATATGTACTTGTTAGAAGTGTAGATGACCTAACATGTTGTTAAATGCGGAAAACTAAAGGAATGGAGCTTAAGAGGCCAAAATCGACCTTAAATTAAGTTACATATTAGTTATGTATATACCTTCTCAATATCCCCGACTTCCTTGCAACTTGAGGCTATATCGAACATGAACCTCAACACATAGTAGCCACACTCGGTTCCCCCCGGTTGCTGAGCACACTAATCATAGAATTACATAAAAAAAAATCATGTAATTAAGAAACATACATGGTTGTTTTTTGCTAAAAGAAGAGAAGTAGCTTAACTAATATGTATTACCTTCAATGCTTTCCATTCGTATTTTTTTCGTGCTCTTAAATTTCTTCAAAGAATTGTAGTTAAGTTAATTTCATGTGAGAAGTGGCCAAAGGAGGAAATTAGTAAAAAGTGTTATGCAAAGCATTTTAAACAACAAATATACCTATTTATGCATGATTTGAGGAATAAGTGTCGTGGTGGATCTTGAGCTATAGAATCAAAATGATATACTGTGTAGTTTGAAGGACAAATCACAACGAGCGACCAATGGAGACTAAAATCCCAAAAAAAGTTAGGAAGCAATCATGTGAGTAATTCTATTGTATAATGCTAAAGTGGCAAAAATAGATACAAGGTTAAGAACTATACTCTTCAAAACAAGGGGCAAGTAGGAACTTATGTTGTGCACATAGAGACGTTTTGATACATAGCCAAATATACTCCTTCACCTCATTTGTGTTTTCCAAACAATTGTCGGCTCGGGTGAAATTTGGACATAACCACCCAAATTGCTCTTATATGCAATTGCGTCCACAACTAGCATCTTGGAGTAATCTCTAAAGCACAACCAACTTCGTAACATAAATATATTATTGTATATTGCAAAACATTTTTATTTACTTCAAAAGTACAAACATTTTACCTCATGAAGACTTGAATCAAGGAAACATTCAACATCTCTCCGCAAAGGAAATTTTTCAAATCACCCTTAGACACCCATATCGATGTATCCTCAAAGTAGTTGAATTGCGTGGTACCCAACTTCACCTCGAGAGGTGCATCATTCGACATATCACGCGCATTTGCATGTAGCCATATGCATGCCTTAGTGAGACACTTGATCTTTGGTTTCTCGATCCAAGTATCTTTAGATGGGTTTTCTTGGTGACTTGAAACTTTGGAATCTTGCATTCCTTTACCTAAAATGGCCTTCTTTGGCCCACTTGAACCCTTCTTCGCCTTCTCTAGTGGTGGTGAGTCTGCCTTGCTTTCCTTAGGCTTGTTAGTTAATAGGTATGAAACAAATCAATATGAATATGGATTTTAGTTGCTTCAATTTACCTCGTCTGAAAACCTCACCCATGCCGATGGCCACAACACATAACAACCACGAGCGTCGGTCAAGACATTTATATCAATTGACGGTTTAGGCAGCAGAAGAGCAAAGTCTTCGTAACCAGGAGTAATGGTGACTACACTAACCGCCAAGTGCTCATTGTCCACATGCTCATGATGAACTGTTGCTCGTTCACTTCGTGGTTGTGCATTTCCTACAGCCACCACAATCAAACCTTCATCCTTTACATCTAGTAAAAGCTGGCAAATTATAAGGATAATAGTTACCTCTAACTCAAGTATAGATGGTGCGGATTTTTATGTGTTAGGATGGCTAGCTTTGTCCTCCAAAGGACGATCCAGTTTAGGTTGATGTATCGCCAGTAAACCAAACTGTGAGAGGACCGCGTTGAAACTTTTCGTGATTTTCTCCGTGACTTTCCTCCGTAAGCTTCTCCCGAATAGCTTGTGTCACAGCTTCCATATCATGTGGTGCGGAAATATGATAGCGTGATTTTGTACCCACGGAGTAATCTTTAGCATACGCTTTTGTCACACCGAGACGAATACCACCAAAACCCCTCCAACGTCCATTGTGGTCCTTTCCCAAAGTATCGTAAAGAGCATGTTTGTTGCCTTCGGGAGTGAACTCGCTGCTAACCTCTTTTTGCTTGAGCCCAGTCTATAGAGAAATTAACAACGGTAAGTTTTTCTAAAAAAATTACAACTTATTCAACATCATAAGCGGCGGCAGGGGGGGGCGGCAAAGACTGTGCGGGGGAGCGGGGGGATTATGCGGGGGTGGGGGCGGTGTGTAGGGGGAGCAAGGGGTGGGGGAGTGTGCGAAGGTGGGAGGATTATGCGGGGGTGGGGGCGGTGTGCGGGGAGCCGGTGTGTAGGGGGAGCAAGGGGGTGGGGGAGTGTGCGGGAAGTTGGGGGAGTGTGCGGGAAGTTTGGGGGATTGTGCGGGGGTGGGGTAGTGTGCGGGGGGGTGGAGGGAGTGCGCAGGGGTGGAGATTGTGCGAGAGGGTGGGGACAGGTGTGCGGGGGGTGGGGGCGGTGTGCAGAGGGGAGCAAGGGGTGGGGGAGTGTGTAGGAGGGGGATTGTGCAGGGGGTGGGGGCAGTGTTGTAACATCCCAGTTTTAAGCCGCTTTCATTAAAAGATAATTATAATTGTTATTCTGATTTACGATTTGAAATCTACATTTAGACTAACTATGTTTAACAATATTGTGGAACAAAGTAATTAAAATTTTTAGTTTATGGTTTGATATTACAAAATGCCCTTATGACTTTCAAGAGGAAAAAAAAAGGAAAAAGAAAATTTATTAAGAAGCATCTAGATCTTTCAAGAATGTTGTGAGCTCTTTTAAAGTTTATTTATCTATAAAAAAAATGATGAAACCCCAATTCACTCTTAATTCCCCACCTTCAGTCTTTCGTCTCTCCTTCTCTGTTTCCACTTTCTTCCTCCTCTGTGCTTTCTATGTCAAGTAATCTCGCCAAAAAATCACTCTAACTCGCCATAAATTGTTCCATTCCGATCGGTCTTTTATTGAGCCTACCAGGAGGATTATTAAAAGCAGTAGTTTAAGTATTTAGGGGATACGAAGAGTCTGTTCTACTCCAAGTTATTGGGAATTCAAGTGAATTGTCATTGACAAGAGGTTATTGAGATGTGAGCTTCATATATCTATTTCGAAAATCTGAGTATGGAATAAGATTTTTGATGTAATTGTTAACAACTTTGAGATATATGGATTTGACATTGAAAGATACGATTTTGAGAAGTCATTAACGAAGTATTACAATTTTCTTTATTTGGGAAAAGATTCAGCTTAGAAGTTCAATTAAGTCATTTAGAGATACCTTCAAGGAACTTCGAGGAAGTTGGGTTTTATATATGTTAAAGTAATTGATGAATGAATTGGTTGTTGAAGAGTTTAGCTAGGGATATAAATTATTGCGTGAGATAGTTGAGTTAATGATTAAAGTTGTACTTCGGGACTGAGTTCCAGAGTTTAAATACTTCATATCGGGTTAATAAGAAAATTGTATGAGAAATTTATGAGTCTAAAAAAAATGCAATAACCACTAACAGTATGCCATGAACAACAAACATTGACTTAAATAAGGTTAGGGATGAGAATGTCATAATGATAATATACGACATCAATATTTGGCTGATGAAAGAGTATCAGATAGTAATTCGATATTGTATTGTCGGTGTCATAAGGGTTAGTAAATCCCATCTTTGAGGATGTAATATGATTAAAATTAGGAATCGTATAAGATGAGTACCAAAATAGACGTTTCACTTTCTCATTAGAGGGGTAAGGTTAAAGAAAAAGGGGAGATAGGGTAATAAGAATTTATTGTGTTGGATATATTGTAAAATTAAGTGACATAATTTGATAATGAATGGATGTAAGTTTAATAATTGGCATTTCAAAGTTCAAACAAATAGCTAAGTTAGGTAAAAGGAATTAAGTGGGGAGTTCCTATAACATTTATATGGTATTAAACTTGAGGTAATAAAGTTGTTTCCGGATGTCATAGTAGTTGAGTTATTAGAAGATCAGCATTTCAAGTATGAAGGGATGAAACATTAAGAAGTGGGATTGACCATTAAATTGTTTAGAGGGAAGTAGCTTAATTATAAATAAAAGTCCGAACTCTACAAATTATAAGTTTTCATGTGTCTAAACTATAGGAATAAGTTCTGAGATGGTGTATATCATGAGGTTTAAGTATATGTGATATGGACTATGAACTCAATGGATATGAGTAATGTACAATTTACTAGTATTGTTACATTTTGACTTTAGGACGAGTGCTCCAAAAAGAATAATAGAAGTTCTACTTGGGAAATGACAAGAATATTATAATTGGTATCATTGAGTATATATATGAACAGCGAGATTTGCTTAATTGTATAGGTTATTAAATGAGATTAAATGAAATATTATTTCTAAGTGGAGAACTTTTGTAACTAAGATATAAACTTATCTAAGATTAAATCCTATTTTGACTTTCTGATCGGTAAGCTATGTTATGAGCTTCAATTATAATAAGTTTGGACTATATTTCCTTTAAAATCCGTATTTGATTGGGTTTAGCAAATGAATCTTGTAAAGGATTGAATTATACTAAGTTATTGGAAACTAAAGTGTACTGTGTTATCAAACAATTTGAGTTTGTAAATGAAATGCCCAAATGCGATTATGTTACGGGATTTTGATATATTTGACTCGATAAGTATGAATTTGAGCTTTAGAATAATATTGAATTATGAAGTATGTATTTTGATTATGTTTCTGTGAGGGAAAGAAGCTGCTAGAGCAGTGATGAACAACATTCTGTATTTTGTATATCTGTATTATGGGGACATGTCTTGAAAAGTCTTGCAAGCAGTACATAACGGAAAAGGGAGACGTCCCTTGTAAAGAGTTTAGACAATTCGCCTGGAAGGCAACTCTAGTCGTGTTCTCTTCCCCAGTATAGTACGATTTCTAAAAGAAAGTAGAATATGTATTTGAATATGCAAATGGTTTCGTGAAAAGATATTTCGAACTCTATTGTCGAAGTAATGTTTTACTCTCCCAAGTCTATAGAAATCATGTGCCGGATATGGGAATGATTTATGAAGAAACTCGATTGGAAATTATGAAAGGAGTTAGCTATGCTATACATATTTGGATTAAGGATTATTATATTTGAAATACTGAAGTGGTAAATACGTTGACATTTCATACTAGAGTTAATTTTGGGAGATCATAGGATCCTTATGGTTCCTCGAATTGAAGTATATATTATTTATTTTGTGAGTTATTCGTATTATTATTCGAACAAGTAATGTGATAAATGGTGTTCAAGTATTTGTTCTATAATTCTTGCATTATCTTTTCTGTACCTTGATTTCAAATGTCTTGCAAGATAAACTTAAATCTGTAAATACATTTTAAGCCACCAAAAGGACTTTTTGGTTGGACAATGTATATGCAGTTTTGTTGATTTTGTTCTTGGAACCTGTCCTGGTGGGGGGCAGAGTTCATTATTAAGTGATTTTGAAGGTATAAGGAATTGTCAAGAGTAACTCATGGACCAAGAGTATACTAGCGATGAAGTTGAAATTGAGATGTCCGGGAGAATGTGATGGTTAATGATAGAACGATCCTTATGTTCTCTTATCGTATACTCCGGAGATTTAGCATGAGATAAATTATTTCAAGTGCATTTAAAGATTTTTGGTTTTGGGGATTGTATAATATATGCGCTGCAAGTGAATGTCTAATTGTGGTTTATTATGTGCTAATTAGGTTTTCTGAATGTTAAGTATGAATAGATAGCAGCTCGGAAGTGCGGCTGTTATAGGTGGTATCAGAGCATGATTGTTTTAGAGTTGTCATGATCTTCATATCATGGCTTATGAGTTTAAGAAAGATTTTTGGGATTGTTTGAAATCGACTTAGGTCTTAAAAAAAAAAGAATCGAGGAATAGAAAATAAAGGATGTTTAAGGTTGAGTATAGAGAATTGAGATTTTGAAAAGATGAAAAGTTCTATTGGAGTTTTAGCTTTGAGTATGCGTTATTATAGGGGAAATTAATAAAGATCAAATTATATATTGAGATTATGAAAATTTCGTAGTTGGAGTTTGTGATTAATGGGTTGGTGAGCAATCTATTTTTCGAAATATTAGTTTAACTATGGGCGCTTTTAATTTGATTTTTGTGAAATGTTTTGGTGATGTACTCGTTTTCAAATGATCTAATTTGTTACGTTTTCAAATTTTGAGGACGAAATTTATTTTAAGGGAGGTAGAGTGTAACAACCCAGTATATAAGTCGCTTTCATTAAAAGATAATTATAATTGTAATTCTGATTGACGATTGGAAATCTACATTTAGACTAACTAAGTTTAACAATATTGTGGAGCAAAGTAATTAAAATTTTTAGTTTATGGTTTGAAATTACAAAATGCCCTTATGAATTTCAAGAGGAAAAAAAAAGGAAAAAGAAAATTTATTAAGAATCATCTAGATCTTTCAAGAAAGTTGTGAGCTCTTTTAAAGTTAACTTATCTAAAAAAAAATTGATGAAACCCCAATTCACTCTTAATTCCCCTCCTTCAGTCTTTCGTCTTTTCTTCTCTGTTTCCACTTTCTTCCTCCTCTATGCTTTTTGTGTCAAGTAATCTCGCCGAAAAATCACTCTAACTCGCCACAAATTGTTCCATTCCGATCGGTCTTTTATTGAGCCTAACAACTACATCTTTCTCTCTGTCTTCTCGACTCGTTGCTGCTTGTGGCCATCACTCGAACCAGCGTCCTTGTTGTCCGTTGCCATTGTTTTTGATGTGTTGTGGGCACCGTCGTGTGTTGGTGCTTCACTGGTGGAGCCGTGTTATCATTGCTATCTTCATTTTCTTTCTCCTCGGCTCTATTCGCTCGCCGCTGCTGTGGTGGTTCCACCCCCACCAGTGCTGTTGGCATACTTTGTGTTGTTTTAATTCCCCAATTTCAATGTCTATCTCAAATTAAGGAGGTATAAAACTCATTTCTTTTGATGGCATCAAGTATTTGAATTATTGAATTTCATTGGGTATTATATCATCTTAGTTTAGATTTGATGTATATTTCATTGGCTTATAAATCAGATTATTGGATCTGAATAGTTGTTTGATATTGAGGACAAAGATTTAAACTTTCTTTTGTTTAATTGATTGGAAATTGTTTTGGAGCTTAGAATCTTAGTAAATTTGCTAAGTTAGTTTTTAACAAGTTATGTCCCGTATAATTCATATCCAAATCATAATTTTATTTCTAGAAATCAGTTTGATAAATTCGAAAGTGGGGTTATAAGAGCTATCTTGTGAGATTAATAATGGGAGTTAAATTAGTGGAATGGTTTGTATATAAGACTTGTTGTTAGTCAATGAAAGAGCATGGAAAGCATGAGCAAGTTAATTTGTTTATTAGAATTATAGTAAGGAGGAATGTTAATTGTTGTTATTATTGTTGTGAGGTGAATATTGGTGGAATTCAAGTCCTATTGGAAAAGCGACATTATGGATTTTTAGTGAGGGAATGCAGACTAATCGATATTTCAAGACGAGCATAAGGTACACATTGTCCCTCCACTTTATAACTAAATCGTGTTTGCGCTATTGCAAGTTGTATGAATTTCATGACTTTCCAAAAAGGAATTTGAGTTCTGACTTGGATTTGTTATGGTTTTATGATTATAAGTTCAACTTGTTCAGAAGTGTGATTCTTAAGAACTAAGTTTGTATGATTTTCGAAACATATGATTTAACGCCAAATGTTTGAGTATAGAATGTTTAACATTGATTTCATAATTTTGAATTGAGATATATCTTTGTAAGTTTTCGGTGTGGAAGATGGTTTTATTCGAAAATTTGAAGGAAGTACGGGTTATCCAAGGATACCAAATTCTGTTACACTAAGTCAATCTTGTTCCGTATTAAAGGATATTTTGGTTTCTGAGATCTAATGGTATAAGTTAATCGATAACCCATATTTTAAGATATTGTATAGGAGTTATGGGTGTCTGATTGTGAATATTAAAGGAAGTGTTTCTGAGATATATTTCTCAATGTTATTATAAGTGTGGTTTCTGAATTGAGCGACTTTGTATAACTATGCTATAGATAATCAGCTAAATTTCGAAGAATCTGATTAAGTCTCTAATGAGCTTATGGAGTTTCAAGTTTATGGAGTTTCAATGTTATAGTTTACTTTTTGTTATTGAGCTTTCAAGAATATTATTTTGTTAAGCGATCTCTGAAGTAAAGAGTTGTATAGAGATTATGGAAATGCAATTAGGAACTTTATGGAGGACGATTATTAAAAGCAGTATGGTATAGTAAGTCGTAGCGTAATTGGGGGTTTTATTAAAAGATTATACCATCTAGAGATTCTCAATGTGTTCAGTACTATACTCACAATTATGATAAGCTCGAAAGAGTAATTCAGTAAGTTTGATATGATTGGTGAGCTCTACTTTTGAATAATTGAAAATGGTATAGGATATGGCTATATCTCCACAAAAATTTGTATTTTAAGTATTTAGGGGATACGAAGAGTCTGTTCTCCTCCAAGTTATTGGGAATTCAAGTGAATTGTGATTGACAAGAGGTTATTGAGATGTGAGCTTCGTATATCTATTTCGAAGATCTGAGTATGGAATAAGATTTTAGATGTAATTGTTAATAACTTTGAGATATATGGATTTGACATTGAAAGATACGAGTTTGAGAAATTATTAGCGAAGTATTACAATTTTCTTTATTTGGGGAAAAGATTCAGCTTAGAAGTTCAATTAAGTCATTTAGAGATACCTTCAAGGAACTTCGAGGAAGTTGGGTTTTATATATGTTAAAGTAATTGATGAATGAATTGGTTGTTGAAGAGTTTAGCTACAGATATAAATTATTGTGTGAGATAGTTGAGTTGATGATAAAAGTTGCAGTTCGGGACTGAGTTCTAGAGTTTAAATACTTCATATCGGGTTAATAAGAAAATTTTATGAGAAATTCATGAGTCTATAAAAAATATAATAACCACTAACAGTATGCCATGAACAACAAACATTGAGTTAAATAAAGTTAGGGATGAGAATGTCATAATGATAATATACGACATCAATATTTGGGTGATGAAATAGTATCAGATAGTAATTCGATATTGTATTGTCGGTGTCATGAGGGTTAGTAAATCCCATCTTTGAGGTTGTAATATGATTAAAATTAGGAATCGTATAAGATGTGGACCAAAATAGACGTTTCACTTTCTCATTAGAGGGGTAAGGTTAAAGAAAAAGGGGAGACAGGGTAATAAGAATTTATTGTGCTGGATATATTGTAAAACTAAGTGACATAATTTGATAATGAATGGATATAAGTTTAATTAACGGATTTTTCACCAGGTACCCCAGAGGTTTCTTAATATTCACCTGGTACCCTCGCGTTTTCAATAATTCACCAGGTACCCCTGAGGTTTCGAAAAAATTCTTGAAATGCCCCTGCCGTTAAGTTTCCGTCAACTTCGTTGAGTTTCCATCCAAATCATTCATATTAACTCTAATTAACCCTAATTAAACTCTAATTAACCCAAATTAACCCTAATTAAACTCTAATTAACCCTAATTAACCCTAATTAACTCTAATTAAACTTTAATTATCCCTAATCATTTTAAACCTCCATCCACCATCACCTACCACCCGAAACCCACCTCCCCAGCCCCCCCAAAACCACCGACCCACCTCCCTTGCTGCCGAAAACCACCATACCCACCACCCTACTCCCCTGAAAACCACCCCCAGCCCCGAAAACCACCCACCCACCTCAAATACCATCAAATTAAACAGATTACAATACTTCTAATTCATAGCCAAAACTACAAGTTCAAATGCATCTAAACCGAGGTCGAATTTTTTCCCAAATCATGATTTGAACTAATTTATATTCCATGGAAGAAGATTTACACGAGGAGTTGTATAAGCTTCAAAAGCGAAACCAACTTAAATGACCGCGAGATTGATATCGAAAGACGGACGATCAATCTCCTCCACAATCTCAACCTTAATCTGACTTCATTTTCCCCCACAATCTCAATCATCCTTCCCTCGTGGTCGTGGCATCCCCTTTGCAATGGTGATCGTCGGGCGAACTGCTTGAAAGTAGCTAGAAGGGCCACGATGGTTCATGCCTCATGGGTTTTCGATTTTGGATGGAGATGGAGTGAGATTGATGGTGGTGGGTGGCGAAAATGGGATGGGAAGGTGGGTGCCGGTGGGCGAGGGTGGAGATGGGGTGGTGAGTTGCTGGGTTTTGGAGGGGAAGAGAGAGAAGAAGGGAGGGAAGATAGATAAAAAAAGGAATTCAAAAATTACAAAAAAAAACTTAATTAACTGTTTTGGAGGGGAAGAGGTGTGGTTTCCAGTTGGGTGGGTGGAGGGGTGGGGGTGGGGGTGGGGGTGGAGGGAGAAAGTGGTTGGGTGGTGGTAGTTGTTTGGGTAGAGGGAGAAAAAGAAATTTATCAAACCTAAGTGGTATTTGGTGAATTAAGAATGTGACGGAAACTTAACAGCAGGGTCACGTCAGAAATTTTTCGAAACCTCAGGGGTACCTGGTGAATTATTGAAAACGCGAGGGTACCAGGTGAATATTGTGAAACCTCAGGGGTACCTGGTGAAAAAACCGTTTAATTAAATTGGGATTTCAAAGTTCAAACAAATAGCTAAGTTAGGTAAAAGGAATTAAGTAGGGAGTTTCTATAACATTTATATGGTATTAAACTTGAGGTAATAAAGTTGTTTCCGGATATCATAGTATTTGTGTTATTAGAAGATCAGCATTTCAAGTATGAAGGGATGAAACATTAAGATGTGGGATTGACCATTAAATTGTTTAGAGGGAAGTAGCTTAATTATAAATATAAGTCTGAACTCTAGAAGTTATAAGTTTTCGTGTGTCTAAACTACATGAATAAGTTATGAGATGGTGTATATCATGAGGTTTAAGTATATGTTATATGGACTATGAACTCAATGGATATGAGTAATGTACAATTTACTAGTAATATGACATTTTGACTTTAGGACGAATGTTCCAAAAAGAATAATAGAAGTTCTACTTGAGAAATGACAAGAATATTATAATTGGTATCATTGAGTATAAATATGAACACCGAGAATGCTTAGGTGTATACGTTATTAAATGAGATTAAATGAAATATTCTTTCTAAGTGGAGAACATTTGAAACTAAGATATAAACTTATCTAAGATTAAATCCTGTTTTGACTTTCTGATCGGTAAGCTATGTTATGAGCTTCAATTATAATAAGTTTGGACTATATTTCCTTTAAAATCCGTATTTGATTGGGTTTAGCAAATGAATCTTGTAAAGGATGGAATTATACTAAGTTATTGGAAACTAAAGTGTACTGTGTTATCAAACAATTTGAGTTTGTATATGAAATGCCCAAATGCGATTATGTTACGGGATTTTGATATATCTGACTCGATAAGTATGAATTTGAGCTTTAGAATAATATTGAATTATGAAGTATGTATTTTGATTATGTTTCTGTGAGGGGAAGAAGCTGGTAGAGCAGTGATGAACAACATTCTGTATTTTGTATATCTGTATTCTGGGGATATGTCCGGAAAAGTCTTGCAAGCAGTACATAACGAAAAAGGGAGACGTCCCTTGTAAAAGTTTAGACAATTCGCCTGGAAGGCAACTCTAGTCGTGTTCTATTCCCCAGTATAGTACGATTTCTAAAAGAAAGTAGAATATGTATTTGAATATGCATATGGTTTCGTGAAAAGTTATTTCGAACTCTATTGTCGAAGTAATGTTTTACTCTCCCAAGTCTATAGAAATCATGTGCCGAATATGGGAATGATTTATGAAGAAACTCGTTAGGAAATTATGAAAGGAGTTAGCTATGTTATACATATTTGGATTAAGGAATATTATATTTGAAATACTGAAGTGGTAAATATATTGGCATTTCATACTAGAGTTGATTTTGGGAGATCATAGGATCCTTATGGTTCCTCGAATTGAAGTATATACTATTTATTTTGTGAGTTATTCATTATATTATTCGAACAAGTAATGTGATAAATGGTGTTCAAGTATTTGTTGTATATTACTTGCATTATCTTTTCTGTACCTTGATTTCAAATGTCTTGCAAGATAAACTTAAATCTGTAAATACGTTTTAAGCCACCAAAAGGACTTTTTGGTTGGACAGTTTGTAATCAGTTTTGCTGATTTTGTTCTTGGAACTTGTTCTGATGGGGGCAGAGTTCATTATTAAGTGATTTTGCAGGTATAAGGAATTGTCAAGAGTAACTCAAGGACCAAGAGTATAGTAGCGATGAAGTTGAAATTGAGATGTCCGGGAGAATGTGATGGTTAATAAAAGAACGATCCTTACGTTCTCTTATCGTATACTCAGGAGATTTAGCATGAGATAAATTGTTTCAAGTGAATTTAAAGATTTTTGGTTTTGGGGATTGTATAATATATTCGCTGCAAGTGAATGTCTAATTGTGGTTTATTAAGTGTTAATTAGGTTTTCTGAATGTTAAGTATGAATAGATAGCAGCTCGGAAGTGCGGGCTGTTACAAGTGTGCAGGGGGTGGGGGTAGTGTGCAGGAGGGGAGCAAGGCGTGGGGGGAGTGTGCGGGGGTGGGGGCGGTGTGCGGGGGGAGCAAGGGGTGGGGGGCGTGTGCAGGGGGTGGGGGGTAGTGTGTAGGGGGCTGTGCGGTGGGGGGTTAGCGGGGTGGGGAGTGCGGGGGGGGGGGCAAGCGGGGTTGGTTGTGCAGGGGGGCAGCAAGGCGGGAGTTTGGGGGACTATGCACGGGGGAGGGTAGTGCATGTACTTGCGTAGTTTGTATAATAGATGATATTATAGAAGCTAGATTGGTAGTACAAGTACTTACAACGGCATTGGCTCTCTTCAAGGTTCCCAGATCTGAAATGGTCATTTTATTGTTCATATCACGCCTATGCAAGGAGCACCACCAATCAGCGACACGATCGATGTGGCCTTAGAGCTAGAATACGGCGTTGTAGTTATATCGATAGAAGGGTAAAATTTCTCGTCAATCCACAACTTTCTCGCGCTCGCATAAGTGTGGGAACCCATATGATGGTAGTGCTTCCTCTGTCTTGCATTGTGTGAATGTTTCTCACGCTTAGCCTATAAATTCACATGGGTAATTAGAAAACGCATCTAAGTGTATTAAAAGTGAATATGGAAAGTCGAATATATATAGTTTAAAGTGCAATGCTTACCACCATCTCCGGCGTAGTATTTTGGGCAAAGAATGCCTCCCAATCTTCTGGTTTTATATGTCCCCAAATATGATGAGCCAAAGAATTCGGTTGAAATGTCTCTTCCTCTCCCCCTTCCTTTTCTGTTTCTTTTTCAGCCTCCTTATCCGTCTCACCCTCATTTTGCTTTGATTTTTGAATTTTCCTCCTCTTTATAGTCCTCTTTCTCCGTTTCGTGATCCACCCACTAACTAGTTTGCTTTTGAAAGCTCTAAATCATTCGGCCATCGCGGATAGAAACGCCGCCTTTTTTGCCTCATTAGGAGTAATATGGAACTTATTCTATAAAAACAAGAAACAAACAAATAGCCATATACATATATATATTAATGAAAACATGTGGCTAAATGAGGAAAGAAAAGGAAATTAAGTGAATTGAGTTTGAAAGGCCCAAATCGGCCCAAAATGAGACACATTTACCCAATATGGGTTTGAAAACATATGAGTGAACTTTAATTGATTCTAATAGTTACATATGTACTTATTGGAACTATATATGACCTAACATGTGGCTAAATGCGAAAAACTAAGTGACTTGAGCTTCAAAGGCCAAAATAGTCCCAAAATGGCCTTCATATACCCAAAATGAGTTTCAAAGAATATGAGTGAACTTTAATTGACTCTAATAGTTATATATGTACTTATTGGAACTATATATGACCTAACATGCGGCTAAATACAAAAAATTAAGTGAATTGAGCTTCAAAGGCCAAAATGGGCCCGAAATGGCCCTCATTTACCCAAAATGGGTTTCAAAGTATATGAGTGAACTTTATTTGACTCGAATAGTTATATATGTACTTATTGGAACTATATATGACCTAACATGTGGCTAAATGCGAAAAAATAAGTGAATTGAGCTTCAATGGCCAAAATCGGCCCGAAATGGCCTTTATTTACCCAAAATGGGGTTCAAAGTAGTTGAGTGAACTTTAATTGACTATAATAGTTATATTTGTACTTATTGGAACTATATATGACCTAACATGCGGCTAAATGCGAAAAACTAAGTGAATTGAGCTTCAAAGGCCAAAATCGGCCCGAAATGACCTTCATTTAACCAAAATGGGTTTCAAGGCATATGAGTGAACTTTAATTGACTCTAATAGTTATATATGTACCTAGTGCAATTATATATGAGCTAATATGGCCCTAAATGCGGAAAGAAAAGGAAATTAAGTGAATTGAGCTTCAAAGGCCAAAATCGGCCCAAAATGACATACATTTACCCAAAATAGGTTTGAAAACATATAAGTGAACTTTAATTGACTTTAATAGTTATATATGTACTTATTGGAACTATATATGACCTAACATGCGGCTAAATGCGAAAAACTAAGTGAATTGAGCTTCAAATGCCAAAATCGGCCCGAAATGGCATTCATTTACCCAAAATAGGTTCCAACGCATATGAGTGGAGTTTAATGGACTCTAATAGTTATATATGTACCTACTGCAATTATATATGACCTAACATGGCCCTAAATGCGGAAAGAAAAGGAAATTAAGTGAATTGAGCTTCAAAGGCTTAAATCGGCTCGAAATGGCCTTCATTTACCCAAAATGGGTTTCAACGCATATATATGAGTGGAGTTTAATTGACTCCAATAGTTATATATGTACCTAGTAGAACTATAGATGACCTAAAATGGCCCTAAATGCGGGAAATAAAAGTAATTCAGTTAAAAAATAAACTTACACAAGTGTCTTCCCATAATGATTTCTTCATTCCATTGGGCACATCTTTCCACCCCACCAAATGCTGTGTTTGCGCACACTTAACCCGATATGCTGCCTATACTTTTTACGCCATTGACCACAAAATTGACCTATATCATCATACTCGAGGGTCATAGTGGTGTTATAATTCAATCCCTTGGTCGCACCCCTTCCTTTCCGCTTCTTTGTTGCAACTTTGCTTAGAGTTTTGGAGGTACTAAGAACCTCTTTCCCCGCATTTTTGTGTGGCACAATGATGAATGAGATACAAGGATAATCTTCCCTAGCATTGTCGTCAATGGGGGGAGCCTTATCGGCTAGCTCCTCATTTATTTCAGCCAAGCGAATTTCCCTGTCATGCAAGCGCTTCTCCTCATCATGCGCTATGTCTTCTGGTTAACCTTTATCGTCCTCCTTCTCCGCATCATACTCATCATCATCATCCAATGACTTATCATAATCATCATCGGTTTCTTCCTCCACAATCACATCATCTCGACCATGTTTGAAAATCATGAAATTTATAAAAATTAAATTAGAAACGCGCAAGATTAAACAAAAAAATAAAAAAATTAGAAACCCGCAAGATTAAACAAAAAAATGAAAGAAATTAGAAATGCACAAGATTAAACAAAATTAAACTAAAAGAAATTAGCTACGAACCCCCTTATGCTCCCCTCGATCCCCCCCCCCCCCCTTCCCCCCCGCCGCACTGCCCCCGCCCTAATGCCCCCCTGCACTCCAAACCCTACTACCTTGCCGACCCCCCACCCCCGCACTCCCCACCATGCCGACCTCCACCCACAGCACTCCCCCCCCCCGTCGACCCCCTCCCCCTTCACCCCCCCCGCCGCACCGCCCCTACCCCTGCTCCCCCTTGCACTCCCAACCCCGCTCCCCCCCGCACTCCCCACCCTACCGACTCCCACCCCCTACACTCCCCACCCCGCCGACCCCCACCCCCCGCACTCACCATCCCCCGCACCGCCCACCTTGTATTCCTCCCCTTTCATTACCCCCAACTGCAGACCCCTCATTCACTTGCCTCCCCCACCTGCACCCCGGCCCCTTAAGCAGCAGACCCCCCTTTACTAACCCCGAATGCAGACCCCCGCTGTCCCACCCCATGCAGACCCCGCACTGTCCCACCCCCTTGCACAGTCCCCCCACTTGCACAACACCCCTTGCACAGTCCCCCGCCACAACAATCAATAATTAGGCCCTAAACGACATTCATCTACCCAATTCGGTTTTAAAATCATGTGACCCGACTTTAAGTGACTCTAATGGTGATACCTATACTAATAAGAACTATGCATAACCTAAAATGAGACTAAAAGTGAGAAATTAAGTTAATAGAGGTTCAAAAGCCGAAATCGGCCCGAAATGACATTCACTTACCCAAAATGGGTTTCAATACATGTGAATCGAGTTTAGTTGATTGTAATAAATTTATATATTCAAATAAGAACTATACATGACACTACATTCGGCTAAAAGCGAGAAATTAAGTTAATTGAGGTTGAAAAGCCGAAATTGGCCCGAAAAGACTTTCACTTACCCAAAATGGGTTTCAATACATGTGAAGCGAGTTTAGTTGATTATAATACATATATATGTAATAATAAGAACTATACATGACACTACATTCGGCTAAAAGCGAGAAATTAAGTTAATTGATGTTGAAAAGCCGAAATCGTCCTAAAATGACATCCACTTACCCAAAATGGGTTGCAATACATGTGAAGCGAGTTTAGTTGATTGTAATACATATATATGTAATAATAAGAACTATACATGACACCACATGCGGCTAAAAGCGATAAATTAAGTTAATTGAGCTTGAAAAGACGAATTAGGCCCAAAATGACATTCACTTACCCAAAATGGGTTTCAATACATGTGAAGCGAGTTTAGTTGATTGTAATACACATATATGTAATAAGAAGAACTATGCATGACACTACATTCGGCTAAAAGCGAGAAATTAAGTTAATTGAGGTTGAAAAGCCGAAATCGGCCCGAAATGACATTCACTTACCCAAAATGGGTTTCAATACATGTGAAGCGAGTTTAGTTGATTGTAATAAATATATATGTAATAAGAAGAACTATACATGACACTACATTCGGTTAAAAGCGAGAAATTAAGTTAATTGAGGTTGAAAAGCCGAAATTGGCCCGAAATGACATTCACTTACCCAAAATGGGTTTCAATACATGTGAAGCGAGTTTAGTTGATTATAATACATATATATGTAATAATAAAAACTATACATGACACTACATTCGGCTAAAAGCGAGAAATTAAGTTAATTGATGTTGAAAAGCCGAAATCGGCCTGAAATGACATTCACTTACCCTAAATGGGTTGCAATACATGTGAAGCGAGTTTAGTTGATTGTAATACATATATATGTAATAATAACAACTATACATGACACCACATGCGGCTAAAAGCGATAAATTAAGTTAATTGAGCTTGAAAAGCCGACTTAGGCCCGAAATGACATTCACTTACCAAAAATGGGTTTCAATACATGTGAAGTGAGTTTAGTTGATTGTAATACACATATATGTAATAAGAAGAACTATACATGACACTACATTCGGCTAAAAGCGAGAAATTAAGTTAATTGAGGTTGAAAAGCCGAAATCGGCCCGAAATGACATCCACTTACCCAAAATGGGTTTCAATACATGTGAACCGAGTTTAGTTGATTATAATACATATATATTTAATAATAAGAACTATACATGACACTACATTCGGCTAAAAGCGAGAAATTAAGTTAATTGATGTTGAAAAGCCGAAATCGGCCTGAAATGACATTCACTTACCCAAAATGGGTTGCAATACATGTGAAGCGAGTTTAGTTGATTGTAATACATATATATGTAATAATAAGAACTATACATGACACCATATGCGGCTAAAAGCGATAAATTAAGTTAATTGAGCTTGAAAAGCCGAATTTGTCCCGAAATGACATTCACTTACCCAAAATGGGTTTCAATACATGTGAACCGAGTTTAGTTGATTGTAATACACATATATATAGTAATAAGAACTATACATGACACTACATGCGGCTAAAAGTAAAAAAATAAAGTAAAATGAGGTTGAAAAGCCGAAATTGGCTCGAAATGACATTCACTTACCCAAAATGGGTTTCAATACATGTGAAGCGAGTTTAGTTGATTGTAATACATATATATATATATATAGTAATAAGAACTATACATGACACTACATGCGGCTAAAAGTGAAAAATAAATTAAAATGACCTTGCAAAACCGAAATTGCCCAGAAATGACATTCACTTACCCAAAATGGGTTTCAATACATGTGAAGCGAGTTTAATTGATTGTCATACATATATATGTAATAATAAGAACTATACATGACACCACATGTGGCTAAAAGCGATAAATTAAGTTAATTGAGCTTGAAAAGCCGAATTAGTCCCGAAATGACATTCACTTACCCAAAATGGGTTTCAATACATGTGAAGCGAGTTTTGTTGATTGTAATACACATATATATAGTAGTAAAAACTATACATGACACTACATGCGGCTAAAAGTCAAAAAAATAAAGTAAAATGAGGTTGAAAAGCCGAAATTGGCCCGAAATGACATTCACTTACCCAAAATGGGTTTCAATACATGTGAAGCGAGTTTAGTTGATTGTAATACATATATATATATATAGTAATAAGAACTATACATGACACTACATGCGGCTAAAAGTGTAAAATAAATTAAAATGACCTTGCAAAACCGAAATTGGCCAGAAATGACATTCACTTACCCAAAATGGGTTTCAATACATGTGAAGCGAGTTTAGTTGATTGTAATACATATATATATATATATATATATATATATATATATATATATAGTAATAAGAACTATACATGACGCTACATGCGGCTAAAAGTGAAAAATAAAGTAAAATGACCTTGCAATGCCGAAATTGGGCCGAAATGACATTCACTTACCCAAAATGGGTTTCAATACATGTGAAGCGAGTTTAGTTGATTGTAATACATATATATATATATATATAGTAATAAGAACTATACATGACACTACATGCGGCTAAAAGTATAAAATAAAGTAAAATGGCCTTGCAATGCCGAAAGCCGGAATTGGAACCAAAGAAGTCGAGCCAATTGTTTACTTTTGCCACCTTCATTTGAAGTTTACCATTATCCCTTCCCCATGTTTTGCACGCATGTAACTTGTCGCTAACTCCACATCAGTGACATCGGAGTTGGGAATGGTGAAAGGCTGGGGGTCTTCAAAAGCATCATACTTCTCCTCATCCTCAACATCACCAACTCCAAGTATACTTCTTTTTCCCGGGACAACAATTGACCACTTGTTATCAGAAGGGTCATTTACGTAGATTACTTGCTTAACTTGTGATGCAAGCACAAATGGCTCTTCACTATTACGCAGCCGACCCAAGTCTACAAGAGTAAATCTACAAGGGTCATCTTTTCTTATGTAACGCCGATTATAATTAACCCACTTACATCGAAATAAGCAGACCGTGAAACCAGAGTAGTCAAGCTCCCATATATCTTGAACTCGCCCATAGTATAACAATCTGGCATCAATAGGAGACTTGTCTTTGGCACCGGCATATTGTGTAGATGATGCCTCTACTGAAACACCACTATTCTAGAGAGATCTCGACTTTTGATCTTGACGATCTGTCCAATAGATATATCCATTAACATCATAACCCTCGTAGGAGTGCACAGCTTCTCGAGGACCAAATGCTAGCCACTTCAGAGTTTCAGAAACATTGGAAACTACTTCACGCATTATTCGGTTATGGAACCAAGCAATAAACGTCTTATTATGCAACTACATCAATGTTGTAGTCCCTTTACCTGGATTCTGGTCATGCAACTCCTCCAAATGCTCATCCAAGTAAGGATGCACATGTACCATATGCTGCAATACAAATAAGTGTGCTTGTAAGAGCCTTTCAACAGGAGGTAAGATCATTTTGGAGCCAATTGTACCTTAACCCGCGAGTCTGCCCTCGTGTCGAGATGTAGGAAGCCCAATAGGATCAACATTAGTTAAGAACTCAGCCACAAAATTACCGACCTCTTCACTCACAATCCCCTAAATTATACTTTCTTCTGGTTGAGCTGGATTCCTTACTTTATCTTTCAAAGAGCCGATATGTCTCTCAAAGGGACAGCACCACCTCAAAAACACCGGACCACATAGCTTAATTTCTCGAACTAGATGTACAACCAAATAGACCATAATGTCGAAGAAAGCAGGTGGGAAGTACATCTCAAACTTGCACAAAGTTTGTATCACGCTAGCCTAGAGAGCATCAAGCTTCGAGGGTTGTAACGTTTTGCTACATAAAGTATTGAAAAAAGAACACAGCTCTGTTATGGTATGTCTCACGTGTTTCGGCAATATCCCTCGAATTGCAATCGGTAAGAATACTTGCATCATTACATGACAATCGTGAGACTTCATACTCGATAATTTCAACTCACCGTCTAAGGTAACAAATCTTTTCATGTTCGATGAGTACCCTGATGAAACCTTAATGTTGTACAAACACCCGCAAAAAAGACGCTTCTCAGCTCTAGATAGAGTGTAGCAAGCCGGAGGCAAATAGTTCCTATCATCATCCTTCATCGTTTTCTTTCCTTTTCCTTCAATTCCTGCAGGCGACCCTTCTTCATGTTCGTTTTCTTTTCCCTTTCCTTTTCCTTGTCCTTTTCCAGACACTTTCTCTTTTTCTTTCTTTTCTTAGTGTCCCTCTTTTGAGCCCATAGTTCTGGTCGAAGCCCCTCACTTTCCAGATACAGTCGCACTCCTTTGCTATCATTTGTCTTATGTGGAATATTCATAAGTGTCCCCATAATGGCGTCACATACATTTTTCTCTATGTGCATGACGTCGAGACAATGTCTAACCTCTAGATCTATCCAATATGGAAGTTTCCACATAATAGACTCCTTTTTCCAAAGTCCCTTAGCACCATCACTCGCTCCCTTGCCAAATATCGTTTCAATGCCCTTGACCTGATCAAAAACCTCAATACCAGTCAATGGCCTACGAGCAACCCCTTCCTCAACTGTTCCATCGAATGCCTTCTTCTTATTAAGATAAGGATGGTCGCGTCGAAGGAACCTTCGGGTCCGCATATAAACATCTTTGTGATAAGTAGTAATGTATTTAGATGTTGTGTCGTCCATGCAAATCGGGCATGTTTTCTTCCCTTTGTTCTTGTACCTGGATAAGTTTCCATAAGCAGGATAGTCATTAAGAGTCCATAAAAGCATGCCACGCAATGTGAATACCTCATCAGCATGTGCGTCATACACATAAACTCCTTCATCCCACATTTTTCTCAAATCATCAACAAGTGGCTGGAGGTAGACATCTATGTCGTTTCCAGGCTGTTTCGGCCCTTAAATAAGAATCGACAACATGATGTATTTGCGTTTCATGCACAACCAAGGAGGCAAGTTCAATATAACTAGAAGAACCGGCCACGTACTATGTTGTGAACTAAGAGTGCCAAATGGATTCATTCCATCCGTGCCTAGGCCAAGCCTCAAATTTCTGTCCTCGGCACCAAAGGTCTTATGAAAATGATTGATACCTTTCCACTCAGGAGAATCAGCCGAATGTTTAAGAAAACAGTCCTTTTTCCTTCGTTCTGCATGCCACCTCAAGTTCTTAGCATCTTTTTTTGATTGAAAACATGCGCTTGAATCGTGGTATAATCGGAAGATACCACATCACCTTTGCTGGATGACCTTTCTTATCACTAACCCCTGTGCGCCTGTAACGCGACTTCCCACATCGAGGACACTCATCCATATTTTCGTATTCATTTCGATATAGCACACAATCGTTTGGACAAGCATGTATCCTCTGGTACTCTAAACCGAAGGGACACATCAGTTTCTTAGCATAGTAGTTCGACTTGGGTAGTTCATGGTCGTCCGGCAACATATCACCAAATGCTTGCAACAAGGAAGTGAAACAAGAGTCACTTATACCTGCTTTCGTCTTGATATTAAAGAGTGTTATCATGGTTGTCAGCTTGGTGTACCTCGTACAACCGGGATACAATGGTTTCCGAGATGCCTCGTCCATGCACTCAAAAATACGAGGCCGTTTGCCAGAATGATCCACCCCCTCCATCATCTCCTCGATATGGTCCCCTTCATCATCATCATCCTCTACTTCAATATCCTCATATTCGTCCTCGATGTTCTCATTCTCAATGACATCAAACTCACCTTCTTCATGCACATCGTTAACAATGGCATTTCGACCATCATATATACCCTCATCACCGTGCCAAACCCATACATAGTAGTCTTGCCTAAACCCGCGACGAAAGATATGCTCCCTAAGCGACTCAATGCTACTAACGATGCTCACATTACCACAATCAACACAAGGATAATAAAACCCCTCGGTTCCCTTTGCACCCCCGATGACTTAATGCAGCATCACAAAATTCAAAGACCCCATCCACGAATTCACACGTGTCACGACTACCATACATCCATGCACGATTCATTTCAACCAAACCTAGCTCTAATTAAACACAAGCAACAAGTACCCCATGTCAATGGCGAACTTCATTACATTATTAGAGTTTATACACGATACATGTTTAATGAAATTAGGCATGCTTTCCAAGGGTCCTTATCACTCCAACCTAACCAATCCTTAGATGTCTAATCTCACTAGTGAATGTATCGCCTTCTGTTCGATTCTACGAAAAATCCGGCAGCATTTCCCTACAGTTCTCCAAGTACACGATGTAGATATATATAGTAATTTATATCTATATATGTACCCAGAGAACAAAAGTAGGGAAACGACGAGCCAAGATTTTCCTCTAGAATCAAACTAAAGACATACATTCACCACCTAAGTGAGACTAAACATTTAAGAACAGTCCCAAACTGGGGACTATTCAAGACTTACTCCTAATGAGTAAGTCTCGAATGGGTATCTAGGCATATGATATGATGATGCAAACATAGGTTTTTAAACAAAAATTTTTTTACATCTAATCTCAATTCAACGATAAATATATACATATTTGCACATATATATAAACCAATTTACTATGAAAGAAAGTTAAATATGAGTGATAACATACCAATATCAAGGTTGTGAATAGGGAAATAGAGCTCAACACTCCGTCACTAGCTAGCTTCAATTATCAACAACAAAGTTTAAAGTTAACATTAGTATAAATTAGCAAATTAAACAAAACTAAACTAAACTAAGCTAAACTAAACTAAATAGCTAAACCAATAATCAACAACAACGTTTAAAGTTCAAACCTAACTAGTTAGTAAGTACTACAACAACAACAACAACAACAACAACAACAACAGCTACTACTATTACTATTACTACTACAACTACAACAACCACAAAAATAGCAACCACATCAAAGCCCTAGTTTTTTTAACCTAAAAATAAAACTAACTACTTTAAATAAAATAAAATAAACTCAAATCAATCAAATTTACACCCTTTAACTATTATACAACCTAATTTCACTAACAATTATTCATAAAACTACAATTAATTATAAACTTGAAGCTTCAAATATGAGATTACAATAAAAGTTATGAAATTTTAGGTACCTAAGAAGAGGTACAGAAGGAATGTAGGTGTTTAGGAACGGTGGAGGTGCGTTGGTGGTGCAGAACTGGTGGTGCAGCCGCGGAGGAGGACGCATGGTGCAGCTGCGGAGGAGGACACACGGTGCAGCGGTGGGGTTTGTGGATGAAACCTACCGAATTGGAGAGGAGGATGCAGCAGCGGTGGGGTTTGTTGCCGGTAGCTGGTGGCTGTCAGGGGAAGGTGGAAACCAGTGGTGGTGGTGGAACCAAGTGGTGGCAGTGCCGTTGAACACAGGTGTGTGAAATGTCGAAGGAGGGAGCTCGATTTTTGAAAGGAAGGAAGGAGGGAGTTAAGAGTGGAATGAGAGGGAGCCAGGCCAACCCTTCATTTCACGCGAAAAAAAAAAACAAAATTAACCGCTGCGGTTCATAAAACCGCAATTGTTAATAGCGAACCGCAGCGGTTTACTGTTAACCGTTGCGGTTTTCTGAAGACCGCCGCTATTTTTGTTCCCACTTTTCCCACCCAAATTTTCGACGATTTACCGCTACGGTTCTCTTAACGACCGCAACGGTTGTGTTGTGACATATAGCGTTTTTTCCACTAGTGAAGGAATATAATGTCATATTGAAGCCCCTCTAAGATAAATATGAATTTAGATATAAATCGAGATAAATCTAATAAAAATAAAACACAGTCTACTAAAATAAATTATTAAAGGAACAATAAAAGATATCACAATATAATTAAGGAAAAATTGACAACAGAGGTCTCAACTTTGGGTAATAATTTCTAAAAGGTCTGAACTATTGATTAACCTATGTAGGTCCCAACTTTAAGGGGGTCTTAACTTTTAGCGGGCCTTAGTGACTTGAAACTGGCTTAATAGGTCATCACTTGTAAAACTTGGGTCACACCAGAAGGGTTAATTGAGGGAGGGATGTAAGATCTAGGTGAGATTTTTAAAAAAATGTTCAGTTTTAAGTCGCCGAGGCCCGCTAAAAGTTAAGACCCCCTAAAGTTGGGACCTACACGGGTTAATCAATAGTTCAGACCTTTTAAAAATTATCACCCAAAGTTCAGACCTCTATTGTCAATTTTTCCTATAATTAACTAACTACTAAAGGCACTAATAATGAAACTACATCATGTATTTATGAAATCTAACTAACACTACTGAAGCATACTAACATCGACTAATACTAAGAACATATAATCTGACAAAGGATAATTAGACATGATAACAAAAGAGGAAATAAGATCAAGTAAGTAATAGAACTCAATATACAACATCTCCGGCAACGGTGCAAAAAACTTGTATGAATAAAAATTAATTATGCAAGTGCACGATGTACGATATAGCACAACTAGCAAATACGGGTCGAACCCACAAAGATGTCGATATCGAGTTGTATTACCCACTTAATTATATGAATTTAGCCAATTATAGACAACGAAAATTACTACCTAGCAACTAAAAATGAAATAAGAGTGGAAAGCAAAAGTACATAGATCAACTAAAGCAAATTAAATGAACTAAGAACCACATTATATGAAAACAAAGCCTAACTCTACTACCATTCCAATTCTAAAGAAATGATTAACTAAAAAGCACTAAAACATAAAAGACAAAATCTTTACAACCATCATATAGGAGGATTAGGCAGCATTCATCAAAGAATTGGAAACTATAAGAGCCCACTACTGTCAATGTATAATTGATGAAATCACTAAGATTGAAAAGTAATAGCTTAAGAATACAACTAAACACCTATGCGAGAACTCAAAGTGCAATTCTAGAAATATAAAGAACGACAATTCGTGAAATAAAACCAACAATAAGATAACATAACTACTACTAGATCAGATCAAGCAATGAAAATATGGAATTGACTAAACAATTGAATATGAAATCAAGGAAAAGGAACGAAAATACCAGAAATCTTGCAAGTCGATTGAATAACAAATAATTACAGAGAACTGGACCAATTATATTTCTGCCGCTGTCACCGACGGATAGACAAAAAAAACCAGACTCGACGAAAATGTAAACCTAAAACTATTTCTTGTGTCAATGTGTTCTCCGTTTGAATGGAAAAATAGGGAGATTTATATCCTAACTAATGATATGATATCAAAGGAAATAAAGATAAACTCCTAATATATGCTTGATTTTTCGTATCTTTTAGATTTTGCTTGCAAAGAGGTGTAACCCTAGAGTGCCATCCTTCAGCTTTCTTAGTATTTTTGACTTGTGTAAATGAGTGGGCTTGAGCTCATATTTCCTTATATTTTTTACTTGGGTTGCTTGTTATTTGGGCTTGTACTCACTTTTCCAGAACCGAACACCTATCATAAAATAAAACACTAATTAAGCTTAATAAGTGATAAAAATAATAACTAGAAGGAATAAGTACGCAATAATAAAAGTCATACTAAAAACCCATATATAAATATAAAATATATTCAAATAACTAAAATATATGGGTAAAAATATGCAATATAATGAGCTAATCAATGACTCAGTTGCTGGTATGTTGAACTCAAGCTCATAATTCTATGAAGCAACTGAACAAGGAAGGCTTTGCTGAAATTCAGATTACTGATGCAAAGGCTCAGGCATATTTGATGGACTGTCAGAAAAAGTTACATGAGAAGCTTGATGAGTTAAATGGGGAGAGAGAGAGAGAGGCAAGCTGCTGATGCATACAGAGTTGTGCATGCTCAATACATGTCCTTCTTACAATAAAAAGCCAAGTTTGCTTGGTTAAAAGCAGGAGATGAAAACTCTAGTATGTTTCATCGAGCTATTAAGCAAAGAAGAATTCAACACATAGTTTATGGGATTTATAATATCCAGGGAGAATGGGTTGAAGGGGAAAAAGTGGAAGAGGCCTTTGTTGACTAGTACAAGATGCTCCTGGGAACTGTAAAGGTGTCCACTGGTAGAATTTGCCATGATATTATTGCTCAAGGTCCAAGTCTCACCTCTGAACAACCGGATGATTTGTTGAGACCTGTTACAGGAGAAGAAATTCATACTACTCTTTTCTCAATACCTGGAGATTGTTAAATCTGATGGCTTTGGTACCTCTTTCTACAAAGAGGTGTGGGATATAATTGGTGGAGATGTGATTCATGCTGTGAAAGATTTCCTTCTGAATGGTAATCTTCTGAAAGAAACAAACAACACTTCAATTACTTTGATCCCAAAAGTAATATGTCGTAGTAATGTAGCTGAATTTAGGCCAATTGCTTGCTGCAATGTGGTCTATAAATGTATTACTAAGGTCATTTGTGCTAGAATGAGAGCCATTCTTCCTATTATCATAGAAGAGAACCAGGGAGCTTTCATTCAAGGTAGATTCATTGCCCATAATGTGATGGTGTGTCAGGATATGGTTAAAGGCTATGGGAGGAATAATTCTAGCCCTAGATGCATTATAAAAATGGACATGGAAAAAGCTTATGACTAAATGGACTAGGTTTTTATGGAAGATATGCTTAAAGCTTTATTGTTCCCTAAGAGGTTCATTAAGCTTATAATGGAATGTGTCAAGTCTCCCTGGTTTAGTCTGCTGATAAATGGAAAAAGATTTGGTTTTTTCCAAGGCAAAAGGGGTTTGAGGCAGGGTCACCCAATGTCACCTCTGTTGTTTGTAGTCTGTATGGAGTATTTGATAAGAACATTGAAGATGGTGGGTGGTCATCATTTGTTTAAATACCATCCTAGGTGTACTAGAGTGAAATTGAATCATCTCTGGTTTGCAGATGATGTAATTCTCGGCAGCAATGGTGTTTTTAGATCAGTTTATATGATGTTGCAAGGGTTTAAACACTTCTCTGAAGCCTCTCGGCTTGAAGTGAATGAGGGTAAGTATGAGATCTACACCACTGGGATGAAGAGTGATGAGATAAAAAGGTTAATTGATGTGTTAGGATTTAAGATTGGACATCTTCCTTTCAAGTACCTTCAGTTACCAATTAGTCACAAGAGATTGTCAGCAAAAGATTGCATGATGTTGGTAGATAAAATGACAGCAAGGGTTATATGCTAGAGCAACAGGAACCTTTCATACCAGGGGAGACTTATCCTAGTTAACTTAGTCCTCAATAGCATCCATGTGTACTGGGAACAAGTTTTTATCCTTCCAAGAAGAGTCATCAGAGATATTGAGATGATCTGCAGGTCTTACCAATGGACTCTTGAGTATTTTCGTCCTAAAGGTGGTTATGTTGCTTGGCCAAGGGTGTGTATCCCTAAATATGCAGGGGGTTTAGGGATTAGAAATATCACTTAATGGAATGTGGCAGCCATGGGTAGATATATTTGTGCTATTGCAGGAAAAAAAAAACAATCTCTGGATAAGATGGATTAATGAGGTGTACATAAAGAATCAAAACTGGTGGATTTATAAGCCACCACAAGGGAGCAGCTGGTAATGGAAAAAAGTGTGTGATGTAAAAGAGAATCGGAAAATGGTGATTGATGAAAATCAGATGTGTTTCTACAAAGTTGATGGGTGAGTTTGAAAGAGTTCACTGGGATAAGTATGATTGGTATAGAATTTCTATGCCAAATTATAGATATTTTTGTATGGCTTGTTATGCAAAACAGACTACAGATATGTCATTATAGAGCAAATTAAAGTTGTATCAATTAAACTTATTTTAATATTATTTGTCAACTCCTTTTTTTGTGTCATTATAACTCACTTCTGTGTCATTATTACTCATTTTTATGTCATTATAGAGCAAACTTGTATCATTTAAAATTATTTTAATATTATTTATCTACTCATTATTTCTGTGTCATTATTACTGATTTTTATGTCTTTATATATAGATTAAACTTGTATCATTTAAACTTATTTTAATATTATTTGTCAACTCCTTATGTACCATATCATTATTACTCATTTTGGTTCATTATTATATTGCTCAATTTTATGTCATTATTGAGCAAACTTGTATCATTTAAACTTAACTTTTATATTATTTATTAGTAAACTTATATCATGTCCTTATAAAACTATTTCATATCATTTATAACTTTTATGTCTTTTTTCAACAAATTATCATTATTGTTTCTTTGTGTAATGTTTCAACAATTTATAAGGTAGTTTTTTGAAATTTTTTTGTTATAAAAAGTAGTTCCATGAAATTTATCCTTTAATAAATACACTATCATTTTGTTAAGCATGTGTGTCATTTTAATACTACTTGTGTCCTTTTAAAACTACTTTGTGTCATTTAAAACAAAAACTTTACCCCAACATCCTTTACCACCATTCTACCATTGTACTCTACCCCTCACCACCACTTGCCTCACTCCACAACCCACCCCTTCGTTCCTTCTCGACGCACCAGCACAGCCACACCACGACACCAGGCCACCATACCCTTCCCCACGCACCAGCACCCACCCTTCCCCACGCACAAGCACAACCCACCAAACCACCACACCACCACACTATCGCTTCATGCTCAAGATGCACCAGCACAAAAACATTATCGAAATCAATCTCAAAAACTAATTTCGAAATCAATTTCGGAAATTATTTTCAAAATCAATTTCTGAAGTTAATTTTGAAATCATTTCCGAAAACAAGAAGGATATCAATGGTAGAGGAGGAGAACGAAATTGCGCGACCTCTAACAATGGCTTCCAAGTAATCTTCATGGATGTTGAAGTTCATAGCTTCAAATCCGTACGTTATCGCGAAATTCAGCGATTGATCCGCCATTTATGCACCTTCTTGTCCTCCTCCTCCTCCTCTCTCATCTTAATGTATGTTTTCCTTTCATTCTCGTGCTTTTTCTCTCTGATTTCTTTTGTGATTTTCTTGAATTTTTCTTGGAAAATCTGCAACTCAAATCATTAATTGAAGCTCGAGAGAAACAACACTGGCGGATCTGAGGATGAGAGAAAATTGGCTAGGAGGAAGAAGGGAGATTGAAGGTGAACTATTGGGAGTGGGAGCTCAATTTTCTCCATTGTTGTCAAAATGAGGGAGGAGAGAGAGGGAGGGCGGAGAAGATGGAATGATATTCCATTCCTCTAAGTTCTATTTCACACGTGGATTACTTGTTACACCATAAGTTATGGTGTAACAATTACACCCAAGATTTTGCGTAAGGAGAATTGAGGGAGCAATTGGATTATTCTCCAATAATAATATTTATTGAAGTACTTTTTGGTAATTTTGTCTTGAAACTACTTGTTTAGTTTCTTTTTCCTAAGAAAATCAAAAAGCAATAAATATTCCTTGGAATGGTGTAAAGCAATAAATAAAGGCACACATTTTGAAAGAAAAGTAGGAGTATTTTTGAAGTTTGTGTAAAAATTGAGGATAATTTAGTCCATATAAATAGAGAAAAATAAAATAGGCACAATATTTTGGACACGCAAACAGGAAGGTAAGCACTATATATATTATGCGGTTTTTTCATCAAATACCCCTGACAAATTTTTTTATTCACCAGATACCTTAACTTTTTTCCAAATTCACCATATACCCTGACTTTCTAAAAAAAAAACATCAGAATGTCCTTAATAACTGATGGCGGTTAATTCCGTTAGTCATTAACCCTAATTAACCCTGAAAACCCTAATTAAATCTCACTAACCCTAAAAAACCCTAAGTAAACCCAATTAACCTTAAGTAACCCTAACTATCTCCAGCCCCCACCCAACCCCCCCACCACCACCCCCCCTCAATTTCACCTCGTAGCCCCCTCCCCCTTAGCCGCGCCTCCCCTCACCCTCCCCACACTAGTAGAATAATTGCTTATTGCTACGGTGGTATTGCTGCGTATGGGTAAAACCGCAGCAGTAAACCATGTAAAAAAAAAGGTAAAATATAAAATAGACCTATTGCTGCGGTTTCCAGCCAGATTCGCAGCAATATATTAAAATATTACTCTTTTTATTAATATTTGATGCTATTGTTGCGGTTCCTACAAAAAACCGCAGCAATAGGCTGTTTTAAGTATAAAAAAAAAAAGCGGCCCAATTAGGGTTTTGCTCCTCTTTCCTTTTAACAACTCATCAGCAGTTTTCTCCTCACTATCCTCTCTATCCTCTCTCTCTCTCTCTCCTCACTATCCTCTATATTCACTATCCTCACTATCCTCTGGTGAGCAAGGAATCTGCGAGTACTGTTGGGAATTCGTGAGGAAGAAGGGAGATGAGCGTTGCGTTGCTGTGAATTCGTAGGTTGCGTTTCTTTTTTTTTTTTTTTTTTTTTGCTGGGCAGCGAGAAAATCACAGGGGAACTGTGATGAATATCATCAAGCCACGGTTTGATGGTGGGGTATACTGGAAATCAGTTTTGTCACTTCATCTCCTCTCCGTCGCTCGTCACACCGTCACTCGTGGCTCATTGTTTCAGATTTGTATTTCTTCAATTTAGTTTCATTTTCGTTTCTTCTGTATCTCATTATCATTTATTCAGTCATTAGTTTCATTTTCGTTTTTTTCATAGTTCAGTTTTCTTATTGTTGTTTGTTAATAAGTTTGTAAAAAAAAATTATTTTATTGAATATGTGACTTCAATTTTGCATTATATTGTTGGTTTTCGTTTTTTTTTTTTATAATTGCACTCTAACACTGTATATAACCTGAAAATTTAATTTATAAAAATTGAAACTTTTTTCTTTTTTAACCTCACCTATTGCTGCAGTTTTTGGCAATAACCGCAGCAATAGATTAACGTATAGTACGTTGTATTTTTTTAATAAAAAATAACCTATTGCTGCGGTTTTTACCACGAACCGCAGCAATTGCTTGTCCTATTGCTACGGCAAAAAACCGTAGCAACAGGTTAATTACCTATTGCTGCGCGGCCAAAACCACCGCAATAGGCCACTTAATGACCGCATTAATAAGCATTTATTCTACTAGTGCCACCACACCCCAGCCCGCACCCCCGTCCTCCCCCACCCAATTCAAATCCCGCAGCCTCTCTCCCCCCAGCTCGCATCCCCACACGCAGGCCCCCCCCCCCTCAATCAATGGCTAACCTGCACAAAAACAGCTAACAAATATAAACAAGTCCAAACATATCAAATCACACAAAAATGAGCTCAAAAGAGCTCAAACTGGTACTCAATGCTAAGGGGATTGGGCTAAATACTCTATATAAAATAGACACATCAAAATCCCTGAAGCTAACCTTTTGCCTGTCCTTAAGCAAACCACACAAATGAGTTACAACATGAAATGGTTTCACCCCATAGAAAATTCAGTTCAAAAGTATCAGTAAGTAAAATCAATCAATAATGCATGCATCATTATCAATCAATCATATCAATACAACAACCAATCATCGAGAAAGACAATCAAGGAAGGCCACTGTGCATATCATGCAGATACTAAGGAGTTCACAAATAATATTAAAATAAGCTTAAATGATACAAGTTTGCTCTATAATGACATAAAAATGAGTAATAATGACATGTCAATGAGTTATGACATAAAAACGGACAATTATGACATAGAAATCAATTATAATGACACAAAAATAAGAAGTTGACAAATAATACCAAAATAGGTTTAAATGATACAAGTTTGCTCAATAATAACACAAATGAGTAATAATGACACAAAAATAAGGATTTGACAAATAATATCAGAAGAGGTTTAAATGATACAAGTCTGGTCAATAATGACATAAAAATGAGTAATAGTGACACATAAATGAGTAATAAATAATATTAAAATAGGTTTAAATGATACAAGTTTGCAAACTAATATAGTCATTAATTTATGTCATTATACAACTCTTTCATGTCATTACTAAAGTGTTTCATATCATTTTGAAACTGTTTCGTGTCATTTTAATATACGCTTATGTCATTATTAATATATTTTGTATCATTTTAGAACTGTTTCATGACATCATTGATATGTATTGTGTCATTATATCACTAGTATTTTTTGCACGCTATGCGTGCGTGTTATATTAACATTCTTTTTCTCAATTAGTTATTCATCAGTGCTACAAAAAATTTGATTCGAACAAACATTTATAATAATTTTTAATTTTTTTAATATATTTTTCTTAAATCAATGTTTTGTTGGTTTTTTAGTTATTTGTTCATCATTATTCAAATCTCTATTATATAAGAGAAAGAAATACAAAGCAGAAGAAAGCCTGTGCTCAAATAAAGTGGAAGAGTTTGTGTATCAGATTCAATCATTGAATATTAATAAAGTGGAAGGGTTTGATTCATATAATAGAGATTACCGAATAATAATCAACACTTAGGTTTTAAAATATTATCATTATAATTATTAATATGAAATTCAAGTTTTTATTTTTTGTACGGATTCAATCAAGTTATATTGTCAATTTAATTATTTATGAGAGTTTTTCACACATATTTAAGAAGAGGAAATCATTCTCCTTAATTTAATATTTAATTAAAATTTGAAATTCAATTTCATTATTAACTTGTTCAATATATATGGCAAGTAGGAAGAAGAAAAGGCTATTTAATATTATATGGCAATTTAAATAATTAAGGGTATATTAGACTTTTTGTGAGGGGACACCATCTTCTAGAGATTACTAGTATATTTTACATTATTTTAGAATTTTATTCCATAACATTATGGAAATATTTTATGTCATTTGAAAATATATTTTATGTCATTATTGATATATTTTACTTACATCATTAGGAGTCTAATATGGCATTAAAACCCCCAAGACATTTTCACTCTCCTCCATCAATGGCAGCTCTGCCCCTCCCTCCCAACTCCACCTTTGCTGCCAACTCCTCAACCAGCTCCCTTCCACTCACCTTCCCACCGCCACCAGCGAGCACGGTGACCACACTACACCACAAGACCTCACAAAACACCAGCACGCCACACCACACACAACCACATTTGACGACACACCCGCCACACCACCATACCTCACGACGCACCAGCGAGAATCAACGCAGACGTCTCCGACGCTGCCGGCACTAGCGTTTCCCCCTTCGTTTCTCTCTTCTTCACTCTGCCTCCCCTTCATTAAACTCCCAACAATCCAAACTAGTAGAAAATTACCGAAATTCGATGCACAAACTTACAGATTTCAATTTCTTCAATCAATGTATAGATTGATTTCTTCGAATTTTCCATTCCAATCAATTTCTTAAATTCTTTGCATCCTTTTTCTTTGTCATTGTTATTGTGACAACAATAATGGAAGCAAAGACCTCGACAAATGGCGATTAAAGCAGGCCTCGTGGTTGGCGGCGAGGCGCCACCGGCAAACACCGAAGAAGGAGGAGAGAGATAGAGGGAGACCAGAGGAGAGAGAGAATGTCGAGACAGGAGAAAAGTGAAGCAGGAGGCTAGTTGGAGGTTAGTTGGTGAGGGGAGGAAGGAGAAGAAAAAAAAGGTGGATGTAAAAATTTCATACGTGACCATATGAATTATATTACACCATAAGTTATAGTGTAACATGTTACACCCAAGAAGCTTTCTTCTCCTTAATTCCCATGATAAAAAAAATAAGCACTACATTATGGGACGGAGGGATTACATGAACTTTACTATTATTAGCTACCTAGAAGGCTAGAACAGCGAAGTTACATCCTCTTTTCCAAATAAGAATTCTTCACTACTTTTTAAGCAGAAAAATCATAGACATAAATACTACTTATCAAAATTAACATGAGATCTGTAAGTTTTTCCAGGATTCCAACCTTTAGGAATGACATTGTTCAAAACTATAGTGTTTCCAGATTGAGCTTCAATTAATTGCAGAGAGAAAGGAGGTTGAAGATTATATCCTGCATTGAGCGCCCATACTGCACCCCATGATCGTTGCATGGTGATCCAATCACCAGTTTGTTGCTTCAACTTCACGCTTTTTATTCCCTCTCCATCTGCATACTCTATTATAGATGCAAAGTAGTACGGGTTCGAACCTGGATCCACCCTTACCTCCACTTTTACTCCCGGATAGTTGCATTTTATCCTGCGCCAAGTATATATTCAAAGACAAATGGATTGATATTAAATTCTGCTCGGTATACAACATGTTAGGGAGTTAATTTTATTTTTGACGGGAAGAATTTTTTTTAATTTATATTAAGTCATACGGCACAGACAATGATAATTAACAATTTAAAAAGTTAATTAGGATGCAATATGTATTTACTAGGTGTTACTGGTGCTATCCGCATTAATTTTATTGCTTAATTTGTCAACAATGTATGACAGTTAAGAATAATGTTAATTAATTTTTGAACTGTTAAGTTTTAACACTTTAGTAATCGTATACTAGAATAATACTTGATCGTTGAGGACATTTGAAATGTATCTGATGAGATTGTTAAGAACGTTAGAGCATACCCATTGGTCCCTCATGTTTTTTGGGCCATTAATTATTTTATTTTTACTTATTTTCTATACCATCTAATTATAATCAACTCACAATTTATCCTATGAACACCAACTATCGATGGTTTCTCAGTAATGTTTCACCATCACATTATGTTTCCTACAGGTTAGTGAATCAAGGGATAGAGCAAGATAATACCTCCGGAGCTAAGGAAGATATGGTTTTGCCACGGTTAATTATTACCAAAAAACCATTATGTCTTGTTTACCCTCCTCTCTTATAATGGCCAAGCCAAGGCATTATACATATTACATATATATTGCATAGGAAAGCTTGGTGCATTTTCTTCACCTTTCGTTCTAGATTTTAATTTGAATAAAATTTATTAGAACATATAAACTAATTTTAACCTATATAAGAAGTTATCCAAATTATTTGGAACTTCTTTTACAAGTTGTTAATCCGAAGTATAAAACTTGAAGCTTATTTTCTTAAACGGAGGAGAATGCACCTTCGATAGCATATCTAAATTAGTTTATAAGTACCTCTTGTAATGAATGCCAAGAACACCAGCGTTTCGTAGTTGGTCAGCAAGCCCAGGCTTAGCCATGGCTCCAAAAGCTGTTCCACTTAAATAAATATGAGGTTTGTTTGAGGGGCAACCTGGACATTGATCAGTTATAGTCACTGTCACTGCATTTCCTGAACATGCTTCATTCTCCGTACATATTACCTGTGTCAACCAGCAAACCATTTTTTGTATCAAAATATTTGAGTATACTATATAGATTATGGAAGTGCAGAAGTTGCTACTTTTTAGCAACAGAATAATGATGAGTTGATTAACAAACTATAGTGGTCCCTGAAAAAAAAAAAAAAAAAACTGACCTGATAACAAACTCCACATCCTTGATCAAGGTCATAAATTGAGGATCCTCCAGCTGATACCATGCCAGAAAATGGAGGCCTTTCCACTGTATCTGTATACCCACATGCTCCACCTACACATATGTACATTTCAGGTTAGTTCTAAATATTAATGCAAATCATATGTTCTGTTTCCTTTAGAGAATCATATGATATAAAATTAAAATACAAATCAATATAATTATTTTCTTTCTATGATTTTGAGAATGATAATTATTATAAGAGATTGAAACATTTTTATTTTACTGTTGGATTCAAAAAATAAATGAACATGTTCCTACCAATTTACTACATTCCTCTTCCTCTCTTCTTACCCATCATCTTTCTTATAATTTCATTTTCCCATCTAACTTTAACTTTTGCTATAGAAAAAAACTATCAAAAAGTATAATGTACAATCGTATTCTCCCCTTTTAAAATATCGTATATGAAAAATAAACATAATTCAAATAAAATATTTGCTTTCAACCAAATAGACCCTAATAGGCTAATATCACAATAAACTTTCTCAATCCTAATTCATGTTGTCCACACGTACCATTGGATCCAGCGCCCGTAGGACTTCCATACCACGTAGCACCAGCGGGAGACCAATTAGACTTGGGGCCTAAATGATTTTTGGACGCATTAAGTTTGAGATGGAAACAATCAGAACTATGAAACAGAAGAGCAAAAAGTAAAGACAATACTAAAGAATAATGGTAATGAGGGAAAAAGGGCATTATGAGAATAAACTACTTAGTATAACTATAGTGATATGGCTATATTGCTAATGTTTAATTTCTAGCAGAACTAGAGAAGAAAAGTATTGTTATATACTTTATCAATTCAGTTATAGAAGGAAGGGGAGATAGATGATTAATGATCCATTCCGCATTTCCGTGATTTTAGTGTAGCAATCAATTAAGAAAATTCGTAATTTAGAATAATAAGAAAGTTGAAATAATTTTGTTGACTGGGGCTAAAAAAAATAGTATCTAGTATCTACTGTCAATAATGTCATTGTGTGATATCTTGATTCTTGAATATATTATCTAGGATACTATCCTTAGATATCTAGTATATTATCCTAAATAATATTCTATACACTGAAAATATTATAGTAAGAAGAATTTGTTTATTAATATTCTAATTAGTACTTCATAAAACGAAAAGTAGTTCATCAACATAAAATTCTACATAAAATCATCTCATAAAACCTAATCTAAACCCTCATCGACACCGTACTTATCAATATGGTGTTTTTGAAATTTAATGGATCTACATTTTTTTAATTCAACACTTTTGTTCTCAGCATGTAAGCTAGTCAAACGAGCTAATACAATCAACTATCATAACTAATATAAGCAGCTAAAAGCTATCCACTAACTTTCTTCTTCCTTTTGATCTTTGTCCACTACACCATTAGTTCTTACTCCTTTCAGCTCCTTTTCTTCCTCCTCTACTTTGAGTTTTGCTTTCTCCTTTTCTTCTTGCTCTGTTTTTAACTTATCATCCTCCTTTGCCTTCTCAAGAGCTTTAATCAAATCCCCCAAACAAGCCTCAACATCCAACTCGAGCGATTTCGGCATCAGATTCTCAGCAACATCAGCAGGACTCATCTTAGTTTCCTCCAACAATCTCTTTATTTTCTCAAACAAAGGATGAGAATCAACATCCAAATAATTCCAAGCTAACACTTTAAATGCTTCATAACAACAATATGATAGCTCAATATGCATATCCATTCGTCCCCTTCGTATTAATGCAGGATCAAGTTTGTCAATATGATTAGTAGTGAATATAATTATCCTCTCTTCTCCACAAGCTGACCATATCCCATCAATAAAATTTAGTAACCCTGATAAAGTTACAGCACTTTTTTTGGTTTCACTTTCTTCCTTCATTTTATTCTTGATTTCATCCTTTTCTTCTCCTTCTTTGTCTTCTTTATCCTTTTCTTGCTTCTTTTGTGATGATCTTTGGCCTGTTAAATCAAGTGAACAATCGATATCTTCGATCACAATTATCGACTTGCTTGAAGTCTCAATTAGTAGTCTTCTTAGCTGAGTGTTGTCTTTAACTGCGGTTAGCTCAAGGTCATAGATATCGTACTCCAAAAAGTTCGCCATTGACACAACCATGGTTGATTTTCCGGTACCAGGAGGTCCATATAGGAGATAACCGCGCTTCCATGGCTTTCCGATCTTTTTGTAATAGTCTTTTGCTTTTCTAAAGCGATCAAGATCGTTAAAAATGGCTTGTTTCTTTAATTTCTCCATGCCAAGGGTATCAAATGTAGCTGGGTGGTTGAACTCAATATGACTCCATAAGTTTGACTTACCATATGAACTAGAACTTTCATTTATGTTTGTGAATAACTTCCTCTGCCTTTTCCTAATTGCAATTTGTTTGCCTTGGTCTAAAACGTGCTCCAAGTAGGATTCAGTAACGAGCTTTCGGTGGCAACTATGGAAGGTAAGCTTATAATATCTGTTAAACAGCTTAAGAAGTTAGCATTGTTTCAATTATTGTTTCTTAACACTCCAAAAGCAGAATTTAAGAGCTCTCATGAGATTCATGCTAAAGTTAACTCAGCAATTAGCAGATCCTCCCAGTTGCAAAATCACAAAAAAATAACAATGTAGTTGCAAACTGATTTTCTGATACAAATCAACAAAACCAATGAGACCTGAACTAGACACAAATCAATAAAACCTGAAATAAATCCAACCCCAATGTGATTTTGAATCAAAATCGACGTGGCCCGAAAAAATTCTACCTAAAATTGTCCTGATTAGTAATGACTACCACCCGGTAAATAATACTCCTTACACCACCTACACCAAATATGGGGGAATGAGGTGATCATAGTTAGCTGTTTTAAACAGACCCGGAAACATATTTTATTCCACAATTTCTGTATCATTCATGTGTAACTCATTCATATTAGTTAATTATAATGTGATTAAAAACTATAATCAAATAGTGCTTGAGCCATAGTACTAGTAAATACCAAGCAATACATTGAAGTGATATTCAAATTATAACACAGACAACGAACAAACCTAAACAGTTAAAGAGTATGAACCAAGTCTTTCTCAAACTCCCCACCCTAAACAAAGATCAAAAATAATATTTGATATACTAACCTTTTCTCATCGGTTCCAGGATAAAAAGAGATCATCTTAGATGAAGAAGCAGTTTTACGTGAGTTCCACCAAACCTTAGCACCTTCATATTCATCAGTAACCTCCTCATTATCAGCTAAACCAAGCACAAGAGCCGTACCATTTTTTACAAAATTAGCCTTTAATCCCCTTGCTTTCGACGAAATTCGTTCGCTCAAATAAGTTTCAATGGTGGTGTACGCTTCACTTCTCTTGAAGCGTCCACCAGCATATTCTTCGAAAATTATATGGTGATAAGGGGAGAAAATATTTACGACTCGCTCCGTATAACGGTACAAATACGCTTGAATGCCATCCCGCCATTGAGCAGGGATGTATTGCTCGTATAAAGCTTTCATGAATATAATGGTTGCTATGGTTGATCCAAATTGAATAAACACATCACTCGTATTCATCATCATCATATTTTTTTTTTGGTTTACAAGTAAATCAGGATGGTGTTTTTGCTTCTTCTTTTCAGTTTTCTGTGTTTGTATTTATAGAGATCCTTAGCTAATGTAACGCACTTTACATGTGCTGTACTTCTAATGCGACAGAGAGTCGGCGACTAGGGAGACGTCAAATAGTTTGAATTCAAACTTCAAAGTCCTTGTCTGATTCGGTAAATCAATTCATTACACATTTGAACCTTTAGCGCAACACAAATTATGTGATGTTGAATGGTAAAATAATAAAAAATAAATACAAATAAAAAAGTAGTTGATGTGATCGTGTCATATACTTCCGCTTGTATTAGGAATGTATTACACTTATATGCATGTGATGCGTGCATTAATTTCAAAACTTGTTATTCAATTATATACTACATCCATACACTAGTGAAAAAAACTTTATATGTCACTTAATAACAGATGCGGTTTAAGTAAAACCGCATCCGGAGATCAACATTAAAAATAGGAGAAAAGCTGGGAGGACAATCTGATGTGGTCCACTTGTGGACCGCATCAGATTACAAAATCTGATGCGGTTTTTTTAAAATCTGATGCGGTTTCGTGGACCGCATCAGCCTACTTTTTTCTCGCGTGGCCCATGTTCTTGGCATGCGTGGCCCATTTTTCGTGGCCTCATGACTCCCAGCCCACCTCAGCATAACAAACTCATAACCCTCTCCCTCTCTCTCATAAACCTAAAACTCCTCCTCTCACAAACCCTAAAACTACCACTGAAACGGCGCCTCTCCTCCTCTCACTGTCGGTGTGTCTCACCGAAACGACGCCCTCTCCTCTCACAAACCCTAAAACTCCTCTTCCTCTCCTCTTCTCACTGTCTCACTGTCATTTTCATCATCAACCACCGACGTTTTCACCAGCCGTCGCTCGTTGCTGTCAGTCAGTGGTGTTCTTCTCGAAGATCTCCACTCCGTCGCTCATTGCTGTCAACAACCACCGCCACGACCGTCGCTAGATCTAGGGTTGGGTTTATTTTTTTCGTTTTTAATTTTCATTTTCGTACCACTTTCTTATATTCGTTTCTAATTAGCTTAGTTTTAAATTTTCTTACCACTTTCATTTTCGTTTTAAATTTTTTTTGTTTATATAATTTATGTTTCGTAATTTAGTTAATTTATGTTTCATTTTCGTTGTAATTTAAGTATTTTGTCATTGAAATTCATTCTTTAGTTTAGTTTAGTTTATGTTATATTTTGTAATTTCAGTATGCGATTTTTTAGTTTAAATTTGTTTGTATAAATTTATTGGAGTTATGAATTTCGTTTGTTGGATTTGTTTTGTTTCACTGCTGCGTTTATGTTATAAATTTGTTGTTGTTTTGTTTCGTTGCTGCTATTGTAACTTTTTTTTTTTCAAAAACCACACAATCTGATGCGGTCATTCTTGAAAAACGCATCAGATTCTTACCATATTGATGCGGTTTTTAACCGCATCAATTTTTTTGTTAGCCGCTGCGGGCCCATCTGATGCGGCACATCAGTAAGCCCGGTTTTGACCGCATCATATAGGCTTTTTTCCACTAGTGATACACTTAAAATGTGGAAAATTAATAGTTAGATGAATTTAGATACATTAATTTGCTAATGTAAAAAAACTGATAAAGGTTGTCAGTGATTTTAAATACTAATTCTTTGCAAATTAATTTTGAACAAAAAGAATAGACATAATGAGTTGGTTTGACTGAATTAGAGAGTATCAAAGGTAGTGAGTGTTTTAGACTTTTCAGGTGGACGTCATGTATACCAAATTATCTTATAAAAAAAGGTCAAGGTATTTTGTCCATTTAATTTTTTTTTATTGAAATTTTTTATGCAAATACCATTTTTAACTTGTTTAGAATGGCAAGTTGAAATGGGAAAGGGTTCCTAAATTGTTTTCTTTTGTAATTTTTTTCATTCCATTAGATCATTAAGGGTAATTTAGTATTTTCACAGGTGGAACACCATCTTCCTCCCTCCTTCTTTTATATAATAGAGATATTTGCTAACTTATGTTTTGTTATAAGTCCTATGTTTTTTTTGGCAACAAATTCCTACGATATTTTATTTTCTATATTAATTAGTTACCTATAATATCTCTATCTCTATTATATAAGCTAAGGGGGGAGCAATGGTGTCCCCTTTGAATTTATAAATTCACCCCTCCATAACATAAAACCATTACACATATAAACTCACCAAAAAAATTCAACCAAATCTCTATTAAACCCAATCAACTCATATAATTGTCAATCACATAAACTTGCTAATAAAAAGATTCAATCAAATTAAATTTAGATCCAATCAACTAAAAAAGTTTGTAATCAAGAACTTACCAAAAATTAATATCACAGACAATAAAAAAAAAAATGGCATTCTCATTACAAAGACAACTCATATACAAAACTAATCACAAATACAAACTCCAAAAAAAATTCAGTTTCTTCATTACTTGGATATGCAATTTCATCACTTATACTTACTTTAAAATGTTTTTAGATACTATTTGTAAGTATTTAAATACTTCTTACTCACCAAATGAAGGTGAATGTAGATACGTACTTTCATAATTTTATTTTTCATTTCTTTTAATACCGAGCAATAGTTATGCCTAAAATGTCACCGCACGCATAGCATGCAGAAAAAGCTAGTATTATATAAGCCAAGGGGGGTATGGTGTCCTCTATGAAAAGTTTTTTTTGTCCTTAACTAAATATATATTCAGATTTTCTACAATTATATCCTTTCTTAATTTAAATGAGGTCATGGTGTGTATTGGTGTCTCCTTAAAATTCCAATAATAAACTAAATACGCATTAACAAAGAAACCTGAAATGATGAGAAAAATGGTTACTCAATAAAAAAACTTTTACAAATTTAATATTACTATAAGACTTTACAGCAAAATTTCTTAACACTTTATTAACATTAGTTTTGATTATAATGATTTTTAATTACACTTTAATTTCAAAATTATATTTAGATGAAATTTAAAAACAAACTCAAGCAATCGACGTGCGCAACGTGTGCATAGAAGGCTAGTATTTAGAACATTATGTTAGTTTTTTTCCTATGACAATTAGGTTTAGTGATCGTTTCCTACTAATATAATGTTTTCCTTTGTTAAATATACTTCTTATGTACTTTATATTATCCGAGACTCAATTATGTGACTGTGTTGAATTGTGAAAAAAGGAAAAAAAAAACTGATTTGACATCCGCCAATCAAAAAAATTACAACGGTTCAAATAGAAATTTTTCCCTAAATAGTGTTAGGAAAATAAACTTTACGCCAAGATGAAAAATTGTTTTCCCCATACTGTCCAGGTATGAGAAAAATGGAGTATCTTATTTTTTTGATAAACAATAAAATCGCTACATTCGATTTGGTTTTTTTAAGTAAAGGAAAGGAAAGGAAGGGAAGAGAAGAGATGGGAAAGAAATAGAAAAGAAGAGAACTAAGGGGGCGTTCGGGATTATTGTGGTTTTGCTTGTTTTCGCTTTTTTCCCAAAAAATCAAAACAAAACGTGTTCGGCAAATTATGCTTAGTAAAACAAGTTTTGGACATTTGCCCATAAACAAAGTGGTTTTGGAAGTTTTGTTTTAGAAAATCCCGCACTTTTATAACTCAAATTGATAAACCATAATCATACTTAAGAGGTCAAAATTCTTGGCGTTGCTTTCTAGTACAGGTAGGGATGTCAGTGGGTAATGGACCCTACTCGAATCCGTGGATCCAGATCCGTTTTTAGTGGATTTGGATCCTCAAATTTTGGACCTTACATATCCGGGTAGGATATGGATCCTACTCTTGAAAAAAGGATATGGATCGGGTTTTAAATTATTACTCGGATCCGGATCCGTTTACCTGTTTTTTTAAAAATTATTTTAGAATATATAATTAAAAGGGTAAAATTTAATGTTATTTATGCTTGAATTTGTTTTATTATGGTTGAATGCTTGTTTACTTCAACATCGACAAATGAAGATGCTAAATGGCGTTGTTTTGTTCTTCAAAATCTTTAAATATTGTGAAAATTAGGGTCGTTTGAAGAAAATAGGTTAAGATTCGTTTTGGACCCGAATCTGTAGGATCCATTGGATCAGGATCCTCAATTTTATTACCCAGTGGATCCGGTCGGATCTGGATCTGGATCCTAGAGGATTCGATCCAGATCCTACCCATTGACATCCCTAAGTACAAGTATGGAGACTTCTCTTTTCAATTATTTATAAGTTTTTTTTTACATCAATTGTCTATTATTCTCTTGAAATGTTACTTCTCTTTCTTGTAGAGATACTTGACTTCCTTGTTATTACTCGAATTCTTTTGAAAATTTATTTTCGTTTTAAATTCTTACTAGTTCATTAATCTTGTTTGGTGGTTTACTCATAAATTTGGGATTCTCATGCAATTTAATCATAGTCTGTAATGCTTTATATTAAAAAATTTATTTGGAGTTCACATGAAATTTAGTGGTACGTGGCATTCTTGATCTGTAATGTACTGCCATCATCTACAGACTTCATATTATATCAAGACTTCTTTCTTTTTTTATTTTAAGGAAGGAGCAAAATAATTAATTAGCAAAGGGTTCATTAATTACTACCGAAGCATATATACTGTCATGTTCTCGGTTCACCAAATTAGAAAACTGAAAGGCCTGGAACCTTCCCGCGAAAGATGTGTTTGATTTTTGTGTTCATTTTTTTTATATCTTACTGCCCAAAAAAAAAAAAAAAAAAAAAAAAGAAGTACTACTAAGCTACTTAGCTATAAGAAGGGGAACTTAGAAAGAAAAGATGGGATTTTTACTTCACAAATGGTGTTGGGTGAATACAAGAACTCACTCTGGCTAGAATTGATGCAGGGTGAGGCTATTTATAATACATGAAAGAATCTACTTTTGTAAAAGTAGATCAAAATCTAAGCCGTTGCTTCTAAAGGATCCTAAAGCAGAGGCTCTGGTTAAAACAAATAAAGCAAAAGCAAAAGTTAAAGTAATGACTCACTACCCACTTATGCCGACACAAACGACAAACTGATAGGTGTTTTATCACCTCTACATAAAATATTACAAAGTAAGATTTTCTATAGTATCTTACAGCTGTCTCTTAATCGTAAGGAACACGCCCTTGTAGATCTATGTTGGCATCACCGTCTTCGCTATTGACGAATTCTGCTGCATCTTCTTCTAATAATGCTACTCCATATAGGGGAATGTTAACTTTTACATCCATTGGTCCCCATACCTTAGCTTGAAGTATCGTCCTTCTTTTAATAAATTACAATTTAACCAAGTAGTAACTCTTGGTATTTCTTGCCTCATTAACCATTTGTATAACGTTGGGCTGTTAATGTACTGGAAATTCTGTGCTGGCGAAGGACCTATGTAGAGTAGAGGATTAATAAAAAACTGTTGATAAGCTGGATCTTCACTAAACCCTTCTGCTTTTGGAATATTGTTGATGATATGTACTACATTAGTACCTAGTTTTAAACATTGCTTGATGCAATATTGTAAACTTTCACTAATGCCTTCTGAATTCTGTTGTATTGTTTTATAAAACAGATTGTCTATCATACCATGATCTATTAACACAAGGATCTCTTTTCTGCTAAGATTTGTCTCATCAAGCCTGATGTTTGCTTTGAAGAGACCTGTGTAAATAATATTCTTCTGATCGAGATCCATATCTAGTATAGTTTGGATATCTTGGACTACTTCTACTTCTGTGATATATCTGCCACCAACTGGTTCTTTAAAGTTAATTTCTACCACTTTTTTCTGCATCTTGATCATATTCTGTATAAAACTTTCTATGCATTTTTCTGAGCTATATTCAATAACATGATTACCACCTTGTCTGTCAGCTAAAGGTTTAAGTGTTTCTCTGGTTTTTAGTTTGAGTCTGGCTAGGAGGTGATGAAAGGGTCTGTTTGGTAAAGGTTCTTCATTTTGTGGCGAAAAGAAGTCTGATAGGAGGCTAGCTATGTTTTTAGATCTAGGTTTTGATCTGTGGCTTTAGTGAATTCTTTTTTAAGGCCGTGATTTTCTAATAAGAGGTGTTGATTTCTTCGACCAACAAGATCTATAGTGTGCTCATGATAAGCACACTTGTTCCTGAGATCAGCTACTTTTTTCTGCATATGAAAAATTGTTCGTTCATAACCTGGTTAGTGTCTGAGAGAAAGTTGGAGGCTGAAATCCTTCGCTGCTGGATGGATTCAAAGTAGAAACTTTGAGCTGTTTTTGGAGGTGTAGGCGTGTTTTTATTTCGCCTACGCGGTGTGAGCGCGTATTAGATATGACTACCCCACTGTAAAGGTTTTATTGAAAATTGTTTTGTATTGAAAGAAGTCGCCAACAATTCTTTTTAGGAATAGGGACAAATTAACCAATGTAGATTTTCCCGTCCTGACTCCATAGATGGTCAAAATGAACCAAAGATTGAGTTCAGGGGTGAGGGTACAATATAGTCAGGAACTATATTGCCCATTGCTAGCCTCTACTAAATATCGATTCATTACAGATTTTATGCCAAAGAATAATCATATAATATTTTAAGCACCCTAAAAATATTTAGCCTAAATTGGTTCACGAAATACATAAAAAGACTATTTTTTTAGTGACAAGTTATTATACAATCAAGATTACAAGGAACCTAGCAGGTTGTCCAAATTAATTTGATTAATGTTAGAATAGTTCTTTAGGTCTTTGATTAGCAAAAGTAACATCTGGGTTGATAAAAGTGTTAAAGCAAGACAATCATAATAGCATGCATATAATGATCATACAGGCATAATAATATATGAAAAGAAAAAAAAAAGGAAAGAAGAAGGTTTAAAGCATACAGTAGAGCGATTTTATATTAAAGATCTACATCAGGAAAGAAAACTGTTAGTAACTTCAATATAAAAATAATTTATTTAAGGACCCTCAGGAAAATACCGTGGCTTGGGTGTGAGAGATTGACAACCTTCGGGATGAGCAATCGTGAAGCCTGCAAATCTGAGTGTATGAAAGTACGTATATTGAATGTATTTGTGTTGGAAAGTATGAGTTTTTGTAGGGAAGTTTTGTAGTTTGTAGAGAGGAATTCGCAATATATTCGTCGAGTTCGAAGTGTGTTAATGTGTAAAATCCGTCCTTTTTCTGTATGAAAATCATGCCTATTTATAGGGAAAACGGCATTGCGCCTCACGCCCTCGCTGCGTCTGGCGCAGCTGACGTGGCAAGCGTATGACGCGACATGCCCAGTAAAAAGTGTACACGTGGTACGTGCTTTGAAAAAGATAAGAAAGAAAATCCGCGTCTCAAGCAGAGAGCCGCGCTTGACGCAGGACTCTGAATGAGTCAGAAATCTACGTGTCAAGTGCAAATTAGTGCGTCTGACACGTGGACAGAGCTGCGCCTGGCGCACAGACGTGCGTCAGGCGCAAGGCCCTGCGCTAGGCACAGGATGGTGCGCTAGGCGCACCAGCCTGGCTCCTGCCGTGCCTTTGCCAGCCTTATCTAAAACGCGTTTAAAAAGATTTCTTTTATCCTTTAATTACGGAAATCTGATTTTACGGGATAAAATCTGATTTTGACTTAAAAAATATATCTTTTGAAAATATTTATTTATTAAAATAAATCAATTAATTATCAATTAATTGGGCTTTTCAAAGAATTGGGCTCAAATACAATTAATTATCATGAATAATTAATTGGGCTTTAAAATAGGATTTTAACACTTTTCGAAATGGTTTTGAATGGCTCTTCGGATTGCGCTGCCCTTGGATCGGACCAATTAAGACCCGGTATGTTTCATCATCGGATCCTTAAATGGGGAGACACGATTATGTGTCTACAGAAGCCCCCACTTTGATTGAGGTTCAGGAAACCGATAGTGAAAGTATACGGTGTCGGGACGGAGAACGATTCTAAACGCTCTGCAGTTTAGAACTGATCTGTAACCGCCAGTCTCTGCAAAACAAAGTTAGTATGCAGGACAATAACTACAAGCAATATGATTACCTGCAGGGAAAGATGTTAGCAGATAGGTGCAAACAACTGAGACAAAGCACATAATGATGCAATAATGCAAACATAGACTCTCTAAGGATGCATGAGACGCTATGCAAGGATTAAGGTTATGCAAAGCTAAGGGATGACACGTCATCAAGGTCAGGGTCATGCAAGACTAGAATGTATGAAATGCAATGCAAGGTCAAGGTTTTGCAAAGCTGCAATGCAAGGTCAGGATTTTGCAATGCTAGAGATGTGGATATGTAGAATGATAGAATGATCAGAAATGCATAGAATGATTTTCGAAAATTGTTTTTAGTAAATAAACGGGGTTCGTATACGAGGTCCGCGGATTACAACTTTTCGGGAGTTTGATTCGACTTGGAGGAACCACCACACATAGGAAGCCCCTACTTTGGGTGAGCTTGCCTTGAACTAGGCATTATGAGCCTTGATTGAAATATACTTGAACTGATATTGAAACATAATTGATTTGATATTGAAATGTTGAAAGTTGTCACTGGGGATTGTACTAGGGATTCTGCTTTGGGAAATTGATATAGGCAAAGTCAAGTATCGTCGGAAATCATGGAATTGTCGGAGAGTCCTTCAGGGACACGGAGAGCTTGGATTGAAAAACAAAAGGTTTAAATTTGTGACTTAAATGAATGTAGGTGGGAAAAGGCTTTGACGAGGCTAGGTGCAGACTCGAGTCTATGTCGGGATCTAGAAAGAGCATGCTCCTAAATTCTAGAAAGTCAAATCATTAGACCATGACTAATTTTATGTTGTTGAAGCGGTCGAACCTCGAGATGAGGATTCCTACGTATCCTTGCGGAATCAGACCATTCGTAGTTCTGGATCTCTTTTTTTTTTGTGCCCTAACTTTTTTTCTAGGCCGCCCTTTCGGGTTTTCAACCTAGCAGGCTCGGACATACCTTGAAAAAGGAGTTATTGGTTATGAAAGGTTGGAAGGCTTGAGGTTGAGATGAATGTATAATTGGATGGCATAAGGTAAGGATTATGGACTTGGATTATATAGGTTAAAATGAGGGGTAGAACTTGTGTGCAAGCCCCCTAGCTTGACTTTTTATTTCTTTTTGCCTTGTGCGTTTTCTTTTGCTTTTTTCATTTTTTCCGCACTTTGAATTATTTTTTTTTCACTATTTTGTTTTTGCCTGGCATTGATTTTTATTTTTATTTTTTATGTAGTAGGGCTTGCAGACCAGTTTGGTTTAGGGTTTTGGAAGGCTTAAGGGATATTTGTGGAGCTTTGATTTTGAAAGGTTATTTGGCTAATGGTCATGGAGATGATGGTTTAAGGATGATGGCTTATGGAAGGTGATGGAGGAAGAGGGAAAAACTCCTGATCCAAAGTATGTCCTCTTTTTTATTTTTTATTTTTTTTTATATTTCAGATCTTCTTTATTATTATTGTTAGTCAAGTTTATTATGTGATTTGAGTTTCATCATTGAATTAGAAGCACAAATAAAATGATGGAAGGCCAATGAAAATGAAAATGAAAATGCAATTATTTTATTAATCAGAAATAAATAGGACAAGGCTTATTAGAAATAAAAACCTAAATGACATTGACTCGACTGGAAAGGAAATGAAGTAGCTAGGGGAGGGACTCTCCGACTCAACCTAGAAAACTAACGTTAAATGACTAAGCCTCCTCCACTGTTGAGATGATTCCCAAGGGGTTGTTATTGTTATTGATTTTTTCTGCCGGCGGGATCGGAAGTCTGCCACTTTCAACCATGTCTTGCAGAGTATTCCTTAAGGGCCAACACGCAGATGTTGGGTGTCCATTCCCTCGGTGGTACTTACAATAGGCATTAGGGTTCCACTTCTTGTGCCTATTTTCAAGTGTCGGGTCTGGAGTGGGACCGATAGGCTGTATTGCTCCTTTTGCATGAAGCCTAGTGAAGGCTTCTTCCAAAGTCATGCCCAATGGAGTGAATGTTCGTTGAGGCTTTTGATATCCTTCCTTTTCAGTAGTTAGGGCATTGACATTAGAGCTAGAGGGGTTGTTACTACTCTTCTTGAAAGAGTTGTTGTTGTTATATTGGAACCCTTATTCTTATTGGCAAGTACCTCCTCTTCAATTAGCAGGCCTACCTTATAGAGCTTCGTGAAAGACTATCTAGGTTGGAACTTGATATGATTTCCATATTTGGGCTGAAGGTTACGGATCACCAACCGGACTTGATCCTCTTGGGATGGCCGGTTAGTCATTTGTGCAGCCTTTTCCCTCCACCTGTTAAGGAAGTTGACAAAGTCTTCGTTGGAGTTCTGCTTAGTTAACTCCAACTCACGAAGGCCAATGGGAAGCTGAGTATTGTAGATGTATTGCTTATGGAACTCTTCTCTGATGTAGTCCCAGTCGTTCAGCTTAGCTTTGTTTAATGATCTGAACCACTTGGATGGATGTGCATCCAAGGTTAAAGGAAAGACATAAGCAAACAGGTCCTTGCTCATGCCCTTGAGAGCCATAGAGATGGAGACAGCTCTCAAGTGATCATTTGGGTCTTCGACCCCCTTGAATTTTGGGAGGTCACCCAGTGTTACCTTATTAGGGAGTTTTTCCCTTAGTTCAGGATCAATGATGTCATGGCCATGAACCTGACTCTCGAGCGCAGGAATTGACTGGATCAATTGCTCGAGTTTTTCAAATCTCAACTCTGTCTCAGTTTTCATTGGTGGTGGAGTGTCGCCTTGCTCGTATTCCTCAATTAGCTTCTCCCTCAGTGTCTTAATCTCTTTGTCTTGTTCCTGAAGACGAGAGTTCATCAGTGTGAGTTGAACCATAATGGCACTGAGCTGTTCATTAGTGTCCCCCATTTCAGATGATGATTCAGAAGAGTCGAAAGATTCGTCTGAAAATGTGAGGATGCGCTTGACGAGTCTGGGAGTAGGTCGACCTTGTTGCCTCTCTGTCGGATGTTTCCAAGTTATAATCTCACGACCTGTCCTGAACATAAATCGAATGGACCTCGTAAATTTTTAGAAATGATGCTTTCGAAACGAGAAATGGAGATGAGCAATGAAGATGAGAAATGAGAAACGAAAGTGGAAATGAAAATGGGAAATGATTTTGAAATGGAAATGGAAATGGAAATGGTTATGGTTTGGACTAGTGTAGACTTGACTATGATGGAGACATGGGCCTAACTATATGTAAATGCAGACATGGACTGGACTGGACTATGCAAACAGACTGAAAGATTGCCTATGCTAGCTTCGCTAGACTTAGGGGATGAACTTTTATAGTCCGTAGACTGACTAGGGTTTACATAAAATGCAAACTAGATCTAGGGAAATTTTATAGTCCTAAGACGAAACTCATATAATGCAAACTAGATGTAGGAAAATTTATAGTCCTAAGACTGACTTTTATAGTCCTTCGACTGACTAGGGTTTACATGTAATGCAAACTAGACCTAGGGAAGTTTTATATTCCTAAGACTGACTTTTATAATGTAGACTAGATGTAGGGAATTTTATAGTCCTAAGACTGGCCTTTTATAGTCCGTAGACTGACTTTATAGTCCGTAGACTGACTTTTATAGTCCTAAGACCGGGCTTTTATAGTCCATAGACTAACTTTATAGTCCGAAGGCTGACTAGGGTTTGCATATAATACAAACTAGACCTAGGGAATGAATTGGGCCTAAATGGACCTAAGAATTGGATTGGACTAGACTTAGACTTAGATTGGAATTGATTAAGGATAGATTTAAACTAGACTTCACGTAAAGATGTAGGTGGGCCTAGATTTTGAAATGAACTAGATTTATATAGGCCTAAGATCGACTCTAATGCTAGTGAATGTATGGACTGAAATGCACATGGGCCTAAAATGAATGCAAGTGAATTGGATTGAAGGTATTTGGAATGGGCTTAGAATTTTCAAAATTCATTTTTGAAAGGAACCCCTTGTTTTATCTTTTGTTAGGAAAAGATGATGGATTGTTGAAAAAAGTTAGTTTTTGAAATTCATGAATATGGTAAGGTAGGATTGATAGGGAAGATTAGTTGAGCAGCAGGGAGAAAATGGGAGGAGGTAGACATGCATGACAACTCTAACTCTACAGTGACCCTTTAGATGCATCTTTTTGGGACAGACTTGACCTTGCATGAGAAGACTGTTTTTTTATTTTGAATTAGGTGATACGCCTAAATGACCAAATTACACGAATGCAGACAGACAGACGCACATAGGACTGAACATAGGATCGACAATTACGACGGCTAAATTGACGAAAGACGTGCGATGCACATACTGCGTGCCGCGCAGCACAGCTGCGCGCGGCGCGTCTGGCGCGGGAGTGGTGCGCCATGCGCAACTTAATGCATTTGGCGCACTACTCCCCGACACGTTTTTCGGAGATTTAGGCGACGAATTTGCTGATTGACGAATTTTTTTGCTTATTTGTTAGACGCGATTTTAGGAATGACGCATAATAATGACAATTTGACAAATAATAGCAGGCCAGAATTGCAATCACAGGCAAATGTCATATTACATGGATGCAAAAGTTCCAACCTAAAGTCCAGTTCTATGTTTGAAACTATTGGTCAGGTTTAGGTTCAGTCTGAAAAAAGTCCATGACTAAGAGATTGATCCCACGCTTCGTACCCCTGCTTAAAGAGGTGGCCACGTGTAAGGCGCACTCCAGTCTCAAGTCAGGAACAAGATAACAATGCCATGGTTGGGTAGGTTTGCTTATGACTAAGATCCAACACCATCGCTCAGGAAGTTTTTTGGAAGGATAAAGCGCAAACCCCCTCAGGGGTGACCTCACACATAGAACATGTGCTAATGAGGCAAGGTAGATTGTCCTTATGGTGGCTGAACAGTAGCCATGCATATGCAAAACTATATTATTCAAAGGCATAAAAAAAAGAATGAATCGTATTTTTCAAGTTTCACCCACTCATTTGAAAAAAAAAAGTTAATTTTTTTTTAAATCCTCCCCAGTGAAGTTTCCAAATTGTAGGCGTGTTTTTATTTCGCCTACGTGGTGTGAGCACCTATTAGATTTGACTACCCCACCGTAAAGGTTTTATTGAAAATTGTTTTGTATTGAAAGAAGTCGCCAACAAATCTTTTTAGGAAGAATCATAAACCTAATTGGATATAGGAAAATCATAGGAACAAATTATCCAATGTAGATTTTCCCGTCTTGACTCCATAGATGGTCAAAATGAACCAAAGATTGAGTTCAGGGGTGAGGGTACAATATAGTCAGGAACTATATTGCCCATTGCTGGCCTCTACTAAATATTGATTCATTAAAGATTTTATGCCAAAGAATAATCATATAATATTTTAAGCACCCTAAAAATATTTAGCCTAAATTGGTTCAGGAAACACATAAAAAGACTAATTTTTTAGTGACAAGTTATTATGCAATCAAGATTACAGGGAACCTAGCAGGTTGTCCAAATTAATCTGATTAATGTTAAAATAGTTCTTTAGGTCTTTGATTAGCAAAAATAACACGTGGGTTGATAAAAGCATTAAAGCAAGACAATCATAATAGCATGCATATAATGATCAGACAGGCATAATAATATATGAAAAGAAAATAAAAAGGAAAGAAGAAGGTTTAGAATATACAGTAGAGCGATTTTATATTAAAGATCTACATCAAGAAAGAAAACTGTTAGTAACTTCAATATAAAAATAATTTATTTAAGGAACCTCAGGATTATACCGTGGCTTGGGTCTGAGATATTGACAACCTTCAGGACGAGCAATCGTGAAACCTGAAAATCTGACTATATGAAAGTATGTAGATTGAATGTATTTGTGTTTGGAAGTATGAGTTTTTGTAGGGATATTTTGTAGTTTGTAGAGAGGAATTCGCAATATATTCGTTGAGTTCGAAGTGTGTTAATGTGTAAAATCCGTCCTTTTTCTTGTACGAAAACCAGGCCTATTTATAGGGAAAACGGAATTGCGCCTCACGCGCTCGCTGCGTCTGGCGCAGCTGACGTGGCAACCATATGATGCGACATGCCCAGTAAAAAGTGTACACGTGGTACGCGCTTTGAAAAAGATAAGAAAGAAAATCCGCGTCTCAAGCAGAGAGCGCGCTTGACGCAGGACTCTGAATGAGTCATAAATCCACGTGTCAAGTGCAGATTAGTGCATCTGACACGTGGATAGAGCTGCGCCTGGCGCACAGACGTGCGTCAGGCGCAAGGCCCTTCGCTAGGCGCACCAGCCTGGCTCCTGCCGTGCCTTTGCCAGCCTTATTTAAAACGCGTTTAAAAAGATTTCTTTTATCCTTTAATTACGGAAATCTGATTTTACGGGATAAAATCTGATCTTGACTTAAAAAATATATCTTTTGAAAATATTTATTTACTAAAATAAATCAATTAATTATCAATTAATTGGGCTTTTCAAAGAATTGGGCTCAAATACAATTATTTATCATGAATAATTAATTGGGCTTTAAAATAGGATTTTAACACTTTTCGAAATGGTTTGGAATGGCTCTTCGGGCTGCGCTGCCCTTGGATCGGACCAATTAAGACCCAGTATGTTTCATCATCGGATCCTTAAATGGGGAGACACGATTATGTGTCTACAAGAGGGGATTGAATTCCTCCTTTATACTAATCTGCCAAAGAGCTGCTGATGACATAACATCACCTTCAGCGTGAACATAAAAATTTGGACCCAAATTGGTTCTAGCAAATTCCATTGCTTCACCAAAATTATGGAATCCTCTGTAAATTGGTGCCTTAAAAGCTTTGATAATTTCAAGAACCTGATTCCATGATTGATACACTCCTGGTACTCGACCATGAATGACTATATAAAAACTGAAATTTTTTGATAAAGGTTTTCTTAAATTTTGCTGAAATAATAAGTCAAATAGTTTAATGTTATAACTTTATGCTGTGAAGTGGACATAGTCCATAGGTTATCTCAGATAACCTGTTGTGTTTGGTCTAATGTCATTCCTTTCAGGGGTCTGAAACCCTTATTAGGATTGACGCTGTATAATTTATCCTTACCAAAAGTAAATTCTTTAGGCTTAACCTTTTTATCCATTTTTCCTGCAATATTTGTCAATTACACGGGATAAACAATCAGCTAAATTATTATTCTACCTTTGATGTGCTCGAATCCTATCTGATATCCTTTTCTTGCGATTAAATATTGAAAGTTAATCCATCTTTTAATATTAACCTTCTTGCTATTTTCGCTTTTTATAAACTTAACTATAGTTTCACAATATGTTCTTATTACTGTAACTTCTCTGTCTAAATGAATTTTGAATTTTTCTAAAGCATTTATAATTGCCTGTATTTCGTAGTCTATAGACGACCAATTTGTGCTTGTTTTAAAATTGCCACTAGCATATCCTGTTAGTTTTTCTTCCTTCTTAAGGTTATATTTAGATGGCTTAGTAATTAATACTGCTCCCCATCCTTCTTTACTTCCGTCCGTTTCTATTATTATATAATCCGTGCATAATGGAAGTTCTAATGGTTTCAAATTTTTAACCTGTCCTTTTATTTTTTTGAACTAAGGCTACATCTTCCTGGTTGAAGTACTTCTGTCCATTTTTGAGGGTTTCCCATACAATGGTCCTACTAATTTTGACAAGTTTGGCATAAACTTTCTGGCATAGTTTAGTAATCCTAAAAAGGCTTGAAGCTTCTTTTTATCTTCCATTCTATCTAGAAACTCTAAAATCTTTTTAGCTATATGATCTTCTAACTAAATTTTTCCATTACCAATTTCTAATCCTAAAAACTGAATTTTCTTTTTAAATAGCTCCATCTTAGATTCCGCAACTACTATTCCTTCTCTTTCTATGATATTGAAAACTTCTTCTAAATGCTTGGTGTGATCCTGTAAAGATCTGGAAGCCACTAAAATATCGTCAATATAAACAAGACAACAATCTAGTTTACCAAATAAATTGTCCATAAATCTCTGAAATACTGCTGGCGCGTTTTTTAGTCCAAAGGACAATACTTTCCATTGAAAGTGTCCTTCACTGCAGATAAATGCTGTCCATGGTTTAAATTCTTCTACTAGTTTAAGCTGGTTATATCCTGATTTTAAGTCAAACTTACTGAAAATATTTTTATTCTGGACTAAATTAATCAGGGTGCCTTTATTGGGTATACAGTATCCATCATCGATTATATTATCATTTAATCTTTTATAATTATAAAGTATCCTAGCCTTTCCTCTCTTTAATTCACTGTGGTTCTGGACTATAAAAGCTGCACTTCTATGTGGACTGTTAGATTTTTCTATTAACCCTGCCTCTAGCAATTCTCGTATTTGTTTTTTAAATTCTTCTTTCTCTTTTGGGGAATAATCTATATTGGTTGTGGTTATCGTTATGTCTGGATTTTTAATATTTTGATCTACTATAAACCGAACCTGACATTTGCTAATATTATTAGCTATTAGTCCTTTAGCTCTTAACCTCTGAACTATTGGAATACAGGGGTAGCTTGTTATGTGTTATTCCTTTTTCTAATTTCCTGAATTCTTCAGATTGAAATAAACTAAGGGCTTATGTTTCTGGCTGAGTCTGATTTTCCTCTCCTAAAAAATCTAATTCTTTATTTCCAGGTCCACCACGTTTTCGTAGCAACTTTGATTTTTGTTGATAGTATCTAGTTGGTATATGGTAAATGTTTTTGCTGATAGTAATACTATTTTGTGTTATTACCATTGTTTGCCATTAATACTTCTCTGCTCATGCAAATCAACTTTTGTGAGGGTATATAACAACATTTTGTAGTTTCAAAATGAGCTGACGCTTATGCTCATTTTAGAAAATGAGCAAAAAAGTTTGATCATTTGGGCAACATTGTTTGCTAATTTTATCAAATAAGTAGAAGTACATTTGCTCATTTGCTCAAATGAGCAAAAGTGATTAGAAATAAGTAGAATTTTGCTCATTTGGAGAATTTCAAATGAGCAATAAGTAAAAAATAATCTTCATACCATAAGCATGATACACCTAAATTTGCTGTAAATTATCTCGGTTTAGTGATGATTTCATAGCTAATAGATTTATGGTTTCCGTAGCTATGTATATTTGCTATATGCCTATATATGTACTTTACATTATTTGAGAGTCAATGATGTGATATGTAATTGTCAAAAAACAGAGAAAAAAAGGAATATTGATATGAGGTTGTCAAACAATTAGCTTCCACTAATCAAATAAAAGTGCAGCTGTTAAAATATGACCCAACTTGCAATATTGACTTGAATTAACTATGAGTGAACTTGGTAATAGCTCGAGTACAATAGTAGATTGTGGCCCGAGTTCAAGTCGACTTGCTATTTACCCGACTTGAAGTGAGATACAAATTAAAAACTGTATCAACCCAACCTAACTCCAGACAAGTTGAATTCAATTTCAACCTAAGTTGTTTTTTTTATTTTTATAATTGGTGTTTTCATTTCATTAAACCACAAAGAGGAAGGCAACCTCTACTCAACTCAGGTATTTCTTCTTCAGAAGAAAACTTTCATAGTGTTAACACACACCCAAGGATGAGGAGGCCATCCGCCTCTTTGCGACAAAAAGACATTACATAGGTTTAAAACCTAGATTACATACTCGTGATCAAGTGCGAACAAACCAAAAAACACTACATTAACCAACTACATTAACAAACCTACACAATCTGCTAAACAGAGGCAAACAGGAAATCACAAGGAGCCAATCCCCAGAGGGAGAAATAGAAGATCTCAAAGCCATGCTATGAATTCGGATTGGCGATGCAACCCTTGCTTAGCCAGTGAGTCAGCAACCATATTGGATACCCTCCTTTTGTGATTGATAGTAATGTCTAGGAATTTAGTCCTAGCATTTCGAATGAAATTGAGATGATAGTTCATGTTCCATGGCCCACCACTATCATTGTTGCACCACATCACAACATTGGCCGAGTCCGATTCAAGAATGATTTTGGCATTCTTGATACCATCACTTGCAAGGGAGATGAAGATTGCACGGTGAATTGCAAGGATTTCTGCACAATTAATTTCAATAAACGGGATAGGTGATGAGAATAAGCACATAAAAATCCCAAGGTGATTACGTAATACACCTCCAATGGCTGAGCCCGATGCAAGAAGGTTAACAGAAGCATCGACGTTCCACTTGATCTGAGACTGATTTGGGGCCATCCATACATCCTGAATTGAAGTCGAGGAAAGAGAGACCTGTGGGCCAACAATTTCGTTCCACATGAGACATGAAGGGTTCCTTTGGACATCCACAGGTGAGTAAGGAAAATTACAGCACCAACCGCTAATCCACCATCCAAGTCTTAGTAACACCATACCTTGGAGATCTTTGATCGAGGTGAATGAGTTACCAAAAATGCGATGATTTCTCTCTTTCCACACCGACCATACAATTATGAAGAAGCTGGCAGCCCATATCTTTTTAAAGAATGGGCTTCTCTTCGGACACTGCCATTGATCAAAGGCTCCTTTGAGATAGTATGGGAAGACCCATTTTACGTGCCAAAGCTTGAGCCACCATGCCCATATTTGGTGAGCGAAACTGCAGTGCAATAGAAGATGGTTACTCGTCTCAGGGAATGATTCAAATAAAGCGCACATGCTATTTTCAGCTTGAATAATGCCAAGAGAGACAAGTTTGTGGTTTGTGTTGATTCTTTCAAGCAAAGCTAACCACACGAATACCTCGACGCGGTGAAGGGCAAGACCCCTCCACACGCCTTTAATCGCATCTTGGATAGGCGGGGGCTGGAGTTTATAAAGCTCTTAAGTGAAGGACTTTGTTGAAAATAGGCCTGTTTTGTTGAAGGCCCAAACGAAAGAATCATCATTGTTTTGGGCTGGGCACACTTGCATCAACAGTGCATCAAGGTTCAATTTTTCGATTGAGTCACGAGGTCAGAGTTCTCTTCGCCAAGCGAAGCTCCAAATCCAATTATATCCATCCCAACAACCTTGCGCAACTACAGTTGAGTTTGGATTAATTGAGACTAAAAATAGCCTTGGAAATAGTATTTTCAGAGGAAGAGAGCCAATCCAAGGATCATGCCAAAATAGGGAATCAAGTCCATTGCCAATGCTTTTGCGCACTCCTGATAACATGAGCGATTTTGCACCTGAGTGTTGAAATATGGCAGCACATATTTTTGCCCATGGGCCACCAGCTTTGGGACTGGATAAATCCGAGATGGATAGAGTGGGAGCATAGTTGTACTTGCTTTGGATAACCTTGCACCAAAGAGAAGATGGATTGTTGAAGAATCGCCAAATCCATTTGAATAGAACTGCAAGGTTCTTATGCATTACATTGGCAATGCCAAGACCTCCAAGATGTTTTGGATAACATACATGTACTTAATAAATATTAATAGATTTGGCTAATATAGTTAATGAGTTTTTATTAACTGTAGTTTTATAAAACATCAACCCCTTCTTTTTATATTCAAGTAAGTATAACTAATTCTCATAACTTATTTACTTAAACCGCCATTTACCTTTGATTATCAAAATAATTAATACCAACAATACTAAAATCTCTCTTTGTTTATACTAAATCAACATTAATATTCCTATTATACTTTAGACACTCAAAGTCCATTAGAAAAACATTCATAAGAAAACATTGAAACTTAAAACATTCGAAACTAACTATACTTTTTATCAATTTCAATAGAAACTTAAAATGGACATAACTTCCTCATTATAGATCCAAATCAAGCGTTTCTTGAGCTTATCTTGGATAAAATTTCAATACGAACAACTTTTGTGAAATGGTATTTGTGCTAAAAATGCCCAGAAACTGCTTAAAATTGTGTTTTCCGAAACTGACAGTAATTTATACGAATTACACCACAATTCTCTTTGAACAACAAGTTTACTTAACATTCTATTAATCTAAACTAACTACTAAACAACTAAATAAACATTTTATTCATTCAATTCTACACCCAAACAATAAAAAATCAAAACCCCCAATTCAATTTCATAAACATAAACCCTAACTACATAATTTTAAAAGAAAATTTAAATTAGTTGAGGAATTCATCTTACCCACTAATATAGATGATTGGGGATGAAAAATAACTTGCAAAAGCCCCCTAATACGAGCCCTAAACGCTCCAAATTACAGCAGCGACGACCCCCTTTGCTCTCCCTTGCGCCGCCCACTTCTATGATGTCACTTCTAGTGGCGGTTGTGCTTGCGATCATCGGTAACGGTGGTGGTTGTGTGGTGAAGGAAGAAGGTTGAAGACTTTGAGAGAAGAAGATGGTGAAGAATGAAGATGGTGAAGAATGAAGAATGAAGATGTCGTTCTTCTTTCTTTTTCTTTCGTTCTTTTTTTTTCGTTCTTTTTTTCTTTCTTTCTTTCCTTTTTCTTTTTTTGTTTTATTTTTCCCTTCCCCCTTCTTACATATATGTGAGTATATTTCCTCTTATTACTATTATTAGTTAAATTACTTACTAAACTTGTCCCACTATAACCATATAAATTATTTACAAAGTAATTCCTAAAGATAAATGAATTTAATTATTAAATAAACTAAAATATTTAATAAAATAAATAATAAACTGTTTCAAAAACCGGGGTGTTACAATCTACCCCCCTTAAAATAAGAAACTTGAAATAATTCTTAAACTCGTAGCGAAAATCCTATCACTTACTTTAGCTCATTAACTTTACATGTTTAGCCAACTATCTATTATTAAAGTACGAAAGATAATAACTATATAGTATCAAATAAAATAAATAATAAACTGTTTCAAAAACCGGGGTGTTACAATCTACCCCCCTTAAAATAAGTTTCGTCCTCGAAACTTGAAATAATTCTTAAACTCGTAGCGAAAATCCTATCACTTACTTTAGCTCATTAACTTTACATGTTTAGCCAACTATCTATTATTAAAGTACGAAATATAATAACTATATAGTATCAAATAAAATAAATAATAAATTGTTTCAAAAACCGGGGTGTTACAGTCATAGGTTCCTTTCCCCGTTCCCCGGTTTCAATTCCAGTGGTTAAGTTTAGTTTCCCCTTCCCCTGTCCCCGGTTTCAATTACAGTGGTTAAGTTAAGTATCCCTTCCCCGTTCCCCTAATTTAGTCTTTAGTTTAGAGTATAGTTTCCCTTCCCCGTTCTCTGTTACTGTTGGTTATTCTATTCGGGTGGCTTGGAAGCATCAGGTTCGCAAAGTTTACTGTCAGTTTTTGGAAGGAGTAGTACTATGGACGGCGTGGTATAATGATTCGGGTGTTCGCTTGGTTTGCTTGTTTTGTTGTTGTAATCTGTTTTAGTTTTAGCTTAGTTGTTTGCAGATCTAATTATCCTTGTTTTTATGTATTTGGGTGTGCTTCGAAGTTAGTCAGTCTTACTAGGTGGGCATCAAAGATGAGAGGAGGTTTACTCTTTAATCCTGTTGTGGTTAGATCTTCTAGGTTAGAGATTGCAAGGTTGGATCTTCGGATCCGTAGATTGGGTGAATTTCTTCAATATAATTCGCCTAAAGTTCATGTGATGACCTTTGGAGTCATCACCCCTAAAAAATACATCTTGTGGGAGGCCCTCCAATTTACTTTGGAGCAAGTTATGACCTCCACACATTTTGAGTTTCAGTCTGAGACTAAACTCTGGTTACCCTTGCAAAAGGGTCAAAAGTCACCAAAGGAGGTGACTTCGTGGTTACTTCTATCATTCGAATCCCAGGAAGGTGTTCAGTTTCAAGGCCCTTGGGATTTTGTGATTAGTAGACATTGGGGTCTACTAGCTGCGTTGCGGCAATCTACTAGTGAAGATCGTCTGGGTGTCGTCTTTCAACAGGTTCCCTTTCATATCAGGTCTGCTCCATCAAAACCTTTATCCCCAACCCACCACCTTCTATCCTCCGAGCGTTGTCTAAGTTGGTTTGATTCTGTAATGTTTTGTTTTATCGAGTCTGTAAGAGCAAATGAAGCTCCTCTAGATTCATTTTGCTTTATTTTATATTTGGTTTGTATTAGTATTAGGTTGTACTTCTGATTTTAATTAATGTAAATTTTCCCCGTTGTCCAAAAAAAAAAAAAAAAAAACAATTCATACTTATGTTAATACTGTATTTGCAATTTTAAAATACCAACTAGAAGAATTTTGAGGAACCAATATGCAATTGGGACCTATCAGATATAGGCTTATAACCCCTCTTATTGCACAAACTAATACTATGGAACTCTAAACACACACTGATTATAGCTTGACATTAGGACCCATCTATGATCAAGCCCAAGTAGGCTATATCATATACATCAGATCATATCAAATTAAAAGTTAAAATTGAAAAAATAAGTCTTGAGAAAATCAAGCCTATATTTAATTAAATCTTTTTACACATCAATAATAATAATAATAATAATAATAATAATAATAATAATGATACTAATTTTAATCAATTTTAGAAGTAGTTGTAGTATCTAATGACTTAAATAACAACAGTAACAATAACAACAGTCACAACAACAAAATTATATAATGGGAGTAAAGGCTATGGATATTCTATAAGTGATTACTTCCTCCGTTCTCTAATAATTGCAACATTTTTCATTGTAGGAACTTGCATATTATTGGTATTGCAACATATATTGCCAACAATGACCTTTTTTACAATATATTCCCTCTTTCTCTTTTTCTCTCTCTCTTTCTTTCTACTAGCTAGGCCCGAGCATATGAGGTTTATCTCTCTACTCTCTTAAAATCTTGTGCACAATTTAATGTTACAACTTACAAGTATTAGCTAGAAAATTGATCTATTAAGTTAAAGCAATTGAGTTAGGTGGACATCATATCATTAGAGTGAAGGTAAACTAATCAAGAGTAGATATTAAAAATTTGTCAAGAAAAGTACCTTTTTTCATCCATTCCAGGGTAAAAACTGATGGTTTGTCCTTTGACATAACTTTTACGACTTGTCCACCAAACCTTAATTCCATTAAACTCATCAATTACCTCTTCATGATCAGCTATTCCAAGCACCAAATCCTTACCACCCTTAACAAAATTACCTTTTAATCCCCTAGCTTTCTCGGAAGTTTTCTCACTAAGGTATGTTTCAATAGTTGTGTAAGCCTCACTTCGATTAAACCTCTCCCCAGTAAATTCTGCAAAGGTGATATTAAGATATGGAGAGAAAAACCTTACTATCCTCTCTGTATACCGGTAGAGGTACGAGCGGATCGATTCGCGCCATAGATGAGGAAGATATTGTTCATACATGGCCCTAACAAACATTATGGCTGCTATGATCGACCCGAATTGCATGAACATGTCGTTTGAGTTCATCATCATCATTTCTCGACGATATGTAAGTGTGGTTTTTAAAAAAGAAATACAAGCAATGAAGCAAATTTTCCTTTTGGTTCGAAGTAGCTAGCAAGTTTTTGTGCATAGTATGGCAGTACAAAATGAGGTCTATATAGTGTCTAAAAACGACGACTTTGAAGTCTTCGGACTATGTTTTATTAAGCCCACCCTTTAGATTTTTTCATCTCTTTTGTGTGCATTCCCTGCAAGTTCTACTTTAAAACTAGGTAATTTCGTCCATATAGTTTTGTTTGCACACGACTAGTCGACGACTTCAGATCAGTCGTCGGGTTAGGTTACAGCAAGCAATATAAAAGAGTCGATTATTAACCAGGAGTTTCTCTTGTCATGAGTCATGACTGACATCTCACGATTCATGTATCGTGAAGTTATTGGAGGACTCGGAAATGGTGTTGCAATTAAAAGGAGTCTATTTTGTCTGATAGTGTACTATTGCGCTGTACATGATTTTAATGCGTAAAGCAATCGTCAATTTGTCATTATTTATGTGACGACTGACGAGAATATTTTCGACAGACCGGTTACATCAAATACTTTCTCCAATATATTTTAATGAAACATTTGTTAATAGTGAGTGGTGCCTAATTTTTTTTTTTTTTTTTCCCAAAATCACCTTTAACTTTCCAGTTTTTACGATAAATTATCTAATAAAAAAATTATTGTCCTAAACTGCCTTACTTTACAATTTTGTTGTTGACAGCTACCTTATGCCAGTTTTCGGCGTTGACTTTTGTTTTTCAGTTCAAAATTGTGGGAAAAACAAAATTACCCTTGTGGAAATTGATGAGGGTGATTGTTTCAATTTTAGTTTAAGTAGAAGAGGAACTTAATAGTGGATTGGTGGTACAAAGTGTCACATAGATATGAGAGAGATAGCGCGCGGACATAGGGAAAATGGAGAAATTAGGGTGGGGAAAATTAAAAAAGGCTTCAAAGAGGTCAAGTGATATAACGTGACATTAAAAAGCAGGAAAAAACAAAAGTCAACGCCAGAAACCGGCATAAGGTAGCTGTCAACAACAAAATGGTAAAAGTAAGGTAGTTTGGGACAACAATTTTTTAATAAGGTAGTTTCTCGGAAAAACGTTAAAGCTAAAGGTAGTTTGGGACAAAAAATCCTATTATAAATAAAATTGTTACAGAATATGTTAATATTCTCTATAAATATGTCAAATATATGATTATGATTTTATTGTGTAAATATTGTAAGGAGGATTCTCATATAATCATATATTTGACATATTTACAGAGAATATTAAATCAGAATCATATATTTGACATATTTATAGAAAATATTAACATATTCTCTAATAAAATGTCACAGTTTTCGAAAAGGGGGCAGTTGTACATGATGTTCATGTATATATACTTCGCGGTCTACTACCAGTACCAGCTATGTTAGTTGCCTAGTTCGCGGTTGTACATTATGTTCACGGTATAAAGGACTGATGGCTGGGGGAAGGTTAGATTTTCATGGTGGCAAGTGGGGGAGGGTAAAATGGCTAGGCTAAGGATTTTTCCAGCCAACCTAGAAAACGGGAAATAAATAATTAAATATGCCTTTTGAATCATTGATACCTTTGCTCAAGTCGTTGTTGGTGATGCTCATTCTCGTTGTAGGAGGTATTAGAAGTCTATCGTCATCAACCATATTTTTGCAGTGCATTGATGGTATTTAAAGTAGGAGTTTAGGTTGCATCTTTTGGATTTTTTTTCTTATTTTCAGGTGCAGAGTCCGGATTATCCTTTCATTTTGCAAACTTATGCTTGTTTTGCAAATGTTTTATATATATATGTGTGTGTGTGTGTGTGTGTGTGTGTGTGTGTGTGTGTGTGTGTGCAAGCTTATGCTTGTTTTGCGAGTACCGATGTTAAAAGAGTGGTTTTAGATTGCAGAGCATCTAATATCATTCTACGTCTCTACATGAAGACTTTGACTTTTGGTTTTACAAACATCAGTGAAAGTGGTGGCTTCTCTAGATACATAATCGTGTATAACCCGCTCTAATTGGTCCGGATCGAAGACAGAATAAAAAACGAGTCTAAAATAAAACATTCTAAGCCCAATACCATATTCTAACCCGTTTCAATAATCCACCTTCGAAAATCATTTTTATAACTAGTTTTACTAAGCCCATTTTCTAAATTGTTTAAAAAAAATTATAAAAGCGCATATTCGAATACCTTTTAAGAATATTTTTTGGAAAGCCCATTTTCTAAAACCCTTTTTCTAGCCCAATTTAATTAATAGAATAGTTAACCAAAAAAATTAATAGAATTAATTAATTATATTAATTAGTTTTATTAATAAAATATCTTTTATAAAAAAATAATCTGTCTCCAAAATGCTTTCAAATATCTTTATCTAATTTATTTTCCAAAATCTTTTCATTAAAAATCTTTTAAGAAACCTTGTTGTATTCGGTTACCTATTGCTTTCCAACCACCTAAACCTATATAATACCATCCCTAAACTCCCTGATACCTTCACCGCCTAACCATCTAATTCCCTTACGCCCAACTCACCCATCTAATTTTCTCTCGCCATCTAATACTCACAGACGGCCGTCTAAGTTGATCTCACAACACATCCTCACCAATCTCACACCACTCCCTGCGCATCTTCACCCCCACATATTCATTAACATCATCTGCTACATGTTAAAGCAATTAATCTAGATAATCTAGTACTATCTAGGATAGATGAAGTGTAAAATAGTGTAGCAAGATAAAGAAGATCCTAGAAATATCTAGCCAAATATAGAAATTGTAGAGCATGTATGTTGGTTGATAGTCACTGACTTCAACCACATATAAATATGTATGAGCATTACTATGTGGCAATGTAAGAAATTGAGCTTTGTTAGTCAACTCAATCAAAAGCCTTCACTATTTCTCTCCCCTCTTTTATAAAACATTCTGCATTTAAAATCTAAGCCCATAACACTTCTGCCTAATTTCCAACATTTGGTATCCGAGCTAAAATTCCCAAAGCCTCACTACTTTAGCCAAAACACATTTAACCCAAATACAACATAAATTATAATGGCACTCAACAACCCAACTTTCCCAATTTCAATTTTCGGAGGAGAAAATTATGATTTTTAGAAAATTAAAATGAAGACGTTACTTAAATCTCATGGGTTGTGGAATTATGCCGATAAAGGATATACGGAGTACGAAAACGAAAGTACCCTAATCGAAGCTCAAAAAAAGCAGCTCGAGGGTGAAAGAATGAAGGATGCTAAGGCATTATATCTAATACAAAATGCGGTCACAGATATAATATTTCCAAGAATTTTAAGAGCCAACACGGCAAATGAGGCTTGGGAGATCCTGCAACAAGAATTTCAGGGAGATAGCAAGGTGAGAAGTATCAAACTCCAGTCTCTAAGAAGAGAATTTGAAAACTTAAAAATGAAAGAAGGGAAATTAATGAAAGATTATTTTTCAAAGGTAATAGAAATAGTGAACCAAATGAAATCATATGGAGAAGAAATTTCAGATGAAAAAATTGTGAAAAAGGTTTTATTAAGTTTAACAGAAAAATATGATAACATTGTTGCTATTATTGAAGAAACAAAAGATATATCAAAAATTACGGTGGAGCAACTTATGGGATCTTTGGAGTCCCATGAACAAAGGAAAAATCGACATATCAATGAAGAAATATTTGAGACTGCTCTTGCAGCAGAATTTAAGAAAATGCCCAAGAAAAATGTCGAGGATGAAGACGAAGAGAAATCATCCAAAGGTATGAATCAAAAAGTTTCCTGCAATATTTGTAAAAAGACTAACCATGATACTGCAGACTGTTGGCATAAAAGGAAGCCACAGTGTTGGCAGTGCAATTGGTATGGTCATGTAGGAAAGAATTGCAGGACCAAGAAAAACAATGAGATTGCCAATTTTGGCGAAGAAAATCAAGAAACTTTATTTTGAAGGTTGCTAATGACATGAGCGTTAGCGGGGTGGGTTGGTGACATGAGCACCAACAACAAAAGAAAATTTGGAGGAAAAATATTTTGGGTAATGGCTGGTGACACGTGCATCAGTACGATAGTTGGTAACATGGATACCAACATAAAGATCATCAAAAGGACGACATATTAGAAAATTGAAGGTTGGTGACATGGGAGCCAATATAAAAGCTCAAAGGCTTATGATCCAGCGGTGGTTGGTGCCAAGTGCATCAACAAAGTTCAAGAATATTTTGAGGAAGAAAGTAATAGTACAAGATTTTTCTGATTAAGAGAGAGTGTTAAAGCAATTAATCTAGAAAAATCAAGTACTATCTAGGATAGATGAAGTGTAAAATAGTGTAGCAAGGAAATAGAAGATACTAGAAATATCTAGCCAAATATAGAAATTGTAGAGCATGTATGTTGGTTGATACTCACCGACTTCAACCACCTATAAATATGTATGAGCATAACTATGTGGCAATGTAAGCAATTGAGCTTTGTTAGTCAACTCAATTAAAAGCCTTCACTATTTCTCTCCCCTCTTTTATAAAACATTCTGCATTTAAAATCTAAGCCCATAACACTTCTGCCTAATTTCCAACACTACACCTCACAAATCCACCTCATCATCCGAGACTAATATCCATCCTCATTGAGTCATCCTACTACTACCCACGCCTAACACAAATAATACCCCATTAGTTCTCCTATACTACTACAGTAACTCCACCGCCTAAAACTAATTCCCTCTAAAAATTCAACACCACCTGATCTCATATAACAATATTATCATCATCATTTTTTATCCCACGTATGACATAAGCAAAAATAAATACTCATATTCCTTGCGCATCACTTCACAAAGCCTACGCATAACAATACCACAAATCAATATATTTGGTTTGACGCATCATATTCCCAAAAATACGCAACAATGTTTTTCAAAGGCTCGTTCGACATATTCGATCCAAGATCCGTACAAATTAACGACCCAGATAGAGGTATAATTTCTGAGGGTCAACCAAAATAACAATCTTTATTTTATTTCTTTGTTTACTTTTATTATTGTTTTCTTGAAGTTACTAACATTCTATTTATGATGTAGTTTGTTAACTTATCCCTGCAATTGTAAGTTATTGTATATTATACTAACTCTCTTTAATATTTTTATTTCTTATTCATGAATAATATTTTTTATGTCTGATTGCAATATTTATCACTTTCTATATTATTTTCAATCAAGAACTAAATAAATGTTCTAACTAAATCAAATAACATGGACAACTTGCTAGGAACCCAGTCATCTTGATTGTTTAATAACGTATCACCAAAATAGCAGTCTTTTTATGTGTTTAATGAACCAACCAAAACTAATCTATTTTAAGGTGCTTAAAACATTATGTGGTTATTCTTTTGCATAAAACTTGCTATGAACGATATTTAATAAAGGTCAGCAATGGGCGAACGTGGTTCATGACCTTGTTCGTACCCTCACCCCTGAACCGACTTTTTGGTTCATGACCATTAATGAAGTTATGACGGGGAAATCTACATTGGATAAGTCCCTAAGATGTTCCTATGGTTTCCCAAATATCCAATTAGGTTTATGAGTCTTCCTCTAAAGACTTGTTGGCGACTTCAAACAACGTTTTCAATAAAACCTTAACAATGGGGTAGTCAAATACGCACTCACACTGCGTAGGCGAATAAAAATCACGCCTACACTCTTGGTAATATAGTCTTGCATTTTATATGTCTGGGGTTAATTCCCTTGTTGCTCAACAGTTTATTGAGGATGGTGGATTTGATGAGATTAATTCTATGTGCAACGGCAAAAAACATCCTCACGACATCGAGATGGAAGCACCAATCTACGAGGAAATGAAGGATTAAATTGGGGAAGAAATTTGGAGGGAGAGGGAAACAACAATTTTGACTTTTCCATATGGCAGAGATACAATACAAGGAATTGGATTGGGAACTTGATCAACGATGTAAAAAGGGGAAGCGAGGTGGAAAATGTTGAGGTGATGGAGATTGTGGAAGAAGACGATCAAGAGAGAACCGGTGGCGACGACGTGAGTGAGAAATGAGAAAGTAGGTTTGTTTGTCACTGCTCAGTAATGGGTTCAAGTGGTATTTAGAGATGGTGGTGGTGGAGGTGAAAAATGTCGTTTGGTGGGAGAGAGTGGAGTTTTGAGTGAGTAAGTGATGACATGTCAATGGACATTGGTGGTGGTCTGATGGTTTGGTGGACAGGTAGAGTGGAGGTGATCAGGTGAAGGAGAAAGAGAGACAAAAAAAGTTTTTTTTTTTAATCTTAATTAAAATTAAAAACCCAACCAATAAAATAGTGACATGTGTCTAAGTTTACCTGTTTATCATGTTGCATCCGGTTTAAATAATAAACCAAAGGTTGTCTTATTGTTGAAGAACCTGTCAAAGTTTGTATAATTCTATTTAAATAATCCTATAAAGAATGTTTGTGACTTCATTAAAAAAATAAAGATGAATAAAATTAAATAAAGGACACTCAAAAATTATGCTTGATAAAGAATACTATTAGGATAATATTTTCTCATTGTTTAAGGATATATTTTGTATAGTTTCCTAACTATGTTAGGACTATAGGAGATTGTAATCCTATATATTGATCAATAGAATCACACTCCAAACTAAGGAGTTTTCCATAATCTAAAATGGTTTCACAACCCTAGGTTAATCCAATAATTTCACAACAAAAAAAATTATTTTCTCTTCTCCAAAGCCCTGCCCTCCCCATCCAATTCCGCTGCACCATGACTAACCCTGATGACAAATCTGGTGACGCCTCTGTGGCCACACCGCCTCCCCAACATTCTTCCCCACCGGAATATCATCTTGCACAAACAGTGAGTAACATCAAAAACGAGATTCCCCACTACAAGAAAATGCTAAAATAACGACGGCCAATTAACGACGGCTAAAAAAACGGTCGGTATCGTAAAAATAAGCGACGGCTTGAAGTCGTTGTTGATTACCGACTGCTATTATAGCAGACAACGACAGTTTAGCCGTCGGTGATAAACAACGTCGGTTCCAAGCCGTCGTTGATTTTATGGAAGTAAACCAGATTTTTTTTAGCTTGGGCGACGGTCTTTAACAGTCGTTGATTTCTATAGGGGTTTTAATTGAAGTTGGTCCTTCAGTCAGGGTTTTTTTAAACAAAAAAAGGAGAGATTGGGTTTTTTTCAATGACCGAAAGGCGATTTTGGCCGAGACGAACTCCACCTCCACCTGCCTCATTCCTCCAGCCAACGGCAACGATCCACCTCCACCTCACTTCGCCGGCGATAAGCTTTATTTTTTCTTTTTTTTTTTTTTTAATTTTGTACTCATGAACCAAACCCTAACAATTGGGTTTTTGCCTCGTGAGAGAAGTGAAGTTGGGCGACGAACTTCAGTCTGAATCCAACTCGCTGGGGGCAGCGACTCCTGCCGGACCAACACTTCGCCGGCGGTAAGCAGTGCCAATTTAGTTTTTTTTTATTTTAAAATTGGGTTATGGCAAAATCTTGTCTTTCTTGCTAAAAATCTCATCTGGCTTTGGCAATGTAGGTAGCCAAACACCACGGCCTGACTGCCGTCCGCCTGTGCCGGACCCCTGCCGCCTCTAGGTACTCTTTAATTTTTAAATTCTTTAATTTTAATAGTAAATTTAGTTTATATGGTTAATTGCTTAATTTTATGTATAAATTTTAATAAATGCTTAAAGGTTACCGTTTAATAATTGATTTTCTACATAATGTAGGATTACGTAGCATTTTGGCGTTTCTCTTTGGCTTAATTGTAAGGTTAGTAGCAATTTTGACCATATTTTGTCTTCAATTTATATTGTATTTGTTCATGTAAATTCTATATTTTAATTCTATATTGTTTAGTAGCATTAAAGGTTATAAAAGTAAAAAACTATATAATTATCACAATAATTTATTTATTGCACATTCCTTTATTTAGTTTACACTATTAAAATTGTTTATATTGTTTTTGACATATTTGTTTTCATGGAAATAGTTTGGATGATGTTATAAATTTAATTCAAGTGTTTAAATAAATATGTTTGCATCATCATGTGCCTAGATACCCGTTCAAGGTATACTCATTAGGAGTATATCTTGAATAGTCCCCGATTGGGACTGTTCTTCGACGTTTGACCTCACTTAGGTGGTGAATGTATGCCTTTTGTTCTATTCTATGTAATTTCCGGTGATGTTGTTTCTCTATGTTGTTCTCTGGGTACATATGTAAGCTTTTACGAAGCTCACATTGTGTACTTGGAGAACTCATGGGAAATGCTGTCGGAATTTACGTAGAAGCGAATAGTTGGCATACATTCACTAGTGGGGTTAGACGTCGAAGAATGGGTTAGGTTGGAGTGATAAGGACCTTTGGACATCATTTTAGGCCCTATATATATTTCACACATATGTTTTAATTGTACGTATGTTGGTTGTTAATGAGTATTGTCATTGAAATGGTTTAGAATTGTAGAATTGGTCACCATGAAACGGAAGGAGCGTTGGTGGATGTATGATAGATATGACAATGTGCGTAACTTGAGGCCCGAGTTCTTGAGGGGGGTTGATGAATTCATTGACTTTTGCAAAGTAAATCCCGAAAACCCAGGTAAGGATGAAGTTAGATGTCCGTGTCCGAAATGCAAGAACAGACGTATGCATGACGCAGACACGGTTAAAGTGCATTTGTATAGCAAGGGCTTTATACCTGATTACTACGGTTGGTATTCTCATGGTGAAGAGTTACCTCAACCAGCAGAAGAGCTATCTAATCCATACCGTGAAATGGTTTTCGATGCTCTTGGGAATAACCCGGAACCGTCCAATGTTGAAAAGCCTAGTGGAATGGAGGAGGAGCCTAATCCTCAAGCAAAGGTGTTTCTTGACCTATTAAAGGCTTCTGAGGAACCGTTGTACGACGGGAGCTCCATGACTGTGTTGGAAATGGCATCTAGAATAGTATATTTGAAGTGTGAGTACAATTTGCCACATAGGTGTGTTGATACTTTTGCTTCATTAATGAAAGAAGCAATACCTAACAACAACAACATGAGTAACACATTTTACGATACGAAGAAGATCTTGGAGGGATTGGAGCTTCCCCACGAGAAGATTCATGCTTGCCCCAAAGGTTGTATGTTATTTTGGAGAACTAATGCACACTTGGACAGATGTAGAGTGTGCGATAGCGACAGATACAAGAGGACTTCTAAGGGGTCTTTAGTTCCAATGAAAGTTCTGATTTATTTCCCAATCACACCGAGATTGCAGAGGTTGTATGCAACAAAGAACGTTGCTGAAAAAATGACATGGCATGCCAAAAATCCAAGAGTCGAAGACAAAATGGCTCACCCTAGCGACAGTGAAGCTTGGAAGCATTTGGATAGATCCTTTGGCGAATTTGCATCTGAGCCTAGGAATGTTCGGCTTGGTTTGTGTACCGATGGGTTTGGTCCACATGGAAAGTTTGGGGGTCAATATTCATGTTGGCCGGTCATCTTAACCCCGTACAACTTGCCACCATCAATGTGCATGAAAAAACCCTTCATGTTCCTTTCGTTGCTCGTTCCTGGTCCTAAAAATCCGAAGGGAAACTTGGATGTGCACATGCAACCCTTAATCGAGGAATTGAAGCAATTATGGGATGTTGGAGCAACTACTTATGACATTTCTAGGAAACAAAATTTCAATATGCGTGCCGCCATTCTTTGGACAATTAATGATTTTCCTGCTTATGGTATGCTATCTGGCTGGTCTACCGCTGGGAAAAAGGCTTGTCCTTATTGTATGGATAAATCCAAAGCTTTTTGGCTCGAGCATGGGGGTAAAGTTTCTTGGTTTGATTGTCACCGTCAATTCCTTCCTCAAGATCATCCTTTTCGTAAAAACAAAGTAGCTTTTTGCATAAATAAGGTTGAAAAAGGGTCTCCACCACACATCATGTCTGGGGAAGAGTTGTGGTCATGTGTTAAAGACTTGCCAAAGGCTACAGATGGACCAGATGCACTTAACGCTTTAAAAAGTTGAAAAATGGGTGGTTCAAACAAAGCTGTCTTTGGGAGCTCCCATACTGGAAGAATCTGCATCTTCGTCACAACCTTGACGTCATGCACATTGAGAAAAACTTCTTCGACCAACTCATTCACACGAGTTATGGATGTGAAAAAAACAGGACGGCCAGACACCGTTGCATCTAGAAAAGACATTGCTAAATTGTGCAAAAGACCTCAACTTCATGTCACCAAGGATACGAACGGAAAAGAAACTCCACCAAAAGCACCTTTCGCACTGGACAAGTCCCAAAGGAAAGTATTACGCAACTGGGTCAGAGATTTGAAATTTCCCGATGGCTATGCTTCCGACTTAACAAGATGTGTGGACATGCAGTCCGGTAAGCTGCACAGTATGAAAAGCCATGACTGTCATGTCTTCATGGAAAGATTCTTGCCGATTGCATTAAAGGAGTTGCTTCTGGTTCATGTGTGGAAAGTTGTTACTGAGATTAGCCTCTTTTTCCGTGATTTGTGTTGCTCCACCATCACAGTAAGTGACATGGAAAGATTGGAAAAGGACATAGCCGAGATCCTTTGTAAACTCGAAAAGATTTTCCCACCATCATTCTTCAATTCCATGGAACACTTACCAGTTCACCTTCCACGCGAAGCTAGGCTATGTGGTCCCGTGCAATACCGTTGGATGTATCCCTTTGAAAGGTACCTTTTCCTTCATTTTCATATACCCTTTTTACTTTAGTTCTTCGCAATTGTGTAACTCTTTTTATAACCACCTTATTAGGTTCCTCAATCATTTGAAACGCAAAATTGGTAACAAGGCTCGTGTGGAGGGTTCTATTTGTAATGCGTACTTGTGTGAAGAGATTACAAACTTCTATTCAAACTACTTTCAGCAAGGAGTGGATACTAAGACACGAGATTTAGGCCGTAATGTAAATGATGAAGTTGATAGGATGCTCGACGAAACTGTCCCATAGCTATTTAGGGTTAATTGTGGTCGGCCGTCTAATGCAGGTGGAACACGATTTTTAACTGAAGTGGAACTACAACGTGCACACCTATATGTGTTAGCAAATACAGGCATCTTACAAGAATTTGAGAAGTAAAACACTTGTTATTAATCATACTATTTATAAATTTAACTTTCATTTTTAATTTAGACATTAACAATTGTTATGTTTGTAAGGGATTTCGAGGACCACATTCTTCAAATTCGACCTACTCTACGTAAAGAAGATGTGTGGGTGCAACATGAAGCAGAATACCTTGATTGGTTTAGATTGAAAGTGAGTTTGTGTGACTATTAAATCTCGCCTGATACAAAGCTGTATTTAACATATGAATGAATTTCAATAGGTTATTCAAGACAAACCCAATGATGATGTACTGTTTGCTTTGGCAATGGGTCCTTCGACATTAGTTCACACTTGGAATAGATACTATGTTAATGGATACAATTTCCAAACAAAAGGATTAAGCAAACACAAATCCACCATGAATTAGGGAGTGTGTGTGTCTAATGATGGAGGGAGTGATTTCTTTGGGATTATAGATGATGTTATAGAATTGAAGTTTACTGGTGCCCTTAGTCAATATAGCACTGTTTTGGCAAGTGCAATTGGATGGACAATGTGAGGGAATGAATATCGATCAATACAAGCTAGTTAAAGTCAACCACACCAAGAAATACCCCAAGTTTGATCCATTTGTGCTATCATACCAGGTTAGCCAAGTATATTTCGCACCGTACCCAAGCTTGAAAATAGATCATGCTCAATGGTGGGCTGTGTTTAGGACAAAGGCAAGGTCTGTGATTGATGCTCCGGTTGACTTCGACTTTCTTCAGGAGACAAGTGCTGAGCCTCTTACTCTTTGTGATCCAAATGATATTCCCGATTATGAAGGGGGTAATGATGTCGAGTGTGTTGAAGGAGATGATGAAGAAATTTTGTTCGAAGCCCCCTCAGGTGATGTTGAAGAAGAGTCTAGTTTCGAGTCTGGAGAAAGCGAGGATGATGACAATGACGATGATGGTTTTTGGGATGACGATAGTGATGATGAACTAAGCGAGGATGGGAATTCACTTTGATTTGTTTTACTATATCATAGCTTGTATTAAGGACAACATTTCAATAAAAGCATATGACTTTTGTAATGAAATGTTGAAGATTACTTGTTGTGACATTTCCATTTATTCATTCTGGTATTGTTTGTCCGCGTTCTCTGTCTCAACAAAGAGTATTTGTATTTTGATCCTTTTTGTAATGAAGTGCATCTGTTGGGTGATTGTATTTTATCCTTTTTGTTCCTCTGAAACATGACAGCTTTGTTGTATCAGTGTGCCACATCATTGCATGTGAAGGTGGTCTTTGCTAATCATTTTTTTTATCTTTTATGTGTATATTTTTTTACTTCAGCTATCATCTTTGAAGGGCTTTATATATGCACGGGGGTGGGGACCCGGGGTGTGCGGGGGATTGGGAAGGTGGGGGAGTGAGGGGGGAAGTGGGAGGGTGGGGGGGCAACACAGGGGGTGGGGAGTTGGGAAGAGGGGAGTGAAGGGAGGGCGGTGAAGGGGGTTGGGGACCTGGGGTGGGCGGGGATTGGGAAAGGGGGGACTACGGGCGGGGGTGGGGGTGCGGGGGTCGGTGAAGGGGGGAAGTGCGGGATGGGGGGAATGCAGGGGGAGGGCGGGGGGTCGGTGACCGGGAAGGGGGGAGTGAAGGGGAAGGAGTGGGGGCGGCGGGGGTGGGGGGTTAGGAAGGGGGAGTGCATGGCGGGGGTCGGCATGGGGCCGGTGCGGGGGCAGTGAAGGGGGTTGGGGGCCCGGGGTGGGCGGGGGATTAGGAAAGGGGGACTGCGAGGCGAGTGGGGGTGCGGGGGTCGGTGGGGGGAGTGCGGGGGTTAGTGAGGGGGGGAGTGCGGGGTGGGTGGGGAGTGCGGGGGGAATGAGGGGGGGAGTGCGGGGTGGGTGGGGAGTGCGGTGGGGGTGCAGGTTGATAAGTGGCATTCTGTTTTCATTTTCTACCCATTGCAGGTTGATAAGTGAAGATCAAATCAGAGCTAGAAGCTTTCATTTGGTGTGGGCACACAAATCTGTTTGTTTCTCAAACAGAATTTTGTGAGCTTGTTTCATATCGTTGTGGTTATATCCTTGCTTTAATATTCTTTATAAGTGTTTATTTTCTTCTTACAACAATTTTTATTCTTGGATTATTCTTGGTCATTCTTTTTAGGTATAAGTGTTTATTTTCTTCTTACAACAATTTTTATTCTTGGATTATTCATACTTTAATGTAACAAGAATTTATTTCAATTGTTTTGTTTAATCTTGCGTGTTTCTAATTTCTTGCATTTTAGGTAATCATGTCTAATCCTAAGGGCCGCGGAGGTCGAGGTGGCTTAGGTGGAAGCCAAGGTCGTGGGACTTTGATTCCGAGGGAGCTTTTTCAGTCACCAGAAGTAGAAGGAAGCCAGAACAGTATGTCAGAGACACATGGAGATGATTCACAGGCACGTGACATTGGTAACCACGTACCGGAGACTCCGAACACTCATACGGAGGAAGGTCAAGGTTCGAACCGTGCACCAAGAAAGGTTTTAGGCTCTACTGGATTGTGGTAAGTTCGTAAGCTACTATATGCTTCATGATATTTGTATGCAATGATATTCACAATTCACGTGTTTGTTTGGTTTTCAATTCAGGTTTGATGATAACAAGGTTAGTGGGTCCATCACTGATATTTTCCAGGGCCATTTTCGACAACCTTGGTTCAATTACAGTGAGGTAGACAATGCAACAAAGACGTATTGGTGGAACATTTTCACAGTATGTATGAATCGAATTATGAAAAATGAAATTGATTATATTACTTTATTAATAACTTTGTTTAACGTTTGACTAAAGGGTATTTACGAATGGGCTTCTTAGTTAGATGGCCTAGTGAGGAAGGATTACAAGAAAAAAGCTTCATCTCGTCTGAGAGACTTGCGATACTGGGTGCTTAAGAAAGCCAAAGAAAGGCCAAAATGGTTGGGGGAGACGATCTACGAAGACATGAAGAAGAGAAGTGAAGAGCCAACATTTCGGGAAAAATCTGAAAAGGCGAAGAAGAACCGAAGAGGTGGCTCCCTGTCTAATCCAATTGAGCCGTCACACTTTCAGGGTTCTATTTCGGCGGCACAGCATGCTAGAAAGATGGTAAATATGTTTCATATCTACTACTTAGTGTAATTTACATGACATTTTCGGTATGAGTAAAAAAAAAAGCCTTTGTTCAACAATGTCTACAGGCAAAGAGTAGAGGAGGAGTACTCCCTACTGCTCCCGAGTTGTTCTTGAAGACTCATTTTAAGACTGTTCCTAGAAAAGGAGAAATTCCAGCAAACAAGAAAGCAAAGCAAATCTCGGTACATACTTCTAAACATATATTTATAGGCAAATATGATTGAAAAGTTTGATGCTAGTTTAAGTTAGAACCAAATATAGGCAAATATAGGCCATTTTAGGTCATTTTACTTGAAAATGAATGAATACGAGTAGTTTGATGCTAGTTTAAGTTATAAACACCTCAAACATCATATATATAGTTAGTTTAATGTAATTATAAGTTGTTTTGATTGAAAATACACAAAATAGGAAAGTTAGAACCAAATATAGGCAAATATAGGCCATTTTACTTGAAAATGAATGAATACGAGTAGTTTGATGCTAGTTTAAGTTATAAACACCTCAAACATCATATATATAGTTAGTTTAATGTAATTATAAGTTGTTTTGATTGAAAATACACAAAATAGGAAAGTTAGAACCAAATATAGGCAAATATAGGCTATTTTAGGTCATTTTACTTGAAAATGAATGAATACGAGTAGTTTGATGCTAGTTTAAGTTATAAACACCTCAAACATCATATATATAGTTAGTTTAATGTAATTTTAAGTTGTTTTGATTGAAAATACACAAAATAGGCAAGTTAGAACCAAATATAGGCACATATAGGCCATTTTACTTGAAAATGAATGAATACGAGTAGTTTGATGCTAGTTTAAGTTATAAACACCTCAAACATCATATATATAGTTAGTTTAATGTAATTATAAGTTGTTTTGATTGAAAATACACAAAATAGGAAAGTTAGAACCAAATATAGGCAAATATAGGCCATTTTAGGCCATTTTACTTGAAAATGAATGAATATGAGTACTTTGATGTTAGTTTAAGTTATAAACACCTCAAACATCATATATATATATAGTTAGTTTAATGTAATTATAAGTTGTTTTGATTGAAAATACAAAATGTAGGCAAGTTAGAACCAAATATACGCCATTTTGGCCACTTTATATTACTTGAATATGAGTATATTTAACCAAATGCAGGTGACATACAATAAGAAGCTGGATCATTGTACCACTCAGGGGTCACAGCCGAACCCTGATCTGTTGTATTGGGAGACAGTTGGGGGGAGGAACAGAGGAAAAGTTCAGGGGTTGGGTCAGGGAGATCATTTGTACTACAACTCTTCATCAGGGCGAGGAGATGGCGGCTCTTCACAACCATATGAGCCGTCCATTTTTTCTCAGATTGAGGCGCAGGTGGAGGCAAAGGTCGCTGCACGGATGGAAGAGGTGGAGGCAATGGTCGCAGCACGGGTGGAAGAGTCAAGTCGGGCCCTCGTAGAGGAAATGATGAGGAACATGTCTAGTTTCGGCCACATGTTCTCAGGTTGCAACCCAGGCCCCCCTCCACAACGCAGATTAGAAGATGACCCAGGGTTTGGTGGTGGCGGTAATGCTACAGAGACATCCTTGACAGTGTAGTTTTTTTGGTTTTGGCAACTAGGTAACTAAATTATAGTTGGATATAGTTAGTCTAACTATATGCATTTAGTGTCAATATTTATCGGCATCTCGCTTTGTTTCTAGATGTGTTGGGTTATTTTTTTTGGAACCCGACCTCTACTTTATTTTCCGACACCGGGATCTATTTTGCGTACATATATTTAATCTCGGTAGTTTGTCTAACTATAGACATTTAGTGTCTATATTTATCGGCATCTAGCTTATTAGTTTCTAGCTTTGTCGATATATATTTTTTGTAAACACCGACTTCTACTTTATTTCCCGACATCGGGATCTATTTTGTGTACATTATTGTAATCTATTTCATGTAATTATACAAGTATCTATGCAAATTGTAATATATATCAAAATTGCATATTTTTTTAATTGAAAAAATTGAATGCGATGGAGGAACAGCTTTAGTGTGGTATATTTAGGTGCAGCTGTGCAGGTACAGGTTTAATTATTATTAAGAACAATAATATATTAAATAATATTATTTTAAAACAGCAACGACGGCTAAACATTAAATCAACGACGGCTAGGCAGTCGCTGTAAGGTACTCAATGCAGCCATGGTCTTGAATTTCAACGACTGCATTAACATAATAGCGACGGTTATTCACAGACGTTGAATCAACAAAATCAACGACAGTTTTTAACAGACGGTAATACAACGACGGTTTCTAACAGTGGGTGATACAACGACGGTTGAAAACAGTCGCTAAATCACCGTCTGCTTAAACCCGACGTTGGAGTACAGTCAACGTCGGTTTAGGCTTACGGTCGCTGATGATCAGAAAACCGTCGTTGAAAATTTCACCGACGGCTTGACGGTCGTTGATTCCAATTTTAGCGACCATCGTTTCAACGACTGCAATTCAACGACTGCTAGCCGTCGTTGATCTTATAACGACGGTTTTTTTATTATCAACGACGGCTAAAAGCCGTCGTTGATTACCACTTTTCTTGTATCCCAAAACCATATATCTCTGCTGCTTTTTGGGCCAGACTTGACTCCATCGTAAAAAACGAATTTACGACACAATCTCTTCGGACCTCCTACAAACTGTACTATACCGCGATGCCACGGCACAAGAAACCTAGAACAGACTCAAAGCCATCTTCCAGGATAACAAACACACTCTTGCTGTTTACTTGGAGACTGAATTCAACGCATTCATCTATCTAGCTTCACTGACATCTCCTTCTATTGTCAAAAGCTCAAAACTTTGAATGATCAACTTGCAAACGTGGACCAACCTATTACTGAACAAAAACTTGTTTTCAGGATGGTGGCTGGATTAGTGAATACTGACTATGACACGATGGCCTCTATCATCCAACAAACCGATCCCATGCCCACGGTCGAAACCGCTCGTTCAAGGCTCCTCCTTGAATAGTCCCGTGCGCACATGCCCCCACGACCATGGCGCAATCGTTTTCGGCCTCTCAAGACCCACTAGCACAACCACCACAAAACAGCCCGGTTCAGCAGCGCACCGGTGGTGGTGGTCGCGGTGGTGGTTGTGCGAGGCAGGCAACAGGGTGGTAAAGGGCGTGGGTGTGGCAAAGGAGGCTCACGTACCCTCAAACCACAAAGTCCCAGCAGCAGTGGGGGTTTAATTATTCGAGAACTCAGTCCCCTCGTAAAGGCCCAGGCCAAAACTCCCAACAGACCTGGCACCCGCAGGCCCAAAAAGGCAGGGCCCAAACCCCTGCACCCTATCCTCCGCAAGACAGGCCCCTCTACCCTGGCCCAGTGCAGTACAGTGGGTATTATCCCCAAGCCCACGTGGCCCAACAGCAATACCATCCAGGCCCACAGGCTCCTCATGGGCCACCTATGACCCCTACCGAGTTAGGAAATGCGTTTGCCACTATCAGCTTTCAACCGCATGATGATTCGTGGTACATGGACTCCGGCGCCACCTCACAAATTACCAAAAATTCCGGAAATCTTTTACCCATTTTTAATTTGAGAACTAATAATCATATTTTAGTCAGTAATGGTTCCCGCATTCCTATTAAGGGTTATGGTCATGCTACCTTATCCAATACCACCCTTGCCCTTCAATTAGGGTTGGCAATGATGCGAGTCGAGCTCGAGTTTGACTAAACTCGACTCGAACTTGAAAACTCATACCCAAACTCGACTCGACTCAACTCGACTCGAAAACTCGCGAGCTTCATATTTTCAAGCTGGAACTCGAACTTGGAACCTAAACTCGGCTCGAACTCGAACTTGCTTCAAGTTCGAACTCGAACTCTGTTAAAGCTCAAACTCGAACTCCAACTTTGTTCCAGCTTGAACTTAGATTTCACAACATTCTAAATTCCACAACTCAGATTTCACAACATCCCTTATTATATTCCACAATTCACAATATCCACAACAACAACAACAAAAAAAGAACAATTTCAATTCAAATAGTGTGGTGGTATCCTTAAATAATGTTTAAGCAGCTTCAAATTTTCAATAAACTTACAAAGAATTAAACATCCCTAATATTACTAGTCTCCTACATTGAATATAGTTAAAGTCGATTACTCGAGTTAACCTTAGAATGAGCGCCGCCGAGGTGAGGTGGTGGTGTGCGAGGGCTTTCAGTGTCGCCTGAAGTAGCGCCGCTGTCGTGGTGTGCGCGACCATGGTGGGCTGAAGCTAGCATCGGCTGAACTCCCTAATTCAACGTGGTGCGCTGAAGCTAGCGTCGCATGAATCTCTTTTATTCAGCGTGGTGAGCTGAATCGTGGAGTCATGGAGATGGAGATGGTCGATGGAGATTGGAGAGGGAGGGGAGATTGGAGTGGGAGGCGTGCTGCTGTACTAGTGTAATGGTGTTATTTTGTTTAGGGGCTAGGGTTGAGTTTGTGTCTTTACTCTTTACTCTTTCGACGGCTAAGATTAGATTGTTGGGTTTCTTTAAATCCCATCCATTGATTAAGTTCTATTTCTTATAGGAGAAATCCTTCACTTTGCCTTATGGTCATTTAATGTACTTTTTTTTCAAAAGAAAAGTTCAAGTATTTTTTAGAAAAAAAGGTTAAACTTTCTTAAAAAATAAAAAGTATATATAGCTCGGAAGACCTCTATCATGTGAGCACTTCCACTCCATCCACATGCCTATCACCTCTTTAGCTGTTGTCGCTTCTCAAACTTGGCACAGTCGCCTTGGACATCTGGGCGCTCCTACCTTTAGTTTATTAAGAAGCCGTAGCTTAATCAATTGTAACAAAGAGTTTGACTCTAGTTTTTGCAATTCTTGTCAACTTGGCAAACACACTCGCCTCCGTTTTACTTTTGCTACTAGTACTACTACTTGTGCTTTTGATATAATTCATGCCGATTTATGGACGTCTCCTGTTCGTCAGTACTATTGGTCATGAATATTGTTTGGCACGTGTGGATGATTTCACTCATTATGTGTGGACTATGCCTTTAAAATACAAATCTCAAACTTATCAAACATTCCTTGATTTCCATGCTTATGTGCACACTCAGTTCGAATGGCCCATTAAATCCTTCCAAAGTGATCATGGTCATGAATTTGATAATGAACCTTTCAAGCGATTTTGCCTAAACCATGGAATAGTTTTTAGGTTCTCTTGTCCACACACATCGTCTCAAAATGGCAAAACCGAACGCATGCTTCGTACTCTAACAATGTTATGCGTACTATCCTTTTCTATGCCTTCGTCCCTCTCCCATACTGGAATCATGCCCTTGAAACTGTCATCTATCTCCATAACATTTTGCCTTCGTAATTACATCACCACAAATCTCCTTCCGAGATACTTTTCGGCAATCCGCTATCATATGATCATATAAGGGTCTTTGGGTGTCTTTGTTATCCAAATTTGACTGATATGGCTCCACATAAACTTTCTCCTAGGTCCACTCCTTGTATTTTCCTGGGATATTCGGCTAATCATCGTGGGTATAAATGTCTTGACCTCTACACAAATAAAATTATTTTGTCCTATAATGTCACACTTGATGAAAATACTTTTCCCTTCGTGACCACCACAAAATACTCCTCTAGTGATTATCACTTCCTTACAACGGATGAACCATCTCCATTTTTCACCCACATTCTTCCACAAATCTAGGCCCAAAAACCATCCCAAGTTATTGTACCCGTGGTTCCCAAACATTGCAGCCCCCACTTCCCCACATACGGCCCATGCGCCAGGTACCCCCCATCCCCTTTTGTTTCGTCCCAGCAAACCCCACCTGATACTAGAGCCTCACATACATAGGCCTAAACGCACGCATCTCCTACTCCTATGTGTGCCCAGCCCATCAGTACACACTCCTCACCTCATGTGCGCGGCCAGTGGTCGATCCTAAAAGTACCTTAAAATACTGGTCAATTACTGTAAATATAGGGTGAGCAATGTATCGTTTCCCACAAGGAGGTCTATAATCAACTACCAAATTAAGGAAATCTAATATTATTTAGACGATTTGGGTAATGTGAATAGTGATAATAACCAAAAGAAAATAATATGAACTACTAATTCTAACACTAAAAACGTCAAACAATAAGTAAGAATAAAATATGAGAAATAGTTCTAGGACTTAGATTTCGTCAATTACTTTCTACAATGAAATTAAACTAGTTGTTGGGTTAAATTCTATTGTATTGCAATGATCGAATTTCCTATGATATATTATCTCCTCTTCCAAGATAGAAAACGTGTATTTATACTAATCTTACGCCTACTTCCGTGGTCATAACAATTAATATAAACCCATTACGAACAAGAAATTCATATAAAAGACCACTCCAAGTGTATAACTATTTCTAAAATTATACTACTTGACGTTTGATAATATCACGAACTAACATTGAACTTTCATTTTCACTAATAATTCAATATCTTAAATATACAAACAATTGGCCAGATTAATAGTATGGAACAAAACAAGATTATCAAATTGCAATTATAATAATTCAAACCCAAACAACAAATTCAAATTATTGACAGAAAATAAAAAGCTACATCTTAGTCCTATAACATGGAAATTTAGCTAGACATTAAAACTAAATTAACCCAACTAATTGAAAGTAAAAATCTGAAATTAAGCATAGTAATAACAAAAATAACATAAACTAAGTGAAGAGAGAAAGAAACTCCAGATTCTGATGAAGAATCAGATGAAATACCTTTGCTCCCGCGCTGGCGTCTCGCGTCCGCTCTCCTCTGTATTCTGGTGCGTCTGTGGTCTCGTGTGGCTCTGTTCTCCTTCAATCCTGTCTAGGTTTGCCCTCCTCTGTTGTGCGTCTTTTTTCTATATATCAAGAAGAAGGGTTTTTCCCTTTTCTTTTGTGTGCTGCCATTAATTAGTTGAATTTGGCCCAGCAAGAGATTTTATTTCTCCTTTCTTTTTTTTATCTTGTGCGTGGCTGCTCCTTGATGATGGGTTTTGGCCCACTTTTTCATTTATTTTTCTTCTTGTCATTAGTCTTAGGTTGCTGTAGGAGTCTGGCATTTCTTTGTCTTCTTTCGTTATAATGTTTTTTTTGTTGTGCCGCCACCCTTCTTGTCATAAATGGGCTTCATCAAATTTTTATTTTGTTTCCTCTCTACTTGTAACACTATGTACCTTTATGGACAAATAGGCAAATATATTTAGGTATTATATAATCATCAGATACAAAACATATAAAATAACATATAAACCCTCTAATCATATTTTAATCATTTATTCCTTAACAAGTTATACCGAGTAACTTTTAACAATTAGACCTATAGACTCATAAAACTAGCATAATTTTATCCAAAAGTAATAATTGAAAGGAATAAAATGTACTTAAAATAAGCACTTATCAGCCTGTCCTAAATTCAGCCCACTCGGCCTCCTCCCCCCCTCCCCCGGTCACGTGCTCCCAACGGGGCATTGTCAAGCCCAATCCCAAATATAATCTCCACACTCAAGCTCCACATAAATCTCCTTTGCCTAAAAACCACAAACAAGCCTTAAATGACCCTAATTGGAATGCGACAATGCAAGATGAATATGGTACTCTATTTAAAACTGGGACTTGGGAATTGGTGCCTAGACCTACGGGTAGGAATGGCAACGGGTCGGGCTTGGACCCGATTATGCATAATCCGACTCCGACCCTACAAGAAGTCGGATTTTAAATCTGACTCTGACTCCGGTAATCCGAATCCGACCGACTTAAAATCCGAACACCCGACTCTGACATCCGACTCCGATAATTCAAATCCGATCCAAATTAAAATCCGAACATCGGACTCCGACTTATTTTTTGCACGGTTTTATATTATAAAAAAAACATGTATATATTCGAAATGATAGTTAAAAATCTTCCAAAATATATAATTAACTAAAATTAATTATTGTAAATGACATGATATGTGTATTGTGTCTGGCTAATGGCTATATATATATATCTTATGCCTCATATATTTTAGATAGCATACATAAAATAATATTAATATAAAATAAGACTAATTGCGTTGAAAGTTAAAATCAAAGTCAAATTATACATACGTAATACATTAATATAAAAAAATTAGACTAATTGCCTCAAAGTCGGAGTCGGAGTCAGATGTCAGAGTCGGAGTCGGACATACGTCGGAGTCGGATCAGATGAGTCAGTTTTTTTATGAGATCCGACTCCGACTCTACTCCGACTCGGAGTCGGGCTTTTTAAACGGAGTCGGATCGGATGAGTCGGATTTTTTATGATATCCGACTCCGACCCTACTCTAACTCGTAGTCGGATGCAGATTTCTTTTTCCTCGGAGTCGGCTCGAATTTTTTGCCTCAGAGCGGATCGGGCCAGGGTCGGATCCAGACTGTATTGCGATCCCTACCTACGGGATTGAACATTGTTAATTGCATGTGGCTTTATCGTCATAAGCTAAAATCTAATGGTGACCTGGAAAGGCACAAAGCTCGTCTTGTTTGTGATGGCAGGTTCAGGAAGTTGGTATTGATTGTGATGAGACTTTCAGTCTTGTGGTCAAACCACATACCATTCGTACAGTTCTCAGCGTAGCTATGGCTCGCAAATGGTCCATGATACACCCAAGTTTATTGTAAATTTTCTCGGTTTAGTGATGATATAAATTTATGGTTTCCTTAGCTATGTATATTTGCTATGTACTTTACATTATTTGAGAGTCAATAATGTGATATGAAATTGTCAAAATAAAGGAGAAAAAAAAAGAATATTTTTTTTTGACAACAAGTACATACAGGGAAACAAACAAAACCCATTATTCATGGCCACAGGCCATTTCATGGGCTACAAGACCACCTCTACTACTACTATTACAAACCAAAACACTATTAGATAAAACAGTATGTGACTCATTACTACAAACCTGACAACCATTACTTAACTGACGCTTTTTCCTAGGGACATAGCAGAAATTTGATGACTGGATGAAAGCCTTCCTTTTTCTGTCACTGACCAACCTGTACCCAGAAGCACAATTATATGCTGAAGAAACAGTAGTCTTACTCCTAGAACTTGTCCTTCTGCTTCCATTTTTGGTTGTTCGTGGGCAAGTCTTCATTATCTTTGTTGTAATAGAAAGTCTTGAATACAGCTTCCCTCTTGAGATTCGAGCATACCCAGATGTCGTTTCAATGTTTTCCGTGATTCTGGTATCATTGCAAAGGTTATCTGTAATGCTACTCCTTACCCCCATTATCCTCATCCTTATTCGTTATTGCACGCAAAACCCCTAGTGTAGGGACCTCTTTGCTTTGATCTTTCATTTCCATATTGCAGTCATATACCGCTTGATTTCGTTTCAAGTCCTCAGACATGGGCAAACCAACTACATTCTTGCTTTCATCTGACTCTTCGATTTTGGCAACAACCTTTGAAGATATGACTACTCTGACAGTCATCATAGAACCCGATTTAGAATTAACGAAATGGATAGACCTCCCCTTCATTAGCATTTGTTAATCTTTCCTAGAAATTGGAAGAAAAGAGCCCGGCCTCCTTTGGTTAGCAAACCGATACTTGGGCTCTGCCATATTTGAGTTGTCAAGATTAAGCATGTTTTCACCATTCTTGATCCTCTCCTCCTTCACTACTTCTCTCACCTCAGTAGAAGCATTTTCTCCTTTTCGATTTGGATAATCATGTGACCGCATGTCTTCCATCGCACAAAACCCATGAGCTTCCTTCTGATCATTCGCACCTGAAACATAGTCCTTCTTTTGCACACTGCCTAACTCAATACTATTCTTTTCCTCGCGGACCTCTTTTACCTTTTTGTTTGGAGAATAAAGTCCTATTCCTAAACCTAGTGGTGTGATATCATCCTGATACTTCATTGTTGATTTCTCATTGTATGTAGAGCTTTTTATCTCCTCAAGTTTCATAAATACCTCTCGGTTTCCTGGTTCCAACTTGGCAGCCATTATCAGGTCCCAATAAGCCCAATCTCTTTTGCCTAGTTTTATGGCAGCCATGGCTCTTCTAAACAAAGCTTTAACATTGTTTGGTTTGAAATCTAAAACGACTGAACAAATCCGGCCCACCTGTTCAAACTCATGTTTCCTGCTAAAACAAGCTGTAGAATTTAAGAGAACACAAATAGCCAACTCAAAACATTCAGCCATATCCTTTTCTTCTAAAAATTTGTAGCGAGCCAGAATGAGCCCTGCATAGCCATATTTCTATAATGCATCATCAGTTTTCTTTTGCTTAAACAATAAATTACCTTATTCCTTTAACTCTTTTGCAAGCCCAAGAACACCCTCTGAATTCTTTGATTGTGAGATTGAATCAAGCAAGAATTCATCCTCATCCATTAATTCTTCTCCCTCAGTGAGAAGGCGATTAACCTCCTCCTTAAGATTCTTATAAGCCACCCAGGAAAACATCCTAAAGACCCTAGATAAGCAGACACAAATATCCCGAGGTTGGAAACTAACCAGTTATTGAACTAGAACACTAGGATTTATGGACAAAGCCCAAAACGACAACAAACTTTGCTAATTCAAACTACAAGAAGTTGCGAGGTTTATTGAATCTTAGCAAAAAACCGAAACTAACATTGACAGTGGGAAATCAAGATGCATAGGAGTGAGGAAACATAAGACCATAACTAATTTTAGGGACTAGAGGAGAAGAAAACAAAACCTGCAACCAAAGCTTTACCCTGGCTGACCACAACACCTATGGTGGACTCCGTTGCGGCAAGGTCAGGACACCGTTGGAGGAGACACCACGTAACGCTAAGCGAGGAATTTATTGAGATATTTATTGAGATGGGATTGAAGATCGGATTCTCGCCGGCGACTGGTTGAGAGTAGCATAAAACCTGCCGCCGGCGAGTTTCGTTGATGATTTTGGGTTTCGGTGGAGGGAAATAGGGGGGTGGGGTTAGAGATAGAAGTTCTGGAGAATTCGTGCTGTTCTAGAAAGTTATTACTAGTAGAAAAACTCATTTGCTAAATGACGCCATTTTTTTACTTACTAACGCCCTAAATACGTGTATAAAAATACGGCTTTGGTATATTTCCATCTCTTTTCTCATTTCACCCCTTCCTTCTTCACTTCCCTCCCTATCATCTTCAACATCACCACTTTGCCTCCGACACACCACCACCGGCGCCAGGCATACCACCACCACCCGGCCGCGGCATACCGCCACCGGCCGCCGCACACCACCACCACACCGCCGGTACACCACCATCACTTCTTCTTTCCTCTTTTTTTTTTTTTTTTTTTAAAAGAAGGCAAAGCTGGGCAGGCGCCTAATTTAGGTGCCTGCACCATTGGTGGGGCGCCTAAATTAGGCGCGCCGCACCATTGGTGGGCGCCTAAATTAGGCGCCGCACCATTGGTGGGGCGCCTAAATTAGGCGCCCCACCAATGGTGCAGCGCCTAATTTAGGTGCCCCACCAATGGTGCAGCACCTAAATTAGGCGCCCGCCGGCTTTGCCTTCTTTTTAAAAAAAAAAAAAAAAAAAGAGAGGAGCAGGGGGTGGTGGTGATGATTTGTCGGTGTACGGTGGTGGTGGTGTGTCGGTGTACGGTGGTGGTGGTGGTGGTGGTGCCGTCGAGAAGAAGATGGTGATGGTGGTGGTGGTGGTTGTGGAGGAGGAGGGGTTAGGGAAGTGAGTCAAGGGGAGGAGAGAGAAAAGAATTGGATGTATATAAATACAGTATAAAAATACTGTATTTATGGCGTTAATAGGAAATTTTAGGGCGTTGTTTAGCAAAACCCTAGAAAAATCACGCTGGTGACATTGCACAATTAGCTTCCACTAATCAAATAAAAGTGCAGCTGTTAAAATATGACCTAACTTGCAATATTGACTTGATTTAACTGAGTGAACTTGGTAATAGCTCGAGTAGATTGTGGCCCGAGTTCAAGTCGACTTGCTATTTACCCGACTTGAAGTGAGATAAAAATTTAAAACTGTATCAACCCAACCTAACTCCAGACAATTGAATTCGATTTCAACCCTAGTTGTTAGGCCAATTAATTTACAATGTTAATACTAAAAATAGGATATGAGGTGCATACCAATATTAATTTCAGTCCCTTTTGTTAGAATAATATTGATCTCGTTGATGATCTGAGTAAATAAAGCTTTGTGATCTTATAGCAAAGGCAAAATAAAGTATGTTGTATTAGACCCCAATATGTTTCAAAACACAATGACCATATCTATATTATGATCTCCAACTTTCTTCTACCAATAGTGTAAATTACACGAGATGGTATTTCAGTATTTCACCAACATGTTAATGAGACACATCACACTTTAATTACATAATTGAAGAAAAAAATAATAATAACAAAAACTTTAGTAATATATGGTTGTTCACTTGTTCGTGTGCAAAGTGATGGTAATCAATATTACAACTCTCTTATTTGAAATCTCTGACACGCGACAATAAAGATGAGCCACAAGAGGTTACATATTAACTATTTCAATCCTCTATTACTCGAATAATCATGGTTTGTTCATAGTTTCCTCTTCTTTCTTTTTCTTGCTCTCAACATCTCCGTTAGAATACACCTCCTTTTCTTCTTTCCTTTCATCCTCGCCCTTTATATTTCCTTTCTCCTTTTCCTTTTCCTTTTCCTTTTCCTTTTCCTTTTCCTTTTCTTCCTCCTCTGCCTTCAACCGATCATCCATTTTCGCCTTCTCAAGAGCTGTAACCAAATTCTCTAAACATGTATCAACATCCAACTCAAGCGATTTCGGCATCAAGTTCTCAGCAACATCAGCAGGATTCATCTTAGTCTCCTCTAACAATCTCTTTATATTCTCAAACAAAGGATGTGATTCAACATCTAAATAATTTCTTGCAAGCAACTTGAATGATTCATAACAGCAATGTGAGAGCTCAATATGCATATCCATTCGTCCTCTTCGAATAAGTGCAGGATCAAGCTTTTCAATATGATTAGTAGTAAAAATAATCAACCTCTCTTCTCCACAAGCAGACCATATTCCATCAATAAAATTCAATAACCCTGAAAGAGTAACCTCACTTTTCTTGTTTTCCCCTTCTTCTTTTAACTTCTTTTTCACCTCGTCTTTGTTATCTTCTTTTTTCTCTTTGTCCTTGTCCTTCTTAGATGATCTTTGTCCTGTAAGATCAAGTGAACAATCGATATCTTCGATCACAATAATCGACTTGTTCGAGATCTCAATAAGTAGTCTCCTTAATTGAGTATTGTCTTTAACCGAGGTTAGCTCAAGGTCATAAATATCATACTCTAACAAGTTAGCAATGGCCACAATCATGGTTGATTTACCAGTGCCAGGAGGTCCATATAGGAGATAACCGCGCTTCCATGGCTTTCCGATTTTCATGTAATAGTCCTTTGCTTTACTAAAGCGACACAAATCATCTACAATGGCTTTCTTCTTGTTCTCTGCCATCCCTAAAGTGTTGAATGTGGCAGGGTGCTTGAACTCAACATGGCTCCATAAAGAAGATCTACTGAAATATGAGTCATTGTTATCTTTTACGTTGGTGTATAACTTTCTTTGCCTTTTCCTAATTGCAATTGCTTTGCCCTCATCTAATATGTAACTCAAGTAGGATTCAGTGACAATCTTCCTATGACGACTATGGAAAGTTAGCCGATAATGCCTGTTACAAGAATGAGCCAAAAAAAAAAAGGCATTATTAGTTAAACTTCTTTGTCTTCAGTTTCACGTTAATGCTAATGAAATTTTTTTAACACCAAGAATAAGTATAAATTAGATTAGTAGACTAATTCCAATTGGGTGATATTTAGATATGGTACAACTGAATCCTTCTCACCCAATCAAATCATTCTAAATTAAAACTGATATTGATTTTTCACAAGTCTCCAAAAAACATCTATTTTTGCGAAGTGGTGAGCGAGTTGTATCGCCAAGTGATGCGATAGTTGTGAGAAAATATTTGTGATGATTTATTATACTTTGTTTAAGTTAAATGTGGTTTTAGAATTCCACATGTACTAGGCACTAGCTTTTTCACTATGCACAAGAGTTTTTATTAAAGCCTTCTTATGTGTTTGAATTGTGAGTTTTAAAAATAACAACCAAAAGTTTATGACGACGTATACTATTGTAGAATCTAGGGATACATTGAAATTTAGAATTTGATATTCATAGGAAATGTAATGGAAATGGGTGTGGAAAAGCATTGGTTGGTCATATAATTTTTAGCAGTATAGCTGTATAGGAAATGAATGGTAATTTTTTTAAGAAGCTAAAGGAGATAATGGTTAATTATCTCTATTATATAAGGGAAGGGGGGGGGCTATGGTGTCCCCCAATAAATTTACTTAATTACCTCTTAGTAAATCAACTACTCTACCAAAAAAAGATGAAAGAAAATCAAACTCAAATATAGAATAAAAAATTTAACAAAGAAAATTATATCAATCAAATATTTCATCAATCAATACACAATCAAGTAGTAAATCAAAAAGGGAAATACAATCAATTAACAAAGTGAAATGATTTCATTAAAACAAAATACATTGTTGATAAAAATATAAGAAATCCTTAATAAATCTGCATAACATTCTTTTATCACTCACCAGTTTAAATTTTAAAAATCTTAAATGAAGTATAAATAAAATAAATAATAAAAGACGGGTTTGGTTAAGTGATATAGGCTTAGGCCCTGTTCTTTTGAACTTATTTTGGCTGAACTGAAATTAAATTAACTGAACTGAAATTAACTGAACTAAAATTAAATTAAATGAATAGAAATTAAATTAACTGAACTGAACTGAAATTAAAGTAACTGAACTGAAATTAAATTAACTGAACTGAAATTAACTGAAATGAGAAAAACTGAACTGAATTGTATATTTAATTTTCTAAGATAATAATAATCGATAATAATCAATAAGTATCAACATAATATTATCAATACTTAATAATAATAATAATAATAATAATAATAATAATAAAAATAATAATAATAATAATAATAATAATAACAATAATAAAAATAAAAATAATAATAATAAATAATAAATTATAATAATAATAAAATATAATATTAATATAATAATAATAATATAATAATAATAATAATAATAATAATAATAAATAATAATAATAATAATAATGAATAATAATAATAAATAATAATAATAAATGATAAATAATAATAATAAATAATAATATAAAAAATAAAAAATAAAAATAATAAGAATAACAATAATAATAATAATAATAATAATAATAATAATAATAATAATAATAATAATAATAATAATAATAATAATAATAATAATAATAATAATAATAATAATAATAATAATAATAATAATAATAATAATAATAATAATAATAATAATAATAATAATAATAATAATAATAATAATAATAACGAACTGAACTGGACTGAAATTAACCTAACTGAAACTATATTAACTGAACTGAAACTAACTTAATTGAACTGAAATTAAATTAACTAAACTGAAATTAAATTAACTGAACTGAAATTAACTGAACTAAACTGAAATTAATTGAACTGAACTAAAATTAACTAAAAAAAAAGTCCAAAAGAACACATACTTAATCAACGAAATTAGCTAACCCAATAAACATGTCTAATGTTCAAATTTAACCTTTGTTTATGCCCAAAAAAGTTATAAATTATGTTTTAAAAAAATGAGGCACTCATCGCGTGCATAAATTGCTAGTAATTCTATGCTGTAAGAGGTAACACCACTTGGCCTTCTTCTTAGATTTGAGAAGATAAGTGTTGTAATTGTGCATTCAACTGATTGAGATTTAAGGAGTATGCAAAATTAGAAAAGGACTAATAATGTGCAATAATAGGAGAAAGCATCGTGTGTAATTGAAGTATTTAATGGTCATTTTTGGTTACAAGTCTTATCATAAACATAAATAGAAATGGATGATTAAACAATGTTTTCTATATGCTTGACACGCACACTAATTGAAGCTTGGCGTTGGCCCTACATACACAAGGGAGGAAGTACTAGCCTAAGCAAGGCACTATCACACATAGGGGTGATAATGAGCCTGACAAGCTCGCGAACAGTTCGGGCTCGGCTCGGTCAAAGCTCGGTCAAAGCTCGGCTCGTTGTGGCTCGGCTCGAGTTCGGGCTCGGCTCGAGACTTAAACGAGCCGAGCTGAGCTAAGCAAAGCTCGGCTCGAAAAGCTCGTGAACGGCTCGATTAATATTTTATACTAAAAAAATATTTTATATTAAAAAAATATTTATATGTTAAAAATTATATTAAGTATTTCTTTTAAAATAATAACTCAACTAAGGTATAGTAATGTCCCACATCGATAGAAAAAGTAAACACCAACCTTGTTTTCCCTATATAATCTTATTATCCTCTAAGTCTTTAAATCTACTTCTTATTTGATTTGTGTTATTTTATAATATCAGACTATATAGAAAGTCTTCCATTTGTAAATAAAAAATCAATTCTAATACCATAATTCAATCAATTCTAATACCATAATACCATAATTGAATTTTTAAGGAAAATAAAAAAAAAGAAAAAAAAAGAAAACAACAATCTCTAATCTCTCGTGGCTTAATGAAGAAGAGCCACAAGATTGCTTTGTTGTCAAAAAAACTAAAACACTTCCACCAAAATTGAAAACCCCATCCTTCTTTCTTCTTTTTCACAATTTCCTCCTGTTCGTATACACATGTAGAAGCCTCACCTGAATTTTTCATCAGCAACCGAAGTCTTCAACGGCAGCTCGTCCAAGTTTCCACCTTCGTTCATACTCGGGTTCTCTCTCCTCTGTTGTGCGTTGTGCGTTCTTTGTTGTTGCGCCGCCGCCCGCCTGGGTTGATGCCCTTCGTTCTTTCCCATTTGTTCTGTCGGTGCTGCTGTCCCAATTTGTTCTACCGGTGCTGTTTGGCCGAAGTTCTGCTGCCACCGTGGTTGTTGTTGTGGTTGATTGGTGTTCTGCATGTTGTTGATTCATTTCAAAAGGAAACCCAATTCTAGTTTCAAGAAGTATAAGTTAAGTCATCATCTTCCTCTTCTTTATTGCAAGATCTCAAATTCTAGTTCTAATGAATTTTGTTGGACTGATTTCATTAATAGTTTCACTTCTTATTATTGCTTAGCCAAATCAGCTATGATAGGAGTTTATTAAAAATTAAAGATTGAGTCTTTGCTTCTTATTTAATGGATTGGAGCTTATAGTATATATTGATCCTTCTTAAAGTTAAGTTATAAAATCTGATTGTTTATAAACTATGTTGTTTGATAAGATCCTGTATGAATTAGAATGAGGTTGATTAGAGTTAGAGATTGATACAGTGAATTGGATTAGTAGAAGGTTTGCATATAAGGGTTGTGGTTAGTTTATAGAAGAAATTAGAAGTATGAGCAAGTTAATTTGTTTATCTAAAATAATGGTTGTTAATTGTTGATGTTATTGTTTTTATTTTGTTCGAAGTCATATAAATCCCACATCGGAGTTTTGGAGAGCAAGCAAGAGAACATTACCAGTAGGCATTAGCGTAGTGTTCCTGGAATTTTATAATTCCCACATCGGAGAGGGAGCAAAGTAACAAGGGATCTGATTTATTAAAAAGGCTTGTATAGATTAAGATGGAGTGTATGGATGCTGGGCCTTGTGAATTTATTGATGATCAGCCTAACATACATCTTCATTGGGCTGTACAAAGCCCGGTAAATGTGGGATAAGTTGGACTATTTATTGTTTAAAATTCTGAGTTTCGAGCCGAGCTTGGTTTTGTGTTTTTCGAGTTAGTTGAGCTCGAGCTCATAATCGAGCCGAGCCTGAAAATAAGCTCGAGCTCTAACCAAGCTCACGAGCCGAGCTCGAGCATTAAAATCCTTCACGAGCTCGAGCCGAGCTCAACTCCCTCAGGCTCGTCGAGCTCACGAGCCGAGCCGAGCCTGTGAAAATTCAAACGAGCTCGAGCCGAGCCCAGTGCTATTCGGGCTCGGCTCGTGCGATAAGCACCCCTAAATTCACACATTCACACCCAACATTCGGAAATATAAAAGGGAAAGAAAAGCCCCATTACACAACCGTTACAATTCATACTTATGTTAATACTGTATTTGCAATTTTAAAATACCAACTAGAAGAATTTTGAGGAACCAATATGCAATTGGGACCTATCAAATATAGGCTTATAACCCCTCTTATTGCACAAACTAATACTATGGAACTCTAAACACACACTGATTATAGCTTGACATTAGGACCCATCTATGATCAAGCACAATTAGGCTATATGAATCAGATCATATCAAATTAAAAGTTAAAAATGAAAAAATAAGTCTTGATAAAATCAAGCCTATATTTTATTAAATCTTTTTACACATCAATAATAATAATAATAATAATAATAATAATAATAATAATCAATTTTAGAAGTAGTTGTAGTATGTAATGACTTAAATAACAATAACAATAACAACAGTCACAACAACAAAAATATATAATAGGAGTAAAGACTATGGATATTCTATAAGTGATTACTTCCTCCGTTCTCTAATACTTGCAACATTTTTCACTGTAGGAACTTGCATATTATTGGTATTGCAACATATATTGCCAACATTGACCTTTTTTACAATATATTTCCTCTTTCTCTTTTTCTCTCTCTCTTTCTTTCTACTAGCTAGGCCCGAGCATATGAGGTTTATCTCTTAGAAAATCTATACTAATATATTAAAAGGTATTCCTCAACAAGAAACAGTGCCACGTGGCGCTATCCCTTAGAGTTTTGACTTCATGTACTCTACATCAATAAAAAAAATTAATTTATGCATGGTAAAAGATTTGATCCCATGACCTCAAGTTTGTGTACTAATGTCTTAACCACCAAACCAAGTACTATTTGGTGTTATAATTTCAATGTTAAATACTAATAAATGAATTATATAAGTACCCGAGGCATAACCCGAGTCTAAAAACTAGTTGATCTATTAAGTTAAAGCAATTGAGTTAGGTGGACATCAAATCATTAGAGTGAAGGTAAACTAATCAAGAGTAGATATTAAAAAATTGTCAAGACAAGTACCTTTTTTCATCCGTTCCAGGGTAAAAACTGATGGTTTGTCCTTTGGCATAACTTTTACGACTTGTCCACCAAACCTTAATTCCATTAAACTCATCAGTTACCTCTTCATTATCAGCTATTCCAAGCACCAAATCTTTACCACCCTTAACAAAATTACCTTTTAATCCCCTAGCTTTCTCGGAAGTTTTCTCACTAAGGTATGTTTGAATAGTTGTGTAAGCCTCACTTCGATTAAACCTCTCCCCAGTAAATTCTGCAAAGGTGATATTAAGATATGGAGAGAAAAACCTTACTATCCTCTCTGTATACCGGTAGAGGTACGAGCGGATCGATTCGCGCCATGGATGAGGAAGATATTGTTCATACATGGCCCTAACAAACATTATGGTTGCTATGATCGACCCGAATTGCATGAACATGTCGTTTGAGTTCATCATCATCATTTCTCGACGATATGTAAGTGTGGTTTTTAAAAAAGAAATACAAGCAATGAAGCAAATTTTCCTTTTGGTTCGAAGTAGCTAGCAAGTTTTTGTGCATAGTATCATAGTATGGCAGTACATAATGCGGTCTATATAGTGTCTAAAAGCGACGACTTTGAAGTCTTCGGACTATATGTTTTATTAAGCCCACCTTTCAGATTTTTTATCTCTTTTGTGTGCATTCCACGCAAGTTCTACTTTAAAACTAGGTGTAATTTCGTCCATATAGTTTTGCTTGCACACGACTAGTCGACGACTTCAGATCAGTCGTCGGGTTAGGTTACAGCAAGCAATATAAACCAGGAGTTTCTCTTGTCACGAGTCATGACGTCTCACGATTCATGTATCGTGAAGTTTTTGGAGGACTCGGAAATGGTGTAGCAATTACAAGGAGTCTATTTTGTCGGATAGTATCCTATTGCGATGTGTACAAAACTTATATGGACTTGGTCCACATTAAATTAGTGTGGACCAAATGCTAATTCATGTTATTTATGAAAAAAAAGAATCACTATATAAAAGATGAATAGATATAAAATATGAAGTTTGACTATGAAAAAAAAGGTTAATATGTCATAAAGTGAAAATCTTCATCATGATAAACTAATGTGAGAAAGAGTTACTATATTAAAAAAAAACAGTCACTATGGTAGATAGTAACTATATATTGTAACTTAAAATTTGAAAAAGTTACTATATGGAAAAAAAAGGATCACTATGTTAAATAAGTGGTTTTGGTCCACAATAATATTATTGTGGACCAGGTCCACGCAAGACTAACTCTCGACAGACCGGTTACATCAAATACTTTCTCCAATATATTTTAATGAAACATTTGTTAATAGTAAGTGGTGCCTAAGTTTTATTCTTTTTGTCCCAAACCATCTTTAACTTTCAAGTTTTTACGAGAAACTACCTTATAAAAAAATTGTTGTCCTAAACTGTCTTACTTTACAATTTTGTTGTTGACAACTACCTTATTCCGGTTTTCGGCTTTGACTTTTGTTTTTTCAGTTCAAAATTGTGGGAAAAACAAGATTACCCTTGTGGAAATTAATGAGGGTGATTGTTTCAATTTTAGTTTAAGTAGAAGAGGAATTTAATGGTGGATTGGTGGTACAAAGTGTCACATAGATATGAGATAGAGAGAGCGCGCACACACAGGGAAATGGGGAAATTAGGGTGGGGAAAATTAAAAAAGGCGTTAAAGAGGTCAAGTGATATAACATGACATTAAAAAATCAGAAAAAACAAAAGTCAACGCCAGAAACCGTCATAAGGTAGCTGTCAACAACAAAATGGTAAAAGTAAGGTAGTTTGGGACAACAATTTTGTTTGGGAAAAAATCCTATTATAAATAAAACTGTTACAGAATATGTTAATATTCTCTATAAATATGTCAAATATATTATTATGATTTTATTGTGTAAATATTGTAAGGATGGATTCTCATATAATCATATATTTGAAATATTTACAGAGAATGATAAATCATAATCATATACTTGACATATATTTACAGAGAAAATTAACATATTCTCTAATAAAAATGTCGAGTTTTCGAAAAGGGGGCGGTTGTACATGATGCTCATGGATATATAATTCGCGGTTTACTACCAGTACCAGCTATGTTAGCTGCCTAGTTCGCAGTTGTACATTATGTTCACGGTATAAAGGACTGATGGTTGGGGGAAGGTTAGATTTTCATGGTGGCAAGCGGGGGAGGGTAAAATGGCTAGGGTAAGGATTCTCCTAGCCAACCTAGAAAACGGGAAATAAATAATTAAATATGCCTTTTGAATCATTGATACACTGCTCAAGTCGTTGTTGGTGATGCTCATTCTCGCTGTAGGAGGTATTAGAAGTCTATCATCATCGACCATATTTTGCAGTACATTGATGGTATTTAAATTAAAGTAGGAATTTAGGTTGCATCTTTTTGATTTTTTTTCTTATTTTCAGGTGCAGAGTCCGGATTATCCTTTCATTTTGCAAACTTATGCTTGTTTTGCAAATGTTTTTCATATATATATATATATATATATATATATATATATATATATATATATATATATATATATATATATATAAACTTATACTTGTTTTGCAGGTACCGATATTAAAAGAGTGATTTTAGATTGCAGAGCATCTAGAATCATTCTACGTCCCTACACGAATACTTTGACATTTGGTTTAACAAACACCAGTCAAAGTGGGGGCTTCTCTAGACACATAATCGTGTATAACCCGCTCTAATTGGTCCGGATCAAAGAAAGAATAAAAAACGAGACTAAAATAAAACATTTTAAGCCCAAAACCATATTCTAACCCATTTTAATAATCAACCTTCGAAAATCATTTTTATAACTAGTTTTACTAAGCCCACTTTCTAAATTGTTTTTTAAAAAAATTATAAAAGCACATATTCGAAAACTTTTTAAGAATATTTTTTGGAAAGCCCTTGTTCTAAAACCCTTTTTCTAGCCCAATTTAATTAATAGAATAGTTAACCAAAAAAATTAATAGAATTAATTAATTATATTAATTAGTTTTATTAAAAAAATATCTTTTATAAAAAAATAATCTTTCTCCAATATGTTTTCAAATATCTTTATCTAATCTATTTTCCAAAATCTTTTCAATACAAAAACTTTTAGAAAACCTTGTTGTATTCGGTTACTTATTGCTTCCCAACCACTTAAATCTATATAATACCATCCCTAAACTCCCTGATACCTTCACCGCCTAACCATCTAATTCTTTTACGCCCAACTCACCCATCTAATTTTCTCTCGCCATCTAATACTCACAATCAGACGGCCGTCTAAGTTGATCTCACAACCACTCCCTGCGCATCTTCACCCCCACATATTTCATTAACATCATCTGCTACACCTCACAAATCCACCTCATCATCCGAGACTAATATCCATCCTCATTGACTCATCCTACTACCACCCACGCCTAACACAAATAATACCCCATTAGTTCTCCCATACTACTACAGTAACTCCACCGCCTAAAAATCAACACCACCTGATCTCATATAACAATAATATCATCATCATTTTTTATCCCACGTATGACATAAGCAAAAATAAATACTCATATTCCTTGCACATCACTCCACAAAGCCTACGCATAACAATACCACAAATCAATATATTTGGTTTGACGCAACATATCACGAAACATACGCAACCATGTTTTTTAAGGCTCGTTCGACATATTCGATCCAAGATCCGTACAAATTAACGACTCAGATGGAGGTATAATTTATGAGGGTTAACCAAAGTAACAATCTTTATTTTATTTCTTTATTTATATTTATTGTTTTCTTGAAGTTACTAACATATTCATGATGTAGTTTGTTAACTTATCCCGCAATTGTAAGTTATTGTATATTATACTAACTCCCTTTAATTTTTTTATTTCTTATTCATGAATAATATTTTTTATGTCTGATTGCAATATTTATCACCTTGTATATTCAAGACCGAAATAAATGTTCTAACTAAATCAAATAACATGGACAACCTACTAATAGGAACCCAGTCATCTTGATTCTTTAATAACGTATCACCAAAATAGTAGTATTTTTATGTGTTTAATGAACCAACCTAGACTAATCTTTTTATAGGGTGCTTGAAACATTATGTGGTTATTCTTTTGCATAAAACTTGCTATGAACGATATTTAATAGAGGCCAGCAATTGGCGAACGTGGTTCATGACCTTGTTCGTACCCTCACCCCTGAACTAACTTTTTGGTTCATGACCATTAATGAAGTTATGATGGGGAAATCTACATTGGATAAGTCCCTAAGATGTTCCTATGGTTTCCCAAATATCCAATTAGGTTTATGAGTCTTCCTGTAAAGACTTGTTGGCGACTTCTAAAACGTTTTCAATAAAACCTTAACAACGGAGTAGTCAAATACGCACTCACACCGCGTAGGCGAATAAAATCACGCCTACACTCTGAGTAATATAGTCTTGCATCTTATATGTCTGTGGTTAATTCCCTTGTTGCTCAACAGTTTACTGAGGGTGGTGGATTTGATGAGATTAATTTTATGTGCAATGGCAAAAACATCCTTACGACATCGAGATGGAAGCACCAATCTACGAGGAAATGAAGGACTAAATTGGGGAAGAAATTTGGAGAGAGAGGGAAACTACAATTTCGACTTTTCCATATGGCATAGATACAATACAAGGAATCGGATCGTGAACTTGATCGACGATGTAAAGGGGAAGCGAGGTGAAAAATGTCAAGGTGGCGGAGATGGTGGAAGAAGACGATCAAGAGAGAAACGGTGGCGACGACGCGAGTGAGAAATGAGAAAGTAGGTTTGTTTGTCACTGCTCAGTAATGGGTTCAAGTGGTATTTAGAGGTGTGACTTCACTAAAAAAATAAAAATGAATGAAATTAAATAAAGGATACTAAAAAATTATGCTTGATAGAGAATACTATTAGGTTAATATTTTCTCATTGTTTAAGGATATATTTTGTATAGTTTCCTAACTATGTTAGGACTAGGAGATTGTAGTCCTATATATTGATCAATAGAATCACACTCCAAACTAAGGAGTTTTCCATAATCTAAAATGGTTTCACAGCCCTAGGTTAATCCAATAATTTCACAACAAAAAAAATTATTTTCTCTTCCCCAAAGCCCTGCCCTCCCCATCCAATTCCGCTGCACCATGACTAACCCCGAAAACAAATCCCGTGACGCCTCTGTGGCCACACCGCTTCCCCAACATTCTTCCCCACCGGAATATCATCCTGCACAAACAGTGAGTAACATAAAAAACGAGATTCCCCTTGTTCTCAACCGTGAGACGTCACACTACTCTAACTGGGTCGAGCTCTTTGAAACTCACTGCCATGCTTGTAATGTACTCGATCACATCGATCCGAGTATCCCAAAACCATATATCTCTGCTGCTCTTTGGGCCAGACTTGACTCCATCGTAAAAAAAATGCATTTACGGCACAATCTCTTCGGACCTCCTACAAACTGTACTATACCGCGGGGCCACGGCATAAGAAACCTGGAACAGACTCAAAGCCATCTTCCAGGATAACAAACACACTCTTGCCGTTTACTTGGAGAATGAATTCAACGCATTCATCTATCTAGCTTCCCTGACATCTCCTTCTATTATCAAAAGCTCAAAACTTTGAATGATCAACTTGCAAACGTGGACCAACTTATTACCGAATAAAAGCTTGTTTTGAGGATGGTGGCTGGATTAGCGAATACTGACTATGACACGGTGGCCTCTATCATCCAACAAACCGATCCCCTGCCCACAGTTGAAACCTCTCGTTCAAGGCTGCTCCTTGAATAGTCCTGTTGCCCACATGCCCCCACGACCATGGCGCAATCTTTTTCGGCCTCTCAAGACCCACCAGCACAAAAAACACAAAACAGCTCGGCTCAGCAGCGCACCTGTTGTGGTGGTCGCGGTGGTGGCCGTGCGAGGCAGGTAACAGGGTGGTAAAGGGCATGTGCGTGGCAAGGGAGGCTCATGTCCCCTCAAACCACAAATTCCCAGCAGCAGTGAGGATTTAATTATTCGAGCACTAAGTCCCCTCGTCAAGGCCCAGGCCCAAACTCCCAGCAGACCTGGCACCTGCATGCCCAAAAAGGTTGGACCTAACCCCCTGCACCCTATCCTCTATAAGCCAGGCCCCTCTACCCTGGCCCAGTGTAGTAAAGTGGGTATTGTCCCCAGGCCCACGTAGCCCAACAACAACACTATCCAGGCCCACAGGTTTCTCATTGGCCACGTATGACCCCTACCGAGTTAGGCAATGCGTTTGCCACTATGAGCTTTCAACCGCATGATGATTCGTGGTACATGGTCTCCAGCGCCACCTCACAAATGACCAACAATACCGGTAATCTTTTACCCATTTTTAATTTGAGAACTAATAATCATATTTTAGTCGGTAATGGTTCCCGCATTCCTATTAAGGGTTATGGTCATGCTACCTTATCCAATACCACCCCTACCCTTCAATTAGGGCTGGCAATGATGTGAGGCGAGCTCGAGTTTAACTAAACTCGATTCGAACTCGAAAACTCATACCCAAACTCGACTCGATTCGAAAACTCGCGAGCTTCATATTTTCAAGCTCGAACTCGAACTCGGAACCTAAACACGAGCTTGAGCTCGAACTCGAACTCAAACTTTGTTCGAACTCGAACTTGCTTCAAGCTTGAACTCGAACTCTGTTAAAGCTCAAACTCGAATTCGAAATTTGGGCCAGCTCGAACTTAGATTTCACAACATTCTAAATTCCACAACTCAAATTTCACAACATCCCTTATTGAATTCCACAATTCACAATATCCACAGCAACAACAACAACAACAACAAAAAGAACAATAACAATTCAAATATTGTGGTGGTATTCTTAAATAATGTTTAAACAGCTTCAAATTTTCAATAAACTTACAAAGAATTAAACATCCCTAATATTACAAGTCTCCTACATTCAGTATAATTAAAGTCGATTACTCGAGTTAACCTTAGAATGAGCGGCGCTGAGGTGAGGTGGTGGTGTGCGAGGGCTTTCAGTGTCGCCTGAAGTAGCGCTGCTGTCGTGGTGTGCGTGAGCATGGTGGGCTGAAGCTAGCATCGCCTAAACTCCCTAATTCAGCGTGGTGCGCTGAAGCTAGCGTGGCCTGAATCTCCCAAATTCAGCGTGGTGGGCTGAATCGTGGAGTCATGGAGATGGAGATGGTCGATGGAGATTGGAGAGGGAGGCGTGCTATTGTACTGGTGTAATGGTGTTATTTTGTTTAGGGGCTAGGGCTGAGTTTATGTCTTTACTCTTTACTTTTTCACTCTTTCACTATTTCACTCTTTCGACGGCTAAGATTAGATTGTTGGGTTTTTTAAAATCCCATCCATTGATTAAGTTCTATTTCTTATAGGAGAAATCCTTCACTTTGCCTTGTGGTCATTTAATATACTTTTTTCATGTTTTTTTTTTAAAAGAAAAGTTCAAGTATTTTTTATAAAAAAAGGTTAAACTTTCTTAAAAAAATAAAAAGTATATATATATATATATACATATACTATATATATATACATATACATATATATATATACATATACATATACATATATATATACATATATATATATATATATATATATATATATATATATATATATATATATTTTCGGGTATCTCACGAGCTCGTCGAGTATTGAGTTGCTCGACTCGACTCGTTAACATGCCAAGTCGAGTTCGAGCTCGAGTCGAGCTTTGACCGAGTCAAGTTCGAGTAGCTCGCGAGCTGTCTCAACTCATTGCCAGCCCTACCTTCAATTACGGAATGCCTTGTTAGCTCCTAACATCATTAAAAATTTAATCTCTGTTCGTAAATTCACCACTGACAACAATGTCTCAGTCGAATTTGACCCTTTTGGTTGTGTATGAAGGACCTTTGAACGGAGACTACCATAATGAGATGCAATAGCTCGGGAGACCTCTATCCTGTGACCACTTCCACTCCATCCACATGCCTATCACCTCTTTAGCTGTTGTCGCTTCTCAAACTTGGCATAGTCGCCTTGGACATCTGGGCGCTCCTATCTTTAGTTTATTAAAAAGTCGTAGCTTAATAAATTATAATAAAGAGTTTGACTCTAGTTTTTGCAATTCTTGTCAACCTGGTAAACACACTCGCCTCCTGTTCGTAGTACTAATGGTTCCCAAACATTACATCCCCCACTTCCCCACATGCAGCCCATGCACCAGGTACCCCCCATCCCCTTTTGTTTCGGCCTAGCAGACCCCACCTGATATCAGTGCCCCACATACACAGGCCTAAACGCACACATCTCCTAATCCTATGTGTGCCCATCCCATCAGTACACACTCCCCACCTCATGTGCACGGCCAGTGGTTGGTCCTAAAAGTACCTTAAACTACCACAAGTATACAAGTCAATTACTGTAAATATAGGGTGAGCAAGGTATCATTTCCCACAAGGAGGTCTATAATCAATTACCAAATTAAGGAAATCTAATATTAATTAGACGATTTGGGTAATGTGAATAGTGATGATAACTAAAATAAAATAATATGAACTACTAATTCTAACACTAAAAACGTCAAACAGTAGGTAATAATAAAATATGAGAAATATTTAAAGGACTTAGATTTCGTAATTACTTTCTACAATGAAATTAAACAAGTTGTTGGGTTAAATTCTATTGTATTGCAATGATCGAATTTGCTATGATACATTATCTACTCTTCCAAGGTAGAAAACGTGTATCTATACTAATCTTACGCCTACTTCTGTGGTCATAACAATTAATATAAACCCATTACGAACAAGAAATTCATATAAAAGACCACCCCAAGTGTATAATTATTCCTAAAATTATACTATTTGACGTTTGATAATCCCACGAACTAACATTGAACTTTCACTTCCACTAATAATTTAATATCTTAAACATACAGACAATTGGCCAGATTAATAGTATGGAACAAAACAAGATTATCAAATTGCAATTATAATAATTCAAACCCAAACAACGAATTCAAATCATTGACAGAATATACAAAACTATATCTAGTTCTAGAACATGGAAATTTAGCTAGACATTGAAACTAAATTAACCTAACTAATTGAAAGTAAAAATCTGAAATTAAGCATAGTAATAACAAAATTAAATAACATAAACTAAGAGAAGAGAGAAAGAAACTCCAGATTCTGATGAAGAATCAGATGAAACACCTTTGCTCCCGCGCTGGCTTCTCGCGTCCGCTCTCCTCTATATTCTGGTGCGTCTGTGGTCTCGTGTGGCTCTGTTCTCCTTCAATCCTGTTTGGGTTTGCCCTCCTCCTCTTTTGTGTGTCTTTTTCTCTATATATCAAGAAGAAGGGTTTTTCCCTTTTCTTTTGTGTGCTGCCGTCAATTAGTTGAATTTGGCCCAACAAGAGATTTTTTGTCTCCTTTCTTTTTGTTTATCTTGTGCGTGGCTGCTTCTTGATGATGGGTTTCGGCCCACTTTTTCTCTTATCCAGTGGACCACCCGATCACCCGCTCCACCCGGTTTAAACGGATGATAGTCGGGTGACAGATGTGGGTTGGGTTCGGGTGAGATTTTTGCATCCATCACCCGACCCATCACCCGTTTACCACCCGACCCGTCATCCGTTTAAAATAAAAAAATATATAATTTTTTTATAGGTTATCTGATTTCCGTGACTTTTTGGAGCGGGGCCTTGAATCATGTACCTAAAATGCAGCCTATATACCTATTTTAAAACCCAATAAACAAAACTCTCAAACCCTAATAAAATTTCTTCCAGCCGTCATATAAAAACACCATTTGTTTCTCTCTCTTAAAACTTACTCTCTAAAACTGCCAGTCACTCTCCGTCTCGCTCACTCCCTCACTCTAAGTCAGATTTCTCTTGTTTATCTCACAAATTATCTTCTCTTCTTTTTTGCAATTTCTTTGCTTATTTGTTCCCTCTTGGAATGAAGTAGATGATACATACAGTTAGGGATGGCAATTGGTCGGGGCGAGTGCGGAGGATGGTACCTCCACGCCCGCACCCGCACAAAATTCTCATCCCCATCCCCGCCCCACCACCCATTGCGGGGGGAAATTACAGATCCATCCCCGCCTCACCAAGTACGTATTTATACCCATCCCCGCCCCACCACCCGTATGGGTACCCGCACCCACTTCGTACCCGCGTCGTACCCACTTTATCCCCACCCCACCACCCGCATGGGGATCCGCACCGGTTTCGCACCCGCGTCATACCCACATATTTATATTTTGCAAGATAAAATTATTAATAATATAAGTATATAAATAGAGTATATAAATATAATTTTAATACTATATATGTGGGGTGGGCGGGGATAGGGCGGGGTGGGCGGGGATGGGGCGGGTATAGCATAAAATCCACACCCGCTCCACCACTCATTGCGGGTAGGATTTTAATCCCCATGCCCGCCCCATCTCCACCAAACCTAATCCCATCCCCCCCCCCACTTGGGCGGGGATGGGGCGGGTCTCCTACTTGACCCGCCCCACTGCCATCCCTACATACAGTAGCAATATGGGATTTAGATTTTGAAGTCAATGCTCAAGAGTAAGTCGACTCTAAATTACAAAGGCTTGAAAATCTTGATTTTGTTTGAAGATGAAAGGATGTAGGATTGTAATTTTTTTTAGTTGATACGCTCAAGTCATACGATGTTTTTGTGATATTTTAGGTGCACTTTGCTAAGGGATTTGTTCGTAATTGTTAACGTTTGCATATAAATCAACCTTAGCGGAAGTTCGGAGTTTTGTGAGTTAATTAGTGTTAATGTTCTAGATTCCGAGCTTTTAAGGAGAAACGGAATTAAACGATATTTAATTGAAGTTATCCTTGAGTGTTCAAGAAAGTTCAACACCATGGCTTGGTGGCACGGAAGCAAGTTATGAGTTGACAACAATGTGCTATCCTAGCATCAATGCTCCATCCCTACACCGCACTAACCCAGCAGCATCGCAAGTCATCCTCACCAGTTCATGGCACCACCCACACAGCTCACGTCTGCCCAGCAAGCCCAGCGTCATCGCCAGCCACGCAGAGCACGGCAGCGAGGCAAAGCACAGCAGCCTGCCTAACAATGCACACGCATGTCGCGACTCGCGACCCCTGCTTCGCACCTCGCGAGCTACTTCGCGGGTGGCGACCCCCCTTTGCCCAGCCAATTTGTGCGGAAAGTCAGTCAGCTCGTCGCGGCTCGCGACCAGTATCGCGACTCGCGACGCTTAAGTTGGTTTGGGTCCACGTTTTGTGCGGGGTTTAAAAGCTTCTTAAAACCTATTTTCTAGGGAGAGGAGGAGCAGAGCTGAAATGGAGGAGAGAGAAAAAACACTCCTCTCTTAATTCTCCTTCCTCACTTTTGTTATTTTTCTTAGTTTTCTTAGTTTTATTAGAGATTTCAATGTTGGATTTGGTTTATGCTATCGGATTTTAGCTTGAACCGTTCTTGAAGAAGATTAACATGAAGTTTCAAGCATTATTGTGAGATCTTTCCTCTCTATTTAGTTTCTTTGATTATGGTTTAATTTCTATGATTGTGTTCTATGATTATTGCATAATTATGCTAGGAACGTTACTAGTTTGATTGTGTAATTAATCTACTGCTAGATTTAAGAATTGAATCGGATTGTTTTATTCTTTTATCTATTTGTAGCAAACTAGGGAGTAACTTAGATGCAGATCATCTTGGTTATTTCTAGGGGAAATTGAATCAACTGTTGAATGTTTATCGCGTGTATGACATTAGCAGGTCTATTGGTTCTCTGTGTTTATTGCTGCTATTGGATTGAACTTAGACGCTGATCAGACTAGGTTATCCTTTAGTTAGGGTTTTATAGTCACGCTGATCATGCTATTCAACTAAGAATAAGGAGAATACGAGATTAATTCTCAACAATAGATAATTATGGAAATAATTAGAGTTGAGGTTCAATGATCGTTAATGAATTGAAGTGGATGTTCGTCGGATTTAAGACCTTCCCATATTGATTTCTCATTTTATTTATATGCTAGTTAGTTGTAGTTTATTCATAACTCTTTTGAAACCCCCCTTGTTATTAGGTGTCTCGGCCCTTAGCTTAATCTAGGTACTAATTCACGCTAAATATTAAACTTGTCCCTGTTTCCCTGTGGATACGATCCCTACTTCCATTATACTAGCTTAGTGTGCATGAGAGTAGGAGAAATTTATCTTTGGTTAGGTGCACACGGCAAACGCCTACCAAATTTTGGCGCCGTTGCCGGGGAGACGGTGTTACTTGTTTGTATTTAGCGTGATTTTTGGATGGTATTGCTTGTGCTCTTTATTTATGGTTGACACTCATTGCACTAACGATGCATTGCAAGAGTTCTTCTCAATCAGTTTTGTAGGTACTTGAAGTGGAGATTGACATGGAACCACCATTGTCACACATGGAGCACCAGCCCAATGATTGAGCTTAAGGTATTAAGTCGAGCTAACGACTTTAAACAACAGCGCTTCTCGGGAGGCAACCCGAGACCCCTCTTAGTTTATTTCTTTTCCTTTATTTCTCATCAAATTTCCACCACCACAACAAATTTTCTTTCACCCACCGCCCACCCACTAAAACGAACCACAACAAATCTTACTCCACTTGGAACCAAAATCCACAAAAGAAAACCCGTTGGGAAGAGTTCAACCGCTAGGAGTTGGCGAAATTGAAACGGTGAGATTGTTGTATCTTTTCGATCTCTTAAGCTAGGTGCAAATCTCAAAAAATTTAAAAAAAAATTTTGAATTTGCCATTTGTTTGAGTGATTCGAGGGAGAGGGTTGTGAGTTGATTTATGAGATTCGAGTTCGTGTTGTTAAGAAATTTGAGTTTGACGGATTGTTTGTCATGAGTCTTGAGCCTTCGATCTTCGATTTACCCGATTTTCGATTCCCCCCCCATTTTCAGTTTACTTTTTCTTCTAATTGTCGTCACATTGAGGACAATGTGTAGTTTAAGTAGGGGGGAGGGTATTCTCATTCTCATGTATCTATGTTGTATTTATTACTTTCAATTTGAAAAAAAAATGAATGAATAAAAAATATATATACATATATATATAAAAAAAAAGTGATGAAATGAAACCCGCTGAGTTGAAAACGCGCAAGGGCGGGCGACTCGGGCAAAATTGGGGGCTCGGATAGGTCGAAAAGCCGAAAGGGCGGCCTATGCAAAAAAGAGCTAGTTGAGCGGGTGAGTTTTGTGAGCCGAAAAAAAAATGTGAGAAGCTAGGATGAAAACCCAAAAGGGCTCCTAGGCAAAATGAGAGATTAAGAGAGAATTATGTATTTGGAAAATTCATTTGCCAGAGATGGTGTCATAAGGAGGAAGGCGTTTTCGGGTAAGGTTGGTGAATTCATCCTTTGTTTTGTGAAAATCTATTTAAAGTTGGCTTTCACATTCTTTTGATGATTTTTGGTGAATTGGAGGTCAATATTGAAGTTAAGTTTGAGTCCATAGCAAATAGGGATTTGAACTTGCATTGGTTGATTGATTGTTTTTGGGAGTAAGCATGGAATTTATCCCTTTTTGTCTTTGTTCCATGACTTGCTTATCTAGGTTGGTTGTACTAGTCGTAGTAGTTTTAGATTATCTTTTGTGGTTTGGGAGAGCTGATAGTTTAGTATGTCATGAGCTGACATTTTGATTTCTGTTGACGTTGCTGGTTATTGTTGTTGTTACGTCGTTATATATTTCAGGTGAGCTTGAATCTAAGTGTGGGGGAATCATCGTTCCTTACGTTTAGGTTTTGAGCGGATGTTGTTAAGATGTGATGATGATGATGTAGTTAATGGAGAGTGTAGTTTGGTGTCGATAGCTTGGGTGATGATTTATTTGGTGATTCTCACTTTTGAGTTTACTCGAGGTCGAGTATAGTTCAAGTGTGGGGGTATTTGATACGCTCAAGTCATACGATGTTTTTTTGATATTTTAGGTGCACTTTGCTAAGGGATTTGTTCGTAATTGTTAACGTTTGCATATAAATCAACCTTAGCGGAAGTTCGGAGTTTTGTGAGTTAATTAGTGTTAATGTTCTAGATTCCGAGCTTTTAAGGAGAAACGGAATTAAACGACGTTTAATTAAGGTTATCCAAGAGTGTTCAAGAAAGTTCAACACCATGGCTTGGTGGCACGGAAGCAAGTTATGAGTTGACAACAATGTGCTATCCTAGCATCAATGCTCCATCCCTACACCGCACTAACCCAGCAGCATCGCAAGTCATCCTCACCAGTCCATGGCACCACCCACACAGCTCACGTCTGCCCAGCAAGCCCAGCGTCATCGCCAGCCACGCAGAGCACGACACCGAGGCAAAGCAAAGTAGCCTGCCTAGCACCGCACACGCATGTCGCAACTCGCGAGCTTAATCGCGACTCGAGACCCTTGCTTTGCACCTCGCGAGCTACTTCGCGGGTCGCTACCCCCCTTTGCCCAGCTAATTTGTGCGGAAAGTCAGTTAGCTCGTCGCGGCTCGCGACCAGTATCGCGACTCGCGACGCTTAAGTCAGTTTGGGTCCACGTTTTGTGCGGGGTTTAAAAGCTTCCTAAAACCTATTTTCTAGGGAGAGGAGGAGCAGAGCTGAAATGGAGGAGAGAGAAAAAACACTCCTCTCTTAATTCTCCTTCCTCACTTTTGTTATTTTTCTTAGTTTTCTTAGTTTTATTAGAGATTTCAATGTTGGATTTGGTTTATGCTATCGGATTGTAGCTTGAACCGTTCTTGAAGAAGATTAACATGAAGTTTCAAGCATTATTGTGAGATCTTTCCTCTCTATTTAGTTTCTTTGATTATGGTTTAATTTCTATGATTGTGTTCTATGATTATTGCATAATTATGCTAGGAACGTTACTAGTTTGATTGTGTAATTAATCTAATGCTAGATTTAAGAATAGAATCGGATTGTTTTATTCTTTTATCTATTTGTAGCAAACTAGGGAGTAACTTAGATGCAGATCATCTTGGTTATTTCTTGGGGAAATTGAATCAACTGTTGAATGTTTATCGCGTGTATGACATTAGCAGGTCTATTGGTTCTCTGTGTTTATTGCTGCTATTGGATTGAACTTAGACGCTGATCGGACTAGGTTATCCTTTAGTTAGGGTTTTATAGTCACGCTGATCGTGCTATTCAACTAAGAATAAGGAGAATACGAGATTAATTCTCAACAATAGATAATTATGGAAATAATTAGAGTTGAGGTTCAATGATCGTTAATGAATTGAAGTGGATGGTTGTCGGATTTAAGATCTTCCCATATTGATTTCTCATTTTATTTATATGCTAGTTAGTTGTAGTTTATTCATAACCCTTTTGAAACCCCCCTTGTTATTAGGTTTCTCGGCCCTTAGCTTTATCTAGGTACTGATTCACGCTAAATATTAAACTTGTCCCTGTTTCCCTGTGGATACGATCCCTACTTCCATTATACTAGCTTAGTGTGCATGAGAGTAGGAGAAATTTATCTTTGGTTAGGTGCACACGGCAAACACCTACCATTAGTTTTTCTCTCTTGTGAGTGTTGTAATTGTTAAAATTTATTCCCTTAATATCCTACTGAATGTATTTATGTATATTTAGTTTTTCGCTAGTGCTGCTGCTACTGATTTTATTTATTTCTCACTTATTTTAATGAATTAAAATATTGTCATATGTTGGTTAAATTTTATTTGACTCTTTAATTATTTGATGATGTTGAACTTTGTGTTTGTATTATAATTAATTGAAGTTTGGATTTGGATTTTGGATGTTTAAATTAGCGTTTGACACTTAAACATAGTTCATCCGATTATCACCTGATCCATCCGTTTCACCCATAGGTTACGGATTCGGGTGGATGTTTGATCGGGTGATGGATGGATCGGGTGGGGTGGATGGAGGCGGTTGATGGTCCACCCGCCCCGAACCCAATCCATTTCCATCTCTAGTCATTAGTCTTAGGTTGCTGTAGGAGTGTGGCATTTCTTTGTCTTCTTTCATTATAATGTTTTTTGTTGTGCCGCCACTCTTCTTGTCATAAATGGGCTTCATCAAATTTTTATGGGTTTTGTTATGATATACCCTGTGTTTTTTGAAATTCTATGTTATACCCCCTAATGTTTTTTTCTTATACACTGTACCCTTAAGTTTTTAAAGTTTTCTACATAGTACCCCTATGTTAAGTGTACGTAATGTTTACCGTTAAATTCTCTTTGTATTTCTGGGCTTCTCTCTCAACCCTCCCCTACCCGGCCCCAGCCCGGCCCACCCCCCCCCCTCCCTCCCCTCTACCCCCGCAACCACCATGATCGCCGCCCAGCCCAGCCCCCCCCCCTCCCCTCCTCCCTTTCGATTTCTTACGGCCTCCTCCCTACCCTCTCCTCTCCCCCCCTTCCCTCCCTCGCACCGGCACTGTGAACAACAACCACCACCACCCTCACCATTGGTTTTTAAAAAATCAATCCAGATTTAATCGTGTTTCAGGCGCAAAATCAACACTCGGATCTCTCTCTTCCATCTCGCAACAAAGACGGTGCATTGAAAATTGTTGCGGGCAATCGAGGGGCTGCTGGAAATCGAGGAGGAGGGGGGGGCTCGCAGGAAATCGAAGGGGAGGGGGTTTGGGGATACAAAAATCGAAGGGGAGGGGGTGGGGGCTACGGGAAATCGAAGGGGAAGGGGTTGGGGCTACGGGAAATCGAAGGGGGGGGGTTGGGGGCCGCGGGAAATCGAAGGGGAGGGGTTGGGGGGTGTGGCGGAGGAGAGGGGGGAGGGGGCTGGGTTGACAGGGGGGGGGGTTGAGAGGCTGCGGCGATGGAGGGGAGGGGAGCGGGGCTGGGGTGGAGGGGATGGGGAGGTTTGGGTGGGAGTAGATTGTACTAAACGGAGGTTTGGGTGGGAATTCAAAAATCATTAAATAACGTTTCCATTCATACACACTATGGGTATTTTGTAGAAAATTTAAAAAACACAGGGGTACAGTGTAGAATAAAAAAACATTAGGAGTACATTATAGAATTTAAAAAAAAACAAACGGGGTATATCATAGAAAACCCCAATTTTTATTTTGTTTCTTCTGTACTTGTATCACTATGTACCTTTATGAACAAATAGGCAAATATACTTAGGAATTATATAATCATTAGATAGAAAACGTATAAAATAACATATGAACCCTCTAATCATATTTTAATGATTTATTCGTTAACAAGTTATACTAAGTAACTTAACAATTAGACCTATAAACTCATATAACTAGCATAGTTTTACCCAAAAGTAATAATTAAAAGGAATAAAATGTACGTAAAATAAGCACTTATCAGCCTGTCCTAAATTTAGCCCACTAGGCCTCCTCCCCCCACCCCCCGGTCACGCGCTCCTAACGGGGCATTGTCAAGCCCAAACCCAAATATAATCTCCACACTCTAGCTCCACATAAATCTCCCTTGCCTAAAAACCACGAACAAGCCTATAATGACCCTAATTGGAATGCGGCAATGCAAGATGAATATGGTGCTCTATTTAAAACTGAGACTTGGGAATTGGTGCCTAGACCTACATGTCGGGTTTGGACCGGATTATGCATAATTCGACTCCGACCCTACAAGAAGTCGGATTAAAAATCTGATTCCTACTCCAATAATACGATTCCGACCCGCCTTAAAATCCAAACACTCTACTTTGACCCGACTCCGACATCCAACTCCGATAATCCGAATCCGATCCAAGTTAAAATCCGAACATCAGACTCCGACTTATTTTTTGCACGGTTTTATATTATAAAAAAAACTTGTATATATTTCAAATGATAGTTAAAAATCTGGCTAATGGCTATATATATATATATATATATATATATATATATATATATATATATATATATATATATCTTATGCCACATATATTTTTGATAGCATACATAAAATAATAGTAATATAAAATAAGACTAATTGCCTTGAAAGTTAAAATCAAAGTTAAATTATACATACGTAATACATTAATATAAAAAAATAAGCCTAATTGCCTCAAAGTCGAAGTCGGAGTCGGAGTCGGAGTCAGGTGTCAGAGTCGGAGTCGGACATATGTCGAAGTCGGATCGGATGAGTCGGATTTTTTATGAGATCTGACTCCGACTCGGAGTCGAACTTTTTAAATGGAGTCGGATCGGATGAGTCGGATTTTTTATGAGATCCGACTCCGACCCTACTCCGACTCGGAGTCGGACTTTATAAACGGAGTCAGATGCAGATTTTTTTTCCCTCGAAGTCGGCTCATATTTTTTTGCCTCTGAGCGGATCGGACCAGGGTCGGATCCGGACTGAATTGCGATCCCTACCTACAGGGTTGAACATTGTTAATTGCATGCTACTTTTTCGTCATAAGCTAAAATCTAATGGTGACCTGGAAAAGCACAAAACTCGTCTTGTTTGTGATGGCAGGTCTCAGGAAGTTGGTATTGATTGTGATGAGGCTTTCAGTCCTGTGGTCAAACCACATACCATTCGTATAGTTCTCATCATAGTTATGGCTCGCAAATGGTCCATACACCAGTTAGATGTTAAAAATGTTTTTCTTCATGGTGATCTTTGAGAGACTGTTTATATGCATCAGCCCCCCGGCTTTGTTGATTGACGAACACCTCATTATGTATGCCGCCTGCACAAGGTCCTATATGCTTAAGCAGGCCCCTCGTGTGTGGTATCAAAGATTTGCTCATTATTTATTATGTCTAGGGTTCATTATTACATAGAGTGACACTTCTCTCTTCACTTTTCATCATGGCTCTGACACGACATACTTACTTTTGTATGTTGATGATATATTATTAGTTACTTCTTCTGTTGCACTGCGGGCACGTATTATTGATTAGCTTAAGACTGAGTTTCCTATGTCTGATTTGGGTCCTTTGAGTTATTTTCTGGGTATAACTGTCACCCAGTCCCCTTCTTATGTGCTTTTGTCTCAACACAAGTATGCACAGGAAATTTTAGAACGCGTAGACATGGCTAGTTGTAAGCCTGCACTTACTCCTGTGGACACTAAGTCTAAATTTAGTGCTGATGTTGGACCCAAGTTTCAAGATCCCACATTGTATCGCAGTCTTGCAGTTGCTCTTCGATACCTTACTTTCACTCGTCCTGATATTTCTTATGCTGTTTAGCATGTTTGCCTTTTTATGCATGATCCACGGACATCTCATTATGAAGCATTAAAGCACATCCTACGCTACATTCAGGGCACTATTGATCATGGGTTACATTTATAACCTTCTTCTTCTTTGCGTTTGATCACTTATACTGATGTTGATTGGGGTGGGTGTCCTGACACTCGTTGTTCTACTTCAGGATATTGTTGTTTTTTAGGGGACAACCTTATTTCCTGGTCTTTTAAGCGTCAGGCTACTCTTTCTAGATCTAGTGCAGAGGCAAAATATCGAGGCGTCGCTAATGTTGTAGCTGAATCTTGTTGGTTGCGCAACCTATTACTAGAGTTGCATTGTCCTCTTCGTCAGGCTACTCTTGTCTATTGTGATAATATCAGCGCTATTTATTTGTCCAGCAACCCTGTTCAGCATCAGTGCACCAAACATGTTGAGTTGGATATTCACTTTGTTCGGGAAAAGGTTGTTTTAGGACAAGTTCGTGTTTTACATGTGGCTACTAGTTATCAGTTTGCAAATATATTCCCAAAGGACTTCCCAGGTAACTATTTTTGGATTTTAAATCCAGTCTTAGCGTCCATCCTCCTCCCGCTATGACTGCGGGGGTGTGATTGAGAATACTATTAGGAAAATATTTTCTCATTATTTACGGATATATATAGTTTCCTAACTATGTTAGGACTAGGAGATTGTAATCCTATATATTGATCAATAGAATCACACTCCAAACTAAGGAGTTTTCCATAATCTAGCAATGCTTCCGTCTGAGTCGTATATATAAACGTATCTTTTATCGAATTAGATACGAACCGCCAAAGAAATAAAGTTGTGTTGAAGTAATTGTAGTAGTTTGCTTGTATAGTTGTATGTGGCATTTAATGATGATGAGAATTGAACGATACTGATAAGTGGGGTTGCGATTTGATGAATGTTGTGATTTGTTGTTTTTAAGGAATTGACGTGTTGCTTTCTCAAAACAACAAAGATGAGTCGATGTTGTGATGAGGATTGTATAGAGTGAGAGTTAAAATAATATGGAGTGAGAGAGCAGATGATGGGTGGCTAATTTTTTTTTTCTTTTTTAAACGGTACAGGGAAGTAGTAGTGGAATTCCTATCTTAGGAAAAGACCACTATCCTAAACTAGTGGAATCCCTATCTCAAGGAGAGACCACTAGGAACAAAAGTACAAGAAACAGATAATAAAAAAGAAAAACCTAGATATAGCTTCACAGGGAAGCGGAACAAGAAGCTTCTTAGAAAAGCTAACTACAAGATGGAATCAAAACAAGAACAAATTATAACATCTAGATCTGCTAGTTCTTTATAGGAACAAACAAGCTTTTTGAGAAACCTTGATTCAAAGACTTCGGTGGAGGCTGAGCCGTTGTCCGGGCTAGAGGGTGGCTATGGCGGCTGCAACTTGGCGGTGGTCATCTTTCGAGGTGAGCGGTGAATCAGATTTGGCGAAGAAACACTAAAAGCAAACTTCCTGGAGAAGCAATCTAACCAAATCATGGCGGCGCCATGAAGCCCGTGAAGGCAGCGTGATCCGTGTGAGAGGCGGTGTATAGGGGGAGGCGGAGTAGCAGATTGGAAAGATGAGACAATGTTTTGAGACTGGGAGAAAGGGGCGGCGGAGAGGGCTGAGAGATTGGCGGTGGACGGGGAGAGGGGGTGAGTCGGTGAGGAGACGAATAAAGAAGGGCGATGGAGTGGCTTGAAAATTCTAGAGAGAAGGGCTCTCCCTTCTCTCTAGAATTCTCTAACAAGTTAGTACTATATGTGTGTGTAGATGGGTGGCTAAATTATGTGTTAGGCAAGGATTAACAAAATGGAAGGGTGAGAGTAAGTGCTTAATTTTTTTATGCGATAATTTACTGGCCTAAATTAGACTGAAAACTGGAAATTTATACCCCTGAGGCATACATCCACATAAACTCCCCAAGTTTGGGGCTAATGAGAGTCGAACTCCCGACCATAAGGTGGGGAGGTGGGATCTCCAACCATTGGGCTCCCACATGATTTTTGAGAATAAATGCTTAATGCCACATAAAACAGCGAATTTTTATAATACATATTTCAAAATAACTAAGATAATGAATAAAACTAAATAATATAATTAATTAACTTTATTAATTAAATTTTGATAAAAAAGAGGTTTTAGAAATAGGCTTTTATAAAACTATATTTAACAAAGGTTTTTAAAATGGACTTAGTAAAACTATTTTTATAATATTTTCAAAAGTTGGTTTTGAAAATTGGTTAAAAATGAGGTTGGACTTGAAATATTTCATTTAAACCTCATTCTTTATTCTTTCTTCTATCCAGACCAATTAGACGCAAGTATCAGTCATCATCGGGCACTAAAATGGAAAGACAAATTTTCATATCTACACTTGTCTAAAAGCTTGTAGTCAATAGAAATTCTCGTGATTTTCTCATTTGGGTAGTTGTTTGGTGGACACAAAGTGGAGAAAATGGGGGAAATGGAAATTACTTGAGAAACTAAGATTCCCACAAAACTTTGTAATTTATTCACCAACTCCTCGGGTCATTCAGAATTCTCACATCAATTTATATGAAATGCAAAAACTTTGATATCAACCAAACATATTAAGGTCATTTCCTAGAAATTACATAAGGGGATTAACGTCATAGGAAATGAAACTTCCCATAGGAATTAAAATCTCATGTACTAGTATTTTTTACGCACGATGCGTGCGTGACATCGCGTGTAAGTGATTTTGTAAATTTTTAATTTATTCCTCATTCATTACCTTGGGTAAAAAATTTGCTTTGAATGTAATTATATAAATAAGTGTATATACTATATATCTATAAAAAAAAGGCATGATAAATTTTGTAAAAACCTACTCGTATGGACAATGAATAAGAATTAAATAGAATTTATCAATTATTAGTTTGAGATACATCGATGATATTATACTTGTTTCTTTTGTTTTTAAAAAGTCTGGAAGTTACATTTGCTCAACAAAAATCTAGTAATAAGACTTATTTGCCCTCATTAATTATCTTAGAATAACAAATATATAAAAGAGTATTCAAGGGAATTCAGGTTAAAACCAAAGTTCTCAAGAGTTTCTATATATAATAGAGATGCCAAACCTCCACTAAATTTATCTCTATTATATAAGTGAAGGGGGGAGGAAGATGGTGTCCCCTTACAAAAAGTATGATATACCGTTAATAAATTTAAATTGCCAAGTATATTAAATAATTTTTTCTTCTTCCTACTTGCCCTATATATTGAACAAGTTGACAATGGAATTGAATTTGAAATTTCAATTAAATATTACATATGTATGAAAAACTCTAATAAAAAATTAACTTGACAATATAACTTGATTGACACGATCAAAAGGGAAAATATAAACTTGAATTTCATATTAATATTAGACTGATAATATTTTGAACCTAAATGTTGATTATTATTCTATAATCTCTATAATATAAATCAAACTCTTCTACTTTATAAAATATTCAACGATTGAACCTGATACACAAATTCTTCTACTTTATTTGAGCAGAAGCTTTGTCTACTTTATATTTCTTTCTCTCACTACTATATTTGAATAATGATGAAGAAATAACTAAAAAAACAAACAAAACATTAATTTAAGAAAAACATATTGACATTAGGGGACTCAATTATTTGAATAATGATGAACAAATAATTATAAATATCTGTTTGAATCAAATTTTTTTAACAATGATGAATAATTAATTGAAAAAAATGTTAATATGACACGCACGCATAGTGTGCAAAAAATGTTAGTATACTCATAATTCATAAATCAGTCTAATTAATCTCTTTCCTAAATAGCATTTCACATTAATTGGGCTATCTGTCTCTTTCTGCTTCTCTAACTCGGACTCTCCTTCTCTCTCTCAAACATTAAGTGCATCAATTTATCCGCCGACGTAATCGACACAATTCCTGTGATCCAGTTGCTTCGCCGGCATGGTCAATACTGTTAGATGTGTGATCAAACGAGGGAACCGGATATACCACTCCAAGGCACGGAAACTACGCTTTCCTATTAGTTTAATTTCGCCCCTCTAGGATCACCGGGTTAACACGAAATAACTAATGAGATAATATGGAGATAAACAATTCACAAGATGATCTTCTATGTGAATCAACAAAAACTTTGAGTTTGTAGTTTGTGAAGAACACTAGAGAGAAAGTAGCAAGTTTTCTCTCAAGCAAAGCAAGTGTCTTAGAATATCAAAAACTGATTTTGTCTCTCTCCTCTCATATGAATGACAAGGGTCATATATCATAGTCCCTCTTGATTAGAGCTGTTACAGCATTGATCTCCCTTTAATCCCCTGATTAAGAATACTTAATCATCATTAAACGGATAACGTATGCAATACAACGGTTATAGACCGTCCACGCAAAATTTCACGCCCGAAGTCAGAGTACACGTTGCGACCCGCGATACAGATCGCGAGTCGCGAAAGGGCGCTGGTCGCGACGGCCTCCTGGTCGCGACCTGCGACGTATGTCGCGACCAGCCTCCTGACTTGCTTGATCGATTCACGTGATTTTGCGCATTCTAATCTTAGCATACTAGACCTCCTCCTCTTCTAGTATATAACCATATGAGCTTATAAAACCCATTACCCTATAAATGTTCCAACAATCCTCCTCCCATTTATAGGGTAATGTTGAAAAGTTTTCAACTTGCTATAAATCACAAACAAAACATGCTCATGCATCATGGAAATATCTTACGATTGAATATCCACTTAGTAAAAGTAACTTTACAATAATTTCGATCATAATGATAGACAAAGCTTTGAATCAATATAACCACTACAAATCATTGAAGATACTAATACACATAAGGATAAACTTAGTTCTTAACCTCCGACACCTATGAAGCCTTGGTGTCCATATCCATTCATAAGCGTTCCAAGTCAAGCCTCTAGCTTATATAGGTAAATCTTTACGCACATGCTCCTACAATTGAGCACTTATCAAAGACTTATAAAGAAACTTAATTCAACCTCTTATCATTGTAATAACAAGCACTAACCTCGGGATGTAACTAGCACAAGTGCTTCCAACCTTTAAGAAAAGTACTATCCTCATTGAATTTGAGATCTAACGTTGTATTATACATCAAATTGAGTTTTCCGCCAAGTTCAAACTAGACCGAACAAAATTAATAGTTATACAACTATTCCTTATTATTTCACGCACATAGCTATGTCTAATTCCAATATGCCTTGACTTGCCATTGTAGACTTCACTATAAACTTTAGCTATGGTTGATGCACTATCACAATGAATAGCAAGAGGTGACATAGGATTGACCCACAAGTCAACCTCACTCAACACATTCCTTAGCCATTCCGCTTCTTGGCAACAAGATGCCAATGCAATGAATTCCGATGCCATAGTTGAATCCGTTATACATGTTTGCTTCTTGGATGCCCATGAAATAGCACCTCCTCCAAGAAGAAACACCCATCCACTTGTGGATGAATAATCTTCCTTATTGGAAATCCAACTAGCATTCGAGTAACCTTCTAGAATAGAAGGTTCTCCTTTGTAAGTTATGACATAATCCAAGGTTTTATTCAAATACCTTAGCACTCTTCTCAATGCTTGCCAATGCAACATATTAGGATTACTAGTATACCTACTGAGTTTACCAATAGCAAAAGCTATATCCGGCCGAGTGCTAGTCATAGCATACATCAAGCTTCCAATTAAGCTTGCATACTCCAATTGTGAAATAGGAGTACCACTACTTGGAACCAAGTGAACACTAGGATCCATCGGAGTAGCAAAATGAGTCGAGTTCGATTCATTAAACCTCTTAATCACTTTCTCAATGTAATGAGATTGTGATAAAGAAATTGACCCTTTACCTCTCATTATTCTAATACCTAGAATAACATCCGCTTCACCCAAATCTTTCATGGAGAAGCTAGAAGAGAGAAAGACTTTGGTTTTTTCCACTTGTTCCAAATCAGTCCCAAAGATAAGCATATCATCAACATATAAGCATATTATAACTCCATTACCGTTATTATCAAATTTACTATATACACACTTATCGGACTGATTTATTTTGAACCCACTAGACAAAATGACCTAATCAAATTTTTGATGCCATTGCTTAGGTGCTTGTTTAAGACCATACAAAGATCGAACTAATTTGCAAACCTTAGTCTCTTGACCTTTGACCACAAAACCTTCAGGTTGATTCATGTACACTTCCTCCTCCAATTCACATTAAGGAAGGCAGTTTTGACATCCATTTGGTGAATTACAAGACCATGAATCGCGGCCAATGCTATTAAAAGTCTAATGGTAGCTATTCTAGCAACTGGAGCATAAGTGTCAAAATAATCGATACCATATCTTTGCCTAAAACCTTGGACCACTAACCGGGCCTTATGTTTTAGTATGGTTCCATCGATCTTCCTTTTCCTTACGAAAATCCACTTACAACCTAAAGGTTTGCATCCGGGAGGTAAATTAGCTAAAATCCAAGTATGATTTCCCATTATTGAATCCATTTCATCATTCACTGCCTCTTTCCAAAAAGCAGAATCATGAGACTTCATAGCCTCATCAAAGGTCCTAGGATCCTCCTCCATGTTGTAACAATATGAAATTTGAGTCACAATAGACTCCCTTGACCCTTTAACTAAATATAGTTGAAAATCCGGTCCAAAAGATTTCTCTTTTCTCATTCTTTTACTTTTCTTAATTTTCGGTGTTGTAGTATCATGATCATTGTTAATGTCATCTACAACATTGGAACTAGTACTAGGTATCATGTCCTTTGGTCTTGGAATCGATGAGAATCTAGTCTCATCAAATATTGCATCCCTTGACTCTATCACAGTATGGATAGAGACAACATCATTTGGCTCAATGACACAAAACCTATAGGCTTTGCTATGTACCGCATAGCCTATAAAAATGCAATCAATTCCTTTTTCACCTAAAGTTTTCCTTTTAGGTTCCGTCAATTTGACAATTGCCCTACAACCCCATACCTTAAGGTAATTGAGATTAGGCTTTTTGTTACACCAAAGTTCATAAGGGGTAGTCTTATTCCTTTTTTTAGGAACTCGGTTTAATATATAACATGCAGTTAAAATTGCATCACACCAAAAACTGTCATTTAGACCCGAATTAGAAAGCATGGTGTTAACCATTTCTTTTAGAACCCTATTTTTCTTTTCCGCTATACCATTACTTTGAGGTGAGTATGGGGCGGTTGTTTCATGAATTACACCAATGGAACTAAAATAGCTAGGATTATAGTATTCACCACCCCTATCCGTCCGAAGTCTTTTAACTTTTTCATTAAGTTGAAGTTCCACTTCGGTCTTAAAAATCTTAAACTTTTCTAGTGCTTCATCTTTAGTAAATAATAAATATATGTAACAAAACCTTGAATAATCATCAATAAAAGTCACAATATATTTTTTATTTCCCAAAGAAGGTGAACTATGAAAGTCACACAAGTCACTATGCACCAATTCAAGCAATACCGTTTGTCTAGTCACACTAGGATAAGGATTCTTTGTAATCTTATTTAGCATGCATGTCTTACACTTCTCTAACTTTAAATCGAAAGAAGGTATTAAACCTAGCTTAGACACGTCATATAATCTACGATAGTTTACATGACATAAACGATTGTGCCATAGAAAAGAAACATCAAGCATGTAAATAGAACTAGTATCAATTGCATTATTAATACTAAATTTAACCATCCCATTACAATAAAATCCTTGTCCAACAAACATACCACCCTTGAAAACAATAAACTTATCCGATTCAAATACAACTTTAAAACCAAATTTATTCAAAAGACCCCCCGACACAAGATTCTTCCTAACTTCCGGTACATAAACAACATCCCGGAGAGTTAAAGTCTTTCCCAAGGTTAAATTCTACTTGGCCTATTCCCTTGGCCTTTACCGTAGAATCATTCCCCATATACAAGATTGGACCATCATCCAATTCTTCCAAAGACTTGAAGAAGTGCTTATTGTTGCACACATGTCTAGAGGCCCCCGAATCTATCCACCAAGAATCATCAACCTGCACAAACATAATTTCAGAAATCATAGCCACAAAAATCATTTCTTCAATTACATTTTTATGTGCAACTTTACCTTGGTTTTGAACAACACTAGGTTGTCCATTCTTTGTCTTCTTCTTCTTAGAAGGGCAATCCCTCTGGAGATGAGGTCCATTGCATATCCAACAAGTGAGGGTCTTCCTCTTCTTGTTTGCAAAGTTGGTTTTAGAGTTGTTATTGTTGGATTTCTTGGTCCCACTAGACCCACCAACCTCTACCATATTCACGGTAGACTTAGGAATACTAGTAGTAGTATCCTTAACCCCATCTTGAGCCCGGATACCCTCTTCAATACGAAGATGAGTTCTTAATTGCTCCATGGACATATCTTCCTTCCTATGTTTCAAGGAATGCTTAGTTTCTTTCCAAGAATGTGGTAATTTATCAATGATTGAGACAACGGCAATAGCCTCATCCATCACCATACCATGTGATGTTATTTGGTTCAAAATATGATGAACTTCATGAAATTGCTCTATAATATTCCTATCATTAGTCATTTTAAATGAATTAAAATTACTAACAAGAAATTTCTTACTTGAAGCATCTTCCGAAATATAGTTGGCCTCAACAGCATCCCAAAGTTCCTTTGCACTCTCCACATTTTGGTAAAGGTCGAACAAAGGGTCAGTAAGAGAGTTGAGGATGTGAACCCGGCAAATGTAGTCATCATTCTCCCACTTTGTTCTCTTCCTTGTAGTCTCCACGGACTCTTCCTCTCCATCTTTTGGGAATGGTGGCATAGGTGTTGAAAGAACATACGCCACATTCAAAGTTGTCAACAAGAAGTGCATCTTCTTTTGCCATCTTCGATAACCCACCCCCTCAAACTTGTCCAACTTTTGGAAGTTCATAGTCATGTCCTTGAGTGATTGAGCCATATCCGAAAAGAAGAAAATTAAACTAATAGATTGTTAGATGTGTGATCAAACAAGGGAACCGGATATACCACTCGAAGGCACGGAAACTACGCTTTCCTATTAGTTTAATTTCGCCCCTCTAGGATCACCGGGTTAACACGAAATAACTAATGAGATACAATGGAGATAAACAATTCACAAGATAATCTTCTATGTGAATCAACAAGAACTTTGAGTTTGTAGTTTGTGAAGAACACTAGAGAGAAAGTAGCAAGTTTTCTCTCAAGCAAAGCAAGTGTCTTAGAATATCAAAAACTGATTTTCTCTTTCTCCTCTCATATGAATGACAAGGGTCATATATCATATTCCCTCTTGATTAGAGCTGTTACTGCATTGATCTCCCTTTAATGCCCTGACTAAGAATACTTAATCATCATTAAACGGATAACGTATGCAATACAACGGTTATAGACCGTCCACGCAAAATTTCACGCCCCAAGTCAGAATACACGTTGCGACCCGCGATACAGATCGCGAGTCGCGAAAGGGCGCTGGTCGCGTCCCGGGACGACATCCTGGTTGCGACCCGCGACCAGCCTCCTGACTTGCTTGATTGATTCACGTGATTTTGCGCATTCTAATCTTAGCATACTAGACCTCCTATTCTTCTAGTATATAACCATATGAGCTTATAAAACCCATTACCCTATAAATGTTCCAACAAATACCTCTCAAATGATAATTCAATTTGTATAGGATTAGAGGATAAGAAATCCTCCACAAACCTCCAGTTAAATAATATATGAGGAAAACCTTTAGAAGGTGTCTCAACACTCTACGTTTACAAGCACAAATCACATGAATGCAAAATTAGCTTTTAAGCCTTCTCTGATGGTTGTCATCTCAAGAAAAAACAAATGATTACCCTTTGATCAATTGGAAATTGAAACGGATAAGAAAAACTAGCCAATATGAGAAGCTAAAGTTGAATAATTATGTTAAAGTTGAATAATTATGACAACAAAGGGTGGATTAAGGAGATTCAGAAGCCAAAATCAAAGAGGAGAGATAGCTAGCCAGAGGTTGCATAGGTAAATTGAAATTATTGATGCGGTCATGTTTCATAACAGCATGTTTGGATCATTTTAGTAAAAATAAATGAAAGAGAAAAGAAAAAAAAATTAATTTTCCATTTTTGGTTAAAATTTTCTCTTTCCATCCAAATTCATCCAATTTTAGAAGTAAAAGAAATGAAAATTTTGTATGGAGACTTTCCTTTCACTTCCTTCCATAACCTATCACTTATAATGTTATTTTGAATTTTTAAATCAAACATTAAAAACTAAAATGTTTCTTTCCAATTCCTTTCTTTTCTTTCCAAATCCCTTTGTTTTCTTTTTTCCAATTTTTCATCTCTAATAAAAATTATTTAAGCATAAATTTAATTAGTATTCTACTACTATGAATTATGATGATATATTTGAGATCAACGGCCTATATTGTTTTGAAAGACGGATGAAAGCTCAAAATATTTTATTTGGAGCTTTTACTTGTTGGGGTGGGGCGGCGACAAAGTAGGAGTAGAGCTCTTAAAAGGATTTCCAACAGATTGTTCCTTCTTGCAATTCTTGGTTAGTAAGAGAGAATACGTAAGCAGTAAGTACTAGTCAATTTATTCAATTACAATAATACTAATTCCTCTCGTGTCTAATTCCATGTAAAATCTACTTCATTACAATAATACTAAATGTTATCGTGTCTTATTAGTTATTCCCTTCATACAAAGCCTTTACACCCTAAGCTTAGCTTCTATAATTCCCTATAACGCCTTAGCCACTAAGCTTCAACACACGCCGACCACTAATAACGTTTTTTTTCTCTAAAAGAAAAAGAAGAAGATTCTTACCATCTACGTAAACATGAATTAGAGTGTATATTATCCTCAACATCAATTCATCAATTTCAAATTCCCAATATAATAATCCATAGATACGACTTTTGCAATTGAAAAGATTCTCACTAATTGTTTTTTTTATAGAAGATTCTCACTAATTCTTATTCATACATCCATTGTAATTAGATAAATCAAGGATAGTCAAAATGAAACAATTATATTATTATTTAATGAAAATATTAACATCAAAGAATATAGTACAATAGAGATGCCTTTTAGAAGAAAAAAGCATTAATTTATTGCATATTGTATTGAAGTTAACGTTGTGGGCCGAGAGAAATAGAGTAAGAAAACTTTATTCAAAAGATAATAATTTAAAATTGATAGAACTATTTCAAAAACAGAAGAAAAGAAGTGGATGATTTTAGGGTGCGTTCTCTTCACCTTAATAAATTGTGTTTCAGGTCCAATCAGTTCTGTTCAATTCAGTTCAGTTCAGATAAGTTTCAATCTGGTCCAATCAGGGCAATAAGTTCCAATCAGGTCCAATCAGGTGAAATAAGTTCCAATCAGGTCCAATAAGTTCCAATCAGGTGAAATAAGTTACAATCAGGTCCAATCAGGTCTAATCTGGTCCAATAAGTCCCAATAATATCCAAATAGTCAATGGTCAATAAATTTTAATTAAAGTGCCCCTATGATTATTATATAGTATTATATTTGTAATATTGTCTATTATTTTATTATTCATATTACTATTAGCTGATTATGTTATTATTAAATTTTTTTAATTAAAGTACCCCTATGATTATATAGTATTATATCAGCATTATTATCTATTATTTTATTATTCATATTACTATTAGCTGATTATGTTATTATTAAAAATATTATAATCATAGTCAAATAAGGTTAACAATAATAATGTATCATAATTATAATATTTTGCAATTCGTCTTTAAATAATTAGAGATAACATGTTTTCGTTACTAATAATAATGAAATATATAAATGTTATTAATTAGATTCCTACTAGTGATTTATGAAATCAAAGCAAGACTATTCGATATATTAATGGTCAAAGTTGTGTATAGCCAAGCACATAAATAGTGTTTTTTTTGTTAAAATGTTATTCATAAGAGATAATTAATAATTACTATTTTTTTAAAGGATAAATTTTAATAATTACTATGTCATAATATATTTTGAGGGATAGTATTTATGTTAGGGGTAATATTTATGTTATTACAAATCAAATTTTTTGTTAAAATAAGTCAAATAAGTTACAATAAGGTCTAATAAGTTCCAATCAGATCCAATCAGGTCAATAAGTTTCAATCAGGTCCAATAAGTTGAATCAGTCCAATCAGGTCTAATAAGTTCAGTTCAATTCAGTTCAGATAAGTTCAGGGTTATTCAGGTGAAGAGAACGCACCCTAAAAGGACTTTTCTAACCTATGCTGCAAGGCATAGGTTAAGGGTTTCAAAATTTCATTAAAAATACAACAAGATTTTATTTGAGGATCATAAAGAATGATAGATACTGAAAATATAGAGAATCATGTAAGATTTTTTTAGTTTAATTGGATTTTAAAATGGAAACTTTTTATATAATTATATTTTATATAGGAATTTTAATTCTCCTGACCTGCCTTATAGTATAGGTTAGAAAAAACCCATTAATAAAAACTAGAGGGATTCCATGTAAAATTCCAAATAATAAAGCATACTACATTTATAATCTTTTACAAAGAATAGGGTCCACCCAACGATACCACTATATAACTTACCTTCGCCAACTCCGTACTTGATCAACCACACCAAAACTTAAGTTTCACATAGAATTTGAACATGGAGATGTTCTCACAGTTTGGCTCCTGGTTTGCCGGTCTCATGTTCTTCTGGACAATTTACCAACACTACCTCCCACCCAAATTACGCGATTCGATCGAGTTTTTCACCTCTCGTTATACTCACAAATTTGCCAATTATTTCTCTCCTTACCTTGATATTACCTTTGATGAGCACACTGATGATCGTTTCAATCGAAGTGAAGTTTACATAGCCATTCAAAATTACCTTGGTGACAAGTCTTCTATGGAAGCTAGAAGCATGAAGGCTGATTATATGAACGATAGTAAGTCTTTGCTGTTGAAGTTAGGAGAAAATGAAGAGGTCATGGATGACTACCTTGGTGTTCATGTCTGGTGGTCTTTCAATAAAGAAGTCACTAATCAACCTTCCTTCCCTTTCCACGGTGGCTCTGATGAAAAAAGGTACATATTGGTACACATTTTTTTTTTTTTTTAATCTTTCGTAGTTGCAACACTTTGATTCATCACAATAACTATTTATAATATGGACAATAATTGGACTATTACTTGCCTTATCTTACAATATAGTTTGATTTGCTTTTCTCCAATTTTTTTTTTTTTAGTTAAAAAGGGATAGCATAAAGTAAGCGTTTATGGCATTAAGCATATTACAAACGCACGTCCAAACAATAATAGGCTTTTCGATACATCTGCCACTTGGTTATGTTGTCGTTTAACAAAAAAATGATGTTGCCGCATTTCCATATTTTTCAAAATACAACTTCACCATTAATATAATTGATTATATATAAATAATATAAATAGATTATCTTTTTTGTATACATACTGAGACAAATCTAACATGATGCGATATGATTATAAAAAAAATCTTCTATATTGTTGAAAATTTATGCTCTGAATTTATGATGTTGACTATAAAAAAACAAATGGAAGGAATATTATCTGATGGAAGGTGTAATACTAATAAATTTGTTATAAACTTTATCGTATGCTAATATTTTAAAAATGTATATTAAAACTAATCCAATTTTGTTTTACCTAATCTTTGTATTTTAATTTTGTCCCACTTGATCACTTCTAAAGCTAGGTAATTTTGAAATTTTCTGACCGCGTAAAATAAGATAGGTGATTATAATAATTTATATGAGATGAATTAACTGATTACAATAAGAAATTCAACGCCAGAGTAATTTGAGCAGACAAATAGTTTTACATCTTTTAACTTTTTTTTAGCAATAAAAAAATTAGAAAATATAATAACCAGCCAAATCTAGATTGGGCCTTAAACAAGCCAAGATCCGAAGTCGCGTACCTTAAACAATAAAAGTCCATTTCCACTCTTTAATTGTAAGGTATGCTCTCTTCACTTTAATGTTGTAAGGCTAATTAAGTCCAAAGTTGGCTGGTTAAAAATTACGGTTTTTTCACCATATACCCCTGACTAATTTTTTTTTGCTCCATATACCCCCCACGTTTCAAAAAATACATCAACATGCCCTTATGACTAACGGAATTCTAACACCGTTAGTCATTATGCCCTAATCTCCCCTCTAACCCTAATTAACTAACCTAAACTAAACCTAACTCTAACCCTAACTCTAATATAATACCCTAACCCTAACCCTAACCCTAACCCTAACCCTAACCCTAGCCACCCACCCACCACTTCCCCCCCTTTCCCCCCCCCACCCACCCACCATCCCCCCTCCCCCCCCCCATGCCCCCCCTCCTCCCTGCGGCCCCCTCCCCTCCCCTGCAGTCGCCCAACCCCTCTCCCCTCCCCTTCCCCTCCCTTCCCCGCAATCGCCGAACCCCTCCCCCTCCCCCGAAATGAAAAAAAAAAATTCGAAAACTCCTAGAATTTGAAGAATATGAAACGCCCGGGAACCAAGCGAGGGGAGCCGCACGACGACGGGGAAGGGGAGGGGGCTCTGCGCGACGACGGGGAAGGGGAGGGAGGGGAGCTGTGCGACGACGGGGGAAGGAAGGGGGCTGCGCAACGATGGTGGAAGGGGAGGGGAGGCTGTGCGACGACGGGGGAAGGAGGGGGGGCTGCGGGGAGGCTGCGGTTGTTGTGGGGGGCTAGTGGGGCTGCGGTGGTTGTGGGGGGTGGGGGGCTGGTTGGTGGGGTTGGGTTGGGTGGGGGGCTGGTGGTGGGTTAGAGAGAGAGTTAGGGTTTAATTAGGGTTAGGGTGGGGGAGGGGTGTTTAGGGTTAGGGTTAGTATTAGGATATTAGATTAGGGTTAGATTTAGGTTAGTTAATTAGGGTTAGAGGGGGGTTTAGGGCTTAATGACTAACGGAGTTTAACGCCGTTAGTCATTAGGGTAAGTCAGTGTTTTTTTTGAAACGTGGGGGGTATATGGTGAATTTGGAAAGTTGCGAGGGTATACGGTGCAAAAAAATTAGTCAGGGTATATGGTGAAAAAACCGTAAAAATTAGGTGTAGTATAGTGAATACATAATTAATAAATCATAAGTGTGCGGTGTAAATAAAAAATTGAATCATAGCATATCACATCTAACCAAGTTTAATAAGTTTAGTTCAAAAATATTTCAAGTCACCAGTGACATTCAAGACTAAATTTCCAAATGGCTTAATGACATGATCATAATAATACTATGTATTGAAACAGATACTACACTCTGGTGTTTCATAGCAAACACAGGAAATTCATACTGGACAAGTATTTACCATATGTTTTAGAGGAAGGCGAGGCAATTGCATTAAGAAAGAGAACGCGAAAACTATTTACAAATGCAGGAAGTGATGGTCCAGATTGGATGGGCGATAGAGAAAACATATGGAACCACATCGAGTTCAAACACCCAGCAAGAATCGAAATGCTTGCAATCGAGGAAACTAAGAAACATATGATCCTTGATGATTTACTCTGGTTCAAAGGCGCAAGGGACTATTACGCGCAGATTGGAAAGCCATGGAAGCGAGGATATCTTCTCTACGGTCCTCCTGGAACAGGGAAATCAACACTAGTTGCTGGCATTGCTAATCTTTTAGACTATGACATTTATGATCTTGAATTAACTTCGGTTAAGGATAACATGCAGCTTAGAAGGTTATTGATCGAAACCACTAGTAAGTCTATTATTTTGATAGAAGATATAGATTGTTCATTGGATTTGACGGGTCAAAGAAAGAAGAAAAAATCAGGTGATGTGGAAGGAGAAGAAGAAAAAGACTACTTAAAGAGTAAATTAGCCGGAGGTGAAGGTGAAGGTGAAAAGAAAGGAAGTGAAGTTACTTTGTCTGGTTTGTTAAACTTCATTGATGGAATTTGGTCAGCTTGTGGAGAGGAGAGAATTATTGTGTTTACGACTAATTATGTGAATAAACTTGATCCTGCTTTAATAAGGCGAGGTAGAATGGATGTGCATATCGAATTGTCTTACTGTCGATATGATGCATTTAAGGTACTGGCTAGGAATTACTTGAAACTCGAATCGCATTCTTTGTTTGAGCCGATTGAGAAGTTGTTGGAGGAATCAAATGTTACTCCTGCAGATGTGGCTGAGAATTTGATGCCTAGATCACTTAAAACAGTTAGTGCTGAGGCTTGTATAAGGAATTTAGTTGCATTTCTTGAGAAGGCAAAGCATGAACAAGAAAACAAGTTAAAAAGTGAGCAAGAAAAAATGTTGAAGGAAAGTGGAGGGAAGCCATTGTTGTTGATAGAAGAAGGAAACTCAGACGAAGACTGAGAAAAACATGCTAACATTTAATCATGATGAAAGGCTCCAGTGTTTGTCAACGAGAGAATTCTGTGTGTTACTACACTAACACATGTATTTTATGTATGAGGTGTTATTTAATGGGATTTTACATATCCAAAAAAATTATTGTTAGTTTAAATGTTATCCTCTCGTCCCTCAAATACAAATTATTATGTCTCTCTTCCCTGTTATAAATCTATCTCTTTATTATTATTTAAAAGTCATGTGGCTTAAGAGTTGATCAAAATGGCATCCAAGCGATCTCATGCCATGGAGATTGTGAACCATTAATATTTTTTCTAACTGTCAACCACTGAAATTTTCCTAAAAAAATCTTACAAAAGAAAAAAAAAAATCTTACCAAAAACCACTTTTTTAGAAACCAGATCAAACCCTTGTGTAAATGAATGACCAATAAATTTCTATCTTGGTGTTCATGTTTGGTGGTCTTTAATAGAGAACACTACAAGAAAAGACGAAATCAACGACTGCTACAAGTCGTCGTTGATAAATAAAAAATCGTCGCTAAAACAATCAACGACGGTCAACGGTCGTTATACGACAGTCGTTGTATCGATGGTCGCTGATTTAGGAATCAACGACCGTCTGACCTTCGGTGATTAATCAACGACGGTTTATTTACCATTCAGCAACTGTTTTATTAACCGACGTTGATAATATTTCATCGACTGCTTTGAAATAGTTGTTGATTCAACAACGGTAAAAAGCAGTCGTTGTTTCAGCGACGGTGAAAAACAGTCGTTGTTTCGCGACAGTTCAAAGCAGTTGCTATTGTTCTCCAGCAGTCATTGACATTTAAGTCCTTGGCAGCATTACATTCCTTTACATTGACTGCATAGCCGTCGTTGTTTCAATGTTTAGCCGTCATTGTTTTTTTTAAATTTACATTAAGTTAAATAGTAATGTTTCAAATTATAATTAAACATGTACCTGCACGACTGCACCTAAATATACTACACTAAACCTGTTCCTCCATCGCATTCAATATTTTCAACTACAAAAATATGCAATTTTGATATATATTGCAATTTGCGTAGATACTTATATAATTACATGAAATAGATTAAAATTATGTACACAAAATAGATCACGGTGTCGGGAAATAAAGTATAAGTCAGGTTCTACAAAAATATATATCGACAAATCTAGAAACTTATAAGCTAGATGCCGATAAACATAGGCACTAAATGTCTATAGCTAGACAAACTACCTAGATTAAATATATGTACGCAAAATAGATCACGATGTCGGGAAATAAAGTAGAAGTCGGGTTCAAAAAAAATATACCGACACATCTACCTAGTTGCCAAAACCAAAAAAACATACAATAAATGCATATATTTAGACTAACTATATAGAAACTATAAGTTAGTTACCTAGTTGCCAAAACCAAAGAAACTACAATGTCATGGGTGTCTCTGTAGCACTACTGCCACCACCAATCCCTGTGTCATCTTCTGGTCTGCGTTGTGGAGGGGGGCCTGTGTTCCAACCTGAGAACATGTGGCCGAAACCAGACATGTTCCTCATCATTCCCTGCAGGAGGGCCCGGTTTGACTCTTCCATCCGTGTTGCGACCCTTACCTCCACCTCTTCCATCCGTGCAGCGACCTTTGCCTCCACCTGCGCCTCAAGCTGGGAAAATTGGACGGCTCATATGGTTGTGAAGAGCCATCTTCTCGTCCAGATGAAGAGTTGTAGTACAAATGATCTCCCTGACCCAACCCCCACACTTTTCCTCTGTTCCTCCCACCAACTGTCTCCCAATACAACAGATCAAGGTACGGTTGTGACCCTTAGTGGTACAATCATCTAGCTTCTTGTTGTATGTCTCCTGCATTTGGTTAAATAATGTACTCATATTCATGCATTTCCAAGTAAAAACTACTATGTAACACACCAAACAAACTATATTTTGCTTGGTTCTAACATGCCTATATTTTGTATTTTCAATCAAAACTACTATTACACTCATCAAACAAAGTATATATATGATGTTTGAGGTGTTTATATCTTATCAAACTACTCAAATTCATTCATTTTCAAGTAAAATGGCAAAAAAAAAGGGCTAAAAGGGCCTATATTTGGTTCTAACATGTCTATACTTTGTATTTTCAATCAAAACTACTATTAAACTCATTAAACAAAGTATATATATGATGTTTGATATGTTTATAACTTAAACTAACTTCAAACTACTCAAATTCATTCAATTTCAAGTAAAATGGACAAAAATGGCCTATATTTGGTTCTAACGTGTCTATACTTTGTATTTTCAATCAAAAATACTATTAAACTCATGAAACAAAGTATATATATGATGTTTGAGGTGTTTATAACTTAAACTAACTTCAAACTACTCAAATTCATTCATTTTCAAGTAAAATGGCAAAAAATGGACTAAAATGGCCTAGATGTGGTTCTAACATGTCTATATTTTGTATTTTTTAATCAAAACTACTCATGAAACAAAGTATATATATGATGTTTGAGGTGTTTATAACTTATCAAACTACTTAAATTCATTCATTTTCAAGTAAAATGGCAAAAATACACTAAAATGGCCTAGATTTGGTTCTAGCATGTCTATATTTTATATTTTCAATCAAAACTACTATTAACTCATGAAACAAAGTATATATATGATGTTTGAGTTGTTTATAACTTAAACTAACTTCAAACTACTCAAATTCATTCATTTTCAAGTAAAATGGCAAAAAAAAAGGGGCAAAAATGGCCTACATTTGGTTCTAGCATGTCTATATTTTGTATTTTCAACTAAACTACTATTAAACATATGAAACAAAGTATATATGTGATGGTTGAGGTGTTTATAACTTAAACTAACTTCAAACTACTCAAAATCATTCATTTTCAAGTAAAATGGCAAAAAATGGGCTAAAATGGCTTTGATTTGGTTCTAACATGTCTATATTTTGTATTTTCAATCAAAACTACTATTAAACACATGAAACAAAGTATATATGTGATGTTTGAGGTGTTTATAACTTAAACTAACTTCAAACTACTCAAATTCATTCATTTTCAAGTAAAATGGGCTAAAATGGCCTATATTTGGTTCCAACATGCCTATATTTTGTATTTTCAATCAAAAATACTATTAAACACATGAAACAAAGTAAATATATGATGTTTGAGGTGTTTATAACTTAAACTAACTTCAAACTACTCATATTCATTCATTTCGGAGTAAAATGGCCTAGATTTGCTTAATTATATGTTTAGAAGTATGTATCGAGATTTGCTTTGCTTTCTTGTTTGCTGACATTTCTCCTTTTCCTGGAACAGCCTTAAAATGATTCTTCAAGAACAACTCGGGAGCGGTAGGGAGTACTCATCCTCTACTCTTTGCATGTACACATTGTTGAACAAATGCTTTGTTTTTTACTTATACCAAAAAATGTCATGTAATTTAAACTAAGTAGTAGATATGGAACATTTTTACCATCTTTTTAGCATGTTGTGCCGCCGAAATAGAACCCTGAAAGTGTGACGGCTCAATTGGATTAGACAGGGAGCCACCTCTTCGGTTCTTCTTCGCCTTTTTTTATTTTTCCAGAAACGTGGGGTCTGGACTTTTCTTCTTCATGTCTTCGTAGATAGGCTCCCCCAACCATTTTGGCCTTTCTTTGGCTTTGTTAAGCGCCCAATATCGCAAGTCTCTCAAACGATATGCAGCTTTCATCTTATAAGCCTTCTTCACTTGGCCATCTAACTCAGGAGCCCATTCGTAAAGACCCTTTAATCAAGCATTAAACCAAGTTATTAATAAACTAATATAATCAATTTCATTCTTCATAATTTGATTCATACATACTGTGAATGAGTTCCACCAATGCGTCTGTGTGGCATTGTCTACCTCACTGTAATTGAACCAAGGTTGTCGAAAAAGGCCCTGGAAAATGTCAGTGATAGACCCACTAACCTTGTTATCATCAAACCTGAATTGAAAACCAACAATCACATGAATTGTGAATATCATTTGATACAAATATCATGAAGCATATATTAGCTTACAAACTTACCACAATCTAGTAGGCTTAAAACCTTTTTTTTTTTTTGCACGGTTCGACCCTTCACCTTCCTCCATATCACTGTTCGGAGTCTCCGGTACGTGGTTAACAAAGTCACGTGCCTGTGAATCATCTCCCTGTGTCTCTGAAATAGGGATCTGCCTTTCTTGTGGTTCTGGTGACTAAAAAAGCTCCCTGGGAATCAACTTCCCACGACCTTGGCTTCCACCTAAGTCATCTCGACCTCCGCGCCCCTTAGGATTAGACATGATTACCTAAAAAAACAACAAATATATAAACCATGATCTCCAGTGAGGTACTTTGTCATTTAGTATGAATTCTGCAGCTGTATATTGTGTTATTCGAGTTGTAGTAAATACATTTTCATTTTGACTGCAAGAACATAGACTATAAAGGTTCAAAATCCTATCTTTGTAGCTTTTGCACTTGGAAATTTTTTGATGGCAGCAACTTACCGTTTTCATACTCATAAGATTTAGTACATTCGTGGAGCTTCGAAGAGTTGAATTGGAGGAGGAAAAAAATGAAGAGTAGCTTTTATGATTTCAAAGTTAGAAACTCACATATTTGAACTTCTTTAAAAAAGAGTACATCAAATCTAAAGCTAACATTTACTCCAGGAGACTGTAAAATAGAAACACTAGAAAACTCTAGAAGCTTACTTGCGGTACTCAGATGGAGGAACTAGTTTCCTTAACAAAGAAACCATGACTATAGTCGATGTCAAGTTGTCAAGATTCGAACTCCGAAAAAAGGTTACGAAACCAACCTGCATAAACAAATGGTACTATTTCATCATTATGATATGATGCCTCACATTATTATGATATACTACTATGTAAATCGAAGCCACCAAGTGAGTGCCACAGATTCAATACAAAGAAAATAATCAGAGACCAATATATCTATGATTTAATTGAATATACATGAATTGCAGGGAGATACTTGAGGTGGCGCTGGTACTCCATGCTGCACATAGATGTTCAAATTAAGAGCAGGCATGCATACTTTAACCAATGAAGTGATAATAACTTTCTTATCCTTGACTTTTGAAAGTAGAATGTGTAATGATCAGCTTCCTACTACAAAACTTTACATTTGGAACATATATCTACTAAGTGTAAACCTTTTATCTACTAAGTGTAAACAAAACAATATTTTTGGCCTCTGTCTGAGGATATTCCAGATTCTCAAATCACATATGTCAGAAGTCTGAACAGGGATTGTCAGTTTCAAAAGAACACAGAGCAAGGGCTATATTCATTTTAGTACTTACAGATGAAGAGACTGACAAATTGAACATATATATACTAAGTGTAAACCTTTTATATATCTCAAAATATTCGAAATCTTTCAACAAAGTTGTAGCCACAAGCAAAATAATACACACACTCAATAGAAGAAAGGTTCAGCAATGAAAAAATTTCTCAGATGCATGTAAGTCTACCAAGGAAAAAAGAAGATGCAAAATGCAAAATTTGACCAGCGATTATGAATGGAAGTAGATTCAAGCAACAAATTAATCGACTAAAACTTAAGCGCCAAATTTGAGCAGCGAATTTTCACACATATAAAAACTAAAAATTCAGACAACAAATTCAATTAAGTAATTGGAATAGTAGTCGAACTTGAAGATTGCAAGTGAATTGTCGACTTGAGTTATTACCGGCGGCGTACGGTGGTGTTGGCCACCTATATCCCAAAAACCCAATTTTTAGGGTTTGATGAGTAACAAAAATTAAAAAAAAAAAAAGAAACATGAAGCTTCAGGAATTACCGGCAGCAAGGAGAGCGAATATGGGTTGTCACCGGTTGTTGGAGGAAGGTGGAGGTCTGACCTTGGCCTTCAATGGCTTCTTTAATTCCCGCGCCCTCCTCTCCCTTTTGTGTTTTTTGAAAATGAATGAATGAAATCATGAATACAGTCGTTTAACAGCAAAGAGGCCTGAGTTTATTTTAACTCCTTTTTAATCAGCGACCGTTTAATACAGTCGCCTAAGCTTAAAAAAATCTAAAATTTAAAATAACAAAATCAACGACGGCTTTGAACCGTCGTTGAAAAACAACGACTGTTTATCCATCGTTGTCTACTTTAAAAGCAGTCGGTGGTCACCGACGGCTTAAAGCAGTCGTTGTATGTAATATTAATGAGCGTTTTTCACACCGTCATTGTGAAGCAGTCGTGGTTTTAGCATTTTCCTGTAGTGGAAGTCACTAATCAATCTTCCTTCTCTTTCTACGCTAGCTCTAGTGAAAAAGTTACATAGTATACTGTATATTAACCTAAATTGTCTTTAATTTAACTTTATTTGATGAATGCATGAGACTCTACCTAAGCATCCTAAAATTGCATGTGTGTGTGTGTAAAGGTTACGAGCAAATGAAGCATGTAAGAATAATATATCGTTGTCATACTACATTAGTAATCAAAGATGCGGAATATGTAGTTACGTTGGTTGAGTAAGGATATCTTCTCAACATAAATAAGTTCAGTTATGAAAATATAAGTTCACCAAAAATAATATATGTTAAGTTCAAGAAATACACATTTAAGTTAAGCAAATAATATAAATGTACTTTCAAGTTAAGGGGCATCCCTCAAGTTATGGATGGAAAAATGGTGGAAGTCATGGTCAAGGTAAAGTCGATTGTGGGGGTCGCGCTTTCTGGAAGTGCAAGAGGACATAGTGGTCGAGATGTAGACAACGCCAATCATGGAGTAGCGTCCAATGTTATTATTGCAAAAGATATATGGGCATGTTGAAGCAAAATGTTGAGATAAGCAAAGGGATGAGCAAAGTGAACAAAGCAACTTTGCTCAAAATATTCAAGAAGAAGAGAGCAAACACTCCTAAAAAAAGGATTTGTGGAAGAAAGTAGACTCTTCTAAAGTTAAAGTCAAGTGTTCATGGCAGTTGTAATATCTCCAGGTCAATCAAAGTTATGCAATAGATGTTCATGTCCATAGTAAAATGGAAGTTTGATGTCAATTGCAAATAAGATAATGGTAATTACCTACTTTGAAGTAAGGGAGTGTGTTGAGATTCTTTCTAAGTAGTGGATCATTAGTAATTAGTCAAATAAATGTTGTTAGTGGAAGATTAACTTCCTTGTTTTTAGCTATTAGGTTTTGCATTGTCTTTGTGCAGTAAGTTAGCGTTGTGGGGAGTTATCGCACGTAATTAAAATTAGTTGCTCCAAAGTAAGAGTTATCATTATTGCTTTTTTTTTTAAAAAAATAGGTTTGTTCACTAATGGAAAAAAACATCAAATGACACAACTAAACTGATACGGTTTTTCCTAAACCGTATCAGTCAAAGTCAACTGATCTCTCATTTCACGCTGACTTAGCCCCCCCCCCAACATCTCCTCTCTCTCTCATCATCTCATCTCCTCCCTCTTTTTCGTTGAACCCTAGCCCCCTCTCATCTCCTCGTCGTAGTCGTCTCCTCTTGTCTCATCTCCTCTCAGGGTTTATTCTCTTCTCTTTTTCTCCGTCGCTTCGAGTCTTCACCAGCGAACACCTCTCCTCCGCAGCTTCGAGTCTTCACCAACAAATGCTTCTCCTCTGCCGCTTCGAGTCTTCGCTAGTCAATGAACACCACCAGCGAACGCCTCTCCTCTGTCGCTTCGAAACTGCTTTGGATGTTTGGGATAGTATTTTCTGTTGGATGTTGTTAATGTTGTATTTTGGATGTTTGCTGTTAAAGTTGGCTTGAACTTGAGTTCAAGCTGATTTTTTTATTACATATAACTACGCAACTGATCTGGTTTTGAACCAGATCAATTGACTCTCGTCAACCGCTCCGAGCCCAAATGATCCGGTTCAATTTCGAATCGGCTATGCCCAAATTGACTGGATCAGTAGCCTTTTTTCCACTGTGAATATTATTGTTTTGATAATTCATGTTCAACACATTTCTTGAGAAAGCAAAGCGTGAATAAGAGAATAAGTTGAAAACTGAGCAAGAAAAAATAGATATATTACAAGGCAACAACGATCGCTAGAGTGTTTCTCTCTCTAGAATTTCCTCAATCATGGCGAGGAGTTCTAAAGCTCAGAAGACCTCAAATTCTAGCAATCGAAAGCCAACTGGATCGATTTTTGATTCAAATGCTAAGAAAACTAAATCAATGGGTGAAATTCTTGGTGTTACAACAAGGGAGTTTCAATTGGAGCAGACTTCAGAGGAGGAGGAAATTCGTGCAGTGCAGCATAGTATGCAAACTCATCGAATGTTTTCGGAATGGCTCTCATCCATTTATTCTTCTGCGAATGGAGTTCAGCGAAGGAAGAGTGGAATTGCTGATCGGATTGTTCGTGAGATTGAACCAGTTCCAATTCTGCAAATGTCGGATAATGAGGTAGATTTTGAACCATTTGAACATGTTGATCATATTAGTAATGTGAGGAATATTGTGAAAATCGAATTAGATGATGTTCAATCTGAGTTAGATTTTTGGAATTCATCTGTTATATGCTATGCTGTTGGTGCTGGTCCTCCTCCATATGTTATGGAAGGTTATATTAGGAGAATTTGGAGGAATAATGGAGTGGATAAGGTAGCTCTGTTGAAAAATGGTGTCTATATTGTTTGGTTTCTAAAGATGGAGAAGGAATTGATTCTGGCTGGATTAGTTCCTTTTTTTAATAATAAACCGATGATTGTGAGAGCATGGGAGCAAGACATGGATATAACAAAGGATCAATTTGATGTCATTGCTACTTGGATTCAATTGAGATTGGATTTTAAGTATTGGAGTGATAAATGCTTGAGCAAATTGGTGAGTCTAATAGATAAATTTGTGAAAGTTGATTCAGAAACAGCTAAGAGGGATAGGTTGCAGTATGCAAGGGTGATGATTGAGATTAAAATTTACCAGGAATTTCCTGATCAGTTGAGTTTTATCAATGAAAATAAGGTGGAAATAGTTATTGAGGTGTCTTATGAATGGAAGCTAGTGAGGTGTGATATTTGTAAGAAGATAGGTCATCAATCTGATGTCTGTAATAAAGGACTGCAGAAACAAGTGTGGAAGGCTAAGAATGTTATAGTTCAGCCAACTAGGGAGAAAGAGGTAGAAGTTGCTACTGAGAATGAGTTTCAGAAGGTGACTCAGACAGCAAGGAGTGAGAAATCAGCAGGCCACATTAGTGTTACTAATTCAATCACTGTGCTGGATGGAACGATGGAAGAACAGGTTATGATTGATTCAATCCCTTGTGTGAAAGATATTGGTGAAGGTAGCAGGAGAGGGGACTCTCTTGATGCCAATGGATAGTATCCTTATATGGAACGTCTGATGGATCAACTGCTTGTCAAATCATAAAGAAGTAAAGAAGATTATTAATAAGAGATCCCTTAGAATGATTAATCTCATTGAGACCAAGGTTAAAGCAAAAAATATGGGAAAGATGTATCAGAATTTGTTTGCAAGCTGGTGTTTCTGTTCAATCTCTTCTTACCATCCTGGTGGAAGAGTTACTCTTGCTTGGAATCCTTTGAGAAGTTGATATTAGATGGATTAGTGCACAATTAATCCATTGTTTTGTGAAGCCTCCAGGAGCTAGAGATGGTTTTTTCTGCTCGTTTGTTTATGCTTTCAATACTATAGCTGAAAGAGAGATGTTGTGGTTGGAGTTGATGGAGATTGCTGACAGAATGGATAAACCTTGGATTGTGGTAGGTGATTTTAATTGTATGTTGAACAAGGAGGAGAGGGTGGGCTCATTGTGCTGAACCTTAGAGACATTGAAATGTATCCTTTCAGAAGGTGTGTAGCTCACTGTGCTCTTGAGGATATTAAATCTGTTGGATGTTATTACACTTGGAATAACAAACAGCATGGCACTGATAGAATTTTCTCAAAACTTGATAGAGTATTGGGGAATGAGAAATGGTTGGAAAGTTTTCCAACTGCTGAGGCTATGTTCATGCCAGAATGAATTTATGATCATTCTCTTGTCATGATCAATGTTCATAGGGAGATTAGTATCAGCAAATTAAAGCTCCCTTTAAATATTATCATATGTGGAGTATGGTGGAGGAGTTCAGTGAGCTAGTGAGAAGAGCTTGGAGTGTGAGTATAAATGGATGTGCCATGTTCAAAATTGTGAAAAAACTCAAGCTATTGAAACAAAAGCTAAAAGATTTGAACAGGGAACCAGGTTTCTCACAAAGTCATGTGTGTGATACTAGAGCTATGTTAGCTTTGAAAGAGGCTCAGATTGTGCTGCATTAGGACCCATCTAATATTCAAGCTAGTGAATGTGAACTGAAGCTAGCTGAGGAGTATAGAGTAGTTCATGCAAAATACACTTCATTTTTGCAACAAAAGGCTAAATTAGCATGGATTAAAAATGGTGATGAAAATTCTAAAATGTTTCATCAGGCTATAAAAGCTAGGAGATTGCAGAACACTGTTTATGGGATAGCACATATGAATCGGAATTGGGTTGACAAGCCATATGAGGTGAATGAAGCTTTTTTATAGTATTATATTCAATTGATGGGTATTGAAAAGGAGCATAGAACATCAATTCAGCATTCTGTGACAGAAGCTGGTCATGTTCTGAATGATGATCAAAGAAGATCATTGCTGCTTCCTTTTTCTCATTCTGAGGTCAAGGATGCCTTCTTCTCAATTCCTGGTGATAAGTCCCCAGGTATTGATGGGTATGGATCTTATTTTTTTAAGGATGCTTGGGACATTGTAGGGAATGATTGTGTTGATGCTATTCTTGATTTTTTCCAGTCAAGAAGATTGTTAAAAGAGATAAACCACACTATCTTAGCTTTGATTCCAAAAGTTAAGTGTCCTGGTAGTGTAATAGAATTCAGACCAATTGTTTGTTGTAATGTTAATTACAAATGCACAACCAAGCTTTTGTGCCCTAGACTTAGTCAATTTTTGCCAGAGTTTATTGCTGCAAATCAAGGTGCTTTCATTAAGGAGAGGTTTATTGCTCACAACATTTTGATTTGCCAGGACATTGTTAGGCATTATATAATTGAGATGGATATGAAGAAGGCTTATTACTCAATTGAGTGGTTCTTCTTAGAGTAGTTGTTAAAGGCTTTGAGGTTCCCTGAGGTTTTTGTTGAGCTAATTATGGAATGTGTTAAGTCTCCTAGTTTTTCATTGATGATTAATGGTTCTCTTGTGGGTTTTTTCAAAGGAAAGAAGGGTCTCAGGCAAGGAGATCCTCTTTCTCCTTTGTTATTTATCATTTGTATGGATTATTTCAGTAGAACTATGAAAAGAGTTGGTGAAAGGGAGAGTTTTCAGTTCCATCCTAGGTGCACTGGTGTGAAGTTGATTCACTTATGTTTTACAGATAATATCATTATGTGCAGCAAAGGTGGTTTAAGTTCAGTGTTGTGCTTGTTGCAAGGTTTCAAGTACTTCTTTGAGGTTTCTGGTCTTGAAGCCAACAAACAAAAGACTAAAATCTACACTGCAGGGATGAGTAATCAAGATGTGCAGAGATTACTTAATGTGTCTGGTTTTAGCTTATGGCATCTTCCTTTCAGATATCTAGGTGTGTCCATCTATTATAAGAGAATATCTGCAAAAGATTGTGCTAGCTTGGTTGATAAAATGACATCTAGGATAAGATGTTGGAGTAGTAGAAACCTGTCTTACTAGGGCACACTATGCTTGATAAACTCAGTTCTTATGAGTTTGCATGTCTACAGGGCCCAAATTCTTATTATTCCAAAGAAGATTATGCAGGAGACAAATAGTATGTGCAGAGCTTATTTGTGGAGTGGAGAATATTATAGCCATAAGCCTGGCAATGTGATGTGGTGATAGGCGTGTCACGCACCTAACAAAAATAATTAACCTAACTAATCCTCCTAACTATGTAGTAGGGTAAGTCAGAGTCGATCCTACAGAGACAAACAGTATCAAACACTAGTTATCCTTAACTCAATTCAACTAAACAAGTGACAAACGATTATGATCGATGATCAACTAACTACTATGAATGTAATGCGACTAATAATATGAGAATAAATTCAAGGGCTAAAATACACCTAGAATTAAGCATCACCACTAGCATAATTAACGTAAAGATAAATTCCTACCCCAAACTAGTCAAGTAAATGTTCACAAGGAAAAATGCGCCCTAAATAACACCATAAACCTCTCCCGATTATCTATGGCTTCCCTAATATGCAATCAAGCCTACTCCCGTGGAATCATGCAAATTAAAGACATTAAACGCAACACTCTAACTTCCTAACAGTCCATCATACCTACTCCCGTGGAGAATTTCATGCCCTTAATTAACATACTCAAATCCGTCAAAACCCAACTCCCGTTGTGATCAAGACCATGGAATGATAGCAATACTAATTATCCCTAATCTAGTATTGGAAATTGCACAATCAATTAAGAAAGAACGATTAAGCAACTAAATTGGGGAATTAAAGGAATAAATCAAACAGCAATCATGGCTAGGGTTTACTTAACCCTGGATTGGAAAACCACTCACACATATTAATTAAATAAACTAAATAAAATATAAAGAGAAACATAACTAATCATCAAGATTATAAAATAAAATACTTGAATTGATGATGAAAAGATGAAGTCTTGAATAGTTCTCCAAAACTAAGAGCAAAACCAACGCTTCACCTTGTTTATGTCGCTAGAGAGAAAATAATAGAAGTCCTACTTGAATAATGAGTAATCAATGAATAATTCTCATCTAATTAGAAAAACCCTAATATTAAATTGTAACTCCTAATGCTAGTAGAATTCTAAGTTACAAGATAAGGATGGTCCACTAAATCATTAAAAGAGGCGGAATCTAGCAATCCGCGTGCGCGTAGGCAGCTTCAGCAAAACTGGGCCAACTTGCGAAGCCCATATCTCTTAGAATATAGCTCGCCTTGGGCCGTGTAACATATCGTTGGAAAGCTCTTCAAGCCTACTTTCCAATTCCGCTGGAATTGTCCAATTACCACTGACGAGTAAAAAGTTATGGATAAAATAGTGAACATGATTCCATTTCCATAATTCTTTCATTAAATTCCAACTCCAATTTAGCTCCAAATTGCACTCAAATGTATATGTAATGATCCTTATCAACATAGCTAGCTTCCAATCGCTCCTAAGTACTCGAGCTTGTCCAATAATACTCCAATTATATTCTCAATACCTGAAATTCATCAACGAACACCGAAAACGCACAAAAGGAGTAATATTTTCCAAATTAACTAATAGTATGCAATTATGAAATATAATGCACCTAAATGATCCTAAAATGCAACCTAAATGCACCTAAAACCTATATACAAATATGATACATCATGTGGGGCAAGGTTTGCTTACCTAAAGTTGTTGGAGGTTTCGATGTTAAAGACATTCTTAAATGGAATCAAGAGGCATTAGGAAGGTATGTTTGGGCTATTGCTACAAAAAAAGACAACTTATGGATTCGATGGGTTCATGAAGTTTATATTAATGATGATGTGTGGTGGGATTATATTCCCATTTAGCAGTGTAGCTGGTACTGGAGAATGATTTGTGCAGCAAAGGATCGGTTGAAGAATGTTATGTCCTATCAACAGATCAGTATCATGGATAGTTATTCTATTCATAATGTTTATAAAGATTTTGTAGGGGTTAATCCTACTGTGCCTTGGAGTGGTTTTGTGTGGAACAGGTTAAATGTCCCAAAGCACAGATTCATCTGTTGGTTAATGATGCAGGATAGATTACATACTTCTGAAAAATTGTGCAATAGAGGGGTGTTTTCATATCCTTCTTGCTTACTATGTGGTGCTGATGTGGAGTCTCATTCCCACTTGTTTTTCTCTTGCATCTTTAGTAATGTAGTGATCAGATTAATACTGAGATGGCTGAGGATTAATAGTCAGGGAGGGTCTATGCATGACATGATTCTGAATATTTCAAACAGTGGGAAATCAAGATTTCAACGCCAAGTTATTGGTGCTGCTCTTTGTGCTTCTGTGTACCATATTTGGTTGGCTAGGAATAATGTTTTATGGAACAGTAAGACTAAAGTTGTGTATAAACAAGTGTATAGGATCAAAAGAACAATTATAGATAGAATATATAGTGTTCTTCCAAAGAAATGTTCTAGGAATGATAAGGAGTGGTTAAGGGAGCTTGCTATGAATTGTAATTGGTTTGCTCTTGGTGTTTAGATTGTAAAGTTTTTGTTTGACATATATATCATAATTACTTTGCAAAAATAAAAATAAAAAACTGAGCAAGAAATGACGTCGAAGGAAGAAGATAAAACCTCAAAAGAAGACTAAGAATCCAATGTCAAATAAAAAGAGAGACCATGTGAAGAGAGATAGAAAGAACTCAATGTCAAATAAATTAAAGTTGCATTTATCTCGAACAATAGTTGTATAAAATATATTCATATAGAAAATAATTACCACAAAGCTTCTAGTATGGTCGTCGACTATGAACAACCACAAAGCTTTCTTTAGATCTCAACCATTGATATTGTCAATTTAATCACACCCATTCAATTTTACTTAAGTTTTATTATATTAAAGAACTATTTTATTTAAACCTTCTAAGGGTAATAAAACCCTCTAACATTGTTGTTAGTTGATTGTTATTTTAAAACGCCATTCTGAATCCCTTACTTTTATCAATGAGGTACACTAGTGTTACAAAGTTGTTTTGCTACTCTATAAATGCTCAGATTTTTTTCATAAACGCAGCATTTGATGGGTTTCCATAAAATTTTAGTCAAATAAATTTCACAAATGTTTCGGTGGACAAATAGAAGGGAGCATTTGATATTTGTCAACCGCAGCATTTGCGAATTCCTTTTTTTTTTTTTTTTGACATCTTTATTGTATTCTCGCCCTCAACACTCTGTCTCCTTCAGTCCTTCTAATCTCCCTGCTGGCGTCCAATTCTCCCTCCCATCTGAATACTTGTTTGGTTGTTATTGATGAATTGGAATTTCATACTTCTTTTTTAAATTTCTCAAGGTGCTAAATCTTCTTCCTAAATTTAAAATGCGCAGAAAATGAATTGGTTTTTGTTGAAAAAATGGATTTAGTAGTTGCAAGGGATTGGATTTATCCTTTTGCTTAATTCTCTTGTTCTTCTTATATTAGTTAATTATTATTAGTACCTATAATGTTGATGTGTTACTTTTTTTTCTACATGTAACTGTGATGGGCTTTTATTAGATTAAAATCTAAACTTAGAACGAAAGCGAACTTGTAAAGTTTTAGGTTTAATTTTTGTGTTGCCTTTTCATTCCTTTTCCTTCAATATATATAGTACAAGTATTATGGGCAACTAAGGATTCTTGCCAAAGATCAATACATCGATCAATCATAGTTTCCTAAAATATGTAGCTCAATACCCCCCCTCAAGTTGGAGCATGGGGATTATAAATGCCCAACTTGCCAAGAAGAGTATCAAACTAAAGCTTTCCGAGAGCTTTGGTGAAGGTATCAGCAAGCTGCTCTGTAGTATGCACATAAGAAGGAGCAATGAGGCCATCGGTGATAGCGTCACGGACAAAGTGACAGTCGACCTCACTATGCTTAGTGCGCTCATGGAAGACCGGATTTTTGGCGAGATGAAGAGCAGATTGACTGTCGCAGAAGAGACGAATAGCAGTGGGATGACGAATGCCCAAACTGAATAAGAGACCTTTCAACCACTTCAACTCACATGTAATGGCGGCCATGGATCGATATTCGGCTTCGGCCGATGAACGAGACACGGTGGCTTGTTTCTTGGTCTTCCAAGCAATGGGAGAAGCACCAAGAAACACCAACCAACCTGTGAGAGAACGACGAGTAAGTGGGAGAAGCACCAGAGTCACACCAACCAGTAAGAGTAAGATTACTGTCAGCGCGCAAGAGAATGCGCTGACCAGGAGTACCCTTTAAATAGCGAATGACGCGCAAAGCGGCATCCCAATGATCTGTACGAGGGGCCTGCATGAACTGAGATAAGATATGCACAGAATAAGCCAAATCAGGGCGAGTAACCGCAAGATAGATAAGAGGACCAACTAGGCGCCGATAAGGCTCAGGGTCATCAAGAAGAGCACCAGTAGCAAGACCAAGCCGATGATTCTGCTCAATCGGAAAACCAACGGGCTTAGAACCCAGGAGACCGGCTTCGGATATAATATCCAAAGTGTACTTGCGTTGACAGAGAAATAAACCAGAGGCACTGCGAGCCACCTCAATACCAAGAAAATATTTTAAAGGACCCAAGTCCTTCATCTTAAAACAGTCACAAAGATAGGCTTTGAAAGCCCCCAAAGCAGCAGAATCATTGCCAGCAACAATAAGATCATCCACATAAACCAAGACATTAATCTGAACAGGGCCCTTGGTGAGGGTGAATAAAGAGTAATCAGAGTAAGATTGTAAAAAACCATACCCTGTTAATGCAGATACAAGTTTTTCAAACCAACATCGAGGCGCCTGTTTAAGACCATAGAGAGATTTGCGAAGACGGCAAACCATATTGGGCTGAGAAGACTCGAAACCAGGAAGAAGTCTCATGTAAACTTCTTCCTCCATATCTCCATGAAGAAAGGCGTTGTGAACATCCATCTGATGTAGCTCCCAATTTTTAGCTGCAGCGATGGCAAGAAATGCACGAACAGTGACCATTTTGGCCACAGGAGCAAATGTTTCGTTGTAATCAATGCCTTCCTTTTGATGATTTCCAAGTACCACCAACCGAGATTTCTGACGATCCAAATTACCAGCAGAATCAAATTTGTTACGATACACCCACTGACTACCAAGAGCACGCTTACCTGGGGGTAACAACTCCATGGTCCAGGTGCCATTAGCTTCCAAAGCACGAATCTCATCTTGCATGGATTGTCGCCAACCTGCATCCTGCATGGCTTCTTTGAAAGATTTTGGTTCCGTAATAGAAGTGACATTAGCAATAAACTTTCTATATTGCACAGAAAAACTTTGACAATTAATGTAATGTGCAATTGGATAGGACTTACCGGAGGAATGCAGAGGAGAAGCGGGAGGCGAAGATGGACGCTCTACTTTGATGGAGTTGGTAACATAGTCGCGAAGAAGGACCGAAGGAGTCCGTGTGCGAAGGCCGCGGCCCAAATCAGACGGAGCAACAGGGGGCCCAGTTGAAGGCCCAGCAGTAGAGTCAAGATCCATAGGGGTGGGTTCGGGGTCAGCAGCGGAAGAAGGGGGAAGATTGGGCTGGAGTTGTTGAGCGGGCTGGGGAGAGTTATTGGGCTGGTGAGCAGGGGAGGACGCGGTTTGGGCGTCAGCAAAACCGGGTGAGGCAAGGGAAATGGGAGTGGGCTTGGGGTTGTTGGATTGGGCCGTAATGGGAGAAAAGGTGCTGGGAGCCGGATTGTGGCTTGGGATAGTAGTAAGTTGAGGGTGAATTGGTGAAGGGAGAGGGAAGATGGGCTCAGATGTAGTGGGCTGAGTAGGAGGAGTAAATGGTGGAGGTGAGGCAATTTGTGGAGGATTTGGAGTGGGCTGGGGCAGGGGATTAAGTTGTGGAGTATGAGATGAGTTAAAATCAGCAAAATCAAAGTGAACATCATCATGATGAGTGACCAAGGTATAAGGATCAATGTTGGCGGCTTCGGGGTCACAAAAGGGAAAAGTGCCTTCAAAAAATTTAACATCTCTTGAAACCAAAAACTCCTTGCTATCAAGATCAAATAACTTCCATCCCTTTTTTCCAAGAGGGTAACCCACAAACATGTATTTACGACTCCTACTACCAAATTTATCGCCTTTAGAACAACGATTATAAGCAAAACATAAGGAGCCAAACACCTTAATAGCATCATAGGATGGGGGCCGATTAAACAAGAGTTCATAAGGGGTTTTGTTTTGAAGTAATGGAGTGGGAGTGCGATTGATGAGATGAGCGGCGGTGAGAACACTTTCACCCCAAAAATAAATTGGAAGATTAGCATGAAAACGAAGAGCTCTACCCACATTCAAGATATGTTGATGTTTTTGTTCAACCCGCCCATTTTGTTGAGGTGTATGAACACAAGAGGTTTGGAAAAGAATACCAGTGGCAGTAAAATAATCCTTGAGACAGTTGAATTCAGTACCATTGTCACTTTGTACAATTTGAATAGTTTGGGAAAATTGGCGATCAATCATAGCAATAAAAGCCATAAACATAGAAAAAACTTCAGTTTTATCAACCAACATATAAACCCAAACAACTCTAGAGTAATCATCCACCAAGGTTAAAAAATACCGAGCACCACAAGAAGATACATGTCTATATGGACCCCACAAATCACAATGTACTTTTTCAAAAATTCTACTAGCTTTATGATCACTAATGGGAAATTTAGTGCGAGGATGCTTAGCACGAAAACACACCTCACAACCCTTATTCAAACTACCCTGCAAATGACGAACTGGAGGAAGTAACTTGACGATCTTCTCTGAAGGGTGACCCATGCGATGATGCCAAAGGTCCAAGGAAGTGGTAGCCTCGCCAACCGAAACATGAAGCGCAGAAGTTCCACCTCCAAAGTAGTAGAGTCCATTTCTCCTAACCGTTGTTCCAATCAGATTCCTCGATGGGTCTTGTATAACACAAACATCAGAATTGAATTGAACAACACAATTCATAGTCGCAGTTAACTGAGAAACAGAAAGTAAATTGCAATGTAAATGAGGAACATAGAGAACATGAGTGAGAGTAAGGGTCTCCGAGAGATAAACAGAACCCTCTTGAGTAGCCATAACAACGGCACCATTGGGCAGACCCACAGGACAATCAGGAATACAAGTGAGATCAAATAATAAAGATGCATCGCCGGTAACATGATTAGAGGCACCTGTATCAACAAGCCAGTCAGTAGTAGTGAACATACCGTGCAACCGATCATCGGAAATTTTTGTGTTACCACGAAGTCCTGCTAATGCCTTCCATTGGTCGGCAGTAAAAAGGGAAGATGGAGGAGCAGCAGCAGCCCCGAGAACCACGCCCTGTGACGAGGTAGCAGCCACAGTCGTGGCATTGGCACGGACTGAATCGCGAACACGAGCAGCAGGGGCAGCAGTGGCTCGGCCACCCCCACGTCCAGCAGCAGCCGCGGTTTTACGTTCCTCCCACCAGGCAGGATATCCGTGAACTTCGAAGCAGGAGCTGAGTTCATGCCCCGACTTCTTGCAGTGAGAACAAAGCAGGTGTGATTTATCTTCGCGAACTCGCGCACGAGGCTGTGATGAAGAGGAGGCAGTGCTGCCACGCGAAGCAATACGAACAGCATAACCGACCACATCATGCGGTTCGTCAGAGTTAGATTTAGCCAACCGAACACGCTCCGCTTGCACAACCAATTGATAAGCCCTATCAAGAGTGGGCAAGGGATCTTGGGAGAGAATATTAGAACGAACAGTGCTATAATAATCAAAATTAAGACCCATCAAAAAATCATGCAGTTTACCATTATCGCGACGTTCTTCATGTAATTGACCAGCGGAACAAGAAGAACAACATTTGCAGTCAATAAGGGGTTCATGATTGTAAAGTTCTTCCCACAAGACGGTTAATTTACCGAAATAAGATGCAACATTCATGGACTTAGGTTGCTCACAACGTGCAAGAGAAGTTTTTAGTTGATGGATTCTAGGACCATTAGCCATAGCAAAACGAGACTTTAAGGAATCCCATAATTTTTTAGCGTCGCGATACTTGGAAAGCGTACCTTTAACCTCCGGGAAGATCGTGTTCATGATCCATGAGATAAGCATGGCTTGAATATTGCTCCAATCAGCAGTTGTACATGGAGGAGAAGGACAGGTGATCGTGCCATCTAAGAAAACCCATTTGCGCCGAGCTTCGAGGGCCATTTGCACGTCGGATGCCCAGTGCTCGTAATTGTCGGTTGTGAGGCGAGAAGGTGTAATGAAGTCTCCCGGCCTGTCTTGAGGGCCGAGGAAAAACGGGGAAGTAGAAGGAATGGTAGGCGGCAGTGGAGGTTGCTCCTTGTTGGAGTCGATGACGTCACCAGTCATGGTGAGGAATGAGGTTGTTCTGATACCATGTAAAGTTTTAGGTTTAATTTTTGTGTTGCCTTTTCATTCCTTTTCATTCCTTTTCCTTCAATATATATAGTACAAGTATTATGGGCAACTAAGGATTCTTGCCAAAGATCAATACATCGATCAATCATAGTTTCCTAAAATATGTAGCTCAATAGAACTCCTATCATCTGAATACTTGTTTGATAAAGTTCAAGTGGACAAAGCAATGAACTGTTAATGGAAAGGTTTACTTGTGCTGTCTGCAGGCCATAACTGCTCAAAACTAGCTAGAAGAGTAGAGCGTCCTTCACCAATTAAGTAAGCAGGTCTTGAAAAATGTTTTGATATTGCAATTGACTCTTGTAAACTTAGAGCAGTATATCCTAAAAGAATGAAGTTCAGAATCCTCAAATGAACTAGTTAAGGTAATATCAAGGTTAGAATCCAAAAAACAGGTAATGAGAAAGAACATTTAATTCAAAGCAAGATAATGTCAAAATGACTCCACATACAAAGTTACATAGGTAATACCAAAGGTGCTTTTGTGTCTTCATGAATTGTGGACTACTATTTGCTAATCCTTTTTTGTAATTTTCTCCACCTTTCAATCAATCATATTTCATGATGACTTCCTTCTACAACAGCTAAGACTTCTGCTAAATTCTCTAAAGAAGAGGTTTAGATGCTAATGCGTTAATTCTTGTTAGAACTGGTTTAATTTGCTTCTGAAAGCCCGAAAGTATATTACTTCGCTAAATACTTCTGCTTTCTCTTTCACTCTGCTAGAGGCTAAGTCTGCATTGTGGATGAGGTGAATTTCACAAATTTCTGTTTCTTATGCATCTATGTCAGGTGAAATTTACATCTCTTTTTTTTGTGTACAGTAGAACTGGTGGTCTGGCATTGTCAAATCTGGTTCCTGCAACTATTAGTTCGATTTATGCTCTAGCAAAGAGTACAGTAGCTCGGCTGCAGATCTGGTCCTTACATGGATTACTTTTGGCAATTGAAGCTGCTAGTTGGTCCTACATATCGCATGTTCAGGTAATCTACCTTCCTGTAAGTGTGAATTGTGTTGGATGACGGTATCTATTTGCATATCCTGTTCATATTACTATAATTATGAGAGCTTACATCTGAACTGGTGTGGGAACCAAGCATGCTAAATCAAGAAATACAATGAGATTATGTGTTCTTTAAGCATCATTCATGTGGAAGGTCTTGATCTTTTTCACTTGACTCCTTTTGGGTGGGATGAATTCTCATGTTTTGCAACATTGGGGTCTTTTTATTGCACATTCACACTTATATTATCAACTAATTGCGAGTACAACAACCTTGGCTGTTGCCATACCTTTCAATTAATTATTTAATTAGTTGTTGCCTTGTTGGTGCTTTGATGTAGTTATTAGAATGTGTAGTCAATATTATAAGAATATATAGGTAAATTAAACCCTCTCCCCGTTGGCACGTGGGCTTTACCGCCTTTGCCACCTTGTAAAACCAACTTTTATAAAATCAACTTTTCTTGTATAAGCACCTTATATCAAATTTTATTTAAATAACCACCTAATATCATCCAAAAAATTTTAAATCACCACCAATTTAATAGTTCTCATCTATCAAAACATTAGTGGGGCCAACAAATTTTTTCCCTAATCAAATTCCCTCCAAATATGGTTCTTCCTCCCTTGCGCATGGAAGAACAAAAAGGAAAAAAATCATCAAATTCGCCCAAAATAAACACAAGCTCACCTGAAAGTAATTAGGATTCTTACTGGGGAGAGTTAGTTGAATCTACAGCAACCATTGTTTGAGTGTTTATAGCCTTGCTTGACAAGGTAATGTGTTACTTTCTTGTATAGGATTTATGTCAGTAGGTGAAATGAAAGTTGATAAATTTCTTTTTCTGTTAAGTTGACAATTTATTATTTCAATTATCCTCAATTTCTTTCATGGTTGTTGTCATTATGTTGTCCAAGCCATCAAATTGGCAATATGGATGTCACAATAGCACTATGGTGGTTATTTAGAAAAAGTTCATTTAATAAGGTACTTATTGTCAAAAAAAATCCTATGTTTTATGATACTTATCTCTTGCCAATAACAATTCGTGACCAATAGAGAATGCTTACGGAGTTATGGGTATAGGTCTTATAACCTTATGTGTAATTTTATTATCTTGGTAAAAGAGGAACTGGCATGTAATATGAGACATCTAAAAATGAAAATCTAGCAAGTGTTTTGGGAAAGAGTGAATACATAGATAAGCTGAAGACTAACTTTCACTATCTAAAACAGAAGTTATGTAAATTCATAAATTTCTCCTGGTGCGGCTTGGTGCTAATCTCCTTGCTTTTTTTTTTGGGTCTCTGCCGCCTTCCAAAGGTCTCCATAAACCAGTCATGATGCCTATTAGTTATGTAGAATTTTCCGATGATGAACCCAACAATACACCCTCTTGCATAACCCAAAGATATTATTATCCAAACAATCAACTTAGAGTCTTCTTTTGCCTCATCATTAGTCATCGATGACGCAGCTGGTTGCAAGGAGTTTGTGTTTTTGCACTTGTTGGATAATGGAGCTCCACAAAGCTCGAAGTTCCCATAAAAAGAGCTTATGTCGAATGTGTTGAACTGGTTTCCTTGAGGTATCAGTCCCATCAGACGATTATAGGAGACATTAAAGACCTCGAGATTTGTTACGCGGGTTAACTGCTAAGGGATCTCTCCTAAGAGCATATTCTGGGAAAGGTCCAATACCTCGAGGTCTATAATGTTGGCAAGAGATGATGGGATACCACCAATAAGATGATTGTTGGATAAGTTAAGTGTCTGAAGCCCCTTTAGGTTTCCAAGGACATCAGGAATTTTACCTGTGAAGTTGTTGCTTGAGAAATCAATTACTCTAAACACGGTCAATATTCTCGGGAACAAACCTTCACTGCCTTTATGTGTTATGGTGATTACATAAGGGTAATCTACTTTCAAAGATAAACCCGGATGTTGTATTGCAATGTTGGGGTACAATACACATTGGCGGATCTACACTGTGTCATGGTGGGTCACGTGACCCACCAATATTTAAAAAAAAATGCAAAACTTTTTATAAAAAAAAAAAAAAACGAAATAGACTCTCTGTGAGTCTTTTCTCTTTTCAATCTCTCTGACTTCTCTCCCTCTCTCTTTAATTTTCAATCTTTCTCAAATTCTACAATTGGAAGATAACAAGTTAGTATTGTAGATAGATTTTCGACTCTAAGATAAAAAATCGCAGATTAAAAATATAATTTGTATTCTTCCAAAGTTCCAATTGTTTGAGGAAAGTGAGGTCGAATCTGAGCCATTGATTGGAGAGGGGATCGAAGGCGTGGAGGAGAGAGAAAGTTGGTGGTGGTGGACTGGTGGTGGGTGACGGTGGCGCGTGTGGTGGTGGTGAGGAGAATGGAGGGCGAGGAGAGAGAGAGGAGGATGGATGGAAGAGAGGATGTGGAGGAAAGAAAAGGAAGTGAGGAGGTGGTTGAAGGATTTGGAGATGGATCTGGAGATGATAATTTGACGGAGTGGGAGGTTGATGAAGATCATGTGGAGGGTGTCTTGTGGGAGGAGGTAGATTGGGGAATCCATTGATGAACAAAGGAGAAGGAGAGAGAAAGTGCTAGTTTTGATTTAATTGTGAGAAAATAAACTTAGTGTTGAGAAAATTTTGACAAAATTGGAACCAACCTGCTATCTAGTTGTGTGTGTGAGTATGTCCCTTCTGGATTATGGAATTATCTATCTAGTTTGTGTATGGAAAACCTATCATGGGATCTAAAGTAATTTGGGGACTACTTTGTTTAATTATTTCCTATTATTCTCATTTGTGTTTGAGGAATTGTATAAATTTAATTTGTATTCTTCTTTATCTGTCTTCGATTCTTAGGTTTGATTTCACAATTGTTTTCTTTTTCTGTTTTATGGAGTTGTGAATTGAAATCAGATGGGTCGAGTGTTAAGTTTTGAAGTGCGAAGGAGGAATCTCACTAATATTTTGTCTTCTCTTTTAAATTCCGTGCTTTTACTTGGTTTTTTTTTTTTTTTTGATGAAAGATGCTTTTACTTGGTTAATTCAAATGTATTCTCTTTTTCTTTCTGAAAATGATATGCATTGATATTTGACTTAGATTTACTGCATTGTTTATTTGAGAAAAAATTTGACAATTGATTTTTTGATGTATTTTTTTTAAAGTTATGCCTAAAATGATTGGTAGTCGGTAGTGACCCACCATCCATAAAATCCTGGATCCGCCACTGACAATACATCCGGCTGGTCTTCAACTGTAACTCTCATTGCAAGCCAGTTTTTAAGGTAAGAAGATGGTAAACTACCCGTATAAAAATTATAAGATATATCAATCACATGTAAGCAGCTAAAATAACGGCCATACTCAAAGCCAGTAGTTGCTGCTATTGTACCATGAAAATAATTATGCCTTAGTACTAGAACTAGCAATTTGGGAAGACTTCCTAACCATGATGGGAAAGTGTCACTAAAACCATTTCTCCCAACATCAAGTACCTCAAGCGCTCCACAATTGCTCAATGACTTCGGTAATTGACCGTCAAATTGATTTTCACTTAGATTAATCATCTTCAATGTGCAAGCTCTGGCGAATTGTTCAGGAATCGTTCCTTGAAATTGATTTCCACGCAAATTCAAAACTTGCAAAGAAGAACCAAGTTGAGGAGCAATACAGGTCGGGATCCGACCACTAAGGTTGTTGGCGGACAAGTCTAAGTAGATAAGTAGACTCGCCTTGCATATTTGCTTGGGAATAACACCAGAAAAGTGATTTCCAGAGACTTTATAATCTTGCAATGAAATTGGTGGAATCGGAAGTTGGCCTCGCAACTTGTTATCATTAAAGCTCAATTCCTGCAGATTCTTCCATGGGAGGATGACTTGAGGTTTCTCAAAACCCGTTAAAAGGTTGTGCTCAAGGTTGAGTTCCAAGAGACTCTCCATAGTCGTGTTCACAAACCATTGTGGTATAGTGCCTATAATGTTGTTACTTGAGAGGTCAAGGTATTGTATCGCATCTTGATGACGTAGAAGTTGTGGGAATTCAGTAAGTTTGCAATATGCTAGAGTTAACGTCTCAAGACGGAACATGGAATGGGATGCATTGGTGCTTTGATTAGGAGGTGAGATGAGACTGAAACCAGCCAAGAATAACTTTTGAAGCTTTGGAAGTTCGAATAATGTATCGATTGTGGTGTTAGGAAATCCGGTTGTTATTAGGATTTCCTAGTTTGTTATGGTTTCCTATTTTTGTGTATATTCTGATATGTTTTCGGTTGAGGAGTTTTAGGCAAGTTAGGGTTGTTCCCTTGTATTATATATTCTGTAATTATGCTAATGAAAGGCAAGCCGTTTTCTCCACAAATCTGCCAAATCTTAACATGGTATCAAAGCTACTCTAGTTCTGAGTTTTTTTTCGATCCTTTGTGTTTCTGTTTATTCGTTTTGCTGCCTGTGTTCTTCCTTTCTGTTTGTTTTCCATCTCATCATGCCTGATCAGGAAAAGTCAGTCCCATCCTCCTCTCGTTATGAGCCCTTCACCCCATATTATCTTCATCCAAGTGAGGGGACCGGAGCTGTAATCAGTCCTATCTTACTCAAAGGTGATAACTATGAAGAAAGGTCTCGTTCTCTTCGCAATAATCTACGTGCCAAGAATAAACTTGGGTTCATTGACGGTACTATTGATGTTCCAGATGCAAAGTCTCCAGATTACGCACAATGGGGTATTGTAAACTCTATGCTTGTTGCTTGGATTTTTAATACTCTTGATATTTCTGTTAGATCCACTATGCGTTTTCCTGATCATGTGAAATCTTTGTGGGATGACTTACGAGATCGTTATTCTCTTGGTAATGGTCCACGTATTTTAGAATTAAAAAATCAGATTCGTGATTGTAGTCAAAACAATCGTCCTGTGGCTGTTTATTTTGGTGAACTATGTCGTTTGCAAGATGAGTTGTTTAGCTATTGCAAATTACCTGCTTGTACTTGTAGTGCTGCGTCTGAGTATGTTCGGTTTCGTGAAATTGAGCAACTACATCAGTTTTGTATTGGTCTTGATTCGAAAAAGTTTGGTACCCTTGTTTCGGGTCTCTTGATGCTTGATCCTTTGCCCTCTCTTAATGTCGCCTACGCTAAAATCATCTCTGATGAGCGTAAGCAGACCGTTTCCGAGGCACAGGATTCTTCTCGTGCCACTGCCGTGGGTTTTGCTGCAGGTGGTAGTGCTACTGGTCGCATCAGTAAGGGTGCTGATGGGTCTGATTTGCGTGTATGTGCTCACTGTGGGCGTCATGGGCATGAGCAGGACCGTTGCTATGAGCTGCATGGTTGGCCAGCAGGTCGTGGAGGTCGTAGTGCTGGTAGGCAGGCTCGTGGTGGTCGTGGACGTTCCTCTGCTGGGCGTGGTTCTGATCGCAATTTTGCGGGCAACATGGGGTCTAATGCTCGTCCCACTTCGACTTCGGTTGTTGATGACAGTGATCGTTCCGGTGCTCCAACTTTAAGTACTGAACAATGGGGGCAGCTTATTGCGGCTCTTAAGGGCTCCACTCCTTCCTCTTCTTCGGAAAAGTTATCGGGTATGTATGCTTCTAATGCTTGGATAGTTGACTCCGGTGCTTCCAACCACATGTCTGGTAACTTGTCTTTATTTTCAAATTTGCGTACTATCTCTTCTCCTGTTCGTTTGCCTAATGGGCAAAGTACTACGGCATCAAAGGAAGGTTGTGTTGTTTTATCAAAGGATTTAGTTCTGGATAATGTTCTCTATGTCCCCGACCTCAAATATAACTTGTTGTCTGTGATGCAGCTTTTTGATATTCAGAAATTTATTATTGTTTTCTCTGACAAGTTTTGTACTATTCAGGACCGCACTTTGAGGAACCTGATTGGAGTGGGGATGCCGTGTGATGGGATCTATCTTTTCAAGCCAGTTCGTGGTCGTCAGTTACAAGCAAATAAAGTGGGTGTTGGGGATGAGGCTGAGTTATGGCATAGACGCTTAGGTCATCCATCTATGAAGGTTGTTTCATCATTGCCTGGTGTTGTTAGTAGTAGTTTCAAGCATAATTGTGATTTTGATTGTCGTATTTGTTTCATGGGTAAACAACCTCGTAATAGCTTTCCTGTTAGTTCCAACAGAGCCTCTGATATTTTTGATGTGGTATATTGTGATATTTGGGGACCCAATAAAGTTTTGTCTAGTGGTAATGCACGTTATTTTCTCACCATTGTTGATGACTGTTCTCGTGCCACTTGGATTTATTTAATGATTGGCAAACATGAGGCGAGTCAATTAATTCGTGATTTTTATGCTATGGTTAAAACTCAGTTTAACAAACGAGTTAAAATTGTTCGTAGTGATAATGGGCAAGAATTTTTAAGTTTGGGATCCTTCTTTTCTAAAAAGGGAATTTGCCATCAAACTAGTTGTGTTGATACTGCTCAACAAAATGGCCGTGTTGAGCGTAAATATCGGCATATTCTTAATGTTGCCAGGGCTTTACGTTTTCAGGCTAAGTTGCCTAAGTATTTCTGGGGTGAATGTGTTTTAACTGCTGTTCATCTGATTAATATTACGCCTACTCCGGTTTTACATGGCAAAACCCCTTATGAAAGCTTGTACGGTTCTATTCCCTCTTATGACAATATCCGTGTTTTTGGTTGCTTGTGCTATGTTGCTCATCGCCCTCGTCTCAAAGACAAATTTGATTCTCGTTCTCGACAGTGTAAGTTTGTTGGTTACCCTTTTGGCAAAAAGGGATGGCGGGTGTATGATTTAGATACTGGTGATTTTTTCGTTAGCCGTGATGTTGTTTTTGTTGAAGATAAATTTCCGTATCTTGCTACTCTTTCGGATTCCGCACAATTGCAATGGGAATCTTATTTTTCTCAACCCATTTTGTGGGATGATGAATGCCCTCCTCCTGCTATGGGCGCATCTGATGGGCCTCCTACTTCAGCCTCTATTCGGCCTTCGCCTGGTGGGAGTGTGTTTGACGCCCCTGCTGGGCCTGTTCGTGTTGGTGAGATCGAGTGTGAGGTCTCTTCTTCTCGTTCTCCTTTGTTGACAGATACTACTAATGAATTGGGTCGTGGTCGTCGTACCAAAGTGCCTTCGTCCAAGCTTCGTGACTACGTTACAAATACTATTGTTCGTCCCAAGATAGACCCCTCCTCTCCATCACATGCTTCTCCTTCTCCGACACGTTCTTCAGGTAACGTTTTTGATATTGCTTGTCATGTGAATTACGATAATTTTTCTGTTCGCCATCGATGTTTTTTGGCAGCTGTTACTCAGGGTCTTGAGCCCTCTTCTTTTCATGAGGCTATGCAACACTCTGGTTGGCGTAAGGCTATGCAGGAGGAGATTGATGCTCTTGAACGCAATGGTACTTGGTCTTTAGTTGATTTGCCACCTGGCAAGCGTGCTATTAGTAGTGGTTGGGTTTACAAGATCAAGTATACTTCGACTGGTGCGGTTGAGCGCTTCAAAGGTCGTCTTGTTGTGCATGGTAATCGGCAAATTGCCGGTGTTGATTATAATGAAACATTTGCTCCAGTGGCCAAAATGGGCACAGTTCGTATTTTCTTAGCTGTTGCCGTTTCTCTTAATTGGGAATTACACCAAATGGACGTTCATAACGCATTTCTTCATGGTGATTTAGTCGAGGAGGTTTATATGAAGCTTCCTCCTGGTTATCATAGCTCTTCTCCCGGGAAGGTATGTCGGTTGCATAAGTCTTTATATGGTTTGAAGCAGGCCCCTCGGCAATGGTTTGCTAAACTTTCTTGTGCTTTACTTGATTTTGGTTTTACTCAGTCCTATGCCGATTATTCCTTGTTTAGTTACACTAAAGAGAAGGTTTCTTTTCATGTGCTTGTGTATGTTGACGATCTTATTATTGCTGGTTCATCTGCTGAGGCTATTCGTCATTTCAAACTATATTTGTCGTCATGTTTTCATATGAAAGATTTGGGTCATTTGAAGTATTTCTTGGGCATTGAAGTTGCTCGTAGCCCTACTGGTCTTTTTCTTTCTCAGCGCAAGTATACCTTGGATATTTTGACTGAGTCTGGTATGTTAGGTTGTAAACCTATTGACACGCCGATGGAACAAAACCATCGTCTTGCTTCCGCTGTTGGTACACCTTATGCTCATCCCGAACAGTATCGTCGCCTTGTTGGTCGATTGGTTTATTTGTCTGTTACTCGGCCTGAGTTGAGTTATGTTGTGCATACTCTCGCCCAGTTTCTTAGTGATCCTCAGGTTTCTCATTGGGATGCTGCTATTCGTGTGTTGCGCTATTTGAAAGGTAGTCCTGGTCAGGGTGTTCTTTTACGTCCTCTCAGTGATTTGACTTTAACGGCTTTTTGTGATAGTGATTGGGCTGCTTGTCCTTTGACCCGACGTTCTATTACTGGTTATTTGGTGTTTTTAGGGCGTTCTCTTGTCTCTTGGAAGACTAAGAAACAACCCACAGTATCCCGTTCTTCTGCTGAAGCCGAATATCGTGCTATGGCTGTGACTACTTGTGAGCTTAAGTGGCTTAAGTCTGTTTTGTTTTCTCTTGGTGTTCTGCATTCTCGGCCTATGAAATTGTTTTCTGATAGTCAGTCTGCTCTCCATATTGCTAACAATCCTGTGTTTCATGATCATACCAAGCGTATTGGGGTGGATTGTCATTTTGTTCGAGATGAGATCGTGTCAGGCAATCTTTCTCCGTCTTACATTCCTACCGGCCATCAGCTAGCTGACATTCTGACTAAGGCTTTGGGTCGTCGTCAGTTTCAGTTCCTTCTTCGCAAGTTGGACATTCGGGATTTACATGCTCCAACTTGAGGGGAGGTGTTAGGAAATCCGGTTGTTATTAGGATTTCCTAGTTTGTTATGGTTTCCTATTTTTGTGTATATTCTGATATGTTTTCGGTTGAGGAGTTTTAGGCAAGTTAGGGTTGTTCCCTTGTATTATATATTCTGTAATTATGCTAATGAAAGGCAAGCCGTTTTCTCCACAAATCTGTCAAATCTTAACATGTGGTAACTGATCCATTGGAAGTCAAGAAGAGCGCTTCAAGATTAACAAGGTTTGAAAACCACCATGGCAATGCTGGGCCTTGAAACTGATTTTCTTGTAGGTCTAAGTAATATAATTCTGTTAGATTTGCCAACGAAAGAGGCCATGGACTAGATAGTTGATTTAAAGCAAGGTTCAGCCAATTATGTCTAGTAAGGTTTGCTACAGCTGAAGGGAGTTCACCTCTTAAATTCATGCCTCTAAGGGTTAGGTACTCTAGTTTATTTAGCTTAAGCAACCAGAAATTTAATACATGAGTCTTAACATTAACACTAAAGAGAGACAAGGCTGTGAGTTGAGTTAAATTTGTGATATGTGATGGCAATTCACCTTTCAAATTAGGCAAGGAAAGATCAAGAACTGTAAGCTTTGTCAAGTTACCTATAGAAGACGGGATGTCTCCATAAATATCGGTTACCCCAAGGATTAATTCAGTCAAGCCACCAAGGTTTCCAATTGAAGGAGGTACCTTCCCAGAAAATGCTGTGAAATGCACGTTTACATTTCTGAGATGTTTATTTGATGCAAATTTTGGAAGGTATCCTTCAAGGTTGGTGTTTTTATTCAATAAGAGTTTCTCAAGTTTTGGCAGTAGAAAAATACCTGTTCGAAATGTGCCATGCAGATGGCAATTCGCAAGGGAGAGAACTCGTAAACTAGTGAAGTTGCTTAGGAGGACAGGCACAGTAGATGATAAATCAACACCATTAAGAAGGAGTTGGCTTATATTAGTGAAATTACCAACCAACTTTTCAAAACTCAAATCATATTGATCAAGTTCCAGATTCGAATTACCGGAAAGATCAAGAATTGAAAGGCTAGACAACTTTGAAATTTCCAATGGAATTTCACCACTGAAAGCTGATTTAGAAAGATTAAGCTTCGTCAGCTTAGATAAATGGTCAATGGCTCGTGGGATCCGCGACAAGTTGAAGTTATTGTCCGAAAGATCAAGCTCTATAAGATGATCAAGTCCGAAAAGGGTGTTATTTGGAGGGAAGGTGCCATAAAGGTAGTTGCTACTAAGGTCGAGGCCAATCACATGGCCAGTCTTCTCATTACATCTGACACCGTCCCACCTACAACAATCGCCACCATTAGACACACGATCGTGTGACGACAAATCTCGCCATGATTTCACCTTTGGACGTGCAAAGGCGGACCAAGACGCTGCGCAATTAATGAGAAAGCTTTGCTTGAATTCAAGCAAAGATAGCTTCTCTTTATGATGGCATAAGACTAGCTGGTTTGGTTGCTGCAAGGAAGCACAAAAATTACTATTATCAGCAAGACTATAAACAAGAGGAAGTAATAATCTATACAAATATATTAAAAGATGTTCCTATCAAAGGACGGTGTCATATGACACTCTCCGGTGTATCTGTCACGTGTTACTTCATTAAATGTTCTAATACACATGTTTATGATCTCATTTAAAAATATTAATGATATGTAACTACTAGAAATCAAACACATGATGTTTGAAATGAAATGTGAGAGCTAAACCACCAATCCATTACAATTTCAATGTTTAATGTTTTAAATTAAAATATAATAAAGTCTTATAATTATAAGTAACCATAAAGACGTAGACAAGTTTTTTTTATCTCTTACCCTTTTATTAAGGTAATAAGATTCTCGTACTCCAATTTCATTTAAATTTTATTTTTATATCCAATACCTTAGAAGTTATTTTTAGAACAACTCATCATGGTATAATGTCCATTTTCCAATTTCGCACTATACAGAATATTACGAAAAGCTAATAAAATCAATTTTCAAATTTAGGAATAATAATATATTTGATTATTGTAACTAACCTGGGGGATCGTCCAGACTAAAATACTAGTTGAAACTAACAATAACCGGAAGAGGCATATTCTAGGCCACTAAAAAACCATGCTATAATCTCTCGTTGCTCTAGTTACTATAAAACTTGATTGTTTAATTAATTTGGGGTGAGCAACGTATGGTCTAGGAGTGCCACATTTATACACACTATGGTTCGACCAAAACAAAATGCAGGCCTTCTTCAGTCAATAATTCCTGCGAGTCAGTAGACTAGCCTAGGGCTTACATCTGTGAAAGATTTTATGGGCAATTAAGAACATGACCAAAGACTAATAATCAAGTATTCATGACTTATGTATGTGGAAGAAATTATGGGCAGAAGGCTAACCACATGACCAAAGACTAGTAATCAGCCATTTTTGACTTTTGTTTCTTTTCGCATTGGAACAAAAGGGTAGGGCCGGTATTATTTGAGAACACCAATTTGAGAACATTTTGGTTGGTTTTCAAGGGAAGCTTTTTGGGTTTGAAGATTATTGTGTTTTTGCTTCGAAGGCTTGGAAACCCGTCGGAAATCGATATGAATTTGGTGGTCAAAGAGAGAGGAAGTTCAGTGAGAGACGCGGAAGAGAAAGAGGGGATGACGTGGCTAGCATTTGACATTCATTTGTGTTTTATTGCGTAAAATGACACTCAAGTGCCCTTATCGGAGTCTATTTTGGGGTCTCCTGTGAGACGCCAACACTTTGTATTCTTGTTCGTGGTACCAAAAGGTGTTGTTATGGTACTACTCTAAGTCTGACAATACCAATTTGTGAATTTTTGAAATGGTAATTAGGCGGTGCGAAATTAACAGATAAACAATTTAGGTGGTGTTGTTCAATTCATGTGATTTTTATTGAATTGAACTTATTTTTCTTGAATCTTATTTTTATTAAGCTGAACTTAATATTGCCAAATTAGACTTATTTTTGCTGAATTGGTCTTATTTTTACTTATTCTCTCCAGGAGCTTAAGACGGATACTCTCTAGTTCCTCCTAATGCTTGTTGATCTGGAGCGTGTTGGCCATCTTGTCGTCAAGGCCGGTAAAGTACCCGCCTTGATAAAACCGATAGAGATCCCTCCAACAGCTCCATACAAGATTGAGCAGACTGCAATTACAAACAATGAAAATTTGTCAGTATCGTGATGAAACAAGGTAACAGATAAAAATAATAAGAAGCGGTAGATACTAAACGCGGAATGATAAGTCGGTTTTTAGTTGCATATAAGTAGGTATTAAGTCTCATTTCATGTAGTTTTTAGTGGGGGTTACAAAATACCGCCCGTATTTACTTGAAATCGCCCGTATTTTTTTTAAAATACTCCTAAACTACCCCCTACAAATACTACCCCATACCCCCCACACTCTCTCACTCTCTCACTCTAACACTCTCTCACTCTCTCACTCTCTCACTCTCACTCCTCACTCCCACCATAGCCACCACCACCAAAGCCACCACCACCCCCAAAGCCACCACCACCACCACCGCCACCACCACCACACGGCAACCACCACCACACGGCAACCACCACCACCGGGCGAGGAAGGCCGCACGGCGACCACCGGAGCGAGGACGAAGAAGACACCGACGCCGACCACCACCACAACACGGAAAAAGAATGGGCCCAAGGAAGAAGGGAAAGGAAATCGGGGAATCTTCAAATCGGAGTTAGTTTTGTAGTTATTTGTGGTCAAAACCAACGTAGGCTTGCCGGAAAACACAAAGAACTCGTCGTCAGGAAAAACGAGGGAAAAAAATTTTTTTTTTTTTTTCGTAAATGCGGGGGCAACGGACGAGAAATCCGTTACCACCACCACACGGTGGTAACGACATCTTTACCGTTACCACCGCGCGGAGGTAACGGTTCGGATCTACGTTACCTCTGCGGTGGTAACGGAAAAGTGATCCGTTTCCATGGTAACGGATCACTTTTCCGTTACCACCGCAGAGGTAACGTAGATCTGAACCGTTACCTCTGCGGTGGTAATGGTGGTAACGGATTTCTCGTCCGTTGCCCTGCATTTACGGAAAAAAAAAAATTTTTTTGTTCTTTGTGTTTTCCGGCGAGGGAGGGGGGGATTTAGGGTTTTTTTTCCTTTTTTTTAATTTATGTTTATGTTTATGTTTTATTAATTTCTGTTTTTTTCTAATTATGTTTATATGTTTATTTTAAATAATTTATGTTTGTTCGTAATTTATGTATTAATAATTTCTGTTTGAATTAAAAATAATAATTTGTGTTTATTTGGGCTTTTATAATTAATGTCAATAGTTATTTGAATATATTAATTTAATTGGAATAGTTAATATGTTAATTTGTGTGATAATATGGTAATTAGGTTTTATTATTATTATGTTAATGCATGTTAGTAACATGGTAGTATTATTTAATTTATTTGATTTAATTTATTTAATTGTTTAATAGCATGTGATAATAGTATTATTTAATTTTAATAGTTATTATATAATAAGTTAATATATTGATTTGAGCATGTTATTATATTATTAAAATATTTCAATGATATTAGCATGTTATTATTTTATATTAGTAGCATATTACGATTATTTATTGTAATGATATTAGCATGTTAATTTGTTTTTATTAACATGTTAATTTATGTAGGGTATTTGTTTTTATTAGCATGTTTACTAATGATATTAGCAAGTTAATATGATTTATTGTTGTAATTTTAGTTAATTAATTATTAGAAAGTGAATAGTTATATAATAATGCCCTAATTTACTTACTTTGCGCATGTTAATATATTTTAATAATATTATGTTAACACCATCACCAATGTTAATGCATCTTAGTATTAGTTTTCCTTATAATTTTAGTTAAGTAATTATTAGAGTGTCAATGGTTATAGATTAGTAGTAATTACAATATAATAACGTAGACATTAAATAAATAATAAATAATTAACATAATGTATTATTAGGGTCTTGATGGTCCTGAGGGATCGACGCCACGACACACTAGATCTCGTGGTGTTGATGCATCTAGTAGGAGGGCGAGGACTGATGCTCAGGCTAGCCAGATGCCTATTCCTGAGGACGCGCCTGATAGTGCTGGATGGGATATTGGGGACGAGCGGGGAGTTAGATCATGCTATGAGAGATGACGATGGAGCCGATGTGGGTGAAGCCGCCTCCCATGTGCCTGTGAGGAAGGGTAGTAGATGGAGGTTTGTTTCGGGGTCGAGTTCCGGATCTAGTAGGTTGTCGAGCAGGGCTAGAGCTGCTAGGGATACTTCGTGGTTAGTTACCGAGGCGATGCCTGGGGGCCCACTTGACGGTACCCTGATTCCTAGTTGGCGGGGGCACGTCGGCTCCCGTATATACCACGATACGACTGCTAGGGATGTTATGCTGTGCCATAACCGCTCCAGTGCATTTGATCCGTTCTTCGACTTGGGGTTTCCCGCAGCCGATCGTTGCGGCGCTTGGATAGATCTTGTATTGCCCAGCTACCGGGATTATGTTTGGGCACCTTGACTTTCCATTACTTACAGCGTTTGTAGAGCGTTGGCGGCCCGACACGAACACGTTTCACATGCCTTTTGGAGAGATGACGATCATGTTACATGACGTTTGGCAGATCCTACGTGTTCCTATTGAGGGTCGGACTGTTAGTGCTGTTTTGCCGACTTCTGAGTTGTATGTACGGTTTGAGGAGCTCCTCGGCTTGACTCGTGAGGAGTTATTATGTGAGGACTCACGGGTCTGGAGGAACGGTGGCGTTACCGTTCAGAAGATTTTCGATCACTGCATGGATCAGGGCCGTCCGGCTGACGTGCAGGTTCGCGCATGGTTCCTCCCGGACATTGGGGTGTACCCTTTCCATGGATAGGATTGGTCCCCCCTCAATGCCCAGAACATAACTGAGCTGGATGACCTTGATTCAGTTCATACTTACTCGTGGGGCTCACTTTGCTTTGGCGTACCTATATCGTCGCCTAGGGGTTGCGTCTAGAGCGGATAGCAAACAGGTTGCCGGGTGTTTGACGCTCCTCCAAAGTCTTGGATATACGAGTACTTCCCGTGTTTCCGACCACAGCGAGAGGGGCGGCCTTCGAGTGATCATGATCCCCGGGCACGGAAGTGGGATTATCACATCGTCGGCAAGGATTTCGTCCGACCGGAGTCCATTCGTAGACGCTTGGACAACCTTCAAGGTTACAGAGGTACGAATATTTAATGCATTAGTAAAATATATATTATTATGTTCTCATATATTACTACTACGTTAGTAACATGAAATTATTACATTTATCCGTTTTCGGTCGATTGGACGCCATATGGGGATGACCAGCTGCCACGATTCCGAGGACGTTGTATGTCGGTTTCATACGTTATCGAGGTATCATTGAGCCGTACAACCCGGATCGTGTACTGCGACAGTTGGGTTTTGTTCGAGTCATTCCTACCCCTCCTATTCAGCCTGATTTCGCATACGAGACCGAGCAACCCGAAGAGGTATGAGGTTCAATTCTCGGTCTCGGTGGCCGAGTCCGCATGGCAGCGGTTCACGCCATATCTTTGGGGGTCTCAACGTATCACGGTTGAGACGGGTTACTCGTCGCGGAGAGTGTTCGAGGGAGTACATGGATTGGTTTTGTACATATTCCCATCCTACCCTCATTCTTTGCAGATAGGACGCATATTCCGCCCCGGGCCAACACTTCAAACACCCACTATATACGCAATATAATCATTTATTTATTTACTATTTTATATGTTATATTATTGATACATAACATAACATAACTAACTGACTTTTTGCAGTGGATGGCCCGACATTTTGACGCCACGAGAGCGTTGACGGAGGATCGGCACAATGACCAGCGACCCAACACTTCTTTGGCATATGAGATGTTGGCCGACCTCGCTCGGGATTGGGATGCTTGCATTGCGTCTAGATCGGGCACGGGACGCCGCCGAGGACGAGCATCATCATGACATGTAGTGATTGCATTTCAATGTTCTCATTCCATTAGTTATGTATGGGTGTATTATGTAGTAACATTTTTTGATGATATTACTTTGGGTGTATTATGTAGTTTCATTTTTTGATGATATTACTTTGTTAGGTATATATGACTTTGGTTTTATGATGATATTTATTATTTCAATTTGAATCATTGCAACCTATTGTTTCAATTTGAATCATTGCAACATATTATTTCAATTTGAATCATTGCAACTTATTATGATCCAACATTATAAATTAATATCATATCAAATACTACTTATTCGGCTCAAATTCAATTATCAAATAGTATTAATAATTACAAATGCATTTATCAAATACATTACATAAAATATTACAATGAATAGATCGCACTATGTACTATATACTAAGAAGAGAGTAACTCATCCCATAAAGCGCGTCGCACACCATACAACAGATCCCAACCATCAACACTATCTTCATGCATGTTATGCCACAAGTTATGAATAGGTGGTACCGGTGATCCGGGAAGTAACTCCAGTCTAATATAATGCTGAAAGGTACCAAGATGTGCAATTACGAGTTCGTTAGTTGGACCCACCGTGTATTCAGAAGCACGCCAAGGAAGGACAGTGATACACGGATATAGTTGTCCCTCTGGGCCAAGTCCTACTAAAATGACTGCGGCATTGAACATCTGCGCAATAGGAAACAAGTCTTGCGAAGTAACCATCCAATGAGCCTCGGATGCTGCCCCCCATTCCAAATAATGCGCCTTATTGCTTTGCGTCTATCCCATCATAATAAATATGTGTGTAAACATCCCGATGAGCAGCAATCTCATTTGCCATATTTTGGCGGATAAAACCCCAATGGTCTTCACTCCCTAAAAAACAATCTGCAACAGTTCGAAATCCACAGTTACCGTCCGCCTGGACATTAGTCCATCTAGTAATGAATGGGCGAAGAATCCCAGGAATCCTGCGGTAAAATGGAAATCCACTAACACCATCTTGTCCATCCACGCTTTCCCGACCTACAACAATCAAATTAATTAACATAAAATTTATCAAGACGTATCAAATAAATGTTATCAATAATCAATACATACAATTAACAAACATATTACCTGTAGAAGTTGACAAGCTCATAACTGAACCTGAAGATCTGCTTCTCTTTGAAGACGAACTGGATGTGTGCTCAAAGCCACTCTTCTTTCGTTTTGTACTTGGGTGATTCTTTCGGCGTGGTCTCCCTTTGGGGTTCTCGACAATATCGGGCTCAAAAGCTGAATCGTCCGGATTACGCAGATGTTCCTCTAGAACCCGGGTAGCGCTCCGCAATACGGCGGGATCACTACTTTGAACCCGCTCAACCAACTCTAAGAAGTACCGAGAATCTTGTCTTGCCTCGTATACAAACACGGGGTTGTTGACACCATCACCAATGATCAAAGTAGTCCAATAAGGATGTAAGTCTGTCGGGTACAGACTCTCGTTCGCCTCCAATCGTCTCCGTATGGCGCATGCACAGGGGATTGCATGTGTGGTTCTCAACGAGCAACCGCAACGCTGATATACCTGGTAGCCTAACTCCCGCATACGATTTTCCTCATGCAAGTAACAGTTCTAAACAGTAATGCGAGACTCGACCATTTAATTGATACAATGCCTGAGTCTTGTATAATATTCCGTGCCGACGCCGACTTTCCTCCAAATCATTCTCAACCTTCTTCACCTGATTTTCTATCTCACTGTGAGCAATAGAAAAGATGGAGTCCAAGGCAGTTGTGCTACTAAAAACCCAAGACTTCGGTGCGAGTGTGCACTTTCAACTCGGCTAGTGCACGTGTTCCCAAGGTGAAGTACATTGTCCGTCCATGCCCGCACAAACTTCTCTTTGTACACAAGCCAAGTTGTTTCAACGTATTGGATTATTTTAGGCCACTTTCTGTACACATCTCTCATATTATCAACCTCGGCCTCATAACTCCTCTCGTCGGTCGCGTTGACTATCCGATACCAAGTTCGGCTCACGAATCTCGGACCCGCATCGGTGTTGGCCATGATGTTACTCACTCTAGCCTGCACGTCTTTGTTGATATGCCATCTACATAGCAAATGTGCAGAGTTAGGAAACACTTCCCGGATCGCTTTCATAAGGCCCAAATCACGGTCAGTAATGAGTGTAACAGGGACAACATTCACTCCAATAAGCAACCTAAACTTGTCCAACACCCAATTATAACTATCACTGTGTTTCGTTGGCCATCGAGCATACCCAACCATAAAATTCTTGTTGCACGGCGTCATCCCAATGAGCTCTAGAAAAGGCATGTTATATTTGTTGGTTTTATATGTTGCATCCATACCAACAACAAGTGGATAAGTTCGGAGGATATTTGCCGAACGAGGGTGCACCATGAATGCCGCAGTCATTGCATTTGTCTCCTCGTCTTGCCTAATCCGGTGAAGGTAGTCGCTCTCTCGAGCAAGGTGAAGGAAGTGTTGCATCACGTCTCTACCATCCATTGCTTCCCTTCTATCCTTTTCCTTCAGGTTGTACAAGTGTCTCATATTTGGATGATCATCGGGAAATTTTTCATTCACAGCTTTCATTATACTAGCAGGCTTAACGTGCGACTTTATCATATCGCGAGCGAATACCTTTGCCGCCGGACTAAGGCCGCCGATGGGTCGATGTTCCTCGGGGTAATGAATGAACTCATGATTGTGCATGCCCCTAATCCCCCGTTCGCTTTGATCACCCATCCGGTTCGATCCGGGTACTCCAAATACTCAACCTTAACTCCCGCTCTACGACCCACGAGGCTTTTGTCTTTGTAGCTACCCGGTATGCTACACTAAGATCTCTACCTTCACCCCTATATGGTGCGCCCCGGTTACATTTCATATATACATATTCTCGTCCACTAGGATCGTGTTTATGATTTGACATAATAATCATCACAAACCCGATTTCATTTGCCCTTTTCTTAACCCAATCTTGTAGTTCCTTTTTCTCAGCCCATAGTGTTTCATTATAAAACATGTGATTATAATCTATATAATCACCCCCAAAGTCCAAGCAAATAAGCCTATGATGTTTAGCATTTTTTCAATTAGACAACATATAATCAATAATATTATTCACATATTTGAAAACAATATCAAAAAATATTAACTAAATATTCGTTAACAAAATTAACATAAACGGATGTACTATTATTCGCTAATTACAAAATCAATACTAATTATGACGGAAAATCAAATATTAACTAAATGGAACATATTAACTATTAACATTTAATTAATATATTCAAATTAACTATTCACATAAATTATAAAAACCCAAATAAACACAAATTATTATTTTTAATTCAAACAGAAATTATTAATAAATAAATAAATAAATAAATTAGGAACAAATATAAAATATTTTAAATAAACATAAATATATAATTATTAAAAAACATAAATTACTACAAACATAAACAAAACATAAATTTTAAAAAAAGAAAAAATAAAAAAAAAACCCAAACTCCCTCCCCCCCAACCCCTCGCCGGAAAACACGAGGCTAACAAAAATATTTTTTTTTTTTCGAAAATGCGGGGCAACGGATAGGAAATCCGTTACCACCGCCTCTGGTAACGGATATCTTTTCCGTTACCACCACAGAGGTAACGGATCAGATCTACGTTACCTCTGTGGTGGTACCGGAAAAGTGATCCGTTACCAAGGTAACGGATGACTTTTCCGTTGATTCCACAGAGGCAACGGATTTTTGGTCCGTTGGTTCTGTGGAAGCAACGGGTTTTACATCCGTTTCTTCCACTGGGGTAACGGATTTTCGATCCGTTACCCTGCTCCGGTGGCCAAAAAAAAATTTCCGGCAACTTCAAAAAAAAAAAAATTTCCAACTTACCACATTTCGTTCCGGCGGCGTTGACGGTCCTTCATCGGACATTTTGCATCGGTGGTGCTCCGGTGGTGGTGCTCCGGTGTTGGGTGGTGGTCGGCCGGCGATGGTGTTCGGAAGGTGGTGGTGGTGTTAGTGCTTGATGGTAGAGAGAGAGAGAGCTTAAGTTTGGTGAGAGTGGAGAGGGTAAAATGAGGTGAAAGGGGGAGGGGCATGGGGGGTATATAATGAAAAAAATACGGACGATTTCAAGTAAATACGGACGGTAAATAGCGATTCGGTTTTTAGTGCATCTTAGATCTAATTGCATAATTTCAGCGTTCTTTTGAACCATTGTATTGCTTCGAGATACTTTTGCCTCTTATTTGTGAATTTCAGGTTTTTATAGGCGGTTGTGACCAAGAGAGGATAAGATGGTTCATAGATGGTCTAGTTGGCGGTTCCCGGATGCGAGAAGATGAGCTTGAGTGCTTTGGGATTGAAGGAATAATGATTTTTGAAGAACATTGTTTTCGCGGGACCAAGCACATTTCTGCTTGACCGATAGATAAGTCGCACGCCCAAGCAGATTGTTGCTTGCCCGTGCAGATCTGTGAACAAAAAGAGCAAAACATTCTGTCTCGCGTGCACGCCCAAGCAGGAAATTGCTTGCCCGTGCACCATAGCGCACGCCCGTGCGGTTTTCTGCTTGCTCGTGCAAGCTGTTATCCGCCTTATTTTCGCGCCTTTTATCATTTCCTAATCTAGTTTTTGTAAACGATTTTAGGTTTCATTAAACTTACTTCTGGGCAGTTTTTCATTATTAGAAAAGAGAGTATTACTTTTTAGAGAGCTTTTTGAGAAAAAATTCCATTATTGAACCTTGATTACTACAAGTTGGATACTTTGGATTGATTCATCTAAGTAAAGACTAAGTTTTTCTACTTTCCTCTCTTCCTTTATTGTTATGTCTTTTAATTTATTTCTCAATTGCTTTGTTATTTCAATTATGAGTGAGTAGTTCTATAATCTAGGGTTAAGTTGAACCCTAGCAATAATTAATGCATGAATCCCCCCATAATCCCAATTTAATGTGATTAATTGTCCTTACTTGATTGAATTGTGCTTATTTTCATTATCATACTAGAGATAGGTGATTTTGAATTGATTCCTTATATCTTGTTTTTAATGGGAATTGAATATAGTTGGTTTTGTTGATTCAATCAAGAATATGAATATCTCTATGGGAATAAGTAGATAGGATTACTAGGAATTTGTTTGTGATGCCATGTTTAATGTCTCTTTCTTGCATGATTCCATGTGAATAGGCATGATAGCTTGTTTAGAGTAGCCATAGGTACTCGGGAGAGGTCTTTGGTATTTTTAGGGTGCGTTACTCCTTTTGGACTATTGATTATGTTTATTGGTATAGGAATTATTCATGTATTATTCGTGCTAATGGGTATACTTAATTCTAGGTGCTTTTATTGATTGATTTTACCTTGTGGTTATTGTTAGTTGCTATAGTTTAGCGTTAGAAGTAGTTCAACATCTCTTCCACCATCGTTTGTCACTTGTTTAGTTAATTTCAGTCAAGATGTCTAGTGTTTGATACCGTTTGTCTCTGTAGTTTCGACCTTGACTTGTCCTGCTACATAGTTAGGAGGTTAGTTAGGAATTATCTTTGTTAGGTGCGCAACACACCTATCAAATTTTGGCGCCGTTGTCGGGGACTAACGGTATTAGATTAGTTTATCTTTGATTTGTTTAACTAAACCTATTTTTGTTTGATCATTGTTACTCTTTTTGTTGTTTGATCTCTTTTCTTCCACTCTTTTTGTTGCATGCGCACTCGTAGCAAGGGTTCATAAGATCTAGCTACTATTGATCGCGAGATCGAAGCCACAACAAGGAGATTAGGAGGTCAACGAAGAAAACAACAACAATAATCAATAATGGGAGACGAAACACCACCAAAATCTCTACGGGAGTACGTTATGCTCGATGAGACCACCACCACCACCATTACCAAGCCAACCACCACTGCTACACATTTCGAGCTCCAGCCACAGTTTATTCAGTTCATCTTACAAGACTCTTATGCGGGAACACCAAAAGAGAGCTCTACTGATCTTTTGGCTAGCTTTCTAGAGAAGTGTAATGCTTTGAAACTAACAAATGTTTCTGTTGACCTGATTTGATATTCTGCTTTTCCTTTTTCTCTTAGGGATGAAGCAAAGGAATTGTTGAAAGAAGAAGAGGTGAGAAAGATTACTACATGGCCAGAACTGAAAAAGGCTTTTCTCTACTAATTCTTCCCTCCTATGAAAACTTAAAAATTCAGAAATGAGATATCTGGTTTTCAACAACAAGAGTTGGAGTCTCTCTATGAGGCATGGCAGAGATACAAGGCTTTGCAAAGACAATGCCCACACCATGTTATTTCCTGAGTGGCTATTGATTCAGACATTCTACAATGGTCTAAAGCATGATGTTAGAAGTTCTATTGATGCTGCATCTGGCGGTACTTTCATGGCCAAAACTCCAGAAGTTGCGAAGACATTGTTGGATGATATGGCTGCCAACAAATATTTGAATGATTGGAGTGTGTCTCGTGGAACCCCTAAAAGGGGAGGTAAGTATGAGGTTGATGTTATTGCTACTTTGACTAACACTGTGCAGGTTTTGGTAGCCAAGGTTGATCAATTGAGTAGCAGACCAATAGCACCTATTTATGAGATTTGTGAAGTGCAGGGTCACTCATTGAATGAGTGTCAATACAACACCATGGGAGTGATATATGAGCAAGCCAATGCCCTCCTAAACACAAATACAAGACAACAAAACAACCCATACTCAAACACATATAACCCAGGTTGGAAGAATCATCTAAATTTCTCCTAAAAAAATAACCAACCTTAACCTCCACACACTAACTACTCCTAACCACCCAGCTTCCAACAAAAGACCACCTTTCAACTCTTCCTCATCATCCTCTAGATCCAACCTTGAGACTATCATGGAGAATCTAGCTTCTTCTTAAGCAAAGTAAGTTGAATATCAAGCAAAGCAAAATGAATTCTTCAGTAACTCACTCCAACAAGTCAATGCTCATAATAAGTTGATGGAGAATCAAATGACCCAACTTGCTCAACAAATTAGTCATCTCTCTAAACCTTCAGGCCAACTTCCTGGGCAAATTGAACCAAATCCTAAGGGGCATATCCATGCCATCTCATTGAGGAGTGGTAAAGAATTGCAAGAGCCTACAAAGAAGGTGACTGAGCAAAAGAAAAGTGCAGAAGAGGTTACAAAGTTAAGTGAAGAAGATCAATGTGAGAAGGTGTTGCAAGATGAAGCTAAGGAGACTGAGAAAAAGGAACCCATTGTTATCCCTATCGAACCATACAAGCCACCTGTCCCATTCCCTTAAATATTGGCACAGGCAAAACTTGAAAAGAAGTATGAGAAGTTCCTTGATATCTTGAAGAAGTTGCACATCAACATCCCTTTCTTGGATGTTGTTCTGAGAAGCCTTCTTACGCTAAGTTTTTTGAAGACAATGCTCTCTAACAAGATCTACCAGTATACCCTTCAACTCATCAACTTGTTCTTGAAGTGCGTTTGACATATTGTATATTTCCTGTGATGGATCATCCAACGGGAGATTAAAAATGGAATGATGATGGAGAGAAAGGAATGGAATGGGAGAACGTATGTTTGTTTTAAAAAAAGTTGAGCTTCTACGAACAAATCTGAATATTCTATATGCATGATGATTTTGTTTGGATTTTTTTTTATGCACCTAGACCTAATGCATGTATGCATGACTCTTTTGGATGCATCTAGACCTAATGTATGTATGCATGACTCAATCTATGCGTTCGAACCTGTAAAGGCTACCTATATATCCCGAAAGAGGGAATCAGATCGCTTGTAGTTCAGGGCTACTAAATGCGGAATGCATGAAATGAAATGGAAAGTATGGATGTAATGGGACTCCTAAATGCCTAATAACTCTAGTTATGCATGAAGTGTATGAATGATGGACTATGCAATGCAAATGAGTTCTAATATGAATGCAATTCTAAAGAATATGAAATTCTAATGACTTCAGAATCCTAGACTTAATCCTAGATTCGACGAACTTCCAAGGATGCTAGACTCCTTATACACATGAGACTCTAGTAGACCTCGACTCCTAAAGTGAATGAAACTCTAGTGGACCTAAGACTCCTAAGATTGACAGAATTCTAATGGTTTTAGATTCCTATTATGAATGGACTTTCTATAGATTATAGACTTCTAGATGGAAAGAGATCCGGATGGAGAAGATAGACAAGGATTCAGATAAAAATAATAATAAAAGAAAAGTAATGTTGGGAGGAATATCCGACTTTCTCCAAAAAAAAAAATCCGAAACATGACCGTTCACTTAGATGAGACCTCATGATAATAGAACTCTAAAAGAAAACAAAGATTCTCTTTTTTTTAGGTGAAGTTAGACACGAGATGTTCTGAATAGTCAATGACTCTAATGCATGTAGGCAAAAATATTACACAGAATTTGTCACGATATTGCCTAAAGTGACGGAATACATGAGATGCACAACAGCACGCCACGTAGCAAATTTGTGTGTGGCGCAGTGTGGTGCGTCTGGCGCAAGACCAACGCGTCAAGCGCATCCTCATGCGTCTGGCGTGCTGATCCCACTCATGTTTTCATGATAGTTTAGGCGATATTTTGACAAATTTGGCATAATTTTAGAATGCGAAGACCGACGCACCAATTATATCGAACAGTTTAGGACGCACTAAGTTTTGGACGCACTAATTGACGCAAAGTGTTGACTCGAACAGAGGTCAAAAGACTAATATGCATGGGATGAATAGACTGCGCGGCAAGCAGGCTATGCGTCTCGCGCAGGACGTTGCGCCAGGCGCAACTTAATGCGTTTGGTGCAATGCTCTGCGGTATGTGTATTGGTAAATTGACGAATGTTCAGGTGAAGACGACAATAGTTTTTGGACGCGATTTGCATAAGGTTTTTTTTAGGCGCAATACATATCAACATGTTAATAAAATATGAGTAGGCAAAAATTGCAATCACACATAAATGTCAAGTAACATGGATGCAAAAGTTCTCAACCTAAAGTCCGGTTCTACATTCAACTATTGGTCATTTTTTTTTTTTAAGGCTAAAAGTATTCATGACTAAGAGATTGATCCCACGCTTCGTACCTTTGCTTAAAAAGGTGTCCACGTGTAAGACGCACTCCAGTTATCAAGTGAGGAACAAGAGAATGATGTCATGGTTGCATAGATTTGCTTATGACTAAGATCCAACACTATCGCTCAGGAAGCTTTTGGAAGGACAAAGCAAAAACCCCCCCGAGCTGACCTCGCACGTAGAACATGTGCTAATGAGGCAAGGTAGATTGTCGTTATGGTGGCTGAAGAATAGCCATGCACATGCAAAACTGTACATTATTCTAAGGCATAAAATAAGAATGAATAGTATTTTTCGAGTTTCACCCACTCATTTAAAAAATTAATTTTTTAAAATCCTTCCCAGTGAAGTCGCCAAATTGTAGGCGTGGATTTTTCATTCTTTAATGCCTACACGCGGTGTGAGCGCGTTTATTTGACTACCCCATTGTTAAGGTTTTATTTGAAATTCATTTTGAAGTCGCCAATAACTCTTTTTAGGAAGAATCATAAACCTAATTAGATATGGGAAACCGTAGGGATATATTATCCAATGTAGATTTCCCTGTCCTGACTCCATAGATGGTCAAAGTGAACCATAGATCGAGTTCGGAGGTGAGTGTACAATACAGTCAGGAACCATATTGCTCATTGTTGGCCTTTACTAAATATCGATTCATTGCAAATATTATGCAAAAAAATAATCATATAACGTTTTTAATACACCCTAAAAATAATTAATCTAAGTTGGTTCAAAAAACACATAAAAAGACTAATTATTTAGTGACAAGTTATTATGCAATCATATTACAAGGTTCCTAACAGGTTGTCCAAATTATCTGAATTTGTTAGAATAGTTTTATAGGTCTTGTTTTAGCAATAATAACATGTCGGTGATAAATATCATGCAGGAAAAATAAAACAATCATTAATATTATATACAAGAATAATAAAAGAAATTTACAAAGAAACGCGACTATTAATTAAAGATCTACATCATGGCACAAAATGGTTAGTAACTTCAATAAAATATAATTATTCAAGGATCCTCAGGATTATAACTATGCGGTTTAGATCGAAAAGCGCAACGACTTTCAGGCGGAGCAATCGTGGAACCAGGAATATAGTATAATCAGTAATTGAAATTGATTTGAAAGGATTAAAGTATTTTGAGATTCGTAATAGTATTTGGAAGTATTCGTGAGGATTTTGTATTCGTAAAATAATAATTTCGAAGGCGCGTCTGATTCGGGAAATCAGCCCGTATTTATAGGCAAAAAGAGAAACGTTTGTTGCACGCAAGTTATGCGCCAGGCGCAGGCCCACGCGGCATGCGCAAGGACAAGCGTTAGGGGCCTGTTCTCCCCAGCTTATGTTCAGTTCAATTCAGTTCAATTCAGTTCAATTCAGTTCAGTTCAGTTCAGTTCAATTCAGTTCAGTTCAGTTCAGTTCAATTCAGTTCGATTCAATTCAGTTCAGTTCCTAAATGATAATCATTACTATTAATTAGTTATAATTTAATTCAGTTCAGTTCAGTTCAGTTCAGTTCAGTTCAATTCAGTTCAGTTCAATTCAATTCAGTTCAGTTCAGTTCAGCTCAGTTCAGTTCAGTTCAGTTCAATTCAGTTCAATTCAGTTCAGTAGTTTTATGCCGAAGAGAACAGGCTCTAGGTGCAGATTAGAGCGCCTGACGTGGTCCGTCCAGTTAAAGGTTTACACGTGTAAACACGTTTTGGAAAAGATAAAAAAAAGTAGCTTGCGTCAGACGCATGACTTTATGTGAGTCACAAGTACACGTGTCAGGCGCTCATTGATATTGCTAAATGCACCTTTTATCTTATATTACTTTACGACTTTTTCTCATTGTTTTTAAGACAATTCTTTAACCATTAATTTCTAATTTGTAATCTCCATTTCTCATTATTAAAACTCCAAAATAGTGTTTTTTCCTCATTTCTTTTTAGTAAAAATCCAAATGAGCAAAATTAAAGAATGATCTAATAAATAGCCTTAAATACATAGTACTATACAAATGTATATATATGGTATAAGCTTTGTATCGTATCGCACAATCTTTTACAATAATTTGCAAGGTTGGCCTAGTGGTTGTGAGGCTTTCCTTCCACCCCTGTGACAGGGGTTCGATTCTCACCCCTTGCAAGAAGGATCCCCAATTTCCCCCCTTCTTGCAAGGGAATTCTCCTTGCTAAAAAAAAATAATTTGCAAAAATGTTGTAGGAAATAAAAATAAAAATATACCCCCTTTCAAATACAATATCATTCTCAACCTAACACATTTTAATTACATGCACAAACACTTCTTTATTAATTTTTTTATAAAGGAAATTATCTACTCTTTATTTAATTTTTTATAGGATTTTTTAACCAGAATAATACAAACTTTTGCCCGTTCTCTCGTAATAATACAAACTTTTGATTATTTTTAAATAATACAAACTTTTGCCCAAAATTCCTCCAGTAGAGCAATACCGGTTGTTAACTTGTTGTAACAGGTAAATAAGCTGACGTGGCACTCACTACGACATGTGTCTTTATTTAATTTCTCTCTCTCCGTTTTCAAACTTAGGGTTTCTGGAAGATCGACATTGTTCAAAAACACAAAAACATTCAATTCATCTTATACTATCAACTTAATTATTTTGATTTTAATCTGTTTTTCTTTGATTCTAATGGAACTCCAATAAGCTATACGAGAGAGATAGTCAAAGAGAGAGGGGTTTGAAAGAAGTAAATGGCGGCAAGTTCCACCGGTGGATTTACGACGCCATTTTTAAGCATCAAGCTTCACAGTCTACACGACGACGTTTCATTAATTCGTTCCTTCAACTCCATTGTCGGAGCTTCGAGCTCTCCGCCACTGGTGAAGTTCGGCGTCACCGGAGGTTTTTCTCCGGCATCAGCAACGGTGAAGATGAAAAGGTAGGAGAGAAAAGGCTCGAACAATGGCGGCGGTTTGATCCGAAGAAGAATTTCAGTATAGCTAATAGGGTGGTTTTGTGGTTGGGTGGGGGTGGGGGTGGGTAGGGGAGGGGTTTCAGTTGGTTGGGGATGGGGGAGGAGAGAGAAAGGAATTTTGTATTGTTAAAAAAAAAAATTTACCTGTTTTAAAAGTCACAGGTCAACTTGACTAACTGTAAGAATTTTGGTATGAAGTTTGTATTATTTAAAAATAATCAAAAGTTTGTATTATTACGAGAGAATGGGCGAAACTGTTCTCTTTTATTAAAAAAGACAATTTCAGTCCTCTAAATCTTTATTAACAAAAACTTACTAATTCAACTAAATTCGTAATTATAACATTAGAATCTAGAACAAAGTAATTAAAAAAATCTTGGAGTGGGACATATGAAACTAATAACAGTAATAAATAAATCTACTTCTCCACTCTTGTAGCCTTGACTCTTGATATACTCATTTAGAATCTAATAATGTAGATATCATCTAATCATCATCTCTGAACTCAGATAATCTTGATCAAACAAAAATTGAGCATTAATTTAATTTCCTTTTTCCTTTCCTAAAATATCTGGCCTCTAATTTCAGAACGCCTTAATTGTTTCAGTAATAAATCATAAATCATAAATCATAAATCATAAAAATAGGTTTACATGGCGAACAGACAAATTGATCTGTTACACCTTTCTCCCACCTCCTCCATATCCGTTTCTCCTCCACCTTATAAACTCACTACTTCTTCATACAGAACATACCAATTTGTTAAAACCACCACCACTGCCATGTGATTCATAATATCATATCATATATTTTAGATCAATTAACCAAAGGGTAATTTGGTAGATTATTGATCTCTCATCCATTCAGCCATTTTCCCCCTCTCTCTCTCCATTCACCTCAAAAGCCATCATTGTCAATATCCAATAGAAATCAATTTCTCAAGCCAAATTATCGAAAAACAACAATCAGATTTGACAAGTGAAATTGGAGAGGATTGATTTGACAATCATCACTTTCACTGTAAATACTGAACTCGTTATCCCTTCCATTTCTGAACTTCTATTCATCGCCCCAAAATTACTTAAAATCGCCCCGGTCCCACCAAACATTTCCAACTTTACCCTTCTTTTGTTTTTCTTTTCTTTTCCCAAACCACCACGTCCTGCCACAACCAGCCCACCACCACCTCCAGCCCCCACCGCCCATCTCAAGCCCCACCGCCACCTCGTCAACCACACATATTGCGAAATTTTTTTGGGGTCAAAGGGTCGAACGTCTGGCCAGGGGGGTCAAAGGGTCGAACGTCTGGCCAGGACGTTCGACCCATGGCCCGAACGTCTGGCCTGGACGTTCGGGCCATGGGGCGAACGTTTGGCCAGGAAGTTCGACCCATGGCCCGAACGTCCAGGACAAACGTTCGGGCCACGGGTCTAACTTCTTGGCCAAACGTTCGGCCCCTTTAAAAAATTTTGAAATTATTTTAGTTAAGGGTCGAACGTCCGGCCGGGACGTTCGACCCATGGCCCGAACGTCCGGCCCGGACGTTCGACCCTTAGCCCTAATTAAAATCTTTTTTTTTTTACGTGGTGGGTGGTGGCAAGTGGTGGCGGGTGGCGGTGGTGGTGGTGGTGGCAGGGGGAGGTAGGTGGTGGTGGGTGGTGGCAGGTGGTGGCGGGGGTGGTGAGTGGTGGAAAAAAGAGAAGGGTAAAATAGTAAAGTCAAAGTGGGACCGGGGCGATTTTAAGTAATTATGGGGCGATGTTTAACAATCCCCCTTCCATTTTGATCCTTCTTACCAAAGACCACACCGTTGAAGTCAACCTTTTTACCGGCGACAGACAGCTTTACCGCTCTGCTGTTTCTAGGCCCTGTTCTTTTGGACTTATTTTCAGCAAAAATAAGTAAAAATAAGTTCAGTTCAGCAAAAATAAGTTCAGTTCAGCAAAAATAAGTAAAAATAAGTTCAGTTCAGCAAAAATAAGTAAAAATAAGTTCAGTTCAGCCAAAATAAGTTCAGTTCAGCAAAAATAAGTTCAGTTCAGCCAAAATAAGTTCAGTTCAACAAAAATAAGTTTAGTCTTGTCTAATGTTGTAATTATTATTTTTGTTTGCAATATTACTATTACTATTGTTATTATTATTATTATTAATATTATAATTATAATAACGATGAATTTGTATTTTTTATTTATTATTTATTATTTATTATTTATTATTTATTATTTATTATTTATTATTATTATTATTTATTATTTATTATTTATTATTATTATTATTATTATTATAATTGTAATTATTTATTATTATTATTATTATTTATTATTTAATATTTATTATTATTATTATCATTATTATTATTATTTTATTATTATTTTATTATTATTTTATTATTTATTATTTATCATTTATTATTATTATTTATAATTATTATTATTATTATTATTTATTATTATTATTTATTATTATTTATTATCTATTTTTTATTTATTATTATTATTATTATTTCTTATTTAATATTATTTTTTATTTTTTATTTTTTATTTTTTATTTATTATTTTTATTTATTTATTATTTATTATTTATTATTTATTATTTATGATTTATTATTTATTATTATTTATTATTAATTATTATTATTATTTATTATTTATTATGATTATTTATTATTTATTATTATTATTTATTATTTATTATTATTAATATTATTTTTTATGATTTATTATTTATTAATATTATAATAATAAGTATTGATAATATTATGTTAATATTTATTGATTATTATAATAATAAGTATTGATAATATTATGTTAATACAGTTTAGTTCAGCAAAAATAAGTTCAGTTCAGCCAAAATAAGTTCAGTTCATCAAAAATAAGTAAAAATAAATTCAGTTCAGCAAAAATAAGTAGAAATAAGTTCAGTTCAGCCAAAATAAAATAAGTTCAGTTCAGCCAAAATAAGTTCAAAAGAACAGGGCCCTAGTGGCGACTTGCGAGTCTTGGCCGATGACGCAACAACTATTGTTGTTCCTAAAAGCTTTTGCCATTTTTTTTTTTATTTTAATAAATTAACAACAATTGTTAATTACAATTAAAATCAATTGCTAAACTTTCTGGGTATAATTTTCATAGCTGCAAGTTTTTTCTGGGAAACAATTGATGGGGGAGAAAGAGGCTGAGAGAGAGAGAGTGTTTGTTTCGAAAGGGGGAAGGACAGAGAAGAAAGGTAGTGCTCATGCCTCTCATAGCTTCTTAATATAAGAAAGTCCTCAAAGTGACTCTCATCCAGGTACGATAAGTTAATCAAGCTCGACAAGTCAGGTACGATAAGTTAATCAAGCTCGATAGAGAAGGATAAGGGTTCAATTACAATATAAATTCAAATTCCTCGCAGTTTCAGCACATTTTACTTTCAGCGTATCTCAAGTCCTCCGTCCGTCCTCAATGTAATCAACCAAATTCGTTTATGGAAAAGAGAGGATCAGAGATCTGGCTTAGATTCTCATAAGAGAATGAATTTAGCACAGTTTAATCATCGTCGATCATCTGGGGAAATAATCATCAACTCCATCTCACTAACCAATTTCACACTATATACAAACAAACCATCACATATTCAAATTCATATACCAATCAAAAACATTGTCCTCATTTTGTAGTTTCTCAAATTGAAAATACTTTTGTTTTTAAATAAAAATAAAAATAAAAATAGAGATGGATCAGAATTCTGGCTTGAATTCTCAAAGAGAATTAAATAGCGCTCAGTAATTTCAGCGTCGATCATCTGGGGAAATAATCATCAACTCCATCTCACTAACAAATTCCACACTATCAACAATGCATTGTAAATTCACATTCATATACCAATCAAAAATATTGTCCTCATTTTGTAATTTCTCAATTGAAAACATTTTTGTTATTAAACAAAAATAGAGATGGATCAGAATTCTGGCTTGAATTCTCAAAGAGAATTAAATAGCGCTCAGTAATTTCAGCGTCGATCATCTGGGGAAATAATCATCACTTCCATCTCCTTTACTTCACAATTATTAAACTAATTGGAAATTTAAGAATATTTGCAACTTAATATAATGAAATTTAGGAACGTCTGAATGCATAAACCATTGAAAAAATGGAAAACGCCAGAATCTCAATTCCAAAACGTATTGGCAACGTACAGCGCTAAAAGCGCCATTGAAAAGGCGCATCAGAGACTCTAATTTATTGCCGTTTTTACTAAATTATATATGTGAAAAAATCACTAAGATTAAGAGGCATCAGAGTAATTAAATTGTGTCCTCAAATAAAAGCTTTAAGAAGCTTTCAGAGTTTGATGGTAATTGAACATCATTGCCGGAAAATATATCAACAAAATCAAGTTGGAAAAAATTTATTAGGAAATTTGGCCTCAGAAAAATTGCAAATTGACTCATCAAATTATATCAGATGGTACGGACAATTAAATAAAAATCCTAGGCCAGGAATACAAACAAATTGAAAAACAAAATCAGAAAATTATTGTTGTATGAAAACGAATCCAAACGAATAAAACAAAGATAAAATATTACCAGCACTGTTCAGAAATAAGGATTTTAATCTCACAGATTGCGAACAATCTCTGAAGTCTGACATGTGAATAATTCCATAAATCATCACCACATAGAAATTTAATCAATCAACAAGCGAAAAATCTATTTTTATAAATCGTCAAAAATTTTGAAATCATAAAATTAATAACAATTGTCGACTCTCATTAAAAATTCATGAATGAATAACAACATATATGATTCAGAATAGCGTATATTGCCTTTACAGGCTATAATATCATCGAGTCTACATAAATTAAATAGTAAGATTTGAGATCAGAAGTGGTTAAATAGTATCGGTCACGGTAAATTCAGAAACACGGACCAAAATGTATTCATCATTTCTCATAAACTCAAGAAAATTTTGAAAAACTTTCAGTTGAAAAAACACGAAATTCTTGGCAAGAAAAACAATCATCAGAGACTTAAATACAAAAGAATCATGAAGATTTCATTAAATTTGCAGGTTTTTTCTCATCAGATGATTGCTAATTTCAATTGAGAACAACTAATCGGGCACGAAATGAAGAAGAAAAACGAAGAAGAGATTCAAATAAAAAAAATACGTATGAGAGAGATAACGTACACTAAATTGACAGAGAAGAAGTGCGCGATGAGAGATTCTATAGAGGAGATGTAGTTGAGGTGAGCTATTATAAGAGATGCGTCGGGTTTCAGATCAGAAAACCCTAGATCGGACGGCCGCCAGTGTGGTTAAGTCATTAGGTTTTTGCTAGTTTAGTGAGGGTCTCAAGTTCGGATTGTGAAAGGCCCATTATTAATAAGGGGGACCGAGGGTGTATTAGATATAGTAAAACTGTCACCTCCTAGTGCATGGATGCACATGAGATTCTTCTTGTGGGCCTCTGGGTGATTGAGTATTGACCCTATGTGAGTGTAGCATAGAGGAAATTATTCTTACCATGATTTTTAAAAGGGGTCCTAAAAAAATAACATATTCTTATTTACTAAATGATCCAATGTACTACCTTTGTATTTTTTTAGTTGCATCATTTGCTTTTTCACATTTGTCGATATACTTTTTTGAACGTTAATATCTCTTATTGGGTGTAAGTAAAAATTATAAAAATTTGATATTTGAAATCTTCACATTGAGATGAATCTAAGAAGACTCCACTTGTCTATGTTTTTTCTTATATAATGGTGCGAGATAACTTAACAAAGTTGGTTGATGAATAGTGCCGAAAAGGCAAATGGTGCAACTAAAAGAATACAGAGGTAGTATTTTTTAGGAAAGTTTGGTTACAAAATCTTGTAAAATAATACGAATTTATGAATTTATAAATATTTAAATTTGGACAGCAATGACATCATCTCACTGGAACCAAGCGGAGGAGATAAAAGGGTTTAGGAGAGAAGCAAAGAGAATTTGGAAATTTGTGAAATTTAAAATTACTATAAAATTAATATAGATAATGTTGTTATGCTTAGCTGTTCTTGTTCGATGTTTGAGAACAAGAGTGATAAAAGAGGAAAGGAAAATAAGGGGATTGCCTTTTGAATTGCCAAGAAAATATTAAATTTGTGACCTCTTTTTGGCTTTGGATAAAATTATGAGAATTATATTTTATTTATTTATTACCCATAATACCTTAACACCAAAGTTAAAAAATACACGATTTCGAATGTAAGATACAAATGCAATATATTGCCTATATTAAGTAGATGAGGCTTTAGGGTTTTGCTTTTAGTAGATAATGTATGTTCTCTTTTATTTTATTAATTTACAGTATTACATAGACTAAATTATTATGTCACTACTTGTATGTCATTTCATTAATTACTTATAGCTATTAAATTTATTGTTTAATAAAATCTTAACTTATAAATTTAGTGTGGTTATAACGTACACTACTGTGGTTATAAGAAAAGTTTAATAAAATCTTCAACTTATTGTTTTCTAAAATCTCAACTTCTAATCAACCATTACCAATAAGTATAAATTCAATAAGCTGATATATATTGATTAAGCAAATTATTTCCAATGTAATCTTCACGGTCATAGACAGATTCATTATTTTTCTTGGTTCACTAGATCTTTTTGTTTTCTCTATTCCCAAGGCAAGACGAACAAGGAGCTCTAAAAAGACAACAATAAAAGAAGATAGTCAGGTTTAAGGCCGGCACAGAACGGCTCAATGAGCTAACCGTGAGAACATAAATTTGTTGTATTCCATGTTTTGATGATGCCAAATACTTAGGTTAATTTTATTATATACTGTAGTTTTTATTTTGCGAAAAATATAAAATACCAAAAATTATGTAATGTTTAATTTTGCATTTATATCTTGTGGAGAAAGATTAATTATTTAATCTAAGTCAAGATATTTATTTTATGCACTTTGAATTTTTATTATATGGTATGTTTAATATTCTAATAACTTAGAATCTTTGAATAAAAGATTCTCAATGTTATTAGATATTTTTGATGTTTTGTTTGTGCGTGGAAATCAATTGGAATCGGCGTAGCATACAATGAGGAGCTGATTCCTTGAAGCTCTCCAACAAACTCCAACCAACTCGCTGAAGATGCTCCCACTAACGGCTAGTGAAGGTAGTTTATTTCCGTTGCAAAAAGCGTGAAGGAAGTACAGCGAAAATCAGTAGAAGAAGATTTGCAGCAGCTATATAAGAGGAAGATTATTCGAAGAAAACTTGAGAACTTTCAAGCACAAAAAGTCAATCTATATATACTTAGAAAGTTTTTCTTGTAATTTCCTCTTATATTCAACATACTTATTATTGTAATATTCATAATGTTTGGCTGAGAGAAAATTTAGAGAATATTCCTGTAATCAAGAGAGAGAAAGAAAGAGAGATAAGAGAAGACTTCGAGTGAAGTCAAAGTGAGTGTCATCAGTTCAGGGGGAACTGAGTGACTGGGAACAAGTTTTTAGAGGAACAAAGAAGGTCCATTAATAGGTTGTAAAAGATAAAGTATTTTGGCCTATTATAGAAAAGAGAGTTTGAGTCAAAATCCCTCGTGGTCAAGGTTTTTCTTCCTATTGGGCCTAAGAAGTTTTCCTTGTAAAAATCTTGTGTGTTTGTCTCTTTCTACTTTCAAGTTTGTTATAATTCCACGTTACAAATCGAAAATTTCTCCTCAACTACAATTCACCCCCCCTCTTGTAGTTGGTCTAGTGTTCATACTAGAATAACAATTGGTATCAGAGCCTTGTACCTCCAGAATCAGCTAACACTGAGGAGATTGTACCTGGAATAATGAATACGACGGGAGAAAAGCTTGATGAAGGGTATTCAACTCAACGCCTACCTATGCTCAATGGCAAACATTATCCATATTGGAAAAATCGTATGGAGAAATTTATTAAAGCTAAAAATTACCAAGTATGGAAGGTAATTGAAATCGGTGACTTTGAAGTCACAAAGAAGAACGAGAAAGGGGAGCTGGTTCCTAAACCCCTTGTCGAGTTTAACAAAGAGGACTTCGACAAAATGGTGATGAACAACATGGCCAAGAAGCTACTCCATTGTGGTCTTGGTCCCCATGAACATAATCGAGTCATGGGATGCAAGACTGCAAAGCAAATGTGGGAACTCCTTCAAATCACTCATGAAGGAACAAGCGAAGTGAAACGATCAAAGATCGATATGCTTATGCATAAGTACGAATTTTTTCACATGAAACAAAATGAGCCTATTCAAGATATGCTCACTCGCTTCTCAAACATCATAAACGAACTTGAATCCCTGGGAAAGATAATCTCTCTAGAGGAACAGGTTCGTAAGGTACTAAGGAGTCTACCACAAGATGAGAAATGGATGGCCAAGACAAAGGCACTGTTGGAAACCAAAGACTTCAGTACGTTCAACATTGAACAACTTGCTGGTTCCTTGGTGACCCATGAGTTACACCTCGAAACTCATGAAACTGAATCATCAAAGCCTAAGGCTCTTCCCCTCAGGTCTGAGGAACAAGAAGACTCAAAAACTGATGATGAAGAAGCTGCAATGATTGTTAGAAGATTCAAGAAGTTCTTCAACAAGAACTACAAAGGAAAGGTTACCAAGAAACCAATGAAGCTAAGTTGTCACAAGTGTGGAGGCCTTGATCATTTCATCAAGGAATGTCCTCAATGGGAAACGAGAAAGCTAAAAGAAGATATAAAGAGAAGGGCAAGGAACAACAAAGGTCATTTTCGAAAAATGATATGAAGAGAGCCATGGTGGCAGCATGGGGAGAGTCTGACTTAGAGGAGGAGCAGGAACAAACTGAGGAAGAAACAACCCATCTATGTCATAGCAAATATCGAGAACAAAGTGGAATCATTAAACCCCAAGGTTAGTTTTAATGCCATTGAAGAGGAACTTACAGAATTAAATAAAAGCCAATTGAGAAAACTTTTATTAGAAACCTTAGATTATTACAAGGATGTATGTGCAAAAAGAGATCAATTAACTAATGCCTTGAAAATCACTAAGAATCATTCAAATTGGCTTAACAAACTAAAATGTGACACTGAAAAAAGATTCTTTGAACTTTTTGACAAGAGTAGACCTTATCAAGCGGCAGTTGAAAAACTCAAAAACGAAAATTATCTTTTGAATTTGGAATTGGCAGAATTGAAATTGTTTGTTCCTGAAGGAACAATCTCTTCATCTAATACAAGAAGTATTGCAGAAAATTTGAAAAACGATTATGATAATATTTTTCAAGAAAACTTGGTATTAAGGAAGAAACTGGAGACCTCAAGGAACAAGCTTCCTAACCCAGTCACATGGATACAAAAGTATCAAAACAAAGGAAGAGATGGTCTAGGTTTCAATCACAAGAAGAAGAACAAAAAGAAAAAATATGTTGGTCTGCCAAGTAGTAAAATATGTTCTTACTGTGGGAACAGTGGTTACATTGTGTCTGACTGCTCCACCAGAGAAGAACGTATTGAGAGAAACACGTACTTAGTGAAACAGGTTTGGAAAATTAAGAAAGGCTCATGTCCAACAAAGGAACCCAAGCTAGACTGGGTTCCTACCACTAACTAGTTTGCTATGGTACATGCTGAAGTGAGGGGGAACAACCTGTGGTACCTCGACAGCGGTTGTTCTAAGCACATGACAGGAGATAGATCAAAATTTCTCTCACTTTCAGTCTTCAATGGAGGAACTGTGACCTTTGGAGACAATCTTACGGGTAACATAGTAGCAGTTGGTAAGATTGGAAAATATCAGTCACATTCCATAGATAACGTATTTTTGGTCGAGGGTTTAAAGCATAGTTTACTTAGTATATCTCAGTTTTGTGATAAGGGAAATACAGTGAAGTTTACTAATGAGTCTTGTGTAGTCAGCAATGAAAGTACAGGAACCAAGATCCTTGAGGGAACGAGGAAAGGGAACACCTACATGGTCAACCTGAACCTTGTTCCCAGGAATAATCTCACATGCCTAAGTGTGATCGAAGCTGATCCTCTTCTGTGGCACAAACGATGCAGTCATGCAAGCTTGTCCCTATTGCATAAACTAAGTGGGAAGGACTTGGTGGTTGGTTTACCAACAATTAAGTCACTAAATCACGATGTTTGTGATTCATGTGTTAAAGGCAAGCAAGTGAGATCCTCATTCAAATCCAAGAAAATGGTAAGCACACAAAGTCCATTAGAACTTCTTCACATGGACTTATGTGGCCCTGTACGCATCCAAAGTCGATCCGGTAAGAAATATGTATTAGTTATAGTAGATGATTTTTCGAGATACACATGGGTTATATTTCTTCATAGTAAGGATGAAACGTTTGATGAATTCCTAACCTTTACTAAAAAGATTCAAAAAACAAGTGGTTTTAAATTAAAGCATTTAAGATCTGACCATGGAAAGAAGTTTGAAAACCCCAAGTTTGATGAATTTTGTAGCAATGAAGGTTTAGATCATAATTTTTCAGCTCCAAGAACACCTCAACAGAATGGTGTAGTCGAAAGGAAGAACCGGACCCTTGAGGATATGGTAAGGACGATGATTATAGCAAGAGGTCTTTCGAAGAATTTTTGGGCTGAAGCAGTGAACACGGCATGCTATATCATCAATCGTGTCATGCTAAGGCCAATCACTTTGAAGACACCTTACGAGCTCCTTTGAGGAAGAAAAACCCAATATTGCTTACTTTTGTGTCTTTGGATGTAAATGCTTTGTACATAACAATGGAAAGAACAACTTAGGAAAATTCGATGCTAGAAGTGATGATGCTATTTTTTTAGGATATGCCTTAAGTAGTTTGGCTTATCGTGTCTATAATAAGCGAACAATGTGTGTTGAGGAAAGTGTCCATGTTATTTTTGATGAGACTAACTCTATGCAGGAACAGAGTCATAATGATAACTTTGAAATTGGTTTGACTCGTCCTGATGAGTTTAATCAATGTGATGAGGAACTAACCCCTGTAGGTAAAGAGAAGAAGCAAGTTCCTGATCCTGATAACCCTGTGCCTGATCCCCATGAGGAACAAGCAACAGGAGGAACTCGGGAGGATCAAGGAGCTCCTGATCCTGAAGAAGAACAAGTGAATCAATCACCTCAAGAAACTCAAGATGCAACTAGGAGATTTAATCCAAAGCCTTGGAGACGCCAAAATTATCATCCTTTAGAATTGATAATAAGTGACATTGAAAAGGGAACTCAAACGAGATCCTAAATGAAGAATTTTTGTGCCTTTCATGCTTTCTTATCTATGACAGAACCAAAGGACCATATGGAAGCGCTCAAAGAGGCTGATTGGATCAATGCTATGCAAGACGAGCTAAATAAGTTCCAGAGGAACAAAGTATAGCACCTGGAGACTAAACCAAAGAACCAGAAAGTTATTGGACTTAAATGGGTCTTCAGGAACAAGATTGATGAGCATGGAACTGTGGTAAGGAACAAGGCCAGACTTGTAGCCAAAGGTTATAATCAACAAGAAGGTATTGATTTTGATGAAACCTTTGCTCCTGTTGCGAGAATAGAAGCAATTAGGATTTTAATTGCCTTTGCTGCCTTAAAGGGATTTAAGTTGTACCAAATGGACGTCCATGTGCATTCTTAAATTTTTTTTTACTTGAAGACGTCTATGTGGAACAACCTCCTGGATTTGAAAATCCGGAACTTCCAAATCAAGTCTATAAGCTTGATAAAGCTCTTTATGGGTTGAAACAAGCTCCTAGATCTTGGTATGAAAGGTTGTCAAAATTTCTACTTTCACATGATTTCATAAGAGGTAAAGTTGATAGAACCCTGTTCCTTCGATCAAAAGGAATAGACATATTAGTAGTCCAGATTTATGTTGATGATATAATTTTCGGTGCTACTAATGATCTTCTTTGTAAGGAGTTTGCTGATCTTATGAGTAGTGAATTCGAAATGAGTATGATGGGAGAGTTGAACTTCTTTTTGGGATTGCAAATCAAGCAAATTGAAAAAGGCACAATGATCCATCAACAAAAATATGTCAAGGAGCTGCTTAAGAAATATGGACTGGAACTTTAAAAAGCCAACCACACTCCCATAGGAACAAGATCAAGGTTAGATGAAGATTCAAATGGTAAGTGTGTAAACGAGAAGCAGTATCGAGGTATGATTGGTTCATTACTTTACTTAACAGCAAGTAGACCCGATATTTCTTTTAGTGTTGGTTTATGTGCTCGGTTCCAATCAATTCCCAAAGATTCTCACTTAACAGCAGTTAAGAGAATTCTAAGGTATTTGAAAGGAAGCGATGACTTATGTTTGTTCTATCCTCGAAGTGATGTTTTTGACCTAGTAAGTTATTTGGATGCGGATTATGCTGGAGACTTGGTTCACCGCAAGAGCACACCAGGCATTGTCTAGTACCTAGGAACAAGCTTGGTCTCATGGAGCTCAAAGAAGCAAAATACTGTTGCCCTATCCACTGCAGAGGCAGAGTATGTGGTTGCTGCTGCATGCTGTTCCCAGGTCCTTTGGATCAAGCAATAAGTAAGAGACTTTGGCATTAAGTTTAAGTGTGTTCCTATCTATTGTGATAATACTAGTGCAATTAGTATTTCTAAGGATCCAGTTCATCATTCAAGGGTCAAGCATATTCACATTTGACATCATTTCGTTAAGGATAATGTAGAAAAAGGTCTTGTTAAAGTCGAATTTTGTTCAACTGAAAATCAAATAGCTGGCATATTGACTAAACCACTTCCTAGAGAAAAATTTGAGAAAATTCACTTAGAGCTAGGGATGATTAGAATTCATTGAGTGTGCTACTTCAAATAAAACCCTTAGTTACAAAATACACTAAGCGGCTAGCAACATTTTGTGAATTTAATCACTCATTACAAAGTCATTGTAAATGACTCACATTAGTCTTCATAATACTCCCCTTATTGTCCATGTATATACTTGAGTTAAAATAGAAAGGTTGTTGTACATATAGTTTGAACATGTAACATGCATGAGTTCACACCTTCTATTCTTTTCTTTCTTTCCACGTAAATATAATCTTTATTTTATTTTATTTTTTCTTCTTCCATTTATTATCTTTCTTCATTCATCCCCACTAGTATAGAATTGACGATTTGCGTCTGATGCGAGGCGGACGCAAATCAGGATACATGATCTGCGTCGGACAAGCATGCGACGCAGAATGCTCACTATTTGCGTCGGACCCCGACCACCACGCGACGCAAATAACTCTTGGGCTGCTAGCTGCTGTGGATGCAGGGTTGTTCCATTTGCGTCGCATGTTGCCCCATATGCGACACAAAAGACCTACCATCTGCGTCGCACATTGGGCAGCATGCGACGCAGATGGTTGGGCCCGCAGCCACAACGCTAGCAGCCCAACTACCATCTGCATCGCATGTTGCTCAATGTGCGACGCAGATGTAGGTCATTTGTGTCGCATATGGAGCAACATGCGACGCAAATGATGAATTTTGGGGTTTTTTTTTTTTTTTTTGTTTTTTTTTTCATATACAAAACCTTAAACTTCAAAACTAAACGAACATTATATTACTAATTATGAGTAGAAAATTCGGCAGAGTCTCCTTTGTAATTTGGATAACCCAAGAAATCGTTGGGAGAATTTTGCATATATACCAAAACCTGTTCCAATACATCTCAAAGCAACCAATATTGCAATCAATTGCAATCAGGTAATCAACAAAATATTGTTCAACCTATAAATACATATACTAACTAGTTAGTTTGCAGCTTTGACGACCGCTACAAAGTATTTTGCAAAAAGTTCTCTAAGTTCGTCGATTTCAGTTGAGGAGTATGGCTGAGGACTTGGTGGAAAAACCTAGAAATATATTAAATTAGTTAATATACTTGAAAATTCTATAAGTATAAATAACGAATTTACGACATACATATACCTCCTGTAAATTATCTGAATCATAGTCCATGCGGATGATTTCAAGCATGTTTTTCATCACGAAATAGCCGCATTCCGCTCCTCCCGATTGTTGAGCACACTACACCAAATTTAAGATATATATTAGAATCGGAAATAAAATCCTAAATAGAATTATAAAATGTGTATGAAATACAAAACATAAGAGTTTTACCGGGATCGTTATCCAAGACAATTTAGTTCCTTTATTGGATCCTTCAAGGCGCGTGAAACTTGTATATGCACTAAGTATAGAAATTTTGTAACAATTAATTACTATAAACATTTGTAAAATATTTAAAATACCATAAAATGCATGTAAATTAATTAACATGTATAACAACTATGAACTTACGTATTCAGCGGCATCTTGATAGCTAATTTTCTTTCTCTCTGTAGCGAATCAAATATATATACCTCTTTCTTAGATAGACAAATGACAAGAAGAATCCAATGTTCCCTAAGGCATGAGACAAAATGTGATGCTCATATAACCACAAGTTCATATAGATAAAACAAAGAAAAGATTAGTTTAACTAACATACTTTTGAATACACGGACATAGGATGAAACTCATATTTTGATTCGCTTTCATTGTACTTGCCATGTAGTTGATCACGACATCTGGTTCATTGCGTATCATGGTCGCCGAAATCATACTTGGACACATGAAACCAATAGTACCCTCTTGTTCAGACTCCTCATCCAAATATCTACACTCCAAATACTTATACTTAGAAGAAACAATAAAAATAAATATCAATGTTAATTAGTTTAGAGTTTGAGAATTTTCACATCATAAATATTTGCAAAATGGATACATTAAGCCATGCTCCCGTGAGAAATTGAAAAACATCTTGTCGCGAGAGAATGATCATCTAATCACTATCATAGTTGAAGACGGTACCCTTCATAACTTGCATACTAAAAGGCTCATCTGAGGGCCGGTTGCAAAATAATCGGTGCATATCCTTGACAATATCATCCATATCCTCCAGTGATATGTCAATAAACGGATCTATGTACCTATGTGCAGACTCATCGGTGCAAAGATCATTACCAACTAATTTTTTTTTCTTCTTCTTCATCGCACCTCCCTCAGGCAGATGTTCCTAATTCAATTCGACTTCTTTTTAATTCATAATATATATGTATATCGATTATTTCATATATCAATCAAGCTTACGTAGTATATAAATGAAGATATTAAACATAAGTTACCTGATTATCTGCGACTAAAAATACCAACTTTTTCGGCCAATCTATCAATGAACCCTCAGCTTGACTGAGTTTCACGATATATGGAGTAGGTAGTGGAACTGGAGCATCTGCGTAGTCCGGAAAAAAATTATCAACACTCACTTTCACTGCCGTAGGATGTAATGATGACCCCAGTTGTGGATGAATAGTACCTTCGGCTACAATGATCGGCCCTGAGACATCCGCTAATGCCAAACGACATGGAACTTGACTCTTAACATCCAACGAGAACACAATGTCATTAATTAAGTGTTTTAGAAGCATAATATCATAATCTTAGAAGATATTAAATAAACTTATACCTGCAAGTTCACAAATGGATCATTGCCCCCCTAGTGACAGCTACTAGGATCAACTGGAGTGTGAAGACTTCGGACCGGCGCATCTTCCCTTGTTTGATTTTGTACTTGAAGACCTAATTGCACCGCAAAAGCCATCAACCTTTCTTGAACTATTGCATCAATCTTCGAGTTCATCTCTTGCATCGTCTGTTCTCTAACTCTTTGGCTCACTCTAGCCTCGAACTCCTGCATCTCCTCATCATCCATGCCCCTACCCTTTCGAGCAATACTACTCCGATCAGGATCTCCCCAAACTGATGTAATCCCAATGCTATGCCCAGCTGTTAACACACGCCCAGGACGGTCTTTCCTCTGTAAAGCACGTGATAGATCATCATCCATCTGACCTGGAACAAACTCTCCTTCCTTTTCTTTCCTTTTCCAATCATCCTGCGTCCAATTAAAAAAATTCATATGATTAGTAGAATACGAGTAATTAGACAAGAAAATATCATAAAATTTGAAAAATGCTTACAATGGACTCTTTTATCTTTTGTGTTTCTTCATTAGGGAAGAAAAGATTTCCTTCCTTATCTTTTTTCGATCTCGCGAGAAGCCATGGCAAAGTTCGATCCGGCAAGGAGGAAAAAACTGAAGATGTGGATGAGTCAACAGATGATGCTATAGATGATGAATGGATATACCCTTTTCTTTTCCAAACAGGACTCATCTCTGCATATGACTTTTGACCCAGAAAATGAGGATGAATGTTGGAAGCCTTAGACTTTCTTGCTTTTTCACTTTTAGCCTGATATAAAAACAAGTAAATAGTCAGTATTCACAACATAAAAAATTGATTATAACATATTATGTGATTGTAACGTACATATAATATACCTTAAACTCATCAGAGCTACACTTTGTCACAAATTGCTTCCAAATCTCTTCCGTAATGAAAGGATAGAGCACATACAGTTGCTTATCATTGTTAGGCCCCTTCCTCGTTTTTGTGATCCATCGACTCACCAATTTTGACTTGAAATCCCTCCATCGCTTATCACAAGTAGTCAACACATCTCGTTTCTTCCTCTCATCCTCTTGTATTTCAAACTCTCTCTTCAATTTAAAAAAAAAACACGATTAGTAACTAATAAACAAGATCTCAATTAAATTAAAAAATGACTTTTAAAATACATGAGTTACTTTAGCATCTTCCCATAAACTATTTTTAAGGCCTAGTGGAACATCATCCCAACTATCGTACAAGATAGACACTTTGCTTCTACTGATTTCACTGCAATGTGTCTTGTACGCACCAACATGCTCCCCAATCGGACGCGTCAACTCATCCCACTGAAGTACTCTCTGAACCCCGGGTATGGAACGAATCCCTTTTGTAGGACCTCTAGCCTTACTCAATTCCTCCTACCTCCATCAGTAATCTCGGCCTCAGAACGTGGCTGTCGATCATCTGATGCATCATGCATTATCTCATCTTCCATCACTACACCTGAAACCAAATACAAATACCAACCAAAGACATGTTAGATTCATAAATGAAGTACTACAAAATTATGTTAACAATGCATAAAGTATATAAAATTGAAGATTATAAACAATTGTAGTTGCAATAATATTACATAAATTACCCAAATCTTCCCCTAATGTACTTGGAATGACTACCGACGAAGTAATAACTTCATTAAATTGTGCATCATATTCTTCTTCATCGTGTACATCATCAATTCCAAGTATTTTCCTTTTTCCTTCAATGACAACAGACCATTTCGAATCGACAGGGTCAACCATGTAGAAAACTTGTTTTGCTTGTGATGCCAATATGAAACTATCTTCATCATACCCTAACCGACTGAAATTGACTAATGTAAAAAAGCCATGTTCATCCTTCTTTAAACCACGACGAATATCAACCCACTTGCATCGGAAAAGCGGAATTTTGAAGTCAACGTAGTCAAGTTCTAATATCTCTTCAATGAACCCGTAGTAAGACTTCATTGTCTCAACAATTGTTCTATCCCTTCTACTTGTATACTCTGATGACAAAGCCCCCAACGTAACACCACTGTTTTGCATCGTGGATTTGTCATCTTGTCGCTTTGTGTAAAATGAATAACCATTGATGTCATACCCTTCATAGGAAAGAACTTGCATCTTTGACCCATATGCCAACCATCTCAACGTATCCGATATATCATTTTTTGGGTCAGATAATTGTTTCATAACTCGTTCTTTAAATCAATCAACGAACGAACGATTATGCTCAATCACCAACTCACGTTTATTCTTTAATGGATACTGAACACTAAGAACAGTCATGTGTTCATCTAAGTAAGGATGAACTTGTTTCAGATTTTCTAACACTAAATATTCTACTTTTCATTTCAACTCTCCATCAAGACACAATATTTTCTACCAATGGTACCAAAACCATCAAGTCTTCCTTCATGTCTAGATTTTGGCAATCCAATTGCTTGTGCACGTGCTAAATACTGACTTACATATTCAGATACTTCCTCTGCAACTGTTCTTTGGACAATACTTGCTTCTGGTCTGGCTGGATTCATCACTTTGCCCTTCAAAGTACCCATATGTCTTTCGAAAGGCCACATATACCTCATACAAACGGGCCCACAAAGTTTAATTTTCGGACAAAATGAATTATCAAATGAGGCATGATGTCAAAGAACGATGGTGGGAAGTACATCTCAAATCGACACATCGTCTCTATTACATCAGCTTGCAAGTTATCTAGAGTGTTAGGATCAATCACCTTGCTATAGACAGTTCTGAAGAAGAAACACAGCTTTGTTATCGTGTATCTTACTTGGGAAGGCAAAATTCCTCGTATTGCAATAGGTAATAAATGCTGCATCAAGATATGACAATCATGAGATTTCAAACCGACGAGTTTCAAGTCCTTCTGTGAGACAAGGTTTCGAAAATTTGACGAGTATCCAGCAGAGACCTTTAACCTATGCAGAGACTCACAAAACTCGTATTCTTCTTCTTAGACAAAGTGTAGCAAGCTAGTGGAAGATAATAGCGTTGTCCTCGCTCTTGAGGTGCTAGTTCTGGTCTGCCCATTTCAGCCATGTCTTTTCTAGCTTTAACTCCATCCTTTATCTTCTCGGGCATATTCAACAATGTGCCGACAATGGCATCACAAACTTTTTTCTCAATGTGCATTAGATCAAGACAATGTCTGACTTCTAAACATTCCCAATATGGGAGGTGTAATACTCCGTATTTTTAGTAAGTTATTAGTTATAATTTTTTAAAAAGGTTTTATTTACTAAAAAGGCTTTTTATTAATTATAAAGGTTTTAAATAGGCTTTTATAATAGATTATGGGTTTTTCAAATTGACTCTAGCCCAAATTAAATTTTGGGCCTAAGTTTACATATTATAATCCAAGTAATTAGTTTAGAAAATTTAACAATATTTTAAAATGGAAAATTCTAAAAGGATTTACAAAATATTTACTACAAAAGATTTACAAAAAAAAAAAAAAAAAATCTTTAAAACCGTGATTAGGTGCAAACTCACGCCAGTGGGTTTGTACCCAAAGTGATTACTTTTCATTTTTTCAATCTTTTGTTTAGTTTAAGCATCTAGACTATTTATCTTATAGAATATTCCTCTATTCTAGCTATATGATCATAAAGAAATAGTGTATCCTAGCTAAAATTAATTATCTTTTCTCAAAAACCCATCTTTTAGTTTCCTAGCCCTAGTACGACTCTACTTTTCCAACTAGTATAAATAGGGGTCTCCACCCATCATATTTTTCACACCAAATTTGAGGAATACATCTCTTTTCTCAAGTTTAAACTCTCTCTCCCTCTTAGCCTACCTTCTCTCTAATTTTCAAGGTGCGTGTATATGTAGATCTTTAAATATTGTTATGCATACGTAGTATCATGTTCTTAGAGTTGATATTTTAGATTGAAATACATGCTTTTATGAGTTTTATGAACTTTATGAGTTTTATTATGAACACTATGAGTTTTCATGAGTATGTTAAATTTATGAACTTATCATAACCATATTATTAGTTTATAGTTAATCTTCACTTGGACCTTGAGCTATTTGTCGACCGACACTAGGAACAGGTTATTAACTCTTGTTATTAGTTACATAACTTACTCAGTTTTTCTAGCAGTACATGTTCAGGTTAGTGGCACTCTCATGCTTTAGCACAATAACATTATACTAGTATGGAGATTTTTCTTTACGAGCTAAAGCAACAGTATGGTTTTAGATTTGTTATACTAGTATGATCTTTTAGTAGTTACTTTTGCTATACTAATTCTTGTACTACTTCTAAGAGTGTTTACGAACAAATAAATTATGTATGCCTTTTTTTTATGGCTAAGGTTTTATATAAGAATTTATTATTTTAAAAGGAGAATTGTTTCCGAAAAAATTTTATTAGTTATATGGTCTTTTATGATCGCAATTATAAAGAGGCAACGACTTGTTATTTATTAACAAGAACGGTAGCTATTATATTTTACCCATGTACTTTTGTATAAGTCATGTGGACAAGGTAGTTCCCCTCGTCATAGACTCATTAAGGAATACTAAACTTGGGGGTGTGCACACTTTAGGAAAGGTACCTAGGCAAGGAAAGGAGTTTTATTAAAGTTGTATACTTTATATTATACAAGTATTACAAGTTTCTAAGGAAGGTTTATAGTAATATTTTGAATGTTTAATAAAGTATTTAAATTTCCGCATATACATGTACTCAGTATTTTTACTGACACGCTTTTTGTTTTGTTTGTTTTATGGCTTTGTCCCTGTGATGACCCTTTTGGTGAGCAGAATTTACAGGTTGATTTGATGCATACTCACATGGGGGAGCTAGTGAGGAATAATACTTAAGCTAGGAGTTGCTATTTTTATTTATTATAGATTCTATTATTGTCATAGTTGGATAATAAAGTTTTTAGATTATCAATAAAGAGAAGTTATTATTATTAGTTTCCGCTGCATTGTTAATTTAGTAGTTAGTAGTTTTAGCCTTTAACGTTATCACGTGGCGGTAATACTCTCAAGTTTCTCAAGTGTTTTATATTAAAATATATTTCTTCAAAAAGAGAGAAATTTGGGGGTATTACAAAGTGGTATATCCCAGATAAATCGCATGTATTGCAACCTGAAACAGTCCAAATTTATGAGAACTTGTCTTATGATGAAAGGCCGATTAAGATTTTAGACGGTAAGGTTACAAGTACCCGGAATAAGAATGTTAAAATCGTTAAGGTGCTTTGGTCTAATCAGAAGTCTGAAGAAGCAACATGTGAAGCAGAGGCTGAGATGCGAAAGAAATATCCAGAGTTGTTTGCAGAGGTCAGTAGTAGAGTTACGGGGGCGTAACTCCTTTTAAGGGGGGTAGAATGCGATAGAGTTTTGTGCGTTTGACTTAGAACCCTATTTTTGACCTAATTTTGACTTATTTATGAGTTATTATGTGAGCCAACTTACTTTTATAGGAAGTTGGTGGTATATATGTTTTACTTGCTTTGTCTCTTGCATTGCTTTAAGTTTCGAGGACGAAACTTCTTTTAAGGGGGGTAGTATGTAATACTCCGTATTTTTAGTAAGTTATTAGTTATGATTAATAAAAGGTTTTATATACTAAAAAGGCTTTTTATTAATTATAAAGATTTTAAATAGGCTTTTATAATAGATTATGGGTTTTTCAAATAGACTCTAGCCCAAATTAAATATTAGGCCTAAAAGTTTACATATTATAATCCAAGTAATTAGTTTAGAAAAATTAAAAATATTTTGAAAAGGAAAATTCAAAAAGGATTTACAAAATAAAGAGAAAAGATTGACAAAAAAAAAAAAAAAATTTCGGTGCAAACTCACGGCAGTGAGTTTGTATCCAAAATTGGTTACTTTGTTTTTTTTTATCTTTTGGTTAATTAGCGTTTAGACTATTTATCTTATGGAATATTCCTCTATTCTAGCTATATGATCATAAAGAAATAGTGTATCCTAGCTAAAATTAATTATCTTTTCTCAAAAACCCATCTTTTAGTTCCGAGTCCTAGTACGACTCTACTTGTCCAACTAGCATAAATAGGGGACTCCACCCATCATATTCTTCACACCAAATTTGAGGAATACATCTCTTTTCTCAAGTTTAAACTCTCTCTCTCCCTCTTAGCCTACCTTCTCTCTCTTCTGCCTAGTAGTTATTAATTTTCAAGGTGCGTGTATATGTAGATCTTTAAATATTGTCCTGCATGCGTAGTATCATGTTTTTAGGGTTGTTATTTTGAATTGAAACGCATGTTTATATGAGTTTTACTATGAACTTTATGAGTTTTATTATGAATATTATGAGTTTACATGAGTATGTTGAATTTTTGTCTTATTATATAAACATATTAGTGTCTACGGTTCATTTTATTTTCAACAATCGTGAGCTATGTAATCGGTCATGTGTTGAGAGTGAGGGATAGCCTAGTGGTTAGAGCTTCCCCGACCCCCGGTTCCAGGAGGTCCTGGGATCGATTCTCACCCTTGGCAAGTTGGGATCCCCTTTGTTCCCCCCAACTTGTCAAGGTTTCTCCTTACCTTATTAAAAAAAAAAAACGGTCATGCGTTAAGCGCATAACATCTTTGTCATCATTGCCATATTGCTATATTACAATTAATCTCCAAAGAACTATACTTTGAGTGGTATTGTTGCTGAAAACGTAAGGCTTGAGTACTGTATGGATTTTGAATTTTATCTTTGAGGTTCATGAGGATGATTATCGCATAGAATAGAATTATTAAATTAAAAGTGGTATCAGTTTAAAAGCCTAGTGATATGAAACTGGAATCTAAAATTAATGGGTAGACTTAAGGATGGGCATATAGGTTAGAGAGTTTCGCATTCTTTTCATATTTATATTAAATATGCATAAAAATCTATTTTATTATTTGAGGAAAAACGATTGATTTGGATAAGTTGGGTTGGCAATGTTTCTGGCAAGGAAAGGCTTGGGCTCTCACCAACGTTGCGTGTAACCAACTCTTTCCTGGGAAATTCATTGGCTCGACTATTCTTTGTCATGAATCAAGTACTCCTTATAAAACATATTTGGGAAAACAAAAGGTTGAAAAAAATAATTTTGGCAAGAAAAGTTTTAGCATTTTATGTGCATAAGTAGAATAAGATGATAGACTTTGATTTTTTTTTTCGAGAAACTAAATAGTAGTTAGAGTTTCACATTTTTTTTTTTTGCATTTCCTTATTTACACTCGCATTATTACTATGAATAATTGTTTGACATTTTCGTTTAGCTAAATGTGATAATGTTATTAAATTTTCATAAGGAAGGAGATTTAATTGTCTTGATGACAATATATACGTGGTACTTACTATTTACAATTTTTACCACATATTCAGTATGGCAAGCATAGTCCATTTTTCGTACCCATTCTAGTCAAAAGAGATGCAGAAAATGTGACTGATTATGTGCGTGCTATTCTGAAATATGCAAACTTTCTAATAGAGCAAGGATACCAACAATTTTACAACCTTGGACCAACAATTGCTCTGCTTCTAGAACACTTACCATACCTTGAAGCCTATCATTGGTTATTCAATAAGTATTATAATGTATTGGAATTATCGGATGGAATGCCCAACATGAGGGATCATTACCAAGAAGGAATATGGCTAGCTACCGTACCTTATTTCATAATTGACCTCCAATATGCTGAGTTGTGGAAAGAGCAACAAGAAGCACAAGACATGATTAATGCTTATCAAACTCCGAGCCACTCCTATCATGAATCTACTACTAGTCCTGAACCCTCCAATATTCAGACTAACCTGCCAAGCTCAGAGGGTAGTTCATCATCTCCGGGATATCACCCTATGTCTGAAGATGAATGGTTGAGACACCAAGTTAATGTTGAAGCAGAAGATCAAAATGACTCAGACTTCGATTCATCTGATTTTTATTATTTATAAATTTTTAGGAAAATGTTTAGATATTTTAGTAGTTGTTAGTAGTTTAAATAATTAGTAGTTCTGGAATTAGACTACTAGTCTTTAAATATGTTAGCATTCCTTTTTAAGGAAGTTTAATAAATGAAATTTTAGTTTTCTTTTTCATGTTATGTGCTTGATGTCAATCATATTATGAATCATGATTGTTGTATGATTTACAAATTTAGTAGGATGACTTAATAAGTAGTACCTATTTGTTTCTTACCTAGGAAGAAATGGCAAGTAGACCCGGAAGTAGATCTAAGACTCGAGCAACTCTTAAGGAGTTGACTTCTCTGACCAAGAAGCTAAGGCTATGACTACTAAGCTGAATCGTCAACAAGAACCTGACCTAGCTGGTGATGTGTTTAAGAAAGTAGCCTCTAGGAATCCACCTGTCTATGATGGAAAAGAGGACCCAGCCAGTCTTGAGAACTGGATTAGGGAGTTTGATAAGTTGTTTACTACTGTCCAGTGCACCGATGAGTTAAAGATCAACAATGCTACATACTACCTAAGAGAGGAAGCTGATTTATGGTGGTCTCAAAGGAATGAGTCTTTAACGACTCAAGGAGATTTTGGATGGGGACAATTTAAGGAAGCTTTGAGAACCAAGTTTTACCCACCTCACTCAAGGAAAAAGAAGTGCCTAGAGTTTACAAACCTTAGGATGGGGACCATGACTGTCAATGAGTACTACTCTAAGTTCATAGAGTTAATGAGGTTTGCACCTGAAGTGGTTCCAACTGAAGTTTCGAAGGCTCAACGATTTGAGCAAGGGTTGACCTTGTCCATTCAAAGGAAATTGGGAGGGGCTAATTTTGATAGCCTAGATGAAGTGTATGGGAGAGCTGCCCATCTATTCGGGATCAAAGGAAGAGAGATAGAAGCAAATCCTAGAGATAGACAAGCGACAAAAGACTAATGAGGGATTCAAGCAAGGAAAAGATGACAAAAGCAATGGGAATAACAACAATCGTAGTCAGTCTGAAAATGGAAAGTCTAAGAGAGTCTACTACTGTAAAAGATGCCCAAGAAACCACCCAGGGAAGGACTGTGAAGGAAATATGGTAACTTGTAGGATCTGCAGCAAGTTAGGCCATAGAAAATATGAGTGCTTCCAGAAAGACTCAACATCAGCAAATCCTAAGCCAACCCAGAATCAGGGAGGTAATGGGAGCAAAGGACCCCAGCAGCAGTCAGTGACCAATAACCGTGTTCCTCCTAAGAATGGGAATGGAGGAGACAATCAGGCTAAGGTGAACAATCAAGGTCGAGTGTTTGTCATGAGCAATCGTGAGGCTGAAACGACTGCAGGTGTAGTGACTGGTACTTTCTTCATCTCTTCTATTCCATTAAGATTTTATTTGATTCAGGAGCTTCTCACTCTTTTATTTCCAAAACCTTAGTGGAAAAACTTAAGTTGGGAAAACCCGAACCTATAAGCATGGATATAGTTATACCTTCTGGAGAAGTCATTGATGTTTCTAAATTATATAGAGATGTTTTAGTGACTATAGTTGGGGCAAATTTTCCTTCAGACTTAATTGAATTTGAATTAGATGACCTAGATATTGTTCTGGGAATGGATTGATTAGGGAAATTCAAAGCCCAAATAGACTGCAGAGCCCAAAAAGTGACCTTGAAAGGTCCAAAAGGAGTCAAAGTAACCTACAGAAAAATCAATTAGAAGCCCAGTCCAAGAATGATTTCCGCTCTACAACTCAAGAACTGTATAAGAAAGGGATATCCATTGTACTTGTGTAGTATACAAAAGTTGGACGTAGAAGAAGAGAAGATGGAGAATATTCATGTAGTTAATGAATTTCAGGATGTCTTTCCAGAAGAAATTCCTGGAATGCCTCCAATAAGAGAAGTGGAGTTCACTATAGACTTGATACCTGGAACTGGCCCAATATCCAAAGCCCCATATCGTATGGCTCCAACAGAGATGAATGAGCTGAAGACCCAATTGGAAGAGTTATTAGAAAAGGGTTACGTAAGGCCCAGTGTATCCCCATGGGGTGCGCCTGTCTTGTTTGTGAAGAAGAAGGATGGTAGTCTAAGGTTGTGTATCGACTACCATGAGTTAAACCAAGTGACCATCAAGAATAAGTATCCTCTTCCAAGGATCGATGATTTGTTTGACCAACTGAAGGGGGCCGGAATTTTCTCAAAGATTGACTTAAGGTCGGGTATCATCAATTAAGAATTGCTGATAAGGACATTGCTAAGACCGCTTTTAGGACGCGTTATGGTCATTATGAGTTTACAGTGATGCCTTTTGGATTGACTATCGCGCCAGCAGTGTTTATGGATCTCATGCACCGAATTTTTAAGCCATACTTAGACCAATTTGTGGTGGTATTTATTGATGATATATTGGTTTACTCTAAGAATTGGGAAGAGCATGAGGAACATCTCCGAATAATTTTGTCAACACTCCAACAGAAGCAATTGTATGCAAAGTTTTCGAAGTGTGAGTTTTGGCTGGAAAAAGTGGCATTTCATTTCTAAGGAAGGTGTTGCCGTTGATCCAGCAAAGGTTGAAGCCGTCAGTGAATGGCCTACTCCAAAGAATGTGACTGATGTAAGAATTTTTCTAGGCCTGGCAGGTTACTACAGACGTTTTGTTAAGGATTTCTCCAAAATAGCCCGACCCATGACTAACCTTATGAAGAAAGAGTCCAAGTTTATTTGGAGCCCAGAATGTGAAAAGGCCTTCACCATCCTAAAAGAAAGACTAACCACAGCGCCTGTGTTATCCTTACCTGATGGAAGTGATACTTATGAAGTATATAGTGATGCATCTAAACATGGTCTAGGGTGTGTCCTAATGCAAAATAGGAGAGTCATTGCTTATGCGTCAAGGCAACTGAAGCCATATGAAGTCAACTACCCTACTCATGACCTAGAGTGGGCTGCAATAGTCTTTGCTTTAAAAATTTGGCGTCATTTTTTGTATGGGGTGACATGTAAGATATATACAGATCACAAAAGTTTGAAATACATTTTCACCCAAAAGGACTTGAATATGAGGCAAAGAAGATGGCTAGAATTCATAAAAGACTACGATTTGGATATCCAATACCATGAAGGAAAAGCCAATGTAGTGGCAGATGCCTTGAGTAGGAAGACAAGTCATACCTTAAGTACTATGGTGGTGGCAGATCAATTGTGTTTGGACTTTCAGAAGATGAATCTTGAAGTAATGCAATATGGAGAAGTAGAGAAAATGTTTAGTGCAATGACCATTCGACCCTCTATGTTTGATCAAATTAAACAAGCTCAATTTAAAGATGAGAAAATGGAAAAGATAATAGAGAAGGTGAGGGAGGGTCATGCTGGAGATTTCGAAATCCATGAAGATGGAAGTTTAAGAGTGGAAGAAAGGTGGTGTATACCTGAAGCTTGCGAAGATTTGAAATTGAAAATCATGGAAGAAGGCCATAATTCTCCATATTCGATGCACCAAGGGGGTGATAAGTTGTATAAGGACTTAAAGAAGAATTTATGGTGGGCTCGTATGAAGTTGGACATAGCTGAATTTGTTTCCAAGTGTTAAACGTGTCTGAAGGTAAAGAGTGAACATAAAAGACCACAAGGGAAAGTCCAACCCTTAGATGTGCCAGGATGGAAGTGGGAATCCATTTCGATGGATTTTGTTGTTGCTCTACCTAAGAGTAAATCTGGGAATGATACGATATGGGTAATTGTCGATAGATTGACCAAGTCTACAGTGTTCATACCTATGAAGGCAACATGGTCTATGGATCAATTAGATAAGGCTTACATCAAGCATGTGTTGAGACTGCATGGAGTACCGAAGGATATTGTGTCCGATCGAGATTCTAGATTTTTGTCTAACTTTTGGCAGAAGCTACAACAAGCCTTTGGTTCGAAGCTATTAATGAGTACTGCTTTTCACCCAGCCACTGACGGTCAGACTGAAAGGACCATCCAAACCTTAGAAGATATGTTGAGAGCTTGTGTCATGGAATATCAGGGTTCATGGGAAGATCATCTAGATCAGATAGAGTTCTCCTATAACAACAATTATCATTCAAGTATAGGCATGGCACCATTCGAGGCTTTGTATGGTAGGAAATGTAGAAGCCCACTATGTTGGAACGATATAAGTGAAACAGTTATACTTGGACCTCAATTGATTGAAGAAACCGTGCAACAAGTCAAGATGATCCAAGAAAAGATTAAGGCAGCCCAAGATCGTTAGAAAAGCTACGCTGATCTGAAGCGTAGGGAAGAAGAATATGAAGTGGGAGAAAAAGTGCTTTTGAAAGTTTCACCAATGAAGGGTGTAATGAGGTTTGGAAAGAAAGGGAAGCTTAGCCCTAAGTTTATAGGCCCATATGAGATCTTGGATAGGGTTGGAAAGGTGGCTTATAGACTAGCCCTACCCACTGAATTAAGCCGTGTTCATAATGTGTTCCATATATCTCAATTGAGACAGTATATCCCAGATAAATCGCATGTATTGCAACCTGAAACAGTCCAAATTAATGAGAACTTGTCTTATGAAGAAAGGCCGATTAAGATTTTAGACAGTAAGGTTAGAAGTACCCGGAATAAGGATGTTAAATTCGTTAAGGTGCTCTGGTCTAATCAGAAGTCTGAAGAAGCAACATGGGAAGCAGAGGCTGAGATGCGAAAGAAATATCCAGAGTTGTTTGCAGAGGTTAGTAGTAGAGTTACGGGGGCGTAACTCCTTTTAAGGGGGTAGAATGCGATAGAGTTTCGCGCGTTTGACTTAGAACCCTATTTTTGACCTAATTTTGACTTATTTATGAGTTATTATGTGAGCCAACTTACTTTAATAGGAAGTTGGTGGTATATATGTGTTACTTGCTTTGTCTCTTGCATTGCTTGCTTTAAGTTTCGAGGACGAAACTTCTTTTAAGGGGGGTAGTCTGTAATACTCCGTATTTTTAGTAAGTTATTAGTTATAATTTTTTAAAAAGGTTTTATTTACTAAAAAGGCTTTTTATTAATTATAAAGGTTTTAAATAGGCTTTTATAATAGATTATGGGTTTTTCAAATAGACTCTAGCCCAAATTAAATTTTGGGCCTAAGTTTACATATTATAATCCAAGTAATTAGTTGAGAAAATTTAAAAATATTTTGAAAAGGAAAATTCAAAAAGGATTTACAAAATATTTACAAAAGATTTACAAAAAAAAAAAAAATTTCAAAACCGTGATTCAGTGCAAAATCACGCCAGTAAGTTTGTACCCAAAGTGATTACTTTTCATTTTTTTTAATCTTTTGTTTAGTTTAAGCATCTAGACTATTTATCTTATGGAATATTCCTCTATTTTAGCTATATGATCATAAAGAAATAGTGTATCCTAGCTAAAATTAATTAACTTTTCTCAAAAACCCATCTTTTAGTTTCCTAGCCCTAGTACGACTCTACTTTTCCAACTAGTATAAATAGGGGTCTCCACCCATCATATTTTTCACACCAAATTTGAGGAATACATCTCTTTTCTCAAGTTTAAACTCTCTCTCCCTCTTAGCCTACCTTCTCTCTCTTCTCCCTAGTAGTTATTAATTTTCAAGGTGCGTGTATATGTAGAACTTTAAATATTGTTATGCATACGTAGTATCATGTTCTTAGAGTTGATATTTTAGATTGAAATACATGTTTTTATAAGTTTTATGATCTTTATGAGTTTTATTATGAACACTATGAGTTTTCATGAGTATGTTAAATTTATGAACTTATCATAACCATATTATTAGTTTATAGTTAATCTTCACTTGGACCTTGAGCTATTTGTCGACCGACACTAGGAGCAGGTTATTAACTCTTGTTATTAATTGCATCACTTACTCAGTTTTTCTAGCAGTACATGTTCATGTTAGTGGCACTCTCATGCTTTAGCACAATAGCATTATACTAGTATGGAGATTTTTCTTTACGAGCTAAAGCAACAGTATGGTTTTAGATTTGTTATACTAGTATGATCTTTTAGTCGTTACTTTTGCTATACTAATTCTTGTACTACTTCTAAGAGTGTTTACGAACCAATAAATTATGTATGCCTTTTTCTTTTATGCCTAAGGTTTTATATAAGAATTTATTATTTTAAAAGGAGAATTGTTTCCGAAGGATTTTTATTAGTTATATGGTCTTTTATGATCGCAATTATAAAGAGGCAACGACTTGTTATTTATTAACAAGAACGGTAGCTATTATATTTTACCCATGTACTTTTGTATAAGTCATGTGGACAAGGTAGTTCCCCTCGTCATAGACTCAGTAAGGAATACTAAACTTGGGGGGTGTGCACACTTTAGGAAAGGTACCTAGGCAAGGAAAGGAGTTTTATTAAAGTTGTATATTTTATATTATACAAGTATTACAAGTATCCAAGGAAGGTTTATAGAAATATTTTGAATGTTTAATAAAGTATTTAAATTTCCGCATATACATGTACTCAGTATTTTCACTGACACGCTTTTTGTTTTTTTTGTTTTATGGTTTTGTCCCTGTGATGACCCTTTTGGTGAGCAGAATTTACAGGTTGATTTGATGCATACTTCACATGGGGGAGCTAGTGAGGAATAATACTTAAGCTAGGAGTTGCTATTTTTATTTATTATAGATTCTATTATTGTCATATTTGGATAATAAAGTTTTTATATTATTAATAAAGAGAAGTTATTATTATTAGTTTCCGCTGCATTGTTAATTTAGTAGTTAGTAGTTTTAGCCTTTAACGTTATCACGTGGCGGTAATACTCTCAAGTTTCTCAAGTGTTTTATATTAAAATATATTTCTTCAAAAAGAGAGAAATTTGGGGGTGTTTCAGGAGGTCCCAGAACTTAGACCTTTTCTTGTATAAGTTCTTTGAGACACTTTTAAAGGGCTTGTCAATCACTGTTTCAATATCCTTTACGCGCCAAGAAACCTGTTTTCCACGTAAAGGTACAGGGGCTTCTCTCATCTCCACTTTTCCGTTGAACAACTTTTTCTTCTTACGAAATGGATGATCTAAAGGAAGCCATGTACGATAATGCAGGTATACATTCTTCCCACAATGATGTAATCGCTCATCAATCATATCCTTATCACAAATAGCGCATGCCTTTGCTCCTTTAACTATATACCCGGACAAATTCCTATAAGCCGGGAAATCATTAATCGTGCAAAATATCATGGCACGTAATGTGAATTCAGTTTTCGCATGTGCATCGGACATCGTAACACCTTCATCCCACAACAATTTCAGATCTTGAATGAGTGGGTTACGATACACATCTATGTCGTTTCCGGGTTGCTTAGGACCCGAGATAAGAAGCGATAGCAGAATAAACTTACGCTTCATACATAACCTGGGGGCAGATTATAAATGGTCAGTAGAACCGGCCAAGTGCTATGCTGGGTACCTAGGGTGCCAAATGGGTTCATCCCATCTGTACAAAGTCCAAGCCTAAGATTTTGAGGTTCTTTACCAAAACTGGAAAACTTTCGGTCGATATATATCCATTGCGGAGAATCGGCCGGATGTCTAAGCATCCCATCTTTCTTCCTCTCATCCTCATGCCGCCTTAATAATTTAGCATTATTTTCAACCGAAAATAAACGCCTAAATCTCGGAATGATTGGAAGATACCAAAGAACCTTCGCCGGAGTTTCTTTCTTTCTCACCCCTTCATCATCCTCCTTTGTCTTGTACCGAGACTCTCCACACCTTGGACACTCACCCAAATCCTTGTACTTATTTGGATACAGCACACAATCATTTTGACATGCATGTATCTTCTCATATTCCATACCTAATGCACACAACAATTTCTTTGCCTCATAGGTAGACTGGGGAATTTCATTCCCATCAGGTAGCAATTCTTGTAAAAAATTGAACAACTCACTTAGACTTTTATCTGTCCAACTATGCTTCGATTTCATATTGAACAATGTAAGGATGCCAGAAAGTTTAGTGAAATTCTTACACCCCAGATACATAGGTTTGTCCGCTGCACTTAAAATATTATCATACATATTCGGACGATCGGTTCCTTCATCCTCCAAATTGTGCAACATCTCATCTACCCTATCATTCTCATCATCCACCTTATCATTCTCATCATCTACCCTATCATTATCATTATTATCCTCTCCCTTTTCGATATCAACCTCAACCTCATCATCAACGTGATCAACATTCAAATCATCACAAAAGCTAGTGGAGCTCATACCCTGATAATAAAACTCTCCATGCCATGTCCACCTAGTATAGTTGCTCTTAAACCCACGACGAATCAAATAATCCTTAATTTGATCCACATCACGATACCCCATAGAGTTATTGCAATCACAACAAGGACACAAGACTAACTTTGACCCATTATGCGATTGATGTTCTAACGCAACCCTGATAAATTCATCAACCCCTTGTAGAAATGTCGCCGAAATCGGATTACCATACATCCAGGTTCGATCCATATCCATACACTAGAGACACCAAACCAGAACACAATATATCAATCACATCATTCAAAGTGTCTTATCGAATGCAGTCATGAACATTTGGGTCCTTACCACTCCAACCTAACCCATCCTTGAGTTTCTCATCTCACTAGTGAATGAATGTTTGCTTTTCAATTCTAAGAAAAATCTGGCAGCACTTCCCTACAGTTCTCCAAGTACACGATGAAGATAATAGGTAAACTATCAACATATGTACCCAGAGAACGCTTAGGGAAATGAGCTAGATCTTTCTTAGAATCGAAAACCAAACATTTATTCACATCCTAAGTGAGATAAGAAACTCAAAGACAGTCCCAAACCGGGGACTATTCAAGAATTACTCCTAATGAGTAAGCCTCGAACGGGTATCGAGGCCAATGATGCACATTGAATTAAACAGCACAAACCAATCCATTCCTTAGATTTCCCTCCCCACCCCATTAAGGTATGTCCATATAGTATAGGTTTGGTCATAATTCAACATATACTTTCCCAATAACATAACCAAACAATTCACATATACTTTCCCAATTACATAACCAAACCATTCCTTATATTTCCCAAACCTCCCATATAGGTTTGGTCATAATTAAACATTATAGGGACAAATAAAACAAATAAACATAAAGCAAAAGGTATAATATATACCTCTGCTCTCAAGGAGCAGCGAAGACAAGCACAACGAGGTGAGCTAGGAGCACCGGCAAGCCGACAAGTAGAAGATGGAATGTGGCAACTGCATTAGGGCATTAACCAACCCACAAATTAGTGATCAAAAGTCATAACTCATAGACATCAACTATCTAATATAAAGGCATTAACAAATTAGAGATTAAGAAACAACATTAAGATTAAAAGTAGAATTGTTAAGATCAATGGTAAAAAATTATAAGCACTACAAATTATAAACTACGAACATCCTAAAGTCAATCTCAAAATTCATTCCACCATATTTATCATGAGTTGAATTCTAATTTCAACCCCTTAACAAAAATCAGAACTAAAATCAATCAAAGCAACTCCTAAAAAAATTAAGGGAACTTGAAATATATGATTAATGTAAATTAATACAAAAAAAAACAATGACCTACATTGCCGGCAGCAGCGGCGGCGGCGAGTCGGACTAAGAGAGTGTGTGTGAGAGAGAAAGAGAAAGTGTGTGAATGAGGGCACCGGTGTGTAGCGGCGGCTCGCAGATTCGCTGGGAGTGGGCGGCGACCAAGACTGGGCGGCGACCGGGAGTGGGCGGCCGAACGAAAAGAGAGAGCGCACGAACGAGAGAGAGCGCAAACGAACGAGAGAGGGGATTTGCCTGTCGCCAGCGCGGGTGAGGGAGAGCCGGAAAGGGTGAGCGACCGCCGGCGCGGGTGAAGGAGCCGACGAATGTCAAGGAGTCGGCGAGTGTGAGTGCATGCGAGGTTTGCAAATCGCATGAGAGAGAGAGTGGTTTGCTTTGGGCGATAAAAAAAATGCCGTTGGGAGTAATTAAAAGAAGTTATTTGCGTCGCACCTACCTCATGGTCCGACGCAGATAATGGTTTTTCACTATTTGCGTCGCACATACCTCATGGTCCGACGCAGATGAGTTGTGCGATGTGAGCAGATAAGATGTGAGCGCCAACAGATGAGATGTGAGCGCCAACGCCAAAGTTTTGGGTACATGAGCATTTGCATCGTGTCGAAGGAAAGTGCGACGCAGATGACTAGGTCATCTGCGTTGGATGCGCTTCACATGCGACGCACGCTGTGCTGCATGCGGGAAGCTTGGGTATCTGCGTCTGACTGAAGGCCCATCCGACGCATATAACTTCAATGATGTGCGTCGGATGGGTCTTGGGTCCGACGCACATCATATCTTTTGCGTCGTTTGGGCCGCTGATCCGACGCACATATGCGTTCCTATTGCTGTCCTCAGTTATTTGCGTCAGATATTTAATGCTATCCGACGCAAATTGTAAATTTGCGTCATTTCTTCGAGGGTGCGACGCAAATCGTCGATCTGTACTAGTGCCCCCACAAATTTTTTTTTGTGGCAACGCTTCGTCAGCGTTCATGTACAAACCTAAAAACTAAAATGATTCATTGGATTTAAAGAAGGAAGGGAAAAGCCGCATTTAATTTCTCTTCACAATCCCCCATAAATTTCTCCCCAAATAAAAACCCATCAAATCAAACCAAAATTTACACGGCAATTCATCTTATTTACCCAAAACCATTGACTCTGCAATCACTCTCTCTCTCTCTCTCTCTACACAAATCTGTCAACTTCATCTGCTTCACCTAAAACCCTAAATGGCTCCCAAAAGAAAATCCTCCCATGATACAAAAAATTTCCCGGCTGAAAAATCTTCACCTCTGGTGGAATACAACGAAAGCGAGAATGAATCTTCCAACTCAAATGAAGATTCCCTGGGTTCTCAAGCAAATTCGGCAGAAAATGAAGTGCTCTCTCCAAAGAAAGAAGATGATTTGGATGATGCTGAAACAAAGCAAGAAAAGGAAATCTTGATACCTACAAAAAGGGGTAAGAAAACAAAATCTTCCCAGTATATCATTGGGTTTTATGTTGATTTCACCTGGTGCAAGAAAATTAAGTGGAATCAGTTTCTTGACCTTGTTAAGTTTCAAAAATGGGTCAAAGTGTTGAGTTTTGATGAGGGTTTGTATGAGAGTGAGATGAGCGAATATATCACTGAAAATAACGAGGGTTTATGCATAAGTGTTGTAAATGAGAAACTGGTTAAGTTCACTTAAAAGAACTTAGGGGAATGGTTTGGTGTACCTACTGAGGGGTACAAGGAATATGTCAAGGGTAGGGCTAAGTTGAATGTTAATGGGGCTTCAGACTCTACCATTTTGAGTTACTTTGGGGGTAAGGAGTCTGACCAGTCCCTAGATCAGAAATATCTCTCTCATTTTCACAAATTTTTGTTTCACTTAGTTTGGCGCTTTATTTTGCCAAGGACTTCCAAGAGGACTCAAGCGAGCCTCATGGATCCTTCTTTAATGTTCTGCCTTGCTATGAATATAAAAATCAACTTCCCTGCTTTAATGATTTCACACCTTTCTTACTGCATCACCCACAACACAAAAGTGGGGTATGCCAACCTTATTTTTGCTGTTTTGTTTGTGCGTGGAAATCAATTGGAATCGGCGTAGCATACAATGAGGAGCTGATTCCTTGAAGCTCTCCAACAAACTCCAACCAACTCGCTGAGTATGCTCCCACTAACGGCTAGTGAAGGTAGTTTATTTCCGTTGCAAAAAGCGTGGAGGATGTTATTCTAGTATGAACACTAGACCAACTACAAGAGGTGGGGTGAATTGTAGTTGAGGAGAAATTTTCAATTTGTAATGGGGAAGTAAAACAAACTTGAAAGTAGAAAGAGACAAACACACAAGATGTTTACAAGGAAAATTTCCTAGGCCCAATAGGAAGAAAAACCTTGACCACGAGGGATTTTGACTCAAACTCTCTTTACTATAATAGGCCAAAAGACTCTATCTTTTACAACCTATTAACGGACCTTCTCTGTTCCTCTAGGAACTTGTTCTCAGTCACTCAGTTCCCCCTGAACTGATGACACTCACTTTGACTTCACTCGAAGTCTTCTCTTTTCTCGCTTTCTTTCTCACTCTTGATTACAAGAATATTCTCTGAATTTTCTCTCACCCAAACACTATGAATATTACAATAATAAGTATGTTTTATATAAGAGGAAATTACAAGAAAAACTTTCTAAGTATAGATTGACTTTTTGTGCTTGAAAGTTCTCAATTTTTCTTCGAATAATCTTCTTCTTATATAGCTGCTGCAGTTAATCTTCTTCTTCTGGAAATATTATGCTCCACGTTCTCCTTGATAAGTGCTTGTAATGGTGTAGAGATCATGGTCCTAGATTCGCTGCACTTTCTCCACGATTTTTGCAACGGAAATAAACCACCATCTACTATACGTTAGTGGGCTAACTTTCAACAAGTTTGTTGGAGTTTGTTGGAGAGCTTCCAGCAGTTAGTTCCACAAAATTTGCCACGCAATTTCCAACTGATTTTCAAGCATAACAACACCAACAAAAATATCTACTAACACTAAGAATCTTTTATTTAAAGATTCCAAGGTAATAGATTATTAAACATACCTTATAATAAAAATTCAAAAGTGTATAAAATAATATATTGACTTAGATTAAATAATTAATCTTTCTCCACAAGATATAAATGCAAAATAAAAACTATATAGTAAAATTAAACATTACATTATATTTGGTATATTTTGGTATTTTATAATTTTCGCAAAATAAAAACTATATAGTAAAATTAACCTAAATATTTGGCATCATCAAAACATGGAATACAACAATATTCCCCCTTTTTGATGATGGCAAATATAAGGCATATAAAAACTAAATAAGAAAAATAAAATAACTAGAGCAAAAGAATCAAGAGCTAATGACTTGAAAAAGTGAAACAAACAAAACTAACAAAAGACTAATAAAATGAATCTAGCACTAAACTAACAGAAAAACTAATACTACGAAAAATTAATACTACACTAACATAAATCAGTCTTGAATATAAGGCAAAGAAAAATCCAAAAAAGCATCACTTAGAACCTAAGAGGACTAGAATTTGAATATTTTATAGAACCTAAGAGGACTAGAATTTGAATTTTTTATGTGCCACTCTACTTCTTCCACCTTTTGTCATCATCAAAAACAATAAGTACCCAGCAATACTCTAAGAGTGCAGCATATACAACAATGTCAAGGCAGAGTAGCTCAAACACGCATCTAATAATACTAGCCATCCAAACATTTTAATGAGCATATGAAGATGAGATCAATGCACATAGTCAAGAAAAATGCACAAACTGAGTTCAAGATGAATAGAAGAGAAAGAGAAGAAAGCAAAAAGAAATAGAAGTAAGAAAATAAAAGATAGAAACCAAAACAGTGTATCACCAAAAAGTGATGAATGATAAAAGATAGTAACAGCAAGGCACCATTGTTTAATACAAACCAACCAAAAAGAATATTGTTTCATCAGATTATATAAAAGGGAAGGGGATTAGGGCTTGGAGGGCTTGGAGGACTTGGGGTGAACAATGAAAGAAGCGACCACAGCGTCAATCTTCTCCCGAACAGCTGATTCGCCTCTCTTCACTCCTGCTAGGATCTGCTCCTGCTGAAGATCAACACGGGCAATCCTTGCTTCAAGACCCTGGACTCTTGTGTGCAGGAGAGACAGAGACTCCTGAATTGTATGAGGTATACCATGAAGACCAGTGGTCGAGAGAAGACGAAAATTAACAGTCCTTGATCCTGAAGGAGCTTGATCCTCCTCAAGATCAATATGAACTGCACTCGGACCCTGTTCCTTGGGAGCCTTGGTCTCAGTAATTCTCTGACTCTTACGCACAGACCTAGGTCCTTCAGCACTCACCTCCTCCTCTGTCTTCCTCTTAATCCCACTTTCAACCTTCCCCTTTGTTTCCGCTACCTCAAAGTCCAACTTCCCACCTTGTACCCTTAGAGACAGCCTCTTTGGTCAAATAATTATCAGGCTCTAGATCAAAAGAGGTACTAGAAGGGAGTTTAATTTGATTCTTCTTGAGGATAACAGAAATCAGGTTAGCATACCCCACTTTTGTGTTGTGGGAGATGCAGTAGGAAAGGTGAGAAATCATTAAAGCAGGGAAGTTTATTTTTATGTTCTTAGCAAGGCAAAACATCAAAGAAAGATTCATGAGGCTCGCTTGAGTCCTCTTGGAAGTCCTTGGCAGAATAAAGCGTCAAACTAAGTGAAACAAAAATTTGTGAAAAGGAGAGCGATCTTTCTGATCTAGGGACTGGTCAGACTCCTTACCCCCAAAGTAACTTAAAATCGTAGAGTTGGAAGCCCCATTAACATTTAATTTAGCCCTACCCTTTACATATTCCTTGTACCCCTCAGTAGGTACATCAAACCATTCCCCTAAGCTCTTTTCAATTAACTTAACCAGTTTCCCATTGACAACACTTATGCATAAACCCTCGTTGTTTTCAAAACTATTAACGAACTCACTCATCTCACTCTCATAAAGACCCTCATCAAAACTCAACACTTTAACCCATTTTTGAAACTTAACAAGATCAAGAAATTGACTCCACTTAACTTTCTTGCACCAGGTGAAATCAACACAAAACCCAATGATATACTTGGAAGATTTTGTTTTCTTACCCCTTTTCGTAGGTACTAAGATTACCTTTTCTTGCTCTGTTTCAGCATCATCCAAATCATCTTCTTGCTTTGGAGAGAGCACTTCATTTTCCGCCAAATTTGCTTGAGAACCCAGGGAATCTTCATTTGAGTTAGAAGATTCATTCTCGCTTTCGTTATAATCCACCAAAGGTGAAGATTTTTCAGCCGGAAATTTTTTGGTATCATCGGAGGTTTTTCTTTTGGCAGCCATTTAGGGTTTTAGGTGAAGAAGATGAAGATGGCAGATTTGTGTAGAGAGAGAGAGAGAAGGGTGGTTTTGCAGAGTTAATGATTTTGGGTAAATGGGATGAATTGCCGTGTAAATTTCGGCTTGATTTGATGGGTTTTTATTTGGGGGGAATTTATGGGGGATTGTGAAGAGGAATTAAATGCGGCTTTTCCCTTCCTTCTTTAAATCCAGTGAATAATTTTAGTTTTAGGTTTGTACATGAACGCTGGTGAAGCGTTGCCATTAAAAAATTTTTGTGGGGGATGAATGAAGAAAGATAATAAATGGAAGAAGAGAAAATAAAATAAAGATAATATTTACGTGGAAAGAAAGAAAAGAATATAAAATGTGAACTCATGCATGTTACATGTTCAATCTATATGTACCTTTTTATTTTTACTCAAGTATATGCATGGAAAATAAGGGGAGTATTATGAAGACTAATGTGAGTCCTTTACAATGACTGTGTAATGAGTGATTTAATTCACAAAATGTTGCTGGCCACTTAGTGTAATCTTGTAACTAAGGGTTTTATTTGAACACTCACTGAAATCTAATCATCCCTAGCTCTAAGCGAATTTTCTCAAATTTTTCTCTAGGAGGTGGTTTAGTCAAAATGTCAGCTATTTGATTTTCAGTTGGACAAAATTCGACTTTAACAAGACCTTTTTCTACATTATCCTTAAGGAAATGATGTCTAATGTGAATATGCTTGACCCTTGAATGATGAACTGGATCCTTAGAAATACAAATTGCACTAGTATTATCACAATAGATAGGAACACACTTAAACTTAATACCAAAGTCTCTTACTTGTTGCTTGATCCAAAGGACTTAGGGACCAGCATGCAGCAGCAGCCACATATTCTGCCTCTGCTGTGGATAAGGCAATAATGTTTTGCTTCTTAGAGCTCCATGACACCAAGCTTGTTCCTAGGTACTGGACAATGCCTGATGTGCTCTTGCGATTAACCAAGTCTCCAGCATAATCCGCATCCGAATAGCTTACTAGGTAAAAAACATCATTTCGAGGATAGAACAAACATAAGTTACCGCTTCCTTTCAAATACCTTATAATTCTCTTAATTGCTGTTAAGTGAGATTCTTTGGGATTTGATTGGAATCGAGCATATAAACCAACACTAAAAGAAATATCGGATCTACTTGCTATTAAGTAAAGTAATGAACCAATCATACCTCAATATTGCTTCTCGTTTACACACTTACCATTTGAATCTTCATCTAACCTTGTTCCTGTTCTTATGGGAGTGTGGTTGGTTTTTGAATTTTCCAGTCCATATTTCTTGAGCAGTTCCTTGACATATTTTTGTTGATGGATCATTGTTCCTCTTTCAGTTTGCTTAATTTGCAATCCCAAAAAGAAGTTCAACTCTCTCATCATACTCATTTCGAATTCACTACTCATAAGATCAGCAAACTCCTTACAAAGAAGATCATTAGTAGCACCGAAAATTATATCATCAACATAAATCTGGACTACTAATATGTCTATTCCTTTTGATCGAAGGAACAGGGTTCTATCAACTTTACCTCTTATGAAATCATGTGAAAGTAGAAATTTTGACAACCTTTCATAACAAGATCTAGGAGCTTGTTTCAACCCATCAAGAGCTTTATCAAGCTTATAGACTTGATTTGGAAGTTCCGGATTTTGAAATCCAAGAGGTTGTTCCACATAGACGTCTTCTATTAAAAAACAATTTAGAAATGCACATTTGATGTCCATCTGGTACAACTTAAATCCCATAAAGGCAGCAAAGGCAATCAAAATTCTAATTGCTTTTATTCTAGCAACAGGAGCAAAGGTTTCATCAAAATCAATACCTTCTTGTTGATTATAACCTTTGGCAACAAGTCTGGCCTTGTTCCTTACCACAGTTCCATGCTCATCAAGCTTGTTCCTGAAGACCCATTTAAGTCCTATAACCTTCTGGTTCTTTGGTTTGGTCTCCAGGTGCCATACCTTGTTCCTCTAGAACTCATTTAGTTCCTCTTGCATAGCGTTGATCCAATTAGCCTCCTTGAGTGCTTCCATATGGTCCTTAGGTTTTGTCATAGACAAGAAAGCGTGAAAAGCACAAAAATTCTTCAATTGGGATCTCGTTTGAGTTCCCTTTTCAATGTCACTTATTATCAATTCTAAAGGATGAGAATTTTGGTGTTTCCAAGGCTTTGGATCAAGTCTCCTAGTTGCTTGATCTTCTTCATGATCAGAAGCTCCTTGATTCTCCTGAGTTCCTCTTGTTGCTTGTTCCTCATTAGGATCAGGCACAGGGTTATCAGGAACTTGTTTCTTCTCTTTTCTTGCAGGAGTTAGTTCCTCATCATTTTGATTAAACTCATCAGGACGAGTCAAACCAATTTCAGAGTTATAATTGTGACTCTGTTCCTGCAGGGAGTTAGTCTCATAAAAAATAATATGGACATTTTCCTCGACACACATTGTTCGCTTATTGTAGACACGATAAGCCTTACTACTTAAGGCATATCCTAGAAAAATAGCCTCATCACTTCTAGCATCAAACTTTCCTAAGTTGTCCTTTCTATTGTTATGTACAAAGCATTTACATCCAAAAACACGAAAATAAAAAAATATTGGGTTTTCTTCCTCTAAGGAGCTCATAAGGTGTCTTCAAAGTGATTGGTCTTAGCATGACATGATTGATGATGTAGCATGCCGTATTCACTGCTTCAGCCTAAATTTTTTTCGGAAGACCGCTTGCAATAATCATCATCCTTGCCATATCCTCAAGAGTCCGGCTCTTCCTTTCGACTACACCATTCTGTTGTGGTGTTTTTGGAGCTGAAAAGTTATAATCTAAACCTTCATTGCTATAAAATTCATCAAACTTGGAGTTTTCAAACTCCTTACCATGGTCAGATCTTAAATGCTTTAATTTAAAAACACTTGTTCTTTGAAACTTTTTAGCAAAGGTTAGAAATTCATCAAACGTTTCATCCTTACTATGAAGAAAAATAACCCATGTGTATCTCGAAAAATCATCTATTATGACTAATACATATTTCTTATCGGATCGGCTTTGGATGCGTACAGGGCCACATAAGTCCATGTGAAGAAGTTCTAATGGACTTTGTGTGCTTACTATCTTCTTGGATTTTAATGAGGATCTCACTTGCTTGCCTTTAACACATGAATCGCAAACATCGTGGTTTAGTGACTTAATTGTTGGTAGACTAACCACCAAGTCCTTCCCACTTAGTTTATGCAGTAGGGACAGGCTTGCATGACCACATCGTTTGTGCCACAGAAAAGGATCAGCTTCAATCACACTTAAGCATGTGAGATTATTCCTAGGAACAAGGTTCAGGTTAACCATATAGGTGTTCTCTTTCCTCGTTCCCTCAAGGATCTTGGTTCCTGTACTTTCATTGCTGACTACACAAGATTCATTAGTAAATTTCACTGTATTTCCCTTATCACAAAACTGTGATATACTTAGTAAACTATGTTTTAGACCCTCGACCAAAAATACATTATCTATGGAATGTGACTGAGATTAACCAATCTTACCAACTGCTACAATGTTTCTTGTAAGATTGTCTCCAAAGTTCACAGTTCCTCCATTGAAGACTGAAAGTGAGAGAAATTTTGATCTATCTCCTGTCATGTGCTTAGAACAACCGCTATCGAAGTACCACAAGTTGTTCCCCCTCACTTCAGCCTGTACCATAGTAAACTAGTTAGTGGTAGGAACCCAGTCTAGCTTGGGTTCCATTGTTGGACTTGAGCCTTTCTTAAGTTTCCAAACCTGTTTCACTAGGTACGTGTTCCTCTCAATACGTTCTTCTCTGGTGGAACAGTCAGACACAATGTGACCACTGTTCCCACAGTAAGAACATATTTTACTACTTGGCAGATCAACATATTTTTTCTTTTTGTTCTTCTTCTTGTGATTGAAACCTAGACCGTCTCTTCCTTTGTTTTGATACTTTTGTATCCATGTGACTGGGTCAGGAAGCTTGTTCCTTGAGGGCTCCAGTTTCTTCTTTAATACCATATTTTCTTGAAAAATATTGTCATAATTGTTTTTCAAATCTTCAGCAATATTTATGGTATTTAATGAAGAGACTGTTCCTTCAGGAACAAGCAGTTTCAATTCTGCCAATTCCAAATTCAAAAGATAATTTTCATTTTTGACTTTTTCAAATGCATCTTGATAAGCTCTACTCTTGTCAAAAAGTTCAAATAATCATTTTTCAGTGTCACACTTTAGTGAGTTAAGCCATTTTGAATGATTCTTAGTGATTTTCAAGGCATTAGTTAATTGATTTCTTTTTGCGCATATATCCTTGTAATCATCTAAGGTTTCTAGTAAAAGTTTTATTAATTGGCTTTTATTCAATTTTGTAAGTTCCTCTTCAATGGCATTAAAACTTACCTTGGGGTTTGATGATTCCACTTTGTCTTCGATATTTGCCATGAGACATAGATGGGTAGTTTCTTCCTCAGTTTGTTCCTGCTCCTCCTCTGAGTCAGACTCTCCCCATGCCGCCACCATGGCTCTCTTCATATCATTTTTCGAAAATGATATTTGTTGTTCCTTGCCCTTCTCTTTGTATCTTCCTTTAGTTTTCTCGTTTTCCCATTGAGGACATTCCTTGATGAAATGATCAAGGCCTCCACACTTGTGATAACTTAGCTTTGTTGGTTTCTTGGTAACCTCTCCTTTGTAGTTCTTGTTGAAGAACTTCTTGAATCTTCTAACAATCATTGCAGCTTCTTCATCATCAGTTTCTGAGTCTTCTTATTCCTCAGACCTGAGGGCCAGAGCCTTAGGCTTTGATGATTCAGTTTCGTGACTTTCGAGGTGTAACTCATGGGTCATCAAGGAACTAGCAAGTTGTTCAATGTTGAACGTTGTGAAGTCCTTGGTTTCCAACAGTGCCGTTGTTTTGGCCATCCATTTTTCATCTTGTGGTAAACTCCTTAGTACCTTACGAACCTGTTCCTCTGGAGAGATTATCTTTCCCAGAGATTCAAGTTCGTTTATACTGTTTGAGAAGCGAGTGAGCATATCTTGGATAGACTCCTTTTGTTTCATGTGAAACAATTCATACTTATGCATGAGCATATCGATCTTTGATCGTTTCACTTCGCTTGTTCCTTCATGGGTGATTTGAAGGATTTCCCACATTTGTTTTGCAATCTTGCATCCCATGACTCGATTGTGTTCATGGGGACCAAGACCGCAATGTAGTAGCTTCTTGGCCATGTTGTTCATCTCCATTTTGTCGAAGTCCTCTTTGTCAAACTCGGCAAGGGGTTTAGGAACCAGCTTCCCTTTCTCGTTCTTCTTTGTGACTTCGAATTCACTGATTTCAATTACCTTCCACACTTGGTAATTTTCAGCTTTAATAAATATCTCCATATGGTTCTTCCAGTATGGATAATGTTTGCCATTGAACATAGGTGGGCGTTGAGTTGAATACCCTTCATCAAGCGTTTCTCCCGTCGTGTTCATTGTTCCAGGTATAATCTCCTCAGTGTTAGCTGATTCTGGAGGTACTAGGCTCTGATAATTCACCCCCCCTCTTGTAGTTGGTATAGTGTTCATACTAGAATAACAATTATCTTAATATAGTTTAGAGGTTAAACTCATTTGAGTTTCGAGTAGTACATAAGCCTCTTTTTGATCTAGTAGATGTAGAGAATCTTTCATATGCTTTGAATATAGTTGGTATATAAACATTCTTATTAAATAAAAAAGTTCCCTTGCAGCATGCACGAATTCAAAAACTAGTCTTTGTATAAGATAAGGTCAAAATTTATAAACTTTGACCATAAAAAGTAAATGGAGTAATATAAGATGGAGTGAGAACAAGACTACAAGAGTGTTTAGCTGACCCAATTATTTTTCCTATATACAAATACAATAAGGGCTCACAAGTATCAACTCCCTTTCCTTAACTTTCCTAGTAAATTTTGGAATTTAGTCCCCTAGAAGCATATTGTTCTTGACTTTGATCACCATATCCCGCCGGACAGAAGGTAACATGAAGCTCCTTCACCAAACAGCTCACCAAAGGTGAAGGAGAATCAAAAGCATAGCTAACATAAGAGGGACAAGCGCCTTTAAAAACATCAGAATACAAGCTTGGCGTACACTTTTCAGCGTTCCTGTACTCATTTCTGCAGCAAAACCTGTCCAAATTAAACGCAAGGCAAGCACTCTTGCAAGCTACAACGTTACCACCTCCATCCTTGACTTGCAACTCCAACGGACAATTCGCTTTCAGGTCTCTATAACAGCCTCGAATTGAGCACTTAGGTGCGCGCGGGACTAAGACAGACACCGGCAGGTTGTACCCATCTACGAGGCTAACGTCGTAAAAACTCGGCTGGTTTTTATCTGTGTTTAGAGTGAGCTCTATTAATGTTGCTGGTGGTGCACCTATGAGGCCATTGCATTCGAGGCTCCCGTCACAATCGCCTGTTTGGCAGGCGGGCGCCCAGGTTTCTTTTGTGCGATCATCCTGCTGCTGATATTCTGCTTTGAAACTGCAGCCTGTGCGAGCCCAGATGCGGCCACTCCAGTCCCAAGGGGCTTGGATGCGTGATGATTGCTCGGATTTCAGGCAAAAGCCGCCATTGGCTATCACTGGGTAGCCTGTGTTGGGGGCTGTTGCTGGCCATATTGTGAAGGGGCATTTGTTGGTGATCAGTACAGATACTGTGTGTCCTGCTACTCCTGCAAGTCAAGTTATACACATATCATGGATAAGACATTTTGTATTTGCAAACAAAGATCATATATTTGATGGAAAAATGAATTTAAGTAGTAATCTTATACTCTTTTCGTTTCTTTTTGTTTTTCTTTTAGCTTGTTTCAAAATGTTGTTGCTACTTGTATATTTTGTTGTAAAGGTGATGTAATGTTTATTCCCCAACAATTTAATTCCCCATCTAAACTTTTTTCTCTTGCTTTATTAAAAAGCAAAAAGCTAGAAAGATATATAAATGAAATAATTACATATCCAACAACACTCCTTATTGGGAGATGGTTCTAAGTTTCCCCCCACATTGCAAATAGGAAGAACAAAAAGAAACGAACAAAACAATATGAAGTTGGTCCATTGATAACGTTTAGTAAAATATTATAATTTAAATTATTGGATTATTTGGCACTTAGGACCATTTCAATAGGTGAATTTGACAAGTACAAAATTTTGAGAAGAAGGTTGTAATTTAAGACCCAAAAAACAATTTATACCTATATACATTATTTAGACCTTTTCCCGTTTTTCAATCGGTGCGGCGATTAAATGACATTTAAATCTACTTCTAATACATTTTTTCTTTTCATTCAATCAAGTAAGTATAAATAAAATAAAGGAAAGTTATATGAAAACAATCTCCTTAAAAGCATAAAAGGTATCAAGAGTAGATAGCATTTTGGGTCTTAAGATTTTAATGAATAAAAAAACCCTTATTTAGAAGGTTGAAAGTATTTAATTTTCCTAAATTAGGTATGAAAAAAAATGAGTTACCCTACAAGTAGAAAGAGAGTTAAATAAAAACAAGATCTTACAATCAATGATTGTAATTTCATCTTATATAAGATATTGCTCTAAAAAGGAAATGAAAGTATACCATATAGAAGTAAATGCCAAAGGAGAGTACAAATAACTAGCCGAGGTAGCTTCATGATGTTTGGCATGAGAGAATAATGTATTCTGACTAGTTAATGAAAATTGGTTTATATACAGTGGGTGTAATGTTGGGTTAGTTCCTTGATTATGCTTAAAGAATTGTGATCTTGACTTGTTATGATCTTAAAAAACAAGAAAGAAACGTGGCTGTATAGGCACTTTATTACTGCATTACCTTGCAAGACAAATCACGAGATAGCTAAACATTATTAATCAAATCGAAATAAGACGGATGTGTGTCCATTTCAAGATTTAGATTGAATATTTTTTTACCTTAAAGCTCTTTAATTTCGACATGTATGGTTAAAATTTTCAACTCTGATTTGACATTTTTTTCATTTCTTACTTTTACTCCAATATTTAGTATGCCATATTAAATTTACGGTTTTTTCACCAGGTACCCCTGAGGTTTCACAATATTCACCTGGTACCCTCGCGTTTTCAACAATTCACCTGGTGCCCATGAGGTTTTGAAAAATACTCAGAATACACTTAATGACTAACGGTTGTCAACTCCGTTAGTCATTAAGGCTAAATCAACCAAATTAACCCCCTAACTAACCTAACTAATGCCAATTAATCCTAATTAACTCTAATTAATCCTAATTAACTCTAATTAAACCTAACTAATAACTTTAAACCCTAATTAACCTATCTCTCTCCCCTAACCCCTAACCCCACCACCCTCCCACCGCCCTACCACCGACTCCCCCCACCCTCCCACCCCCCCACCACCCCACCACCCCGGCCCCCCCCCACCCCCCCCCAACCCCCACCCCCACCCCCCCCAACCCCCCAACCCCCCCCCCCCCCCCCCTCCCTCGCGCGCCGTCTCCCCCCTCGCCCTCGAGTCAATTTCCCTCCCTCCCCCCGTTTCGCTCCCTCCCCCCGTGTTTCCCCTCCTACCGTCGATTTTCTCCTCTCCCTTTCTTTTTTAATTTCTTCGTGTCCAATGGCCATGGCACGAGACACACCTTCAACACCCCTCTCCCAACCCCCAACCCCTATGCAGCTCCTCCCCCCCCCTCCCCCCTCGCGCAGCCCGTCTCCCCCACCCTCCCTCGAGTCAATTTCCCCCCCTCCCCCCCCGTCGAATTTCGCTCCCCTCCCCCACCCCCGTCGATTTCGCTCCCTCCCCCTACCCCCGTCGATTTTCGCTCCCTCTCCCCACCCCTTTTCTTGTTTTAATTCTCTTCGTGTCCACAATGGCCATGGCGCGAGACACACCTTCAACAATGGCCGTTGCGGCTCTTCGTGTTCACGGCTCTCAATCTCCATAGGGAGAGAGAAAATAAAGAAAAGCTCGAATCATTCAAGAAACTCGACGGGGGTGGGGGAGAGGGGCGAAACTCGATGGGGGGTGGGAGGAGAAATTGACTCGGGGGCTACGCGTGGGTGGGGGGAAGGGGGCTGCGAGGGGGGGGGCTGCGCGCGGGGGGTGGGGGGTGGGGAGGGGGGGGGGGGAGGGCTGCGAGGATGGGGGTGGGGGCTTTGGGGGGGGGGAGGGGGGGAGGGGTGGGAGGGTTTAGGGTTAGGTTTTAGGGTTAGGGGTTAGGGTTAGGGGTTAGGGTTAGGGTAGGGTTAGAAGTTAGGGTTAATTAAGTGTTTTTAGGGTCATATTTAACAGAGAGTTGACGGTAGGGTCACGTCAGGAATTTTTCAAAACCACAGGGGCACCTGGTGAATTTTGGAAAACGCGAGGGTACCAGGTGAATATTAAGAAACCTCAGGGGTACCTGGTGAAAAATCCGAAATTTAAAATTTCATTCTAATATAATTGAAATTTAAATTATTCTTAAAATCAAATATAAAAATTACATAAAAAAAGGTCGGAAAAAAATCATGACTTTCGCCAAAAATAACTTCAAAGTTGTGCCAATATATTAAAAAAAATTGAGAAAAAATACTTCAAAGTTGCGTATACCCATTGTTTTTTACACTTTTATTTCCAAATCTAAACTAGATTTCATAACAAATACAATTGTAAAAAAAAAAAAGACAGATTAACTCCAATTTTAACCCATAAAGAAAATTGATCAATTTTTCAAATCAAAGCTAAAGAGGGAAATAAATAAGAATCGTAAAAGTTAGAAAAGGGAAAAAAAACTGAAATCGATGTATAATTTTTGTTCACAGGTAAAAAAATTGGGAATAAGATCATGAATTCATAAATTACCTTTCTTTGTAGAAGATCTTTGATGTATAATTTCAGCCTCAAATCTTGGTGTTCGAACTTCACGTCTTTCGCTGCCCAAGACCTTCGCAATTTCGCCGCCTCACTCACTGCATGCTTTCAATTGGAAGGAGCAAAGATTTGGAGAGGGTGAAGGCGTGAGAGATGACGACTCCTCACGGAGGATAGAGGCTCTTAAGAATGAGAGGAGGAATGAGAGTCCCGAATTGGAGGAGGAGGGGATGCATCCTTACTCACCTGGTGTTTGAAAATAGGGTTGATTTGGAGTTAGAGAGGAGAGAGAAGGTGAATCAATGAGAGGACCGAGAGAAGGAGACAATGAGGGTGGAGGCCGGAGGGTGGTGTGAGTGTACCTTTAGTGAGGAACAAAAATGGTTGAATAGGCTTGAAGATGGTATTGGGGAGATAAACAATTTAAGTTGGGGTTCTGGGTTATTGGCTTTACAAGAGAAAAAAAGATAAATAATTGAAAAAGGAGTAGTTGATAGAGTCATAGTATAAACATGGTAAATAATTGTTACCAACTTAAATATTATCGACATAACATGGTGTTGTTTTGTTTAGTTTTAAAATCAATTTTATCAATATCACAGAGTATCATACAATACAATCAATTTTAAAACGGTTTTTTCACCATATACTCCCGACAAATTGGAAAATTGACCATATACCCTCAATGTTTCAGTAATTGACCATATACCCCTAAATTTTCAAAACTATACACCATGTACCCTTTTTGCTAACGGATGTTAACTCGCCGTTAGTTTTATTTACGATTTTGCCACCATTATCCTAACCCTAACTCTAATGCCTAATTAACCTAACCCCCCAACCCAGCCCCGCCCCTACCCCTTCCCCCCCCTCCTTCCCCTCCCCCTGCCATCCCCTTGCAGCCCATCACCCTCCCCTCCCCCCCCCCCCCCCCCCTCCTCTGTTTTCGTCGCCCAAAAACCGAACCCCTCTATTTTCGAATTTATGGGCTACGAGGGAGGGGGAGTTTTCGAATTTCAGGGGATTTCGACGGTGAACGAAGAAGGGGTGGGGGATTTCGACGGTGAACGAAGAGGGGGTAGGGAATTTCAATGGTGAACGAAGAGGGGGAGGTGGAGGGGAAGGGGGAGGGAGAGATCGACGAGGAAGGGGATGGGGGAGATCGAAGGGGAAGGGGAAGGGGGGGGGAAATCGACGGGCAGCGACGATGGAGGAGGAGGGGGTGGGGGAGGGGCTACGGTGGTGGAGTGGAGGGAGGAAGGGGTGGGGGGCTGGGGTGGGGCTGGGGTAGGGTGGAGGGGGGGGGGTGGTGGGGCTGGGTGGGTTAGGGTTTGGGGGAGGGGAGGATGGGTTAGGGTTTAGGATTAGGGTTATAATTAGGGTTAGGGTTAGGTTTAGGGTATTAGGATTTTAGGGTTACTGGTTAATGGTGGTAAAATCGTAAATAAAGCTAACAGTGAGTTAACATCAGTTAGCAAAAGGGTATATGGTGAACGTTTTCGAAAACTCAGGGGTATATGGTGAATTTTTGAAACATTGAGGGTATATGGTGAATTTCTTTATTTGTCAGGGGTATATGGTGAAATAACCGATTTTAAAATGGAGGACACAATAATGATATGCCACGTGAAAGCCAGAAATGACTACACATTGTCAGAGTTGAACTTAGATATAAACTTTGATTTTTGGTTTGTTTTACTACTGAGTAATAGACTAATAATTACGCCTAAAATATCGCCGCATGCATAGCGTGTATATAAATATAGTCATTTTACTGAATGAAGCTTGATCTAGTATACTGTATACCCGTTATATAAATTTAACGGATTTTTCACCAAGTACCCCTGAGGTTTCTTAATATTCACCTGGTACCCTCGCGTTTTCCAAAATTCACCAGGTGCCCCTATGGTTTTGAAAAATTTCTGACGTGACCCTACCGTCAACTTTCTGTTAAATATGACCCTAAAAACACTTAATTATCCCTAACTTCTAACCCTACCCTAACCCTAACCCCTAACCCTAAACCCTTCCATCACCCCCCCCACCCCCCCACCTCACCCCCCCCCACCCCCCGCGCAGCCGCCACCCCCCCTCGCAGCCCTTCCCCCCCCCCGCGCGCCCCGAGTCGATTTCCCCTCCCCCCTCGTCGAGTTTCGCCCCTCTCCCCCACCCCCGTCGAGTTTCTTGAATGATTCGAGCTTTTCTTTATTTTCTCTCTCCTCTATGGAGATTGAGAGTTGTGAACACAAAGAGCTGCAATGGCCATTGTTGAAGGTGTGTCTCATACGCCATGGCCATTGTTGAAGGTGTGTCTCGCTGCTGCCATGGCCATTGTGAACACGAAGAGAATTAAAACAAGAAAAGGGGTGGGGAGAGGGGAGAGAAAATCAACGGGGGTAGGGGGAGGGGAGCGAAATTCGACGGGGGTGGGGGGGGGGAGGAGCTCGCGGGGGGTTGGGGGGTTGGGGGAGGGGCTGCGGGGGTGGGGGATGGGGTCTGCTTGGGTTGGGGGTTGGGGGGGGTGGGAGGGGGGGGGGTGGTGGGAAGGGGGGCCGGGGTGGTGGACTGGTGGGGTAGTGGGAGGGTGGGGGAGTCGGTGGTGGGGCGGTGGGAGGGTGGTCGGGTTAGGGGTTAGGGGTTAGGGGTTAGGGGAGAGAGATAGGTTAATTAGGGTTTAAAGTTATTAATTAGGTTTAATTAGAGTTAATTAGGATTAATTAGCATTAGTTAGGTTAGTTAGGGGGTTAATTTGGATGACAGCCGTTAGTCATTAAGGGTATTCTGAGTATTTTTCAAAACCTCAGGGGCACCTGGTGAATTGTTGAAAACGCGAGGGTACCAGGTGAATATTGTGAAACCTCAGGGATACCTGGTGAAAAAACCGTTTAAATTTACAATAAGTCGAGTTTAAATTTTTTTAAAATAAAATTTTCATATACAGTGTTATTTAAAATTTACTCGAACATAGTACATATTTTGAATTTAAAGTTTACTCGAACATAGAACATTACACATACTCTTATTTTCAACTAACGAACTGCGTACCTGATTAAAAGTAAAGTATCCGCAAATTTGAGAATGTCGTGAAGCGCCAAGTAATGAAGAAAACTGATGATTTTAAGTTTGTGTTTGTAATTGATTTTGTATTATGGAAAAATTTCTTCGAGTTTGAATATGAGTTGTCTATGTAATGAGAATGTCGTGTATCTTTTTGCTATTGTCTCTGTTATTAATTTTTGGCAAGATTTTGATTATGAATTTTTTTGTTGATTGGGATGTGAATTTAATTTGATTTAATGTTTTTTATTGGCAAGTTTTATGCGATTGACTGTTATATAAGTTGATTGGGTTAAATTTAATTTGATTGGAAATTTTTTTTGGCAAGTTCATGCGTTACTTGTTTATGATTTACTGTTGGAGGGTGTAGTAACTGTAGTTGGAATATAATATTATTGAAGTGGAGGGGTGAATATGTAAATTCATAGGGAGGACACTATTGCTCCCCCCTTTACTTATATAATACTAGCAATTTTTACACGTTATGCGTGCGAGTAATATTAGCGTTTCTTTTCTCAATTAGTTATTCATCAGTGTTACAAATTTTTTGATTCAAACAGACATTTGTAATTTTTTTTAGTTTTTTTTATGTTTTTCTTAAATCAATGTTTCGTTGGTTTTTTAGTTATTTGTTCATCATTATTCAAATATAGTATTGAGAGAAGGAAATATAAAGCAGAGGAAAGCTTGTGCTCAAATAAAGTGGAAGAATTTGTGTATCTGGTTCAATCGTTGAATATTAATAAAGTGGAAGAATTTGATTTATATAATAGAGTTTACCGAATAATAATCAACATTTAGGTTTTAGAATATTATCAGTATAATTATTAATATGAAATTCAAGTTATTATTATTTTTTCTTCTGATTGTTTCAATCAAGTTATATTATAAATTTAATTTTTGATCATAGTTTTTCACACATGCAAGAAGAGGAAATCATTCTCCTTAATTTAATATTTTATTGAAATTTCAAATTCATTTCCATTGTTAACTTGTTCAATATATATATGGCAAGTAGGAAGAAGAAAAGATTATTTGATATATATGGAAATTTAAATTCATTACGGGTAATATCTATGTTGTGGATGGGCATTTAAGTAAATTCCAAGGGGGACACCATTGCTCCCCCTTGGCTTACATAATAGAGATATTGTACTATATACGGGCCTATATAGTTTTGAATATTAGTTGTGTGAATTTGGGTTAATGGGTAGAATTTGAGTTAACCCATATTAGTCAGGTTTATTTGTGTTGGATTATGATGAGTCAAATTATCCTTTTGACCTGAGTGGGATCCACTCCGCCACTCAGGTCTAGGTCAAGTCTTGCTACATACAAATTGGGTTTGGTAAACCATTTTTAACCAAAAAAATTAAATAGCTAAACTTTAGCTTTTCCCATATCTTGATCAATGGGAAGTTCTTTCATGGTGTCTTCTATTCAACTTATCTAAACTTATTTTGTAAGAATGTCATACCTCATTTTGCTTATTTTTTTAGCTGAACTTATCTGAATGTATTTAAACTTATTACTCCTTCCGTTCCTTATTGATGTTCCCACTTGGAATCTTGGTACTATATAAAATTACGTAGATCTTCTAAATATTTCCCAATATGTAAAAAAAATTAGTCGTATAGGGTCTTATTTGATTCATCTCAAAGAGTACTTCAATATTATCAAATTTTTATTAATACGTAATTACATATTCCCTCCATCCCAAAAAGATCTGAACACTTGGGACATGCAGTTTAAGGTGATAAGTTGTAGTGTAGGTCTCAAATGTTATCTTATTTAAAAAATAGATGTGATAGGTTTTGTGGTAAGGTACTTTTTATTAGAGGAGGGAGAAAATTGGATAACTTTTAATTGATAAAGGTATAGTGTAGGGTAAAGGAGTGTAAAGGAAATAATATAGTACTGGTGGGATCGTGCCAAAATAGAAGTGTTCAAATTAATTTGAGACAAACATAAAAAGAAAGTATTTAGACTACTTTGAGACGGTAGGAGTATATTAGTAGTAAAAAATTGTGCATTGGCAAACACGTAAAGCAAAGTAGGAACACCAATAAGAAACATAAGAAGTAAATCTTATATTTTTATCTGAATATATGTTTCATGATAATTAAGGACCAAAAATAAAGTGAACAAAATAAATCCTTAGTACTGTGTGTAAAATTATGGGCCAAAATGTCATCTCTAGTTTTACATCAAGTTAAAGAAGTTTAAACTATGACTGAAGAGTGAAGACTGAAAATTATCTCTTTCAGTTGACTTTGTCAACACCACCTAGTGGTCGACTTGTTGCCTCAGCCCTCCTCAGCCCATAAGTAATTGACTAATTTCCCATAACCATTAATGCGAGATCAGTTGGAAAATTGGTGATCCCATGGGCCATGGCTGATAGAACTAAAAGTCCATTAATTTTATTTTTTGGGCTCCTACAGCCTGCAAGCCCTCGGCCCAAGACCACAGCACCCGAGGCCCTGTCCAATGCCTAGATTTAGGCCTGATTTTTCATCAGTCCATCTTTTCTTATCTTCGGGAATAGGGGATTTTACTCGATATAATATAATATCCTTTTTTGACGTGGATGATGATGAGCTTTGTCTAATTTCAATCATAGTGGAACAAAATTGTTGCAATCACATAATAACTCACATTCAATTTTTTATGCAATATTTGTAAGATTTTATACAACATTTTTTTTATATTTGAACAACATTAGTACTGTCTTATATAATATTTATCATTTATCATAAAACATTATTTCATTAAATTGTAATTCATTAGGTTTTTTTTTTTAAAAATAGACCTTTTAATTTTTTTTTTTTTTTTTTTTTTTTGGTAAACAAAGTCCTTCATTCATACTTAAATAGCGTTGTTAAAAATATTACAATCCGAAATTACGAGATTCATACAATAACTAGGGGGAGAGGGGAAAGTCCTAGTTACATTACAATCCATTTCCGTGGCCCTACTAGTTTTAGCCAACCGATCTGCAACCTGATTGAACCTCCGACTACAGTGCTTAACTTGAGTCTCTGGCAACTTCATAAGGTACTGCCTGCAGTTGGACAGAACATTGATATACAAATCAGAAGTGACGTTTTCAATAAAGTGCATGATCGCCTTGTAAATGTCGTGCCTTTCCACAAATTTCAGCGCCTGTAGGATGGCTAGGAGCTCTGCTGTGAGAGAATTGTTAGCAAATAAAGTGCAACCAAAGCCCATAATCCATTGACCTCTACTATCACGGATAAACCCCCCTATCCCTACAACCTCATTTGGACCAACAAAGGAAGCATCAACATGGACCATCTGATATTCGTGGGGGTGGCTAAAAGCAGGGATGGCTACTTGGGAAGGAATACTTAAGCTATTCATGGCCCGAATATACTCCCTCGCACCTCCGGATGCTTTGTAACTGATGACCTGAGTAGGGGAGGGCTCCCTACTCTTAAAGACACACTGGTTCCTATCTTTCCAGATTTCATGACATAGCACGGGGAAAACACTGCTCCACGGGATACCCCTAAACAACACATGACATGACATATTCATCTGAAGCCAGGCTTTAAATTCCCCTCTTGGGACGTGGGGAATCTCAGCATTCGCCCAAACCCCTCGACTTTTAGGGCAGTCAAGAATAATGTGCTTGGCATTTTCAAGCGGGTATTGACATCTAGGGCAGGAAGCGTCAGATGTTATATTACGAGTAGCAAGAAGATGTTTGTGGGGTATACGGTCATACCAAAGGAGCCACATAAAAAATTTTATTTTTGGCTCGGTTCTCCCTTTCCAAATCCAGGAAAGATCATTGCCCACCAAAGGCTGGGGCAGGAGAGCATTGTAGGCTAGCTTGAGGGCAAAGCCATCGTGAGTAACAAATTTGGGAATGAGGAGGTCCTCCGGGGACACCTCCATAGGAGGGGGAGTACTAAGTATGTGATGAACAATGAAGGGTGGGAGGGAGAGCGATAAGTGGGATAGGTCCCAACGACCTAAGGAAACAAGGCTACAGACTTTCCTATTCTGCTCCTGAGGGTCCAAGGGTCCTTGCACCCAGGATCTAATGGGCCCGATGGAAAGCCAGTCATCCTGCCAAAAGTCAATCCGTTTGCCATTACCCAGAGACCAGGAGCTATGTTTACTTACCAGCTCCCAGCCTACTCCTATATTCTTCCAAATCACAGAGCCATTTTTAAATTTTGTTACGCGGTCATTATGGAAATATTTAGAGCGAATACATTCTTGGGCAAGGGTAGGCTGGCCTTGGGCTAACTTCCATCCTAACTTGGCCATGTATGCCTGGTTCATTAAGCCTTGGCATCTAATCCCCAACCCTCCCTGATTCTTTGGAAGGAAAGTGGTTTTTCTGTTAATTAGGTGAAGCTTACCCTTTCCCCCCTCATCTCCCCACAGGAAGTTATTACAGATGCTATCTATGTCTTTTTGGGTGGCTCTAGGAAGGACCGAAGCCTGCATATAGTACGCCGGGATAGTAGACAACGTAGAGGAGACCAAACATAGACGACCTGCTTTAGACAGGAATTTAGATTTCCAATTAGCCAGTCTAGACCTAACCTTATCCACCACAAACTGAACTTGGGACCTTGTCGGCCTTTTATGGGATATAGGCAACCCCAAGTATATGCCTAGGTTCGCATTCTCCTCAACATTAAGAGTGCATTTAAACAAATCCCTTTGCTCCCCAGGGGTATTAGGGGAGAAGATAAGTTTGCTTTTAGTTTCATTAATCCTTTCCCCAGAAGCCTTGCAGAACTTTTCAAGGACTTGACGAACGGTAAAGGTCGTATCCTCATCCACTCTCCCAAAAAGAAGGAGATCATCCGCAAAGAGGAGGTGAGATATTGGGACTTTCTTCTTACCAACCCAGAAGGGAGTCCAATTCTTCTGTTGGCATGCCTCGTCAATCAAGGTAGTAAGGGCCTCAAGGCATACATTAAACAGATAAGGGGACATAGGGTCACCCTGTCTCAACCCCCGAGAGTGCTTAAATGCCTCCGATTGCCTTCCATTAATAAGGACAGTGGACGATGCGTTGGAAACACAGTCCATGATAAGATCAACTGCCCTAGAATCCAGGCGATGGTTTTGGAGGCATTCTCTCACAAAATTCCACTCTACTCTATCATAGGCCTTTTCCAAGTCGATCTTTAACACAAACCACCCCCACTTCCCCTTTTTCCTCTGCATGGAATGGAGGATTTCCGAGACTACTACCAAATTGATATTCGGGCCCCTACCCTTAATGAAACTATTTTGGTTAGGAGAAATCCAGGCCGGGATGATTGGTTTAAGTCTCATAACAAGGATTTTCGTGACCAATTTATATAGAGTGTTACATAGGCTAATTGGTCTAAATTGTTTGACAGTTTCGGGAGAGGGTTGTTTTGGGATCAAACAAATGAGGGCCTTACATAGATCCTCAGGAATTCTACCATGTCTAAACCACCCTTGCACATTAGAACATACATCCTTCCCAATAATATCCCAGGTTTTTTGGAAGAAAATTGGGTGAAAACCATCGGGGCCCGGAGCTTTCAGGGGTTTCATGCTAAACATAGCCTCCTTAATCTCACCATTGGACGGAGTCTGGCTCCAATCCGGGTCCTCAGTAGGGGTACTAATCTTCCTAGGACACATCACATGATCGGACGTGTAGAGGGATTTGTAAAACTGGAGGATGAGATGTTGAATACCAGCCTGATCCTGAATATCATTCCCTACATCATCTATCAGACTATTGATCCGGGAGACGTTTCTCGTGATGACTACACTCCTATGGAAAAACCTAGTGTTTCTTTCCCCCTCCCCAATTCTCTCCATTCTACTTTTCGTTTTCCAGAGCATTTCTTCCTGCTCCAGGGTCCTAAGTATGTTGCCTTGGAGCGTTGCCTCTAAATCCTGGTGGAATCTAGACATAGGGTGGAGTTGAAGGTAGGTCTGTGTGCCTTTCAACCTAGCTAAGAGCTGGCGTTTTTTGCGATAGATATTACCGAAGACGTTCTGGTTCCAATCAAGCAGATGGTCCCGAAGGATATGGAGGCTACTTTGGATGGACGTACAAGGCACAAGCCAGCCCTTGGATACCTCATTCCTAAACTGGTCATCAAGCAACCACATGGGCTCAAAACGGAAAGGTTTTTCACCTTGGATAAAGGGGGGGTTGTCAAATCTAAGCAGAATAGGGCAGTGGTCCGATGTGATCCTCGGGAGGTGCCAGAGGTTAGCATTCGGGTATAGCTGAAACCACTCAGGATTAGCCCACCCCCTATCCAGTCTTTCGAAAACCAGGTGATGCTTCCTTTTATTGGTCCATGTAAACTTAGGCCCATTGAAGCCTAGGTCTACTAAGTTACAACAGTCCATAGTATCAACAAACAGGTCAGTTCTCCTACGTGATATCGGGCGACCTCCTAGTTTCTCATGTTGATTAGTCACTTCATTAAAGTCCCCAAGCACTAACCAGGGTTGATTCAAGTTATGAGCAAAAGATTTTAAATCATTCCACAACAGTCTTATATTTCTAAATTTAGTGCTAGCATAAATAGACGTAAGAACGAAGGAAGTTTTAGTAGATAATACCTCAACCACACCGTAGACTCCCTGAACACCTTCTCCAATGACTTGGAAATCAAGGATGTGCGATTTCCAAAGGAGGAGGATGCCTCCAACAAAGCCCTGAGGTTCCAGTAAATGCCAAGAGTCGTAGCCAAGATCCTTGATGATGCTAGCCGTTTTATCGCGCCCCACCCAGGTCTCAGCTAACACCACTAGAGATGGGAAATGATGTTGCTGCATGAGAAGCCGAAAATTCGGCTTAAAGGACGGCCTCGCAAGGCCTCTAACATTCCAAAAGAGCACACTCATCCCCTTGTGTAGTGGTGCTTTGTCTAGGAGCATCTTGAGTACCCCCTCGTTTCCTACCACCCATGGGTCGACTTCTACTCCGGTTTGTGGGCATGTCCACTTCTTCCTGTGTGGCCAAAGGACTACCTCGGCCTCGCGAGGGTTTCTTTTTTCGTTTACCGCGCCCCAAGTCAGGGAAATTCCCATCTGTTTCATCGGTTGGGCGAGGCGTGCTAGTAGCACTGCATTTGTGTTGCTTTTTGCGATCATTCGTGCCTCTTTTTGTTTCACCATGATGACTGATCGTGCCATCGGCAGGAGTGGAAGCGGGTCTATCCATGGCCCCAAGTTTGCTAACATTTTCCTTTCTTCGCTCTCTACTACGACCTCTTTGTTTAGGAACCACTGTAGGAAGATTCACATAAGTGGGGGAAGATGACCAGCATCGAGGACTTGGGGTACATGGGCTGGCCGGAACTCGGACCTGGAGTACATCATGAGGAGACCCGCCTTCTCCGGCTCGCGGTATGACTTCAACATGAGAGCTTTCACCTCTTTCAGAGTCAACTCCGTATGGAGTTCGCCAGGGTCCTCCAGGCAGTCGGGGATGTAATATTCTACCTCCTCCCAGTTCAATTCTGGTTTGAGTGGTCTCACAGGGCGGGCACACAGTATTGGGTAGAGAGACGACGTCAGAATCAGTCTCGGCTCGGGGGGGAGGCTCAGGAGATAAGCTCGGAGGAGGGGAGAAAGATTCGGACAGGTTGAGAACCTCCGGGTCTTGAGGCATCCACATGGCTGGGTTGAGAATGATTTTTCGGTGGAGAAGGAAATGACAGGGTGCTATCAGTGTTGGTATGAGGAATGGGAGCAGTAGGAGGGGTTTTATAAAGGGGTTCCTCAACCGGATGCATGGCGGGAATATTTAAAACGGGGGGTTGGGTTGAGTGTGAGGGTGATAACTTGCAGAGAGTAGGCTGAAAAGGGGTGATATGACATGGTGGTTCATCTCCACGTTTCGAAATATTAGAGGGGGAGTCAGGAGAAGCTTCCTCCTGCAAATCGCATAAAATGGCGAATGGATTTGTTTCTTTAGGCCCACTAAGATTACCATCATTCGCACGTTTTCCCACTTGACTGATTGAACATTGGGCTGCCGTTTTTACAGGAGCACTTTCCCCCATTTTCTTAGGGGTCCATCGAGAGAGAGTGCTCTCTAGACCAAACCCAAACCCCCCACCAAAATTCTCAACAAGTCATCCTTCTCCACCCCCTCCGCCCAACCCGCCCTCACGGCTGAAAGTGAGAAGCCTCGCCGTAGCCCCCCGCCGCTCGGCCCTCGGGTTCCGGGTTCGCAGAGGTCAGCCAAGTTCCCCAGCCCGCGCCGGACCCCCCTCCCCCTCCTTCCCGTTCCCCTATCCCATCCCCACCCCCTTTGATTCATTCTTTTAAGGAAGCTGTAAACCTAGAGGTAGCTAATAATGGCCGCCAGATATCCGAGAGCATCCCTCTGGTTATGCCGCCACTACCCTTTGCTACCTCCCGTCCAGGTCTATGTGAGGAAGACGAAGTCTTCATTCCAATAACTGAGCAAAAATATGCAGATTTAGTTAAGCCTTGGTCCACTGCAATTATTTGTAAGATGATTGGTAGATCCTTCTCCCAGGATTTTTTGAAGAAGGAAATTCAGAAGATGTGGTCATGGAAGGGTCCTGTTGACTTAGTCTCTTTGGGTAAGGGTTTTTACAGCCTTGTTTGTGCTTCTTTAGAGGAGAGATCCCGTATCCTCGCTGAAGGGCCATGGTTCATCATGGGAGCCTTGGTTTGGGTCCAACCATGGCAACCAGGATTTAAACCTTCAAAATCATGTATTGTCCACTACCCGGTATGGGTCAACATGCCCGAACTCCCAGTTGAATTCTTCACCAAGGAAATCCTTGAAGCCGTTGGAAATTCTATTGGGAGTCTTGTCAAGATTGATGCTCATTCGCTGGAAGGCGTCAAAAGACACTACGCGGCCATGTGCGTCTTGATGAAGGTGAACCAGCACACTCCAGGGATGGCTTGGTTAGGCGGCGCGTGTCAAGAATTGGTTTACTCGGAGAGTGCATGGGTCTGTCCTGCATGTAGAATAGTAGGCCATAGCTTGAAATCATGCCCAAAAAGAATGGACAGGGTGCTGCCCAAGGAAAGAGTGGAAGAGAGAGGAGGAAAGTCTAGTGAGTATCAACATTATCCAGGGGATAAAGAGGAGAGAGACTGGGTTCAAGTCAGAAGAGGTAAGTCAACCCATGTGGAGTTGAAAAAGGGGCCCAGGAAAAGACCTTTTATTTACAAGAACAAATTTTGCTTCAACCAGATTGGAACTAGAAATGTTTCTGATGAGCCTAGAGGCAAATAATTTCACTACATTTCCCTTCTCCCTAAACAATATCACATTTAATACGGTTCACATCCTTTTTCTTTGTGTTATGCACACTCGCCATGGAACCACTAGCCCTTTATCTGCTCAATATTAATTCATATAGAGGCAAAAACATAACAACCTCGCTTCTGAGAACTTTGCAAGAGCATAGAATCCAAACTTCTCCTTTCCCCCACACCTTATACATCAAATGTCCACTTGCATTCCTCGATTGGCAAGGCTCCTCTTAACGAGAAGAACATTTTTCAAAGCACGTCATGAGAAGTTCCACTGACTTTTAGTTGGCAGCGTTGCATACCTAATATTAGCCAATATTAATGTGATCATGGTGTCTCAAAAAGGAGGAAGTGAAGAGGGTCAGACCCACATTGGGACCTGGTGGCACGCCCCCCTTCCCCTCCATTTTTTAGAAAAAATATTAAGTTTCAAATAAAAGGGAAAAAAAGATGTAGAATTACCGTGTTTCCATTACGTATATATCGGTACAAAGTAGTAGATCATTGCCAATTCTAAGCAATTTCCAAAACCTAATAAAGTAGTAGTAGTAAAAAGTAGAAAAGTGAAAAAGCACTGTGACAAGGCGAAACAACATTCAAGAGAGAGACTTCTACAAGACTACAACACTACAGTGCAACCCATTGTTTGTTCCTCTGTCTCACGTCTCTCTCTCCTCTAACCTCAAGGTCCTCATCAACTAAAATTCTTGAATTCTTTTACATGAACCTCCTTTTTCTTTCAAATCTTCAACTAAAATGATCATCTTATCTTGATCTACCGATTGATACCCATTTTACTTTTTTCAGAGACAAAAAATTATCATTCAAAACCCTAGAATTTGGGGGGAAAATCGTGTTGTTGAGGAGCAAAAGTGCTGCAATCGGAGATTATCTCCTTTCTTCTTCTTCGATTCGACTTGTTCATTCTTCTGGTATTCTTTTTCCTTTCTCTTCTTCCATTTTCCATTTTCAATCTTTATTTTCTTGTCGAATTATACAAATGCTGCTACAAATCATGATGTTGATGACCGTCAATTGTTCCTACAATATGTGAGACATGAATGTAAGTTAGGGTTTCACAGGAGTAATCATCCTCTTTCTCTCTTTCATTCTATGAGATCTTTGAGCCCTCTTTCTTCTATCATTGATTTCAATCAACTGTTTGCAGCAATCGTATTGGGGAAAAAAGCTTTGCCGAGGGTTGTACTTGGTGGTGCTTTGAAGGGTGATTGAAAACATGAGGTTCTTGAGGGTGGTCCAACTGAGAAAGTTCCTCCAAGCTTTAAGCAAGGAATGCATCTGGGCAATCTCAACTTCTCAAGATAAGTTGAGTGCATTTTGTTTGATAAGTTGAACACATTTAGATTATACAACTTTAAGAAATATTTTCTTGCCTATCATGTTTTTAGGGCAGCATTAATGGTGAAAATAAAAAAAAGATCATGTACTTAATCTTAAATGGAATGGCTTAATGGTGAAAAAAATAAGATTGTGTGTTGATTGGGAAAAAAATTTTGCATCACACGAGTGAAATTATGATCAGGCGTGGGAGTGGGACCCACTGCCTGATCCGAGTTTTTTTATATTTTTTTGCTTTTCTTCCAGTCAAAACGCGGCGTTTTGGCTTGAAAAAAAGCAAAAAAAAAAAAAATTCCAGATTTCTGACGCGCGTGTCAGATTTTCTGACGTGCGCGACAGAATTTGACACTTGTCAAATTCTCAAGGAGAGAGAAATAATGCAATTTACAAATATTAAAAATGCAATATCTTTAAAAATACAAAGCCAAAAAAAATAAAAAAATTACCAATGACTCTATTTTTCCGAGATCTACAAATAGAGACCCATTTTGTAATATTTTGGACATTTTTTTTTTCTAGCTATTTACTAATTTTCTATTATTTTTCTTATTTTATATGAAATATCTTTCACTTGTACCCTCTAAAAAAAAATTTTTTTTGTGCATTTAATTTATTTAATGCTAAAAAAACTAATTATGTATTTATTTAATTAATTTTTTATCAATTAATAATGAATATTTTAAATTATTAAAAAGTAAATAATAAAAATATTGTATAATGGTGGTGGGGTGATGAGAGAGAAAAAATAGTTGGGTAGGGTATAAAATGTAGTTGGGTAGGAAAAAGTAGTTGGGATGATATTTTTTTTGGTTCATTGTTAAGAAGAAAGTGGAAAAAGATTGTAGGATGTAATTTTTTAGAGAGAGAAAGTTAGAAAGAATGTGGGATGATTTTTTTTTTCATTCACCAATAATGATGCTCTTAGAACATGTTGCTCAAAATGTAAATTCAAGAAGGAAAAATGAAGAAATATTAAAAGGGACATTAAAGTAGCAAAGGAGATTTTACTAAGTCTTATAGTGAAGATTTTCGCACGGAATTCAGCCATAATACTGAATTTACGCATTTGAATTTCATAGATCAAGCATTAGTGTAAAGTGTAGATGATCGACGAACCAATAATATCCAATTCTGAGCCGATAAACAATTGTTCTAATTACTAACGTAAAATCAGATAAAAATTCAGCAGCATTGATATTACGAACCATAGATGAATTGTTAATAATTTTAATACCTATTTTGATGTAAAAACTTTAGGCCTCCTTCTTCTGTTCTTCATGAATGTGACTAAGTGCCAAGTTTCTCTAAATGGTATATCAGATGAGAAGCAGATCAGTTGATGCTCAATATGCTGCCTTTGAAAATTGGTTTTGTTAGTTTTATTGTTTTGAATGATGTATGATGTACATATTGGATGGCCTTTTCAATTCACTTGCTTAATCTCATTCAAATTGGATTAATACGACGGATGTTTTAAGTCTTTTTTTTTGGCTAAAAGAATGAGTATTTATTGCTTTTGGAACTTTATGATTTGATCATTGGTTGTAGTGAGGATTTGCGTTAGTGTCCAACTATTGTCAAATTCCTGGATCCGCCACTGGCTGCGTCAAGGAACTCCTAGGTCCTAGCATTAGACGAACTGAGGCCAGACTGCCGGACAATGCAAATAGGGATGGGCGCATGGATTCAGTACCCTATTGGACACGACCCTAATTTTAAGATATGGGTCCAACTTTTTTTGGACTCTAAGGGTCCGGGTCTGCGTTTGGGTCTAAGTAGACTTCTTGGCGTTTGGGTCTATGTCTTAATATTCTAGACCTAGACCCTACTCACACCCTATAAGGTTATATTTAGACCCTAAAGTTATTTAATATTCTTTTTGCCTTTTGTGTTTCAGAGAAAAAGCTTTGTATTTGTCCTAAAATTCCAACTTTTGTCATTTGGACCCTAGACCCTAGACCCTAAACCCTACAGATTAATGGCACTATCGAAGTTCAAGAAATATTAATGATATTGAAAATTTATCAAAAATAAAGGAAATAGGCTAGATCCTAGACCCTAGACCCCTGCAGACCATAAGGGTATGGGTCCAGGCCTACCTTTTCTAGACCCTTTGGGTCCGTGCGAGTATGGGTCCAATAAAAGTTTTAGGGTGCGGTCTAGGGTCTGGTCGGACCCGGCCCAGACCCTACTCATGCCTATCCCTAAATGCAGCAGTAGTAACAAGTATATTCTTTACCAAAAATTTTGCTCTTTTTTCCCCAAAAGTAAATTTCGAAGTTTGTTGTTTTTTTTTTTGCAAATTATGAATTGTTGTATTGAATGTATTTTGGGAAATTCTCATTGGTAACCCTTTACTTTTGAAAATTATATTTGGTAACCAATCTCAAAAGTTTATTCAAAACGTGACCTCTTAGTTAGTATATTGTTACCAAACGTGACATCAATGAGGTTTTGGTTAACTTTTCCGTTAAATGTCATCTTTAAACACAAAAATTTTTGTCTCACTCCACCCCCACCCTGCCAGCCTCGGTCACCCCCACCATCCCCCCGCACCCCACCGCCGACCCCCCACCCCACCGCCACAACAACCCCCTCCCCCACACACCCCTCTGCAGCTTCCCCCACCCCATTCCGCAGTTGCCACCCCCCAACCCTACCCTTCGCCTCCCTCCTCGCCCGCCGCTGCTGCGCCCCTTTCACCTCCCCCCTCTCCTACCCTCCCCCTTCGCATACCCTCTTAACACCAGCCTCACCCTTCGCCTCCCTCCTACGCCCTTGATGCCCCTCGCCCCTTTCCTACCCTTTCCCCCTTCGCGTACCCCCCTTAACACCGGCCCCCCCCCTTCGCCTCCCTCCCGCCGCCCCTGTTACCCCTCGCGTCTTCCCCCTCTCCTACCCTTCCCCCTTCACGTACCCCCCGAACACCCAGTCCCCCTCGCCTCCCTCATTCGCCCTTGCTACCCCTCGCGTCTTAACAACGCACCCACCCCCACAGAAAGAGTACCAGCAGCAGCGGTTGCGGAGTTGGCAACGAGCCACCGTAAGCAGCACTGATTGTGCGGTAGTAGCAGAGGTGGCCAACAACGAAGAGAGAGAAAGACCAAGCAATCAGCTCTATTTAACGAAAAATTTAACCAAAAACGTCATTAATGTCACGCCTACTTATAAAATAGAACTATAAGGTCACTTTTTGAATAAAATTTTTAAATTGGTTACCAAATGTAATTTTCAATAGCACAAGGTTACCAATGAGAATATCCCATGTATTTTTTGCAAATTATGAATTGTTGTGTTGAATGTAAATTTAAAACTCAAAATGTAATATGATTTGTATAATTTAATTTTTATTATTAGATTTTAAGAAGTACTCCCTCTGTTTTTTTTTTTTTATCTTTCTCACCTAGAATCTTGGCACTATTCATACTTAGAGAAAATCTTCTCAATTGTTTTCAATTTATATGAAAAAATATAGTCATGTGGGGTCTTGTTTGATTCGTCTCAATTAGTACATTATTAATATTCAATCATTATAATTTTTACTAATATATAATGAAAGATATTTAAGTTCAAATAGGTGCATTGGGAGACGCGCACATAAAACAAAGGGAGTAGTTGATAAAATTACTCCTATGATCTAATTATTGTTTTAAAATAAATCGAAGAATGAACATAACAAATTAAAGAGATATTACCAATTTCTATAAGAAAGAATTAACAAATAATATAGAGATTCATTTATCCCAAATCCTCATCGATCTCAAATAAGTTTCTTTTTCCACCAATCAATATCTTCCCTCATCTCAAGAAATAAATAATAAATTTTTTAGGTGATTTTATGCATTTTTGGATTTTTTTGAATTCTTATATACTATTAGGTCAGTTATTATGGTGGCCCCTCAAAATTGAAATCCTGGATCCTCCTCTAGAAGTCAAGCATGATTTCGTAAATGCACAATCAAGGTATATCTATCTATACTAATATATTAAAAGTTGTTCTTAAGAAAGTTTGTGTTCCATGTGGCACTCTTTTTTTAAGACTCTAATGCAAATGCTCTATTTCCAAGTCGAACCCTTAATTAAAAAAATAATGTTGTGTAGTTACAAGGTATCGAACACATGACCTTTGAAATGAAAAGTGAAAGCTTAACCATTAATCCAACATAATACCATTGTTTAGTAATTGAAAATAAAATATCATAAGGTCTTATAATTATATCTCATTAAAAGATATGCACAAGTAGTTAGATACCTAACCAAGAGACTATTATATATATAAAAATCTTACTCCAATTCCTTGTAGAAAGTTAAGCTTTTGCTTTCATCCACAAACTTTTAAGGGTTTATTTTTTAAAATATATTACAATTACTTATAATGTCATTACGTCAATTTTTCCTCACTTGATAAAAAGTTGCGAAAAATAACAGTCCGGGGCTTCACCCGGGACACTCACTAATTATGCTTCAAATGTTGTAGTAAACTTGTTTGTGTAATGCCAACCCAACAAATCTTCATGTGGATACATGAAATTTAGTAATTATTTTATTGATTTCACGCACTTGCTTCGCCTTGAAGTAAGTTGCACAAAATATTTTAAGAGTACCATACAATGTCATAATGGCAAAGGCTACACATACACTGGGTGTATGTAGGCCACACATACACTAGGTGTATGTGTTATTACTAAAATTTATACCTTGGGTATGTGTTACTACTAAAATATATAATATTACTAAAAATATTACAAACTTACAATATTTCGACAGATAATTTTTGTTTTTAATGATTTGTTCTTTATCTTTGTTTAAAAAATATGTTTTATGAAATTTTCTTTGTTTAGATCTGTATGAATCTAAAACTAAAAAAAGAAATGTAATTTTTTTTTTCAATTATTCATATATTAGCTTCATCTTATTCATCTTCACCATTTTTCTACTATTGATTTTCTACTAAATTTTCCTGTCGTTTTCAATTATTTAATTTGTTTGTAGAAAAATAATGTTATATTTTCATCCCTACCATGTAATAAAATTCAATTCGAGATATAGTATTTCAATCGTTTATGTATTATGTAAATTCAAATATCATTGAATAACAAAACAGATCCAAATGATTGTAAGTTTATAATTTGTTTAGTAACAATATACATTTTCGTAGTAACACATACAAAAGGTATGCATCTTAGTAGTAACACATACATCCAATGTATGTGTGGCCCACATACACCGAGTGTATGTGTATCATCTCTCTGTCATAATCTTCAAAAATTTGATATTGAACTTTGAATCAAGAGCATGAAAAGCCCTTGTCTTAAGACTTTCCACTAAAATTTAATATTTTTATAATTCACAATTTTGTTAAGACTTCTTAAGATTTAATTAAATTTCTCTCTTAAATCCTAAGACTCGTCTAAGACTTGTCAAAATATGTAATCTACATAAAGCCAACATCATTAACCAAGATGATGACATAACCCATGTGCTTTTCCAAGTCTTAAATTGTGTCTTGAAAAATCAAGACTCCAGTTAAGACTTTGGTAAGTCAAAACAACCTAATTTTTTTGTAGGGAAATTCTCGATGGTAACTCTGAATTATAACTTTTTCTTTTTAGTAACCGAACTTAATTTTAATTATCAATGGTAACACTGTGTTTATGGTTATACTTGAGAAAGTGGTATTAATAGCCATTTGTTGTTATAAAGAGTTGGTGTATGGGTTGTTCATAAACTAATAAAGGTTCTTTAGACTATAATGACGCAAATTCCCTTAGAAAAAACTGGTTTTTCTTTTTCTCTCATTGAAAACCTATTTAATTCCCGTATTTAGAAAGAGATGAATGAGAATGTGCTTTTTGAAGAAAAGTTATGTCTATCTACACTCTAGAATACTTACTTAGTTTGAAAACAACCCTTTTAACAATTGTATATAGCCAAAAAATGATTAACAATACTACTTTTTCAAGTATAACTATAAACACGGGGTTACCATTGAGAATTGAAATTAAGGTTGGCTACCAAAGAGAAAAAGCCAGAACTCAGGATTACCATTGAAAAATTCCTTTTTTTGTAATAGTCTTGTCTTAATACAAGAGAGGACTACTTCTTCTGATGTCATACCAAGTCTTAAAACTTAGGGTTGATCTTGCTCTAAGCATGTAATACTCCCTCCGCCTTTTTTTTTACTTGATACATTTTTCATAAATAAATGTTTTTTTACTTGCTACATTTCTTTATTTGGTAACCATGACCGGTAAAAATGTATTAATATTCCTTTTTATTTTTAACCTCTTCCTATCTATATATAATTCCCAAATATTTGTCATTTTTGCATATGGTCTCCAACTCTTCTCCTAAATTCTTATGCAAAAGCAATGTAGTCAGAGGAAATATTACTATGCTAATATTCATATTGATATATCATAATCTTCAAAAAGCTGCATGAATTATATCATAATCTTCATATATATTTTCCAAAGTGGAAGATTTTGTTCGTTATATGTCAACTTTTATTTGATTAAGTAATAATTCCACATGGACTTATCATATAATTAACTCTTAAACCATTTTGTGAAAATATATTCAATATCTTCCATATAACCAATGTAGCATTTACAAATCACTAGTGTATGTTAATCATGTAAAATATGTACTACTTATGTACTTATTTGTTCTTCCCATTGGCTTCTAGGATAGTGAAAAAATAAAACTCCAAAAAAGAAGGTGGGAAGAAGAAAAATTAAAGAGGTAGTTTATGAACAATGATATTTGGGCAACAAAATATAGCAGCACATGTGTAAAATTTTAAAAAAAAATCCTTGAAATGTCTACAATGAGATATTAACGATTTTAAGGAAGTATGATGATATCACAATTATTAGGCAGAAAAAGGGGTATTCAATATCTATCAACCATGTTCTACATTTGAGTTTTTCAACTGGGATTTATAATTTAATCTAAGCCACTCCATAAATAAATCTTCCCCTCTAAATAAAACTCCATTCCAAAGAAAACAAAATCTCCTCGAAAATTTTGTCAATTCAAAATTTTTAGGGGAATTTCTCAAATTCATTTAGCCACACCATCAGATTCCCCTAAAAACTAAAAACAAACCCCTCCCCAAATCCCCCTTCTCTTTCTCTCTTCCAAAAAGAACTCCTTCAATGGCAACAAATTATCATAATCATAATAATCACCAACAACCAACTTTAAGGGGTCCCAAAGCCTGCTTCTCCTTTGCAGCATATGCAAAAACTGTGATCACATCACTCAAGTTTTCCGATGTTCACGTGGCACCCGGTCTCACAAACGACGAAATCTCCAATGTGGAATCTGCAGGAGGTTTCACATTTCCTCCGGACCTTCGTGCAATCCTTTATGAGGGCATCCCGGTGGGGCCAGGATTCCCAAACTGGCGTTCCTCCTCACACCATCAACTTCGCCTCCTCACCTCCCTTCCAATTCTCTCTCTTATAAAGGAAGTTTCGAGAAACGACTTTTGGGTCCCATCTTGGGGCCCATATCCTAATAATAAGGAGGAGGCCCACTGCGTAGCGAAACAATTTCTAAGATGTGCTCCACCTCTAGTCCCTGTTTTTCGACATTGTTATATCCCAACCGAACCCAATTTAGCTGGAAACCCGGTGTTCTATGTGCATGGAGGGGATGTGAGATTGTTAAGTGTTGATGTTGGAGGCTTTTTTAAAGAGGCAGAATTTTGGAGGAAGGGGTGGGTTTGGACGAGAAGTACAAGGGACAAAAATGCGATTCCGACATGGGCTCAAGGAACGAGACGCATCAAATTTTGGACAGAGGCAATAGAGCGCGAATACACATGCCGGAGATGGTGGACTAGGGAATTGAGTGGATGCATTGAGGACGTGATGTGGAGATTAAGGGAGGGTGGGTGGGCAGAGGAGGATGTGAGAGAGATGATGATGATGAACGATTCTAATGAGGATATGACACCTAATTGTGAAGCAGTAGGTACGAGAGTGGAAATTGGAGGTGTGAGGAATAAGGAAGGTGTAGTTAGGCACGTGCGAAAGTTGTCACGAGAGTTGCTCAAAGGTGGTTGGAGTATAGACGATGTCATTTATTCGTTTAGTAATTGTGGAGAAATTGAAAGTGGGATCCTTGATGAGGAGGCTTGGGTGGAGTTTAGATGTCTGTCGTTAAATTTGATGGAGCTCCGAGATGACTGCGCAATTTCATCCATTTGATTCGTAAATCATCTAATTCTAGAAGTTTATGTTATGTTTGTCTTTTTTTTTTTGGTGAGAATAGCATACTATTCCGTATATATTCTAGGAACATGGATACAAAAGTCAAATAGCTTACTTATATAGGTTGAAAACCTTAATACAAATCCACTAATTTTGTATCAGGTTCTGGTCAAGTTAGCAAGTAAAATATTTTTACCACCTCTAATACAAGGTAGAAATATTACGACATCGAGATATCTTTTCTTAAGAGAGTGCGTGTTAGATTGGGCAAAAAATATTATTCTAGTTTTATTTTCCTATTTTTCTTTGTTTGGTTTTGTAAATGGTGGAATATAGTTTTCTTCAAGGTTGAAATTGTTTCCCAAGGATGAAATACAGTTTCCCTTCTAAAATAACGTATGCCACATTTTACACGTCTATTTATTACTTTCCTCTTTCTCTTATTTATCTCATGCATTTTTTTTTCTAGCATTTTCCTCTTCCTCTCCTAATTGTTTATGAAAGTAACCAAATAAAGAAAAAAAAATTTGCCTTTAAAAACAAACATCCCATTCAAAACAAAAACCATTGGATAAAAGGAAATATCCAATTGAACCTTGGACTATTCGTGTCATCAGGTGTAGAAAATAAAAATGCTATTGTATTACTATGTAAAAACATTGCAATGCTAGAGGAGATACAAGCTTTGTTAGACAACTATTTCATGCTTTTCATCAGTTTTCTTCTGTTTCTGGTTTGAAGGCTAATCAAGCAAAAACTTCCATTTATTTTGGAGGTGTGAGATTTAATGCTCAAGATAATATTCTATCTGAGTTTCAAATTTCAAAAGAGGAACTTCCCTTTAAATATCTAGGGGTTCCTTTATCTTCAATGAAACTTACTATCATGCAATGTCAACCTCTTATAAAGAAGATTCTTGCTAGGATTGATTGTTGGACTTCAAAATTTCTATCTTATGCTGGCAGACCTCAACTCATCAAGTGTATTGTTTGGAGTTCAAATTTATTGGTGTCAGATTTTTGCACTACTTAAGAAAATTCTCAAGATTATTCAAGCAGCTTGTAGAAACTTTCTTTGGTATGGTAGAGCTGGTGTTACAACGAGAAATCTTGTGGCTTGGGATAGAGTTTGCCTTCCTAAGAAAGTTGGTGGCTTGAATATTATAAATATTGAGCTCTACAACAAAATAGCTATTTATAAGCTATTATGGAATATAGCTTAGAAAAAAGACAAAATCTGGGTAAAATGGGTCCACATCTATTATGTCAAAGGTCAAAGCCTTGATACCATTGAAGTTTCCCAGCAAGCTTCATGGATATTGAGGAAGATATAAACTGCTATTCGGGGATTCAGTGGTGATGTAAATATATTGCAGCAGGAACATTTCTCAATTGGGAAAATTTATCAACAAGCTTGTGATCAGGGGATAGCTGTTGAATGGAAGAAAATGCTTTGTAACAATCTTGCTACTCCTAAATTCATTTTTGTGACTTATTTGGTTATTTTAGGGAGATTAAGCACCTGTGATAACTTGTGCAAAATAGGAATCCAGGTTAATTCTCTTTGTGATCTGTGTGGTGACGAAGATGAATCTATAAGTCATCTTTTCTTTGCATGTTTATACTCCAAGGAAGTTTGGAGTAATATGCTGTGTTCATTGAATGTGGATAGAAATATCTCAGGTTGGATACATTACTATTCACTCATCGTCTGAAGTCCAATTCGAAGAAGCATCAAATCCTAAGAATGGTGATTTCCATCACCATTTACTGTTTATGGCAGGAAAGGAATTTCAGATGTTTAAGGGGGATTTCTAAAATATGCAGACTCATTCAATTCTTAACTTGCTCTAGACACTAGTAGAATAATTGTTTTTGCTGTGGTAAAATTACTGCGATTATACCCATACGCAACAATAGACCGCGTGAAAAGAAAAAAAGCGTGCTGGAAACCTATTGCAGCGGTTTTCAGACAAAACCGCAACAATATATTTAAAAAAAATTCATTTAATCTATTGCTGCGGTTTTTTAAATAAACCGCATCAATAGGTTGATTTTTCTAATAAACCCCTAGCTTATTAGGCGCCGTTCTGCTCTCTAACTCCTCACCGTTCCTTACTCATCCATTCTCTCTCTCTCTTACTCCATTTCTCCTCACTCATCTATTCTCTTTCTCTAACGCCATTTCTCCTCACTAATCCATTCTCTTTCTCTCTCACGCCATCTCTCCTCACTCACTCCACCCTTCCTCCTTCGCACAACCGCCACGACGCCTCCCTCTCTCACTCCACCATTCCTCCTTCGTACAACAACCACCGCATCGCGTTCTTTCTCACCGCCACGGCCTTTGCGATCTCCCTTACTACGAGAGGCACACAACCGCCACCGCCTTCGCGTTCCCCCTCAACCGCCACCACCGACTTCTCCTCTGTTGTCGCCGGTGAAGGCAGCAACTACTCATCTGCTCCTTTGTTGAACAAATGTTCTGCCGTCGTCAACCTCGACCAAGCCATGGTTTTGTTTTCATTTTTCCGTTACAATAGGTTTTAGTTTTTATTTTTTATGATCTGATGATAGGCTGATATTTTCCTTTTTTGTATTTTTCATTTTTATTTTGCTGAATCAGTTTCATTTTTATTTTTGTATCTAGTGTTGTTTTTATCTTTTATAACTCTTGTATTAACACATCCTAAGTAACTACTTCCAGTTTTCCTATTGTATGATGTTTTATTTTTTGTTCATATTTTTATCTTTTATGTTTGATAGGAAAGTTTAATTCTTTTTTACCATCCAGTACCTATTGTTGCGGTCTTGGACCATAACCACATCTATATGTTCACCTTATTGCTGCATTTTTAGAACCGCAGCAATATATTTAAGCTATTGCCGCGCCTTGATTTGCGGCGGTGTGAAATCCGCAACAATAGGACACTTACAAAACGCAATTATTGTACTAGTGAGATGTTTTCATATTCCTAACACTAGTAGAAAAAACATCAAGTGCTCCGGTTAAAAACCGTACATGTGCTCCGTATTTGACCCGTAGCAGACGACATACGAGCACTTGAGTATTTATCAAGTGCTCCGGTTTTCGACTTACAAGTGCTCCAGTTGTCTTAAAAACCGGAGCACTTGTGAATTTTATATGTTCAGAATGCGTCAAGTGCTCCGGTTGTTAAGAGAAAACCGGAGCACTTGTGAATCAAGTGCTCCGGTTTCTTGTAAACAACCGAAGCACTTGAAGATATTTTTTTATTAAAAAAAAAATCGCTGCTGTTGCATACAGCAACAACAAGCTTGGCACGACTACACAAGCCACTTTACCAGTCTAACCATTCTGTAGAGAGCCTTAATTTTATCACTTTTATTGCTTTAGCCTAAGAGCTTCAGCACTGAAGTTACAGATCAAAAGATCAAGGAAGATGAACAAGATCCATTTGAAAGCTAGAATTTGACACTAGTAATCAGTCTCTAAAGAGTAAACTGTTGGCTAAGAGCCAACTGGACTCTAATGCTCATAAGAGGACATATAATCAGAAAGAAATAAAATAATAGTGAAGAAGCAACCCTACAACAATAATACTGAAGTCGAGCAACCTGGAGCATGCAACATTCAGATTATTAATTGAATTATGTGAGATAATGCATGATTTCGGAGTGGCAATGGTGGCACAAGAATGGCGAAATGATAACATGTAGCAAAGTTAACTTGTAGTAAACCATGGTGGTACACAGTGGTGGCAGAAGAATTGCTTCATAATCCCTCATCTGCCAATCCTAATACTCATCAAAAGTTAAATTGTAGTATACCAGAATGACTAAAAACACATCTGAATTCCGCAATCAATCAATCAACCACCCAAAATCGAACTTCCAATACCTTTTATATCTCATATCATATCTCCTTCATTACTAATTCAAGTGCACAATTCCTCAAAAAAAAAAAAAAAATTCAAGTGCACAATACTAATATTCGAGAAATCCAACCTCCCAATACCAAAGCAAAGAACACAAACAATAGAGAACCCTAAGCAAGAAAAAATTCTAGCAACATAGCCACTATTTAAGTTAGCTGCTATTATTGTGTAATTTGTGATTTGTTTTGGGCCTGTTGGTTGTTCTTGACTTTAGTTGTTGGTTTTGTTTTTGAGGCTTGTTGGCTCTCTTTAGCTTGTATTGCTTGGGCTTGTTTTAGCCTTCTTTTGGTATACAATTATTCAATTTACCAAAAAAAAACATTGCAATATAGTCCCAGATCTCTGTTGATTAAGGATTGCTCTTTCATATGCTTGACAAGCCTACAATTACATCTTCCCTAAAAAAGCATTTGGTTATATTTCTTAACCTTTTCCACCTCGAGCTCCATTCTTCACAAAATCAATAGCTCAGGTATTGAGACAAATAACGGTCAGTATATTCCATGGTTTCTTTATATTTCACTTTGCGACCAAGATTCAGTTAAATTAGCAAGTTATATAAGGAAAAACAATAGAGATCAAGCTATACTATATAGGCAAAATTGGCCTCAACACCCTGAGCTATAGCTCGGGTGCACCCAACACCACTAACTACAACTAGTAGCCTAAACACCATCAACTATGGGGCGGGGTGCATTCCGTACCATAAATGAGGTCGGAAGCCTAAAATGTTGCCGAAGATGGTGGGTTTTTATGGTACAGACTGCACCCCACCCCGTAGTTGGTGGTACGGACTGCACCCCACCCCGTAGTTGGTGGTATTTAGGCTAGTAGTCATAGTTGGTGGTGTTGGGTGCACCTGAGCTATAGTTCAGGGTGTTGAGGCCAATTTTGCCTACTATATAAGGAAAACAATAGTGATCCACCGTGATCCATAAACAAGTTTAATTCAGTAAATACATGTTCAATTAAGTATAAATCAGATGAAATAAATACGATATACATTATATTATTTCCCCCAGTAAAATTCCGATTTTAGCACTATCAATATTACGTACTCCCTTCGTTCCATAATATAGTGCTTACATTCCATTTTGGATGTCCCAAAATATTGTGCCTACTTCATTTTTTATCAATTTATTTCACTGAATTATCCTCAATTTTTACACAAACTTTCCAAAATATTCATACATTTCTTTCAAAAAATGTGCTCCTATTTATTGCTTTGCACCATTACAAGGTAAATTTATTGCTTTTTGGTTTTTTTTGAAGGAAAAAGGAAATAAAAAAGTAGTTCTAAGACAAAAGTGCGTCATTAAATATATTTTGAGAATCAACTACTACTCCCTCCATTCTCCTTATTTCTCGTGAAAAAAAAAGAAGTGAGTACTATATTATGGGAACATATCCAATAGACTAAATAAAACCTAAAAACTCCCTTGAGAGAGAAGGCATCTATTAAGCTTTCAAACGAACAATTTCTATGGCGAATCTTTTTGTCTTCCAATTTTTTCATTAGCGTGACAAGGGGAAGGTTTTGGACGGCCGACCATGGTGTTTTGATCAGCACTTATTGGTTCTCAATGATATGTCAGGTAATGAACAACCAGAGCAAGTCCCATTATTTTTATCCCCTTTTTGGATGCGTATTTATCATCTCCCATTTAATTGCCGATCTCATGATGATATATGTGTCATTACTGCTTCATTGGGGACTGTTTTGGAGATTGAATTTACGAGACTAGGATTGGACAATTATTGTTGTGTGAAATTAATGATGGACATTAGAAAACCTTTGCGTAGATCCCAATGAATTAAACGCAAAGATGGAAAAGTTTTTGCTATTGATTTCAAGTACAAAAGGTTACCTTTTTTCTGTTTTATGTGGGGTATTATGGAACACAGTGAAAAGGATTGCCCTACTTCAATAGAGGATGATGAAAATTATACGTTGGGGTGGGGTTTATGGTTGAAAGCATCCCCTAGGAAAGGCCGCATGAAGTACTTGGAGGAGGAGACGAAGATTATGGCAAGTCGAAAATTAATGTTTGTGCGGAAATCGGAGTCATCCTCCTCTTCCCTTGACAATTCGGGTAGGGAAGGCATACCTGTGCTGAAGGAGAAGGTGGGATGTGATAAAGGGGAGTTGGATGTGGAGTCGGAGACTAACATAAAAGATGCTCAGGTTATTCAAATAGGGGCACAGGTGGATGATAGGGAGGGTGGACAAAAGTGTGAGAGGGAGATTGAAGGGAGGTCACAAGAGATTGCAAGGGAGCCCGAGGTGAATGGCGAGGGTGTGAAAGGAGTGCAGGGAGGGACAAATGATGGGGTTTTTGATGATGTGAGACCACCTGAACTAGAAGCTAATGGTGGGGGGATTGCAAATGAGACACTCACATTCTCTGTTGGCGTCTCGACTGGATTAACCCACAAGCCAAATAAGGGTGTTCGAAAAATTATCAAAATCAAGCATGGTAGTGTGAGGTCGAGTGTAAGTGCTGCAAAGGGGGAGAAGAGGAAAGCATGTATGGAGGGGGTAGATGAAATGGAGGAGGAGGCTGTTAATATGTGTGATGCGGAGATGACATGGAAACGTTTCAAACAAGCTTATGGTTTTGAAGGGGAGCCATATCCATTGACAGTAGCGGAGGTTGGGTATGACCAACCCCGCGAAGGGCAATGAAAATATTCAGCTGGAACTGCTAGGGTTTGGACAACCCTAGGACAGTAAAAACTCTCCAAACATGGTGTTGGAGGGAGCGCCCAAATATGGTTTTCCTCATGGAAACCATGATTGATGCCAAGAAATGGCAGTATGTGAAAGAAAAGTGTGGTTTTTCAGATGGTTTGTGTTTTAGTAGTGTTGGCTTGTCGGGAGGCATTGGCTTTTGGTAGTCGGATTTGAAGGTGAAGACATTATCGTTCTCTACTCATCACGTGGCTGTAGAAATTTGTGATGATGAGGATGTGCCTAGGTGGGTGGATGTGGGGGTGTATGGATGGTCCGAGATGGAAAATAAACATCTCATATGGGATTTGATGTGCTCGATAAAAAATTCCACTTATCTTGATGCGTTTAATGAAATTTTGAATGCGTCGGAGAAGGAGGGATGAGTGATGAGGAGAGAATGTTATATTGATGCGTTTAGAAATGTTGTTGACCTGTGTGGTGTTCGCGATTTGGGGTACAATGTTGGTCGGTTCACGTGGCGTAGGGGGAATGATCCATCCACTGTTATTCGAGAACGTCTGGACCGGTTCCTTGCGAATGAAGGGTGGGAAATTATTTTTCCAAACTATGAAGTTCGTCACTACCCTATATACAAGTCAGACCATGCCCCTATTGTGCTGGAAGCGGATCTGGTGACTCAAAGGCTAAGACAGGGTAAAGCGTTTCATTTTGAATCGCTTTGGCTTGCGAATACTGAATGCCAGCGAGTTGTGCAGGAGGCTTGGTCGAAGGGTGTTGGGTCGGTGGAGAGTCGAGTGGCGCGTTGTGCGAATGATTTGAGTAGATGGGCAGCAACAACTTTTGGTGATATTAAAAAGAGAATAAAAGATAAAGAGGAGGAATTAAAGGTGTGGCAGCACAAGAGTCCAGACAATACGATGCTTGAGAAGTGTAGGGAGATTGTGGTGGAGTTGGACGAGTTGAATAGTCTTCATGAATCGTATTGGCATGTAAGAGCTAGAGCTAATGAGATGCGTGATGGGGATAAAAGTACGTTCTATTTTCATCATAAAGCTAGTCATCGAAAACGTCGTAATACAATCACAAAGTTGCAGGATGTAGATGGGGAGTGGCATGATAGTATTGATGATATTGAAAAAATAATCTCAGATTATTTTTCATTGATTTTTTCGTCCTCTATTCCCTCGGATTTTGAGGCGACTACTGCGGGGCTATGCGCAAAAGTGACAGAGAGTGCAAATGAGAGTCTTATAGCTGAACCAAGTGAGGAGGAGATTCATGATGCTTTAATTCAGATGCACCCCAAACAAAGCTCCAGGTATTGATGGTATGCATGCTCTTTTTTATCAGAAGTTTTGGCATATTGTTGGTGCAGATGTAGTTGCTTATGTGAAGAGTTGGTGGAAGGGAGAAGAGGATATTAGTTCTCTGAATAAAAATTGTATTGTTCTGATCCCGAAATGTCAAACTCCTCAGCAGATGGCAGAGTTTAGGCCTATTAGCTTATGTAATGTTTTATATAAGATTATTTCTAAGCTGATGGCTAATAGACTCAAAGTGTGGTTACCTGATCTTATTTATCATCATCAAAGTGCTTTTGTTCTCGGAAGACTAATTACAGACAACGCTCTGGTGGCTTTTGAAATTTTCCATAATATGAAGAGAAGGGGTGATGGAAAGGCGGGTACTATGGCTTTTAAGCTAGATATGAGTAAGGCCTACGATAGAGTAGAGTAGATTTTCCTCGAAAAGGTTTTGATGAAGATGGGTTTTTGTGGTGATTGGATTCGACGTATTATGACTTGCTTATCTACAGTGACTTATTCGTTCAAGCTGAATGGCAAAATTGCTGGCAACATTATCCCATCTAGGGGACTTCGGCAGGGAGATCCGTTGTCCCCGTACTTATTTATCCTGTGTGTGGAGGCTTTCTCTGCTTTGGTAGCTCAGGCGGCGTAGGATTGTGAGATACATGGTGCACGGGTATGTCGCAATGCTCCTATAATTTCTCATGTATTTTTTTGGATGATAGTATTTTGTTTACTAGAGCTACACTTCAGGAATGCTTTAAGGTGGCTGATATTCTCAGCTTGTAAAAAAGAGCATCTGGTCAGAAAATAAATTTCAATAAATCTGAAGTGTCCTTTAGTAAGAATGTTGATGATAATAGGCATCTGGCTATAGGGACTATGTTTGGTGTTGGGGAAGTTCAGAGACATGAAAAATATTTAGGCCTTCCCACTGTGTTTGGTAGGTCAAAGAAGATGGTGTTTGCGGTGTTGAAGGAGCGAATATGGAAAAAATTGCAAGGGGGGAAAGAAAAATGTCTATCTCGAGCTGGATAGGAAGTGTTGTTAAAAGCAGTTGTCCAATCAATCCCCACATATATGATGAGTTTGTTCTGCATTCCAGATGGTATTTTGGAGGAAATTAATTCTATGTGTGCAAGGTTTTGGTGGGGGGCTCGTGGAACAGAACGAAAGATGCATTGGGTGAGTTGGGAAAAATTGTGTCCGCCAAAGTCATATGGAGGTATAGGTTTCCGTGATCTTAAATTTTTTTTAATCAAGCATTGTTAGCTAAGCAGGGGTGGATATTATTATGTGATAATACATCTCTATAGTTCATCAAGTGCTCAGTGCTAGATATTTTAAGCATGGGATTTTGATAGAGGCTTTGTGGGGATATGATCCTAGTTTTGTGTGGCGGAGTATATGGGGTGCAAAAGCTCTGTTGTTAGAAGGATTGAAATGGAGGGTGGGTGATGGCACAAAGATAAGAGTGTGGGACGATGTTTGGCTTCCGGGGGATGATGCTTCGAAGGTTCCCACTCCTAATATTGAAAGTCCGGCTGACCTGTGTCTTGCGGAATTGATTGATAGTGAGGGGAGGTGGGATGACAACGTCCTAAGCACCCATTTCACGGCGCAAGATGCTAGTCTAATCAAACAAAATCCATTGAGTGAGAGGAGGCCACGGGATGTGCAGTTTTGGTGGAAAGATGGCATCTACACAACCAAGTCGGGTTACTGGCTAGGACGACTTGGACATTTACGAGGCTGGGCTATGCGCTTTGGTGGAGTAAATAGTGAAGCGTGGAAGGTGGTGTGAAATTTGGGAGGCCCCCCAAAATTGAGTCACTTTCTGTGGAGAGCGTGTGTGGGAGCCCTTGCTATAAGAGGGAGATTGCAAGATAGACACATTGTGAGTGATGGTTTGTGCAATCAATGTTCCAATGACAGAGAGACTATCTTACACTCTATATTTGACTGTTCAATGGTTTCCCAAACATGGCAAAATTCACCCTTGTCTCATTATATTGTGGATGGCCCTAAAACCTCTTTTATGGAGTTGATGTTGTGGATTAAATCCAAACTTGAAGTGAAAGGCTTTCTCTCGTTCGCTGCTCTTGAGTGGACTGCATGGTCGTTTCGGAACTCATTGGTTCATGATGATCCATGGCCAAGTGTGGAAGTTGGGGCAGTTGGTTTTCTAAGGTTGGTGAATGATTATAGTGGTTATGCTGCTGCTGTGTTGAAGAGGAATGTAGTGAGTGGTGTAGGATTATCGAGAGCGAGCTGGGTGCCTCCCCAAGTTGGGTGCTATCGATTGAACACGGATGCTGCGATGTTGGGTGCTGATGGAGTCGGGGTGGGAGCAGTGATTAGGGACTGGAATGGGACGGTGGTAATGTGTGCAATCAGATGTTTTCGGGTTCAATGGGAGGTGTTGATGGCTGAAACTATGGCAGCGAAGTGTGGTGTGCAGTGGGCGAAGGCTTTGGGCTTCCACAAGATAGAGCTTGAGGTCAATGCGCTGAATTTGGCCAAGGCTCTTGATGCAAGGAAATGGGGTCGTTCTCCTTCCGATCTGATGATGGAAGATATTTGTCACATTGGTGATAGCCTCGAGTTTTTTAACGTTTCCCATGTTGAACGGGCAGGCAATTGTGTAGCTCATTTAGTTGCTAGATTGTTTCCTTTAGATGGTGTTGAACAAGTTTTTGTTGATGATTTTCCGCAAGGTGTTCTTGCCTTGGCGGAGATTGATGGTTGATTAATAATACTATTGCTTGTTTCCCCTTAAATAGTACTATATTATGGGACGAAGGGAGTATTAAATATGAATAACTTCACAATTCACATAGGATACTTTACTCTTGTAGAGTTGTAGTAGTAGTAGTAGGTAGTTATAGAAAGTAATACTAATACTAATACTACTTTCTAACGGTATTGGCTGTAACTTACCCACAAAAAAACCTCTCTGTTATAATTTTTTTTTATATTTAGCCTTTTCTGGAAAATCTGAATCACTTTTGTCTCCCTCGTAATTCCAAAGGCATCACTTTTTCCCTCCTTATTCTCTCTCTCTCTCTCGAAGACTAATTGTTTTTTGTCTGTAAGCTGTAACTCATCTAGGGCATTGAGTCGTAAACTCAAACCCCAATTCCCTTCACCTTCATTGATTCTTTCACCTCACACAAATAAAAAATTTACCCACAAAAATTTCAAATTTGAATGCCGTTTTTATTTTTATTTTCCTCTTTCTCTCTCCTCCATCTTCTCCCGCTTTGACCGCCTCGGCGACGACGTCCCTTACCCTTGACCCATCTCCCCATAACTTCAACACCTCTAAAAGATAATCATTTCTTCATTGACGCATTTCGTCGAACACCTTACTTTTTGTATTACCATGAATAAACCCAGGAAACAAAGCTCTAATCTTCAAACTCAATCTTCCACCACTACTACTACTACTAATACTACTACTACCCTTCAAGATCTAAGCATTAAAAAAAGTGATAGTGTTAGTGCTAGTGTTAGTGTTAGTGCTAGTGCTAGTGCTAGTGCTAGTGTAAGTCCATGTAGTAGTAATACGGTGTCCGGATCGGAAGTTTCCGGGTTTATTAAGCCGAATATCGGGTGTTTGCTTAAATTGGGTGAAAATGGGGAGAGTGAGAAAAGTGGGAGTTTGAGTTTGAGTTCAGCTAGTAATTGTAGCAATAGTATTGATGGGGGTAATAGTAATAATAATAATAATAATAATAATAATAATAATAATAATAATAATAATAATAATAATAATAATAATAATAATAATAAGAATGAATCAAGTAGTAGTAGTTTTAGGAGTTTTTGTCCAAACAAACCACATAAAGGGAATGATATAAGATGGGAAGCAATACAATGTGTGAAAGGGAAAGATGGTGAGTTGGGGTTAGCACATTTTAGGTTATTGAAGAAGTTGGGTTTTGGAGATATTGGGAGTGTATATTTGGCTGAACTTAGAGGAATGGGTTGTTTATTTGCTATGAAAGTTATGGATAAAGGGATGTTAGCAGGAAGGAAGAAGTTATTGAGAGCTCAAACTGAAAGAGAGATTCTTGGGTTGTTGGATCATCCTTTTCTTCCTACACTTTACTCGCATTTCGAAACCGATAAGTTCTCATGCTTGTTGATGGAGTTTTGTAATGGTGGTGATCTTCATATTCTTCGTCAACGTCAACCAAACAAGCACTTCCCTGAGCAGGCAGCAAGGTTGGTTTTCTTTTTGTCGGAAAAATAAATCAATCTAATCTAGTCTGTATTTCATTTTAGGGCTTGTTCGTTTTTTTTTGTTTTTAGTTGTTTTATAACAGATATGAAAACCAAAAAAAGTAGTTTCTAGTATTTTGATGTCAGTTTTCAAAATTGATTGAATTAGTATAAGTATGACTATATTTTTTAATTCCATTATACCCAACTTTTTGAATCATAAAACCAAAAACTGGAAACTGGTGCTGAATGTGTCCTTAGTATTTGGGTTTAATTGCTATTGAATTAGCATTTCTAATTGTAATTATATGGGTAATTTATTATTGGAAATTTAATTAGCATAGACATGATCAAGAGGTGTAATTGAATAAATGGTGTCTCATTCATGATAATGTTTGATAGTGTGGGTCTATGAGATCTGAAGTTGTTAATATCAGGCTGCAGCTGAGGGAACATGTTTCTCTAAGAATCCCACTTGAAAAATGTGACATGATGGAAATGATTGGCATATATAATATGGTCAAGACATGACATGCTTGAAAATTTGACCCTTATGCATTTATTCATTCATTTTAATTTGACAATTTTGATTGATGCTGAAAATTTCGTGGACTTGTTGAGTCTTCAATAAGTTTAGTCCTACTGTATCAGTTTGCTTTCCGATTGATGATTAGTTTCCAATTGTTGCAGGTTTTATGCATCTGAGGTGCTTCTCGCCCTTGAATATCTACACATGATGGGTGTAGTGTATAGGGACTTAAAACCCGAAAATGTCTTGGTACGAGAAGATGGGCATATCATGCTCTCGGATTTTGACCTCTCGTTAAGATGTTGTGTAAATCCAACTCTTGTTAAAGGCAGCAATCAGCCCAACTGTACAAACACATCATACTGCATTGAACCTCGATGCATTCAGCCGGCTTGTAAACTACCTGTTTGCGTTGAGCCCTCTTGCTTGCAGCCTTCTTGCTTCAGACCGCGCTTTTTCACTTCCAAGTCTACTAAGGTTAAAAGTCAAAGGTTTAATTTTACAAATCTGGACTCACTTCCAGTGCTTATTGCAGAACCTACCACTGCGCGTTCTATGTCATTTGTGGGAACACACGAATACTTAGCTCCTGAAATAATTCGAGGAGATGGGCATGGGAGTGCTGTTGATTGGTGGACATTTGGTATTTTCTTGTATGAATTACTCCATGGAAAGACACCCTTTAAAGGCAATGGAAACCGTGAAACATTGTTCAATGTTGTTGGACAACCCCTCAAATTTCCTGAAGGTTCAGCAGCAAGTTTTGCAGCTAAGGATTTGATCAGAGGTTTGTTAGTGAAAGATCCTCAAAAGAGATTGGGATTCAAAAGAGGAGCAACCGAGATCAAACAACACCCGTTCTTTGAGAGTGTCAATTGGGCTCTGATTCGCGGTAGTCTTCCTCCAGAGATCCCAAAGCCTATCGACTTAACGATTTTTAATCACTCAACAAAAACATCCGAACCTCCTAACGAAAAACAGGGAACTTCTGATTCAGATAGGTCTTCTGGTCCTTACTTAGATTTCGAATTCTTCTAGTCTCTATTTTAATTAGGATAATCTTTGATTAGTTAGGATAATATAAGTGCCATTTGTGTATCCATTTTTTTGTTTTCTTCAATGAAATGAGGCCTTTTTCCCCCTGCATTTTATGCTTGGCATATTGTTTTGGTTCAAATCATGTTGTTTCCGTAGGATTTTATTCATAGTTGAAGTTGATTAACTGAGTGTCATTCTTTTTCCAACTACAAATAAAAGGCACAGGGAAAGATGCTTAACTTTTTATGATTTGTCTTTCAATATCCTGCTGTAATATGTCATATTGGCACAAAAAAGATCCCTTTGGTTGTGGGTCTATAATTCTAAAACTCTTTTTTTTTCATGTAGGGTTGTTGTTTAATGTCACGATTTGCCTCGAACTAGGGAGTGGCCCTATTATGCTTTTTTTAGGCCAGCGTGAATCTCTTCACTTTTAGATAAAACTATTGAAATGGACTACTCATTATGAAAATTCCATGCAAAAGTTAGTTCATTTTCTTTTTTGTACATGTATTTTGTTTTTTTGGGGGAGGTAATTGACAGTTGATTTTCTGTGTTGCATTTTGCTTTTCTAGTGTTGGATGTTGTGCTCCCATGAACTTTTGTTTGTAAAAGGTGCTCCCATGATCTTTGCAAGTAAACATTTCTTTGATTAATGAGGAAGTAATGGTCACACACTCACACTTCCTACTCTCCACAAGGCCTAAACATTTTGACTCAGTTCTTAATATTTATGATGTTATGAAGGTTTAAATTGAAGATCCAAAGTCTATCATATTAGACTGTTGAAGATGAGATCAATTGAAATAGAAAGTGTAAAACTAAATGTAAAACTATTGTAATAGGCTATTGACGCAAATTCTCATGAAAAATCATTGATATACGGGACTATAGGAGATTACTCACTAGTCATTTATAACGAACACAAATTTATAAGGGTTTATTTCTCAACTTATCTTATCTTTTCTAAACTTTCTAAACTTATCTTTCTTTTTTTTTGAACTTCTTCTAGGCTTCTCTGTAAATTTTTAGAATTCGTTTTAAATTTTTTGAACTTCTTTTAACTTCTTAGCTTATTTGTAACTTTGTCATCATTTTCATAATTTTTTAAGAACCTTTTAGAACTTTTGTTAATAATAAGTTGCATTCAAAGGCCTCCGAAGGCCCCCCCCCAACTTCATCGAACATCTCAGACACGGATTAATATAGCGAGAAAGGGGTAGAAAGGAGATCCAATCACCAAAACCGCATGAAATTGTCTGAAAACAAGAACTAGTTCATAAGAGCTCTTCCTTCTATGTAGAATTACCTTTCCTTCTCTATCACCTCTCTAGTAGCCCCCTTCACCGCCGCTCTATCTCAGTCCCCTCCACCGCCCAAACCCTTGTTGCCTATCTCTCTCACCTACTCTACCAACCTAAAACTTAGCTGCCTCTCGCTTAGATCTTGCCGCCTTCACGATGCTTCATGGATGTGGTTTAATCAGCCCCGACCCGAACAATATGGAGGCCCTGTGCTAATATTAAAAAATAGGCCCCTATATAAAAAAATTCAAAGAAACCACCAAAATATGCAAGTAAACCAAATAACAAACATGCATCAAACTAAACTTTTCTCCTCAAAATCTTTTGACACATTCCAAGAAGAGCTGAATTCAAGAAACTTGAAGACATTTTGACTATCAGCTTCTAAGTCTTTTTATGTTTAAAGATTTTTTTTCCAATTTAGGGCTCCTTTGAAATTGAGACCCTGTTCTATGTCCCGCTTTGAACATGTTAAGGGTCGGGCCTGGGTTTAATTATTACAATTGGCGTCGATGTCGTGTTGAAATCTGGGAGTTTCTGTTTTTCTCGTCATTGATCTGAGTTATTCTCTTTGACCGACCCTCATCTTTGTCGGTGGAGTTGTCTCGTGTCACTGTCGAAAAGGTGAAAATCTCAGCCCGAACACTGGCTGGTCGCTACCATCGTCCTTGATTCTTCTCGCCACTGTGTGATGGCTGGTTAGATGACCCATTCTGGCCCGCTTCTTGGTGTAGCTTTGATGGTCTGCAGCCTAAGTCAATGGTTCATCTCGCCACCGCACTCGACTTCAATCGCCTCCACGTGGTTGTCGCTCTCCCTTAGTTTGATATTTGAGAAGCTTTGCATGTACAACATCCTTGAGAAGCTAGATCTAGTTTTTTATACCTTAATTTTTATTTTATCTTTGTTTTCCTTTTGTTCCTTAATTCCACTTGCTAGTGGGTTCTCCTTGAGATAGGGATACCACTAGTCTCCCATCCATGTACCTCTTGAAAAAAAAAAAGAACTAAATCTATAATAAAGAGATAGCATGCAAAAATGAACTCAAATAATCTCCCCAAAAATTTAAAGAGGTGGGGGCTAAAATTTGTAAAATAGATACTGTTGTAGCCTAAAAATCTACGGCTCCTTTAAAGACACTTGGGCTCATCAGAGCCATACATGTGTCCTCATCTAATAAATAAAGAAAAAAGATTTAAACCTTGGGTTATATTCAGTTGGGGGAAAAAGGCTTACTTTCCTGAGCCAAAAGATAGTCAGAGCCCAGCCCCTTGTAGGTGGCTACAAGTGAGTGGTTGATAACCTCTTACTTATCATGGCCTGCCACGTGTCAGGATATAATTGCTTAGCCAATCAGAGGCCACTATTCTAGGGTAATTTTTAAGGTTAATTATCATCTTGCAATCACTATAAATACCCCTAAAATCAGGAGAAACATCAATCAATGCAAACAGTGCAAAGTTACTCTGTAAAAATACTCTCTCACTTTCTCTCTCTAGATCCACTTTTTTCTTTACAACTCCTGATATCTGACTTAAGTTTCGGAGGGGGAACCACCACCCAAACCTCCAAGGTGGGTCCCTTTTTGCAGGTTCGGGAACGAAGCTCAGGCTTCGACTAAGTTGATTCAGACATTGTTGCACAAGTCTCCAAGTGAAGAACCTTTAAGGGATACTAGTTTACTTGCTAGACAAGAAAGCTCAGCCTATAGCTTACTTGTTGGACAAGTAGAGGACTAAACATTTGTAGCCGTCTGTGGGGAGACGCAACGATGACTGATTGCCAATCGTCCAACGTTGCCAGATTTCGAAGTTTTCAGATCAATGTCGAAGACACGGTAGATCATGAGAGACCGCCTCGCGGAAGGGACAGACCTCCGATTATCGTCAATGTCCCTGGACCAAGCCAGCAGCCTGTCATTCAGGAGAATCTTGAACGACCAGTGACTCCTGCCCACCTCGAGAACGTCTTGAATGACTTTCAGACTAAGATGGCAGCGGTCGTCCAGGAACAGATTAAGAGCAACATGCTGTTTTTCCATCATAACCGGAGCCAGCAGCTAACAATCCAGCTCCTCTTAGGGGACGTTCCCAAGAAAACCATCCAGGTCCTAGTCGACTTGTTCGGTAGGAACTCTCTAGGAGGACGGCTAGAGGAAAGCAGCCTAAGGACAGTGATCAGCGAAGGAAGATGGACTAGAACCTGGTGGTGAGGACCCAGGATCATGTTCGTCCAAACGGGCACCGAATGGAAACAGATGCCAGGGAATATCTAGAGGCAAAGAAAGCTGCTGCATTATAACGATCAGCGACAGGGTCTACACCATACTTGAGAGACCCTCATTTGAGGTTCTCGTCCAGAGCGGAAGGACGAAGTTTAAGCCTCTCTCTTGTTCGTCCACGACAAGAAAAGACGGTGGTTCAGCCCATGGTTTATAGGCGTCCAGCACCTGCAAACACTTCGTCTGATCCTGTGTTAAAGGAATATCGTAAGGAGTACATACCCATTGAGGGATAGCTGGGGGCCCTCCGGATTAACTGGCCCACTTCATTCTCGACCAGGATCATAGAGGCGCCCCCCTTCCCAAAGGTTAAACTCCCTACCATAGAACTTTTGATGGAACAACAGATCTAGACGATCACCTATCTGCTTACAAACATCAGATGTACGTCCAAGGAGCAGATGATGCTACCTGGTGTAAGAACTTCCCAGCAACTCTGAAGGGAGTAGCTCAGAATTGGTTTAACAATCTTCCACCCAATTCAGTCAACAATTCTACTAAACTCAGTTTCTTATTTACTAGTCACTTTGTTGCCAATAAGCAAGAGCAAAAAACAAGCATGCACTTGGGAAAGGTCGTCCAAGGACCTAAAGAAGCTCTTAGAAGTTTTGTTAAGAGATTCAATCTAGAAGCCCTTCAAATTCAAGATCTTAATGCCGGGGTGGCCTTTGACGCCTTTATCAGGGGACTAAGGCCAGGAAGTTTTAAGTTTGATCTTGTTAAGAAGAAAATCACCACTCTTGCCGAGGCTTTAAGGGAAGCCGAAGCGTTTATACACGCCACTGAAGTGTGTGCTGAGGCAAAGCATCCCGAGTCCAAGAAGCCTGAAGAGGTTGCTCAGCCAAAGAAGAGCAACCCCAAGAAGGCCGAGACTTGGGCCATAACCTCCACCACTACTTCGTCCAGAAGAAGTAAGAGGAAAGAGTCTGAGCCTTCTTCATCCAATCCCATCGAATTTAGCAAGGACCAATACTCCATTCTCATGGAGATAAAGGACCAATATGAGTTGAAGGCACCAGCTGAGATGAAGACTCCTTACAGAAATAGGGATAAGAGCAAGTACTGTCACTTTCACAAGGACTGCGGTCACGAGACTAATGAATGTAAGCACCTTAAGAGGGCTTTGGAGGATCTAGCTCGAAAAGGAAAGATGAACTCCTATTTGCCTCAAGGGGGAAGGAAGTTTTAGAGGAAGGATGATCGGCAGACTAAGAAGAAGAAGAGTGAAAGCACGGACGAGGATGTTGTTCTCGTAATTTCAGGAGGATTTGCTGCTGGAGGACCAACCAATAGAGGGCACAAAAACTACCTCAGGGAGCTTAGCCAAGTCTTACTAGCTGATCAGACAAAGGCCGAGCCCTTCCCAAAAGTAGTGGTTAGTGAACAAGATCGGGGCAAGCTGAGGACCCCCCATGATGATCCTTTGGTTGTAGAGATGAAGATAGCAAACTTGAGAGTAAGAAGAATTCTGATTGACACAAGAAGCTCGACGGACATCATTAGTGCTAATTGCTTGTCCAGATTGAAGTTTGATGAAAAGAACTTGGTTCCCGTCCACCATCCCATCATAGGGTTTGGGGAGGAATCATTCATCCTATGGGAACCGTTACTTTGCCCGTCCGAGTGGGAGAGAAGGATGCCTCAAGGACTCTGTTTATCAAGCTCTTGGTGGTCCGGGATTTGACAGCCTACAATGTCATACTTGGACGGCCAACTCTGAATCATGTTAAAGCTGTAATAGTAACTCACTTGATGCTTATGAAATATGAGTGTGATGATGGCAAAATTGGCTCCTTGTATGGAGACCAGCAGGCGGCCAGGGAATGTTACCTAACTACCCTCAAGCCGTCATCATGGAAAGCATGCAATGAAGACCAGACGAAGATCGGTGGCGGACGGAAAAAGTCTGAAATTGGGAAAGATAAGACAAGGGTTGCTGGCGAAAGGAAAACGTCTGAAATTGTAAAGGACCAAGTGGCCTCATTGAAGATGACAATTAAGAGTCCTCATACGCCTGCCACTCCCTCAAGGAAAACGTATGAACTTCTCCCCAACAAAAAAAGGAAGTATGAACTCGTCAAGAAAGAGCCACTCTCGTCTGAGGAGGTAATGGCGATCATGGGACTGGCACTAGAACGTCCAGAGCCTGTGGAAGTCCCAGAAGATGTCAGTTTGGATGAGGCTCGTCCAAAAAGAACTTTGAAGATTGGGTCCTCGATCTCTCCTGATTTGAGGGGCCTTTTAATCAGCTTGCTAAAAGAATTTCAAGACGTGTTTGCTTATTTTGTTGAGGAAATGCCTGGAATAGATCCAGAGATAGCCGTCCACCGGCTGAACGTTGAACCAAATTTAAAACCTGTTCGTCAAAAGAAAAGGCATTTAGGTCCGGCCAGGAATCAGGCGGTCGACCAGGAAGTTCAGAAGTTGTTGGAATCTAAATTCATCAGAGAAACTTATTATCCAGAGTGGATTGCAAATGTGGTCATGTTGCCAAAGCCTAATGGCACTTTGAAGATGTGTGTGGATTACACTGATCTCAACAAGGCTTGTCCCAAGGACAGTTTCCCTTTGCCTAAGTTGGATCGTCTAGTGGACTCCACGGCCGGCCACGCTTTGTTAAGCTTCATGGATGCCTATTCAGGTTTTCATCAAATCCCCATGTGGTCGGAGGATCAGGACAAAACGTCCTTTATTACCGAAAAAGGGCTGTATGGCTGGTTGAGGATGCCTTTTGGCCTCCGTAATGCGCCGACCACCTTTCAAAGATTAATACTGTCTTTTAGCCACAATTGGGAAGAAACATGGAAGCATATACTGATGATATGATAGTCAAGAGTCGGCAAGAGGAAGGTCATTTTAGTGATTTGAGAGAAACTTTTGAAACTCTCAGAAAATACAAGCTGAAATTGAACCCCAGCAAATGTGTCTTTGGAGTCTTGTTGGGGAAGTTCTTAGGCTTCTTAGTAGATCAGAGGGGAATAGAGGCCAACCCCGAAAAGATCCAAGCTATTCTAGACATGAAATCTCCGTCAAAGATAAAGGAAGTTCAGCGACTGACGGGTTGCTTGGCTGCCCTTGGACGCTTCTTGTCTAACTCGGGCGACAAGTGCCATCACTTCTTCGCTACTATCAAGAAGAAGGACAAGTTTAAATGGACAGCAGAAGCTGAGCAAGCGGTTCAGCAAGTCAAAGATCACCTTCGGCAGCTGCCTAGGTTGGTCAGTCCGGCCGAGGGGGAGAAACTATTTGTATATTTGGCTGTGTCCACTCAGGCTGTGAGTGCTATTCTGTTGGCTGAAAGAGTGTCCGTGCAAGTTCCAATATACTTTGTTAGTCATGTGCTCAAGGATGCAGAAAATAGGTACACTCCAGTCGAGAAGTTTGGATTGGCCCTCGTCATGGCCAGTAGAAAGTTACGATCCTATTTCTTGGCGCACAGTATACTCGTCTACACTGACCAACCCTTGAAGCAAGTTTTGCAAAAGATGGAAGCCGCCGGTCGGATGTTAAAATGGGTTGTTGAGCTTAACATGTTCGATATATCATTTGAACCAAGGAAAGCCATTAAGGGGCAAGCCTTGGTAGCTTTTATAGTTGAGCTTACTCGGCCAACTATAGAACCAATATTTGATCCAGCTGAAGGGAGGAAGCATTGGACGCTCATGGTTGATGGATCGTCCACTGTTAATGGATGTGGGGCAGGAATCATTTGTCAATCTCCAGAAGGAGACAAGTTTGAATATGCACTAAGATTCCAATTCCAAGCGTCCAATAAAGGAGCTGAATATCAAGCACTTCTAGTTGGAATCAAAATGTGTAAAGCGGCAGGAGCTCTGGAAATTGAGGCCAAATCAGACTCTCTCTTGGTCGTTAGTCAAGTCAACGTGGATTTTGAATGTAAAGAAGCATCGATGGGCAAATGTATGCGTCTGATCAAAGAGGAGATTGAACCTTTGAAGCGATTTGTTCTTGACTAAGTGCCAAGGTCAGAAAATCATCAAACAGACGCTCTCTCAAAATTGGTCAGCTCGGCTGAACGTGATGCGCCAAGAACAGTGTTTTGGGAAGTTAAACCTAAAAAGAGTATTGACCAAGAACAAATCATGTTTCTTAGCCGAGGGGCAGTTTGGATGGAGCCTATAATAGAATACAAGAAAACAGGACGGCTGCCTTCGGATCCTATGGAGGCTAAGTATGTGAAGGCTCGAGACAAATGGTTTGAACTATGGGATGTGACCCTTTATAAGAAGTCATTCAACCGCTCTCTCCTCAAGTGCATCACCAGAGAAGATGGTCTAGAGGTTCTGAAGGAGCTCCATGAAGGAGCTTGTGCATCTCACATTGGGGGAAGAGCATTGGGAGAAAAGGCTTTAAGGACGGGGTACTACTGGCCTACCTTAAAGGAGGACGCCCTCGTCTATGCAAAGAAGTGCGACAATTGTCAGAAGCATGGAAACCTGCATCAGAAGCCGTCCAACTACTTAAGTCCCATCTTGTTCTCTCTGCCTTTTGCCAAATGGGCATGGATATCCTAGGACCTTTCCCGGTGGCCGCTGGGCAAAAGAAGTTTGTGATAGTAGCTGTGGACTACTTCACTAAATGGATAGAGGCTGAAGCCATGCGAGGTATAACAACGAGCGACGTCAAGGGCTTATTTGGAAAAACTTTATAACTCGTTTTGGCATGCCACAGTCCATCGTCTTTGATAATGGTCCACAGTTCGAAACGCCTAAGCTGAAAGATTGGTTGGCAGAAAGAGAAATCAAAGCTCACTTCGCTGCAGTCACCCACCCACAAGCCAATGGGCAAGTAGAGTCCTTCAACAAGATTCTATCCAATGGAATCAAAAGGAAGTCGGATAATGCTAAGGGACAATGGGTTGAAGAACTACAGCTAGTGTTATGGTCCATCAGAACAACAACCAAAAATTCTACAGTGGAGACGCCCTTTATGTTAGTTTATGGCACTGAAGCCGTCTTGCCCATTAAGATTGAAGAACCCACCCTGCGAGTCATGCTGTACACGGAAGATGCCAACTGGGCTGCATTGCGCACGGCTTTGGATCAAGTACCAGAAGTCAGGGGCAATGCCTTGCTAAGAATGCAATTGTACAAGCTGAGAATGGCTCGGGCGTTTAACAAGAGAGTCGCTAGACGACCACTCAAGGTGGGGGATCTGGTTCTTAGGAAGATGGAGGCGGTTGGACGAGCTAAAGAGCTGGGGAAACTAACACCAAATTGGGAAGGACCTTATCAGATTGTCCAAGAGGTGCGAAGCGGAACCTTTCGTCTCCAAGATCTGGATGGATGACCAATACAGCGCACTTGGAACTCAGACACTCTGAAGAAGTACCAAGTCTAAACTCAGTTAATCACCAGGAAACTGGCCAGTAGTTTGTAGTCACCCAAAGTGCCACGGCACATGCTTGAGAAAAAGAATTGTATACATGTATCTTGGCATTTAGTCAAGCAAAATTCATATAATACAATTCCTACTTTCTTATCGCCTTTGTTTATTTTTACCAAGTTGGTTCACTTTGGGGCATTAAATCAGTTATTAGTCTAAAAGTGACAATAACTTGGACAAAAATACAAAGAACAATAGAGCGTCAAAAATACTCACTTCTCTGCTGAACATCACTCCCACGAAGAGACCGGCCAAAGTGTAACAGCCTAAAGGTTAACAACACATAAATGGCCAACAAATTGACAAAATCTCTAGTAAGAGAAACGTCAAAGTCTTAAAGAGAAAGCTGACTCGAAATAAGCCCTTAGTCAAGGATACTTACTTTCAAATGCACGGTCAGCAAAGTAGTAAAGACCCTAGTAAGGGATCACTACTTCCTGACGAGTGTTGCTCCCTCAAGGAAGCCGGCTAAGACATGGTTTGAACATGTATCTAAAGCTCGTCCTTAGCAATTTCAGCAGGCTTGGCCAACGTTGGCCGCTCTCCTTCTTGGACTATGGCTCGTCCATCATATACGGTTGAGCTAAGACCAAGAAGGGGGGGATAAGACAAGCCTATAGGACGAGCTAAAGGGAAACGGTCGTCCAAAAACCAGGACGAACTAGGCAAAAAATGCCCTTGTGATGGTTCGATAGCAGGACGAGTGTTACCAACTCGAGAAAAACGGCTAAAGCGTGGCTCGTCCACAAAACCAATATGTATTGGCCGCTTTCCTCCTTGGGGCAAGACTCGTCTGAATGAGAAGACCGTCCAAAGTTCCAGGACGAATCTCACTAAGTACTTGGCTACTTTTTGGAAAGAGTCACGATCGTCCAAGGACAAGGATGGCAATATTCCCCTATATTTATTTTGCAAACCGTCCAAAGTTTCAGGACGAGTCTCTTTTTGTACTTGGCTATATTTTGGAAAGATTCTCGACTGTCCAAGGGCAAGGATCAGGGTTGACAAGCTTACTTTAATTATATTTTATAGACCGTCCAAAAGTCCAGGACGAGTCTCATTTTCTACTTGGATGCATTTTGGAAAGATTTACGATCGTCTAAAGACAAGGACGTTGCTCTTTCCTTAAACATGTGTGCAGATCGTCCAACATTCAGGACGAGGCTCATTTTATACTTAGGCCCTGTTCTTTTGAACTTATTTTGGCTGAACTGAACTGAACTTATTTTATTGTTGCTGAACTGAACTTATATTTGCTGAACTGAACTTATTTTTACTTATTTTTGCTGAACTGAACTTATTTTTACTTATTTTTGCTGAACTTAACTTATTTTTGCTAAATAATAATAATAAATAATAATAATAAATAATAAAATATAATAAATAATAATAATAAATAATAATAATAAATAATAAATAATAATAAATAATAATAAAAAATAAAAAATAAAAAATAATAACAAATAATAAAAAATAATAATAATAATAATGTCAGGAGTGCTGATCTCTTCTCCAAGGCCTCCAGGGATTGACGATGGAGGGTATTAGCCATCATAATGTCATGGATGGCCTTGTCGCCTGCCGTCGTAGCAAGGTGGACGAGTTGCTTGTTCTCCTTTCTAAGCTCCCTCGCTCACTCTTCAGTCAGCATGCTGCGAGCAAAAAGCTGGAACAATGAAAACAAAACAAGTCATTAGACGAGTTACAAAAAAGAGAAAATTTGTACAAGTAAAAAACAAAAGCGGCAGCAAGTTGAGACATGTAGCCCACATGACCGACTGATGCTCCCCTTAATCCTTTAATATAGGATTCAAGGTAACATTTGAAGAGCTCCTGCTTAAGCCGATTTCTTTCTGCTTCGGAGATTTTGGCAAAGGCAGCAGAAGACTCCTCGTCCGAGTCTATGGTGGGAGTAGCTGAGGGTAAAGCTGGTCCTTTGCCCTTATCTAAAAGAGGGGGGGAGTCAGATATCTTGATTAGAAATACAATGGCTTGTCTATTGGACGGACTCATGGACCGTCTGCCGAACCGCACCGTCCTAACTATGTTTGGATAATACGACTCACCAGACGAAATGGAGGCTGTCCTAACAGCTAGTGGCATCTGCGAAACCAGCTTCGCTACCGAGCCGCTGAAGCCCGAGTAGTTCTCAGTAGCCGTCCCAGGCTCCGGAATAACCAAAGCCAAGGCCGACTCTGGCCTGATTTCTGCAGAGTCCGCAGGCAGAGCGTCCACCTGACTAGCAGGGTCAGAACTCTTCTCCCCCTCGGCAGGGACAACAGTGGAAGGCTCCTCTTTCAGGACTTTGTCCTTCGGAGGAGGCATGGTCTTCTCTCCAACTCCACCAGCCGGAGTAGTCTTCTCCGTCTTCTTCCGGGTAAAACCCTTGACCTTTTTGGCCGGAGGTTGGTCTGCAGTGGTGGTAGGTCTCTTCTTGGACGAGGAGGACTTACCACGAGGAAGTTTCTTGGTAGGGGCATTTTTCTGCAAGAAATGAACAAGTTACAATAATGGTCGTCCAAAGAGCAAAAGTATAAACTATTCATAAGGCTTTAGACGAGAATCACCCAAAGAAGGAATAGAATGGACACCCCCTTTCCTAAGGGAACCTCGTCCAAAGAAATGTCTGCACACAGACGAAGGTGATGCAAAGAAGGAAGCCATCCAAAAGTGGACGGACTAAAATGAGTTCCGTCTAAGGACAGGAAATCAGCTCTTCATCCAGTATTGGAATTCAAAGTTCCTCAGACGAGAAGGGCCCAAAGAAGGTGGCCTTCCAAGCATGGAAGCCTTCCTTCTTCGGGTGATTCTCGTCCAAAAAATGGAAACCGACTTGGACGAGCCCAAATGGTACTCGACCAAAGTCGATCAGCCTCTCAGACGATAAAGGCCCAAAGAAGGTGGTTGTCCAAGCATGGACGCTTTCCTTCTTCGGGTGATTCTCGTCCAAACACTGGTAACAAACTTGGACGAACCCAAATGGTACTCGTCCAAAGCCGTTCAACATCTCAGACGAGACAGGCCCAAAGAAGGTGGACGCTTTCCTTCTTTGGGTGACTCTCGTCCAAGGGTTGTAAGTAAATCCTTGACGAGGCCGAATGATCCTCGTCCAAAAAAAAAAAAAATTCATTATTTTACCAGTGTTTCAGCCCTTTTCTCAGCACTGCTCTTGGCGTACTCCTTCCATAAGTTGTCTGTGAATTTCGAAATGCTTATATCTCCCGTCCAAGAATGCTTGAGACGTGTTCTGGCCGAGTCAGCAAAAAAGAGAAGAAAGAGGGTTAGTTTGATATGGGTTATGGACGAAGCATTTTACTTGGGAATTTGAATGTATACCTCTATCTTCGGCCAACCGCAAGCCGGCGGCGACCAAGAAGTCGTCACTGTAAAACATTTCCTTAAAGGGTATTCAGTTAGCTGGTCCCTTAAAGGATGACTGGCCGGGCCTGGAGTACTCCTATATTCTGAAGTACTCCACTACCTCCTCGTCATAATGGTCCTCCAACTCCAGCCAGGACTGCTTTCGTACGGTATTTGTGATGGCTCGGTTATAGAAACGGAAGCCCTCCGTGGAAGAGTCGTTGGCCGCCCTTAGGTAGATGAAGTCGGCCTTCCATTCATGCATCTTTGACGGCTTGCCCCAGGCAGTTTGAAAGCCAGGGCGGTTGCAGATACTGAGCCATGTTCCATCCACGGCACCAGGAACCTTAGCCGCATAATGAATATGGGTGAAGGCTTGGATAGAGAGGGCCAGGCCGCGCAACTCACAGACGGCTATAAACGTTAGGACGTTGTGCCAAGCATTTGGAGCCAGTTGGTTGTGGCCGATGTTGTAATAGCGAAGCACTTGTTCTATAAAGTCATGGAGGGGGAACCTTAATCCCGCGTCCAAGGCCAGCTTATAGACGGCGAAGTGATTTTTAGGAGTCAAAATGGTGGCCTCCTTATTAGGGATGACGAAAGAAAAGCCCGGCATGGGCATGAAATTGGACAAATAACTAGGGTCCGGTTCTATTTTTTCTAACCATTTGCGATTGGCCAAAATAAATGCGGGGTCAGAAAGGGGACCTAGGCGTCTTCTAATCTCAGACGAAGTAGTGGAGGCTTCGTCTGACTCATCAGTAGCGCCAGAATCACTGCCATTATTGTCCTCGCCAGTTTCCTCCATCTCGGTGTCCCGGCCAGAAGGACTGGCTTCAGGATTTATTTGGGAGCCCTCAAAGCTGCAGCTAGGGGAAAGGGGGTCGCCCAAAGGCCCAACACTTTGGACCTCTCTCGTCTCGTCTGGAACTCGTCCAGTAGATTCCTCCATGTCTGAACTATTTGATGGGATTATTGCCTTTCGTCTTAGACGGGCCGTTTGCTTGACGTGCGCCAGATTACTCTGCACAGGTAAAGACTTGGTAGTCTGACTTTCTCGCCCAAAACCACAAAAAAATATATACTTGGCCCGAAGAGGCCCAAATCTAGAATGTGCCGAAGAAGAAACACTCTCGGTTCTAGGGTCAAGACAAGCTCTTGGTCGGCTAGGATTATTTGACGAAGAAGATTCCATTTTATTGATTTTCTAAGAGAAAAATAAAGAATAAAAGAAAGAATAAAGAACAAAGAAAAGATACCTGCTGAAACGCTTGGACGATTTGGTGAAGAAGGCCGAGGCTGGACGATCACTCTCTCTCTCTAGAAAATTTTTCAGAGCTTCTCTCTCTGGAAAAATTATCTCAAGGTGTGAAATGATTTAATGTGCTCACACCAAGGGTATATATAGGGGGGTAAGAAACCCGTTGAGCCGGTAAAGGATGACCGAAAAAAGGTGTAAAACTGTCGATCATGACCGGTAAAACCCAGGAAAGGGCGCGTCGCTGCCTCCATTTTTGAATTTGAATAAACTACCTTGAGTAACAGGGTATTAACCGTCAGATGGGCCAACAGTGAAAACCCCTTTTAAGGGCAAATGTTGTAGCCTAAAAATCTACGACTCCTTTAATAACACTTGGGCTCATCAGAGCCGTACATGTGTCCTCACCTAATAAATAAAGGAAAAGATTTAAACCTTGGGTTATATTCAGTTGGGGGAGAAAGGCTTACTTTCCTGGCCCAAAAGATAGTCAGAGCCCAGCCCCTTGTAGGTGGCTGTAAGTGAGTGGTTGATAACCTCTTACTTATCATGGCCTGCCACGTGTCAGGATCTGATTACTTAGCCAATCAGAGGTCACTATTCTAGGGTAATTTTTAAGGTTAGCTGTCATCTTGCAATCACTATAAATACCCCTGAAATCAGGAGAAAGATCATTCAATGCAAACAGTGCAAAGTTACTCTGTAAAAATACTCTCTCACTTTCTCTCTCTAGATCTACTTTTTTCTATACAACTTCTGATATCTGACTTAAGCTTCGGAGGGGGAACCACCACCCAAACCTCCAGGGTGGGTCCCTTTTTGCAGGTTCGGGAACGAAGCTCAGGCTTGGACTGAGTTGATTCAGACATTGTTGCACAAGTCTCCAAGTGAAGAACATTTAAGGGATACTAGTTTACTTGCTAGACAAGAAAGGTCAGCCTATAGCTTACTTGTTGGACAAGCAGAGGACTAAACAGATACATCATGCTCACCCAAGCCAAATTGCTTATCTCTAAGCAAAACAAGTCATTAGTAACAGTGCAAGTTAACACCATCGATAATCATTACTTAATAGTCATAACAACTTGGGGCCTGTTCCGGATTGCTGTCAGTTTCTAATTTTTGGTTTTATGAATGTAAAAGTCATATTATATAAGGGGTATAATGAAATTATAATTAGTCATATTTATACTAATTAAACATGTTAATTTTTTAAATCTAGAAACTATATGTTTTGGTTTCTCTATATTTGTTTTTTGCTGGAAATATGAACATACCCTTAGTTATTTTATTATAAAGAAACAAGAAATTATATAAATTGACTTACTTACCTTCAGCAAAGTGCTATTAAGACTAATTTCTCAATAGTACTATGTCGAGGATGTGACCATACTTAGTGGTTGTTTGCTATACAGGTAATTATGTAGGCAATATAAATTCTGATGATTTTCTGATCTAGGTAGTTGTTTGGTTGACATGAAGTGGGAAAATGGGGGCAATGAAAATTCCTTGGAAAACTGAAATTCTCACAAAACATGGGAATTTATTCGCCTCCCTTGGTCATTTAGAATTTCCACATCAATTCATAGGAAGTGCAAATTCCTTGATATCAACGAAACATATTAAGCTTTCCTAGGATATTACACAAGGGAAATAACTTCCTAGGAAATGGAACTTCCCATAGGAATCAAATTCCCATGTATACCAAACAACCACTACTAGGGATTGCTTTTTTTTAGAAGGATTCTAGATAATGGCCATCACGAATATTGTTTTATAATGCACTTGCGTTATGCTCATGCCATATTTGTATATGTGGTTTTTTTTCCATGTACACCAATTATTGATATGATTTCTTATTTGTACTTTTTATCGTATGGAGAAAAACAAAATTTAAGAAATTTGGAATAACCAATTGGTTCTAAACTAATTAGCTCTAATTTGGATTAGATCAAATTGGATTTCGTGGTAGTTCAAACTGAATTTGGATTCAAAATTTCAAAAAAATAATAATTTTGAGTTTGGGTTGGATCAAATTCGCTTAGGTTTAAAATAGTTTGATTCCATTCATGTTCATTTTTTGGTTCAAGTTATTGAATCGGTTACATTACAAATTAGGGTCAAGTTTGTGTCAATGGTGTGTTTAGATCAGGCATCAGGTAGAATCAATACAGTCAAATTACAAACTCAAGTAAATTACAAAATAGTTAGATTACAACATAAAAATATAAGAAGGATATGTTTAGTAAAAAAAAAGTGGTAAATTAAGACAATATGTTAAAATTGACAATAAAATATACTTACTCCATTTTCTTTTACTTGCAACTTTTGAGATTTTGCACTGTTGCATTTGACTACCTTTGGTGTTTTATATGTAAGGCAAAATATAGTCGCGAGAGATCTTGTTAGATTCATCTCATTGTATAATTTCACAATATCTAATTTTTATAATTTGTAAAATTTTTAGTACTTTAGAGTTTTGAAATTATCTCTCTCCCGCGAAGTCTCAAGTTAGCTTGGAGCCATGGGCAGACCTCGAGGGTCGAAGAACTTCAAGACAGGAAGTAAAGGGAAGGCTAAGACTACTGATCCGCCATTGTCAAAGGTGCGAAGGACTCGATCAATGGAAGATGTAATTAATAAAACAACCATGGATGGAGGAAATGTGTCAAGTGAAGAACAAGGTGAGATTTTATCCCCTAAATCTTCTTTAATTGAATTGAAGAAACAATCTGTGGGAAAATTAATTTTTATCAGAATGGCTAAATGTGATTAACAGTGGGTCGAAAATAGGGTCAATATCTCATAATGAAAAGATGGTTTCATGGGTTGCGGAGGTTAAAACTGATAATAATGTGAATTTTAATCCTCCATTTATGAATTATAGAATTGCTGAGGAATTGAATTGTAATAAAAATTAGAATCAAGAATCTATTATTCCTGAAATTGAATGGAAGGGCTTTAAAAAAGAAGTAGATTTTTGGAATACTCCATTGTAGGCTATATACTGAGTGCAAAACCTCTATTTTCTGTAATGGGAAGGTTCTTTAGAAGACATTGGGGTAAATTGGGAATAGATAAATGGCTCTATTTAAGGAGGGCATGACCATTATAAGGTTTATAACCAGGGAACAGAGAGATGCAATTCTTCAAGCTGGTTTCTTATTCTTTGATGAAAAAAACTGTTATTCTTAAACCATGGAAATCTGATGAGGATTGGAGTAATTCATCTGTGGAGAGGGTTCCTATATAGGTTGAATTACATGGTTCAGAACTGAAGTATTGGGGGAGAAAAGTTTAATCCAGATCATAAGTACTCTAGGCACTTTTTTGTAAGTGGATCAGGCAACTCAAAAGAGAGATAGGTTGTTGTTTGCAAAGAAGCTAGTGGAAGTCAGTATTAACCAAGATTTCCCGGATCCTGTCAAGTTTAAGAATGATAATGGAGAGGTGAAAACATAAAAGCTTCAATGAGCCTGGAAGCCTATCATTTGTAAAATTTGCTGGGGTTATGGACACTCTCATGAGGTATGTGTTACCAAGTAGAAGGTGAAAAAGGCGTGGAGGGTCAAGGTTATAGATGCAGTAACTAGTGTAGAGGGGAGTCACATGGAGAAACAACAAACATATGTGTTGTAAGTTCATAACACTATAACTGTGGCTCCAAAAAATGTTGAGAAGGAACCAGTTGTTGTTACTACAGTCTGGAATCAGTTTGACATATTGAACTGAACAACCACATCAGCATTGTTTTATGAGGTAGACATTCAACCTGATGAGATGCAGGGGTTAAAGGCCCCTGAGGATGCACATGGATAACATTATGGTGTGGAATGTAATGGGGCTAAATAGGAGAAATAAACAAAGTGAGGTGAAGAGATTTATTTCTTCTTACAACATAAAACTTTTTAGCCTATTAGAAAATAAGGTAAAGATGGATAGCATGGGAAATCTTTATCAATACCTTTGTTTATGTTGGTGCTTCACTACTAATAGTTGCATCATTGATAAAGGTCGGATTATTGTTGCTTGGCTGCCAGGATCTTTTACTTTGATAGTGATTCATATGGCTGAATAGTTTGTGCATTGTATGATTGAACCTGCGGGACAATGTCCAACTTTTGCTTGCTCTTTTGTCTATGGTTTAATGAAAGAAGAGATAAAGAGAAGTTATGGAGTGCTTTGAAACAACTGAAGTAATCTGATGTCCCATAGATGTTAATGGTAGATTTAATTGTGGTTCTAAACATGGATGAGAGGATTGGCTCTCCTGTAAGAGCTAGTAAAATTAGAGACTTTAGGGAGTGCGTGGATTAGTGTGGAGTTGTTGACATCAAAAGCACAGGAAGATTTTATACTTAGTCTAACAAGTAAGAGGGAGCACATAGGGTATTTTCCAGAATTGATAGAACTCTAGTAAATGGTCAATGGCTAGAGATGTTTGAAAATGCAGAGGTTGTTTACTTTCCAGAAGGAGAGTTTGATCACTGTTCCGGTGTTTTGAGTGTGTATAAGGAGCAAAGTGGAAAAAAACCATATAGGTTTTTCAATATGTGGGTTGAATCACCTGATTTCTTGGAAAGTGTGAACAAAGTTTGGGAGGAACCTGATGTGCAAGCTAGAGCCAATACAGCTTGAAACAAGCTTCGTTCCATACAAGAAATGGCTCATTAATATCCAAATGAGCATGAACATTTAAGTGCAGAAAGAGAGGCGGCTATGGAGTATAGACAAGCTCATGATACCTACTTGTCTTTCCTTAGACATAAGGTTAAAGAACAATGGATAGTTGATGGTGATCATAATACAAAGATGTTCCACCAAGCTATCAAGGCTAGAAGGAGTATTAACAAGATTCATACCATTTAGGACAGTCAAGGAACCTGGGTTTATGAAGATCAACATGTGAGGGCTGCTTTTGTGAATTTTTATCAAGGTTTATTGGGTGAGAAATTGGAAGGTAGATGCTTTGTGAAGCCTAAGATTATTAGTCGTGGGAAGGTGTTGGATGATATGCAGATAGATCTTTTGAATTGTACTTTCACTGTGGAGGATGTGAAAAAAGCACTTTTTCCATTTCAAAGGAGAAAGCACCAGAGCTTGATGGCTACAACAGTTTTTCTTCAAGCATTGTTGGGACACCTGGTGATGAAATATCAGCAGCTGTGCTTGACTTCTTTCATACTAGGAAGCGGCTGAAGGCTATTAATGTCACATCTATTACTTGGATCCCTAAAGTCAAGAATCCAACTCATTTAAGTGACTTTAGACCAATCTCTTGTTGTTCAGTCATATACAAGTGTATAACAACATTGATCTGTGAGAAGTTAAAGCTTGTGTTGCCTGAGATTGTTTCTCAAGCTCAGGGTGCTTTCATTTCCAATGGAAGCATATTGCACAACATTTTGCTTTGCTAGGATATAGTCAAGATGTATAGAAAGAAACAACAGCAACAATGTTGTCTAATGAAGGTGGACATCCAGAAAGCTTAGGACACTGTTTGTTGGGAGTTTTTAGCGGATATGATGCAGGCTTTGGGTCTCCCTGAAAAATTCATTAAGCTAATTATGGTTTTTGTGACTAATACAACCTTTACTCTTATGCTTAATGGTCCCCGAACTGGGTTTTTCCAGTCAAAGAGAGGGTTAATTAAGACAAGGGGACCCTATGTCTTACCTTCTCTTTGTACTTTGCATGGAATACTTCACTCAGATCATGTCTTATGTCAGTAAGCAAGATTCATTCAAATAACATCCTAGATGTAAAGCTATGGGTCTTGATCACCTTTGCTTTGCAGATGATTTGATTTTATTCTGTAAAGGTGATGTTAATTCTGTCAATGTGATTCTCCAAGGTCTAAAATTGTTTCATGCTTCTACTGGGCTTCAAACAAATCCCTCTAAATTTGCTTTGTATAGCTGTAGATTAGATGAGCTGGACACTCAAGCTCCGGTTATTAACTCTGGGTTTCAGTATGGAAAATTTCCATTTAGGTACCTGGGAGTACCTATTAGCACTAGGAAATTGTCAGCAGTTAAGTGTGAAAAACTCATAAAGAAAATGCTGGGAAGGATTCGAATTTGGAGTTCAAGGCATATCTCTTTTGCAGGAAGGAGGCAGCTGGTCAATTCTGTTTTCATAAGCATTTGTGTTTATTGTTCACAAATTTTCATACTTCGTAAAGCCGTGATTAAGCAAATCAATTCAATTTGCAAAGCATTTTTGTGGACTGGTTAGTGCTATAGTAGTAGGCTAGGGTATGTTAGCAGGGAAAAGGTTTGTAAACCTAAAATTCATGGTGGTCTTGGTTCCAAATCTCTAGCTATTTGGAATAATGCCATTGTTGGGAAACAGGCTCGGAGTATAGCCATGAAGGAGTATAACCTTTGGGTTAAATGAATTCAAGCTAGATATATTAAACAAAATACTTGGGCTACTTTTCAAGCACCCAAGTCTGCTAGTTGGGCAGTGAAGTTCATTTGTAAGCAAGAGATAGCATCAGTGCAAAGTGTGGTCATGGTTGGTTGACCAAGCAGCAGTACAACACCACTGCCATGTACAAGGAGATGCAGGATAGAGGTGAAAGACAACATGAATGTACAACTATTTGAGATAATTACAACATACCCAAGCATAGTTTTATAGGCTAGTTAGCATGGAAAAAAAGATTACATACCAGAGCTCGTCTTGCTGATAGTGGTATTTGTAATACATCACAGTGTGATTTATGTGAGGATGCTCCAAAGGAACATGAGCACATCTTCTTTGAATGTCCTTATAGTCAACAATGTCTGCACAAGATTTAAAGATGGTTGGGGATACACATGACTTCTAAACAACTTCTATAAAGCTTAAGGTGGGTCAGTAGAAGATTTAGAGGGAGCAAGTTCAAAAGAAGAGTTATAGTGGCTGCTTTCATGGCTACTGTCTACTTAATATGGAAAGAGATGGACAATGCAATTTGGAATTTACAAATCCGAGGTGTTGAGAAATTTGTGCAGGATATTAGATACATTGTTAAAACGAGAATAGGAGCACAGTTGCCCAAAAAAATAAGGACCTCGATGTACAGTGCTTTAGGAACTTGTAGTTTTTGTTCCTTTTTCTTTTGGTTACTGGTTGTGTAGTTATGTTTGAGACTAAGGCATTGAGCAGCGGTGTAGGATCAAATCCCAAAGATAGTAAGTCTTTTCTTTCTTATTTATGGAAGAAAGCCTTTTTCAAAGATTCTATATTTTTGGTGGCTGGATTGTATAGTTTGTTTTTTTTGCTTCCTAACCTAGTTGGACTGTTCAATACTATGGAAGAGTTTTAGGTTGTAAATTGTTTTAGTGGAATATATTCTTTCTTTCTTAGCAACAAAAAGGATTAAAGTTATGCATTGGGAAACGTGAAAGTCAAAATGTTGCAAGTAAAAGAAGACAGAGAAAATATTTGTTAAAAAATTACAAAAATAGGAAACAAATTAATGAAAAATAAAATTTTATATCATTTTTTAAGTGGATGTTCAATTCGAGTTAGGTCGATTCTGGTTGGGTCTATTTTGGGTCTAGTTGATTCAGGTTAAGTTCAGGTTCTATGTGTTTCAAATTAACTTCAAGTCTTCGTTTTCAAGTCCAAATCCTAATATACATATTGGTCAATCGAGCCTCGAGTTGGGTCAACTTTGATATTAACTTGTGGATTTTCGGCCCTGTTTGTCAATTAGCGGATAACTAATAGCTGATTGTATTAACTGGTTTGACTAGCTGATTGTAATAACTAGTTTGATTAGCTCATTGTATATTAGATAGGTTGACTAGCTGAATTTATTAACTGATTGTATAAGGATGTTTATTAACTAGTTGATAAGTAATTGCTACTTGATTATGTTAAATGACCAATAAGAACTTGGGTGTAATCCTTTATTGTACTTTTTGTTGTTTTTTTATAATTAAATTGATAGGTTTAGTGAATATATTGAAAATAAGACATACTAATAGATAACAACTACAAAATTCAATATTAGTTATTATTTTAAATTTTAGATACTCAAAATTCATGAGTTGATAATTTGCAAATGTATTAATTTATATATGTATATATGTATATATATGTATATATGTATATATATATATATATGTATATATATATATATATATATATATATATATATATATATGTGTGTATATATATATGTATATATGTGTATGTATATATGTGTATATATATATGTATATATGTGTATGTATATATGTGTATATATATATGTATATATGTGTATATATATATGTGTATATATATATGTATATATGTGTATATATATATATGTATATATATATGTATATATGTGTATATATATATATGTATGTATATATATATATATATATGTATATATATATATATATATATATATATGTATGTATATATATATATATATGTATGTATATATATATATATTAGTTGTATATCAATTGCATATCTATATTATTATTAAAACATGTGAAGAGCGCTTGTTACCTTCCACGTGTCACCAATGACGCCACATATTTCATAACATGACAACTTGCTTTTCAATCTACAAAGAAAAATAGTTCAATAGGATTTGATCTTCTGACTATTTAGTTAACAATATCATCATTCCTGTAAAAAAAAAGATATCATCATTTCAATTATCACCAAACCACATCTCTTTATTTGCAAATTATATCTCTTCAATACAAATAAATTGTAACGTCCCGAACCTCACACTCAAATAATACAAACCTTAATTAAATAATCTCATAATTTAACTTAAAATTTCAGTAGAGTTTCCGCTAAAAATTGGACAACCCAAAATCGGGAAATAATTTTAATCCTATTAGCAAACTCAAAAGAATTATTCTCAATCCTAATACCAAAATCGTTGACGCTTTCGCGAAAACAACATCAAGAGAGAATCGGAGGATTTTAAAACAACTCAAACATTAATAATTTACTCAATCTTACAAACCCATCTAAGATATCTTGAATCAAAATTTCGACAAGATAACAAAACCTATACATACATGACCCAAGTACAATTTACATTTGAAACTCTTTGAATACAAAGTTCTTCTATAAATTGTCGTTCCCGCCTTAAAGATCCTGATCCCAACATGAAACTTGCTCTAGTGACAACTGCTCGCCATTGTACAAGGTACATGGGTCATCAAAGGTTCAACCACAAACAGAAATTAACAATTGGAGCACGTGTCAGCAAAAGCTGAGTACCAACACTCCACCTTACACAAAAACAACAAATCATCGAAATATATATTCTAGAAAACAAAAGTGTAACTTAAATTCTCATGTACATTCGTATCTCAAGTTCCCCTCTTTAAACTTCTATATCAATCTATATCCATTCAAAATAATGGAAACATCAAAGAATGCGTACCTCAAAACCAGATCAGTTTTACTCAATGTTCATAATCCTCAAGTTCTAAATCAAGTTACATGATCATGATAAGTAAAATCAGCATGTAAAACCATATAGAATAGAGTAGAGTCAAAATAGAATTATGAATAAGTTTCACAGCTGCAATCGCAAAGCAATCGAGTAAACGTTACAATGGTCACAAATCTGAACATCTTTAGATATTAACAACAATTCACTGAATCCATGTTAATGAGTAATTCGCCTTTGATAATCAAATACAAAATGAAGAATAAACTTCAAGCACTATTAACTCAAAAGATTATTTCATCATACAACAGTTAAGTCAGGGCGGATCGAGGAGCCTCGGCTGATCAACTAAATGACAAACAATAGACCTGACAGTCCTGGTCGGTCATATCATAATAACCCGGGTTCCCCGACCGGTCTTGCTAGAGCAAACATGGTTTAGTATCTTGCGTTATACGATGATAAGTAATCAATCCAATATCTTCCCAATTCCGACGAAGATAAAATAACAAAAATACCAATATCTCCAACAGTGAATCCATATAATCTTTTATTTTTCATTATTAATATCTTTTAAGAAACCAAAACAAAGTTACAATCGTTATTTCATCCAATAATCAATGTTCTCAAAGATTCCACAATCACACAACCTTATCAATCCATTCGATATCATTCTAGTTTATACCATAATTTTATCGAAATCAATTCTATGCAAATCCATATTTACTTCAAAAAGTCAATTAACCAAAATGATTCATATAATCTATCGTCATTGAGCACAATTCAACTCACAACTATTTAATCTTTTCATGCGCCATATTGTCGCGCGGTTCCAGAATTGCAGCAATAAATTTGTGTATTGCTGCGCCTTGATTTGCGGGGGTGCGAAATCCACAGCCAGGCCCGTAAATTGGGGTGTGCAAACAGCCCAATTGCATAGGGCCCCCAAATCAGAAAAGTTAAAAAGTCCTCAAAAAAGTAAAAAAAAAAATTATTAGGTGAGCTGTTCTGTTACAACTTCCTAGCACCGTTTCCTGCACAAGATGACTTTCCCCAAAATTCCTATTTTTCAAACTAATTATCTCTCTCTCTTCAATTCACCTTCCTTGTTTTCAAAATATATCTTGTACATTCTGTTTCGGGTGAAAACTTGTGAGATGGGGGAGTTAGTCAAGATGAGAGCCGATGACCGTTGAGAATAGCCGGGTGCTCGAAGGATGCCGTGTAGACCTGCAAGAATAAGGGTTAGACTACCCCGGGGGTGTTTCCGGGATCGCCCCTCCGACGCTCAAGTCAGTTAGGACGTTTAACTATAAGTATTGAGCAGTTGGTCTAGAATTGATTACCTGTTCATTGATGAGACATTGGGTATTTATAGTGTTGAGGATCCCCATAAAGGGAGCATGATAGAATCGATGGGCCTCAGGGGGGGGCTGCTTGGTTATGTTGCATTTTCAGGCAATAAGCCTTTTTACTCTTTGCTTGAGATCCCTAGGCACCCTGGGGTTAGAGTAACCATCCTGTAGGTCCCATTGTCCCCCCTGCCCGGGGGTTTGATGGTCCTCCTCACAAGAACCGGGCCCAGGGAATAGTGGGCCCAAACATTAGCCCCACGCGAGATGTGCGAGAGAAGGCTCTCCAGAAATCGCATGTTTCGCGGAAAGTCGTATCTAGATCTCGAGGGGCATCCTTGACCTCGCTTGAAATGTCTCAGGAGCTAATAAACCCCATGTATCTCGAGAGGCGTCCTTGACCTCTCTCGAGATGTCTCAGGGGCTAGTGAGCCCCATGTATCTCGAGAGGCATCCTTGACTTCTCTCGAGATGTCCTAGGGGCTAGTGATCCCCATGTATCTCGAGGGGCGTCCTTTACATCACTCGAGATGTCTTAGGGGCTAATAAGCCTCATGCATCTCGAGGAGCAGCCTTGTCCTCGCTCGATATGTCTCAGGGGCTAATGAACCCCATGTATCTCGAGAGGCGTCCTTGACCTCTCTCGAGATGTCTCAGGAGCTAATGAGCCCCATGTATCTCGAGAGACGTCCTTGGCCTCTCTCGAGATGTCTCAGGGGCTAATGAGCCCCATGTATCTCGAGAGGCGTCCTTGACCTCTCTCGAGATGTCTCAGGGGCTAATGAGCCCCATGTATCTCGAGGGGCGTCCTTGACCTCTCTCGAGATGTCTCAGGGGCTAATGAGCCCCATGTATCTCGAGGGGCATCGTTGACCTCGCTCATAGATGTCTCAGGAGCTAATGAGCCCCATGTATCTCGAGAGGCGTCCTTTACCTTGCTCGAGATGTCTTAGGGGTCAATGACCCCATGCATCTCGAGGGGCGCGTGCCGTGACCTCCGGAGAGCGCTGGGCGGTTATTCTTCGAGCTCTTTGAGAGACCGTTGAACCATCGCTCTGGGGCGTTGAGGGTCGACAGGCCCTGTGTGTCCTGAGGGAGTGTTCTGATGCCGTAGCGCTTGACGAGCACCGACTCCAATAGTTGGGGTGACTTGGTGTAATATCCTGAAAATCTAAATATGCTTAATTAGCTAACTAATTATTGGTTTACTAATTATGTTATCAATCAAATTCTAATTGAAAAACTATTATAAGCTATTAAGGTATTTTATTTTTAAAATAAATAAAAGAGAAGAATGTAATTTTTATTAAGTAGTTATGAATTATAATTAGCTTAACAAGTAAGTAATTAAAAATCACAATATGCATAACTTCTCTTTTAATATGAATTATCCAAAGTGAAATTATTTTAGTTTAATAATAATAATAATAGAAAAAGAAAGAAGAAGAATAATGGAATTAGATGGATAAGTTTAAGCAAAAAAAATTGACTTTCTTTTCCCACCTTCTTCTTCCTTATTCTACCTTCCTTCCTCCTCCTTCCACCTTCTTCTACCTTCCTCCTCTTACATGGCAAACCAAGGTGCATTTATTTTCTCTCCCAACCAATCAAGTGTTGCCACCATCATTTCAACAGGAGAATTTTTACTCAAATTTTCTTCCACTCCATGGTTATCTTCAAAGCTTTCTAGAAACCTAACAATGGCTATAAATAGCCATGTTCATATATCAAGCATCATACTACATCTCTCTCCTCTGTTTATGGGCTGCTGCCCACGCCACCACTGCACAACTGCTGAACCACCATATCAACACCACCCTGCTCGACCACTAACACACCAGCAGCCACCCCTCCCTCGCTCGCACCATCCTTCCTCTCGCTGCACTCTCTCGCGCGCTGCTGTGGCCGCGTCACGCACCACCAGACTGGAACCCAGTCTCGCCGGCGCACCCTCTGTCCTCCGGAGTCGCAACTCCGTCCCTGCTGCTCACCGGAGCTTCGCCCCCTCCCTTGTTCCCTGACCCGTAGAGGTATGAGCTTTACCTCTTAACTGATGTTTCTTTTTTATTGTTACGTTTAGTAAATCAAGCCCAACTATACCCATTGTCAATTAGATTAAGTTAGGGCCTCAAAAATGCTTTAATTTTCTAATAGGTCCTTTTAGTTTTATTTTCTCTTTATTGAGACTAGATTGATTTACTTAAGTTTAAACCAAGTCACTTAATTCATTAGTTGGGGTAAACTGATTGTGTTTTACTATGAACCGCTAACTCTTACAATTTAAAACTCGTAGTTAAACATTAGGAATATTTGATACTTAGGTGGTATAAATGACTTTATATTATATTGTAATATATTAGAGACAATATTTTTAATTGTAAGTCATAATAAAAAGTCAGAAATAACACTGTTGTCATATGGTTGGTTTAATTAAAGTATATTCATTTACTAACAGTTTGTTTAGAGAATGTTATAACTAGAATTTGAAAACCGTAGTTACAAGTCATTAAACATAAATTATATATCGAAATTGAATTTTACTATTGACAACATTCCACTAAATATGTGTGATCGTTCCTAATAATGATAATTTGATGAAATAAATGACCAAACGTTAATCGACCTGAATGTAAGCTTAAGTATTGAGCCTCTTAACTAAAAAGTAAATTCAGCAACAATGTTCAATAATTAAAGGCCTGAATGTTAAGATAAAATGAGTATGAATATTTATTTTCGTTACTTAATTTCTTGATTAGATCAAAAGGGAAAAAGGATATTACAAGCCTCCCCCGGCAACGAAAGTCATTACGCAGGATTTCAGGTAACGTCTACTGCTAACACCCGCATTCCCCTTCTAAGTATGTTTTATAATAATGCTTACGTTAATAGTATTATTTTGTATATGGATTGCAAAATATGAAATGTTTTGTGACAAATGTGATGATATGAAATAATGTTATGAAATAATGACGTTATGGAAGCAAGACGATGTTTTGTTATGAATGCAAAGAAAAGAATATGACATATCATGGTGATTATGAATACTCTTAAAAGTTATAAAACATGATAAATTCAAGTGAAAGACGGTTCTTGGCAGTATTCTGTTATCCTAGGTCGTGCACGTACCTTCTGGCCGGTTCCCCACCTTCCGTTTATAAGGGCTAATGTCCTCGGGTGGCACCGCATTACTATACTTTGGGCACTAACGCCACCTTCAGTTTGTGAGGGCTTTCGTCCTCGGGTGGCTGCCTTCCGTTTACCATGATGTTATGTTCTGGGGAGACGTCCCTTCCGTTGTACTCGCCAAGTTACCAAATAAATGATCTATGCTTGTGAACATGATAAAAGATATATGATAATGATTATGATCAAATGTTATGTTTATGAAATAGTTTTACTTTTTCTCTCCTCTCTGTTTGCTAATAAAACGATTTGAAATCAGTTTACGTTGTTAGAGTAGTATGTTATTGAGCCTCGGCTCATGACGTTTTGTTTTCTGTTTTAGGTACTGATGGTGATAATGGGATGGCGTAGCAGTGAGGATTAGTTATGTAGTTAAATAGTTAAAGCTTTCTTAAACACTTATGATCATAATAAATGTCAGACTATGTACAATAGCTAAGTTTTAACTTAAGTTTCTGTTAATGGATAATCACGTTTTCTGGTTATAACATGTTTAGGCTTTTATGAATTTATGCTTGCCTTGTGCTTTCCAATTGAAAAGTACGGCAGTAACGCACCGACTATATAGGTTCCGCTGCTAATAACCGATTAACTAACCTAATGATGTTGATTAGTAGTCGGGGCGTTACACTTGGAGTATCCCTCGCTCGATCTGGGCGAGGTGCCTAATTGTAGGTCTTTGGACTTAGCTGAATTTAGTCAACCCACTGAGCTGGGATGGACTGGTCGGGTAGCTAAGGCTCGTAGTTCTGGTTAGAGTGATTGTTGGGCCTGGTTCGGGGCCCAACGTCGGCCTTGCTATTTCCGGAAGTTTCCCAAGCCCACGATACACCAACCATTTCGTACGGTGATTGCTTATAAATAGGGGGACCGTGCCATTTGTCCCATTCACATTTCTTTTGGATTACTACTGCGCAAGAGATTTTTTCCTCGAGGTTACACAAGTCGACCGGCGTTCTTCTTCGAGGTGCAAGATCGCGAAGGTGTTTTAGATAAGGTACGACCCACTTCCTCCCCTTTCTTTTTATTAATAAATGGACCCTTCTGGACAGGATCCCCTCTCGATAAATAACGGGCTTCTTTGCCCGGCTCGGACACCCCCTGCACCACTCGAGCCTTTGTTCGATGGAGTGCTAATAAATGGGGTGCCCGTGGTGTCCGTAGCGTTAGACTGTCCCGATCCCTCGCGGGTGCTCGACGCATTACCATACTCGAGCGACGGGGCTTCAATAATGTCTGATGGGGGGGAGGAGGTAAATAATCCCCTATACGAGGTAACCGTTGCTCGCCCTTGGGAAATTAGGAGTTACATAGACCATCTTCTCGATGGCCAGGTCGTTCGAGTAATGGAGGGCAGCAGTGAAGATCTTTCCCATGAGGCGAGCACTAGTGGTGGAGAGGGGGAGGCCCGGACTCAGGGCAAGGGCATCGCGCACTTCTATGTTCGAGGACCCTTCATGCAGTTCCTATTGGACAACCTTCGCTTCCTCTAGACGTCGTATTGGATTCGACATCCATACGCCTTGTACATCCCCGAGCCCGACGAGACCGTATGTACCCCTCCGACGGGCTGCGTGGCTTTGTATAAGGCCTACCTCGAGTTGGGGTTGAGATTCCCCGTTCATCCCTTTATTGTTGAGGTGTTACGTTCCTAGAACCTGGCCCTTTGTCAGTTAATGCCTAATAGCGTTGGCTCGATGGTTGGGTTCCTCGCCATATGCGACATGATGGCGGTCGAGCCGACGCTGGTTCTTTAATTTGGCGGAACTTAATGAAGTTGGTCGTGATGTCAGCAACCTCAAATGGTGAAGGATGGTATAACTTTCAAGCGCGCTTTCCTTACAAGATCGTGGGGACCATGCCTTCGAACCAACAGAACTTCCGTACGGAGTTCATGTACATATATCGAGCTGAGCAGTGAGACTTCCCAATTGTTCCTTGTCTCGAGGGTCCGAACATGGCCTTAAATAGGTCAGTGCCTAGGATGTCAGAGAACGAGGCCAGGGTTGCCATCTACTGCCAGACCATCACTTCGATAGTCAATGGCGATCGAAAGCAGGTCCCCACCAACTGGAACCCTAGCGCTGAGGATCTGAGTGACGAGCACTTCTTCTCTTCAATAGGATTGAGCCCAGCTTATCCCAAGGGTAGGGCTTTCGCTGCTAGGTGTACTTGTCTTGATTGACATATATCATGGGCTAACCTTTTTGTTTTGTGCAGTTATTGCCCGTCGAGAACTTAGCGAAATCATGCAGAGGCGGCTGACGGCTAACCAACGGGTACAGGAACAGATACGCTTGAAAGTGTCGAGGGGGGAAACTCGAGTCCCTCGACCTCCTAAGGTAACTTTACACCTTTCGATCTGATCATCAGACCTTTTGTTTTATGTTCTAACTTCTGTTTCTGGTAGGATCAGGTGAAGAGGCCTCGTATCCGTCCTCCTTCGGCGACGGCCATCGTGCCTCCCCAGATTTTGGGGGAGAGAGGGAAGACAGCGACCCTCGAGCCTCCCTCTAGGTCGACAGCGGCCCCTTTTAGGGTCGCTGAGGCACAGGGAGAACCTTCTCGTCACGAGGAGACCCCCGGCCGGAAGAGGGCAAGGGCTGAAGACTCGGACCAGGCTTCGAAGCCCTTCACCAAGCTTTCTGGAGTCGAGAAGGCCCGACGCTTTAACTTAGCTCTAAAGCGCTTCCTGACCAAGGCTGATGTCGAGGCCTGCCGAGCTCTCAACGAGGAAGAGGAGGTCGAAGGGCTTCATGCTTCCTGGATTGATGTAAGTTCTCTTTTTGCTAAGTTCCCGCCCTGTTGTAAAGTTCTCTTTGCTAAGCCTATTATTTTGCCTATGTCCAGTGTTCAGTTCGAATGGCCGTTATGAGCCATCGACATACTATCGACTTTCGCCGGCTCCGGGAGGATCTCGCTCAGCAGAAGGAGCTCGCTTTGAACTACAAGCTTGAGCTTGAGGCTGCCCAAAAGGACCTCGAAGAGAAGGAGAACAGCTTTACCGTTCGGGAGGAGGGATGGAGGAAAAAGATCCAGGATGCCCAGAGCCAACGGGACTCGATCAAGAGGCAGTTCGACTCGTCGAAAGGCGAGTCTTCGACTTCTAGGGAGAAGATCATCCTCGAGTGGCAGAATTCTCAGGATGGTAGGGACTTTGCTGCTGACATGGGGCTCGAGGGGGCCGAAGTGGCGACAAGGGTTACTCTTGCTAAGCTGCGGGAAGCCCTGGCCAAGGTTTCTCCCTCGACCAACTGGACCCTGGTCGAGAAGGAATATGAAGCCATCGTGGCTGCTGACTTGGAGGCTGATTCTCTCCCGACCTCTGAGGCTCCTGTTGAGGGTGTCGATGGCTCTACTTCCGAGGCCAGAGTCTGTGTTGAGAACGAAGATGCCTCAGGCGGAGAGGATCAGGATGAAGGGGATGAGCTTGATGACTCCTCCAGTTCGACTTCTCTTATCTCTTCGAGCAGTTTATCGAGCAGCTCCGACGACGCTAAGTAGATCTTTGTATTTAGCTTTGAATAGACCTCGTAATTAGCTTTGGTGTCCTTTAGGATGTATCTTTTTAACCTTTTAATTGTAATGAGAAGAAGCATTTGCTGTTCGTCTCGTGTTATCCTTCCAAGTCTCTTACGGTTGATGTGAGCTTTGCTACTCTCGATGCACCATTAGCTTCGATTGGCCCCTGCAAGGGGCCGCCTCTCGAGTTATATCTCGCTTTCGAGTTGTGGGTTGGTTAGGGGGTTTGCTCGAGTATAGTTTGCTCGAGTACCCTTAAAACATCCCGTGGGAACAAAGCCCTTCGATAGGGCTGGGCCTCAAGGGGCAGCGCTCCTATTCCGTGAGTTGTGGCCTTGGATGTTTTCTGGTACAAAGAGTAAGACAGTCTTTCCCATGCTTTGGGTGCCATGGGGGGCTTTGGGCCCTGTACGCATGGCAGGCCTTTTGGGTGATGGGCTTTCGTTATTGTGAGGCCCATTGGGGGCAATTATTGCAGCCTTGGAATTCGTGTTTTACTTTTCTTATAAGTATAAGGTGTTTCAACGCTGTCATTACACCATTCACACCTTCCTCCAAACTTTCAATCTCGACCGTCCTTCTTGCCTCTATTGCGATGTCTCAACCATTGATCACTCATGAGGCTCTTCGAGCAGCCAAACACCGCCAGTTGGCGAAGGCGAGTTCGAACTCCGCCTCCGCTGGCACGAGGTTGCCTGATGCCTCGAAGGCTGTTAAGCTCGAGGCAGCGTCCTCGACAGAGGATGTTACTATAATTTTGGCCACAAAGGCCCTTCCTCCCTTAGCTCCTGTGGTGAAGCAGGAGCCCCTCGAGGCTAAACCAGAGGGGAAACTCTCTTTTCCAGTTGTCTTTCTCGTTACTTCGCCTGGGGTGCAGCAGGCCCCATCGAAGAGGCCGAAGGTCGAGGGGTCATCCCCCTCGACTGCTGCTGTTCCATTTTCCGCCCTCTCGAGGGCTGACCTGGCTGGGAGGTTCGAGAGGGCCTCCGCCATTTTGATGACAGCTGCTGATGAGGCAGCCTACTGTGGTACCGACGGTTAGGAGCTCGAGGCCCTGAATGCTACCCTTGTCGAGGTATGTGCCTCTTTCTCTTTCCCTCATGGGTAATTTGTTGCTTACGCTTTTTTATTTTCTGCAGCTCTCGATCAGGGTCTCTGCTCTGGCCCACCGTCCTCGGGGTACTGCCCCTGCTGGAGTCAAGGACCAGATGTCCTTCGACGAGAGAAGCTCCCTCAACAATCGGGTCCGGATTGTTGAGCTGAAGCTTTCTGAAGCTGAGGGAGCTATTAAGAAGGATCAGCTGGACTTCAAGGAGATGATGACCGAGGCCCAGCAGACCATCGAGGACCTCACTAAGCAGAGGGAATCGGCCAGCAGGAGGCATCGTCAGGCCTCGAACGACAGGAAGGAGGCCTTGGCCAGGGCTGAGAAGGCCGACAAGAGGGCTACCGATGCCGTCAAGGAGGCGACTGCTTATCGGGAGCTGATCATCGAGAATTGGAAGCTCTCCGAGGTCGGGGGGATCTTCCTCGAGGATGCCTCCCTTCAAGCTTCCGAGGTCGGTCGCTCTGAGGCCCTTAAGGACGTTCGAGCCGTCCTTGAGAAGTTGTCTCCTGGCCTTTCCTGGCAGGAGGTTGAGGAAGGAGTTGCTGCTCTCTCCCAAGAGGATGCTAAGGCTCCTCGAGGAGAGGATGACGCGGGGGTCGCTCAGGTCGAGGACCAAGTTCCTGCTGCTGCCGATCTCGAGGGCTCGCACCAATGATACCGACTCCCTCATCTTCCTCTTTCTTCCTTCTGGCTCCTACAAGGGTTAATGTTAAACCCTTATAGTTTAGTTCTAATCTCTAGATGTTCCTTATGTGTGTAACTTTGCCATCTCGATGGCTTGTACTTCCCTTCATTAATAAAATTTGCTATTCATCCCATCAATGTATTTTTATTTAAACAAGTTTATGCCTTTGAAATTTTTGTCTATGTTTGATGTGACTTCGATAGTTGTACTACAACTTATAAATGGGCGTATTACAACTCGACAAGTGTATACTTAAAGCGCATACTTCGATCTATTTTGTTTGCAAAATTTGCTGTCAGCCCGATATTACAATTCGATAGATGTATTACAACTCGATGGGTGTATACTAACTATGCTGAGACAGCTTTACAAAAGATGGCTTGTCATTCTGCCAAGGATGTTCATAGTAGATGCCCCTAATTTCGAGGGCTGGAACTTGTAAAATGTATTGCGTAGAAGGCCGGGCCTGAGCTTATACATAGAACTTTCTATGATTGTCCGCATTCCAAGGTCGAGGCAAGGGGCGGCCTTCCTGGTCTTCGAGGCGGTATGTGCCTGGTCGAACAACCTTTGTGATTTTGTAAGACCCTTCCCAGTTGGGCTGTAATTTACCAAGGCGAGGTTCCCTGCTGGTGGCCTCGAACCTCCGGAGGACCCAATCGTTGACCTGCAGAGGTCGATGCTTGATTCGTCGGTTGAAGAGACTGGTGAATTTGAGTTTGTAGGAGATGGCCTTGAGAAGTACGTTGCCTCGAGTCTCGGGGAGGAGATCGAGGTTTACGCGTTTCTCTTCTTCATTGCTGTCGTGGTCGTAGAAGGCTATCCGTGGTGAGGGGATGCCGACTTCGACGGGCAGCACAGCCTCACTCCCATATACCAAGTTGAACGGTGTTTGTCCTGTGGCTTCTCGAACCGTCGTCCTAGTGGACCACAATATCCCAGGTAGGTCATCGATCCATGAGCCCTTGGCTCCTTCTAGCATGGTTTTTAATCCCTTCAGAACTACCTTGTTGGCGGCCTCAGCCTGTTCAGTGGTCTGGGGTCGACTGACAGCGGAGAATCTGGTTTCGATGCTGAATCGAGAGCAGTAATCTTTCGTGGGGCCGCTGTTGAATTGTCGCCCATTGTCCGATATGAGGACTCGAGGGACGCCGAATCGAGTTATCAGATTACGCCAAATGAACTGTTGAACTTGCTTGTCGGTGATGGAGGCCAATGGTTGGGCCTCGACCCACTTTGTGAAGTAGTCGACGGCAACTAACAGGAACCTCCGCTGGCCTGATGGAGGGAGAAAAGGCCCCAATAGGTCCATGCCCCACATGTCGAAAGGCAGAGGGGCCTGGATGGTAGTGAGGGGGCTTGTTGCTTGATGGGGAAAGTTGCCGTGCATCTGACATTCCTTGCACTTTTGAACCAAGTTCAAGGCATCTTCCTTTAACGTCGGCCAGTAATACCCCGCTCGAAGGGCTTTAGCGGCGATGGTCTTGGCACCCTGCTGGCTACCACAAGCTCCCTGGTGTATTTCTCGGAGTATGTAGTCGCCCTCCTGCGGGGTTAGGCACCGAAGGAGTGGGTGGGTGAAGGACTTCTTGTACAGCTGCCCCTCATGGAGCACGAGCCATCGGGCTTGCCTCCTTATCTTCTCGGCCTCTAGCTCGTCCTCAGGCAGTACCCCATCCCTTGCAAAGGACACCAACTTGTCCATCCATGTGGGGCTCCTGTCGAGGGTAGCTATCCCTTTATTGATACTAGGGGTGTTAAGTACTTCCCACATTATGGGGCGGGGTGACAAATTGTCGGCGGAGCTGGCCAATCTCGATAATGCATCTGCCTGCTAATTCTTTGATCTTGGAATGTGTGTTATGGCAAAGGTTGCCAGATTGCTTATTTCCTCCTTGATTTTCCTGAGGTACATCTTCATGCTGTCTTCCTTAGCTTTGAATTCCCCAGTCACTTGTCCCATGATGAGTTGGGAGTCAGAGTGGGCTTTGATGTTTCGTGCACCTGCCGCCCTACAGAGCTGCAGCCCGAGTAAGAGGGCTTCGTACTCTGCTTCATTGTTCGAGCCAGCGAAGGCGAACTTCACGGCGTACTCCGTCCTATTCCTTTGAGGATCGAGGATCGAGGATCAACAAGCCAGCTCTGGCCTTCTGCGGTAGGCTCGAGCCTCGAGGTACATTCGGCGAGGAAGTCGGCCAGCGCCTGGGCCTTGATTGCCATGCAGGGTTCAAATTCTATACCGAAGTCAGACAAATGATTAGACCAATCCGTAACCCTGCTCGACTGATTTTTACCCTCGATTATCTTGCGGAGGGGCTGACTTGTTAATACTTTGATGGGGTGAGCTTGGAAGTATGGCTTGAGTTTGCGGGTGGCGATCACCAGGGCGAATATCATCTTTTCGACTGGGGGGTATTTGGCTTCCGCGCCTCGAAAGGCGTGACTGATGAAATAGACGGGGTGTTGATTCTTTTCTCTATCAGCAACGAGGACGGCGCTGAGTGCATTTTCTGACACAGCCAAGTACACGAACAGCGTCTCTCCTGGTAAGGGGGAGACGAGCTTGGGAAGGCTGGCTAGGTGTGCTTTTAGCTGTTGGAATGCTTCTTCTGCTGGCGTGTCCCAGTCGAAGGTCGGTTGTTTTAGTGTTCTGAAGAAGTATAAGCTTTTTTTCTGCTGACCTAGATAGAAACCGTCCTAGTGCCGCCATACAGCCGATTAGGCACTAGACTTCTTTGATGGTTCGAGGGTTGAACCTTGTACGGGTTAGTCTCGATGCCTCTCTCGTCGACTAGAAAGCCGAGGCTCTTTCCTCCCTTTAGGCCGAAGACACACTTCTTCGGATTCAGCTTCATATTGTGGGCGTGTAGGGTGGATAGGGTTTCTCTAAGGTTCGATACATGCTCTTCTTCTTGCTGGCTCTTGACGATCATGTCGTCGACATAAACCTCGACATTCCTTCCTATCTGATTTTCAAACATCTTGTTGACGAAGCGTTGATAGGTAGCACCAGCGTTTTTGAGGCCGAACGACATCACTGTGTAACAGTAAACCCCCAAGTTTGTGGTGAATGCTGTGTGGACTTGATCATCTTCTACCATGGGGATTTGGTGATATCCGGCGTTGGCGTCCATAAAGCTGAAGAGGGCGTCTCCAGCAGTCGAATCGACAAGTTTATCGATTTTGGGGAGAGGGAAGTCATCCTTTAGACAGGCCTTGTTCAGGTCCGTAAAGTCGACACACATCCTCCACGAGCCAGTTGATTTGCGGACCAACACCATGTTAGCAAGCCACTCGGTGTACTGGCATTCTTTGATGAAACCTGCTGCTAGCAGCTTTTTCACTTCCTCGGCCGCTGCTTTACTTCTCTCGGCACCCTGATGCCTTAGCTTTTGCTTCACTGAGCGATGGCCCTCTTTGATATTGAGGCGGTGTACCATGATCTTAGGATCGATGCCCGGCATTTCGTCGACCGTATAGGCGAACACATCCTGGAACTCGCGGATGACATCGATGATTTGAGCTCGGGTGTCGTCAGGAATCTGTTTGCCGATTCTTATCGTCCTCCCCCTTGTGTTGTCGATACACACCTCTTCGTCCCCATCTACTGGTCAAGGTCTCTCATACCGTTTGGGGTTCTCGGCGACATAGATTCCCATCGTGGGGAGGGGCCCTTCAGGCTCGGGGTGCTTCCTCTTGTTTGTTGTAGTGTCGTGCTGGTGCTTCAGGCTATTGACGTAACACTCCCGGGCGGACTTCTGATCCCCAAATAATTGGGCGACCTTCCAATCGTCGGCCTCGAACTGCAGTAGTAGCTGGTAGGTCGAGATGGCGGCTTTTACTTTGTTGAGGATGGGGCGCCCAATGATGACGTTGTAGGGGAGATCAACATCGACGACGAGGAAATTGATGAGTTCGCTCCTCCCTCGACCTTTCTCTCCCATTCTCGTAGGAAGCTTGACCGATCCCAGAGGGTGGACGGATTGCCCCCCAAATCCTATCAGCAGTTGGCCGACGGGTAGGAGGTCACTCTTTTGATATTTCAGCTTTGTAAGGCAATCCATGGTTATGATATCCGCAGAACTCCCGCTGTCTATGAGCACTTGCCCCACCTCAGGTTGGCGATTTTCATTTCGACGACCAGGGGGTCATCGTGCGGGGTTTGAATAGGTCGATGGCTGTCTTTGAAGGTGATGGTGGGACAGACTGCTGTCCTGCTCATATCCGCCGTCCCGTGTTTCAGGGTGCAGAGGTGTTTCTTTCGAGAGCGGCTAGTCAAGCCACCCGAAGCATACCCTCCGGCTATGACACTGACGAATCCTGCTGTTTCCTCACTCCTCGACTCTTTCTCTTTTCGAGTCTCCTTTTTCTTTTCTGCGGGGTTCTTTAAATGTTGATTCAACTTTCCTTCATCCGCCAACTTGTCTAATGCTCTTTTGAGTTCTCTACAATCGCGAGTGGTGTGCCCGCAGTCGTGATGGTACTCACACCAAAGCTTCTTGTCTATTTTGTTGATGGAAGTTCTGATGGGTGTTGGTTTCGGCAAGGTGTACTTTTCCTTGATATCGAGGTATATCTCCCTTCGGTTGAGGTTGTATCGAGGGTCGTAGCCGTTGTCATCAACTCGAGGTTTCTTCTCTCTTTCCCTCCGAGAGGTTTCTCGAAGGGGGTCACCTCGAGCCCCGTAGTCATTTTTCCTTTTGTTGGAGTTGGGTTCATCATGCGTCTTACATATGTCAGAGGCTTGTATGAACTTCTGGGCGAGGTTCATTGCCTCAGAGAAAGTGGAGGCTTCGCTTTCCGCGAGCTTTATCTTGAATCGGCACGATGGGTAGAGGCCAGACATCAAAGCTGCGAACACCACGCTATCTTGTAAATCGGATACTTTTAGGGACTCCTCATTAAACCTCTTGATATAGTCTGCCAGGACTTCTTCTCTGCGCTGCCTTATCGACATTAGGTGAATGCTGGTCTTTCGGTGCCTTCTACCTGCAATGAAATTTTGCTTGGAGGCGAAGTTTGAGATACTGCCTGGTGGCAACTCCGTGAACCAAGTGAGCGCGAGCCCCTTTAGTGTGGTGGGAAAGAATTTGCACCAAGCTGCCTCACTCCCCGTCTGCACACTCATTTGTGTCTTAAAGGCAGCGAGGTGATCGACGGGATTCGTTGTTCCCCCATAATGCTCGATAGGTGGAACCTTCACCTTTCGAGGATTGAGAGTTCGCATGTTTTCTTCGCTGAAGGACGTGATGAAGCCGAGGTTTCCAAAGTGGGCGTCAAATTCCCCGTTCGTCTCAGAACTGCTGGCTTCGTCCTCGTGGTGCTCCCGGGGCCCTTTCCCGCGTTGTCGAGACTCTTCCCTCCCTTGGCTGTGGTTAGAGGGTGGTATTCTCTCTTGTCTCGGTCGAGCCCGGCGCTCGTCCAGGATTTCGCGAGCGTCCCGATGACCGTGCCTGAGGGATCGCTCAATGATGATATGCCGGGCATCCCTCCGGCTAGGGGGGTTTCGAGGAGGAGCTCGAGGGGCTCGAGTAGGATCCTGGGGGGCTCGAGTTGACGCTTGTGGAACTGGGCCGTCGAGGGGAGGGTTGCGTCCATCCTGCCCAATAGTGAGTCGTGGGGCAGGGGGCCTTTTGGATGTTCCCTCTCCTCCGTTCTGGAGGTTGTAGACGAGGGCCCTAAGATTCCGCTCGAGACTGTCGCTGAGGCGCTCCGCCAGCTGCTGCAGGTCCTGCTGGGTGACATGATTTGGACTGGGTTGCTCAACTCGAGGGAGCTCAATTAGAGGGGGGTTTCCTCTCTCTCAAGGTGGTCCTCGATTGGCTGTGCTGGCTGCCTCTCGAGGAGCTACTTTCTCGAGGATGTGTTGATGTATTTCAGAGAGCACGGGGGCCCTACGAGGGTCGCCCGCTGTTTCGTCAGCTACCTCGGGAGGGGGATTCCCTTCTCGAGGTGGTGAGTTTGGGGGTTGCTGGGTTCGATGGGATCTCCGAGCATTGGCCATGGCTTTTTGTTTGGCGCTCCCCACAGACGGCGCCAACCTGTTTCGGGTGAAAACTTGTGAGATGGGGGAGTTAGTCAAGATGACGGCCAATGGCCGTTGAGAATAGCCGGGTGCTCGAAGGATGCCGTGTAGACCTGCAAGAATAAGGGTTAGACTACCCCGGGGGTGTTTCCGGGATTGCCCCTCCGACGCTCAAGTCAGTTAGGATGTTTAACTGTAAGTATTGAGCAGTTGGTCTACAATTGATTACCTGTTCATTGATGAGACATTGGGTATTTATAGTGTGGAGGATCCCCATAAAGGGAGCATTGATAGGATGGGCCTCAGGGGGGCTACTTGGTTATGTTGCCTTTTCAGACAATAAGCCTTTTTACTCTTTGCTTGAGATCCCTAGGCACCCTGGGGTTAGGGTAACCATCATGTAGGTCCCATTGTCCCCTAGCCCGGGGGTTTGATGGTCCTCCTCACAAGAACCGGGCCCAGGGAATATTGGGCCAAAACACCTTCCATATATCAAATAATGTATAATTAAGTTTCCAAAATAATTCAATCAACCTAATTTCCATTGATTCTTCTCCTATTTTCCATGGAAAATTATTTCACCTCTTTTTCTATGTAAAATTTTTCAACGGAGAAAAAAAAATGATTTTTCCTCAAAATTTTCACTGGCAATGAACAATAATTCGAATTTTGAATTTATATGGAGAGTCTACAATGCCTCTGCAACCATACGTCTCCAATTGAAAATTTTGAATTTAGGTAGTTTCCTATCAATTTCTTCTTATTTATGTTTTCTTTTGTATAATCTCTTTTATCTATTAGGAGTTTATCTTTATATGTTAACAATCAACTTTTTTTGTGAAGGTTTTTTTTATAATTTGTAAATTTTATTTATTAGCTTTTAAAGCTGAAGGAAGCCAACATACAACTGCTAGCCTGCTAGCAAGCTGATAGAGATCAGCAAAGCTTTTTTTTTTGTGAAGGGTGAACAAGAAATACAGACTACAGTGCTGATATGTCATGCTGTTGGAACAAAATCAAAGAATCGAATAATCAACTAGTAATTGATATGAACTTCTAACAAGGTGTTTCAATCCATTTGTTACTTCGATTTAATTGATAAAGTATTGAAATCTTAATGTGAATTTAGAAAGTATGCCTCCTAAAACTAGAAATATAATTTAGGGTATTAAAATCGTAAGAAAAAGATATAAGAATTTATTAAAGTGTTAATTGAGTCTCAAAGAGGTTATAAAAGAATCAAAAATCCCTCTAGAGACTAGAAAGTGTGGAAAATCAGGAAGCTATGTTGAAAATATGGAAAATAATGAGAATGAAAAAGTTGAAATTCTTGAGTATATTATCCTTATATGAAAACATTTTGTAAAATCCATTGTTTATGAACTTGTATCACTCAAAAAATATATGTTATAGATTTGAAGTTTGAATAGGATCGCTATTTACCGTCCGTATTTACTTGAAATCGTCCGTATTTTTTTCATTATATACCCCCCATGCCCCTCCCCCTTTCACCTCACTTTACCCTCTCCACTCTCACCAAACTTAAGCTCTCTCTCTCTCTACCATCAAGCACTAACACCACCACCACCTTCCGAACACCACCGCCGGTCGACCACCACCCACCACCGGAACACCACCACCGGAGCACCACCGAAGCAAGTGAGGAGTACCGAAAATGTCCAATGAAGGACCGTCAACGCCGCCGGAACGAAATGTGGTAAGTTGAAAATTTTTTTTTTTTTTTTGAAGTTGCCGGAAATTTTTTTTTGCCCACCGGAGCAGGGTAACGGATCGAAAATCCGTTACCCCAGTGGAAGAAACGGATGCAAAACCCGTTGCTTCCACAGAACCAACGGACAGAAAATCCGTCGCCTCTGTGGAAGCACCGGAAAAGTGATCCGTTACCATGGTAACGGATCACTTTTTCGGTACCACCGCAGAGGTAACGTAGATCTGATCCGTTACCTCTGTGGTGGTAACGGATTTCGTATCCGTTATCGGAGGCGGTGGTAACGGATTTCCTATCCGCATTTTCGAAAAAAAAAAAATTCTTTTTTAGCCTCGTGTTTTCCGGCGAGGGGTTGGGGGGGGGGAGTTTGGGTTTTTTTTTTATTTTTTTTTTTTAAAATTTATGTTTTGTTTATGTTTGTAGTAATTTATGTTTTTTAATAATTATATATTTATGTTTATTTAAAATAATTTATATTTGTTCCTAATTTATTTATTAATAATTTCTGTTTGAATTAAAAATAATAATTTGTGTTTATTTGGGTTTTTTTAATTTATGTGAATAGTTAATTTGAATATATTAATTAAATGTTAATAGTTAATATGTTCCATTTAGTTAATATTTGATTTTCCGTCATAATTAGTATTGATTTTGTAATTAGCGAATAATAGTACATCCGTTTATGTTAATTTTGTTAATGAATATTTAGTTAATATTTTTTGATATTGTTTTCAAATATGTATGCATATTATTATAATTATTTTCATAATAAGTAGTAATTTTTGTGATTGGTAACTAACTAATATTAAGTTAATGAATGGATTATATTAAGTTGAGAACATGTGCACTATGTAGTTAATAAATTTTGTGATTGGTAAATAAATAATAATGATTATTAGTTACGATAAGTAAGTAAATAATAGTGAATAATATTATTGATTATATGTTGTCTAATTGAAAAAATGCTAAACATTATAGGCTTATTTGCCGGACTTTGGGGGTGATTATATAGATTATAATCACATGTTTTATAATGAAACACTATGGGCTGAGAAAAAGGAACTACAAGATTGGGTTAAGAAAAGGGCAAATGAAATCGGGTTTATGATGATTATTATGTTTAATCATAAACACGATCCTAGTGGACGAGAATATGTATATATGAAATGTAACCGGGGCGCACCATATAGGGGTGAAGGTAGAGATCTTAGTGTAGCAGACCGGGTAGCTACAAAGACAAAAGCATGTGGCTGTAGAGCGGGAGTTAAGGTTGAGTATTTGGAGTACCCAGATCGAACCGGATGGGTGATCAAAGCGAACGGGGGATTAGGGGCATGCACAATCATGAGTTCATTCATTACCCCGAGGGCCATCGACCCATCGGCGGCCTTAGTCCGGCGGCAAAGGTATTCGCTCGCGATATGATAAAGTCGCACGTTAAGCCTCGCTAGTATAATGAAAGCTGTGAATGAAAAATTTCCCGATGATCATCCAAATATGAGACACTTGTACAACTCCGAAGGAAAAGGATAGAAGGGAAGCAATGGATGGTAGAGACGTGATGCAACACTTCCTTCACCGTGCTCGATAGAGCGACTACCTTCACCGGATTAGGCAAGACGAGGAGACAAATGCAATGACCGCAAGCATTCATGGTGCACCCTCGTTCGGCAAATATCCTCCGAACTTATCCACTTATTGTTGGTATGGATGCAACATATAAAACCAACAAATATAACATGCCTTTTCTAGAGCTCATTGGGATGACGCCATGCAACAAGAATTTTATGGTTGGGTATGCTCTGATGGCCAACGAAACAGCTGATAGTTATAATTGGGTGTTGGACAAGTTTAGGTTGCTTATTGGAGTGAATGTTGTCCCTGTTACACTCATTACTGACCGTGATTTGGGCCTTATGAAAGCGATCCGGGAAGTGTTTCCTAACTCGCAAAATTGCTATGTAGATGGCATATCAACAAAGACGTGCAGGCTAGAGTGAGTAACATCATGGGCAACACTTATGCGGGTCCGAGATTCGTGACCCGAACTTGGTATCGGATAGTCAACGCGACCGACGAGAGGAGTTATGAGGCCGAGGTTGATAATATGAGAGATGTGTACAGAAAGTGGCCTAAAATAATCCAATACGTTGAAACAACTTGGCTTGTGTACAAAGAGAAGTTTGTGCGAGCATGGACGGACAATGTACTTCACCTTGGGAACACGTGCACTAGCCGAGTTGAAAGTGCACACTCTGCACTGAAGTCTTGGGTTTTTAGTAGCACAACTACCTTGGACTCCATCTTTTCTATTGCTCACAGTGAGATAGAAAATCAGGTGAAGAAGGTTGAGAATGATTTGGAGGAAAGTCGGCGTCGGCACGGAATATTGTACAAGACTTAGGCATTGTATCAATTAAATGGTCGAGTCTCGCATTCTTGTTTAGAACTATTCTTGCATGAGGAAAATCGTATGCGGGAGTTAGGCTACGAGGTATATCGGCGTTGCGGTTGCTCGTTGAGAACCACACATGCAATCCCCTGTGCATGCGCCATACGCAGACGATTGGAGGCGAACGAGAGTTTGTACCTGACAGACTTACATCTTTATTGGACTACTTTGATCATTGGTGATGGTGTCAACAACCCTGTGTTTGTATCTGAGGCAGCACAAGATTCTCAGTACTTCTTAGAGTTGGTTGAGCAGGTTCAAAGTAGTGATCCCGCCGTATTGCGGAGCGCTACCCGGGTTCTAGAGGAACATCTCGCGTAATCCGGGCGATTCAGCTTTTGAGCCCGATATTGTCGAGAACCCCAAAGGGAGATCACGCCGAAAGAATCACCCAAGTACAAAACGAAAGAAGAGTGGTTTTGAGCACACATCCGGTTCGTCTTCAAAGAGAAGCGGATCTTCGGGTTCGAGTTATGAGCTTGTCAACTTCTACGAGGTAATATGTTTGTTAATTGTATGTATTGATTATTGATAACATTTATTTGATACGTACTGATAAATTTTATGTTAATTAATTTGATTGTTGTAGGTTGGGAAAGCGTGGATGGAGAAGATGGTGTTAGTGGATTTCCATTTTACCGCAGGATTCCTGGGATTCTTCGCCCATTCATTACTAGATGGACTAATGTCCAGGCGGACGGTAACTGTGGATTTCGAACTGTTGCAGATTGTTTTTTAGGGAGTGAAGACCATTGGGGTTTTATCCGCCAAAATATGGCAAATGAGATTGCTGCTCATCGGGATGTTTACACACGTATTTATTATGATGGGATAGACGCAGCAATAAGGCGCATTATTTGGAATGGGGGGGCAGCATCTGAGGCTCATTGGATGGTTACTTCGCAAGACTTGTTTCCTATTGCGCAGATGTTCAATGCCGCAATCATTTTAGTAGGACTTGGCCTAGAGGGACAACTATATCCGTGTATCACTGTCCTTCCTTGGCGTGCTTCTGAATACACGGTGGGTCCAACTAACGAACTCGTAATTGCACATCTTGGTACCTTTCAGCATTATATTAGACTGGAGTTACTTCCCGGATCACCGGTACCACCTATTCATAACTTGTGGCATAACATGCATGAAGATAGTGTTGATGGTTGGGATCTGTTGTATGGTGTGCGACACGCTTTATGGGATGAGTTACTCTCTTCTTTGTATATAGTACATAGTGCGATCTATTCATTGTAATATTTTATGTAATGTATTTGATAAATGCATTTGTAATTATTAATACTATTTGATAATTGAATTTGAGCCGAATAAGTAGTATTTGATATGATATTAATTTATAATGTTGGATCATAATAAGTTGCAATGATTCAAATTGAAATAATATGTTACAATGATTCAAATTGAAACAATAGGTTGCAATGATTCAAATTGAAATAATAAATATCATCATAAAACCAAAGTCATATATACCTAACAAAGTAATATCATCAAAAAATGTAACTACATAATACACCCATACATAACTAATGGCATGAGAACACTGAAATGCAATGACTACATGTCATGATGATGCTCGTCCTCAGCAGCGTCCCGTGCCCGATCTAGACGCAATGCAGCATCCCAATCCCGAGCGAGGTCGGCCAACATCTCATATGCCAAAGAAGTGTTGGGTCGGCGGTCATTGTGCCGATCCTCCGTCAACGCTCTCGTGGCGTCAAAATGTCGGGCCATCCACTCGCAAAAAGTCAGTTAGTTATGTTATGTTATGTATCAATAATATAACATATAAAATAGTAAACAAATAAATGATTATATTGCGTACATAGTGGGTGTTTGAAGTGTTGGCCCCGGGGCGGAATATGCGTCCTATCTCGCAAGCAATGAGGGTAGGATGGGAATATGTACAAAACCAATCCATGTACTCCCTCGAACACTCTCCGCGACGAGTAACCCGTCTCAACGCGTGATACGTTGAGACCCCCAAGATATGGCGTGAACCGCCGCCATGCGGACTCGGCCATCGAGACCGAGAACCGAACCTCATACCTCTTCGGGTTGCTCGGTCCGTATGCGAAATCAGGCTGAATAGGAGCGGTAGGAATGACTCGAACAAAACCCAACTGTCGCAGTACACGATCCGGGTTGTACGGCTCAATGATACCTCGATAACGTATGAAACCGACATACAACGTCCTCGGAATCATGGCGGCTGGTCATCCCCATATGGCGTCCAATCGACACGAAAACGGATAAATGTAATAATTTCATGTTACTAACGTAGTAGTAATATATGAGAACATAATAATATATATTTTAATAATGCATTAAATATTCGTACCTCACGAAACCCGAAGGTTGTCCAAGCATCTACGAATGGACTCCGATCGGACGAAATCCTTGCCGACGATGTGATAATCCCACTTCCGTGCCCGAGGATCATGATCACCGAAGGCCGGCCCTCTCGCCGTGGTCGGAAACACGGGAAGTACTCGTATATCCAGCACTGGAGGAGCGTCAGACACCCGGCAACCTGTTTGCTATCCGCTCTAGACGCAACCCCTAGCTGACGATATAGGTACGCCAAAGCAGCTGAGCCCCATGAGTAAGTATGAACTGAATCAAGGTCATCCCGGCTCGGTTATGTTCTCGGGGCATGAGGCGGGAACCACTCTTATCGGTGAAGAGGGTACACCCAAGTGTCGGGGAGGAACCATGCGCGAACCCGCACGTCGGCCGGACGGCCCACGATCCATGCACCGATCGAAAATCTTTCGAACGGTAACGCCACCGTTCCTCCGCACCCGTGACTCCTCACATAATAACTCCTCACGAGTCAAGCCGAGGAGCTCCTCAAACCGTACATATTGATCGAAGTCGGCAAAACAGCACTAACAGTCCGACCCTCAATAGGAACACGTAGGATCTGCCAAACGTCATGTAACATGATCGTCATCTCTCCAAAAGGCATGTGAAACGTGTTCGTGTCGGGCTGCCAACGCTCTACAAAGGCTGTAAGCAATGGAAAGTCAAGGTGCCCAAACATAATCCCTGGTAGCTGGGCAATACAAGATCTATCCAAGCGCTGCAACGACTGCTGCAGGAAATCCCAAGTCAGCAACGGATCAAATGCATTGGAGCGGTTATGGCACAGCATAACATCCCTAGCAGTCGTATCGTGGTATATACGGGAGCCGACGTGGCCCCGCCAACTAGGAATCGTGGTACCGTCAAGTGGGCCCCCCGGGCATCGCCTCGGTAACTAACCACGAAGTATCCCTAGCGGCTCTAGCCCTGCTCGACAGCCTACGAGATCCGAAACTCGACCCCGAAACAAACCTCCCTCTACTACCCTTCCTCACAGGCACATGGGAGGCGGCTTCACCCACATCAGCTCCATCGTCATCTCTCATAGCATGATCTAACTCCTACTCGTCCCCAGTATCCCATCCAGCACTATCAGGCGCGTCCTCAGGAATAGGCATCTGGCTAGCCTGAGCATCAATCCTCGCCCTCCTACTAGATGCATCAACACCACGAGATCTAGTGTGTCGTGGCGTCGATCCCTCAGGACCATCAAGACCCTAATAATACATTATGTTAATTATTTATTATTTATTTAATGTCTACGTTATTATATTGTAATTACTTCTAATCTATAACCATTGACACTCTAATAATTACTTAACTAAAATTATAAGGAAAACTAATACTAAGATGCATTAACATTGGTGATGGTGTTAACATAATATTATTAAAATATATTAACATGCGCAAAGTAAGTAAATTAGGGCATTATTATATAACTATTCACTTTCTAATAATTAATTAACTAAAATTACAACAATAAATCATATTAACTTGCTAATATCATTAGTAAACATGCTAATAAAAACAAATACCCTACACAACTAATATTAACATGCTAATAAAAACAAATTAACATGCTAATATCATTACAATAAATAATCGTAATATGCTACTAATATAAAATAATAACATGCTAATATCATTGAAATATTTTAATAATATAATAACATGCTCAAATCAATTTATTAACTTATTATATAATAACTATTAAATTTAAATAATACTATTATCACGTGCTATTAAACAATTAAATAAATTAAATCAAAGAAATTAAATAATACTACCATGTTACTAACATGCATTAACATAATAATAATAAAACCTAATTACAATATTATCACACAAATTAACATATTAACTATTCCAATTAAATTAATATATTCAAATAACTATTGACATAAATTATAAAAGCCCAAATAAACACAAATTATTATTTTTAATTCAAACATAAATTATTAATACATAAATTACGAACAAACATAAATTATTTAAAATAAACATAAAAATATAATTAATAAAAAACAGAAATTAATAAAACATAAACAGAACATAAATTAAAAAAAAGGAAAAAAAACCCAAAGTTCCCCCCTCCCCTCGCCGGAAAACACGAACAGCAATGAAAATTTTTTTTTTTCGAAATCTGCGGGGCAACGGACAGAAATTCCGTTACCACCGCACAGTGGTAACGGACATCTTTACCGTTACCACCACAGAGGTAACGTAGATCTAATCCGTTACCTTTGCGGTGGTAACGGATGAGTCATCCGTTACCAGCGTGTGGTGGTAACGGATTTCTTATCTGTTGCCCTGCATTTACGGAAAAAAAAAAAAATTTTTTTGCCTCGTTTTTCCGGCGAGGGGTGGGGGATTTTCCGGCATTTAGAGTTGGTTTTCACCACAAATAACTACAAAACTAACCTGATTTGAAGATTCTCCGATTTCCTTTGCCTTCTTCCTTGGGCCCATTCTTTTTCCGGCGTGTTGTGGTGGTCGTCGGTGTCTTCTTCTCCTCCCTGTGGTGGTCGCCGGTACGGTCTTCCTCGCCTGGTGGTGGTGGTTGTCGTGTGGTGGTGGTGGCAGTGGTGGTGGTGGTGGCGGCTTTGGGGGGTGGTGGTGGCTTTGGTGGTGGTGGCTATGGTGGGAGTGAGGAGTGAGAGAGTGTTAGAGTGAGGGAGTGAGAGAGTGTTAGAGTAAGAGAGTGAGAGAGTGGGGGGGTATGGGGTAGTATTTGTAGGGGGTAGTTTAGGAGTATTTTAAAAAAAATACGGACGATTTCAAGTAAATACGGGCGGTATTTAGTAACCCCCATATTGAAAATATGGAAAATAATGAGAATGAAAAAGTTGAAATTCTTGAGTATATTATCCTTATATGAAAACATTTTGTAAAATCCATTGTTTATGAACTTGTATCACTCAAAAAATATATGTTATAGATTTGAAGTTTGAATGATAATTAAAAAGTTAGGGCCTAATTTTAATCTTAGAACAGGGCCCCTAAAATCTTCAAGATGGCCCTGTCCGCAGCAATAGGTCGCTTAAAAATTGTAGCAATATACAATTATTCTACTAGTGTATTTTCACACTAATCAACTAATGTAACTTTCTTTTTTTTTAATAGGAAGAAAACGGATTTCATTCATAAGAGATCGCCAAACGGCACTTACAATCAATTCCTGAAAAACCGAAAATTCCAACACAAGTATATAACACCTTAGAACTAGATATATCGCACATTTGATTAAAAACAGCCTTAATAAAAAACTTCATCCGAAGCAATACAATCTGTGAGTTCGCTCTGATTCGGCTTTACTTCCGCTGATGTATAGTCGTTTGGATGAAAATACTTCTGTGGTCTTCTAGATTCTTACAGAGAATAGAGATTGTTATATCTTCCTTCTTCATCAGACAAACAAAAAACCAAATTAAATACCCTAAAATAAATATCATCTTAAGGATGTCATATACTTATTGGAAGCAATTAAGGAGTTTTTGGAGCTTACCACTGGTACGAACAATAGTGGACGCCCCTACAAAGATTCACAATTGAGGCCAAGAAGAAAAGAGATGAAAGAGAAGGAGAAAGAAGGGTAAAGAATGAAGGAAAAACCTTCAAAAAAGAAGAAAAACCTAGCGATGGAGACTAGGAAAAAACACTCCCAACGAGAAACCTTAGAGAGAAAAAACCCTCCCAAGAAGAAACCCTAAAAGGAACCAAAGATATGGTGGTTCGAATTTTTGAAAGACATTAATGTTACTTAACTAATGTAACTTTCTTAGATACGCAACTCGCTAGAACATAATGAAACATGGTATAGTTAGTAGATCTACGTATTCACTTCCCATCAAACATGGTATAGTTAGTAGATCTACGTATTCACTTCCCATCAAACTATGAGTATCACATTTTAAACTTTATCAGGGGTTCATTGTACCTAAGTCAACCACTCGAAACTAAGGATATATGACTACGAATTCTATAAATTCAAAATCTTGCTCCTGTTAGTAAAATACATTGATCTAACTTTGTTTACACGTCTCTGATTAAGTTGGTTTCCACATGAATTCTCTTTATATTAATTAGAATACTCAAAACATATCTATATTATAAGTTTCAAAGATAGGCTTACAAATGAATATCTTTAATAAACATCTTCTTGATTGAAATATGAAAATCTATTCGAGGTCTTTATACTCACATCTAACTATCCACAAGAACTATTAGTTTTACAAAACATAAGAGTTAATAATATAGTAAGAGTATAACAAATAAACTTTATCCTTAACATACTTTAATATACTTATAAGAACTTCCAAATATCAAATTACCGCTTTAATTTATTGCTTAACAAACGTGAATATCTAACAAATAAAGGTGAGAGTATAGTGTCGAACATTCCAGCTCAATTAAAACTACCTTCATAAAACATAGTGAAGGCTCCAAATCATATTTAACACCACTCAATTACTGTAACAGACGGTCATTCCCGACCAGCTACAGAGGATTTATGCACAATGGAATTAATTAAAGTCTCTAGTCGATCGAACCAACTGATATCATCACAATCACCGAACTAGATCAAAGAATGTAGAAACCGAACATATGAATCTAATTCAAATTAATTACTATTAACAACTATAATTACACTTATAGAAATAGTTACATTAATAACTAAAGTATTACAAGTCGAGCGGCCTCACTTCGAAATACAAATTAATACTAGTACTATTTATACTTGTAGCAATCTAAAACTGTCGATTCTAAATAATAAACTCCAATTCTTAAACCTTCACAAATAGGAAATTGCCACCCGCCAAGTGACATGCCACAAAAATGACAAAACAAAACATACAAAGACATCAGCAAAGATAAGTACTAACCCATAAAACACAGTAAAAAAAATGCTTTGGTGTTCCTTTTCTTGAAAACCAATCAATCAGAATCACAACAACAACACATGCTTTAAACTTGTCATCCAATACACTTGGTGACTTCACGGTGTTACGGAACAATCTTTATTCCTTGTGTTCAATTCCTTTACACACATTCATATACTTTTTCTTCTTTAAACATAGTTATTTGGCAATAGGTAAGAGAACGACGCGAAGGTGGCAACACCAGATTGCAGACACATCGCTTGTCGAGGAACGTCTCCCACCAGATAAAAAGGCCTACCGTAGTCTTCAGTGTATATACCCCTTGAACCACCAAAGGTAATACTTCCAATGCGACTCTCATAATAACCACCAGAGGGTTTTCCCTTAAGATACTCCACTATAGTGTAATCCTTAAGGTCCTTAAGGTCGATCACTAGAGAAGCTCTAAGCCTTTTGTCATGTGATTATAACCTATGAGGGGCCCACTAGAAACGATCCTTAGATGCATTTTAAGTCTCATTTAGCATACTTTTAGACCATTTAGCTTGCATTTGTGCATTTTTGGGTTCCTTTTTAAGTTATATTGCTTTCATGAGTTATTTGGTCTTTTAATATCATTTCAGGTACTCTATTCTCCTATGGAAGGACGTGAAATAAAGGCTCTTGGACAACCTTTGAAAAGATATATCATGTCCCCAAATTGGATCAGAATTGGAGAAGATACAATCCGCTTTTCATTGTTGAGTGAAATATGACACTTCTTCACTACTTTGATTATAACTTTAGACATAGAAATTATAATAAGGTAATCCAAGATGGGATGGAAACTAGACTCAATCAACTTTTCAAGAATATATTACATGTGTCAAACAAAGCTCTTGATCAAAAGTTATAGATGTCCGAAGTTGAGCTGTTTGCGTTTGTTGTACCGACACATTTTACACGTCCGTGTTTCCCCTTTTTCCAAAAGAAGAACTTTCTATTCCGCAGGGAATTTGCACACTACATGTTGTCATTATTGACGCGTCCTTGTTGCTTGTTATTCATATGAACTTTATGTAACTACAAGTCAACACATCCATGTTGGTATGCTCTGTAGTGCAACTTATTTTGTTGGTTAATTTAAATTAGGACACTATAAAAACTCTTTTATTTCTTTTAGTGATGGACTTAGGTTTTATTATCAGACTTTAGATAGCTTTTAGAGAGAACTACATTATTGGACTTCTAGATCTTGAATTTGGCTACCTTGGATCATCTTATTTCAAGTAAAAGACCAAGTTTTTCTAATTCTCTCTCTTTATTTATTAACATTTTTATTTGTTCATTTCTTAATTGCTTTGTTATTTCAATAATGAGTGAGTAGTCCTATAATCTGGGGTTAAGTTGAACCCTACCAATGACTGATGCATAACTTTCCCCTTATCCAAATTTAATTTGATTAATTATTCTTGCTTGATTATGTAGGCGTGTTTTTACTCTCCTACGCGGTCTGAGTGCGTATTTGACTACCTCAATGAAGGGTTTTATAAAAAAAAAACGTTTTAGAAGTCGTCAACAAGTCTTTAAAGGAAGACTCATAAACCTAATTGGATGTTTATGAAACTTAGGGACATCTTTGGGACTTATCCAATGTTGATTTCCCCGTCATAACTTCATTAATGGTCATGAACCAAAAACTGAGTTCGGGGGTGAGGGTACGTACATGATCAGGAATCACGTTGGCCCAATTCTAGCCTCTACTTAACACGATTCATAGCAAGTTTTATGCAAAAGAACAACCACATAATATTTTTAAGCACCCTAAGAAAAGATTAGTCTAGGTTGGTTCATTAAACACATAAAAGACTATTTTTTGTATGTTGTTTAACAATCAAAATTACTGGGTTTCTAGCAGGTTTTCCATATTATCTGATTTAGTGTTAGAACAATTCTTTAGTTCATGATTAACAATAATATACATGGTGAAAAACATTGCAATCAAGTACGAAAAAAAAAATAGTGTACATGAAAAAGAACTAAAAAGATTGCAAGGAGTTAGTAATACACAACTATTTACAGTCGCAGAAATAGGTTAACCATCTACATCATGAACAGAATGTTAGTAACTTCAATAAAATAATAATAGGAAAAATTGTTTTAAATAAGTCAACCTTTGCGCGGTCTTCCCATTTTAAGTCTACCTTTTGATTATCCCTGATTGAGTTAGGCTTGTATGTCTGTTTTCTTCTATTGAGTTTTAACCTGTTTGTGACTTGTTTAGTAGGTTACTTATGATACGTGTTACAATGTCCCTTCTTCTAAAATAGGCGAGGGAGGCAAGGGTGGGGGTGGGACGTTGTAACACGTATCATAAGTAACCTATTAAACAAGTCACAAACAGGTTAAAACTCAATAGAAGAAAATAGACATACAAGCCTAACTCAATCAGGGATAATCAAAAGGTAGACTTAAAATAGGAAGACCGCGCAAAGCTTGACTTATTTAAAACAATTTTTCCATAATAATAAGAATAAAGAAAAGAAAGGTTGTTAATTTGATTGACCCTCAGAAATTTATACCTCTGTCTGCATCGTTTATTTGCACGGATCTTGGATCTAATTGTCAACACGCCTTGAAAAGATTAGTGTTTTAGATTGAACTTTGCGTCGGAAATAACTTTGCCTTGTATTACAATCAATATGTATTAGGCGTTTGGTGATGATATATAATGTAGAGGATTATTGGTGTTTGACGTGGAATTAGGAAAAAGAAGAAGATGATTACCTAGTGATGATGATGCGTGTATGATGATTATGGTGCCAGGGAGATTAGTAGTTGTTAGGGCTGTGAGTGCGTAGCGGAAACAAATTGAAGATGTAGAGATTGAGAAAAATAAATAGAATGGAAATATGTGGCAAGAAAAGAAGTAAAAAAGGTACACACAATATTTAACATGGGAAAAATCCTCAAATAGAGGCAAAAAAACCCACGGACGACGAGTACCCGAAAATCCACTATACGAAATAAGAAAGTACAAGAATGAAGAACCTCAATTAAGAGGGTGAGTAATACAATATAACTTTCACTATTGTAGGAAACTCACAAAGGAGTAATAGAAAAGATAACAGTAGATTAATAATACAAGGTGGGTTATAAGAAAGGAGGGTTGGTATGGTAGGAAGGCTTAAATGTGTATGTTGTAAGTTATGGCTTCATGACAAGCTCTTGTATTTGGTTGACCCCAAATGGATGCAAAAACACCTTATTTATAGGTGTGCAATGGCGGTGCAATAAGTCGGCAAAAATGTGCTCAATTAATTTAGATTTGTCTAGAATTCTCCATCACCAAGATGCTTAATTTTTGCCGACATAATGCTTAGATATCCTCAAATAATTTCTCTTGATTTCTAGAGAAGTCGTGATGAGTGTTGCATGTACCATTTAGCACCGACATTAGCTATTGGAGACGGGCCATAAAAGTTGGGCCATAAACCCAACAATCTCCAACTTGGACCAAATTTTATGCACTCGTCGTATGAACCCCGAAGGATATTATGCAGATATGTCACCATGACCCACTTGTAACTTGGGCTTAGAATAATGTGACATGTTCGAACCCGTTTTATGAAGGCATTGATGCCGAACCGGGGTTGTGTAAGAAGAAGCAATAATAGAAGACCCTTGTAATACATAGAGATTTATATGTCTGATGGCCTTCAGAAGTTCATGAGCACCTCTGGAGACTTTAAGTACTCCACCTTGAGTCGAAATCTTGCACCCTTTAGAATATAGAGTGCCCAAAGAAATCATATTCTGCTTCAGATCAGGAACATGTTGAGCATTAGATAGAGTCTTGATCTTACCATCATGCATCTTGATCTGAACTGAGCCAATACCATGAACATTGCAACGAGAAACATTACCCATAGAGACGGATTTATTCTTCACTGATTTATAATCGATAAAGTGATCCTTTTGAGAATACACATGGTAGGTGCAATTGGAATCAAGCACCCAATTAGGAGTTCTACTTCTTCCAGAAGAAGTAGCCAAAAGAACATCATCAGAATCCAATTCACCAAAATCAGCTTGTGTAGTTTCCGTTCCTTTTTTTCTCATTTTCTTCTCTTTCGATCTTTTTCTTTAATTTTAAGCAATCGGAAACTCGTGCCCATGCATTTTAAAATATTTGCATAAATTTTTTATTTTATGCCAATTAGATGTGGCTCGATTTTTTATACTTATTTTTCCGTGTGATCTCCCTCCTACATTTAATCCTTCGGCATTATCATTGGAATGCACTTCAAGGTCAAATTTCTCTTTTGAGAGTAAATGAGATTTAACATCTTCAAAATATAAGGTATCATTGTTACAATATAACATGATTTCCTTGAAGTGCTTGTACGAAGGAGGTAGGGAGACAATTAATAACACGGCTTTATCTTCATCTTCAATCTTGACATCCAAATTCTCAAGATCAATAATAATATAATTAAATTCACTAAGATGAGATTGGATAGAAGTACCTTCGGCCATCCGAATAGTGTAAAGCCTTTCCTTTAAACAAAGTTTGTTAGCGGGACTTTTGGTAATGTAGAGGGACTCGAGCTTCAACCATCGCCATGCAGCGATCTCCTCATGAATAACCTCGCGTAGTACATCCTTAGTTAGAAATAGTTAGATTGTAGATAACGCTTTTTCATCCAACTCTTGCCATTGCTCGTCAGTCATAGTCAATGGCTTTTTCTGCTTGCCATCAAGTGCCCGTTTTATTACGCTTTGAGTAAGAACGACATTCATTTGGACTTTCAAGATGCTAAAACCGATCTTGCCATCGAATTTCTCAAAACGAACTTCGTTACCAAAGACAACTTTAATATAAACTCTTAACAACCTTGGCTCTGATACCATTTGTTAGGGTTGTGAGTGCTTAGCGGAAGCAAATTAAAGATGTAGATATTGAGAAAAATAAATAGAGTGGATATATGTGGCAAGAAAAGTAGTAAAAGGGGACACACAATATTTAACATGGGAAAAATCCTCAAATAGAGGCAAAAAACCCACGGACGACGAGTACCCGAAAATCCACTATATGAAATAGGAGAGTGCAAGAATGAAGAACCTCAATTAAGAGGGTGAGTAATACAATATAACTCTCACTATAATAGGAAACCCACAAAGGAGTAATACAAAAGATAAACTGGATTAATAATACAAGGTAGGTTATAAGAAAGATGAGTTAGTATGGTAGGAAGGATTGAATGTGTATGTTGTAAGTTATGGCTTCAAGACAAGCTCTTGTATTTGGTTGACCCCAAACGGATGCACAAACACCTTATTTATAGGTGTGCAATGGCGGTGCAATAAGTCGGGAAAAATGTGCTCAATTAATTTTAATTTGTCTACAATTCTCCATAACCCAGATACTTCATTTTTACCGACATAATGCTTAGATATCCTCAAATAATTTCTCTTGATTTCAAGAGAAATCATGATGAGTGTTGCATGTACCATTTAGCACCGACATTGGCTATTGGAGATGGGCCGTAAACCCAACAAAAGTAGATGTGTGGTATTAGGCGGTGCTCTTTGGTGTTGGGCGTAGGATATTAGAATTAGGAGTAGGGATTATGAGGCGAGTTATTGTTGTGTTTGGCGAGAGGATTACTTTAGTATGAGGAGTGATGATGTTTAAGGCAGTGGGATTATGGTGAGGTGAGAGAGGTTTTTGTGGAGTAGCAGCGTGGGTTTTAGAATTAGGTCGTGAGAGTATGAGTTGTGTTGTGGAGTTAGAGAGGAATTAGTCGTGATGTTTTAGCGGGTGAGGCGTCTGAAGGTGAGCTAGGGAGTGGAAGGTTTATATAGGTTTAGGTGTTAGGGAAGTAAAAGCTACTCGAAAACAGCTAGGTTTCTAAAAGATTTTTTGTTGAAAAGATTTCAAAAAAGATTTTAGACAAAGATAGATGTTTGGAGAATACTTTTTTGATAAAGATGTGTTTTTATAAAAATATATGTTGCAAATATTTTAGATAATTAATAAAACTAATTAATATAATTAATTAACTCCATTAATTAAATTGGGCTAGAAAAGGGGTTTTAGAAAATAGGCTTTCATAAAACTATTTTTTAAAAAGGTTTTTGAACAAGGTCTTTTATAAGTTATTTTATTACAAAAGGTTTTCGAGAGTGGGCTTTATAAAAACTATATATAAAAAAGGTTTTTTGAAATGGGATAATAAAAAGGGTTAGAAACATAGTTTGGGCTTAAAATATTTTTATTTTAGGATCATTCTTTATTCTTTTCCTCGATCCGGACCAATTAGAGCGGGGTGTTAGTCATCATAGGGTACTCAAAAGGGGACGATTATGTGTTTACAGATTATATTGTGTTTAATTTCGTTATCATACTAGGGATAGACGGTTTTGAATTGATTCCTTATGTCTGGATCTCAGTGGGAATTGTATCTTGATGGATTTATTGATTCAATCAAGAGCGAGTATGCATATCTCTATGGGAATAAGTAGATAGGATTACTAGGACTTTATTTGTGATGACATGCTTAATGTCTCTTTCTTACATGATTCCATTGGAATAGGTACGATTGCTTGTTTAGAGTAGCCATATGCACTCGGGAGAGGTCTATAGTACTTTTATGGTGCAATAATCCTTTTATTTGGACTATTGGTTTTATTTATTGGGATGAGAATTATTTTTGTGTTACTTGTGCTAGTGGGGATACTTAATTCTAGATGCATTTATCAATTGAGTTTACCTCCGTGTGTTATTGTTAATAGCAATAGTTTATTGTTTAGTGTTAGTTTAGCATCCTTTTCACCATCTTTGTTTGTCACTTGCTTAGTTAACTTAAGTCAAAGACATCTAGTGTTTGATATCGTTTGTCTATGTGGATCCGATCTTGACTTACCCTAGGAGGTTAGTTAGGAATTATCTTTGTTAGATAGGCGACACGCCTATTAAATGTCATGATCTTACCACTAAACTATGACTCGGGGTTGTGACTAAATATCAACCGCAAACTGTAGATCTTTACCTGGGGTATCGCTCGAGCCCAACAACTAGTTGCACTCAATATGAAGTGATCATTAGGAGCATAAATGCAAATGTTTCAATAAATTATCTTACAAGCATAATTGTAATAGTTTTCAAGTGTTCGGGAGGAATAAATGGTTGAAAAAAAGAAATAGAGACTTATGATAGGTAAAGAAATCTGATCTACAAGAAAAAGAAAACTTAAAAACCTTAATAAAGATAAGGAGATGCGTATTTACACGTCAAAGTTAAAAGAATTTAAAATGCTCTACAATCTTCATGCTCGAAAATTTCTTGCATTAAAAATATTTTTTTAATTATGAAATGAAACAAACCAATCCACTTTCATTTGATACTTGATTCATAGTAAAAATATTTTTAAAAAAAAATCATAGACGAAAATGAGATGCATAACATTACCAAACAAAATGGCAAAGTAAAATATTGATTTACCTTTTTCATAGTTGAAAATCTCCATGGCACAAGAAAAAGTAGAATGGAGAAGTAGTAGAAACGCATAAGACAGAAGGAGCTGTGAAATATGTTAAGTTTAAGGTAATACTTGAATGTAACTTGGTAAAGGCAATAATTTTCAAGATTTTAGAACGTAAATATAGGCCCTGTTTGGCAATTAGTGGATAGTTGATAGTTGTTACCTGATTGTATTAGCTGATAACTGATATCACTAGCTGATTTTATTAGTTGTTTGTATAAAAGTGTTTGGTAAGTAATTGATAGTTTATTGCTACCTAATTGTGTAAAATGATCAATAAAGACATGATACCTTGGTAAGGGTAGTAACTTTCAAGAATTTTATAACTTAAATGTAATTTAGCCCACTCATTCACAAACCTCTGATTTCAAAAAGTTGCTCCCCCTAGCTAATTCAAAAAGGATTTTTTGGGCCTAATCAGCTATATTAAACATCTCTTTACAAAATAGTCAAATTAGAAGATAGACAAGTGAAGACCTCTAATATGAGTTCAAACCTCTATTTTTTCTCCAAACATCTCTTTACCAAACATGTCCGTAATTTATTTCATTCATTCCCAAACTTCTAATGTAAAAACATTGTTTTTAAGTTTCTTCTAAAAGAGTTGTTTTTTTAACCCAACTAACTATTTCAAGCCTCTCTTTATGGACGTCACTAGTGGAGTAACTAATACGTGAGGTCAAAGTTGGCATTAACTTCACAGAGAAAGAACCTTCCAAAGGAGTAAAAAATTCATTTCAACGTTAAATAATTCCAGATTTGAAGAGTCAAAATTAAATTCTGTGGGTGTCCTTTTGTCTGTTTCTCTCACAATTCCACTCTTTCCTTCAATTCCATTCACTCAAATTTCAATCCAGTGGGATCCTCGATAACGTTGCAATAAATCCACACACACCAGACACATCTTTCTCCCTTACAACAATCGAATACAATTACACATTATCATAGATTTCTTCATTTGGGGAAGAAAAAAATTCGATGATGGAATTTCGCGTTTTTCTCACATTTTCTCTCTCCTCTTTACTCTTGTTCTTCCCTAACCCTTCCCATGGCGGATGGCTCGGCAACAAGTAGGTTTCTCTCTCTTGTGTAAATTTCTGCAATGAATTTCACAATGTGCCGTAATTTTGATCATTTTGCGCCTTTAAAATCTTGTTTACAGGCGTCGAAAATCCGTGCTTAGATTGAAGAGTGAGACTGTTACTTCTTCTTTCGGAGTTGATCCTACTCGTGTTACTCAGCTCTCATGGCATCCAAGGTTTTCTCTCTCCTCCTTGTTTTGTATGCTTTAATGGCGTGTTCTTGATTGTGATTTTTGCTGAATTTTTAGGGCGTTTTTGTACAAGGGATTTTTGAGCGATGAAGAATGTGATCATCTTATTAAATTGGTTAGGGTTTAAGAAAAAATTAATTTGTGGTTTCTTTTTATTGCTTTCAGTGTTTGAATTGAGGCATATTGGTTTGAATTATTTTTAAAAAAATATTGATTTAGGCTAAGGATAAATTGGAGAAGTCAATGGTGGCCGATAATGATTCTGGTGAGAGTGTACCCAGTGAAGTTCGGACTAGTTCTGGCATGTTTCTTAAGAAGAGTCAGGTTTGTATTTATGTGCATTATCTCTTACTTTATTTTATGTTATTATTTTTATTATGCTAAGTTTGAGAGAAATGGTTTGTCTAGTTATTTAGGTTGTGACTTGTGAGCAATGTCAATTATAGATACTTTAAGTATAGAACTAGTGATAAGGATAATGATTCTCTTGTCCTCCACCGTTCAAACATTTAACATGTTAGACACGAGCTGAGCTGAGCTGAGCTGAGGCGAACTGTGCCAGAGCTCGGCTTTATCTAGATAGAGTCTATTGGACTCAAGCTAGAGCAATTTGATACAAATCTGGCATGAGAAACAACATTCAAACGGAACATTTAATAAGCTTTTGTTGTTGCTCTTTGGATTGACGGTAATCTTCAACTCATGGAAGCCGTGTGAAAAGTTATTATAACTCTATAATCATATATAATATTTAATAATATGTATCGTTTGTCTTAGAATTCACGAGTCCATGAGTCGAATTTAACTGATATCAAATTTTGCTCATTTAAAGCTCAACTATAATAGTCGTTTCAAACTTGGCTTGTTACAAATAAGTCAAGACGTGCCGTACTTTTAAAAGTTCAAAGTTCGAACTATTGTGTTCATGGTCATCCCTATTCATCATGAAAGTTCCTTCATCAATGTCAGTTTCAGTCGTCATTGTTGTGCAGATGCACATAATTGTTGCCATCCTCCTGATTAGAGTTGTTGCCATCTTCAAGACCATTGTTCTGCCATTTTCTAGATCATTGTTGATATTATCCTTATATCATTGTTGAAGTTACCCCATTAACACCCCGAGGAAGCTTCTTTTTATCTGTTTCGTTTGGGAGTCACACGTCACAATCTTCAATGTGAAGTCATTAGGTAGCCTCACGGTTGCTGCCAAGTTGTGTTTGCTTTGTGCCGCTCTGTGAACATCATGTCCAAGATAAGATTGAACACCATCTCTGAGATCCTGAGGAAGCTTCTTTTTGTCTCTTTCATTTGGATTCGCACATGTCACAAATTCACAATCTTTAATGCGAAGCCATTAGAATCAGGGCTGCAACCAAGTTAGGTTCGCTTTGTGGCGCTTGTTAATATTTGCTTTCCGGCACTCCATTAGGTTCAGCTTCTGTCGCCGCCAATATACGCAAGATGACTTTCAGCATGATGACTGATTGATGCCAAAACTAGCATGCACGAATTACTCATTATCTGATGGTTCTATTGTGTAGTGTTTGAAGCTGTATTTGTCAGTGCAAGTAGATGTTCAGTAACTAAATTTTCATGAGTTGGGGGCATACTGGTTTCTAAAAGAGTTGTGAAAAGAACATTTTGAAATTCTGTAAGTGAGCTGCACATCAAACAGTTATTGTGCGATTGGCTGGAGCCTGGATTTGACATCTTGTTGTGCAGCTTGAAGACTATAAATACTTAAATAGACTTACAGAAGATCCAACTCGTTCTTTACAAGTCTTTTAGAGATTCGTTGTCAATTGCATATGTGCTTGGCATATTGGTGTTCGCAGTTTTGAGTCTTGAGAGATTCTGCAGCAAAAAAAAAAAAAAAAAAAATCACGGTGTAACGGAAAGAAAACTTTACAGAGAAGCACAAAGGAAAGGACGAAACCTATATCAAAAGGAATGCTAGAGGGAAAGCCATAAATGCGACATGCTTGGTACAATGCATAAAAGGCAAAACAATGATGAATGAAGCTCATGCTGATCAGAGAAAGGCAAGAGTTGTTTCCTTGGTTATGTTGGTTCAAATTGGTTGTTTGCAGCTTACAATATCCTCTTGGATAAAGTTTGTGATAGTGTATGCTCTCATCAAAACCTAGAATCATGAATTGAGCTATCATTTAGCAGTGTGCTAGTCTCTCTATGGCTCTGCCCCCAAGTAAAAGCTATGGAGCACCACGTTGAGAAAATTCTCAAAACAAGTACAGGAAGGAGTGAAGGACATGATATAATTCAAATTTTTCTAATAATCAGGCTAAAATTATAAATACTTATAAATGTTCAAACTCAATTGTGCATATTAAAAGCAAAAAATCATTAACATCTAGTTCTTTGAACTAGCAACAACTCAGTTCAATGCCCAAAACAACTAGTAGATATAGTACATCATTTGATCGTCAACACCCTCGGAGATCAACTTACCCTCCAATTTTGTCTCATCAAGTGAGAGTTCTGAACTCGGAAATTTTTACATCCTCCAAAGGATAAAATGCATATCTACCAATGTCCACATCTTGGTCATTTCACGATCTTCAAAGAATTAGATTGAATTCTTGATGGAGAAAAAGAAAAGAAAAGAAGTGGAAGATGATAGAGAAATGAGCCATGAAATTGAATTCTTAATGGAGGGAACAAAATTTAGAGAGAAAAGAGAGAAAGAAATGAATTCGATATCGAGAAGGTGTTTACTCAAACCTATTTTACTCCCACTTCACTTCTTTGCCTACGCTTTGGGTTCTTGGGAGCGACGAGAACTTGACGGAGAAGTAGAGAACAAAGAAGAGTCTGAAGGAGATGGGACTTTGCCATGTCTTGTCTCCATTTCCATCTCCATGTCGTCCAGGGCACTCGTCCCCATTACCGACTTTTGTTGGATGGTAAGAAACTAAGAGCTAGAAGTGTGGAGTAGTAGGGAATTAAGCAATGGTGGATTTAGCTTAGTAACTCATACTTCCTTGTAGACGTTGTCTTTGACTAAGTTTGCCAATCAATTGGGACAGCAAAATAGGAGGTGATGCTATAAGTCTATAACAAAAACGATGGAAGGTGTAGTATAAGCTTGCTTTAGCTCGTGAAACATCTCAGAATTTTCATGTAACTAAATTATCTGAGATTTTTTTTTTGTTTACGGTATGTTTGATCTTGCTGGGTTGCTGGTGAGCATCAGGAAAATATCTATAGAGGTAATCCATTGAGGAATACCTTATATGACGCATAGTTTACCTGGTGATACCTTATCACAATTTTCCCATGGAAAAAGACTTCCGCTTAGTTGATTTTTCTTTCCTTTTAAAGCTTTTCTTTGTTGTCATTTCGTCCAACTTACGTCCCATTACTTTATTTTGGAAATTCTACTTTTACTTCAACTAACAACTACACGTAGCTATTAAACCCTATCTCTCTCCACTTCTCATCTTGTTCGCTTGTCGTGGATATCAAAAGGGAGGATATAAAAATCCAATTTGCTTAAGATTCTTGTAGTTGAATTGTTCAAGCAACTAATATAAAAATAGGATTTCTTTGGGTGCCTTGTACAATTAACAGGTTGGTGGAGTGATTTTTGTACTCTTGTTCAAACAATCCAAAGAGACGCCCTTGCTTCCTTCACCAACTCCCGTCTTCGATCACTTCACTGTCAGCTTGTTTATTTGGGTTCTTAACTCTGAAGATTCTGTTCTTATCTTCATGTTTAGCCGTTTCATTCGTCAGTCTACCAACTTCATTGAAAATCACCTGCTTCACCATTACTAATGGATTAGTATCCCTTTGCCAATCAACAAAGCTTTCATCAATAGTAGTTTGCATGAGTTCCTCCATAAATCAACGATCACGTAAATTACATGCAATGAGCCTCCTGCTCCGGGACCTTAATATACTAACAAGAACTCCACACTTGCATCCGTTAGGTAAAGTGGTGGAAGAGGTAACGTCACAAAAATCTCTTGCTTACTTTCCTTTGATGTTCTTGATGAGTGATGAGGATGAAAAGAGAGAAGAGAATTAGGTTGTCAGAGATGATTGGGGACTATATGGTACAGTGATGGAGGAAAGATGATGAAAAGGGAGGTGAATGACTACAATGAACAACTTCTGGAGGGACAGAAAGTCAGGTGATAAGAAGTTTAAAATTTTCCACTCGAAAATGGTAACAAGGGACCTCTGAAAAAATGTTCATTATTCAAACTTTTTTTAAAGGTACTTCCTCACAGAATAAGTGTTTTATAAGGTATTTCCAGACAAAGTTCCCTAATTATAATAAATTTATTTGTCTATCATAGACAGGACTTGGCCTAACCTTTTGCCTGATAGCTTTCAAATAGATGTAAAAGATTTTCGTTTATTGGGGGACAAATCCCTATCTGGTCAAAATCAACACGTTTGAATATGTAGAAAACGCTTCAAAAGATTGGGGTGTGCATAATCTACTATGTTGGAAAATCTATGTCATTGATTCATGTCACTTTAACATCGATATATATTTTTTAAACCTGAAGGGCTTATAGTTCACCTTGTGTTTTGCCTCTGAAGGACGATGTAGTCGCTAGGATTGAGGGAAGAATTGCTGCCTGGAGTTTCCTTCCACCAGGTGAATATTGCTCTATGTCATCCATAATTGTGCTGCTTACTTTTAATTTTGCTGCATAATAACATTATCATCATTGTTCAGAAAATGGAGAGGCTATGCAAGTTCTTCGATATGAGCTTGGTCAAAAGTATGAACCCCATTTTGATTACTTCCATGATAAGGTGAATCAGCAGCTTGGTGGTCACCGGATTGCCACTGTTCTCATGTACTTGTCGAATGTTGAAAAGGGCGGAGAAACTATCTTCCCAAATTCAGAGGTAACTGCTTTCAGCTACATGACCTTCATACTTTTTGCTCAAGTTTTGTCTAATTAGATGTTTTATCCAGGCAAAACTGCAGCAACCAAAAAATGACAGCTGGTCTGATTGTGCTAAAGGTGGCTATGCAGGTAAGAAGCATTGCATTATTTTATGAACACAGCTAAATGCCAAGCATGGATATTCCGATATTCCCTAAGATGCCCGATTGTCTTTATCTTGACACCACTTCTATGTCTTGCTAGAGTATGAATCCACCAATCTGAGAGCATCCGTTTTTTTTTTGGGGTCTTTTTCTAATTTGACTACTTTCAGTTGATATTTATTGTATTGCTGCTTTTTGTATTGTGTCCCATAGTCATGATATCATGACTCTTCTGTTGCTCCCCTCCCCCTGCAGAAAAAGAAAAAAAAAAAGCAAGAGTTATTCACGAGTATGATTGTACCTCACTGCTCATGTACTAGTATGCTTTACCAAAGTTCGGGATCTCAATTTATGTCTTTAAGAGCAATTTTGTGGATGCTAAGGAATGTGGCCACCCCATTGCTCATGTAATAGTTCCTTTTGGGTATTAATGGGAGGACACAAAGTAGAAATGGAGGCAAGAGTTGTATGACCCAAAAGGATGGGGTCTTGGTGATGACCAAAATTTTCTGGCCATCCGTCTAATCTCATCCTTTCTCTCAATCTCTCTTTTTCTTGCTAATCCCCCGAAGATTCCCTTTTTTTTATTATTATTATTTCTATGACCTTTTTTATTGGTCATTGATATAAAGGGTTTGAATGTGAAATCTGGACCTATGGTTGTAGGTTTTTATTAACAAAGGCCCAGAACATTTACTTATTTAACACTTCTTTCACAATCTTATCATCTTGTCCTAGTCACTATTAACTTACAATTTTATGTGTCGTTGCCTGCAGTGAGACCCTATAAGGGTGACGCGTTGTTGTTTTTCAGTCTTCATCCTGATGCAACTACTGATTCAATGAGCTTGCATGGCAGCTGCCCTGTCATTGAAGGTGAGAAGTGGTCTGCAACAAAATGGATTCATGTACGGTCTTTCGATAGATCCATGGTAGATACATCTTCTGGAGGGTGCGTAGATGAAAATGTGCACTGCTCTCAGTGGGCACGAGCAGGCGAGTGTAAAAAGAATCCTTCGTATATGGTAGGCGACGAAACAACAAAGGGACATTGCCGAAAGAGTTGCAAGGTTTGCTGAGCGTATACATCAGTCATTCCCTATGCAAGGACGAGTTCTCGGCTTCCTTTTTGTTTTTCCTTTTTTCTTTGGGGTGGAGGTGGGGGCTTTGAAAAGGTTGGAGATCAGTTTTGTTTAACTGTGGGTCATCTAACACTGAGATAGTTGTAGATAATGTTGTGTGATTGTGATATTAGAAAGAGAGGAACTACAAGTCTACAACCTTGGATTGTTCTTTCTCCCTTTCTCCCATATTGATTCTATGTTTTAACTGTACTTCTAATATTAAATTTTCTGGTGATATTGGCCCTGTTTGATTAAGAGATTTTGAGGCAAAATTAGAGGTTTGAGTTCATATTAGAGGATTTGACTAGTCAATGCTCTAATTTGAACATTTGGTTAAGAGTGGTTTGAAATAGTTGATTGGGCCTCAAAAGTTCTTTTTAAAGCTGAGGGGAGGAGCATTTCGATATTTGAAATTGAGAATGAGTAGGTTAAATTATTAAAAGTTTTTTAAAAATTACTACTTTTACTAAGGTATCCATCCACAAACATAACATATTTCGCACCTCCTTTATTCTTTCTCCATGGTTCTATTAACTAATGCTTTTCCATTTGTGCTCCTAATTATCACTTCATATTAAGTGCAATATGCATGAATCATGATAAGTTATATAGCTACAACTAATATATAGCTTAATTAAAATATAGCTACAATTAATAAATAGCTCAATTTAAATATAGCCACAACTAGGAAATATATTTATATGTGCACAAAAATTTAAATTTAATATTTTGCGAATTATCAACTCTTAAAATTTGAATATTTAAAAATTTAAACGATGACTAATCTTATATAGCTTAAATTTGTGTTGCATTCTATCCCCTCAAAAGAAGTTTCATCTTGGAAACTTTCTTTTTTAAAATTAAAATTAATTCATTGATGGAAAGTCATACGATATCTACAATAAAAGTTACAACTAACAAATACATATCAAAATGAAATAAATACAATTCTAATATGAGAAAGCCGCAATCGTCGAGGAGTTCTAAAACTTTTGAAAACCGTATTCTTTCACATCGTTGTCTGATGCAGCCTTCTACAAAAGGATCTATCGATCCTTTGTAGTTTTGAAGTAGAAGTGGATTTAATTCAAGTGATTGTAAACGAAGTACTGACATCTGTTACAACCCCACACAAATTTTGATCAAAAATTCAACTTCTTGAATTGCACAAAAAAAACCAAAAATAAAGTCCCCAAACTCTCACATGAAGAAGAGAGATAAAACCCAATATATGGGTAGATATAACCCAATATATAGGTAGAAAACTCTCCATTAGAGAGGGACCGAAGTTTATTAGAAACCATAACATAAAAACTAGTAACAAAAGGAAAACATAGGGTTACCACCGTCCGAAAGGGTGGCGATATCCCCTAGATTGAAAATTAGGGTTTTGTGGAAGAGGGGAGAGGAGAGAAAAAAGGGGAGAGGAGGCGGATATTTTTTGATAACATCCTGGAAACTTAAAGCCAACTAATTAGTACTAAAGTCTTTAAAGTTATCACATAACTGTACTAATACATTCAAGTTTCTCTGGAAGTTTTATATTAAAATATGTTTCCAAAATAGAGGAATTTGGACCAGGACTTTGGTACTTCAACTGATTTCTAATGAGCCCTCCAGGTACCCAGGGTACATAATTCTTCAAATTATGAATGAATAAATATACATACTTTGGATTGCATTCTATCCCCTCAAAAGAAGTTTCATCCTAGAAACTTAGGCGGCGTTTGGTTCAAATAGAGGAATGAAAAGGGAATGGAATCAAGTAGAGGGGATGAATGATAACAATAATTGTTTCTTTTATTGGGTGTTTGGTTCAACAATGGAAAGCAATCACTTGTAAGGGGATGGAAAGGGTTTTGTTACTCCTCTAATTTGGAGGATAACATTTTGGGGGTTTGCACTATCCTCAAGTAAGGGTAATGATTAACCTACTACCCAAACCAAACAAGAAGAAATGGATCTAGATTACTGAATCCGTTTCCAGGCTCCCAAAAAGCTCAACCAAACAAGACCTTAAAGCTAACTAGTTGGTACTAAAGTCTTTAACGTTATTGGTAAATTGGTAATACATACAAGTTTCTCTAGAAGTTTTATATAAAAATATGTTTCCAAAAAGAGAAATTTGGGGGTGTTACAATAAAGTTATGTTAATGTTGGAGTGCTGATGTCAGTAGTGGTACTATCAAGAGAATCCTCATAGCTTAACCAAGTCTGATAATTGTATCTCATTTGTTCTCGCTAACCTCTGCTTAAAATTTTTTTGCCAATATGATTTCAGAAAAGAAATTTCTTAACAAATATAATAATGGCTGGAAATTGTTGGAAGGTGAGTTTATTTTTATATCCGCAGTGAGCTAGTTTACAGTTTGTAGTAAACTAACACAGTAAACACTTCAAGTTTGTGACAGTTATTCTCGTGATACTTGTAAAACTGCTTGAAGTACTGGCATATATGCGGAATCTGCATGCAGATTTAATTAGAGCTCATTTGAAATCATAATGAGTTTAATTACTAGCAAATAATATGTCATGCAAATGTCATTAATTGAGTCCTCCATTTACATGCAATTCTTGCCTAGAAAGTTGTTAATTGTTTCTTCATTGATTTCTATAAGAGTTAAAAACGGTGTGAGCATTGCATCACATCATTACATCAACTCCATTTCCTTCTCTCTTTCTCTCTCCTTGCTGGTACTTCTGCACTCTGATCTCAAGATGGGAAGACCTCCTTGCTGTGACAAAGCAAATGTCAAAAAGGGCCTTTGGACTCCAGAAGAAGATGCTAAGATACTTGCATATGTTTCTAACCATGGTGTCGGCAATTGGACTCAGGTTCCTAAAAAAGCAGGTAATCTTCGTCGAGTTTGCCTTTCGTTCATCGTCCTTCTCTCGATAAATGGTTCGATATTATGGTTGCCTTTCCTTATTTAACAATGTCCTTAGAAGATACTTGACACTGATATAAGTAGTCACCTAAAGGGCACCCTGTAGTTTAGGCAAAACATCTGAAAATTATGGTTAACCTGTAACATATTGGAGAGTAGTTCTTATTTTTAAATGAAGTGATCTCAACACTCTTAAAATTGATTTTGGCTAGAGAAGACTACACTAGCTCATAGTAGGAGTGCGAATATCAATTTTTTGAGTGCAGAAATCTATTTCCATGTTATGTAATGGATGGCTGGTATTGCTATCTGCCACTGTCAGCCTATGAAGCGCGGAAATGGCTGAGACGTGAAGTTTCTCTGTTCTCGAAATGTTTCCATTCCCAAAACTCCAGCTATTTATGTGCTAATAGAGCCCAAAAGCTGGCTGAGATCTAAGGTCTCCCTGTTTCCATGCTACATAGCATATCAGCTTATGTCGTGTTTGAAGATAACAATGTTATCTCGGCAAATGATCTGTTATCAGTCCTTAAGGTGTTTCTTGGGTATTTTTGCTGTATTTGCTTTTTAATTTGATAATGATAATCAGGGTTTCCGTCTTCAGGGCTCAATAGATGTGGGAAGAGTTGCAGGCTTAGGTGGACTAACTATCTGAGGCCTGACCTAAAACATGAAGAATTCACAGAACAAGAAGAGCAGCTCATTATTCAGTACCATGCAGCAATAGGCAGCAGGTGATCCTTCAAATCTTTTTTTTTTTTAAAGCTTGCACCACATCCAGTATTCTGTTACTGATTGTCAGAACCTTCCTATTTGATACAATTTTCGGATCTGTTACTGAATTGGTACAGGTGGTCCCTAATAGCGAAACACCTGCCTGGAAGAACGGATAACGATGTGAAGAACTACTGGAACACCAAGCTTAAAAAGAAGCTTACTAAAATGGGAATTGACCCTGTCACTCATAAATCCATCTCAAAATGCCTCTCCGATTATGAAAGCATCAGCTGTCTCACAACCAACCACCAAATGAGATCTCTTGACCAAACCTTAGCCACTTCTTTCTCCTCTCACTGTCAAATATCAACTCAGTCTACTGCTAACATGGGTAGACTGCCGATGATGGATCAGTTCCAAGATGTTACTTCTTTCAACCATTATATATTAGAAGATATATCTCCTTCATCCTCATCGTCCTCTTCATCATCTATATCAAATGGGAAATCGAGCACACACTTGTCGGTGCCAGGAGCCTACAGTTGGGTCGAGAAAAGCTCTGTTGACCCTCTTTTGAATACTGACATCACAGAGGAAGAGCACAACTTTCTAGCAGCAAATTCACCTCCCCAAATCCTGGAGAAACCATCACAATTCGAGCTCATTGGGGTAAAACACTCGAGCAGTAAGATGTCAGATGACAAGTTCGGCATGTCAGACTGTGACAGTGCAGTTAAGAATGCTGAAACAAGCAGCTACGTCAATGAGCCTTCATCAGTAAACTCCTTTGTTAAGGCTCTTTTGGATCGTGATAGCGAGATACAGTTAGATTTTCCAGCTTTTGATGAAATCTTAGATTACTAAAGCAAAACATGTTCAAACAGCTAGGGAAAAGGAATTGGCCCCTTTCTTTTCCTGTCTTTTTCTTTTTTGGTAATAGGCTACTAATTCAAAGCTTCTTAGGATTTCCCAGCTTTTGTTGTTTTCTTTTCTAATTTGAATAAATGTGGAATAAGTGAATAGTTCGTTTAGTTATCATTTGGTTAAAGCCAGCAAGAAATTCCCCAGTCATTGTTATATATTGTTAAAACTATATGTCAGAGTTTACATACAGCTTGATGATTACACTACAAAAACAAGGTTAACAGAAGTTGAACAAAAATTAGAAACATCAGTATGTCACACCTCCTTCCTCTGCGGGGCGGAATCAGGAAACAAGTGGAGAAACAGGAACATAAGGGTCTTTTCCTTTTCTTATGGGATAAAAACAGCATCACTCAGAGCTTCTGACCTGCTTTGAAGTGCTAAACTCAAACTGCCAAGTGACGGTAGTTGGTGTAGTCAATTTCATTTAACCTTATGCAACCTAACAAATGCTCCGGCAAATCCTCAGGTTTATTTCCCTGATATTATATCAAAGCAAATTCATTAGAAACTATAATATGACCACCAAAATGGGAAAATAAAATCGAGAATTGTGGAGTATTACTTACCTGAATGGTGAGGCCGAAATCCAAGACACTATGCTTTAATCTGTTTTGAATCGAATCAAGACCTTTCCTACAAATATAACTAAATCTGTGCACATCCAAGTCTATCTCAAAGTAGTTTTCCCCCTGTATAAGTTGTAGAGATTAGAAAAGCAGGTCTCCTAGCATACGATAGTAGACCGAGGGTGCGTTCTCTTCGCCTTAAACAAATTTATTTTAGGAAAAATAAGTTTATATAAATTCTAGCAAGTCATAATTTTTTTAGTTTGATAAGTTCAGTTCAGAGTAATTCAGGTGAAGAGAATGCATGCTAATAGCTACCTAAGAGCTACAAAAAATTGCAGGAATCTTACTGAGTAGAATTCGTGCTGAGGGCGTGATAGGACAGGTTTCTCATTGTATGCGTTGAGTAGCCTCTTCTCTGCAGAATTCAGACTGAGGTCTTCTAGGTTTGCTAGACGTCCCAAAATCTTGAGTCTTTCTCTGAACTGTGTTGTTGTCTCTGTCTCATCCTCTATCAATCTCTGATTTAGAAAGTGAAAAATATCAAACATGAATTCACTTCCCCAAAATACCTCGATACAAGAGTTAAATCTATAAGCAATCTTGCAGCTGATAATCAACAATAAAATTGGAACTTCTGAGTTTTGAAACGTAGAAGTATATGGACTATCAATCAGCAACAACATGATCATTTTGAAGATTTGTAGTTATCAAGCAGAAAATTTCATACTGATAAAGACAAGCCATATGTAAGGAAGTTTACGATAGATGCTTCTTACCCGGACATTTTCTTGAAAATGACGAGGTAAGTCCTTTGAAAAGCTTTCAGATAGCCTAAAGTAGAGCACAATGCTCATCCCTTCTCCATCGTGTTCACGGTTGAAAACTGAGGCGGGATACAATGGTATCTGGACAAAAGAGCGAAGAAACAACTTAGCAACTACTACATGAGAACTTATTCATGTTTCTGTCAGAAAGGTAGCCGTACCTGAATATTCACAACAAGGACAGGAGGAATTTTTCCAGAAGAAAAGATGGGGGGAAGCTCCACGTAACGAGCAATGTGACTAATTTTCCGATGAGAACGAAAGACATCAACCCCAAATGGATGAAAAGCAGCATGATTTGGAGCCAAATCTTTCCGTTTATCCCTGCCACGTGAGAATATTGCAGAAATTTAAGGCATAATAAAAGAAACACAACCTCATTTCATACACAAAGTACTCTTTATTAAAGCATTGTTTGGTCACCTGAGATAACTAGGACCTCGTACTTTGAAATTGCTAGGATCAATAGGTGACCAGCAGTCAGACATCTTCTTCTCTGGTGGGCAGTAAGGTATCTGAGATCCTGCTATTGGTCTCTGCAGTGGTGCCCTCGGCGAAACTGAAATACCCAAAAACATTGCAAGGTCAAAGTCTAATATCAAAGTGAGACATAAACAACTGCACCCATTAAAGAATTTTATCAAATCTAAGGCACATACTGAGATGATTTTTGCATGATGACAAAAATAAGCTGCAAAGAAACTAAAATACCCACCTAGAGTAGGAGAAGCAAATTCATCCTTCCACCGAAAGGAGAGTACCTTCTTCAATCCTGCCTTCTTCCTGGTACCTGGAGGGCTAGGACTGACTGATCTCCTCCTATCAGCTACTCCTACATTCGACATTCTTAGGCACGGCAAGCAAGAATTTGGAACCCCTGGGTAGTTTCCCTCTCCTGGTGAATCATCAACCCCTACATCTTCATGTTCATCCCTATGCCGGCATACTTTGACCACTAGCAGAGATGTCTTCACGTCAAACAGATTCTGCGGTTTCAAAGTCAGGGGATTTTCGCTACTCTGGATGGTTTTATCAGATATATTTAGATTGTAATCAAAGGAGAACTCTGTTGGTGTTGAGTCAACTGGAGAATCATTGGCTTCTTGATCTTGATCATTGCTCTGAGTCAATTGGTTGCTGTAGAAACTAAACGATGTTAACTCATCGTTCTGTTTCGATGCTTCAACCTCTGCCTGTTCTTTAGGCTGTTTAAAGGATGACATAGCAGAAAAGCATCCATAACGCGAACTTTGGCATCTCGGAGATGAAAAAGTTGATGGACATGTGCTGTGATCAGAGCTGATTGTAGAAAGGGAATCTGCATATAATGACATCCTTCCTTAGAATTGATTGATCTTATAGCTTTATTTTTTCTGAATAGTATTTTATAGCATTTTTAAACATGTGGTTTGATTTGTTTATACCTTCCTGAATGCTGTAAAAATCATCATCCCAATCAGCCTCAAATACGGGGTGAGAATCGAACCATGCCTCATCCAGGCTAACTGTTAACACCACAAATTTCAGAACCAGGTTAAAAGAGCATTCATTGTCTAGGAGAGCATATTTGTTGAAGAATCTCTCATCATGCAAATTCTAAAGCATATTCATAGGACAATATCATCCAATGTCCGGATTTTTCTTCCAAAAATACCTTTTTTAGTAAAGAAAACGTCAAAATGCCCATATATATCAATATATGTCAATAATATCAAAAAATGTCGCGCAATTTATTATTATTTTCCATCTCTCAGATGGGTTTATCACCAGGCGTAATAACAAACACACGTGAAAGTTCGTCACTATCAATAGCTCCTTACTTAGACCCTTCCTTCCCCATAGCCGCTGGCTCACGACCTTTCGATTTAAAACTTGTCGTCAAAAAAAGGCAATCAATTTCACATTTGTCAATAATGTGTAGTTTATGACTAATACCATACAACTTTCATATACTTTGGACCATTTTATCAATAATGCTAGGGGAAAATACAGAATTTTCATACAAAATATTTGAGAGACTCAAGATTACATGCAATAAGAGACCCATATACTTCTGAAATCGTATAAGATGCCACATTATTCTCATGTTTAACTTAACTATTATTCCATGATTCTTATGAAATCAAACTAAACCCTCTATGGAAAAAAACAAAAACAAAAAAAAAACTAAACGTAGAAACTTGATCATAACAAAATTACCTCGGAAAGTTGGATTAATGTAAGAAGGAAGATTATTAAAGCAAGACTCATCAACAGGAACAAGCTTATTATTGAGTGATAAGCTCTTCTTCAACCTTGACCTCCTTGTTTTTCTATACCTCTTTGAAAACTTTAACTTCCCTCCTACACAACTTTCTGGCTTTGATGCACACGTTCCCATTTCCTCCTCCACTCTCTCTCTAACTTTCTCTCTCTTAATCTTATTTTTTTTCTTCTTATACTTCAAAATCCCATTTGAAGAATAAACAAACAAACAAAAAAAGAAAACAACTGCTCCACAATCTTCTTCTACTTTAGAATAGAAAAACAGAAGCCATTAAAAGTTCCTTCCTAACATATATGTATGTTATATGTATAAGTCTAACAAACTTTTAAATAAGTATATTTAATATAGAAATATAAGGACACTGAAACTGAAAGACATGAAGTCAATGATGAGAAAGAAATAAAAAAATAATGGAGTAAAACCAGGTCCAAATACAGAGACAAATAGAGTAGAGTTGAGTTGCCGGTTGCGTTGCGTTGCCCCCACGATGTTGAAGTGGACACACGGGGGGTACTCATAATTTTGCCTTTTGCACGTAGTTAATAATAGTATGGACGAAATTTCTTTGGCTTATAGAGTTATTGTAGATCCACTTAATAATTGGTTTCTTTTTGTTTTTGACAACTTCGTACCAGAAATCTAGGCAAATACATTTTCAGGTCAAGGAAATAATGATAGGGTAGGTTGTAAGGACACCTTTTTGTGAAATGGATGCCCTGTGTTTGTTTGACACATATTGGAGGAGATCAATACATGTTAGACACGTCTTAATATGTTGACAGACTTTTAAATGATGAGTTCTATACTTACGTATATATGGACACTAAATGGATATATTTGGGAAGAATCAAGGTTGGCCTTGTCGGTTGGAAGCCTCCTTCCACTCGTATTGACATAGTGGATGTCATCTAATTTAGTTGGTAAAGTCTTGTGGAGGTGGTACCCAAGACTTGAGATCGAAGCCACTCTACACATCACCGCACTTAATCATTCTATAATTTATCACAAGAAAATAAAACACTTATTGACACATTGTGTATACTTACAATATTTCCATGAAATGATTCTTTTTTTATAAAATGAAAGGTAAGACAAGTGAAAAGGAAAGAAGAGAAAGTGAGTTTGATCTTCATAAAAGTATAGTAATGCAATAGAAATTTGAAAATAGGAGGAAAATTAGGCGATTTTACAATGTTTTTCTAATAAAAAAATGTATAATTTTGGGATTTGATACTATATGACCTCGTATTCTAGGTGTTTTCCATAAATAATTCTACGTTAGCACCTCATTCTGAGGTAATACATGACCCGGTGACCTCGTATACAAATATTTCTCATACCCTAGATTGCCTTTCGAAATTTTCATCTATATAACTTTTTTTTTTTTTTGAAAGATTCATCTATATAACTTAGAGTAAGTTATATGGAACAAAATTTGTAGAATTAGGTTGAAAGGAAGCAACTATGATAGGTAGATGAAATTTTTCAAAAGGTAATGCGAGGTGCAAGGAGTAAATATAGAGGACTCTTTTCCTATAGTAACTTTGTTCCAAAATGGTAGTAGTTCATGTAATATCACAAGTTGATGGATGTCTCACGTTAAGATGTAAATACCGTGGGCTATTTTTTTTAGAAAAATACTTAACATACAGGTCGATTATATGGCATAAAATCCCTATACTTTCTCACCATATCTTTGTTCTGGGACAAAAGCCGCTCATTATTATTATTTCACTTTTATGCTTCAATGAGGTCTACATATGTTTCTAAAGCGAAAGAAGGGAGAGTGTGCTTCTATGAAACTTGAAATGCATAAAGTGGCCGGTAGGCGCGGGGAGAATATTTATAGTACACCCAAGACTATTTTCTCCAAATGAGCAAAATGAGCAAATGAGCAAATGGGCAAATGAGCAAATGAGCAAAATGAGCAAACACTTTTATTACAAAATGAGCAAAATGAGCAAATGAGCAAATGAGCAAAATGAGCAACATGCCCAAATGATCAAACTTGGTGTCAAATGAGCACATGAAGTTCTAATTTATTACAAAAATGAGAAAACAATTCACTAGATGATCTTCTAAGTGAATCAACAAGAACTTTGTGTTTGAAGTTTTGTGAAGAACACTAGAGAGAAAGTAGCAAGTTTTTTTTCAAGCAAAGCAAGACTCTAAGGATATGAAAAACTGATTTTTCTCCTCCCTCTCATATGAATGACAAGGGTCAAATATCAAATGTCCTCTTGATTAGAGCTGTTACAGCATTCATCTCCCTTTAATCCCCTGATTAAGAATACTTAATCATCATTAAACGGATAACGTATGCAATACAACGGTTATAAACCGTCCACGCAAAATTTCACGCCCAAGACAGACTACACTTTGCGACTCGCGATACAGATTGCGAGTCGCAAAAAGGCGCTGGTCGCGACCCGCGACAAATGTCGTGACCCGCGACCAGCCTACTGTCTTGCTTGATTCATCCACATGATTTTGCGCATTCTAATCTTAACATACTAGACCTCCTCCTCTTCTAGTATATAACCATATGAGCTAATAAAACCCATTACCCTATAAATGTTCCAACAATCCTCCTCCCATTTATAGGGTAATGTTGAAAAGTTTTCAACTTGCTATAAATCACAAACAAAACATGCTCATGCATCATGGAAATATCTTACGATTGAATCTCCACTTAGTAAAAGTAACTTTACAACAATTTCGATCATAATGATAGACAAAGCTTTGAATCATATAACCACCACAAATCATTGAAGATACTAATACACATAAGCATAAACATAGTTCTTAACCTCCGACACCTATGACGCCTTGGTGTCCATATCCATTCATAAGCGTTCCCAGTCAAGCCTTAGACTTGGTGAAGCGGCCAAACCTCTAGCTTATATAGGTAAATCTTTACGCACATGCTCCTACAATTGAGCACTTATCAAAGACTTATTAAGAAATTTAATTCAACCTCTTATCATTATAGTAACAAGCACTAACCTTGGGATGCATATAACACAAGTGCTTCCAACCTTTAAGAAAAGTACCATTCTCATTGAATTTGAGATCTAGCGTTGTATTAGACATCAAATTGAGTTTTCCTTAGCTAAAGGTTGATCAATAGGCTTAAGACCCATCCCTTTGTTCATTTTGTTCACTAGTTCCCTTGACAACGGTTTAGTAAACCTATCCGCCAAGTTCAAACTAGACAGAACAAAATTAATAGTTATACAACTATTCCTTATTATTTCACGCACATAGCTATGTCTAACTCCAATGTGCCTTGACTTGCCATTGTAGACTTCACTATAAGCTTTAGCTATGGTTGATGCACTATCACAATCAATAGCAAGAGGTGACATAGGTTTGACCCACAAGTCAACCTCACTCAACACATTCCTTAGCCATTCCGCTTCTTGGCAACAAGATGCCAATGCAATGAATTCCGATGCCATAGTGGAATCCGTTATACATGTTTGCTTCTTGGATGCCCATGAAATAGCACCTCCTCCAAGAAGAAACACCCATCCACTTGTGGATGAATAATCTTCCTTGTTGGAAATCCAACTAGCATCCGAGTAACCTTCTAGAATTGAAGGTTCTCCTTTGTAAGTTATGACATAATCCAAGGTTTTATTCAAATACCTTAACACTCTTCTCAATGCTTGCCAATGCAACATACTAGGATTACTAGTATACCTACTGAGTTTACCAATAGCAAAAGTTATATCCGGTCGAGTGCTAGTCATAGCATACATCAAGCTTCCAATTAAGCTTGCATACTCCAATTGTGAAATAGGAGTACCACTACTCGGAACCAAGTGAACACTAGGATCCATCGGAGTAGCAAAATGAGTCGAATTCGATTCATTAAACCTCTTAATCACTTTCTCAATGTAATGAGATTGTGATAGAGAAATTGACCCTTTACCTCTCATTATTCTAATACCTAGAATAACATCCGCTTCACCCAAATCTTTCATGGAGAAGCTAGAAGAGAGAAATACTTTGGTTTTTTCCACTTGTTCCAAATCAGTCCCAAAGATAAGCATATCATCAACATATAAGCAAATTATAACTCCATTACCGTTATTATCAAATTTACTATATACACACTTATCGGACTGATTTATTTTGAACCCACTAGACAAAATGACCTCATCAAATTTTTGATGCCATTGCATAGGTACTTGTTTAAGACCATACAAAGATCGAACTAATTTGCAAACCTTAGTCTCTTGACCTTTAACCACAAAACCTTCAGGTTGATTCATGTACACTTCCTCCTCCAATTCACCATTAAGGAATGCAGTTTTGACATCCATTTGGTGAATTACTAGACCATGAATCGCAGCCAATGCTATCAAAAGTCTAATGGTAGCTATTCTAGCAACCGGAGCATAAGTGTCAAAATAATCGATACCATATCTTTGCCTAAAACCTTGGACCACTAACCGGGCCTTATGTTTTAGTATGGTTCCATCGATCTTCCTTTTCCTTACGAAAATCCACTTACAACCTAAAGGTTTGCATTCGGGAGGTAAATTAGCTAAAATCCAAGTATGATTTCCCATTATTGAATCCATTTCATCATTCACTGCCTCTTTCCAGAAAGCAGAATCATGAGACTTCATAGCCTCATCAAAGGTCCTAGGATCCTCCTCTATATTGTAACAATATGAAATTTGAGTCACAATAGACTCCCTTGACCCTTCAACTAAATATAGCTGAAAATCCGGTCCAAAAGATTTCTCTTTTCTAATTCTTTTACTTTTCCTAATTTTCGGTGTTGTAGTATCATGATCATTGTTAATGTCATCCACAACATTGGAACTAGTACTAGGTATCATGTCCTTTGGTCTTGGAATCGATGAGAATCTAGTCTCATCAAATATTGCATCCCTTGACTCTATCACAGAATGGATAGAGACAACATCATTTGGCTCAATGACATAAAACCTATAGGCTTTGCTATGTACCGCATAGCCTATAAAAATGCAATCAATTCCTTTTTCACCTAAAGTTTTCCTTTTAGGTTCTGTCAATTTGACAATTGCCCTACAACCCCATACCTTAAGGTAATTGAGATTAGGCTTTTTGTTACACCAAAGTTCATAAGGGGTAGTCTTATTCCTTTTATTAGGAACTCGATTTAATATATAACATGCAGTTAAAATTGCATCACCCCAAAAACAGTCATTTAGACCCGAATTAGAAAGCATGGTGTTAACCATTTCTTTTAGAACCCTATTTTTCCTTTCCGCTATACCATTACTTTGAGGTGAGTATGGAGCGGTTGTTTCATGAGTTACACCAATGGAACTAAAATAGCTAGGATTATAGTATTCACCACCCCTATCCGTCCGAAGTCTTTTAACTTTTCCATTAAGTTGAAGTTCCACTTCGGTCTTAAAAATCTTAAACTTTTCTAGTGCTTCATCTTTAGTAAATAATAAATATATGTAACAAAACCTTGAATAATCATCAATAAAAGTCACAATATATTTTTTATTTCCCAAAGAAGGTGAACTATGAAAGTCACACAAGTCACTATGCACCAATTCAAGCAATACCGATTGTCTAGTCACACTAGGATAAGGATTCTTTGTAATCTTATTTAGCATGCATGTCTTACACTTCTCTAACTTTAAATCGAAAGAAGGTATTAAACCTAGCTTAGACATGTCATATAATCTACGATAGTTTACATGACATAAACGATTGTGCCATAGAGAAGAAACATCAAGCATGTAAATAGAACTAGTATCAATTTCATTATTAATACTAAATTTAAACATTTCATTACAATAAAATCCTTGTCCAACAAAAATACCACCCTTGGAAACAATAAACTTATCCGATTCAAATACAACTTTAAAACCAAATTTATTCAAAAGACCCCCCGACACAAGATTCTTCCTAACTTCCGGTACATAAACAACATCCCGGAGAGTTAAAGTCTTTCCCGAGGTTAACAACAATTCTACTTGGCCTATACCCTTGGCCTTTACCGTAGAATCATTCCCCATATACAAGATTGGACCATCATCCAATTCTTCCAAAGACTTGAAGAAGTGCTTATTATTGCACACATGTCTAGAGGCCCCCGAATTTATCCACCAAGAATCATCAACCTGCACAAACATAATTTCAGAATTCATTGCCACAAAATTCATTTCTTCAATTACATTTTCATGTGCAACTTTACCTTGGTTTTGAACAACACTAGGTTGTCCATTCTTTGTCTTCTTCTTCTTAGAAGGACAATCCCTCTTGAGATGAGGTCCATTGCATACCCAACAAGTGATGGTCTTCCTCTTCTTGTTTGCAAAGTTGGTTTTAGAGTTGTTATTGTTGGATTTCTTGGTCCCACTAGACCCACCAACCTCTACCATATTCACGGTAGACTTAGGAATACTAGGAGTAGTATCCTTAACCCCATCTTAAGCCCGGATACCCTCTTCAATACGAAGATGAGTTCCTAATTGCTCCATGGAAATATCTTCCTTCCTATGTTTCAAGGAATGCTTAGTTTCTTTCCAAGAATGTGGTAATTTATCAATGATTGAGGCTACGGCAATAGCCTCATCCATCACCATACCATGTGATCTAATTTGGTTCAAAATATGATGAACTTCATGAAATTGCTCTATAATAGGCCGATCATTAGTCATTTTAAATGAATTAAAATTACTAACAAGAAATTTCTTACTTGAAGCATCTTCCGAAATATACTTGGCCTCAAGAGTATACCAAAGTTCCTTTGCACTCTCCACATTTTGCTAAAGGTCAAACAAAGGGTCGGTAAGAGAGTTGAGGATGTGACCCCGGCAAATGTAGTCATCATTCTCCCACTTTGTCCTCTTCCTTGTAGTCTCCACGGACTCTTCCTCTCCATCTTCCGGGAATGGTAGCATGGGTGTTGATAGAACATACACCACATTCAAAGTTGTCAACAAGAAGTGCATCTTCTTCTGCCATCTTCGATAACCCACCCCCTCAAACTTGTCCAACTTTTGGAAGTTCATAGTCATGTCCTTGAGTGATTGAGCCATATCCGAAAAGAAAGAGAAATTTACCACTCCAAGGCACGGAAATAGATTGTTAGATGTGATCAAACAAGGGAACCGGATATACCACTCCAAGGCACGGAAACTACGCTTTCCTATTAGTTTAATTTCGCCCCTCTAGGATCACCGGTTAACACGAAATAACTAATGAGATACAATGGAGAAAACAATTCACTAGATGATCTTCTAAGTGAATCAACAAGAACTTTGTGTTTGAAGTTTTGTGAAGAACACTAGAGAGAAAGTAGCAAGTTTTTTCTCAAGCAAAGCAAGACTCTTAGGATATGAAAAACTGATTTTTCTCCTCCCTCTCATATGAATGACAAGGGTCAAATATCAAATGCCCTCTTGATTAGAGCTGTTACAGCATTCATCTCCCTTTAATCCCCTGATTAAGAATACTTAATCATCATTAAACGGATAACATATGCAATACAACGGTTATAAACCGTCCACGCAAAATTTCACGCCCAAGACAGACTACACGTCGCGACTCGCGATACAGATCGCGAGTCGCGAAAAGGCGCTGGTCACGACCCGCGACGGTCTCCTGGTTGCGACCCGCGACCAGCCTACTGTCTTGCTTGATTCATCCACGTGATTTTGCGCATTCTAATCTTAACATACTAGACCTCCTCCTCTTCTAGTATATAACCATATGAGCTAATAAAACCCATTACCCTATAAATGTTCCAACAGAGTACAAGAAGTAAACATTGTTGGGAATTGGGATCGGGTGATACCTCGCATAATTTAATAAGATAAAAATGATGTATAGTTTGGGGTTGACATTTTGTTACAAAGTCCAAGTTAAAATTTAGTGGTAGGAACATGACATTACAAAGTAAAAGGTCATGGGTTCGATACCTCTTATGCAAATTTTTTTGATAAATTTCTAAGGGAATGTATGTTAGCATATCAATGCCATGTTGGCGACAAAGCGGAGCCACGAGCATATATGGGGTGAGACATAGAGGCGTGCAATGTTTGCCAAAGAGTTTTAGTAATATATATAGATGAGGGGGAAAATCAAGAAAATGTGGATACATAATTGGAGATATTGGTTAGAAAAATCTCAACTATGGGTTGTCCACTTTTAATAATCTCAACTATGTGTTATTATATAATGATCTCAACTATTAGAGGTGTCTTCCAAAAATGAACCGATCACCTGAAGAAACCGGCGCAGCAGGTCAATTTGCTACGTGGCACAATAAGATTGAGTCTTCTATATTTTTAGAAGCTTCCTTATTTCCGATTGCCCAAACAAAAAATTTAGATCTTATGTAGACCTTAGTGAGCTCGTCTCTCTCTTAGTTTATTTTGAGGTGCCTAACATTTCCCGTTCCATAATCCTTTTCCCAGACTTTGGTTAAATGGAAAAGAATAGATTCTCTTCTACACAAGCAACAGCATGGGTGGTCATCTATATAGCTAAAAATGCATCGATGATTATTCACTTATATTATCTAGAGAAAAAAGGACTCACCCTGTACTCTAATATTGTTTTTGGTTGTTCAGGGTCTTGAATGCGCACACGTGATCATCAATTTTTTGTAACATAACTAACAGAAGGATCTAGGAGTATTAAGATAATATTCTATCACTTTCAAATATTGACATTGAGACAAAAAAAGTGAATGTACTTTTAGGGAAGGAAAAAATTCCTTTTACATGTTAGATCAATGCACTGCATAGTTAATGATTTCAAACTTTGAGAACTCCACGAGAACAATTCTAGCCAAATTTACGAATCAATACCTTGTGGATTAAATTTTATTGATATTGTATTGAGATTAAATAAAATTGGCTTACGACTCATGAGTTGCACTGCTATGACTGATAACTTGATAATAATAATAATAATAATAATAATAATAATAATAATAATAATAATAATAATAATAATAATAATAATAATAATAATAATAATAATAATAACGGTTTTTTCACCAAATACCCCTGACAAATTTTTCATTCACCAGATACCCCAACTTTTTTTCGAATTCACCATATACCCCTGACTTCCTAAAAAATACATCAGAATGTCCTTAATGACTAACGGCGGTTAACTCTGTTAGTCATTAACGTTAATTACCTCTAAAAAACCCTAAATAACCCTAAAAAATCCGAAGTCAACCCAATTAACCTAAGTCAACCAAACTCTCTCTCTCTCTCTCCCTAACCCACCCCCAACCCCGCCAACCCCCTACAACTCCAGCCCCACTCAGCCCCTCCCCTGCAGCTCCCTCCCCCCTCCCACTTGACCCCCCTCCCCCATAGCCGCAGCCCCCTTCCCCCTTCCCCCTTCCCCCTCCCTCATAGTCACGCCTCCCCCTTCCCGCACACGCGCCTCCCCCTCCACCCCCCGGAGACGAATTTCGAATAGGAATTTTTGAAACCTTGGCCGGAATTTCAAATCGGAGAAGACGACTTGACAGAGACGAGGTCGAAACCTTGGCCAGATTTTGATGGATATGAGAGAGAGAGAGAGAGAGAGAGAGAGATGTGGAGAGGGGGAGGGGCGCGGTTGGGAGGGGGAGTGGGAGGGGGGGAGGCGCGCGGTGGCGGCAAGAGGGAGGGGGTTGCGTGGGAGGAGGAGGGGGGAGTGGAGCTGTGGAGGGAGGGGGAGGGGGGCTAGTGGGGCTGGGGTTGTTGGGGGTGGTGGGCTTGGGGCTGGTGGGGTGGGGTTGTTTGTGGGGTGGGCTGGGGGTGGATGGGGAGTTGGTGGGTTAGGGGAGATAGAGTGGGTTAGGGTTAATTAGAGATTTTTAGAGTTAATTAGGTATTTTAGGGTTAATTAACGCTAATGACTAACAGAGTTAACCGCCGTTAGCCATACATGGCATTCTGATGTATTTTTTAGAAAGTCATGGGTATATGGTGAATTCAAAAAAAAGTTGGGGTATTTGGTGAATAAAAAAAATTTGTCAGGGGTATTTGGTGAAAAACCGTAATAATAATAATAATAATAATAATAATAATAATAATAATAATAATAATAATAATAATAATAATAATAATAATAATAATAATGACAATTAATAATAACTATAATAATGATAATAATAATAATAACAATAAAAATAACAATAATAATAATAATAACTAAAATGCAAGGATATAACTGGTGCCTCGCGCACAAAAAAGAGAACGAGACAAAAGGGACCAAATTCTTCAGGAACTCAACATAGCCTTATTAACTCTCACGTCAATGGAAAATCAATATGTTGCGGACTCAGTCAGAAGGGAAATTAATGCTAACACAAACCTAAAGCTTAATTATTGGAAACATAGAGCAAAAAATGATGGGGACACCTTAGGAGATCAACCTACAAGCTTCTTTTTCAAATGCGTCAAGTCAGGAAACGCCAGTAATAGTATTAGAGCAATGAAGAATGAAGTCGGCGCATGGATCTCAAATTAAAACGAGATAAAATTATAGTTTATGAACTTCTTCACAGGATTGTTTGCAAGCTCCTCTCGAGCTATCGATGTTGAGAGTGAAATAGAGACTTGGTTGGAGGACATGCAAGGCTAACCAATGATCAGTTACAAATCATCAATAGGCCATTCTCAAAGGAGGAAGTGCGAGACGCGATGCTTAGCATGAAGTCGATCAAATCCTCGGGGCCAGATGGCATTCTCCCTGTATTATTTCAAAAGAAATGGGACATTTATGGTGAAGAGATGTGAAAAGCCACCTTGAAATTTCTTGAAGGTGGCTATATGCGGAGAAGAGACTAATTAGAACTTCATAGCCTTCTTTCAGGGAGCACTATTGGAAAAAACCCTAACCGATCCGGTCAAATGGGCTTAACTAATCCGAAAATGGACCGGATCGGTTAGGGTAGGAGCGGTTAAGAAAAAGTTAACTTATCCAGTTTTGCACACAACCGGATCAGTTAACTTAGGTTTAAATTAAAAAAAAATTTGCAGCCAACAATATCCTCCATAACAACAAGCCAATAAAGTTCACCAAAACAACAATACAATACTTAACAACGAATATATATTAGCGCAATGAAGACCATAAATTACAAGCAAAAATTAACAATTCATCACAATAATTATCAATAAACAACAAATTATACATAACAATTCATCAAAAAAATATACTTTACATTCGTGATTATAGTTTTCATAGAACATAAATTAAACAAATTCCAAAAATCTAAAAAATTAACGAAAACCTAGATCTGGGTAAAATTCAACATTCTTCCATCTCTTCCTCCTCCAGCAACGCTTTTTGGGCCGCTTTCAAATCCACCTCATCGTCATCATCTTGTTCGTACAGATCTTGGCCATAGTCATATTACTCCAAATCTTCGGCTCTTCGTACTCGTCTATCTAAAGATAATTGAAATTGCGAGATGGTGGAGAAATTGGAGGTGAAATTAGGGTTTGGTGTTCGGATTTTAAGGGTTTTTTAGACGAAAAAGGGTTGTGCTTTGCGTTGAGAGGATAAGAGAGGAGGAGGGTGGTCAGCGTTTAAAATGACAGAGGATAGAAAGGAGAGGGGATCAAAGGGAGGAACGAGAGATGAGAGATGCGAAGTGATGAAGAGAGATGCTGTGAAAGGATGAAGAGAGAGATGAGCAAACATCACACGCACAAGGGTTGTAAACCCTAACAAAGAAGACAAATAAGGCTGGTCTCACTTTTGAAGAAACAGACATTTCGCCATTAAAATGGAACAAAGCCCATTAACGGATCCGGGCAGCCTGATCAACCGGATCAGTTAATGTAAACAGGCTCATTTCACATTCCAACCGGATTAGTTGACATTAACTGATCCGTTTTGGGACCAACCGGAGCAGTTGTAAAGTCATTTAGCCTTTTTCTACTAGTGGAGGATCGATTAATGATAATTACTTACTGCCTTGTTTCCCAAGATGCTAAATTATATCCAGGAAAAAAAGGAAAAGAAAAAAAGCGAAGAGGTAACAACTACTCCCTCATTTTAAATCTTGATCTGACTAAGGCTTATGATAAAATTGATTGGAGTTTTGTGGAAAAGTTGTTGAAAATCGGTATACCTGAACTTTGGATTCAGTTAATAATGCAATGTACCACTACAGTGACTTATTGAATTTTGGTCAACGGAGAGTATTTAGGAAAGATTGTTCCAAAAGTTGGCCTGAGACAAGGAGATCCACTATCTCCTTACTTTTTCGTCTTATGTATGGAATCTCTATCAAGGAAGCTCCTGAGGAAACAACAAGAGGGGCTTCTAAAAGGCTTAAAAATCACTAAGCAAGCTCTGAGCATTGCTCACCTTTTCTTTGCTGATGATATGCTTTTCTTTTTAGAAGGAACTATGGATAACTTCTGGATACTCAAGGATATGCTTAATCAATTTTGCATACTTTCAGGTGAAGCGGTAAATAATCAAAAATCATTTGCAGTATTTAGCTACTTATGCCTACAAAAATCTCTTCCACAATCTCCTCGTGAAAATTCTCAAATTTCAATCAAGCAGGGAAAATTATCTTGATTAACAGCATTTTGGTGGCCTACGCCTCTAACATCATAACGATTTTCCTTTTTCCAACAAAAAAAAAGTACAAGACAAGGTTTCTTCTCTTCCACTCAAATTCTGGTGGGCTTCATACTAGAAAAGAAGTTGATTTATTAGAAAAGGAAAGAACTACTGAAGTCACATAAGAATTGTGGAGGTTTACGAATGAGAAACATAGAGGCCATGAACAAAGCTACACTATTATTCAGGCAAGCTTGGAGAAATCAGAATAACCAATCTTTTCTCATCAGGCAAGTCTTTAAAGCCAAATCACTAACAATTGGTTTGAAAGAGCCTAAGAGGTGTAGACACCAAATTTCGAACCCCTTTTTTGTGTAAAATTTTAAAATAAAAATTTTGAAAAGAAATAAAAATAACGAAAACCGTCATGCATCGTGGAGAGCGTGCCCCGTCTAAGGCATGCTTCATCCCCAAACGCGAGTTTCATTCCATCATATGGTTTTCCTTTTCCAGCTTAGAAATGTAATTTTTCGTAAGTCGTAGTCAATAACTACAACCACCGGTTTAATAAAATGATTCGTAGTATAATCATGCTCATCTTTACTAATTTGACGAGTTTCCGTTAATGGTTTTAAGTTAGTTTTTCGAAAAACTGAAAAACGAGTAGCAATTAGGTGCCAGAATTTTAATCGTCTCCCAAAACCAGTAGTAATCATTAAATACACAATATAGGCAAGTAATAACCAAACATAGGCAAATATAGGCCATTTTAGGCCATTTTACTTGAACATGAATGAATACGAGTAGTTTGATGCTAGTTTAAGTTATAAACACCTCAAACATCTTATATATAGTTAGTTTAATGTAATTATAAGTTGTTTTGATTGAAAATACACAATATAGGCAAGTTATAACCAAATATAGGCAAATATAGGCCATTTTACTTGAAAATGAATGATCGTGTTTGATGTTAGTTTAGTTATAAACACCTCAACATCTATATATAGTTAGTTTATGTACTTATAAGTTGTTTTGATTGAAAATACCAATATGGAAAGTTGAACCAAATATAGGCATTGGGCTTTTGGTCTTTTACTTGAACATGAATGAATACAGTTTTTTGTTATAACCTCACATCATTATATAGTTTTTTAATGTTTTATTTTTTTTTGATGGTCAAGTCATTGTTCATTGGATATATAAAGATTAAGAATATATTCTTTAACCACCAATCAAATTCTTTTATCCGTTAGTTAAGGAATAAGAATCATGAAAAAGAATAAGAATAAGAATCAAATCCAAAGTGTAATAGCCAAGAATCCGATTTTTTTTCGGAAGATTCGAACTATGCACCAGGCACATGACCATGCGCCAGAAGCATGATCATGCGCCCAGAACACAACAAATTCTTGCGCCAAGCGCACGGTGTTGTGCCTAGCGCAGGGCTTTGCGCTAAGCGCAAAAATCTAGTCAGTTTATTTTTTCACGTTTTTCGATGCAATTCTACGTATTAGGATGTATTAGGAAAGAATATTTTCTGAAAATCTGATTTTGCCTCATTGATGAAAATTTTTAAAGAGAATAAGATATTTGTATTTCCAAATATATTTGATGATGTCATTAGGGTGATGTCATTAAGGTAATTTAGGATGAAGAAAAATCAGATTTTTTGGGTGAAAAATATGATTTTTTACCTTCTTCAAACCCTAATTCACCACCTCATTTCCCTATAAATACCCCCCATTTTTTTTTACTTCAACACAACATTTTCATACAACAATTTCACACAACTTCACTTAACTCTACTACTCTCCTCCTCCTTAATTTCTCCATCTAAGCAAAAGTTATAATTAGTAAATAAAGAAGTTCATCAAAAGAAAAACACAAAAAAAGTGTTTAAGTTGGTAATTAAGTGGATTTAGAAATTCACTTAGAAATTAAGAAAATCACAAAAAAGGTAGAAAACTTTGCAAAAGGAAGTGCATCATTGAGCTAGCAAGGTAAAGTTCAAGTTCTTGTTATTTTGCTTAATCCTTCTTAATCATCTACTAACTTTCTCTTTGTTTCTTCTTATCATTTTTTAATTTTTGGAGTGATTTGGATTTGTGGAAGTCCTAATAGGTTCCCAACCTTAAATCACCCCACCTAGAATAGTCAACTCTAATGGGGAGACTCTTAGGAAACATTGAAGCATAATAATCCTTTCCAATGTCTATCAATGTAGCTTAACTTAGCACCCTAATGACAAAGCTTAGGTACCTTAGATTAGGAATTTTTTTGTAAGCTCTAGAACTGGGAAAAAGAAAAGAAGCTTGAGAAGCAGGTAATCCTGTCTGAACAGTAGTCTGGCTTTGATCAGCAGCAGCTACAGCTCCTGTAGATGTGTAGATATGCTATCCTAGACAGTTTCTCGTTGTTGTACTTGAGATTGCACACCCTATTATAGAGGCGATGAACTTGTATGTTCCCAATTGTGTCTGCTAATGGTTCATTTGACTCCAAAAGTGGTTGTGACAAATAAAAGATATATTTTACAATAAGAACATAATCACCATACAACCAGCCAGAAACTAAGTACTACCTCCGTCCCAGAATATTCTGAACACTTTCTTTTTATGTTTGTCCCAAATTAGTTTGAACACTTCTTTTTTTGGCATGGTCCCACCATTAATATATTATTTCTTTTACACATCTTTGGCCCACACTCTACCTTTTATCAATAAAAAGTTACCCAACTTTCTCTCTCCTCTAATAAAAATTACCCCATCAACTCCTATCACATCTACTTTTTAAATAAAATAACATTTGATAACCACACTACAACTTATCACCTTAAACTACGTGTCCCAACAAGTGTTCAGATCTTTCTGGGACGGAGGGAGTATCATTTATAAAATGGAAGGCCTAGCACCTTGCAATCCGCTTCAGTCACCCTGTAGTTATCGTAGGGACAAGCATGTGTTATGCTAACAACATAAGTCGGGCCAGGCTTGCAGTAAAGGTGAGTGCACTGCACCTGCAAAACCATTCCTGTCGGCTTCCTGTTCAGAGCTGGCAGAACCTTTCCACATTAAAATCAATGAAATTCATAAGTTACTTTACAATGCACCTTGATTTTCAAATACTCGTACAACCCCAACTTAGTCAGAATATAAATGAGATCCCAAAGGTGACCAGATAAATTGATCCTGTCAAAAGAAATTCATTTTCATTCATTACATGGCTATCTGCATAATTAGTAAAAAAAATAACATAAATTATGCCCAGTTCCTTTCTTTATCCCAACTTAAGTCACCCATATTGCATCAAGAGCCTGAAACTCTGCATCTTTCACTTGCAAAATATCCCTACTAAGTCTGCAAAACCCAATTAGAAATTACACATTTGGACCGATTATACATAGCAAATCTTGGAGACACAAACAATTTGTACGCATATTATTCATCACCAATATCAGACAACACATGAATAAGCACCACACAAAGTCACAAACAGCTAGAAAGAGTTTGCTTCCCTTCCAACTCTCCACGACTTTAAAGAAAAATTAAGCAATCAAAAATAATGTAAGCGTATACAAAATTGTGAAAAAAGATCAGAAATATTAGCAAGTATTAGAGTAAATAGACACAATTATCATATACAAAAACCATTTAATTATCCCCAATGACCACTACTCCCTAATATATATCCAATGGAAAGTCTCCAAATGAAAGAAAACCTGGTAGCATTACTCACATATGCGGAACTCCCACACATTTTCATTTTTTCTGCTGCCCTCAATGCGAGCAATCCACCATCATCATGGCCGACAAGTATCACTGAAGAAAACCCCATTTCTGAACAGAAGGATAGAAGTAGGTCAACCTATAATAGGAACCAACAAAGCATTAGAATGAAGAAATTCGAAGTCCCAGGCTAAAAGAGAGTGAAAAATGATTCAAATAAATGAAATTGGACATCCAGATAGATATAACCGCTTTATAAGATATGGATGCAGAAAAAATCACAGCAAGCATGTACTTCCTCCGTTTAGAAATAGTTGCACCATTTCATGTTTTCACGCTTGCCAATGCATGACTTTAAACATTAATATCTTTAATTATCAATAAATAAAAATTATAAAAAGCTGATATTAAAAAATATACATTGAGACGAATCTAAGAAGATCCCATATGACTATGTTTTTTCTAAAATATAAATCACCAAAGACAATCAAAGTGTAACATGTGAATAGTAAACACTATACAAATGGTGCAACTATTTCTAAACAGAGGAAGTATAAAGCAGACATAATTTCAGCAATCTAACAAAAACAAACTAGGAATAAGTAAGCATGAAGCAACAATCAAGTGCGCTCCTATTGGGCTTTATTCACATATTTTCAGTTAGGTAGCAAATTTCAAGGAGAGCTGAGTTCAACAGTTTGCTAGTCAATATAAAAAAGAGCACTACTTTATATTTCTTGGTTATACACTGTTCATTGATCTTGGGAGTAAGGAAATTTAGCAAATAATTTTAATTAAGATTCCATTCCTAAGGCTTCTAAATGTTAATCTTAAAATCTTCCTGCCACGATTATATGGAACCAATCTGGCAGATTCTAAAGTGCACAAAGATCACAAAAGGCAAGTCGCACTGCACTATAAAACTAGCAGCCCAACAGTTGTAACTAATAACCCTTAAGCATCAATTCCACATTAAAATCAATGAAATTCATCACATTTCACCCCACATTATATAGCAAAAATCATATCTAATTGAAACTAACAGCACCACCTCAATCTCTTCCATTACTATTATGCAATAATCATCCCAATTTTCACCTTCCAAACAAAACCCAATTCCAAAAATTCAAACTTTCGAAGAAATGAAGATATTCTGCTCTTCAAAGCAACCTCAACAGCAGCAAAATCAACCCAGAAAAAAGGAAGAACCATCAACGAGCGATAAACGAGTTGACCCAGTTGGTTTTCTCAATAAATTCAACTCAAACAATTCAAAATCATCAAGAGCACTAACCCTAACCCTCAATCCCTCAATTTCGTACCTTAGAGAAATATTGAGCTGGTACTGACGGAGTAGTCGCCTCCAAAAATCGATCCAAATTCGTCAGATTTGAAGCACAATTCCAAGCTCGTTGCTTTGAGTTTTTCGCCTCTTTTAATCTGCAACAACAATAAAATCAACAACAACAGCAATAAAAAGACAAAAAAAATTGAATTGAAGAGGAAAAAGTTGCAGGGTAAAACATTAACCCTAGATCTAATTGAAAATTAAAACGAAAAATGAAAATACAAATGAATTAAATTATAAGAAAATAAAAATGAAATTACAGGAAGGTGTGAGATGGCGACCAGACCTTGTGTAAGAAAGCGACTGTGAGTGAGTGAAGGCTGAGAGGGGACGACGAGCGACGGTGAGCGAGTGAAGAACCGCCATGAAGAAGCTTCCAAGAGTGCGAGAAAGAGAAGAGAAGCGATGGGTGGCGCCGTGAAGATTAGGAGATCGGCGACGGCGAGAGATGGATTAGGAGGAGCGATTGAGGAAAGAGATTTGGATGAGAGAGAGGGATGAGGGATGATTGGATGAGAAATCGAAGACCAGGTGAGCAGTTAAGAAGAGATTTGCGCTTAAAAGCGATTTGGGCTGAAAATAAGGGAAAAAAAGTATTAACCGCTGCTGCGGTTTTCTGTTAACCGTTTCGGTTTTCTGAGAACCGCAGCTGTTTATGTTCCCAATTTTCCCACCCAAAATTTCGAGGATTTACCGCTACGGATCTCTTAAGGACCGCAACGGTTGTGTTGTGACATATAGCGTTTTTTCCACTAGTTATTCATAATCTTTTCCTTTTCTTCCCCCGGATGGAATTGACCATTTAGGGTGAGACATAGATCGAACTATGATGGTTTTGATCCATGAGTGGATTCCAATCCCGCAATGATTAGTACGTAGTGCAACTTCAGTGCTCAAACCTACCATGTACAAATGATATATTGGTCCTAAATAAAAATGGTTGATGTGTATATGTGCAAACTATGTGATTTTCTTTCTTTAGAATAGCCATGATTACTTTAAAATGGAAAATAACGCATTTAGTAAGAGCCCATTCTGTAGAACGGAAGAGGAGACGAGTTCCATAGTTCGCACCTCGGAACCTAAACCCTAAATCCTATCTCATGGTATGAAAGACCAATTTTCAAAAAGCCTTATACATATGAAGTCATCATCGTTTTAAATGATATTTCTTGAAATTGATTTTAAAATGATTTATTAAATAAACTTGTTCCTATTCAGATATTAATAGGGTGGCGACTTCAAAGTTTTCTAAAGCTCATAGTCCAATGAGAGACTTTTGTGGGATTCAGACCGTTAATTAAGACAATAAAAAATCGGGTACCACATGCATGCGACTTCACTGGGGACTATACTTCCATATGTATATAATAAAAAAAGGTTAATCATGGCTATTCGCAATTTAATTTTTCTATATAGCATGCTTATGTGAAGATTACGTGTGCTTGGTAGTTTATCGATCCATACACGTGCACTCTTTTTAACCATTTTCTTATTAGGTCTGATACCTGTGTCTATTGGCAAGGGTCAGAATTTTAGAATGACAAATTAATGAATTAAGAGGGTAAAACCTGCATCCGCGAGCTATTGCAATCGGCTCTGTCAGGAGCGTCCACCCTCGATGGACACAATGGAAGCGACTCGAGCCACTTTAACATAATATCTCCTTAAATGAATCACCCTCTAGTTGACTTCTAGGACACAAGGATCAATGCACAAATGTCCTTTATTTATTTCAGTTATTGAATAATGTGAAAAAATTTCAAAAATTCCTCAGCCCGTTTTCAGTCGGTCAATACTTCACTAATCATTAACTGTAGCTGAATTGCTGTCGAAATGATTATTGAAATATTAAGAGTATTCTTGTTTATTTATCACAAGTGTCATGTAAAAAAAATGTGTGTGCTCACCCATTTTTAAAAAAAAAAAAAAAACTCACATTTACTTCAAAATTCTTTTCATTCAAATTGGTTTTTCCAAAAACAAAATTGATTTCTAAAAAAATCATGTTTTGAAAATGTAATCCCAAAACAAAAATATTAAAAGAAAAAAATGAAAAATGAAAAATGAAAAGAATCCTAATCACGAGTTCAAAACATGTCATGTTTAAGAATTAGAATGTAATTAATATTGTATGGTTTAAAACACGAAAAGCCTAGTCTAAAAAAAATTTCAAAAAGATAAAATCAAAAGGGATAATCATTTTTTTTTAAAAAAAGAAAAAATTCTTCCATTTCCTGCTAAGAATCATAAAGGAAATTCGTTATTTTGTGACTAACATTGTTAGTGTGCACATTTCAGGTACTTCACATCTTTCAAAAGAAAAGGGAACTAAAGCCTACATCAATTCATAATGTCTGGTCCGGGAAAACAAACTCAAGGTGAAGCTTCAGCAAAGGGCAAAGGCCATTGGAGGTCTAGTAACCAAATTTACGCAGACATGGAGGAACCTTTGGGAACCATATATGGTCGCCTGAAAAGACAGGGTATCCTAGAACAGAATCATCACTGTTACACTCTGCTACCTCCAGGGGTTGACATGGGATTATACTGCAACTTTTGCCATCATTATGGACACGAAACAGACCGGTGTGTTGACCTTCGACATGCCATCCACCAGCTAATAGAAGATGGAAAAATTACCATTCCTCCATCATGGATGCCCCCAATCGTGTCCTTCACTAAGGCTGACCTTCCCAAGGAAATGGATGCTCATCAAGCTTTATACATCTCTTTGAAATGCAATGGGCATGAATTGACCAATGTACTAATAGATGATGCATCGGCACTTAACGTTTTCCCCAAAGGAACGCTTTATGAGTTGGGATATACAACACGTTATTAAGCCCCACTGATACAGTATTGGGAGCATATGACAACTCTTCAGGGAAGGCTATAGGGACGATCAATCTTCAACTGAGGTATAAAGACTGGATTTGTGATGTGGATTTCACAGTCGTCGAAGCTTTAACCTCATTCTCTTTGTTGTTGGGGCGACCATGGCTCCATGCGAACAAAGCTATCGCCTCTCCTGCACACTGAAAACTCAAATGCCCAACAACCTTGGGAACGATAACCATCCATGGGAATCTGGCACAACCAAGAAGTATTACCCCTGCACCGCCAAATGTAGAAGATGAAATAGGTCCTCAGGGAGGTTATCTAAACCCTTGCATGCTAGGGAGAAATGTTCCTTCAGTACCCAAAGGAACACATACTGAAACTATTTACACCATCCCAGTGACAATTGATCAACTCATCGTCTACGCCGACATTTGCTATGCCCAGAATATGCCGGCAGGGTCTCTCCATGCGGGTCAGGCCGAAACTACTATGGCCATAAATTTCTCTGATAAAGATTTGCCTGATAACCCCACTCATAACAGTGCCTTGTACATCGTTGTCGATCATAGTGCCAAACATATCAAAGGGGTAATAGTTGATAATGGAGCTTCCACCAATATTTTTCTTCTCAGTACCCTTAATTGGTTCGGGTGTCCCCCTCCCCAAGGAGAAGCCTCCATAGGAACCATAGTTGCATATGATGGTTCAACACGGGAAATCATAGGATCAACAACCATGATCTTACGCATTGGAGCAGTCATACAGAGGTCAATTTCATGATCGTTGATTGCGAAGCTCCTTTCACTCTGTTGTTAGGATGACCATGGCTCCACGAGAACCAAGCTATCATCTCAACATTGCACCAAAAAATGAAGATGATAACTCCACATGGGGTAATCACAGTCCCAGGAGATATAGCAATGGGGGTGGCAATGCAAAAATCCCGCATACCTCATATATGTCACCTAAATCATGAGGAGAAGGACAATAGTCACACAGAAATACCGCCCCTCAAACTGGTAAAATACTACTTCTACTGCTTATTCCCGAAGGGGATCTTTGATCAGCCAAACTGGATACTAGACATGAGTCATGGGCCGTTCAGTGTGAAGGAGAAGAGAGTCCAGCACACAAAGTTGCTGCTATTCAATCTATCATGGAACCTTATATCTTCCTCGATGAGATTGATTAGAAGCAAGAGCCTCTTGCATGCTTGTATGCAAGGCATGGGCATCATGGCTCCTCAGCCGAGAAGATAACCCTTTATATGTCAAGAAGAAAAAGGAAAGGTGGAACAAACGTCTTAAGACAGGAGAATATATGGCTTGGCGCCCGACAAACTGAGTTTTGGAAAGATCTGGAACGCTTAAAAGCAATTAATACATGCAGATCACCACAAAGAAGAACGATATCTGGGGCATTATAAATTGCCAAAATGAGGACACGGGCCTCGTTATACCTCTTTTCTCTTATTTCTGTAGCAGCAGGAAATGAAAGGATATCATCAAATTGATTTTGAAAAATGTTTGTGTATTATCCAGAAAAAGTATGAGTCTAAAAAATGGAAATCTAAAATATAAAGTAAACAGGTCCAAGTCTAAAAAAATAATAATTACAAGTTAAGGAAATCTAATGAAAAATCTAAAACAAATGATAAAGTTAAGGTTTCACCTCTTAATAAATGATAACTGAAATTGGGGTTAAAAGAAAAAAAATAATTTTCAAAGATATCATTTCTTTCATTCCCTACACCAAAAAAAAATAAAGAGACAAAGTCTGGACAAATTTATGTGCTAACTTTTCATCTCATTTCACATGAACTCTACCTTGGTCCGCTCAGGATCAAGGCTGACTCGTCGAGGTTCTGACCATAGTGAACGTTCTCTGTCAGTGATACTATCATCCTTGTCTACACATCTGTATTCTCTGCTACACGTCTTAGCAATATGTCTGAAATTCCGAACAATGAGCACCCACATAACTCTACCCCTCCACCTGATCCAATGGTTGAGCTCCGAGGACTTATCCAGGCCATGCTTGACCGACAGGATAATATTAAACAAACTATGCTGGGCATAATGCGCCAAAGCACCCAGATGCCTCCTCCGCCTCCTCCGGAGACGGAAGTAGCTTCACCTTTTCACCTTGAGCCAATGAACAGTGAGAGAGAAATTCCCACTAAGCTCGAGAAAGAAATAGTTAAGCTCAAGTAAGTCTTAAAAGGCATGACAAAGGCTAAACCATGGATGAACATTCATGGGTTAACACTTTTCCAAAAGGCACGATTACCTCATGGTTTCAACATGCCTAATCTAACAAAGATTGATGGGACCGGTAGCCCCACCAATTTCCTGAAGATGTATGTGGGGGCAATAAGTCCCTGGAGAGTGGAAGAATCTTTGATGGCGCAACTCTTTCAATAATATTTAGAAGGTGCCGCAACACATTGGTTCCTTAATCTTGAGAACACGAAGAAATCCACTTGGGCTGATATAGTCAGAGAGTTCTCAAACCAGTACAAGTATAATGAAGAAATTGATGTTACTAGAAGGGATCTAAAGACCACTTCTCAAAACCTTTATGAGACATTTTCTTCATTCATCACTCGATGGAGAAACAAAGCCTCCAAAATGATGAGTAGGCCTAATGAAGAAGAACAATTGCAAATGGTTGTGAAGAATCTTCTTCCTGCATATCAGAAGCATATGGCTTATCAATATTTCCCGACCTTCAAAGCTTTGATTGCTACGGGAACTCTAGTTGAGGACGCTGTGAAAAAAGGAGACATCAAGAAAGATGAGCGTACTGGCGGCACTACTTATAATGCAAAGTTTGGAAATAACAAAAGAGCCCCAAACAATGATTCAGCAATTCCTAGAACAACTAATGCGATCCATGCTATTGGCGCATCGTCTGCATTCCAGTTGCGACCACAAAGGAAATTTACTCCTTTGAACATGACTTATTCCTAAGCTCTCTCCAAGCTAAAAAAGGCCAATCTCATTCAACCCTTGAATCCACATCCACCTCCTAAAAATCCTTACACTGGTTATGACCCAAACCAAATTTGTGCATATCACCAAAGCTCGAGGCATAATACTGAAAACTGCACGACCCTCAAGCATCAGATTCAAAATCTTGTGGATGATGGAAAACTCTCTTTGGGATCCATCTCTAGTAAACCAAATGACTCTCAACCCAACATCACAAAAAACCCCCTTCCCAATCATAAGCTCTCATTTGCCATTAATGTCATCTCTGCTGCTTCAGATGGATGCGATCCAATCCAGTTAATCCGCAAGACAATTCCTCAAATGTATGAAATGCCAATAGCTGCAGGTTACAAGTGTCTGGTCTATGACTATTCCACTCAAGAAAAAGTCAAAATGATGCATTGTAATGACCTCAGTTTCACTCTCAACAAGGATCCATTCTCTGACATGTGTGGAACCTTGGATTTTGATGGTGCTTTCTTCATCTTGGACTCTGATGCTGATGAGGATGCTTCTTCGATCTTGACAATTGTGGAGAAAAGCACCGGAGGTCACTTCACTACTCTAAATACATACCGGCGCCCCATCTGCCTCGATGATCTTAGTGATGAGGAGTACGTGGATATATCTCATTTGACTAGAGGAGGTCGCCATTTTAAACCATCCCATTTGGAGGATGAAAATCCTTTGGAGGTATTGAGAAGGAAGGAAAAGGGCAAGGAGCCAATGACAGAGGATAGTAATAAAGAAGATGAGCCTATCAAGCGCATGAAAGAAGTAAATGCTAATATTTCCATCTGAAAGTTGTTAATGCATTCCCAGCCTCATAGGGCAGCCGTTCTAAATCTATAAGTTCTTCCATAACACATGACCAGATGGTGGGGCTCATTCATGGTGTAGATCGAACTCTCATGTTCACATACAATGATCTCCCTAATAATATCAACCACAATAATTCGTTGCACATCACTATACGCTGCAATAGATGGGAGATACCTAGAGTATTGATTGACAATGGCTCTGCGATTAACGTTTGCCCTTTGCGTGTGCTAACAAGACTCGGGTATTAAAAGAAGATCTGGTACCGTCCAACCAGGTGGTCCGAGCATATGATAATGCTAAGAGAGAAGTACTAGATTTAATCAGCCTCCTCATTGAATGTGGTCCTGTGGCAAGGAAGGTGGAATTCATGGTCATTGACATTCAAGCATGTTTCAACCTCTTATTAGGAAGACCGTGGCTGCATGAAAATAAAGCAGTAGCGTCTACTCTACATCAGAAGGTAAAGCTTCTCACTGATCAGGGTGATGTGACTATTTCTGGTGATCCAGAAAATTATAACCATATCCAACACCGGAAAATCGGTATTGTATCTGAACGAAGTAGAGGGCACTAGGTTGGATGGTTACACTATCCATTGTATTCTAGCGGGGCCTGAGAATTCATGGATGAATGAGATCCCAGCGGCCATACCAGATGTAAGTGCTGAAGAAACAGAGCCAGAGTATAGTGAGGATGACGAGGAAGAAGTAGGAGTTCTAAGCATTGGCACTCATGATACGTCAGTTGAAGCACCGGAAGAATCCTGGATTGGCAATCCTCCAGAAATGGAAGGCAATGATGATAATGAGTTAAAGAAGAGATATCGGACTGGCGATTTTGACCTGGACTTTAATGTTGTTTTCCCTGTCCGAGAAGTTCACATTGAGTCGCTGATTCTCTTTCCAAGATATCAACATGAAGATCAATATCTTGAGCTGCCACATTTCTGAAAATTTGATGGGAACGGTGATCCTTTTGTCCACTTAGTGGGTTTCATGAATGCATTACACCCATGGGGCATACTAGAGGAAGATTACCCCATGCTCTTTGACAAGAGTTTAGAAAGACCAGCTCTAGACTGGTACTATTCTTTAGATTATATGGATAGAGCTAGTTGGGAAAATGCTAGCCAAGCTTTCGTCAATTGGACTCTCGAGCATAAACAGACTGATGTCAAGAAGTTCAAGCTAGTCACTTTGCGTCAAAGCGCCTTGGAAACTTTCTCGCACTTTTGTTCGAGATGCGCTTACATCCGCGCCCAGCTTCGTGTCCCTATTACTGATCGAGAATTCATGCTTATATTACTGCGAAACCTGAACGACTTCTATTATCGTCACATGGTTACCATCAAGTACACCTGCCTCAGCCACATGGAGCAGCAAGGCTTCGACATCGATACTCTGAAATTGCAAGAAAAACGACCCCGAGGAAATCTTGAAACTCCCAATGCAAATCCAAGGGTTTATGCTAAGATAGATGAACCATTGAGTATGGTGTATGATCGTCTTTAGAGCTAAGGTATAATTCAAGCTTCAGTGCATGTGCATTGTTTACCCTTCCTGGAACAGACATGAGCAAACTCTGCACTTATTGTCACCAATTTGGGCATGAAACTTATCGATGCCATGATCTTTACCACAAAGTGCAAATCCTTATTGATCGAGGCATCATTAGTCCAATCCACAAAGAAGTACCTACAAGGAAGGTGTCGTCACATCCTCGACCACAATCCCAAGTCGATATCTTTCACAAACTGGTTGAACATGGTCAGATTCATCCACTTCCTAGACGCCCAGGGGCAAGTCTTGTAGGGTCAAATCTCCACAAGTACTGCCATTATCATCAGTTGCATGGTCACGGCACAAACTAATGTCATGCTCTCAGCAATCACATCAAGCAAATCACCAATATAGCTCTTGTCTACCGCAAAACCACTTGATTGTCTCACAGAAGGGAAAAAATCTTCGGGTAAAAGCCATGTAGGGGGATAGCCCATCGGAAAAAAAGAAAAAGAAAAAAAAATATTTTAGCTCGTTAGTATCAGAGAACTACGTGCAGCTTGAATCACCATTATCACGTACACTTGCACTGTGAGATCATTCCACCTATGTAACACCTGGAGTACGTAGGTAGCTCGATATGAGTTCAGCTACTTTATCAAATAAAAAACTTTAGTTCTTTCTGGAATAATGAACTACGCTGAGTCTGATTCCCCATAAAATCCACCTGGAGCAATGGGGATATGTAGGCAGCTTTCGGGTTCGACTCAAATATATTAACCCTTATATTTCAGGCAATGTGATCAGAACTCAAGATGCTAGTCATCACATGAGCAATTTCAAAATGCTGAATTAACACATCAATGGGGATACAGGCCCTAATTTCTATATTTTCTGTCTTTGTTCAATATTAAAGCAGGGAATGGAAGAAAAAAAACATATGTTTTCAACCCCAATGACAGTAAAATCGTTCAAGAGAGTCAAAATAAAATAAAATAAAAACCAAAATTGCAAAGGTGGATCATTCCAATCAAAGTATTGCAAAATCGTTTTCAAAAATTTTCTTTATTCTGCAATATGTAGCTTTCTTCTCTTTTATTTTAATTCTTTTTTCTCTACCTTTAGGTCCAAAAAGAAGAAATTTACCCCTTCTCTAAGGATGACCAATTACCATCAGAAAACAAACGCCTTAGCCATATCCAAATGCAGTCAAAGAGCCTGTAGGGTTTGCCATGCAACCTCTGTCCAAAGGACTTCAAATCATGATGAAGATGGGTTATACTTAAGGAACCGGATTAGAGTATGATGGAAGGGGATAAAGCAACCAATCCCCATAGTAGACAAGCAAAATCGGCATGGATTAGGATATGATCTAAACAACACTTCTTGCAACATCAAAGAACCTTCTTTTACCCTTAATGGTCAGTTCATCCTGCAAGGAGATGCTAAGCCATACTATGAGTTTTCGAAACCTTGGCTTAGTAGGAAGGAACAGAAGATTTTACCGGGATTGGAGATATTCTTCAATGAGGTTAGAAATCTGGACTTAATCAAGAGTTGGTTTGTCCAAAAACAAAAAATGAAAAAGGAAAATGACTGGGTGGATAATCTGGAATATGGAGTCCTTAAGAAACTTTTCACTTCTGAGTCCTCTGAGGAAGGGGATGTTGACTAGGTGTCTTTGATGATACCTTCTGGCGGAACCATTGAACATAAGTGGAGTATTGAGTTTCAGGCAAAAGACGGGCCTATAGAAATTAAAATGTTTTTAGGAAGCCATCCGCCACATCCATCTCATGAAACTACCTTTTCACCCCTTTCAGATGGATATCATACCGATAGCTCATCTTCTAGCCAATCCAGCTTGCATACCCAGTCAGAAGACTCTGACAGTGAGGAAATTAAATGTGAACCTTTATCTAAGTACATTTGCATGCAAGATGTTATTTCTGACAGTGAATTTAATAATGATGAATCACTTGATACAACTGAAACATATATAAAAACCATGGAAGAGTCTATTGTAATTAATATTGGTACATAAAATGTTGTAAAAGAAGTCAAAATAAGTTCATCCCTATCCCCGACTGAACAGTTTGTGTTTGTTACATTGTTAAAAGAGTATGTAGATGCGTTTGCATGGTCTTATGCTGACATGCCTGGCGTTAATAGAGAAATTGTGGAACATCGCATTCTGTTACATCCTGAAAGCAAGCCTAAGCAGCAAAAGCTCCGCTGGATGAAACCAGAGGTTAGTCTGAAAGTGAAAGAAGAAATCCATAAGCAACTTGATGCCAAATTCATCTAAGCTGTAAAGCATCCGAGTTGGCTCGCCAATATAGTGGTTGTACCTAAAAAGGATGGGAGAGTTCGGGTGTGCATTGATTTTCGAGATTTGAATGCTGCATCACCAAAAGATTGTTTTCCTCTACCCCACATCGATGTTCTTGTGGATAGTACGGCCGGTCATGCAATGTTTTCCTTCATGGATGGATTTTCAGGGTATAGTCAAATACTCATGGCTCAAGAAGATATGACAAAGACCTATTGCATCACTCTGTGGGGCACTTTCTGTTACCGAGTTATGCCTTTTGGTCTCAAGAATGCCGGAGCCACGTATCAAAGGGCTGAAACCACTATTCTTCATGTCCTCATCCATGACATTGTGGAAGTTTATGTTGATGACATGATCGTGAAAAGCGAAGATCGTGAGGGGCATACTCCCACACTAAGGTCATTCTTTGAAAGAATTAGAAAATACAATCTAAGGCTAAATCCTCAAAAGTGTGTGTTTGGTGTCACTTCGGGGAAGTTGTTGGGATTCATTCTCAGTCAATACGGCATTAAAGTGGACTCGGAAAAGGTAAAATCTATTTAAGAGCTACCTCCTCCAAAAACAGAAAAAGAAGTAAGAGGATTTCACTGTAGAATTCAATATATCAGCAGGTTCATCTCACAACTCACTATGAGATGTGAACCTATATTTAAGCTGTTCAGAAAAGGGGCATCCCATGAGTGGAATGAGGAATGTTAGGAAGCTTTCAATTCCATGAAAGAGTACGTTTCAAATCCACCTGCTCTAATACCACCTAGACTAGGAGAACCTCTGATTTTGTACCTCACTATCACAGAAACGGCTATGGGATCTCTCTTAGCCCAATATCAAGAGGGAACAAAGAAGGAAGTTGCCATATACTATCTCAGCAAGAAATTCTTGGAGTATGAGACAAGATATACCCCACTGGAAAAAGCATGTATCTCTTTGGTCTATGCCACGAAGAAGTTGATGCATCACCTTCAAGCTCATACCACCTACCTGATCTCGAGAATAGATCCCATCAAGTATCAGTTCGAAAAACCCATTCTTAGTGAAAGATTGGCGAGATGGCATGCTATGCTTTCTGAGTTTGATATTCAATGTGTCAGCCAGAAATATGTTAAAGGAAGAGCCATATCTGAAGCCCTAGCAGAAGGACCAGTGTCAGGAAATGAATATGATGATGCATTCCCTGATGAGTATTTATTATTCATTGATAATCCACAATGGTGCATGTATTTTGATGGAGCTTATAATAGGAGAGGTAATGGAGCAGGGGTTTTGTCAGTAGATCCTGAAGGAGTCTATATTTTATTTGTTGTCAAGCTGGATTTCCCAACAACAAACAATTCAACTGAGTATGAAGCCTGTATATATGGAGTAAAAGCCGTTTTGGTAGCAGGGGTAAGACATCTCACTGTATATGGAGATTCTAATCTTATCATATCTCATACAATAGGAATTTGGAGAGTTAGAGATGAGAGACTTCAGCTCTACACATAGTAACTTCAAGAATTGATCCCTTATTTTGATGATATCAGCTTCAAACATCTTCCTCGGAAACAAAATAGTTTCGCTGATGTTTTAGCCAATCTTGCTGTTAATTTGACATGGGAAAATGGTACAGAAATCCAGTCATTTTTAATTGAAGAAAGGAAGGGGCGTACAGTGACGGTAGCACAAATTGTCTCCACGTTGGCTCAACAAGATGATGATGATGTCTGGTACAAGGATATTAAGAATTTTCTGGAAACTATGTAGTATCCAGAGGGAAGTGGCAAGAAGGACCGCATAGCCATCAGAAGGCTAGCTACTCATTTTCTCATACTAAAAGGCAGACTATATCACAAAGGATTTGATGGTACTCTACAACTTTGCGTGAATGATAGCGAAAAGCAAGTCATCATGGAAAAGGTTCATGGAGGAGAATGTGGACCCCATATGAATGGAAGAATGTTGGCTCGTAAAATTTTACGAGCAGGTTTCTATTGGAGTACTCTAGAAGGTGATTGCATCAGCTTCGTCCGTGCCTGCTAGCAATGTCAGGTATTTACTAATCACATGCCACCTGTGTCATTACATAATATGACTTCTCCTTGGCCATTTTCAAGTTGGGGCATAGACATAATCGGACAAATTCATCCAAAGGCTTCAAATGGGCATCAGTATATTCTTGTAGCAATTGATTACTTTTCGAAGTGGGATGAAGCTGCATCCTTTTCAAAGCTAGGGATAAAGCAAGTCTCGAAATTTGTGATTAACAACATTATCTGTCGGTATGGCATACCTTTTGAAAGCATCTCTGATAATGGATCACAATTTGAGGGTCATCTGAAGACAACTCTCGCAAAATATGCAATCAATCATCATCAGTCCTCACATTTTCGTCCCCAAACAAACGGCGCGGTGGAAGCAGCCAATAAGACAATCAAGACTATTGTTGCCAAGATGACTGAAAAGACTAGGAAATGGCATGACAAACTACCATATGCCCTTTGGGGATATAGAATATCAATCAGAACTCCAACAGAAACAACCCCATATTCTTTGGTTTACGGGATGGAGCCAGTCCTACCGATTGAGGTGGAGATACAATCTCTCAAGGTCATAGCAGAAAGTGAAATCTCGGAAGACCAATGGTACAAAACTCGTTATGATGAGCTTGCATTTGTAGATGAGCGCCGACTACAAGCTTTGCATAACATTCAACTCTATCAGTGGTGAATTGCTTGTGCATTTAACAAAAAAGTTCGAGATAGAGACATTCAAGAAGGTGATCTAGTCTTAAAGGAAAATAGAGCTCAATTGCATGATCCTTGAGGAAAATTCAAACCTAACTGATCTGGGCCGTTCCTAGTCAAGCATGTCACCATGGCTGGAGCAGTAAAGCTACTGGATTTTGATGGGAATGACTTCACCCATTTCACTAATCTTGATCAATTGAAGAAATATTACGCTTAGGCATCAAAGTAATTGTAATTGTCATGGTCAAGTAACCAAGCAATTTGTGGATTTTGTATCCTATCTGTTTATTCTTAATAAACATGGCATGTGTTCGCAAGTATTCATAGAGTGTGTATGAGAAAAAAAGAAATAAAAACGAAATAAAAAAGAAATAAAAAGGAAATAAAAAAAGAGAAAAAAAAACGAAAAAAAAGGAAAAAGGAGAAAAAGAAAAATGATGAAACATGCAAGGACGTTTTTTATTGTTAAGGTTTTATGTGTTTGCTTTTATATGTCATATGATTGATTAATTATGATATGCATGTCATATTTAATGTTAAAGTGTGCACTTATTTAGAATTATGTTCACATTGAATTTCTCACAAGCAGATAATTCTCACAAACATATTTTTTATTCATCCCAACTCGAGTACTTCCTTTCATACATAAAAAGACATAAAGCCTCCATTTCCTACAAACTTAAAAAAAACAAAGAACATAGAAAATAAACATGGTATTTCTCTCAAACCCTTCTCCTCTTCATGGTAGGCCCGTCTGAACCATTGTCTTGACCAATATCCGCCATAAGCCATTGAAGGTAATCTTCATCAATCAGTGGAAAAGAAGGTTCAGGTAGTGCTGATATAATTTTAGCTCCCTGCCATATAGTAGGCATTCTCTGAATACCACACATATCAGCCTCATAAGTGGTACATGTTGGAAGAGTCTGGAGGGCAGGAATATGTTGCTGCCTCCAACCAATTTGCCTTAGACACCTCCATGGAAGGTAAAAAGTGACTTGACAAAGTCTCGGTAGTTGTACACCTCTGCGACCAGAATTGCAATATACAATTGCACTAATGCCAAGGTGGCTTGTAACCCACTTTATGTCTTGCTACAGGAAATAATCCTCCCACCCACCATTTTTACTAAGTTGATAGAAGAAAGGATGAAAACCTCTTTCTCGGATAAGATTAGTCTTGTAAGCAAGATTCCCATGAGGTTTCGTAAGAGAAAATTTTTCCAATAGCCACAAGTGAAGGTCTAATGGACATCCCTTCACGAAGCTTTGAGGGTTTCTTTTGAGTTCATCTATGCCAAGAAACATTTTCCCCAAAATAAGTGGTCCAAGACGACCCCTACTAACAACTTGAGGAATGAGTGAAAGACACCAAACGTGGCATGTGTTTAAAGACCAATTAGTGATGGTACTTCCCAAAATCATAAGAATGCAAGCATTTTCTCTAGCAATCCTATAGCTGGCATTATTAGAGAATTGTTAAGTGCCAAATTGAAAAGTCAATAATAAGTTAAGAAGAAGCATCTCACCATATTGTAGGTAGTTGCCATGAAGGTTTTCAGGAAGATATAAAATTGTCGATAAATCTCGTGAGATCCTTGTAGGAGACCTATATGTAATAACTAGACCGTTGGATGATAAACCTAGCAATCCCTCGACCTCTTCAACAAGAGGCACAATCTCCCGGTCTCCAAAGCGGAAGACATAACGAGTTTCATCCCAAAATTGGGAAGCAACATGAATCATTTCATAACAAATAGAAAGTGGAAGCAAAGGCATAAGAGCCTTAGTAAAACGGGAAAAAGAAGAAGGTTGTCTTGGTTTCTCCAAATTCTTTGTGATTCCCGAGAGTTGTTTTTTCTCACCACTCCCCATTTCATTAGCTTCTCTATAATTAGGAGCCATTTTTTTTTGTGAAAGAAGAAAAGTTAGAGAAGATGTTGGAGTAGTGAAGATGGTGCGTTTGGAAATGAAGAATCGTACCCATTTATAGATGGAAAAAAAATGATCATCCATGCCATGGATAATAAGATTGGGTATTGTCCATGGGGTAATATGGAGCATCCCTAACAATGGTTATTGACCAAGCATTTATGGTATGACAATTTTTACTAAGCCGAACATTGATAAACAGTGTCAATGATGAATCAAGAACATTGATACAATCCATTTTCCTAATAGTTATCCAAAATAATGACATTGATCAATCTATTTTATATAGTGATCATCATTTCCGATAAAGTGAATAAGCATTACGCATAAAAAATTTCTGAAAGATTTTTGGAAAAACAGATAAATTTTTTTGCCATATGATGATTGGTCCACCATAGTTTATCTAGAGGGTAATAACCTTTGGTCAACCCTTTAAGGTGACATGACTTAACAATGCATCACTTTAAGGTGACATGGCCTGACAATGCATCACTTTAAGATGACAAGACCTAACAATGTCCTAATTTAAGGTGACATGATAACACATGAAATCATAAAAAGTAAATGATGGTGACTTGACAATTTGTTTGTCATCAATACCATGAAAAATTGTGATAAAAACAGGAGTCAACCTGTTAATTATCGGAGTCTCTCACATTAACAAAAGACAAATTCATAAGACTAAAAAAAAGACGACAATAAAGTAGCATTTACAATTTTAGAAAATTGATTGGGATTTACTATCTAAGACGACGTTAAAGTCGCATTTCAAATTTTAGAAAACTAATTGGGATTTTCTATCTAAAAGGACGTTAAAGTCGCATTTCAAATTTTAAAAAGTTAATTGGGATTTTCTATCTAAGACGACGTTAAAGTCGCATTTTCAAATTTTAGAAAATTAATTGGGATTTTCTATCTAAGACGACGTTAAAGTCGCATTTTCAAATTTTAGAAAATTAATTGGGATTTTCTATCTAAGACGACGTTAAAGTCGAATTTCGAATCTTAGAAAATTAATTAAGGTTTTCTATCTAAGACGACGATAAAGTCGCATTTTCAGTTTTAGAAAATTAATTGGGATTTTCTACTTAAAGCATCATCAGAAGTTGCAAATCATGTTTTCAAAAGAGCACTAATGATAATTATTCTCTATGGGGAATATGTTATCTCAAAATAAATTTTCTATCAAAATTTTGTGTTCTTTTCAAACATTGGTCATCGTTTCATCCAAAATTCGACCAATGTGGGGCATTCTGTAGACACCAAATTTCAAACCCCTTTCGTGTAAAATTTTACAATAAAGATTTTGAAAAGAAATAAAAATAACGAAAACCATCATGCATCGTGGAGCGCGCGCCCCTTCAAAGGCATGCTTCATCCCGGAATGCGAGTTTCATTCCATCATATGGTTTTCCTTTTCCAGCTTAGAAATGTAATTTTCCGTAAGTCATAGTCAATAACTACAACCACCGGTTTAATAAAGTGATTCGTAGTATAATCATGCTTGTCTTTACTAATTTGACGAGTTTCCGTTAATTGTTTTAAGTTAGTTTTTCGAAGAACAGAAAAAACGAATCGCAATTAGGCGCCGGAATTTTAATCGTCTCCCAAAACCGATAGTAATCAGTTTTATTGATGGTCAAGTCATTGTTCATTTGATAAAGAATAAGAATATATTCATTAACCACCAACCACATTCTTTTATCCATTAGTTAAGGAATAAGAATCATGAAAAGGAATAAGAATAAGAATCAAATCCAAAGTGTAAGAGCCAAGAATCCGATTTTTTTTCCGGAAGATTCGAATTGTGCGCCAGGCACATGACCATGCGCCAGACGCATGATCATGCTCCCAGCGCATAACAGATTCCAGCGCCAAGCGCACGGTGATGTGTCTAGCGCAGGGCTTTGCGCTAAGAGCAAAAATCCAGTCAGTTTTTTTTCACGTTTTTCGATGCTTTTCTACGTATTAGGAAGTATTAGGAAAGAATATTTTATGAAAATCTGATTTTGCCTCATTGATGAAAAAATCTAAATAGAATGAGAATATTTGTATTTCCAAATAGATTTGATGATGTTATTAGGGTGATGTCATTAAGGTAATTTAGGATGGAGAAAAATCAGATTTTTTGGGTGAAAAATCAGATTTTTTACCTTCTTCAAACCCTAATTCACCACCTCATTTCCCTATAAATACCCCCTTTTTTTTTTAACACAACATTTTCATACAACAATTTCACACAACTTCACTTAACTCTACTACTCTCCTCCTTAATTTCTAGCAAAAGTTATAATTAGTAAGTAAATAAGTTCATCAAAACAAAAACACAAAAAAAGAGTTTAAGTTGGTAATTAAGTGGATTTAGAAACTCACTTAGAAACTAAGAAAATCACAAAAAAAAAGTAGAAAACTTTGCAAAAGGAAGTGCATCATTGAGCTAGCAAGGTAAAGTTCAAGTTCTTGTCATTTTTCTTAATCCTTCTTAATCACCTACTAACTTTCTCTTTGTTTCTTCTTATCATTTTTTAATTTTTGGAGTGATTTGGGTATGTGAAAGTCCTAATAGGTTCCCAACCTTAAATCACCCCACCTAGAATAGTCAACTCTAATGGGGAGACTCTTAGGAAATAATGTGTTTATGCGATTTTTCTTAATCAAGTTGTTGTTCATCACCAAAAACATGTTTTCACAAAAAAATTCAAGTAGAGTTGTCCATAAACATAAAAAGAAAATGTGATGCTGTAATTATGGTCAGTTTTAATTTTGTACTTCATTTCATTTTTCATCTCCATTAACTAAATAGTTTATAGGATGTAATATTTTTCCTATAAAGTTCAAGATGTTTCCAGAAAACTAGGCTTTTGAATTTCTAAATAACGAATTTGGTACAGTTAATTAAAAATCATACAACTTTGTTGTGCAAAACTGATTTTGTCCAGTACCACATAAGCTTTTCTTGTCAATAAAGTCTAAAATAAAACCATTTAAACAAAACTAAAAACATCAACTTTAAATTAGACATCAGTACCTTTCCAAAAACATAAAAATCATATTCATATGAATTTTATACAATTTTATATCATATTTACAAAAACGTTCATGTAAATCACTAAATTTCAGAATATTGATTTTCTCTTCAGTTAATAAAATAAATAAAAAAGGGTCTTAAAAATGTGTAATTCAAGTGAAAATTTTCCGTCTGGTCCTTCAAAGTGTCTGTAATGTCCATACCAAAATTCACTTCAAAATAAGTTCAGCAAGTTGGATTTCAAAGAACAAATTGGATAAAGGTCCTGTTTTGACCAGTTTTGGCATAAAATTCACCATAATTCGAGTTGTCACTAAAAGCTTGTGAAATTTTGACACAGCATAAAAAATACACTGACCTATCCATACATTATCATATGATCAATGTTACGCTTTCTACAGAAAGTTATGATTTTTACAAGTCAGTACAAGAACAAAAGTGCAATCTGAAAAATGCAATAAAGTGATTAACTCAAGTTTCATAAAAATGTTTTCTTTTCATACGAAAATGTTAATTAAAAATCATGAAATTTTAAGTTTCTCTTAAAATGGTTCATTTTTGGTATGTAATTAAAAATCAATAAAAATCATCATAAAAAAATCAAAATCAAAGAGGTTAATTAATCTCTAATTTTCACAAGTTTACAAACAAACATGAATTCCAAAGCCCATTCAAGAGGATGAAGATCAAGGAGCATCATGGTGAAAATCAAGATTGAAGACATGTATAGATCATAAAATTTGTATATAATGTTGTAATAATAGTTTTTGTAAATAGTTATTACATCACTCATTAATGAAAAACATTGAGATGTTTATGTATAAATTTCATAAATAATTCCACAATTCTTTCGAATAAAATGAGCAACCAATTTTATAAATTTTACATGTTGGGCCCAATATATCATAGTATATGAATTAAATGACCCAATTTCAATTAAGAGGAAAAATTACAAATCTAACTAAGTTAAATTATATAATGATCCGTCTTACATTTTAAAATTTGTTCACCATCTTCAAATGGATTAATCATATAATTTGACATAATTAGATTGGTAATTATGATATCCGAATTGATTTTAGGCCGTTTCACGTGTCTCACTTTGAATGGCCAGATTCCAATTAGCCAAACACAATCTCCAAATTTGATCTCAAATTGATCATTTTTTCTCAAAATGACTTAATAATCTTCAATAAAGATTATTTCTTAAAAAACCTTCAATTAGGAAGCATACCTCTTTTCCTAAGACCTCTTGAAAATTATAAACGTGATCACTAATTGAAGTGATTATTTCAATCCTAAAATTTGACCACTAAGTAGGGTGATTATTTTCCTCCAAAGTATAATCACTAATTAGGGTGATTGTCTTAAACCTTGATTAATCGCTAATTAGGGTAATTAGCTTAACCTTTCATCATATTTAATCACTAATTAAGGTGATTATAACAACCTTCCTTTTAATCGCTAATTAAGGTGATTAATTTAATCTTTCATTTAATCACTAATTATAGTGATTATCTTAAACTTAAATAATCGTTAATTAGGGCGATTTTTTTTCATTTAATCACTAATTAGAGTGATTATCTTAAACCTTAATAATCGTTAATTAGGGCGATTATTTTTCCTATTTAGTCACTAATTAGAGTGATTATCTTAAATCTTAATAATCATTAATTAGGGCGATTGTTTTTCTCATTTCAATCACTAATTAGAATGATAATCTTAAACCTTGAATAATCACCAATTAGAGTGATTACTTCTTAACCTCCATTTTTAATCACTACTTAAGGTGATTATCTTAACCTCATTTCAATCACTAATTAGAGTGATAATCTTAAACCTTGAATAATCACCAATTAGAGTGATTACTTCTTAACCTCCATTTTTAATCACTACTTAAGGTGATTATCTTAGCCTCATTTCAATCACTAATTGGAGTGATTACCTTATTCCAAATAGATTTGTTTAATTATAAAGGTGTGTTATTCATAATCTGCTTTTTCCTTTTCTTCCCCCAATGGAATTGGCCATTTAGGGTGAGACATAGATCGAACTACGATGGTTTTGATCCATTAGTGGATTCCAATCCCGCAATGATTAGTACGTATTGCAACTTTAGTGCTCAAACCTACCATGTACTGATATATTGGTCCTAAATAAAAATGGTTGATATGTATATGTGCAAACTATGTGATTTTCTTTCTTTTGAATAGCCATGATTACTTTAAAATGGAAAATAACGCATTTAGTAAGAGCCCATTCTGTAGAACGGAAGAGGAGACGAGTTCCAGACGTTCGCACCTCTTAACCTAAACCCCAAACCTTATCTCATGGTATGAAAGACCAATTTTCAAAAAGCCTTATCCATATGAAGTCATCATCGTTTTAAATGATATTTCTTGAAATTGATTTTAAAATGATTTATTAAATAAATCTGTCTCTATTCAGATATTAATAAGGTGGCGACTTCAAAGTTTTCTAAAACTCATAGTCCAATGAGAGACTTTTGTGGGATTCAGACCGTTAATTAAGACAGTAAAAAAATCGGGTACCACAGGCTGGCGACTTCACTGGGGACTATACTTCCACTTGAAGTATGAGTGGTTTAAACCTGAACAATGCGTTATTTTACATTTTAAAGTCCTTTATTTATTTCAGTTATTGAATAATGTGAAAAAAATTCAAAAATTCCTCAGTCCGTTTTCAGTCGGTCAATACTTCAGTAATCATTAATTGTAGCTGAATTGCTGCCGAAATGATTATTGAAATATTAAAAGTATTATTGTTTATTTATCACAAGTGTCATGTAAAAAAAATGTGTGTGCTCACCCATTTTTTTTAAAAAAAAAACTTACATTTGCTTCAAAATTCTTTTCATTCAAATTGGTATTTCCAAAAACAATATTGATTTCTAAAAAAAAATCATGTTTCGAAAATGTAATCCCAAAACAAAAAAATTAAAAGAAAAAAATGAAAAGTGAAAAGAGTCATAATCACGAGTTCAAAACATGTCATGTTTAGGAATTAGAATGTAATTAAAACTGTATGGTTTAAAACACGAAAAGCCTAGTCTAATTTTTTTTTTTCAAAAAGATAAAATCAAAAGGGGTAATCATTTTAAAAAAAAAAACAAATTTCTTCCATTTCCTGATTATGTTATTATTAAAATTTTTAATAAGGTCCAATAAGTTCCAAATAGTCAATGATCAATAAATTTTAATTAAACTACCACTATGATTATTATATAGTATTATATTTATAATATTGTCTATTATTTTATTATTCTTATTACTATTACCTGATTATGTTATTATTAAAATTTTTAATTAAAGTACCCCTATGATTATATATTATATTGATATTATTATCTATTATGTTATTATTCATATTACTATTAGCTGATTATGTTATTATTAAAAAATATTATAATCATGGTCAAATAAGATTAACAATAATAATCATCATAATTATAATATTTTGCATTTCACAGCCTCACACACTCTCAATCGGGCAGTCGGGCACACTCTTCACTTGCTCAATCCCTCTCCTCCAGTATTCTCTCACATCACCACCACAATGAGTAGCTGGAAAACCCTAATTCTCCGAATCGGCGAAAAATGTCCCGAATACGGCGGAACCCTAGATTTCAAAGAACACATCGACAGTTGCTACGCCATTCTTTGGCGCGAATTAGACCAACAAGAAGACCACGAAATCCTCTTCTACGTCCTCCAATGCGCCGAACAATTGCCTCACAAATCTCCCTTTTACGGCACCTTAATCGGTCTCCTAAACCTCGAGAAAGAAGATCTCGGCAAATTAGTTGTCGAAACCACTCATTCCAATCTTCAACAAGCAATTCAGTCCGAAAATTGCGACAGAATTCGTGTTTTGCTGCGATTTCTCACTGTTTTGATGTGTAGTAAGGTTCTTCAACCTGCTTCTTTGGTTGTTGTGTTTGAGACTTTGCTTTCATCAGCTGCTACCATTGTTGATGAGGAGAAAGGCAATCCTGCCTGGCAAGCGCGCGCTGATTTTTATATAAGTTGTGTTTTGTCGTGCCTTCCTTGGGGAGGTGCTGAGCTTATGGAGCAACTTCCTGAGGATATTGATCGACTTTTGGTTGGGATTCAAGCTTATTTCAGCATTCGGAGACATCTTATTGATTCCGGCTTTTCTATTTTTGTGGATATTGCTAAAGATCACAAATCAAATGATAAGGTATAACTTTTATCAATAAAAATTGTGTTCTTTTAATTTTTTTTTTTGATTTGTTGTTTTTAATTGTACTACCATGGATTCACACTAGTAGTTTGATGGGTTTTTAGAGTAGGAAAGGAAATGATGAATGAAGGGAATTTCATCTCCACAAACCAACCTACCTACCTTTGTTTTGCAAATGTAGTGCTGGCAATGTTTACAGGTTCCAGTGACTTACATGGGTCAATTATAGCCTGTTCTACTTTGACACATATGCTTAGTTACATGGACTCTTTAATTCACCTCAAGTACTCGTGTCGGATCCTTGACACTCGGACGTGGATACGGACACTTGTACACTTCATTTTGGGACAAAACAAAATCATTGAAAATTTTCATAGAATAGCGGAGTCAGTTACTTGGACACGTCCCCGTGTCAGACATGGGTATACGAGTCCAGGTAACATAGCACATATGATCAGACAATGGTTAATTGGTTATTCCTCATAGTTACTAACTTGCTAGTCATGCCTTACTATACTCGAAGTGTTTGCTTTAAGATTCGTCCTGGAGGACGTATCATGGTAATCTCAGCTTGACCATCCTAGATTACACTTTTTTTTTATGCTGCTTACACTTGTAACCTATTTTTCCTCCACCATCGAGGCATTGAGAAGCCTTGGCATGTGAAGTTGCCATAATATCAATCACCATCTTGAAGGCCAGATTTCTTCATTGCAAATAGCTATTTTCCCTTCAAATCAAACTCACTCTCATAGACTCTAAATGTTGTGTGCCAGATTTGATGCAACTTGACCGTCTAAAAGTCTTGTCAGTTTTGTCATGCCATCGCTGTTAAAACTCCATATCCTTTAAGTCTTAAGTAGTTCAGTCAATACCCCCCCAGTCCCCCACTCCCCTCTTAAAGGAAAATAAAATCATCATTGTGTGCATGACCTCGTCTCTTTTATGACCTCATCAAAGTTATCTTCATAGAGCCTTCTTCGTTATAGCCTTAAGTTGAATTAATGTGTTTGAACTTCTATGTCTAACCTCCCTCCACGCAATTTCAAAAGTACTCTGGAGTGTTATGGACCTTGCCCCTATAGATTGGTCTCGTGCAACCCTAGTCCCTAGATATTGTCGGCAGTCATAGGTGACCAATAATAATCTATCAAGATGCTCTTCTATGCTTTATGGGCTATCTCTTTGTTTAAGTAAAGCCCTAGCTTGAACATGTGGCTTTTTGGAATTAGTTGTCAACCCAATGTCAATGACGTTTGTGAAGGAGCTGAATTTATGAAAGTCGCAAGGATTTACCCCTCTTTTGCCACTTTCAGAGTCTGGTCTTTATAGATAACTTCTTTGGAGGATACCATTCGTAATGATGGAGTTGCTCGCCAGTCAAAACATTTTCCATTTAAGATGTTTCTTTTGCCTCCTTTACCACCTATAGATGCTATTAACCTGCGAAGTGTGGTTTGATAATGTATCTTTGATCATTACACCAATGTGACCTATAGCAAATGGACCTCTAAAGTTTGATTTACCTAGTTCCATGTAGATGCCTCCAAAGAAGTCTATGAGCTTTGATTTCCTTCATCTCAATTTTATCCGGGAGCGTTTAGTTTGGGGGTTGCAAAAAAGGGAAGGAGAATTTGTTACCTTGATTTCCTTATATGTTGATTGGTTAAAGGGTTTTGGTATTTTCTTTCCCCTATTTTAGGAATGGGTTAACCCTAAACTCCTCTATATCCATTCCCTACTCCCCACAGTTTCATTTACCCTTTCTCTCCTGTACTCCATGGTGACCTTGACCACCAATTGACCTCCACGTTGACTCTACACAATGTTGACTCCACACTATATTGACTCCAGACCGCCCAACCACCAACCATCAGTGCCACCACGTTGACCACCACTTTAACCACCACAGCCTCACCAAACCCCTCCAAAATGACTCACCCACCATCAAAACCCCTTTCTACACCCTTGAAACCACCACCGAACAACCCTTCCCCATTGTAAACTCACCCAATCTCCTCCAAAATCACCCTCCCACCACCAAAATTCACCCAACCACCTTTAAAACAAACCATAACTTCGCCATAAATTACCTCACCCCTTCAAGAAACAACTCTAACACTTGGAAATCATACTATCTACCTTAAAGCAACCTAATCATAAAAAAGATTCACCAAAAAAACTAGATCCTAAGAGATAGAGAAAGCAAGGAGAGGCGTAGGCGCGCAGCGGAGGGGGGAGGGGAGGTGGTGAGAGGTGGTGGAAGGGGAGGTACCGTAGAGGATCTGATGGTGGTTTTATATTAAAGAGAAGGGATGAAGGGAGCTGGTGGGTTTCCCTTTGTATTTTTTGTAAAACAAATAATTTATAACAACTATGGGTTTTGCTTTCTATTCTCCTTCTTTCCCTTTCTCTATGCCATTCCCTTTCCCCTTTGTGAACCAAACAACCACTAAGTTTGTTTTGTATAAGGTAATGGAGAATGGGAGCTTCTTCACAAGTTCATGAAGGCCATCACTCTTGAAGGTCTCTATTGATATTTTAGCAGTTCCAAACCCCTAGTGGACCCCTGCGTCCTCCTCCCCACCCAACCAAAAAAATATTAAGTTTATCGCAGCTTGAGCTTTGCAAGTTTTTTGAAATCATGAACCTCTATGCCTGAATTTTTATTCCCCAATTCGTCCCGCTTTCTTTTCCCGTCTATTTTTTAGGTGGCCATGCTCTTACTTTTTGAACAATTACTCCCCTAGGGAGCCTTGTCATATTACTTGCCTAGTAAGGGACATTAAATCTTGGTTACTTCCTCCGTTTCATATTACTCGCTACACTTCTTAATTCACGGACTCCTAGGCAATTTTTGGAGAAGAGAGAGGTAGAGAGTAAAAAGAAAAGGGACCCATGTGAGAGGAGAGAGATAGAGAGAGTTTATTGCTTAAAAAGAAAGTGTAGCAAGTAATGTGAAACTTCCCACAATGGAAAGTGTAGCGAGTATTATGAAACGGAGGAAGTATTTCTTCTTCCCTCTCTAAACCGTTCTTCCTAACACATCTTTGGTCATCTAACCTAATCATCCACCATTTTGCTTAGAAAACCAAGGCTTCAAATCTAGTGTAGCTCGTCCTTCATTTTCAGTTTTCTTTGGAAGGGGGTAAAGCCAAGTCCTCTTCATCTTCCAATCTCTGACTCTTAGACAATTACTCTCAGTTGTATCAATGAAGCCACAAATGTATAAAAAGGCAGGAGTTGCCGTATTTTAAATCTGCTATTTAAACTTAATCCTTTTTATTATTTCCCACTCTAAGAACCTCCCTCAGACGACCCTTACTCTTCCTCCTTATTCCTGGTGTCCGAATTCCAGTGGCTTTTTATGAATGTCACCAATAAAGATGGATGAGTCAGGGAAAATTGAAGGCTGTTCACCCCTGACTTTTATTTATTTATTTTGAGAACAAGCTAATGTTGGTTTACACTCCATGGGACACCTTTTCTTCATTTTCACAAAAAATTGAATGATGAAAACATTAATATCAATTGATTTTCAAAAATTCTATTTTGATAGTCCATATCAGCTTCATGGTCTTTTTGGACTTCTTAATGTTAAATGGATGGTTAGTTGCAAAATTCCAATTCTCCTAGTCCTTTTAATTCTACAATCTTATCTCCATCTATCATTGTGTTGTGATCTCCTCCATATGAAGGCTGGCATAATACTCATCAAGGGAATTATTGAAACTTTAAGAGTTAAGCTTAGATTGTTCTTATTTTTTACTAGTTAAAGTGCAAGCGAGACTCCAGTCAGTAGGTATTAAAAGGATTATTTTGTTTGATTAAATGGGAAAGAATCTTTATGGATGTCTTTGTTTGGCTCAATATAGAGGAAATAGAAAATAATTGTGGCTTTTGTAAGATCAATTAAACAATTAAATCATTGATTTGTTGTCAATGAAGGGAATTCTTCTTTAAAATATCTTTGCTAATCAAATTCCAGAAGTTTGGGGGGAATATGAATGTTCTATGGAGTCTTTCTTGTCTCTTTTGCATCTATGGAAGCAAACACTAGGAAGTTAGCTTTTCCTTACTTTTCTCTCTTTCATCCATATCAAATAAGCTGCTTGTTTTCCTAATGACCTCTTTATCAAAAATCACATATTTGAAATAGACTTGGATCTGGGCATGATGACCATGCTGTTCTTCAGTATCTTCACTACTTAACTTGTTGGAATAGGAGATCCTGTGCTGATATCCAAGGCCCCTCCTTATTTTCCCTTTTCTTATCCTAAAACGCCTAGAACTACAAGAAAGTTTGATGGTTGATCATGGTAATTTAGTTAAATAATTTTTTGATTTTATCAAGCTGAAAGGACATTGGACCTTTCAGAGTGGGTTTTTGTCTTTACATGATAAAGTGTCCCATTCACCATTTGTTTATAAGGTCAACCCTCTCTCTCTCTCTCTCTCTCTCTCTCTCTCTTTGTAATCATTGTATTAGGTGGTAAAACTTTATAAGGCCTTCCCCTTTCTAAGCAAAGTTGATGTCGGTATGAGGCTGTCAGACCTCAAGTTGGATTATGGCATTCCAAATTCTGAATTAGCTCAGATTTCATGAATGATTGTTGAGCTTATAGTTGTGCTTATGCTCGTCACTTTATTCGTCTTTGAGATTAGCAGTCTGTTGTCTTTGCCTGTGTCCCCTCGGTTTGTAAAGATGAACACCCTGTGGCTTGTCCGAGGAAATTTCCTTGTTAACTCTAATGAGAATGAGAAAAGGAAGGCTAAATCAAATGTCTTGCTGGACTATCATCTTCAATGTGTCTTTTGTTTATCACTGTTGATTTTTCTATCTTCTAATAAAAAGTAAGGTAGTTAGTTGCCTTTTGGCATCTAGACTGTAGAAATAGGCTCTTTGTTTTGTCAGGGAGATGGCTATATGAGTCTTGTTTTGTAATTGCATGGGTAAGACAGCATACAATTGACTCCATTCTCCTTGTATTGTATTTAGCGGGAGCCTTGTAAGAGGCATTACCACATCAAGGTAAAGAGGTAATGTTAAAGTTTAGGTGGCATATTGTCATACTGTAGGTTTAAGAACCAAATTGCAGATTAAGGGTAAGCTAGAATTGAAAGATATACACGGAAAAGTTAACAAGAGATCCATCGGTATGCATAAATATCCGAGCTATATAATAAAAGAAACACAGAAGTCATGATGTTTGTCTGAAAAATGAAGGACCAACTCATTCAGCATTGTGGTTCACCTTGCTTTTGAGATGAGAATATTGTGTTGCACACTTCAGGGAAACAAAAGAATGTTAATTTTGATGTTCCTCTGATTCTCATTTGTGTCAAATTTTTGCAGGATTTCCTGGAAGATTTATGGGGTCGAATTCAGGATTTATCCAACAATGGGTGGAAACTTGAAAGTGTTCCCAAACCCTACCTCTCTTTTGAAGCTCAGCTTGTAGCTGGAAAGTCTCATGATTTTGGGCCCATTATATGCCCTGAGCAGCCAAGATTGCCGTCTACTACTTCCAGTGTTGCCTATGGTAGACAGAAGCATGAAGCTGATCTGAAATACCCACAAAGAAATCGCAAGCTAAATATATTTCCTCAAAATAAGATTGAGGATTTGGCCCCTATAGACCAGTTCATTATGGAAGAGTATCTGTTAGACATTTTGTTGTTCCTGAATGGCTGTCGGAAAGAATGTGCTGCTTACATGGTTGGCCTTCCAGTACCCTTCCGCTACGAATACCTCATGGCCGAGTTAGTCTTCTCACAACTCCTTTTGCTTCCTCAGCCACGATTCAAGCCAACATATTATGCTTTGGTTATCATGGATCTTTGTAAAGCGCTTCCTGGGGCATTCCCAGCAGTTGTAGCTGGCGCAGTACGTGCTCTTTTTGACAAGATTGCTGAATTAGATACGGAATGTCGAACTCGGCTGATTCTTTGGTTTTCTCATCATTTATCAAACTTTCAATTCATTTGGCCCTGGGAAGAATGGGCCTATGTCTTGGAACTTTCAAAGTGGGCTCCCCAACGTGTATTTGTTCAGGAGGTTCTGGAAAGAGAAGTTCGATTGTCTTACTGGGAGAAAATCAAGCAGAGTGTTGAAAATGCACCTGGCTTAGAAGAGTTGCTTCCTCCAAAGGGTGGTCCAAACTTCAGATATAATGCAGAAAATGGGCGGAACAAAGCTGAGTGGCTTGCTTTGTCTGAAGAATTGAATGGCTTGGTTAGAGGCAGACAAACTGTACGAGAAATCATATCATGGGTAGAAGAAAATGTGATTCCTGTGCATGGGTTGGAAGTGACTATCCAAGTAGTAATTCAAACTTTATTGAATATTGGATCGAAGAGCTTCACTCACCTAATGACTGTTTTAGAAAGATACGGCCAAGTCATTGCTAAGGTATGTCCAGATGAGGACAGGCAAGTCATGTTAATTAGTGAAGTTAGTACTTTCTGGAGAAACAGCAGTCAGATGACTGCCATAGCCATCGACCGCATGATGGGTTATCGTCTGATCTCTAATTTGGCAATCGTAAGATGGGTCTTCTCTTCAGAAAATGTGGATCAGTTCCATACATCAGATCGGCCTTGGGAGATTCTCAGAAATGCTGTAAGTAAAACATACAACCGCATATGTGATCTAAGAAAAGAAATCTCCTCACTGAAGCAACGTCTTCAGTCAGCAGAAGCAGCAGCAGCTAATGCTAAAGCAGAACTAGAAACAGCTGAATCAAAACTTACACTTATGAATGGTGAACCTGTTGTTGGTGACAATCCTATTAAGTTGAAACGCCTTATATCTTCTTCTGAGAAGGCTGAAGAGGAAGAGGTGGCTTTACGGGAATCCTTGGAGGCAAAAGAAGCTCTACTTTTCCGTGCCCTCGGTGAAAATGAGGCCCTGTTTCTCTCCTTGTATAAGAATTTTTCCATCGTTCTGCTTGATCGTCTCCCCAAGGGCTCTGCAATTGGGACATCCCGTAGCCTACACGCTAGTCAGGCTGACACAATGACAGTAGATTCTGATGAGCCATCAGTAATGGATATAGACCAAGAGAAAGGTCTAACTAGTGTGTCAAATGGGGAGAGAGGATGTGCTGCTTACAATTTAAGTGAAACTGACCAATGGGGTTTATCGACACTGGGCTACGTTAAGGCAATAACTAGACAATATGCTTCTGAGATTTGGCCTCACGTTGAGAAAATAGATGAAGAGATCTTGAGTGGAAGTGTGCACCCGCTTTTCAGGAAAGCTGTTTATTGTGGTCTAGGTCGGTAACTGATGAACAATTGCAAACATCTGTAACAGGGAAGCAGTTTCTTGTGGTTTAGGTAGGTTTAACTGATAAAACATTGGACACAGGTGTATGTGTATCAGGAAAGCAGTTTAGTTGTAAAGTAGGAATATTTTTTAAGGTGATATGTTATTCCTAGTTTTATCTTGATTTTGTCCGAGAATTATAAGATTTGTAACCGCTGTGAGTTCATCTTTTTCTTTCTCTGTTTTTACTTGATTGCTGTGTGCACTTTTTTCCCATCAGTTTTTGATAATCTAAAAGTTATCACTTCCTAATTGGGGGCACTTAATAAACAATACATATTTTTAAACATAAATAACTGTAATTCCCTACGAATACAAATGTATAAAAGGTTGATTTTTGAAGTATATATCGAGATGAATTTAACAAGATCACGCATGATTATATTTTTCTTACATAGAACTCACAAAACATAATCAAAGGAGAGTGTGAATAGTGGAAAAGTTAATCCGTATCAAGTATTTTGAAACGGATGAATCATTAAATTTAATTAAGTCTTGATGAAAGTTTAAAATTTTCTTTTTCCTCACAATGTATAATTTTGACCCTACTGCCCTAATTGTTGAGTTGACATAGTTAAGGAGTATTTGATTGCCAAATATATAAAATAATATATTATCAATTTAATTAAAAGAGCATTTTTGGTTCTATCATATTGTTTTACATTCACAATTATATTAGATTATTAAATCAATCATTTAATGTGTAAATCATTTGTCAAATAATTATGGTTTCATATGTTTGTATTAGTTTATTATATTTTGAACATAATTTTTCTTAATAAGATTATGTTTCTTGAACAAAAATATCATGTGCATCATGCATGAGTCCAAAAACTAGTAATGTATAGTTAATTACATTTTGTAGGACATGAGCAATAATAGTTAGCTTGTTTTTTGGGTTTTGATATATTACCAACTTGCCATAATTTTACCAATCGCTAGGAATAGCTTGAACTTTCCCATACGGCAAAAAGGTAGATAATGTCCAATTCTACAAAATGCAAAGTAGTAAATTACTAAATTAGTACCTATTGAGAAATACATTCTCAGTTTATAATTACTCGCGAGTCGCGACATTTACTTTTGCACAAGTACCAAGTAGAGCCTACATATAGGAGTAAAGGTGATCATGGGTCGGGCCGGGCCAAGCAGACTTTTCGGGCCAAAATCGGGTCGGCCAAAAATTAGACTGAAAAATCATTTTTGCTTGCCCCAAAGCCTGTCCAAAAAAAAAATTCGGGCCGGGTCCGACTAGGGGCCAAATAAATCTGCCAAAACCCAACCCAAAATCGGGCAGGGCCGGGCTGGAGTTGATCAACTCTAATAGAGAGGGATAAAAAAGAACCCATGTGCTAAGGAGAGAAAGAAAGAATATATATCTATTATATATGGGAATTCTTGTCCACCCGTTTTGACCAATATATCCCTAACTAGAAAATAAAACTACAACGCCTAGTCGCCTACCACTCTATTAGTTTAAAAATAAAAATAAAAAAGGAGAAAACCGATCAAACAAACTGCAAAGCAGTTAAACTCATCCTTCGACTTCGCACGCATAGCGTGCATAAGGCTAGCTAGTTGCCAAAAATGAAAAAGTCGCCATAAAAAAAGACGGAGGAAGTAAAAATTGTTAGCACGGTGTGGTTCAAGGAGTTATTGTAGGAGGGACGGGTAAAGCTAGTACAAAAAATTGAAAGGGAACCGGTGAGGGAAGCAGACATACTAGTAAGAACAACTAGAAAGGGGAGTATGGAGATAAAAGAATTTCTTCAATTTTCAAAACCACCTTGGGAGGAATTAAATATATATATATTTTTTGGTCCTACTACGAGGAGTTTCCCACCGCCTTCGGTGAATGGACTAATCTCCTGCGGGAGTTTGCTTGGGTACCTCGAAGGGCAACATCCCTCCTAGCTGGATTTTTTTTCCATACCCAAAACTCGAACCCGAAACCTTGATTGAGAAGCGAGAAGCCCTTAACCACTCACGCCAACTCCAATTGGTTGGGAAAAATTAAATATTGCTAGTTAAGATATTGCTTTTCCACTATTATGTTTGTGCTGTAATATTATCAGGCCAGCTTCTCTTCCTTCTTCATTATTGTATAAACATTATTAGTATTTAGTTAATATATTGCTCCCGTTACCAAAAAAAAAAAAAGAAAAACCGTTTCGTTGCCACGAACTGAGTATCACAGACTCGCATTCACACAAGCTCAAAAATGGCGGTCTCATCTCCTCACTTCCCTCCAATTCTCTCTCCTCTTCAAACCAAATCTCCCGTCAATTTTAGCTCTCGTTTGTCTCTCTCTCCATTCTTCAATGCATCCTCCAACTTTATGCCAACGAATCGACGCTTTTCCGTTATCGTCTCCGCTAAAGGTACGATTTTCGCCCCTAAATTTCATCATTTGTTTAATTTTTCACTTGGAATTTGACATTTTTTCATCTTCAATTGGATCTAAGCTAATTATAATTGGCTGTTTAAGGTCCCAAGGAAGCCATGTCGAGTCAGCAGAAGCGAGAGCTCCTCGAGAGCTATGGTCTTAACCCTAATGACTTCATTGATGAACCTCCAGTTAAGGTACAATGTGTTTGTTTCTCTTACAGTTATATTGAATCAATTATTAGGAACATGATTTTGATTTTGCAAATTCTTATATGAGGCGTACTTGCAATAATAACTTATTGGTTAATATTGAAGGGTTAATTGGCTAGAACAGCACAATCTTTGGCTCTAGTGCAAGAAACAACACAACCTTTAACGGGTGCAAAGCGTAGCACCAACTTAAACACGTGGTGCAGAAAATAGCATAAATGACACCGGAGAACGGAGATTCCACCGGAGCTAGGGAATCTCCATTATTTTAGTATTTTCTTTCTATTTCTCTCTCCTCTTCTTCTTCTCCATTTCTTTTCTATTTCTCTCTCTTCTCTTCTTCTTCTTCTCCAGTTGAACTGCAAACTTCCAACTTCAATCTCAAAAAATTGATCTCCTCTTTACTCTTCTTCGCTGCTGTGCTACATCTTCACGACTTCACATCATCAACAAATTGTCGTGTAACAATTGTGGCGACTGATCTCAGTTTCTCCTAGCTCAATATTCCGAGGTCGCGCCATGGTCGCTCAAACTTCCTGGAACTTTTCTGTTTTGTGGTGAATTAGTACGGTGTGGGCTGGGAGTAATGCAAGGTTGTGGTGGAGATGGTGTTTGGTGTGGTGGTGCTGTAGTGTTTGGGGCAGAGGATGACGTTGCTGGAGTGAAAGTGGTGTTTGGTGTGGTGAAGGAAGATGATGGTGTTGAGGGCAATTGTGGTGCTGTAGTGTTGTGGGCTAGGGAAGAGGGTGGTGGTGGTAATGCAAGCACGTGACTTTAAGGTTGTGCTGTTCCTTGCACTTGACCCAAATGTTGTGTTGTTCTACCCAATTAACTCTAACAAAAAAGGGGAGGGAATTAAAAGAAAATACTAAAATAATAGAGATTCCCTAACTCCGGTGGAATCTCCGTTCTCCGGTGTCATTTATGCTATTTTCTGCACCACGTGTTTAAGTTGGTGCTACGCTTTGCACCCGTTAAAAGTTGTGTTGTTTCTTGCACTAGAGCCAAAGGTTGTGTTGTTCTAGCCAATTAACCCAATATTGAATTAATAGTTAGGAACATGACTTACTAACACTTGTTGGTTAATATTGAACTAATAGTTAGGAACATGACTTACTAACACTTATTGGTTAATCTTTGATTAATGGTTAGGAACATGACTTACTAACACTTATTGGTTAATATTGAATCAATAGTTTGGAACATGACTTTGACCAAGGAGTCTAAGGCAAGAATTATTTTGGCCGAATGAGGAGAGAAATTGAGAATAAGCTGAATAAATCATTACGGAAGGTATTGAATTTCACTAAATTTTCAATTGAAAATTATTACATACTACACATAAAGCCACGACTTAGCTTGCAACTATGTCACTCACACTCACTACATAGACTGCCTCATATACCTTACAATGACCTAATATTGTAAAGTTCTATCCACACATCTCTAGAACAATTCTAAGATAAAAACCCCATTTAGAATTACACTTTATTTGATATATAGGAAGTACTCTCTATGTATTTGTTTTTATCTTTCCTACTTTTGTTGTGCACGTTTGCTAATGCACTTCTTTGACCTTAAATATCTTTCATTATATATAAGTATAAATTATAACGATTGAATATTAACACAGTATTTATTGAGATGAATCAAACAAAACCCTACATCACTATATTGTTTCTTATAAATAGAGATGAATTTATAAGATACTCTATAATTGTGGATAGTGTTCAGATTCCAAGCGAATATAAAAAGATACAGAGGGAGTATGACCTTGTTTGGTAATTTGATTTTTTTTTTCCAGCTTTCTCTGTAATTTTGGTTGTATTTTTGTTCTTTTTATCATGTGGTGAAACAACAAATAATGTATGTTTGGTAAATGGATGTTTCTAAGCTTGCTTTTTAGCCAATATGATAGGTTATGGCTGTTTTACCCAAAAGTTAGTTGTCTTGCATGATATTACTGAACGTCACTGTAAACAATACAAATGTATCACTCATTCAGCTAACAAAAACAACTTACAATACAAGTTGTTTAACCAAGCTAAGTAAACAAGTCAATAGAGCTGATTGCCATAGAAGGCGAATTTTCTCATACGCTACTACTACTTTCTAAATTCAGGCAATACTACTTAGGAAACTATAATATAAAGCAATTTCACAACTCATAATAATATTTCCTTAGTCTTTAATGCATCCTATAGAAAAAGGAAATAGGTGGCTAATTTCCGCAAAATGTTGCACCATTTTGGTTTCTTTACGTTTTTCACAAAGTTTTTCCATCAAAACATCTTATTTATATTCCTTTTAGGGTTTTCTCGAATCTTTCAATTTTTTTTTTCCACATTTGTTTCCTTTTACCTCTTATATACTTCATCCGTTCTTCATTAATTGCAATATTTGGGTTTTCACGCTTGTTAATGTACAACTTTATCCATTAATATCTTTAATTACCTTTTAGTAAAAATTATAAAAAGTTAATATATTGAAAGTATAAATCGAGATGAATCTAACAAGAGCCCACATGACTATATCTTTTTCCATATGTAAAAATCAGATTTGATGGTGACAGGGTTGTGTGTGAATAGTGTAAAAATCCAATTGTTGCAATTAATAAAGTACTGAGCAAGTATAATTTTATTGGAAATATATTTTTATTTTCCCTTATTTTGGGTTTCTTTTAATATCTCTCAAAGTCTCAATCAACGATTTTTGTCACTTATGTTTTCTCGTCTTAACCCTCTCACAGTCTCACTCTTACTCTCTCTTTTTTTCTCTATTTAAATTCTTATTCTTTTACATTTATCGTTTCATCTGTCACAAATAAATACTACATGACGATTCATGTTAGCCGACCCCAATCATGTTGGGATTAAGGCTTTTTTGTTGTTGTTGCTGCTGCTGCTGTTGTATTGCACTTTTGAAACACCCTAAGGATTGGATCAATCATGGAGCGGACATGAACTTTTGAATATAGATATAATTGTTGCTACTTGTGGATTAGACTGTCTTGGTCCTATTACAATTGTGGCACTACTATAAACCTGATGTATGTATTGTTGCTATTGCTACTCAAGGTTTTAAGCTTAGACTTAATTTTCCTTTTCTGTTTTTGTTTTGTGTTGGGGGGGGGGTTGTAGAGGAACAAGAGAAAGGAACAGGTAATGCCAAAAGGAAAACGAGTGGTGGAGGAGGACAAAAAGCCACCTCGTACCACACATAAGTTGCTTCAGGTGTGTATTCTTGCTTCATTTTTTGTTGTAAGCGAAATATCATATCAGCTGTAATGATTAGATGCATAAAGATAGGGAGAGCGTGTGATAGTCTTGTTCTATCTTGTTTTTATTATTGTATTGATTGCATGATGAAATCTTACTGATTGTTTGGAAAGAACATGGTATTTTCCGAGGAAAAGGTGGAATTGTTGTTTTGTAAAGCATAAATAACGGCTTCCTCTTGGCTTAGGGCATTGTAATGGCTTAATTTCTAGTTTGACGAAACCCCAAGCATATACAAGACTATAGAATAAACTTAATCTCTTTTAATTAATAAAACAAAATATGTGTCTAGAATAATCTTACAAGGGGGAGCATATTGCTGAATGGCTTGTGGCTGAACTGAGACAATGCAAAAAAAAGAGGAGACATGAAGCAATTTATAACAAGAGCTCAAATGGAAATAAGTAAATCATCAATTCTAAAGAATGTAGGACACTAGGAAACAACTACACCTAGTAAAGTAATTTTTTAAATGTTTGTTATACTCTACTCTTTATTACACTCTCCATCCCATATAACTTTCTATTTTTTTTGGATGTCCCGAAAAGACCTTTCCATTTCCTTTTCAAGTATAAGTTACCATTACTCTCTGTCACCTCGACACTTTTTTTCTTACTGTCTGTCACTCTCCAAGGAGTTTGCAATGTCACTTGCAACTGTAATAGAAGTGTCACCTGGATTGGCTCTTAAAGAAACATATAAGCAAGGGATTCCATTATTTTCATAATAGATAATAGACATTTTCCATTTCTTTTTAGTTTTAAATAATACTTCGAATTTCATGATTTCTAATAGAAAACTTAGATTATTAATATCTTAAGCTATCTATTAGTGAAACTTATTGATAGTTGTTATTTAGAAAAAAATATACATTTAGACAAATTCAACATCTCACATAGTAACACTTGTTTTTGTATATTAGCTAAATTATACCGTCAAAGTTCGCCTATGGATAGTGCAAAATGCAAAGTGTTGCTTTGAATCATAGGAAGTACTTTTTTTGAGCTAATCACGAACAACATAGTTGTTTTTTTTGTGCTGAACCTTTTATGCTGGCTTCTAATAGGTGCTATATTACCTGGCTTGCTTTCTCCTTTTGTGTTTATTCCTATCATTTAATTTTGTGTTGTCTAAATGTTATCATAGTCACTGAACCCATTAAATACATAAACCAACTTAATGTAAATGGCTAGTAATGCACTTCCTTCGTTATTTTTATAATGGTTACATTTACTTTTCCATGTTCTCCTATGCACATCCTTCAAGAATGACAATTCTTTCCTTGATGTGTTCTGGCTCGTATCATGCTCACACTCTAGCCCATGCTGTTCTGGATTAGAGTAGTATGAGTAGATAAAGCTACAAAATGTCATTGTGATTGCAAAGTGGCAAGAGCTTTGGCTTACCATATACTCCTATAAAACATCAATTAAATAATGAAAGTGTTAACTATACCTTTAACTATTTAAAACAAACAAAATTTGCACCAGCAGTAAAATCCATAAAATAGCAAAAACTTGCTTTTGGAAAAAATAAAAAAATGCAACGCATCAGAGCACTACACCCCCTCTGAGGTTCACATATTCTAGAAGAATCAAGAAGGGCAACTAAGTCTTTTTTAGAGCCTTTTATTATACAGCTCATATTGTAATTAGTTTAATTAAAATAGCCAGAAAAGAAAGATGCTGTGTCAGGAGTTTGTTATAGCAGTTTGTTATAATCCAGTAAGAGTATAAATAAGGAGCCAGGGGTGGTGAATGAGGTATGCAAAATTGCAAATAGAGAGAGAGAAGTGGAATCCTTGGGAGAGTACTCAGCCCTCTCGAAAGGTTGAGAGTTGTAAGTGATTAGGTCACCTTGATTTAGTCGATACAATTACTATCTGGTTACCTATCTTTCTAGAGTGTTGATTGAATTTTGCTTGTACTACTCATACCTTAATCCCTAGCAAAAAACTCGAAAGATATCAATTTACATTAAATAGACTAAACTCAGTGATGAGTCAGCGAAGATAGAGGCCCACACGTCACACGTGCCGACTGGTGAGTGGATACAGCGGGTCCTGGGCCACGTGGCTGCTTGCGAGTGGTTCGGGCTGCTTGTTGCATCTGCCTGCTATACATGTTCTAATCTCTCATATGTCATGTCACTTTCAACATGCTTTATTTTTTTTTCTCTTTTTCTCATTGTCATAAGTTGTTACTTTATGGGATATGGAATTGAGGCGTTAGCGTTCTTAGCATAAGATACTGATACATCTTGCGGTTCCATTCTCTGCACATTTCCTTTTTTTTTTTTTTTGTTTTTTTCCTTTATAACTTAACTTTAAAAAAAAAAAAAATTTTTTTCGGGGGGGGTGGGGGGCTTGTGCCAGGACCCCACGTGGGTCCGCCACTGTATGTTAGAAAGAATTTACAGTCAAGTGTTCGAACTTTGACCACAAATTGCAATGTGTAATCATTTAAAAGAAATGGAGGTAGTATTGTTGAGATTGACGAATTTTTGTTATATAATTGGATTGCTTGAGATCTCCTTTTCTTTTCCCTTAAATGATTGATGAATAAAATTGCTGGTTATTTTAGGTGCTGGGGGGGAAAGCTAAAAGGAAGAAGCTTTTATCTCCTGTAGGCATGGATGTGCGCCCCATGATGGAGGTAGTCAAAGGCGCTGCATTTGATATATTGCAGGTATTGTTGTTCCATCAATGGTTTTGTTGTGTGTCAACAGTGTGTGCATTTGATTTCTACTTAAACATGCTCGTTTCATATTTCTGTAAATTTTTGAGATATTGTGCCTATGTTTCGTGGACAATTTGTTTTAACTCTGTATATTTGCTGGATCCTCAAGATTTGATATGGATATGGGCACTTGAACTCGAGTCTGAATAATATAGTTTTGGGCCATATGCGGCATTTTGTGAGAAAGATGGTTAGTAACTTTTGGCTGTTGCAAGTTGCAACCTTAGATAAACTTTGTTATTCAGAAAATGTTAGCTATGATAGAGGGAACTTCGACTACATAATGGCTAATCAGATTAAAGTAGAAACAAAGAATTGTGAACGATGTCTAAATTTCCGAAAGGAAAGTGGCATTGTTTGGAATCAAAATATTAACTATCGTTATAATTTCTTAATAAATATGGTTGATGTCTTTAAAGGACAACTACACAGCGCCATTGTCACCTAAATATCAACTGACCTGAACACGAATTGAAAAAAATTAGCGTTACCTAGTCAAATATTCACTTTCATGATTTCATCTCAAAGCCGATGTGAGGGCTTTAACAGTGGCTAAGCTTTGGATTGGACTATGGTCTTTGATGAGGTTAGCTTTATCGATTTAATGATGCAAAGACCATAAAAAGTTGTGATAACAATAGCAAGAGTCAATCCGGGACCCCGAAGAGACCAAATGCCTAATGGAGTTATATATATACTTTTTTTTGCATGGAGGTATTACTTCTACATTAATTCTAGATTCCTAGGGTGTCACAGATTGAACCAAATGACTGGATTTTCATGGGAAAATATTGCATGTATATGCGAGATAGAGTGGTTTTTTTTACATCTTTTTTGTTTTATTGGATGTGTTTCCCGGTCTAGGCTTAAGTGATGGTGTATTGGCTGCGTTAATTTTGCATTAGTTATTCTTTAAAGGACTCTTGGTCCTTAATGATGTATTTTCCCCTTTTTCCTATCCTCATTTTGTCTGTACTTTTCTGCTCTTAGGATTGGTCATGCATGTTTAGAAAAGAAAAAAAAAGGCGAGTAAAAAAGTCGTTACATGTGAATTGAATAATGACACTAGGTAGAGAGAAGAAGTATTTAGAGAAAGTGTAGGAATTGTGAGAGAAAAAGCAGTAAGAGAATGGGGACCCACATCACATGAGAAGGAGAATTTTTACCAAAGTAGGCAATAGGAAGTTAATTTCAGGACATCCCAAAAAAGTTCACATGGAAACTGTTATGGGACGGAGGGAGTGAAGAAAAATATTTTGTTATCTAAGAAAACATGTAGATCTCCAAGGAGATGGGATCTATATCGGGCAGTAGTTATTGTAGATCACTTAGTATTTTTGGCACCCTCTGTTTTACTGTCAGTTGAAATTTGTTGATTAGCCCATATGTTTTTTGAAAGCATGCTGGTACCGATGAATTTAGTTTGGCAGGGGAAGGACTGAGGGAAAAAGCTCCTTTGGTAGTTTGCTTTTGTGATATCCTGTGAAAATCATGCCTTGAGTAGGATGTCAATCCTATTGGATCTTCCTCTGGATTAGTTTGTTTTAGCCACAACTTTCACGATGGTCTCTTGCTCTCGGATTTTTTTTTTTTGGTTTGCCTCTGTTAAGTCTAATCTGCTGAAGGATTCATGGAGTCATGGTTATGCATCTTGTTGTGCAGTATTCTTTTATCAATAAGCAGTAGAATTCTATTAAAAGGAAATGCAAGTGGTTATATTTGAGGCTGAGAAAATATAGTTATGCCGTTAAAATATGGGAGGGGTCGAATAAGGCAATTTGTGAGCTAGTTAATCATGCATTATCTTGTCTGAAACTAAAGTTAAATGGCTTTTATGATGAAGAATGGTGAACTGGTTAGTTAGGAATATAGTTAGTTTAAAGTTGAATTTGGGATGAGATGACCTATGCTCACTTTTTGAGGGAAATGAGATGGTCCGTAAATCATGGATGACCGGCCTTTGGAGGATGTGACTCACAAGGAAATTAGACAGCCTGTACGGATCATGAATGACTTTTGCTCACTTGATGAGGGAAGATTCAAAAGAAATACGTTTTCTTCCATTTGCTAGATAAGACGCAAAGATGAAGAAAAGAAGAAATATTATAGCTCGTTGCTCAGCTCAACACTCGCCCTTTGTAGTGGGAAAACGAATATCGTATCCCAATTAGCAAATAAATAGCCTTGGGTGTATACACCTAAGTGAATGATGTAAATTGCATGATATTGGGGTTTGCTAAATTATGTATTAGAAGTTAGAACTGAATGAGGAGGGCAGATATAGGGTATAAAGACAGCTGTTTACCTCCACTGGCCCTGAAAGTTCTCCTATAATGGGGTCAGTTTGTTTTTCTTCAGTGCTGAAAAATCCCACCAGCTAAGGGCAATTACTGATTATAGAAAGATCAAAAGGGTTGATTGCCATCTGATCTCACGGAAAATGAAAGTTGTTCGTGGTATCCCAGATTCGCGCTTGGAGACCATGAATCGAAACCAAGCTTATGCCGGACTTGTCCAATTTCATGAAGGTCCTCAAAGCAAAGGAGAAAACACTCATCCACGAGATGCTTCGCCTCCTATATGTATGGGATACGTTCCCTGAACCATAGGAACACATGCTCAAATCATCCCGCATTAAAGTAAATAATAAAGAAATTCACAAAATAAAAATGCAATAATGAGAACATATGCAAAAAACACTAAGCAAATTCTGTTACGATGCCCCGCGTGGTTCAGGAAGAAATATGTTGAACAGCGTGAGCCGCCAACATAAAAATTCTTAGCGTCCCATACTCCCATGTGGTCTGACATAGTGACATGACTGCTCAATGTCCTCTTTCGTCTTTCGTCTTAGAAGTCGTCCTGCCTTTCGTACTCTTAGAGGAATATCTCTTCATCCTAAGGGGTGGAGCTAACTCCTCATCACGCTCTACACACTAAAGGACGATCACCGGAGGAAGCACGGTCTCCAGGAGACATGCTTTTTTCATAGAAAAAGTCACAAGATCGAATGAGAACATTATTGGAATTTTGAATATATTAAAGCAAACTAATAGTTTAGTTTCTTTGATAAAATAAGTGACAGTTATCTTCTACTTGTTCAGTTGTTCTTAGTCATGCTTTTTCACTGCATGCTAACAATAATGATTTATGCTATTCTGAAAACTCATGGTCCATACTAATATTTGCTAAAAATAAACTAGCACTATGATGTTTCAAGAATAATTCAAGCTCATTGAAGCAGCTCCACAATCTATCAACAATGCCAAATTTTATGCTAGCATAAAGCAAAGAAAAATAAAAGATATAAACTTGCACAATTCATATGAACTCTGAGGGGGTTGAAGAAAAGGGTCAAAAGTTACTCCAAACTTCATTTATGCATCAAATTATTCGTACTATATGGAAGCAAATTCATGTATCTAAAAGGCATAAAAAAGCACAAATTTGCAAATCCCCTATCCAATTCTAACTAGGGTTTACTAACACGAAAAACTACTTAGAACTTGGAGATATTCAAAGGAAAGCACAAAAGCTACATGGATTTGGAATTTTAATGATTGTTCTTGTTGCAAACTTTTGTTCTTTAAATATGACACAACTAATTCCTGTCAACAATCTTGTACAGGTGGCTGGCGGCTGCCCTGCATCTTTAAGGTCTGGTCGCTGGTTGGACCTGTATAGTGGCACTGCATCAGTAGGCATTGAAGCTTTGAGTCGAGGTTGTTCTGAGGTGATTGCTCCTGTACAACTATATATAATAGTTTCTCGGTCTTACCTCAGCTATATTTCAAACTGGGTGTTTTCTGTTGTATGAATTATGATTTTAGATGATATAACATTGCTAACATTGTAATTTCAAAGAATTATGTCTGTCAAAATGTTCTATTAAACTATAATTTTCTGATGGGCTACAGTTTCCTCTTTTTTTTTTTCCCCTTTCTGTGGATCTTTGTAAGTTATACCCTGAAACAAACTCTGCTTTGCAAATGCCCAGGTGCATTTTGTTGAGATGGATCCATGGGTGGTTTCAAATGTGTTGCAGCCAAATTTACAATGGACAGGGTTCCTTGACGTGTCAGTGATACATACTGTCACTGTCGAAAAGTTCTTGGAACGTGCTCAGCAGTTTGTAGGTGCGTAGAATTCTGACTTATGCTGTCATTTTGCTAAGTACTTCTGCATCTGTGCACAACCTGGCTTGTAGGTTTTCCAGATGTGTGGCTAAGTTTAGAAAGTGTGTGTGTTGTATTCTCCATCGAATTGATTATTATTGATGTTTCACACCTAAATTAGTTTGTGTTACTTGTGTCACGAGAGATGCCATACGATCAAATGATAATTAGCTGAAGAATCAGAAAGCTGGCATGCTGTCAACGCTTGAAGTGCTGTTAGAGTTTGGACTTAGCATATTGGTGACCAGTTAATATTCCAAAACTATTTCAAAAGAGTACATCTAATAAATAGATTTTGTTAATTTCGATAAACAAAAATGTTTCATCTCCTTTTTAATTACTAAATTTATCTTGGATGATTTTCTCTGATAAGTGCACCCATTATCAAATGATACGCAAATTTGCAAGAAACCCACCCAGACCTCCCATTGGCATGACTTACAAAGAAGACAACCAAAGGCTAAGGTCTAAGCAGTGATTATTCACAAAGGCAGATAAAGCATATGGGAGACAAAAGGATTATAAGGTAATAAGGTTATAGCAGGAATTACAGCAAGTTAGTTAGCTGAGAGTATGTAAAGGGTGGGAAATGATGTAATATATATTAAATAGAGGGGGAGTGTAAGAAGGGATCTATTCAGAAATGTAGAGAAAAAACACAGTGGGAGACTCTCACCTCTCGAAGGTTGAGGAGATTGTATCTTGCGGAGATCAGATTAATCCAGCAATACAATTTTATTATCATTGCTTATATTGCTTGCAACATACTTTTTTACTTTTATAGCTAATTCTTAGAGAAAGTTCAGGGTAAGACAGCTAAAGTCACCCCTCTTTTTATCAGTTTAATACCCCTGTCTGTAAACAGGAATAAATAAGTAGATATCTCTCTTAAATTTTTACCCCGTCATATAAAAGAGACCCTGTCTCACCGTACACCCATCAAAAACTAGTTCTCCAATGATCTGATGTTATCATAAATCTTCCATATTAAGTTGTCATGAGACAAATTTATTGCTTGCTTGCAGGTGGTGGCACAACTTTTGACTACATAAGTGTCACACCTCCATACATGGAAGTGGATTATGGGTTACTTATGACCCAAGTATGGGATTCATCCTTGGTTGGAGAAGATACTTTTATTGTAAGCTTTGTATATCTCATTTATAATGTTATTTTCACCGTGTCTTGATTTTACTGGTGCTTTTGGTAATTGTTTTTCTTTTCTATAATTTCTTGCCTCAGCTGGTTGAATATCCTTCGGGGACAAACATGTCGGATTCTTGCGGATGCCTTATGAAGGTTTGTCATATATCTGCATATGAACTTCAGGTTGAGAATATTGAAAGATCTTGACAAGGAGTAACTAGATTAAGGATTTCAACTGATATACAGATGTGAAGATTCTAATATTATATAACTACTGCAAATAGCTTCAAGATAGACTCTTATTGGTGGAGACTTTTCTATGTTCTAAAAATAGCAGAACACCTTGTTCTATGTGCAGATATCAGTTAATGTACTAAAGTTGTAATGTTGTACTGCAGATGGCTGATCGTCGCTTTGGTAGAACACATTTGGCGATTTATGGGCCAAAGTGGGCAATGAAGAAGAGGAGTTAAATCACTTAGCTGGACAGTGTAATGATTTTATTTGAAAATTGGGAAGCGCCTACAGGAAAGCTTCCAACCAAATGGCTCTTTCATGATTTGTGCATTCGCTGGTGATGTATACAAGGGGCTTCTGTTCAAATTGAGAAAAGCTGACACATTAAAGCCATTTTTTGGGTATGTCTTTATGTATTATCATTTGATTTTTTAAGAAAATTCCTGTTATAATTTTCTTGACCTATGCCAAGCATCTATTGTAGGTCCAGGAGTCCATCATTAAAACTTGAGTTGTGCTTTCCCCATGACTGTCACTTTGTAGCTAAACTTGCAGCTGTATTGACATAGACAAATTACTGAAGTGTAAGGGTTTAAACTTTACTGCACTATTTATCATTTCTTTTGCTCCCCTTTCCCTTTTTCCTTTATTGCGGGGGCGAGGGGGTTGTTATTTAAGAATTGTAGATGAGTTGGATGTTTAATGTACTTTTCCTATGCAATGGATCATCACTGTTACGATTTTCTTAATGTTTGCCATCTATTCTTGTTGCTATTCTATGTGGCCAATTTCATTGAACAAAAACAAGTGCATTATTTGCTCTTTTCTATGATACTGCTGGAGCGTTGAACAGGCTGAACAACCTATGTATTTAGACTGGAGTTAACCTTAATGAGACTCAAACATGTGCTAATCGAGTATTAAAGATTTTCTTGAAGAGGGAATTTTTGTTTCTTGTAATTGGTCCCACTTAGGTCATGCTCTTTGTTCTAGTTATCCTTGCAGCTGGATTGTGGTAATAGTGGCTTGTCTCTTTCATTATTGTTAGGGAACATTTTACACTTAAACATTTAAATGACACTAACAGCCTAGGAACGGGAAGGTCGATGTATACACTATACAGTATATTGTATAGAGTCTAACGAGTTGAGTGACTATTTCAGTAATTTCATGCATGAATTATTGGAAATTACATTCTCTGTCCCCAAAATGATTACCCCATTTTCCATCTTAGTTTCTCCCCAAAAGATTGCTCCATTTCATTAAATTTTCTCTCTGCTGTTTAGCTACCCCCACATGTAAAAAGACTAAACTACCACCAGCACTATACAACTCGTAAATAAGGGCAAGAAGAGAATTGGGGAAAACAAAAAGGGGAGGGAGTTGTTAATATTTGCTCTAGACTGAAGGGTTTCCATGGATCCTCTGTGATCGGATTCATGATTGAAGTTTCAAGTTGTATTGAATGTTTTAATAAAAGAGTTTTTTCTATCGGTTGGATTTAGAGGTTGAGTGTTCAATATGCTCAAGACTTGATCCCACTATGTTTTCTCTTTGTCTCTTGGAGTTTCTCTGTTTGGTATCTCTTTCTCTCTTTCATGGCTTATGGTTATAATGGATGGGGAGGCCATTATGGCGTCGATGCAGATCGAAGAGAAACCTTTAGTCTGACCTTCAAGATGTTAAAAAATGGGAGTTTTGTTAGGGTCACATAAAAAGGGTGTTCTGGTTTACCTGGCCGGGTGCGTGAAATTCTTGTTTCCTCTGACCCCAGGTTGCATCCATCTGTTGAGAGGAAGAGATTTGGGAGATCTCTTGGGTGGGTCAAGGCTAATCAAATTTCAACGAAAGGTTTTTGGAGATTTTGTATTCAAAAATGGGTAAAGGAGCCATGGGTTTTTTCTAGGTGGCAGACATCCAATCCTTGGTGGAGTTCTGACGACGCTTTGCATTGTGGTTGGAGAAGCGTCAACAAATGGCAGTTAGGGTTTTTATGATGGATTAATCCAGGGGCTGAATTTTACTGGATTGGTTTATCTGGTGTGTTTGGCTGGCAGGCTAGTGGGCTAAATGAGGATTAAGGAGGCAGCAGTTAGAGGATGAGGTGGTCAGGGTTGTTGTGACGTTCTTTCCTTTCCCCTGTTCCTATTTCACTCTTGTAATACGATCTTCTTTTTCCACTCGTCAATGTTAAGAATACTTGTTCTTTAGTTCTTATTTCAGTTGTTTGATGCAATTTTTTTTATTTTCCATATCTAACAATAAAATAAAAGTGAGAGATTTGAGTTATGTTCTCGTCTTTTATCAAAGTTTGTGTTCCCCTATTCTTCAAAGTTGAAAACTATGGGATATATGTATTTTAAGATTTTCTAGATAAGTTGTAGGTTGTAGATTTCTGATTAAGAAGATACATGTTAGTTATTTGCCTTGAAAGTATAATGATTTTAGGCAAACAATTGGTTTGAGTGTATGTATCTTTTGCAGTAGGGATTGGTCAAAAGTGTTGGAGACTGTATGCCTAAAATTTGTCCATTTCCAATTGAGGAATGATTGTGCATAGCTCATGTAACAAGGTGGGAATAATTTCAATTTGAGGAAATACGCACAGCAAAGAGAACAGATCTCCTAAAGCATACTGATTTAAGCAAACAGGGAAAGTTGAACCACTTTGAATTATACTTTTTTAGCAATACAAAGGGATGTGACTCCTCTGGCTTTGCTTTGGAAAACAATTGTGCTGTTGAGTGATCTTTGTAGCCAATCAGTAAGACTTTTTGTGCACAAAATGATCACTGGTAAACCCAAAGTTGCTTCTGGTGTTGCCTTTTATTCTGATGTGCTACAAGTATTTTCATGCAGATTTAGTGCCGTTTTCTTAGTATATTGTGGGCTGATTTAATAAAGGAAGAGCATCAGAGAAGTAGTAGTATGTTCCATAGTTGTTAACTTGTTATGGGGTGTTGAGATTAAATTTAACCATGGCTTATTTGATCCAACCGAATCTGGTGGAAGTTGAAACTGGAAAGGATCTTTTTCAAAATTATTTAATGTTCAAAGGAGAATTATTATTTTTTCATTATTTTGAAATGAGAAGCAATAACATTCCCAACCCCTTCTTTTTAACTTATGGATAGTTCATTTTTCACTGGTTTCCTTAGTTCATGTTGCACTTTCCTCCATGTTAATATTTTAATTTGCCTGCTTTAGAAATTTTTACTTTTTGGATGTGAACTGCCCACATTTATACTGTTAACAGCACTGTAGTTATGTTTAATGGAGATCTTTTTAGGTGGTCTCCACTGATTGAAGGCTTCATTCTCTCCATTTTTACTATATATTGGTAAAGAAACTTGTCACTGCCGGAGGTGGTAACTTTTGGTGGACCATGCATTGTGCACTTAATTGGAGATTTACTGATTTAGGTGTCCATCATTATTGCAGAGTCGTCGCTATTACATTTGGTAGACGTTTTGAATGAACTGTTACTTGTTCATAGACCTGTCCTGATCTTTAACCTTTGGTGCCTGACACTGAATTTCTCTCTCTGTGGTTCTGTGTTTCTGAACCCTGGGGATTTATGATTTTGCCTCTGTGAGTATGGGACTAATTTCCTAATCCCTTTTGCCTAAAGATTTTTTTTTTTTTTGGGGGGGAGAAAGACTGTTCTCTTCCCTTTCCTTATCTTTCATATATCGTCGATGTTAGTAGTTATAGAGTTACGATTTCAAGTGAGAAGTGTATTTTAGGCACGGCACACACTGTCCAAAGGGGACTCGTTCCATGCCGGCACGGCCCACTACCATCTGTACTTCCAGTCTCGAACATTATTGTTGTAGGATATTGTGGGAGCTTACCCTCAGGCCAGTGTTCTGAGTAATGGTGTTCTTTTTCCATTAATGTATGCCTTTTTGTTTAATTACTTAAAATTAACTGGATGCTGTTGCTAAAGTATTTTTAATTTTTTTATATTTTGATGCAAAAAATGTGGAGTATATGTTGTGTTTTTCGAGGTGAGTCATAATCCTATATGTTGTAGAGACCTAAAGGATTCATTAAGCATTAGGGGGGCAGAATGGTCCCATTCTTTGGGCTTCATAAAAATACGCACACTAAAACAGAAGAACTAGACTGGTTTGGTCCCATGCTATCTACGAGATAACTAACTTTTTCTCTCTTTTTGTCATGCCTCTCTCCTTCTCTGTCCCCGCCCCTGCTTTGACACACAAGAGTTGAATCAGTGGCCCTTTATTTAAAATTTGCAAATTACCTCTTACTCTTCCCCCCCCTCTTCCTTTTCCCTTCCCCCTCTGCTTTGACATAGGAAGTTCTAATAAATGCCCATGTAATCAAAGCTTGCTTATGTGTGTAAGCCATCATACATTGAAAATTCTTGGATATCACTTGTCTTCTTACTTTTGAAATGATCATCGTTGTCGTCGTCTATTCCTTTTCTTTTGAGAGCAAAATATCCTTCTTAGGAAGGAGAATATAGCAGACTGAAGTGGTGGTATGGCTGGTTATGGTGATGACAGAGGAGTTGGGAGGGTTTTGATAACTTTCGTGTTGATTGTATCTGTATGGTTCTTGTTCATGGGGATTCTAGAAATTCAGGGACCCACAGCGGTCACAAGTTCATCACCTAGCAATCACAAACATACTACTTTGCTGCCGAGTAAGCGAGAGTCTGTTCCTGTGAAACTTGATCCAGTTTATGCTAATAAAAGACGAGTTCCAAGTGGACCTGATCCTATTCACAACAGGTATTTCTTCCCTTTTTTTTGAAGTATTACTTATTTTCATATGATGAAACTTGAAAGTACTCTTGCTGTGCTGTTCATCGGAAAGAATTTGAAAGGATTGGAATCCGTATTGCGAATGTACAAAAGTTCTACTCTCCTTACTATAGACGTTACTTTCTTTTCTACCTCTATGATATAGTAGTACTCTTTAGGCTTTTCTTTAGACTTCACGATGAAGACAAGATTGGGGCAGTGGAACTCCATGATAAAGCAACTATTCTGGGAGTTCTTTTTTACAAATGAAGTATAGTTGTTTAGGTTCATGATTAGAAGCAATCTAGATAGCAATTGTTCCTTCACTACCAAGTTACACAAATTACTCAGTTGCCACTGTTTTGGTAAGGAAAATGCTTCATATACTTTTAGGGTCGGCAACCTTTGTTGTTCATGGAAGCTAGGAGAGAAAAGCGTCAGCAAGACGTATTATTTATGGCATTTACCTCTAAACTATTACGTTTTTTCTTCTCTTATAAGAGTTCCCTTATCTTAGGATGAAGCATGCACATTAATACAATTTGTTCAGTTCGGTATGGTAAAGATACTTTAATATTATTAACGATACTCTATTATTGTCTTGAAATCTTAATTTGAAGTTTCTGTGTTAGAAGTTGAAACACCACATTAAGGTGGGATTAAATTTCACACTCCTTAAATTCATATTGGCACTCATGAATGTTGCATAGAGAATTAGCTCTTATATATAGGAATGTGAAAATTCATTTTGAGAGGGACAAAATTAATTCCTAAAAATGGTGGTCAATCTAACACTTTAAAACAGACCAATAATAAAGTATAACCTTTTGTTCCACCAGCAGTTTTGTTTTTGTTCCACAATCTGACTGACAATGTTTGACAGATTTCTTAATACTTTTTTCAATTAGTAGTGAATACTATTGTTGTTTTTGGCATGTTATATGATTTATGATATTGGGACAAGTGAAACCTCTTGCAATTCGTGGAGGCTGATGGTGGTTCAGCTCTTTAACAAAAGCTTCTTTAGATATGAATCTTTCTCTTATTTTGATAATGAATAATAAAGTCGTTGAACGACTTTGTTGGAGGGGCAGGAACATAAATAACTCGCTCTTTTTCTCCCTTCTTGTTCAGTTGTGGAGGGCCCTCAACTCTCACCACCATGAAGATTAATTTTAACAGTGTTGTTGTGCTTATACATTACAACAGAAGTTGTTTGTAGATAATGAGAGTATATGATACTTCCTCTGATTCTTAATATATGTAACATGTTGACTTTTACACATGTTAATGTACTATTTTGGCTGTTAATATCTCTAATTATAGAATTGATATTTTGGATATATATGTTGAGAGTAGTTCAACAAAATATTACGTGATATTATATGTATATCATATATTTGCATTGAGAAGCGGTCAAAGTTAGTATATGAATACTGCAATATCTCTAATGTTGTATGTGTTGAAAAATGAAAAGTAGTATTATGTTGCCTTTTGTTAACTATAAAAACCATAAACCAGTCGTGTCAAAGAAAATGACAACTTTTGTTGGATATGTGTACGTTTTATTGGGGGTGTTTGGTAATTGGTCGTTGGCTAGTCTGACCAATTGTTTTTATTGGTTGTTTAGAAATGAAAGAAAATTTCATTTGATTATATTCGCCTTTATTTTTGATTGTTTATTAATGTAATTGGTAAAATCAATTGTTGATCTTAGTTGTTTAATGCGAAATGAATGCAAAAGCAAAAAACAAATATAGAAAGCTAGTAAAACAAGCTTGTTACTTTTGGCTGAAAACCGACATTCTAACTATCTAAAAAGTTATTCACCAATACTATTTTTTGGTTTGTTTTGACTACATGAAAAAATTAAAAGCGAAGGAGAAAGCTACCCAAAAGTCATTCATCAAACACCTCATATATGTGACTTCTAACTATAAGACAAGTAGTAATAGCATTAGTTGATAGCTTATTGTGTTAGTTGGTCTGAGTAGTTTATCGTATTCCGTGTTTGTTTAATTGTGTTTGGTTCATGGCGGATACTTTAGCATATTTGTCGTTTCTCCTCAACTAATCTTCTTTCATCAAAAAGTTCCCCACTAGCTTTTTCATAATTAGCGTTATAATCCAAATTGTTCTTCAAATCCTCTATTTATCAAACACAAACAATAGAGGTTTTGACCAGTTTATCCTCAAAGAGGATTCAAAATCTTAAATATAGACCTAATTCTCCGTATATCATATCAGTCCTATAATTTAGCAACCCCAATCTTGCTCATATAATGTAACCTTGTTTTTTTTTTTTTTGGTTTAACAGGCATGTTGGGGAGACTAGAAGACCACCTGGGCGTGTTTAGCAGTGCATCAGAACTTAACAGAGGTGGATTAGTGAGTGCTTTGAGACAAGTCATTGAAAATCCTTTCTATTGATTGTGTGTTGTCGATTGCTGCTATCTCGCATTTTTTGTATGGTGGACGAATCTTCAAAGCTTCTAGTTTGTTACTATTATAAATAAATATAGGAAGTGGTCGCTTTGAGTATGATTTATTTCCAATTTATTAGATTATCTTATGAAGTGATTCCTTTGTTTTCTGTAAAGGTTTTGTTTTTGGTATTTGGTTTTCTTCTATTTATCATCACGGTTATTATCATAATAAAAGTTAATCTTCTATGGAAGATTTTGAGATTTTACGTGTAGATTAAGATGAAGTATTTTATTGGTGGGACGGAGTTTGCATGCACCGTAATAGTTTTCTTTAGCCTTTTTCTGGCAGTAAAATTTCTTTATGTGCTTTTTTGTTGTATGAGTCATCGATGCTTTTGGCAGCTCGTGCTCGTCAACAAAAGTTTTCCGCCCATCAGTTAAAGAGAACTTTCACTTGAATGGCGCCACGCTCATTGGAACTCGCGATTTATGAAATTTCCATGCTAGTGAAACTTTCTTTGATGACCAATGATATTAGATGCAAATCCAAACAGTTGGCCAACAGACATCAGGGAAGGACTAATTGCAAGAGGTTTCACTTGTCCAATAAATGATAGTTAGTTGGCCAATAATATTGTATTCTCTCGGTTTTTTTTTAAAGATGATACATTTACATAAGGTGTATGTAGAGACAACATACACTACCACTAGAAAGCAGACACCTCATCAATGCAAAAATGAAAAGGGAGGGAAAACGTACTCTTTTATGGGCGGAAAATTTTCACAGGTTGGAGCCAAAACCCCATCTTTGGCGGTAAATTTGGTGTTGGAATTTCATTAGAAACTTGAAATTTTTAGTGAGGGTCAATCTTTATTGTTCCTAATAATTATAAAAATTAACTGAACTTTAGAGTAACTTTTCCAGCCAAAATGAACTCTCAAGAAAACAAAGTGAAGCTATTAACACCGAGCAATTTTTCGGCCAAAAAAAAGGTTTCGGTGACGACAGTTAAACTTATATTAAGAAGCTCAAGATTGGTCAACAATAAAATCAATAATCGGCCTCCTTCTCCGGTGAGAGTATTGGTGGTCAAAAACTTCATTCATTTTAGGAGCAAAAATATGTAACCTATATTCCATTAATAATTATTTTTTGTAGAAATTGAGTAAAATTCATGAACTTCTTAGTTTAATTTGTCGTTCAAAGTACGGATAAGATAATGATGGAAGATATAGAATGGTGAATGACCAATTATTTTGGTAGTTCAATAGTTGTGTGTTGATGATGAATGGTTGTTGTGGTATTTCGAGATGCTATAGAAGATGAATAGAATGATGGCGGAACTTTTTAGGGTTTATAGCTTATGACTAGTAGAGTTGATTAATTAATATTAGTATCAAAATTATTTAAATTAATGGAGATTAAATTAATGACATGCATTTGCCATTTTTATTAGTATCACAATTATCTAACTAGTAACTGGATAGAGCTTTAATTAATAACAGTGCAATGGATAACATCAAATGACGACAAGAATTTATTACCATTGATTGATCTTAATCAAAGTTTTCCTGAAGAACACGTACATCTAGTGTTGAATGAGGTAGTTGTTCCAAATGTAATAGAAATTACAAAATAATAAGTTCTTGTTTGCAATTTTTCATTTATTTGGCTAAGATTTTATTTGCGATTTTTACTTGGCTAACTTTTTGTTCGAATTTTTCAATCTTTAAAAAATAAATAAGATAAAATTAGTTGAACATTAAATTTTGTGGACAACCCCAAATGATGATTGCCTTTATAATTGGATAAACATATATTGATAGTACTTAAATTAAAAACTTAGTAGAATTGAATCTCAAATTTAGGTTACACTTTTAATTTTATCAAGTGGTAGCATGTACGACTAAACTTAGCATGAGTAAGAAGTTGTTACTAGAAAAACCTACTATGATTCTAGTAAAAATAAATTTCTATAATACAATTTGAATAAGGTGGCAAATTATGTTGCCACTTAAAACTATTTAGTTACTATGACAAAGACAAACTTTATATGAGCATCGTCGATGAAAACATATGATGTGTTACATCGGAATATGTTTTAAAACCAATCTTTCGTACCTTTACTATGACTTGCTCAAATATTCAGACTGGAAATATTCTAATTATACATTATTTACTCTAAACTATTTATATATATATATATATATATATATATATATATATATATATATATATATATATATATATATATATATATATATAAAGGGTTAAAATCACAACTTGTTTGTTGTTATACATGAAAATTTATTACGTAGCATGCTACTCGATTAAAGAGTTGTACTCATTGCTAAATATTGGGTAATGAACCCTTTGTCGAGCTTCAGTATATTGGTAATTGACATGAAAGCAATTAGAAACTTTGCTCTTCCAAAATAAGATATACGCATTTTTTCCAATATTAGATACTAAGTTCTACTCTACGTTACTATATTAATTTTTTAAATTACGAAAACCTTCATACATATGTATACTTTTGAAAATAAAAAATTACTACATTGAGAGTAAAGATAATACGTAACCCTACCCTAAACTTAGTGTGACCCTCAACTCTGATCTTATGTGTTGACACGAGAGTGAGACTAATTAAATTAAATAATTCCGATAATATTTAAAAGGTTCATATTCATACAATTGATCTACATCACTATTAATTTCCTTAAAAAGAGTGTTCGAACTCCGATCTTATGTGGTTGTTATGAGCCGGACACTAACTTTAACATTTTTTGAAACATTCATATTCATACAATTGATCTACAGAGTATCTTATGTATCTTATATACATGACCAATTAGTTTGTATTTAAACAATTCAGATGATTCATTTACAATTGGTCTATAACACTATTAATTTAAAATATTACGATATCTTATAATATCAATACTTTTGTATATAATTTGTTTAATAAAATTATAGCCATATAAAGATTCTAACTATAACTTTTTGATACTAATTGTATAATGAACTTATATCTATATATGTCTTCATTATAAATAATTAGTTATGTTTAAGAAAATTTTTACATACATGACCAATTTTTGGTTCATATTGATACAATTTAGGTGCGTGAATCGTTTAAAAGTGATCAACATCACTATTATAAAATTTTTTTTGGGATGGCGAGACTGATTAAGTTTGTTACGAGGCGAGACTGATTAAATTTAATAAATGTAGTCTTACAATTTTCGTTCAAATTTATATACAATTAGTTAAATCCAATAAATTCGGTCAAATAGTTTATGTTCGTGTTCATATACAATTAGTTAATAACACTATTAATTTCACCTCAACAAGAGTAACAAGCTCCGATCTAACGAGTTTGTTAGGAAGGGTAGATTGACTATATTTAATATTATAGTTTTCGTTCATATTTATATACAATTAAACAAAAACAATATTGATTTCACTCAATAAGAGTCACCAATCTCCAATATAACAAGATTGTTACTTTGGCTATACTAATTATATTCAATCTTATAGTTCTCGTTCATATTCGTGTACAATAAGTCATTAAGTAACAATACTGAATTCTGATTGCATGCACTCAACAAAAGTAATTAAGCGCTACATAATGAGTTTGTTACAAAGGCGAGACTGTTTAAATTTAATAAATTCGATCCAATAGTTTTCCTTCATATTCATATACAGTTAATCAACATATAACACTACAAATTCACTCAACAAGAGTGATCAATCTTCGATCAAATGAATATTAGAGGGCAAAACTCATTAAACTCAATAAATTCGATCTAATAGTTTCATTCATATTCATATACAATAAAACAAATGTATAACACTATTGATTTCACATTAAACAAGAGTGATCAAGCGTTACATAATGAGTTTGTTACAAAGGCGAGACTAATTAAATTCAACAAATTCGATCTAATAGTTTTTCTTCATATTCATATACAGTTAGTCAATGTATAACACTAATTATTTCACTCAACAGAAGTGATCAAGCTCCATGTAACGAGTTTGTCATGAGTTTTAAATTTGTTACAAAGGCGAGATTAATTACTTTCAAAAAATAGTTTTCATTCATATTCATATACAGTTAGTCAAATAACACTATTAATTTCAAATTAAATATTATGATAATTTGTAATTTTGAAATTAGTCAAATTTCTAATGTTCTAATGACTTAGATTTGAAAGCTTTGTATCTAACTAAATATTATCAATGAATGATGGGTGAATTTTTACATCTGTTCATGATCGTTTGATTTTGCATGATTTCTTTTTCGGTCTTTTCACCAAATACGCCCGATAAATTGGAAAATTCACCATATACCCTCAATGTTTCAGATATTCACCATATACCCCTGAGTTTTCCAAAAACGTTCACCAAATGCCCTTTTCTTAACTGCCGTTAACTCACCGTTTGCATTATTTACAATTTTGCCACAATTAACCCCTAACCCCAACCCCTAACCCTAATCCTAACGCTAACCCTCCCCCTCTACTCCACCCTGACCTAGCCCCCACCCCCTCCCCCGGCCCTCCCCCCCACACCCTTCCCATGGATTTCCCCCCCCCCCACCCCCTCGTTGATTTCCCCGACCCCTCCCCATCGATTTCCCCGAATTCCCTCCCCCACCCCCTCCCCGTGGATTTCCCCGAATTCCCCTCCCCCACCCCCTCCCCGTCGAATTCCCCAGCCCCCACCCCCTCCCCTTCGAATTCCTCGGCCCCCACCCCTCCCCTTCGATTTTCCCCCCCCCCCCTCCCCCCGCGATTTCCCCCCCCCCTCCCCGCGATTTCCCAGCCCCCACTTATCCCCCATCGATTTCTCGGATCTCGGGCGAGGAGAGAGTAGTGATTTCCCCGCGATTTCTCGGATCTCGGGCGAGGAGAGAGAGCAACGATTTCCCCGCGATTTCTTATATCTCGAGCAAGGAGAGAGAGCGGTGATTTCCCCGCGATTTTGGGCAGTCGAAAACATAGGAGGGGAGGGTGGCATCACGGTGGTTTTGGGTAGATGAAAACAGAAAAGGGGGGGGGGGGGGGTGGGTCAAGGTGGGGTGGGGGCTGGCTAGAGGGAGGGTGGTGGGTTAGGGTTTAGGTTAATTAGGGTTAGTGTTTGGGAGTTAGGTTAATTAGGCATTAGGGTTAGGGTTAGGGGTTAGAGTTAGGGTTAGGGGTTAATAGTGGCAAAATCATAAATAATGGTAACGGCGAGTTAACCTTCGTTAGCAAAAAGGGCACATGGTGCACAATTTTGAAAACTCGGGGATATATGGTGAATATCTGAAACATTGAGGGTATATGGTGAATTTGGTGATTTGTCGGGGGTATTTGGGGAATAAACCGTTTTTAAAAAAAACTAGAAAATGACACCAAAAATTAAAATCAAAATTATCAAAAACCACATATTTGATTGAGGAAAAAAATATATTTAAAGTAAGAACTTTAAAATGAAAAATAATGGAATGATATAAAAGGAAGGTCGAAAAAACGTTTCCTACAACTAAGAATCGAACCCGAGTTATTAGTAGAGAATAAGCATGATGTAGTAACCATATTAGCAGAGTATCAACACTCTATTTGCAATAAAAATATATATGTACTAAAGTGATAATCTTTATTTTCATACTTATATACATACTTTGTTACTAGAAAAATACATAACACTGACAAATTAATTTACGGCCTGGAAAAGCATATGTCCAACTTCAATATGCAATAACGTCGAAATTTGATTTTTGGAAATCCATGTGTTTGAACTTCCAATCTGCAAATCCATATATAGAACTAAAATTTTTGTGTACTAAATATGTTAAACTCCATATGTTTAACTTAAATTTGTGTAAAATATGTTCTATTTAATTTGGAAATGCATATGTTAAACTCCAAATATAAATTCCAACTTCAAATTCTGGAAAACATGAACTTCAACTTCAATTTCTGGAAAATATGTTCTAATCAATCTATTCCAAAAGAAAATATACATGAGCAAGATTTCGACGAATACAAGCGAATAATGTGCACTTGAACTCCGGCAAAAATCCAGTGAGAATTCTGGGCAAGTTTCGAGCATACACACATCGAACAGGAGAGAGAAAATTCTAAAGTGGGAGAGAGATGAGAGAGAAAATAATACATTGGAAATAGGTAATATTGAATTGGTCTTGGGACCATACCAAAATTTGAATTCCAAATTAAAAAAAAAAAATCAAATTAGTAGTTTTGAAATTCAAATGAAAATTTTAAATTAGTGGACTTTGGACCTCACCACTATTAGTCAATGGGAGCACTTGTGTATGTTATCCCCGCAGACACTCAGTGGTGTAGCCTTTCTGGGTTTTTTTTTTCAATTGTTACACTTTACTTTGGGGGAGAACCATGAAAATTATGCAAAAAACTAGGAAGAAGTACAAAAAATGAATATTTGATTTTGGAAAATGTAAAAGAAGCATTAAAATATTGTAGGAGTATATGATAGGATAGGTGGAAAGGTTTTGGGTGGATTATTAAAATGGGTGGTGGAGTACATGAGGTTGAAAAGTGTAAAAAGTTAATTAATATGATAGCTTACCATATAAGGAAAAAGTAAAAGTGTAACAATTAAAAAACGCCCAGTAAAGGAAAGTGTAACAATTAAGAAAAACAGAGGGAGAATATTGAAAGGAAAATAATATTGGTATAAAAGTATCTAACTAAATTTAGTTATATAGTTTATAAAAACGGATTTTTCACCAGGTACCCCTGAGGTTTCACAATATTCACCTGGTACCCTCGCGTTTTCAATAATTCACCTGGTACCCCTGAGGTTTTGAAAAATCACCAGAATACCCTTAATGACTAACGGACGTCAACTCCGTTAGTCATTAGGGCTAAATCAACGAAATTAACCCCTAACTAACCTAATTAATACTAATTAATCTTAATTAACTAAAATTAGACCTAATTAATACTTTTACACCCTAATTAACACATCTCTCTCCCTAACCCTTAACCACACCACCATCCCACCACCCCACCACCCACTCCCCCACCCACTCCCACACCCTCCCACCACCCCCGGCCCCCATTCCCAACCCCTCCCCCACCCCAGCCCCCTCCCCCACCCCCCCCACAGCCCGCGCAGCCCCGCCCCCGTGATTTTTTATTTTCAATTTTCCGGGCTTCGATTTTCCGGAGAGGTGCGAAACTTGACGGTGGTGGAGGGGAGGGGAGCGAAACTCGGCGGGGGTGGAAGGGAGGTGAGGAAAACTCGACGGGGGTGGGAGGGAAGGGAGGGAAATCGAATCGGGGCTGCGAGGGGTAAGGGGGGAGGGGTTGCGCGGGGCCGGGGGGGGGAGAGGGGATGCGACTGCGAGGGGTGGGGGGAAGTTGTGCGGGGTTGGGGGGTGGGGGAAGGGGCTGCGTGGGGTTGGGGGGGGGGGGGGGGCTGCGCGGGGGTGGGGGAAGGGTTGTGGGGGTGGTGGGGTATACTTAATCTACCTATTTCTCTCACCCTCGCCCCACTCTCTCTCCTCTTTGCTGACACCACCGCAACACCCTCCCTACAGCCTCCCTCTTGTCGCCTTCTGCCGCCACCAACACAACAACCCCATTTCCTTTCCTCCTCCCTTCTTTTCGTGGGTGTGGTTGTAGAAGACAAGCTTCCTCAGCTCATTTTGTTAGTGTGAGGAGAGAATTTGGACCGAATCATCTAGTAATTACACTTTATTCATAGGGTTGTTTCCAATTTGGCTAAAGTTTTGCAAAAAATTCAAAGAGGTCAGTTTCAATTGGAATTCTTGGGTGATTGGTAGTAACAGTGGTGAGTTGTGGCCAGAGAAATGAAATACGAGTGGAAATGTTGGCAATCATCGAATCCTAAATTCTCACAAACCAGAGGGGTAAATGGTGAATTAAGAATGTGACGGAAACTTAACGGTAGGGGCATGTCAGGAATTTTTCCAAACCTCAGGGGTACCAGGTGAATTGTTGAAAACGCGAGGGTACCAGGTGAATATTGTTAAACCTCAGGGGTACCTGGTGAAAAATCCGTTACAAAAATTAGTTATATATTGAAAGGAAAATAATATTGGTATAAAATAATATTGAAATCCAATATTTGTTGTATTTACACCCTTATTAGATAGACCCACATTTGTAACTGTTAACCAGCTAGAATAGATTGAGAAATTATGGAGCTGGTGTAGGTCTATGGAGATAGCTTTGGCGGCGAAGCGAAAGCTAGGGTTTCTAACTGGAACAATTGCGTGAGATGCCGAGGATGCAGTCAAAGCTGACCAGTGGATGCGTGTAATAATATGGTGTTGGTTTATTTTATTGGCTCCTTGAGCGACCAAATCAAAGGGTATGTTATTTTCTTGAGCATAGCTTAGAAAGTTTGGGTTTATTTAGAATGAAGGTTCTTGACCACTAATGGTTCGTGGAATCACAAGCTAAGCCGTGAAGTGTATGAATCCAAGCAAAACGAAAGACCCACCAATTATTACTACATGATCTCATTGAGAATGATGTGGGGGGAGCTTGACTCCCTGAATGTTTTATCTACCTTGAGTGAAGTTACAACTGAGATGAACAAGTTCATCGAAGCAACGGAGACATAAAAAAAAAGCAACACTTATTCTAGTTTCTCAATGGCTTGGATGTGGATTATGGAATCCAAAGGAGCCAATTGCTCATGAGAAACACCTTGCCTTCGGTTGAAAAGGCATGTGCTTCCCTACAGCAAGAAAAACTGCAGAAGAATGTTCCTAACCAAAGGAAAGGAGAGCTGGAGGGCTCATCAATGTACAACAGAGGGGTGAAAGCTGCATGTACTGTATGTGGGGGGTAAGAACCATACCACTGAGAAATGTCGGATAAAAAATGGCCATCCCAAATGGCCTGGCATCCTCAGTATAAGAACATGATGAGAACAAAGAGCAAAGAGATTGGTTCAACCTCATGTTCTCGCACTAGAGGATCTTATGATAAAGCCAGGGGCAATACCGGGCGGAGGATAGTTGTTACAGCAACTCAATACCAAGCAGAATCTGGACCAGTGAGTCTGACTACTCAGCAATTGAAGCAACTTATGTGGTTGCTTCCCTCTTCCACAATGTCTAGATCTGAGACAGAGATGGAACTGATATCAATTTTGTAGGTATGGTCTCATGTTTCTCTACCACTACATCTATAGATGAATGGATAATAGACTCCGGTGCATTCGGTCACATGACTGGAAACTATGATAAATTAATTCAACCTACAAAGGCTTCACACAAACCAAATATCAACTAACTAAATGGTAAAACAACTCTAATCTCTCACGCAGGAGCAGTTGGGTTAAGAAATGGTTTTAAATTGAAGGAAGTTATATATGTGCCTGATTTTCAACATAATTTGATGTCTATGAATAACTTGGCTCAAGATTAATTAAAACTGTAGTGTAATACTCTGTACTGGGATGTGTATTATATAGGATTGTGTTACCCGGAAAATTAAAGCCATATGAAGGGCCCAAATGGACTTTATTACCTGGTTAATGAAGGGATGAGTAAGATCAATGCTCTACTTAAACAAGGATTTAAAAGCCTATATAATCAAGGAGCTGATCCATAGAAGACTTTTATTGTTTCTATTAAAAAGCCCCAAGGGGCAAGTTGTAATGTAGCTAAGTTGGACAATTGTGTGTTATGGCATAAGATAATGAGGCATGCGCCCTTATATAAACTGAAATTGGCAAGTTGTATTTCAAATTCTTGTGCAAACTCAAATTATGTGTGCTTGACATGTCCATGGGAGAAATTTACTGAATTGCTTTTCAAATTCAGTGAGTCTTGTGCTAAATCTACATTTAAGTTAATTCATATCGATATTTGGGGGTCGTATGAAGTGGAAACTAGGGGATATACAGGTATTTTTTTTACTGTGGTTGATGATCACTCTAGGGCCACTTGAGTATACCTTTTGAAACCGAAGTCCGAAGCTTTGAGTGACATAAAATTATTTGCGAACCTAGTTGATACCTAGTTTGGTAAACAAGGTTAAGGTGATTAGATCCGATAATACCTTGGAGTTCCAAGATGTACCTTGCAGGTTGTTTTTTGCAGATTTGGGAGCGGTGCACCAAACAACTTGTATTGACAAACCACAACAAAATGATCATGATGAAAGCACACAAATGTGTTGGACATGGCAAGAGCCCTCATATTTCAATCGGGCCTTCCATTGAGTTTTTGGAGCTTATGTGCTTACGGCTACACACATAATCAACCGTTTGGCTTCCTCGCCCATAGGCAACAAAATCCCCTATGAAAAGCTCTTTGGTAAAAAGAACCTGATGTCGTAACTAAAGCGCAAGGAGACAGTACGCTGAAAAATAGTTAGAACGATCTTACTTGAATATGGAAAAACGAGAAGAGATGAGAAGGCTGTGACGTGGAGAGATCCACTGTCCTTAAAGGTGATTTCGCCGCAGCACGGGTGCAAACCGCCTCCCGACGACCACCCTCCAGGATTAATACAGCGCTGCCCGTTTGTATGCACTCATAAGCAAACGGATGGAGTGACTTAACTCAGCCCGAAATTTTTAAGGAGAACATTTTGTGTGAGAGAATGACTGATTATGTGTATCTCTCTCTAACCAAAGATTAAAGGTTTAAATAGGTTAGAGAAGAAACGAAAAATAAGGCAATGAAATATTATGGGAGGAAAATAAGGTATAACATCAACGATAAAAAGGGCAAGAATTGATTTGCCGTTACAAACTGATTACGAGAATCTTGCAAAAGAAATCTCAGAAAAACGGTCCCAAAAAATAGTGCAGATCATAAAACGGACCACAGACCCACAACCCACGTCGCACTCGCCAAGAATCCGAGCCCGACCAGGCCGGCGCGTGCGCGCGTGTGTGGTTTGTCATTCTTCTAGCTCATTGCTCAACAAAACTTAAAGGAACATGATGGTATATAAACAAGGTAATGGCTATGTATTCTTTCCATGTGGGACTTGGGTATTTCATGAACAAAAGAAAACAAACAAATACTCCATGAATATGACTAATGATAAGTCATATTTATATATAGTTTTTGGGTGCATTTAGATTGCATTGTAGAGCATTTAGATTTATTATTAGGTTCATAATTGCATTATATTCTTAAGTTATGTTATTCTACTCCTAATCGATATGTTTTTTTGTTTTTGATGAATTTCAGATAATGAATACATATTTGGAGTATGATTAGCTAAACTTGAGGATTAGGAGCATTTGGAAGAAAGCTACAATGATAATGATCGTCATGGATATCTCATAAGTACGAGTTTGAGCGAATGCAAAGTGGAAAATCATTAGAAAAAATGAGGAAAAAGAGTCATATGTACTGAAGTTTTAGTTGCAAACCCTAGTTTTTCACGTTCTTCATTAATTCATGATTTCTATTTATTTATTTCTTTGATTATGCTTTTCTTTGTAGATTTAGATTTTATTATTTGTTTCATGATTGAGTAGTCTTATTTTCTAGGGTTTGGGAATCCATGTTTATATGCTATGAATCTTGATTTATATTTATTGTTGGTTTGATTAGTTATTGATATCCTCTAATTGATTAGTATTTTTATTGTTAATCTTGCAATCTGATCAATTGTCTGATTAAATATTGCTAATATCGAGTCATAGATCGAGAGATAGTACTCTTTAGAGGCTTAATTACCTACAATTAGCAAATCTGATTATGTTAGTGACCGTACTGCATATGTTGATTTGAGAGCGTTTAGACATAATCGTAGGATTAACCTGTGCTCTAGATATCTGATTCATTAAATTATTGATGATATTTTGATAGATAATTGATATGAACATGGTGAACCATTGCCCAAGATCATTTTAGTTTGATTTTCGTAGTTTATTAGTTTAGAACCTTAATTCTCATATCTGTGATCTTGTTTAGTTTTTTCCATACCTTAGAAGCTAAAATAAAACGACCATCTCTATGTGGATTCGACCCTACTTACCCTACTACATTGTTAGAAGGTTTTTCATAAATTATTTTTGATAGGTGTACGAGATCCTATCAACTAACTTTGAGGCTTTAATTCCTGCACCTGATTATACCCATTTGAGGTTAGGGATATGAGGTTTCCACATCTCATATGGGGTTTTATCTAGCTTCTTATGAGGTACACAGTTGAAGACATGACAAGCGGACATAATAGCCTCCCCAACATGTTATCAGGAAGTCCATATTTAATCAACATAGCATTCATCATGTTCTTAAGGTATCTATTCTTCCTTTCAGCTATACCGTTTTGTTCGGGGGTATAAGAGGCAGTCATCTCATGGATAATCCCATTTTGTTCACAGAAAGTCTTAAGGGAAGTAAGGTCATACTCTCCTACCCTATCACTTTTAAGTCTCTTAATTTTCCTGTCTAATTGGTTTTCAACCTCAATTTTGTACTTTAGAAACATTTCCTCTGCCTCATCATTAGATTTCAGAAGGTATACTGCAGTGTAACGGGAAAAGTCATCTACAAAGGTTATGTAATACTTCTTCCCTCCCCGACTTTTATGGTTCTTAAAATCTCCTAAGTCAGAGTGAATGAGTTCAAGAAGTTCAGATTGCCTATCAATTGATTTAAAAGGCTTCCTAGGAAATTTAGTTTCAACACACATTTCACATTTAGGAAAATCAGAATTTGAGAAGCTAAGTATCAAATTCAAATGTTTTAGCCTTTTTATGGAGGCTGCATTCACATTACCTAATCTAGAATGTCATAAATCGATAGACTCAGCAATATAAGCAGAAGTAGTATAAGCTGATTTATTCATGAGTTCAACAGTAGCATCAATAGTAAAAAAATCCCCCCATTACAGAATCCTTTCCCGACAAAATCCCCATTACGAGTGATAACAAGTCTATCATAATACAATTTTAAACCAGCCCTAAAACTTCCAGAAATCAGATTCCTACGCATTTCGGGAACATGAAGTACATTTGTAAGAGTAAGAAATTTTCCAGAAATGAGTTTGAGAGTAATCTTCCCTTTCCCGCTGACTTTTGCGGAAGTAGAGTTACCCATGAACACATTTTCACCATCCATCTTTTCATATTGATCGAACCTGGCTCGATTGGTGCAAATGTGTCTAGTTGCTCCTGTGTCAACGATCCATTCAGCAGTATCTCCAGCAAGCTAAGGTTGACCTCCACTAGTGCAAAAATGCTCAAATGCTCCGGTTAATAAGCCCACAAATGCTCCGTATTTGACGCGTAGCAGACGCCATACGAGCATTTGAGAAATTCTCTCTGGTTGAAAACCGGAGCATTTAGTCTATTAAATGCTCCGGTTGTACAAAAAACCGAAGCATTTGATGAATTTTATATACTCAAGATGGGTCAAATGCTCCGGTTGTTAGAAGAAAACCGGAGCACTTGTGAACAAATGCTACGGTTTTCCCTAATAACCGGAGCATTTGCTATTTTTATTAAAATAAAAAAAACTCGTTATTGCTGCTGTAAGCATACAGCAACATCAACAAGTTGTGGAATACATTCAATAGCTATAATAGCAAACCCGCATCACCATATCCAATATACACCATACTCTTCATGCCCCTCCATTTGACCACCACACACCTCGCGCCCCTCCCATTTACCACGCACCATAAATGTATACAAACACACACACACACAAATCGCACATCGAACACATTCAAAATATTATCATTAATTAAATGAAATAAGTGTAAAACTGTAGATTCAATTTATGTGTTTACAAAATATCTAGAGTTTGCTCAGAAGTTCCGAAAATACAAAGCATCATGAATTAGACATACACTTATGAGTTGAGTTCTCTTCTGCAATGTGCAGAAAATACATACCTAGTTAGACACAAGAAAGAAATCATAAATCATGATAAAGCTGAAAAGGCAACTGAATCATAATAACCTCCTCATATTTTTCCATGGCACATGTATTCTGCTTTTTACGTATTGAATAATTCCTTTAAGATACTGCTCACTTGATAATTTCTCCAAAAGTTGTAGCAATAAAATATAAGTGAAGAAGAGCAAAAGTGAAAGACAAAGATGACCAAGTTGTACCAACATAAATTAAGTGAAGCAGAGCAAAGTGAAATATAAACATGACAAAGTTGTAGCAATAAAAAAATGGAATAAGTGAAGAAGAGCAAAGTGGAAGAAGTAAAAGGATGGTGGACAAAGTGCAAAGCAAGGAACTTCTAAAAGAAAGATTAATGCTCTTTTAGCTATTCAAATAAATTCAGCTTTATCGATCACCTACATAAACATGTTAATCAAATTGAATCTAATGGACTTCCTTCCAAACGTCATTCAGTGGCTGACACACCATAGAATTTACTTTTAAAAGAAAAAAAAACACCTACAGTCACCAAAATAGAATATGAAGTGCAGAAATTCAATTAAGACCTTTCAGTAGTTCTTATACGATGAGAAAACAGTTAGATGATCTATGAGATTGAAAGAAGGGATAGTAATACATAATGTCATAATATAAAGCAAATATGAAACAATATGTTTTTAGACTAGTAAAAGGCTAAGATAACCATCACTGTCCACTTATGAGATGATATAAAATCCCAACTACAACTACCTCAAGAGTTGAGAAATTAATTAGGTTATTGGAGGCATAACTTTCGTGCCTCGTGGCTCGTTGAGGCAACTGTCTTTATGAAGTCACTTACTGTAAGATGCAAATCAGAAAAGAGAGAAATGCAGGGATGACTAGATCAGGGGTAAGTACGTCTCGTAATCTCTAGTTATATTTTTTTTTAAATCTAGCTGGGTTAATTAAAAAATGTTTGATTAGCACCCTATGTTACTGCTGACTTTTTATTTTACCTGAACTGCGTGTCGAATTTCCAGCTGTTCAGCTCCATTACTATCTGATGAAGTTTCATGTTTTAACCAAAATAGAAGTGTTGATGATCTTACATGGGTGCTTAAGGGTAAAATTAGCGTCCATGTAACATAACCTTTGGTTCACATAGTGTAGCCATCACAAGTTTAAAATCTTATTACAAAATCATGATACTATAATTTATGATGAACATGAAATAGAAGCGGTAACGAAATTTGCTGTGAAAACCCCAATTATACTTCTTGCTAAGCATATACCTGAAGTTGGAAAATATATCAGGTTTGAGTAGCAAATATCTGATATCTCTCATGCTCAAATTGCCAACAATCTTCTTCTTGGGTCCTTCCACAATTGGAAGGCCACCAATGTGGTTGTCCTTCATCCGCTTAAATGCCTCCAAAATTAGCTACTGTTGTTAATGCTTACAACCTGCCGAAAGAAGCAAAAACTATACATTTCAACATTTATAGGTTTAATCCACTATTCTGTGAAAAATATATCATTCACATGGTGATGAAAGGGTGATTTAAACACAACAGAAAAACAATAATAACCTGATCACTTGACATAAAAGGAAGTCCCAAATCAGAGATGGGATGTGCAGCAATGGCACCAAACCAGTCTTGTCCACGACATCCCTCAAGGCCCCTCACAATAGCAGATTGAGTAATAAAAATTTTCATGATTGCCTTCCCGGGTTCTATTAAGGTACATTTCTCATCCTATACTTGGATAGGAGCAATAAAACTGTCAACAACAGCAACAGCCTGCCAACAGCAGCAAGCAAAAAATTTACCATGGGCAAAGTCTTAAGAAAATACACCAGAAAATACATCCATCTGTATAAGAATATAAAACAAAGTCTTAAGAGAGCTCCTCCATCTGTATAAGAATATAAAACACTAAAACAATATATAACTAATCCATGGGCAAGTTTACTAATAAGAATAAACTAGAATGAAGAGGCTAAGACCTAAATTCAGAACTTCAAAGCCAGAGATGTAACAGATAATTACAATCGTCAGTAAAATAAGACACACACATTGAAATGACTCGACAATCTTTCTGAATATAAGAGTAGCTAAAACATATAAGACACTTACAGGAATCCACAAATCATAAGTGTATAACTATATAATCACAAGCAAAATCAAGCACCGGGTAAAAATACAGCACTGGCTCGTAAATCACATCAGACAAGATCTTTGTGAATTCTGATCATGATATCATAACTAGTAATGTAACCATGATGCAGCATAACTTAGCATCAAATGTACAGAATAGAATTAATTACCATGGTTATGTAGGATGTAGATCAACATACTTTACTCTCTCTGATATTTGCTTAACTTTCCTCTAATCCAATGCAAGTAAACAATCAACGAAACAGAACACAAATTCATGCAAGGGCCTAAGGGCCTTTGTCTTCCTGCGAGAAAAATAATCCAGCATATCACCCCCATTCTCCTCCAGAGGTTGATCGGTCCATGTGACAATCAGCAGCAGCTGTACAACCTAAGGGAAAAGAACTACAGGAAAGAGTAGACCGAGCATCAACTGACAGCAAAGGATCCTTAGAAGCAACTTCACTCTCTATGTGTGCTTATCCATTGAGCTCTTAGATTGACTATCCTTAAGCTCAACAAGTTCAATATTCTGGCTTCTTGAATGTAAAGCCAGAATATTTAAAGAAAATCTCAAAGTATATACTACTATATCCATCAAGATAGAGAAGCTTTTAAATAAATCAAACATAGAGAAATAAATCAAACATTAACGAAAGTAATTTCTCTAAGAACAATGTGACTACCTCAACACTTGTAGTGTAGTATCCCCTAGCAAACTTCTTACTCTTCTTGCCCTTGAAAACTGGAGCAGCCAAAAATTCTTCATATATTCGCCGGTAGAGTTCTAATATATCTACAACCTAATGCAGCAATTAAAAGATCAGACAAAAAGAAGAAAAAAAAATTCGGCTACTAATGAACGGATGAGATTAATTATTTAACAACTATAAAAAGAAAAGGATTATTTAGTTCCCTTTATCCGTTAGGAAGGTGTAAAAATAAAGTTACCCATAAAAGTTAACCGACAAAAAAAAAAGTATAATACAATGTACAAAGCCAATATTAGATCGGATTACAGAGTACCTTACGAATTCTTAAAGGAAGTTGTTTAAAGAGTAACTACGACACATTTTTTAGGTATAAGTAGTCATCCACTAGTGTAGTAGTGTGTACTATGGTTTTCTCTATCTAAGCTAATACCTATTTGGCTATTTCTATATACTTCCTCTATGTAGGGTTATGCTATTAGAGCAAGGGTAACTAATACATCTAAATAAGGCCCATAGCCAGAACTTTGGAGAAGGCTATAAATGGACATCTTCAATATATTGAGATGTAAGGCTCTAACATTAAAGTCATTAAATATAGAAGTACTTGTCAATACTTAGCTAGCTAGGTAAAACAATATCATACCTCACATCTGCCTCTTCCTGTGTTGGCATGTTGCAAAAGCTGTATGGCCTTCTTGCCATAGAATTTAACGACTCCTTCAAACACATGAACACGCACTATTAGTTGGTACATGATACAATTAAATCAGCACGTTCAAACCCCCAAAACACCCCAATGCACCAATACAGTTATTATAATACTTGGTGCTAATTGTAAAAAGGTCATATTATGTTAATTGTACAAAGTTATAGATCAAAACTTCAAAACAAGTAATATCTCAAAGCTGCAAAATCTAATAGTATACTTAAAAAGGGGTCAAAACCTCCTAACTTTACTCATTTACATATCAAAATCGCGAACCAAGTGAATCCAGCAACACACATCGACCTTAATTAGAGAGCCAAAATCCATGCCCAAGACTTCATTCAACTAAACTAAGCTACCTCAACTCAAACATATAAAAAAAAAGGCTAAAAACAACTACCAAATTCCTTTACAGTACATTTTCATCAATTGAACAACATTGTAGTTCTGCAAAGACTGGAAAAATTAAAATTAATCAATATCAACACTCACTATAATCCATAAATAACTCATGAATGGCATATAAGGTTCCATTGCAGTATAATTTAACCCAATTTATAGCCAAAATCCAGTAAGAAAATCAATCTACACGAGTTTTAACCTTCACCTAAAAAACATTGCTTTAATTTTACACTAACATAGTAAAAACACATATGTTCGTCTCCATTAGACACAACAATATATATATATATATACCTCAATTACCAATAAAACGACATCATTTCAGCTCAATTCATTCAAAACCACTCAAATTACCATGTATAAATAATAAAATCATTAAAATTCAATAACCTAAAATTGAAATATAATGACGAACCATATACTTAAACGCCAAAAAAAATCACTAAGGCGTTCATTATCAGGTAACGGAGGCGAACACGTGAGGCTCAATTGCTAAGCTGCCATGATATGGTGGTTAGGTTCGTCGTTGTTTAGAGACTCATGATCCGAGACCTAATCATCATTGCTAACTAGACACGGAAAATATAAAAAACAAACATGAGATGAGTGTGGAACATAAACCAATTCCTATTATCAATCATCAATTACTGGCAGAAAAAACGCAGGAACAGAAATCTAAGGTAGAGGAAAAACGCATGAAAAGATGAGGAGAGAGAACGAAGATGAAAGTGAAACGAAGATGCAACAAATTTCATATATAAACCCTAATGCCCACAAAATTTCATATACAACCCTAATGCTCACAAAATCTCATATAACCCCAAAACTAGTAAAACCCCAGATTCGCAAATAACAATGAACAATTACAAATAAATATTCCAATCACAAATTCCACAATTCAGATCTTTAGAGTATAGCTAGCATCCAGTAATAGCATATTCTATTAAATTCTTATGAGCATAAAACACCAGTGATATATGTCCTATAATCTGCAATAATTTATTAGGATTGAACACACAAACCTATAGAATCGAAAGGAAAGAAAGCAACACACAATCCTAAGTAATACAACCCTAAGTAAAACAGAATTGCACAAACTCTAATTCCACGAAGTCCCCATCAAATCAGATTTAGTCAATGATCATTAATCACCACAATTCTGAACATACTACGAGTACTTGATTATATAACAAATGAACATACAATCAATCTGAATTGCTCAAAACACTAGCACACATTATATAAGATAATATGGTCTAACTTGTCATAATCTATAGACATAATTGATAATACATAGAAGTTACATCCTACTAAGACGATGATGGTTGGTAGCATTCGAGCAATTCGAGCAGACAAGCATAGTCACAGTACCAAACTCAAACTTAACAATCAACCCGGCAGAAAAAAAAAAAACTACAGCAAAAGATCCAATGCTCGTCCTTCGAACTTCAAACAAAAGAAAACCCAGAAAGTAACGAAGTTAAAGACTCAAAGAGATCCATAGTGTGGTTACAACTAATTCCGCAATTATGGACCAATATATATGCGAAAATTCAGTTCAAACTGAATCCAGCCAAAGAAACCATAAAATTAGAAGTTAGGGTTTACAAAATTCCCAAAAACAAAATCGAAAAAGATCAACAACAAAAAAAATCAAAAGAATCAACAGATAACGAATCTAAGGAAAAAAACGTAAAATTAGTTCCTCGAGACAACACTAATTGAATTACAGTTAGGTGAGCAAAGTTGACACTCAACTACAAAAAAAATCACAAACTTGAATGAACGGTGCGAGGATATGGAGAGGGCATAAACTCTGGCGAGCTTTGGCAACGCAACAATGACGGGCTTCAATCCTCACATAAAACGGATGAGAGAGAGAGAGAGAGCGATGCTGAAGAACCACCATCGCCGCCGCCTCCTACCGCGGTGCTGAAGAACGGCGCTGAAGAACCAGTAATCAGAACATCTAGAAAAGACATCAAGATCTGAAGAGAGAAAAAAAATTCAGGGGCATGATGAGACAGAGAGATAGGAACTCGTGAAAGGGAGAAATAAATCTTCTTCGATTTCTAAGGTTCAAGTTTTAGAACAAAATAAATCAGAAATCGAAAAAAAAAAAATCGAGCCACTTACTTGTTTTTGTGAAGAATGGGTGAAATGCGAGTGAAAATTGAATTGGAAACTCTAGAAACGGGGGATCCATCCGAATTCAAAGCTTCTACGAACGTATTAGGGATTTTAGCATGAAAACCAAGGTGATGATAAGGAGATGGAGAGAAGGAGGGCAGAAATGGAATAGTTGGCGTTTCGGTGGCTGAGTATGGAAGGAGATGAAGACGGGATGAGAGAGAAAGAGAAACCAGTTAAGGGAGGGAGCTAGAGAACAGAAAGTCGAGATACCTGGGGGGCAGTAATTTCATTAGAAGAGGGAGGGAGGTAGGGGGAGTTAATTAGTAATAAAAAAAAGGACAGCCAAATGCTCGGGTTGATTGACTAGAGGCGCGGAGCACTTATTCTCAAATGCTTGTGTTGATTAGTCAACCGGAGCATTTGACATCAAATGCTCCGGTTGACTAATCAACACAAGCATTTGTGAATTTTTTCAATTAAAATTTTCACAAATGCTCGGGTTGATTAGACAACCAAAGCATTTGATAAGTAGCAAAAGCAGTTTTTTCCACTAGTGCTCATATACAACATAAACAATATTTTCAGCTTCTTCCACCAAGTTTGCTTGATTCTTCTTTTTGTTCCAGCAATTTGCAGCTTTGTGTCCAGGCTTACCACATTCATGATAACTTCTTTTGAACCTGTATTTCTGCACACCTCCATGAGGTTTGAGACTATTGTCTCCTTTGTAAGAACTTTTTCCATTGTGTTTGTTCATGTCATAGCTGGAATATTTGGACTCCACAAGATTAGCTTTAGGAAAAATAGCATGATTAGAAGGTTTATCCTTAAGGTGGTTTTCCTCCTCGATTTTCAGATGACAACAAGTTCTTCAAGAGTAAGGTCTCTCTTTTTGTGCATAAGCTAGTTCTTACAGTCCTTCCAGGAAGGGGACATTTTCTCAATAAGAACAATAGCCGGGTATACTCACAAATAACAAGACCCTCAGCAGCAATATTGGTGCAAATAGTTACATAGTCATGAACCTGGTCAATAATGGGTTTCTCATCATCTATCATAAATTTAAGCCACTTAATTAGTAATGTAGTAGCATTTGGTTTCAGCATCATCAACACCATACTTCTTTTCTAGGGTATCCCAAATGTCCTTAGCATGGTTATAAGTCATATAAATATCAAGCAATGCATTGGACATATAGTGTAGCAACATCCCCTTACAGGTTTTGTCATCCTTAGCAAATTTGGTCTCATATGCCAGCTTCTCAGTCTCATCAGTGGGAATAATAGGATTGTCAAGAACGTAAGCCACGTCAATTTGTTCAAGGTAAAACCTAACCCTGACAGCCCAACATTTATAGTTTTTTCCTTCAAGAGCTCAATCTTAGACATATCACGAATGGACAGACGAGATGCCATGATAAGAGAATAACACAAATCACCTTTAAGGTTGTTGTAACTAAAGCGCAAGGAGACAATGCACAGAAAATAGTTAGAACAATCTTACTTGAATATGGAAAAACGAGAAGAGATGAGAAGGCTGTGACGTAGAGAGATCCACTGTTCTTAAAGGTGATTTTGCCGCAGCACAGGTGCAAACTTCCTCCTGACTACCACCCTCAAGGATTAACACATGCCGCCCGTTTGTGTCACTAGTACAAAATTGACGATTTGCGTCGGATGCGAGGCGCCCATTTGCGTAGGACATGGGTCTGACGGCACAGGTGTCGTCGCAGATGAGAGAGACATAATCTGCGTCGGATTTGGACACGACGCAGATTATAGTCTATTTGCGTCGGACACTAAGCAACGTCCGACGCACATGATCCTGCAAGCAGCCCCCAGCATGCACAATACGGCAAGCATCTGCGTCGGATGCTTGGTAAAGTGCGACGCAGATGAGGAGCCATTTGCGTCGCACATTACCAGCATGCGACACAAATGGTGATATGTGAAAAATAAAAAAAAAAACAGTACCAAAGCATGAATGTTATAGTACTGCATTCGAGGAAAAAATCTGCTAATAATTTACACCAAAATGAATTTGCAGACAAACAATTTGCAACATATGACATTCGAAATGGTCTAAAAAGGAATTAAAAAAGAGACAAGTGAAATAATGAAATTAACAAAGGGAAAAATCTGAAGAACTACCAAAAATTAAATATTCGGATCTAACATATACAAAAAACGAAATTAAAAAACTGAACCTAAAAAAAAAAAGATCTAACGCCTAAATCACTACAAGAATGAAATTGCACTACATATATTAAAAAAAAAAAAAAATCGCCTAAATCGTTCTCGTTCTTCTTCAAATCTCGTTCTTGTTTTCTGATGATATGTAGAAACGGTAAATAAATGATAGAAATAAGTTAAATAAAATGTAGAGGATGAATTAAAAATACCTGAAAGTCGATAATTCAGAGCATGAAATTGAAGATGAACGCTTTTGTTGTTGAGATTCGAGAATTCAAAGTCGAGCCCGTCGTTCGTTTCTCTCTCCTCTTTGTGTTCGTGCTTGTTTGAATTGAAGAAGAACTCATCGAAATTTGTATGCCCGAGATCCGAAAACACGAAATTCAGAAGATAAACGCTTTCGTTGTTGAGATTCGAAAGAGAGATGAAGGTATTAGGTGTGAGAGAGATGAAGAGAGATGAAGGTAGGTGAGAGAGGGTTTGGGGATTTCGTTTTTTGAAGCGGCGGTTGGAAGAGGTGAGTTAGGGTTTAATTTGGGGAAAATGTGGGGAGTGCGTGGGATAATAAGTCTTGGGCCATCTACGTCGCGTGTCATGGGCCATCCGACGCACATGACTCATCTGCGTCGCGTGTCATGGGCCATCCGACGCACATGACTTAAGGGATCCAATTCAATTTGCGAGAGAGAGGAAGAATCATCTGCGTCGGACGTGAGGTGGGATCCGACGCAGATGACTATTTGCGTCACATGTGGGCTTCATGCGACGCACATGACTCGTCTTTTGCGTCGATTCCCTGTTGCATGCGACGCAAATGAGTCTTCTACGACGTTTGTCCTGTTGTGCGATGCAGATGGTGAGACGCAAATCGTCTTTTTTCTACTAGTGTGTGCACTCACAAGCAGACGAATGGAGTGACTTAACTCAGCCCAAAATTTTTAAGGAGAACATTTTGTGTGAGAGAATGACTGATTACGTGTATATCTCTCTAACCAGAGATTAAGGGTTTAAATAGGTTAGAGAAGAAACGAAAGATAAGGCAAAGAAATATTATGGGAGGAAAATAAGGTATAACAACAGCGATAAAAACGGCAAGAATTGATTTGCCGTTATAAACTGATTGCGAGAATCTCGCTAAAGAAATCTCGGAAAAAACGGTCCCAAAAAATAGACCAGATAATAAAACGGGCCACAAACCCATAACCCACGCCGCACTAGCCACGAACCCGAGCCCGGCCCGGGCGGTGCCCGCGTGCGTGTGTGGTTTGCCATTCTTCTAGCTCATTGCTTAATAAAGCTTAACGGAACATGATGGTATATAAACAAGGTAATATCTTTGTCTTCTTTCCATGTGGGACTTGGGTATTCCATGAACAAAAGCAAATAAACAAATACTCCATGAATATGACTAACTTTGAGGCTTTAATTCCAACACATGATTATACCCATTGGTTATTTGACCTATACTGCCAATACTATGACTGGAAAGGATAAATTTGGGTATAAAGGAGTTACATGTGTGCATTGGGGGGGAATCTAGCTCACCAAATAAGGCTACAAGTTGTTAAACTTGATAACCCAAAAGGTGTCTATCTCGAGGGAAGTAAGATTCCAAGAGGACATATTCCATATAACACACCACAAACACTCCTTACTCCTACCCTCAACCAACTGTCATGCCAAACACCTCAGAATAACCTAACACCTCTCTGTAGCCACTTAAACCATCATTATTTGATGTTGATGACACCCAAACACCTGAACCTGGTCGTCCTCAAATGTCACCTCCCCCTTACTCTTCTATCATAGGTGAGAGAACATCCCCTTTTCAATTTCACGCAGCTTCACCTTTACCTATCACATCACTCATTTAGGGATCTTCTCCTCTAATAGAACGACCAACTTTAATCCCCCCTTAGGAGATCAACCAGACCTCACAAAGTTCCATCCTAGCTCAATGAGTACATCCATAATGCTTACACATCACTAGAATATGAACCTGCCCCTATTATGAACTTGGCCTTCACTATACCACAACCCAAATTCACTTCCTTTCTCAGCCAAGTTTCCACTTGACATGACTTGTCAACTTCAAATAGGCTTCTTCTTACTTCCATTGGGTTCATGCTATGAACGATGAACTTGAAGCTCTTGAAGTTAATCATACATAATCTGTAACTGAACTTCCACTTGAAAAACAAGCCACATGTTGCAAGTAGATATACAAAACCAAGCTCCATGCAGATGGCACTATTGAGAGACACAAAGCTCGTTTGGTTATCTTGGGATGTACGCATAAACTAGACATTGCCTATACTGAAACATTTGCTTAAGTTGCAAAATGATGTGACCAAGTTATATGCGATTATAGAGTGTTGAGAAGTCCATTTTACTAAGGTTTAAGGTTTAAGAAGGAGAGTTTTACTCATCTAAACCTTAGTGTGGAGAAGAAGGAGTTATGATGAATTTGCAGTATTAGAGGAGATTTAAGGATATCTTGTGGTTCCATATGCTTTTGATCATTTACAGGTAAATTAAGCTCACAAAGTTCCTTGAAGTCTAGATTTTGATGGTTGTCATCCAAGTTCATCTCTTTGTAGCTCTACGGCATTGTGTGCCCACCTCGGGCGTTTTTGAAGAAGATGAATCATGAGCAGTGGCGAGTGCCCGACTCGCGCACAACAAGTGCACGACTCGCGCATATCGAGTGGAAGCAGAATCTTGGCAGCAGCCAAAGCCCGAGCCGCGCACCATTAGCGCACGAGTCGCGCGCTGCGAGCGAAGGAATGAGATTGTCAGCATCGAAACGCCCGACTCGCGCACCAGCATCGCGCGACTCGCGCGCTTCAAGCGAAGCTGAAGTTTTGGGCAGGAGCCAAAGCCCGACTCGCGCATATGGAGAGCCCGACTCGCGCATATGGAGAGCCCGACTCGCGTAGTTCGACGCGGCTACGACTCTTCGGCAGTTTTCAGCTTTCCTTAGGTTTTATTAATTAAAAAAAACGTTTTTTGGGGGAGATGTCTGAACTTAATTAGAGAGGATAGAGAAGAAGAAACCGAATCCCTATCTTCCCTTTTTGAGTTTCGAATCATTAGTTTGAAGATTTCTTCGATGGATGCTATGTCGATTGTAGCCTAAATCTAGTCTTGAGAACAGTTAATCAAGCTTCGGTCTATTATTGTGAGGTTTCTCTTTGTTAACTTTTTCTTAATTATAATTGTGATTTCTTGATTTTAATCTATGATTGTGGTATGTATTGCTAGGAGTACTACTAGTTTATACATTCGATTTATCATTTGCTAGGATTTAGAATTGATGCCGATTCATCTGTTCTTCTTTCATGAGTAGCAATTTAGGGTTTGATTAATGAATCTGATTATTCTTGATTAATCACTAGAGAAATCACAAGTTCCAATTTGAATATGTTGTGCTAGCAATTTGTTAATTGGCTCATTGTTTCCTAGTTCGTTGATGTTCTATTGATTTGAATTTAATCTCTAATTAGATTAGATTAATCTTTAGTTCAAGTTTTATGATCATCTGATTGTTATTGTTTAACGGTACTTTTGAGGGAAAGGAATTTGATTTCCAACTTTGAGTAATTAAGAGTAAAGTTACACATTTGAGAAACCAATGATCAATAGTATGAATCGAAGTGGCCATTAACCGAACTCAAGATTCTTCTCTTCTTGATTACATTACTTTTTGATTGTTCTTTAGTTCTTCATATTTAGTTATTCAATTCTTTAATCCCAAAACCCCCATTTGATCTATTATAAGCACGAGTTAGTCCCCAAGTCTATGTGGATTCGACCCTAATTGCCACTTACATTTATTTGTATTGGAAAGAAGGAAAATAAACTTTTATCTTTGGTAGCGCGTACGACCGCGTCCCACCAAATTTTGGCGCCGTTGCCGGGGATTTGGCAATCACTAAAACGTGTTTATTTCAGATAGTTCTTTACAATTCTTTTTATTTTTTCTTAGTACATGGTTGATACTCGTACCACTAATCAAGATCACTTACAATACGATCCAGAACTTGAATTCAATTTTTTCAGGTCAAGGAGAGAATTGCGAGCGAATTTTCGAGCACTTCCATTTGCTTTACACTTTGAGGAAGCGATGCCACCGCGAGTGGAGAATCGCACTTTGAGGGAGCTCACCGCTCCTAATCTTGATCAGCAACCATTATGTATTACTTTCCCAACACTGACGGAATTAAGGTACTACATTTGAGCTCAAATCAGGGCTCATTCATCTGTTACCATCTTTTCATGGGCTCAGTGGTGAAGACCCTAATAAGTTCTTATTTGAGTTTCATGTTGTGTGCTCAAGCATGAAACCGAGTAATGCCACGGAGGAGCAGGTTAAGATGAGGGCGTTTCCTTTTTCTCTAAAGGATACGGCTAAAGACTGGCTTTATTATCTCCCACCGGGGTGTATCACCAGTTGGTCTGAAATGAAAAAGCGGTTCCTGGACAAATATTTTCCCGCTTCTAAATCATCTACTTTGAAGAAGGAAATAAGCAACCCTGAGCAGAAATATGATGAGCCTCTCTACGAGTATTGGGAACGGTTCAAACGGTTGTGTGCCAGTTGTCCTTATCATGGGTACAATGAACAAGACCTCATTTTATACTTTTATAATGGGCTCTCGGATGAGGATGTTAGAATGGTAAATGCTGCCAGTGGTGGATCCATTATCAATAAAACTCCGGACAACGCTCGGGCTCTGATAGAGGAGTTGTCTGAAGGCTCCCGCCATTTTAGTAAGAGATCCACCACCCGGAAGGCAAATGTGAGCAGCTCCAGTGCTCAAAGTTCTAGACTAGAGGAGCAAGTTCAAGCTCTCACTTCATTGGTAAGGGATCTTGTTGTTAAGAAAAGCCCACAGCAGGTGAAGGCATGTGGTATATGTGCTTCGGAACACCCTACTGATTATTGTCCTCAACTACAAGAGGAACAAAGTGAGGAGGTGAAAGCTCTTGGTTTTCAAGGTTCAGGGAATCAAAGGAGGTATGACCCTTATTCCAACACCTACAATCCCGGTTGGAGAGATAATCCGAGGTTGAGGTATGGTAATGATCACGACACCCATCCACCGCATCAATACCATCAAGCGCAACCTTATGTGCGCCCACCTCCTATGCAAACTGCTAATCAGGGTCAGAATTCGGGGATGAGGCAAAATTCTACAATGTCTACTGAAGATATGATCAATGCCTTAACCAAGAATGTGACCAGCATGCAAGGTAACATGGTTAAGTTTCAAGAGGAGACCCGCTCTAGTATCAAAAATCTGGAGAAGCAGATGAGCCAGGTTTCAAGTGTCGTGAATAGATTAGAGACTCGGGATTCAGTAAAAATGCCATCACAAACCGAGCCCAATCCGAGAGCTAATGCTAGTGCCAATTCTTTGAGAAGTGGGAAGGAGTTGATAGTAGAGCGCAATAATACGGGTGGAAGTGCAATTGTTCATGAGGAGCCGGTGTCTGAGACCGGACCATTGCCACCATGCCAAGACGCAAGTGTGAAAACTCCATCTGTGCCTCCTCGCAACCCATCTCCACCATTTCCTGCGGCGTTGAGAGATACCCGCAAAAAGGAGGTCGACAAGGACATTTACGAAACCTTTCGTAAATGCGAGGTAAATATCCCTCTTCTTGATGTTGTTAAACAAATTCCAAGGTATGCAAAATTTTTAAAAGAAATGTGTACCGCTAAAAGACAACAAAGATTGAGGGGGCCCAAAAAGTGCAAGTTAGTGAACATGTCTCGACCGTCTTTGGGGGTAAATTGCCACCTAAGTGTAGCGATCCGGGCATGTTTACTATCCCTTGCGTTATTGGGGAGATTACGTTTCAAAAGGCTATGCTTGATTTAGGCGCTTCTATCAATGTGATTCCATTTTCATTGTATGAGTCTCTTAAATTAGGAACGTTAATTGAAACTGGAGTGGTGATCCAATTAGCTGATAGATCTTCTGCTTATCCTAGAGGTATAGTAGAAGATGTGTTGGTTAAAGTTGATAAATTAATTTTCCCAGCTGATTTTTATGTCTTACCATGATAAGCATGCCGCTCCTATCCTTTTAGGACGGCCCTTTTTGAAAACTGCCAGAACTAAAATTGATGCTCACAATGGATCACTCACTATGGAATTTGATGGAACCAAGATAGAATACAATATCTATGATTCCATGAAATTCCCGACTGAAGAACACACATGCTATGCTATTGATATTATTGATTCTGTGACACAAGATGTTTTTGAACTTGATGGAAATGATGCTTTGCAAGTAGCTCTAGAGCACGGTTTTGAACTAGATAATGTGGCATATGTGTTGAGCACTAACTTGCAGGAAATGGTTCAGTATCTCCAGGGGCCCAAACGCTTACCAATTACCCCATCTCATATGGGACCTATCCCTTTGACCGTTCCTGGAGAAAAGTTGTTACCGTCTGTTTTGCAGGCACCGAAGGTAGAGTTGAACCCCCTTCCTGACAATCTGAAATACTCTTTTCTTGGTGCGGACAATACCCTTCCGGTCATCATATCTAATAAACTCACCAAGGACCAGGAAGAGAGGTTGCTTGAGGTCCTCCAAGAGCACAAGGAAGCCATAGGTTGGACTATTGCCGACATTAAAGGCATTAGTCCAACCACATGCATGCATCGCATACTGTTGGAGGATGATGCTAAGCCAGTTAGGCAGCCTCAGAGAAGGTTGAACCCACCCATGATGGAGGTGGTCAAAAAGGAAATTTTAAAACTTCTCCAGGCAGGTATGATTTACCCCATCTCTGATAGTAAGTGGGTTAGTCCTACTCAAGTTGTACCAAAAAAGACTGGGGTAACTGTTATAGCTAATAAGGATGGTGACTTAGTGCCCACCCGCGTCCAGCATGGGTGGCGCGTTTGTATAGATTACCGTAGATTGAATGCGGTGACTAGAAAAGATCACTTTCCCTTGCCATTTATTGACCAAATGCTAGAAAGGCTCGCTAGTCATGCCTTTTACTATTTTCTAGATGGCTACTCAGATTATTTTCAGGTGGCCATAGCGCCAGAGGATCAAGAGAAAACTACCTTCACGTGCCCCTTTGGTACGTTTGCTTATAGGCGCATGCCTTTTGGGCTCTGTAATGCCCCGGCCACCTTTCAAAGGTGCACGGTAAGTATATTCTCTGAGTTTGTGGAGAACTTTGTTGAGGTTTTTATGGATGACTTTACAGTTCATGGAAATTCTTTCGATAACTGTTTAGCTCATCTTACTCTAGTGCTTAAAAGATGTGTTGATACTAACTTAGTTCTTAACTCCGAGAAATGTCATTTCATGGTGGAACATGGTATTGTTTTGGGCCATGTGGTCTCTACCCAAGGTATCGAAGTTGATAGAGCGAAAATTGATACTATCCAATCTTTGCCTTACCCCACTAATGTTCAGGAAGTCCGTTTTTTTCTTGGTCATGCAGGTTTCTACCGCAGGTTCATCAAAGACTTCTCCAAAATCTCTGCACCTTTGTGTACTCTCTTGCAAAAGGATGTTGACTTTAAGCTTAGTGAAGATTGTCGGCGGGCATTTGATGTATTGAAGGAAATGCTTGTTTCCGCACCTATCTTCAGACCCCCAGATTGGTCTCAACCTTTTGAGATCATGTGCGATGCTAGTGATTACGCCGTCGGAGCCGTCTTGGGTCAAAGGGAGGGGCGAGTGCCTCATGTCATATACTATGCCTCCATGACTCTTAACGAGGCTCAGCGTAACTACTCCACCACTGAAAAGGAGTTGTTAGCAGTGGTCTTTGCATTGGAGAAGTTCCGCTCATATTTGTTAGGCACCAAAGTGATAGTATTCACCGATCATGCAGCTCTTCGTCATCTAATGACAAAGAAGGAAGCCAAACCAAGATTAATTCGGTGGATTTTGCTACTAAGTGAGTTTGACATTGAGGTCAAAGACAAGAAAGGTACAGAAAACTTGGTAGCAGATCATTTGAGTAGGATAGAATCCAGTGTGGAAAAGCAGCATTCTGAGGGCATTCAAGCAGAGTTTCCGGATGAGAGGTTACTTGCTATTAGTACCATGCTTCCGTGGTATGCCGACATTGTGAACCTTCTTGTCTCTAATGAGCACCCCCCTGGGTTCTCTAAGGCTCAACGAGACAAACTCACGAGTGATGCAAAACATTATGTGTGGGATGAACCGTATCTGTGGAAGCATTGTGCCGACCAAGTTATTAGGAGATGCATTTCCAATGATGAGGTAACTTCTATACTTACTTTTTTTCATGCACATGCTTGTGGAGGTCACTTTGGAGCCAGACGAGCTGCTAGAAAAGTTCTTGACTGTGGATTTTTTTGGCCTAGTTTGAACAAAGATAGTTTTCGATTCTGTAAATCTTGCGATAAGTGCCAAAGAGTCGGGAACATATCTCAAAAGAATGAAATGCCCCAAAATTTTATGATCTATATTGAAATTTTTGATGTATGGGGCATAGACTTCATGGGACCATTTCCCAATTCTTTTGGTTTCACTTATATCTTGCTTACTGTGGATTATGTTTCTAAATGGGTGGAAGCAAAAGCCACTAGAACTGATGATTCGCAAGTAGTAGTAGATTTTGTGAAAACTAACATATTTTGCAAGTTCGGCATCCCAAGAGCTTTAATCAATGATAAGGGGACTCATTTCTGCAATAGGACAGTGGGAGCGTTGTTAAGGAAATATCAAGTCACCCACAAAACATCCACTGCTTACCACCCACAAACCAATGGTCAAGCCGAGGTTTCCAATAGAGAAATCAAATCCATCCTTGAGAAAACTGTGAATCCTAATAGGAAGGATTGGAGTAAGCGGTTAGACGATGCTTTGTGGGCATATAGGACAGCTTATAAAACACCCATTGGTATGTCCCCATACCGGTTGGTGTTCGGTAAACCCTGTCATTTGCTCGTAGAGCTAGAACATAAGGCATATTGGGCAGTGAAAAATTTCAACATGAATATGGACGGAGCTGGGTTGCATCGGAAGTTGCAACTCCAAGAGCTTGAGGAGATAAGGAATGAGTCATATGAGAATGCCGAGATTTATAAAGCAAAAACAAAGGCATGGCATGATAAGTTGATAATTCGGAAGGAGTTTGTGATCGGACAACGTGTCCTACTCTATCAACCACGGCTTCGTTTGTTCCCTGGAAAGTTACGTTCTCGATGGCTTGGTCCATTCGTGGTAGTGAAGGTATTCCCTCATGGTGCGATGGAAATTCAAAGTGAGGAGACCTCCAAAATTTTCAAAGTTAATGGGCAACGTTTGAAGCCCTACCATGGAGGATTTACACCGGATGGGACCGAGGGTCTAGAGTTGGAGGACCCGGTCTATAAGTGACCATTGATGAGCAAAAGGTCGAGCTAACGACTTTAAACTAGCGCTACTCGGGAGGCAACCCGTGCCTTGTATTATTTCTACTTACTTTCTTTTCCCCTTTTCTTTTCTTTTTATTTTTCTTTCTCTTTATTAGGATTTTATGCTTGGTGTACTTTGCTTCATGTGTTGCAGGTATCCTTAGCACATACAAGGAGGTGTAAAAAAAAAAAATTTCATAACGCTAAGTGGGGAAGTTGCAGAAGTTCATGCGCGACCCGCGCCCTTTTTCGCCCGACTCGCTCATTGCGAGCACTCTTTGTCAATTTCCCAGCACGAAATGCCCGACTCGCGCATATGTAGCGCCCGAGTCGCGCGTTTCGAACTGCGGAAATCAGCCCCTTCGTTTTTTTTTTCTCTTCTCTTCATACTTTCACCCCATTACCCTCACCCTTCTCGACTCTCTCTCTCTCTCCCTAGGTCTCACCACTCCCAAATCTCCATTCCACTCTCTCATCATTCTCACACTCTCTTCTCCATCTCTCACTGCCATAAATCGTCATCTTCATCCTCCATCTTTCTCTTTCGCCACAAAAATCTGAAATTTCTCTTTATTTTCGAAAAACCCTAACTTTTGGGGTTTCTTGCACCTTCCTCAATTTGCACCAATTGAAGACATAAGAAGACTTTTGGAGTATAATGGAAGATTTATTTGGGGTTGCATTGATGAAAACCACACTTGGAACTCCGAATTTGGTAAACTTTCAATCCATCCCTCTTGGTTTTGCTTGAATTTCAGTTCTAGCTTAATCTTTGGATTGCTTGTTGTGATTATATATGTTCTTGGTGTGATTGCTTGTTTCTTGTTGGTTGTTGGTGAATTGGTGTGGGTTTTGTGTTTTGGTGGAGTTGAGGTGTGTGCATTGTGTGGTGTATGATAGGATAGTGTTGTGGTGGAGGTTAAAGAAGGTGTGGTGATATTTCAGGTTTGGGTTTTATTTGATTGGTGAGATTGGTTGTTTTGGTGATAACTTGCTTTGCTTCCCTACTCTTGATATGGCACCTAAGAGAGCTCGGAATGATTGTCTGGGTCTCACTCACCTTAATGCAACTCAACTAAAAAGGTGGAAAACATTGACCAAACGGGGAAGAACAATTCAAGAGACCAAGTTTGTGTGCTGCGACACCCTACGCAAACTAGGACTCTTTGAACCGGTTAAGTTCCTCTTAGTCAAGGTGGGTTTAGATGGATTCATGGAGATAAGACAGCCGACTTATGAGAGATACACATTGGAGTTTCTCTCTACACTAGAGAAACGGGATAGTCCTGAGGGCCCCACCATCATTTTCACCTTTAATGGCAAGAATTTTCAATTGACCTATGAGGAGGTAAAACTTGCTTTTGGTTGGAACTATGAGCCAGATGATCGGTTTATGGCAGCCGGTGTATGCAATGAGGCTCTTTTCTGGTCAGACATCACACGTGGACTCATTTGGGGTCATAGGTGCAAAAGTAGCTAAATTCCTCACCCCGCTATTAGATTTGTCCACCGTCTACTAGCTATGACCGTATATTGCCATGGGGAGCCCACTGCTATTCCCAAGCTTGATCTCAAGTGTTTATGGACTATGACACCGGGAGGTGTCGGATGCCCGGACTGGTTAGATATCTGGTTAAATGGTTGTTTTAAGGTGCGTCGCAAAGAGCATGGGAAAATCAGTATGGGGGGTATGGTGACTCAACTAGCACACTATGTTGGGGAGGAAGTACCGGTGGATGAGGAAGGAGAAGATATTTTGCGCCCTCTCAACTATTTTAAAACTCGGCGAAGTGACTTTACATTTAAATACTCTCTTACTCAATTGCATAGAGCCTACATGTTGTGGTTTCCTCCCTCTAAGAACCATTTTGTATGGCTCTACGGTTCTAACTTGGTAAGGTACATGTCCTTGCCACAAAACCGTCTCGCCATCACTGAGCATACTTCACAAGCTGATCTTTTTATCCCACCTGATGACATCTATCGTCCAGGGGTGGAAGAAGAGTTCAACCAAATTAGAGGCGCGGCCCCAGCACCAGCCCGCGAAGAGAATCAAGAGGCTGAGGGTGAGCATCAGGAGATGGGTGAGGCCGAGATACCTCTTTCCTTTGAGGCTAGAGTGACCAGTCGGTTAGACTACTATGGTCAGGAGCTTTACGAGTTGAGGCAGCAATACCACACCTTAGATGACAATGTCTATTCGATGCACTCTATGATGTATGCCATGAATAATTTCTTTGTGTCCCAATATACATCTATTGTTGATGGGACGGGGTATGTTGACCCCACTGCTGAGATCGATGCTGAGTTGACTCGCAGGAGAGCTGCAAGGGGATCGTCTAGCCGACATCCCGGAGGACCTTCTAAGTCCTAGATTGTAAGTTTTTCCCTTTCCCTTTTGTTATTGTTTGTCCTTTCTTCCATTGAGGGCAATGTTTGCTTCAAGTGTGGGGGAGGGATAGCTTACTTTCTTGTATATATTTTGTTTTATTTTTGCTAAAAAAAAAATCGAAAAAAGAAAACGAAAGCCCGCTGAGTTGAAAACCCGCAAGGGCGGGCGACTAAGGCAAAAATGGGAGCCCGGATTGGTTGAAAACCCAAAAGGGCAATCTATGCAAAAAAGTGGCTAATTGGAGCGGGTGAGATGGTGAGCTCATAAATGAAAAAAAGAATGTGTGAAGCTAGGATGAAAACCCGAAAGGGCTCCTAGGCAAAATGAGAGATAAAAGAGAGAAAATTTGAAATCATTTGCCGGAGTTGGTGTCATAAGGAGGATTGGTGATATAAGGAGTGCCTCGGGTAGGTTTTTCATCTTGATGTTCGGAGTTAGAGGTGAATAGGTTAGAGCTCGCTCATCATTGGAGGAATAAGGAGTTTGGTGGTTGTGATTGTGTTTAGATGGTCCAAGTTCGAGTCCTTTGAGATTTGTCAGGATTCGAATTTGCTTTTGTCATTTCATAACATGAGGATGGTTGTGGTGTTGTGCAGATTGGAATGGCTTTGAACCATTTGAGATCTTTCGGGGTTCAAAGTCATGCGTTTTTCTTGTCTTGGTGCTGAGTATAGTATGAGAATGTTATTTACATTATTTCAGGAGGGCTTTTAGCTCAAGTGTGGGGGTGACTCTTACCCTTAGACTTGGCTTTGAGCGAATCGGGGGAAATAGCAAACCTTTATCATACACTAGGATGGAGAGATAAGGGGAGTAGTGAAAGGTGAGCAATGGCTTGGAAGGGGTGCCTCATTGACCTTTATTTTGAGTTTACTCGAGGTCGAGTAAAGTTCAAGTGTGGGGGTATTTGATGTGACCTAGTTATATGCGATTATAAAGTGTTGAGAAGCCCATTTTACTAAGGTTTAAGGTTTAAGAAGGAGAGTTTTACGCATCTAAACCTTAGTGTGGAGAAGAAGGAGTTATGATGAATTTGCAGTATAAGAGGAGATTTAAGGATATCTTGTGGTTCCATATGCTTTTGATCATTTACAGGTAAATTAAGCTCACAAAGTTCCTTGAAGTCTAGATTTTGATGGTTGTCATCCAAGTTCATCTCTTTGTAGCTCTACGACATTGTGTGCCCACCTCGGGCGTTTTTGAAGAAGATGAATCATGAGCAGTGGCGAGTGCCCGACTCGCGCACAACAAGTGCACGACTCGCGCACAACAAGTGCACGACTCGCGCATATCGAGTGGAAGCAGAATCTTGGCAGCAGCCAAAGCCCGAGCCGCGCACCATCAGCGCACGAGTCGCGCGCTGCGAGCGAAGGAATGAGATTGTCAGCATCGAAACGCCCGACTTGCGCGACTCGCGCGCTTCAAGCGAAGCTGAAGTTTTGGGCAGGAGCCAAAGCCCGACTCGCGCATATGGAGAGCCCGACTCGCGCAGTTCGACGCGGCTACGACTCTTCGGCAGTTTTCAGCTTTCCTTAGGTTTTATTAATTAAAAAAAACGTTTTTTGGGGGAGATGTCTTGTAATTTCTGAACTTAATTAGAGAGGATAGAGAAGAAAAACCGAATCCCTATCTTCCCTTTTTGAGTTTCGAATCATTAGTTTGAAGATTTCTTCGATGGATGCTATGTCGATTGTAGCCTAAATCTAGTCTTGAGAACGGTTAATCAAGCTTCGGTCTATTATTGTGAGGTTTCTCTTTGTTAACTTTTTCTTAATTATAATTGTGATTTCTTGATTTTAATCTATGATTGTGGTATGTATTGCTAAGAGTACTACTAGTTTATACATTCGATTTATCATTTGCTAGGATTTAGAATTGATGCAGATTCATCTGTTCTTCTTTCATGAGTAGCAATTTAGGGTTTGATTAATGAATCTGATTATTCTTGATTAATCACTAGAGAAATCACAAGTTCCAATTTGAATATGTTGTGCTAGCAATTTGTTAATTGGCTCATTGTTTCCTAGTTCGTTGATGTTCTATTGATTTGAATTTAATCTCTGATTAGATTAGATTAATCTTTAGTTCAAGTTTTATGATCATCTGATTGTGATTGTTTAACAGTACTTTTGAGGGAAAGGAATTTGATTTCCAACTTTGAGTAATTAAGAGTAAAGTTACACATTTGAGAAACCAATGATCAATAGTATGAATCGAAGTGGCCATTAACCGAACTCAAGATTCTTCTCTTCTTGATTACATTACTTTTTGAGTGTTCTTTAGTTCTTCATATTTAGTTATTCAATTCTTTAATCCCAAAACCCCCATTTGATCTATTATAAGCACGAGTTAGTCCCCAAGTCTCTGTGGATTCGACCCTACTTGGCACTTACATTTATTTGTATTGGAAAGAAGGAAAATAAACTTTTATCTTTGGTAGCGCGTACGACCGCGTCCCACCACAAAAATAACAACTGTGAGGTCCCTCATCACCATTGCAACCATGGAAGATTGGCCCATTGCTCAAACGGGTGAGAAAAAGTGCATTTTTACATGGAGACTTGGAAGAAAATGTCTACATGGAAAGGCCCCTTGGTTACACTTTGGCTCTAGGATCACCCGTGGTCAGGGGGAGCTTGCTTCTTATTCCTTATCTCAGGTTTGCAAACTTCACAAATCCTTGTATGATCTAAAGCAGGCCCTTCACATGTGGTTCATGAAGCCCTCCACAGTTATCAAAGAGTTTGGGTTCTCTCAGTCTACAACATATTACTCTATCTTCACCAGACATATACATAGTGAGTTTTTCACTGTTTTAGTATATGTAGATGACTTGTTGATTGCTGGTTCAAGTCAGGCTTGTGTAAACCAAGTCAAAACACTTTTCTCCACTCACTTCCACATGAAAAATCTTAGTTCCCTTCGCTACTTTCTTAGCATAGAAGTGGACAGATCTCACTAGGGCATTTTTCTCTCTCAAAAGAAATATGTCACAGACGTACTCATAGAGTTTGGAATGTCGTCCAAAGTGAAACCGTTGAAGGTCCCCATGGATTCCCACATGAAACTTACCCCTGATCTAGGTAATAAGCTCACTGATGCCTCTGTTTATCAACGGCTAAAAAACTTATTTACCTTACTTTTAACCATCCCAACATTGCATACCCGATTCATGTTCTTAGCCAATTTATGCAATGCCCAACATAAGGTCACCTTCAAGCTACCAAACGTATTCTCAGATATCTTGCTGCTAATCCAGGTCAAGGAATTCTTCTTGCCTTCCAATCCTTTGTTATTCTCACATCATTCTGTGACAGCGATTGTGTAATAGCCTGGATCATCCCGGCCAACTTGCAAAAGGATTAAGCACATTGAAAGTGAATGTGGTCGAGTTAACCCAAACTATTACCATCACACTCACTGAACTACATCGGAGAGTAGAAAACTCAAATTCCAATTCTATTCAATTTAATTAAGGAAAATTTCCGTAGGTACCCCTGAGGTTTGACGTAATTCTCAAATTGCCCCTCACATTTGGGGAATTCCTCACATACCCCTGAACTTTGACTTTGTGCTCAAAATGGCCTTACTGCAAACGGAATCCTAACGCCGTTAGTTTTTTTTCTCTCTTTCTCCCCAATTTTCTTTCTCCTCCCACCATCCTCGATTAATGACTATTAAAGCTATGAATCTTTCTCTCTCCTCCCACCTCCTAAAGCATGGAGGATGGTGGGAAGAGAGAGAAAATTGGGGAGAAAAGAGAAAAAAATAACGGCGTTAGGGTTTCGTTAGCAATAAGGGTATTTTGAGCACAAAGTTAAAGTTCAGGAATATCTGAGGAATTCCCCAAATATGAAGAGCAATTTGAGAATTACGTCAAACCTCAAGAGAGGAAATTTCCCTTCAATTAAACATGAAAATACGATACTATGATATTACGAAAGTATTTTCACGATTTGGTACCCCACTATAGTCAAAATCCTGTATCCATTTCTTATTGAGGTAATCCTACTCTTGGCCCTTGGATCTCCCTCCAAGTTTTAGAACCCGGAAGGTTATAATCGTAATTCAAAGTAGAATTAAGCTCGAAAAACGCCATTTCCAGCTATAAAACGTCATCGTACATTTCATCCTAAATATCAAAACGACAAGTGGAAAAGAGAAACTTTACTCTCAGGTAAATGGGCACAACAGTCAATTTACAGTAAAATTCCAGTAAAAGAAATGGGGGGAAAACATTTCTCCCACTAACCTCCTTCTTCATCAGTCCTCTGACTCTTTCTCTCTCATCTCTCTACTGGAGCGAAGAACCCACCAACGTTCTTCAATGGCGGAAGAATCCGAGGTGAATATTTTCAATACCCAATTTCAAAAAAATATTCTTTTAAATTACCCAGTTTTAATTAATTTTGGTGATTTTGGGTGTGAAATGATGGAGTTGCAGATGAAAATGGAAGCTTTAAAAAAAGTATATGCAGAGATTATATTAAACACTTCAAAAGAAGCAGCTGCAAGAGTAATGGTGGCGGAACGCAAAGCTCGTTGCTTTGAGCAGCAATTGGAATCTTTAAAACAGGAGTCGCTTTCTATGCTTCTTCGTTTGAAAGATCATTTCAATTCTACGGTAAAATATTGAAATTTTAACTTTTTTCAGTTTTTTTTTTTTTTGGGAATTTTTGTCTTTTTGGGGGTTATTTGTGTTTTATAGTGTTTGAATTGAACTGGGTTTTGTTAGGTTTATGTGATTATCGCTTTTCTTTGGTGGGTTTGAAATCATATGCTTTAAATTTCTGGTTTGTATTATTCGGAGTTGAGATTATTGATAATTAGGGTACATGTTGAATAATGTAAATCTACTATTTTTTGGTTTGTGCGTAACTTGGTGGTTAGTGGTTTCACTGGAGTTCTGTCTCTTTTCTCTTGAAGCAATGTGATATGGAGTAGTATATCATATAGTATGTGTGATGAATGATGATAGTAACTAGTAAGTGCATCCTCCATCGATTTCCACAAGGCATGCACCGTTTTCAAGGTTGAATTTTGACCATTTGTTACTTGTAAGTTGTAATACATATTTAAGAAAATAATCAATCTAATAGTAAAATTTATTCTCTGGATTTCACCTTCTTCCGGGAGGTTAGTCTTCAAAAAATAAGATTTTGATGATTGTGCATGCCTTACATATAAAGAAACAAGATATAGTAGTATAATGAGGGGTTTTTTCTCACTCATATAGAATTGTAGGTATCTTTCACAACTATCTTGTGTAGAACATGCTTGAGTTTAAATGTCCTGAAAATTCGAGGAAGGGAGGTCTAATGGGGATTGATAGCTGTTTAGCATTGTGCCTTGGAGCAACTTTAAGCTATAAACTAAACATATGGACCCTGTATGGCTGTATCCTCAATCATGTGCTTGTTGGATCGTACCTCCTTGAACCTTTTAAAAAGTTTAGAGGAGTACACATTTTTTCTTCTACGGTGTTGGATACAGTATGACGAGCTGAAGATACTTTCAGGCAACGTGAGCTTCTATGGGAGTGATTCACCACGCAATTGGCACTGCCGTAGTGGCCTCTTAGCCTCAGTTTGTTGCTCCTGTGGTGGAAGGTCACTTTAATGTGGTTCTCTTGCCATTCTGGCCTTTCATTTTTACTCTAGTAAGGAAATTCTAATGGTTATGGAAAGTTATTCAGAGTGAGCTAGTGATTGCACTTCCTAGTATTAATTTTGGGGGTCTGGATCATATCATCAATCCATCATAGTGGATGGATGTACTTATGTAAAAAGTAGGATGCTTTTGGCATCCTTTGTTAATTTCTCCAAAATAGTTGCGTCCTTAAATATATTGAGGAGACAAATGTCTTGACTGACTCTTGATTACTAGCCTGTTGAGCTTGATGTTTTTCCATCACATATTTTGCTAGTTTTTATGCATTAGGTGTATGTCATACTAATTTCTCTTTCCACCAAAAATATTCAACTTCGGATGCATTCTCTTCACTTTATTTTCCCGAACTAAGTGGAACTTATTTGAACTTCTTCGAACTTATTGAAGCTTAGTTTATAAGGTGTTAAAACTTTTGAACTTGAACCTTATCTGAACTTATTAGAACTTATATGAACTTAATAGACCTGGAACTTTTTTTTTTGTGGTAAAGAACTCGCACCCTTCATCATCAATGTTGACATTTCCCATGGCTGTTGAAAAGTCAGTAGGGAGGGCTGTTAAAAAGCCTTGCCGCAGTGATGTTGTAGAGATTATATTCATTAGACCCTTGATCCAAGATACCCTGATCTGTTTAGTACTTCACAATAAGTAAGGAAGCATATACAGTTTAATATGCCATTTTGATTTAGTCCTTTTAATTCAATGCCAACATATAGCGAATCATTTGTGGTTATTTTCTGTTGGCGTGAACCATTTCTATTAAATTAGTATCAGATGCACTGAAAACTCTGAATGATTTATCTTGTCATCTTTCTTGTGGTTGTAGAAACTGATAGCATAATATTCAGCCGGTTGGATAATTAGTTCATCAATTTGAATATGTGGCACTCTGATTTCTACTACATTTTACGCAAAGCATGGTTGCTTCTGATTCTTGATTTTCACTGCTGAATTTACAAGAGGATCACAATAAATAAGATAGATAGCTCTATCCTAAGAGAAGTTCAGGTTTTTTCAGTGAATGGGAACACAAGGAAGACTGGAAGAGCTTCATATGAGAAACATGTCAGACTGCATTTGAGGAATCGCTATGCAACCAATATTTTGGATGAAATGCTGGGTGCACATTCACAGCTTTGCTGCCATGTTAGATTGAAGACGAGTAGCATTTAACAACGAATAACTGTAGAACTGGATGAACAAACTTATCATATACTATCTGTGGGGATACATGGATTCTTGCATGAATGTTCAAATTCTTTGGTAGGAGTATTTGGATTGTTAGGATGGATGTTACTGCTATGGTTTGTTTCTTAATATTAGTATTAACATAGAGCAGGTTTCAACTTCCAGCTAATAAGCATGCTCTTCAAAGTTTTCATGTGATGAGTTTGTGCTTGTTAAAGGGAAAAAGATTTGATGGGAGAAGTATTCATGTTTGCAGATCATAGAGACAGAGGCTAGATCATTGAAACAACAAATGAAAATTGAGGAGCTTGAAGCACAACTCGGCGAGGCTGAGGGAATTATTGTTGACCTCAGGGGTGAGTTCAAGCAAGTACAGGAGCAATTGGAGATAATGAGGCACAACCAGAAAAAGCTTGGGAGAGATGAATCTGTAAAAGAATGTGTGCCTGAGGATAATGCACCTGATTCTTCCATCATGTTCCGGGTATCAGATTCAAAATCTGTTTTGGTTGATTATGAGAAGAAAGTTGCATCGCTGCATCCGACACCACTAAATGATAAGCAGTGCGATAACATGAATAGTACTAACCTATCTGTCAAAACACATTTGAATCAATTTGATGCTCCTAATGATGATTTTAGTTCCATCATTATCCAAAATTCGCAGACTGATTTATGCAGAAATGGGTGTACTCAAAGAATACGTGCATTTGAAGGAAACTTGTCAAAAGTAAGACCGCCTACTTCACAGTCTGAAGATCAGAAGTTTCTGATTCCGTCAATAACCAATGCAGAAAAAACAGTGAACCATAGGCAGTATGCAAATGATAGTGCTAACTCCTGCCGGAAACCATTGTGCTCTACTGATAAAAGTTATGCTAAGAATATTTCATCAGGAGAATTACTGTATCGTACCAGCTGTTACAACGACCAAGCTATCAGATCCCGTCGCAGATCTGCTCGAAAAAGTTCCAGATACAGGGAAGCAATTGCTTCCTTGCAGGGTTCTCGTAAAAGTTTTGGAAGAACATGCCTACAGCCTTTTCTTGGTCCATTGAAGGGATGCTCCAGCAATGTGAATCTGGAAGCTGTTGAGATCCCAATAGAAATAGTTGAGATGGATCCTAAGAAGATTAAAGTTTGCCGTGTGTCAGAATCTAATGACTTGAGCTGTAATAGTAAGAATGCAATATGTGCTGAAGAAAGAACTGGTGCAAAAACCAGAGAGGCATTAGGCGATGAGTCCAATACTATTCCTGGTGGTGCACTACTGAATTCAGTGCTAATTGATGTGCCTATTTCGGAAGGTTTTGGCAGCAGTCATTGTCAACTAGCTGGGGTTGACAGGTTTCTGAAATTTACGTTCCATAGGAAGCGCCGGAAGAATGTTTTGGGAAAAGTTGATGAGAACATTTTTCAGGATAGGGGACCCATAAGGAGGAGATTGGAGAATCCGACCAATGTTGGTATGGTTAAAAATGGTATTTGCAAAGACGAAATGCAATATGAAACTGAAAAGATGACGCAAGTTGCTCATCAGGTTTGATTCCCCTTGTTCAAGTGAATTTTGATGTCTGCTTTATTCTGATTATTATTTGCACTTGGCATGTTGTTCATTGAGCAGGAGAGCCATGTAGGTTTTCCATGTTGGCTTAACTCTTTTTATTTATTTTTATTTTTTTTTAAATGTCAACGAGGCGGGGGTTAATTTTATTTTAGTTTATACAGCTTGTCTGGGTATTTAATGCATCTTGATCAGGGATGTATTGCTCGAGCTTACTCATGAGTTAGGCTAGTTCAACTTGCTCAAAGCTGCTTTAAAGCTTGAGTCAAGCTTGAATTTCGCTTGAAACCTTAACAACAGGAGGTAGTAGAAGGCGGTAATGTTAAAAAATTTATAGGTATTCTTGTGAAAAATGTGTCATCGCCAATGTCCATAGTAATGTTTATCTATCTCCAAGTACCTCTTTTTATTCATAAGTTCCCATTACCAGTTACCACCCATTATCACTTAAAAAGGTGGTATTCAGTGGTAATGGTTTTTTAAGGAAAAAAAAACACATGCTCATGGATAGAGTTTCATCACCATGGCATTGGCATATGACTTTGTTTTAAAAAATTAGTAAATTACATCTAAACTCATTGTCACTACCATCATTTATTACCGATTACCAAACAAGTCTTTGAAGTTGAGTTCGGAGACTTGGGTTCAGCTTGAAATGCTTTATTATAATATAAGTTGATATAAAAATAATCTGACTTATGATTTTAAGAAAACAGGCACATTGAAAGACACACACTAAGACACACACAACATACAGATTAGTATATTATACAGAAGAAATTATCAAGAGAGAGATGCTGATTAATAAACTAGTTCTATAAATTTTGTAGCCAGAAGAAGTGCTTACTTGGTTGCAACTTGATATGAGTTTAGCTAGAGCTTGAGTTATCAAAAACCTGTCATGCTTCAGTCATCTACAAGATTGACAAGCTTAAGCTCAAGTGAAGTTAGGATCTGAGCTATTTCGAGCCAAGCCAGACTCAAGCTTGCTCGATTTGCTATCTATTGGAGTATACATCTCTCAGCTCAACTGAGCTATTGTAATTATTTAATTAACAGTTTTGTTATTAGTTAGTTAGCTTGGTTAATTAGTTAGTTTGTTAAGTTCCTTCTCTTACAAGCTATTAGTTTGTTACTTGTAATTCACAGCTATATAAAGCTGTCCTTAGCTTAGAATTGTTTTTTAGTTTTTACACAAAAAAACATTTATGACATAATAAAAAAATTCTCTCAGTTTTTCTGAATTGTTGAAACTCTCAACAATTAACATGGTATCAGAGCAACAATTAGCTCACTGAACATCATCTTTTCCGCACAAAATTACCGAAGATTCTAGAGAATTTCATGCGAAGAAAATCTCAGGTGTAATAATCTCAAATCTTAACCTTCAATTTTGTTTCTCCTGATTGATCAAATTAGAGTTTTCTTAGCTGAATTCTTGAAACGTGTAGTAATTTCTTCAATCTGCATTCACTTAGATGTGTTGATTGAAATTCTTGATTGAATCTGATGAAATGTGTTGCTGAAAATTTCAGATTCAACATTTTACTTCTGCAATTTTATCTAAAAATCTAGATCAAACTGAACTAGATTGATTGTTTTGAAATCAAAAATTTTATCACCTGAATTTGATCATCTGAACCTTATCACCTGAATTCCTTAATTTCGTCATCTGAATTTCATCATCTGAACTTCATCATCTGAATTTCTTGTTATCTTTCTTCATAGTCTTGATTTCTATTCCTCTGAATCATTTGATTAATTGATCAATTGATTTCTGAAATCTTATTCCTCTGTCATTGATTAATTGAGATCAGTGAAATTTCTTCTTCTATAAAATCGTTGATCTGAATTTCATCTTCTGGTTACAATGCCTCAATCAGAAAACAATTCTGAAAATACGCTTCCACCTAATCAAAATCCTTCTAGCATTTATTATATTCATCCTTCCGATTCCAATTTAGCTCAAATTGTTTCTGTTAAATTCAATGGTGATGGATATAATGACTGGAAGAGGTCAATGATGATCACATTATCAGCTAAGAACAAACTGCAATTTGTTGATGGAAGCTTAGTGATACCAGATGAAACTTCTACTGATTTTGCGCCTTGGAAGAGGTGCAATGATCTTGTTATCTCTTGGTTATTGGCTAACTTAGACCATACAATCAAGAAGAGTGTACTGTTTTTTAGTACAGCTGCAGAAATCTGGAAAGATCTTCAAGATCGTTTTGGATATTCCTCTATGGCTCAAATATATTCCCTTGAACAGAAATTATCTGAGATGCATCAAGGAAATTCTAGTGTATCTGAATTTTTCACTCAACTAAAAACTGTGTGGGATGAGTTACATGATGCTAACCCCTTACCTTATTGCACCTGTGGCAAGTGCACATGTAATGTTACTAAAAGAATTCATACAAGGGATCAAGAGCACAAACTCATCCAATTTATGATGAAATTGAATGAGGTTTTCTCCATTGTGAGGGGTAATATTCTCATGACTCAGCCTCTTCCTAAAGTCTCCCAAGCATACAGAATTTTTGCACAAGAAGAGAGACACAAGGAAGTTATTCAGCTTTCTAGTTCAGCAGAGCCTATGGCTTTTGCAGTTGACAGATCCAGAAATTTTAAACCACAGCAAACCAATTTCAGTACACCACATCATTCTTACTATCAGAAGTATAATCCTCAGAAGAATGTTTCTGGTAATAAGAGACCTGGTTCCAGCTATTATTGTACCCATTGTAAAATTCCTGGCCATAGCTTGGAAAGATGTTTCAAGATCAATGGGTTTCCACCAGGATTCAAGGGGTTCAATAATAAAAGAGTGGCTGCAGCTACTTCTTCTACACAGTCTGATTCTCAGGAGTTCAAACAAGATGCTATTACGGTTGATTAATATAATCATTTGCTCTCTTTGATTCAGCATCAATCACCTTCTACTGAAGATTCTAAAGATCATAATGGTCATGCTCTAGTCACAGGTACTTATTGCTTACTCAGTTCTTTCAATAACCAGTGGTTACTTGACAGTGGAGCTTCAGATCACGTTTGTTCTAAACTATCTTGGTTCAGCACTTATAAAGTTCTATCTGATCCTAATACAATAACAGTCCCTGATGGAAGACAAGTACCTGTGACACATATAGGCACTGTTAATCTCACAGCAAATTTGGTATTGAAGAATGTTCTCTATGTTCCAGATTTTGCATTCAACCTTATATCTGTTCCTCAGCTTTGCAAAGATTTAAATTGCACTATTAGTTTCACTCATGATCAGTGCTTTATTCAGGACCTCTGTCAAACAGGGCACTCCATGCCTCTTGGTAAGCTACAAGGGGGTCTTTATCAAGTGCACATTCAAGCTCCATCTACTGATCATTCTACAGTTGCTGAAATTCCTACTGCTACTCATTGTTTTTCTGCTGTAGATCAAGCTAAATTGTGGCACCTTAGACTTGGTCATCTACCTTTTCCCAAAATAAAACATTTGTTGCCTGATTGTGATGTAAATAGTTGCTTACATGATGTCATCTGTCAAGTTTGTCCTGCAGCAAAGCTTCCTAGAAAGGCATTTCCTCATAGCAGTATCAAGACTACCAAGCCATTTGAGCTGTTACATATAGATCTCTGGGGCCCCTATAAGGTCAAGACTCACACGGGATGTACTCAGTTTGTTACTATAGTGGATGATCACGCTCGTTTTACTTGGATTCATCTTTTGAAATTCAAATCAGATGTTGTTGCTGTGATGAATGCTTTCTTTGCTTATGTAGAAACTCAGTTTTCTACCAAAGTTATTTGTGTCAGATCAGATAATGCCAAAGAGTTCACTGAAGGGGCTATGAAAATTCTTTTTCATTCAAAGGGTATTGTCCACCAAACCAGTTGTGCAGACACTCCTCAGCAGAATGGAGTGGTGGAGCGCAAGCACAGGCATCTATTGGAAACTGCTCGAGCTTTATCTTTCCAATCCAAAGTTCCAGCTCAGTTTTGGGGTGATTGTGTGATTTGTGCAGCCTATTTGATCAATAGGATGCCTCTCACTAGCTTGCACCATTCAACACCCTATGAAAAACTTCATCAATCTGCTCCATCTCTAGAACACCTTAGAACATTTGGGTGTTTGTGTTATTTTTCCACTACCAAGGTTCATAGGACCAAATTCGATCCTCGTGCTCTCCCAGGAGTTTTTCTTGGCTATTCTATTACTCAGAAGGGTTACAAAGTATGGAATATTTCAAGCAAGAAACTTGTGATCACTAGAGATGTTGTCTTTTATGAAAAACACTTCCCATATCACCTACAATCTGCTACTGGTACTTCTACCTCTATTTTCACTTCTTCATCTACATATGATTTTTTCACTGATGATGCTTATTTTCCTACCATATCAACACCTCCATCTTCTTCTATTCCATCTGTTAATTCACCCATTATCCCTGCATCTCCTGCTTTTTCAGCAGATAATACTCCCTCACCTGGTATTTCTTCTCACTCTACTTCTATTTCTTCTAGTCCATCTTCTATTTTTTCTAGTTCTCCTGATTCTTCTAGCACTACACCTGTTCTTATCCCTGAAACTCCAAATACTTCACAATTGCTTGATCTTAGTACTTTAGTTCCTGATTCAATTCCTAGACATTCAACCAGAATTCACAAACCACCATCCTATCTTCAACAATATTACTGCAATACTTCTTCCATTCCTACCCACTGGTGCAACCTTGTATCTTTTGATAACTTTCCTTCTCTCCACAAAGCTTTTCTCTTTACTTCTTCCTCCACAATAAAAGAACCCACCACTTATTCTGAAGCAGCATCACAACCTGAATGGGTCCTTGCAATGAATACAGAAATAAAAGCACTTACTGATAACAATACATGGGAGTTAGTTGATTTACCTCCACATAAGAAACCCATTGGCAACAAATGGGTCTATAAAGTAAAGCTGAAAGCAGATGGAACCTTGGAAAGATGCAAAGCTAGACTTGTAGCTAAGGGCTACAATCAAAAGTTTGGCATAGACTATGAAGAAACCTTCTCTCCAGTAGTCAAAATGCCTACTATTAGGTGTCTTCTAGCTCTTGCAGCAAGCAAAAACTGGCCTCTTTATCAACTTGATGTGAATAATGCTTTTTTGCATGGAGACCTCTATGAAGAAGTATATATGAGAGTCCCTGCTGGTGTTCCTAATCCTCTGAATAAAGTGTGTAAATTGAAGAAATCACTTTATGGATTAAAACAAGCTTCAAGGCAATGGTTTGCCAAGCTTGTTAGTGCATTGACTTCTCAAGGTTTTAGTCAATCTAAGAATGATTACAGCTTGTTCATCAAACATTCGGGTTCTCATACAACCTATGCAGCAGTTTATGTAGATGATATTGTGCTCACTGGTTCAGATTCAACTTCCATTTCTACCCTTAAGCAACATCTTCATTCTGTTTTTGGCATCAAGGATCTGGGCACATTACATTATTTTTTGGGCATCGAGGTTGGTTATCTCCCTGAAGGTATACTTCTTAGTCAAAAGAAGTTTAGTACAGAATTATTGACAGAATGTGGCTTTGATGTCTCAAAAAAGGCAGTCACTCCTCTTCCAGTCAATCTTAAACTCGAAGCCGATGCAGGTGACTTGCTACCTAATCCAGAGCCTTATAGATCTTTACTTGGAAAGCTAAATTTCCTTACTTGTACCAGACCTGATTTGGCTTTCACTGTGCAAACTCTTAGTCAGTTTATGCACAGTCCTAGAAGTACTCACTGGGCAGCCTTGCATCATACTCTCAGATACCTCTCTCACACTCTTGGCCAAGGAATTCTTCTTAGAGCAACTGATTCACTTTCTCTTCAGGCCTTCTCAGATTCAGATTGGGCTGCTTGCTCAGATTCAAGGAGATCAGTTACTGGTTACATTCTACTCTTGGGCAATTCACCAATTTCTTGGAAGTCCAAGAAACAAGGTACTGTTAGCAAATCTTCTTCAGAGGCTGAATATAGGGCTATGGCCTCAGCTGCCTCTGAAGTAGCTTGGACAGTTAGACTCCTAGAAGAATTGGGAGTACAAGATTTAAAGCCAGTTTCTCTTCATTGTGATAATCAAAGTGCTCTCCACATTGCTAGGAACCCCGTGTTCCATGAAAGGACAAAGCACATCGAAATTGATTGTCATTTCACTCGTGACAAAGTCTTAGAAGGTCTTTTGCAACTCTCTTACCTTCCTACACAATCACAGTTAGCAGATGTCTTCACCAAATCTATGCCTTCTCCTCATTTTAAGGATCTTCTTTCCAAGTTAGGATTGTTTGATCCATCAGCTCACCCACTCCCAACTTGAGGGGGGGTATTGGAGTATACATCTCTCAGCTCAACTGAGCTATTGTAATTATTTAATTAACAGTTTTGTTATTAGTTAGTTAGCTTGGTTAATTAGTTAGTTTGTTAAGTTCCTTCTCTTACAAGCTATTAGTTTGTTACTTGTAATTCACAGCTATATAAAGCTGTCCTTAGCTTAGAATTGTTTTTTAGTTTTTACACAAAAAAACATTTATGACATAATAAAAAAATTCTCTCAGTTTTTCTGAATTGTTGAAACTCTCAACAATTAACACTATCACCCAGCTGATTTTTCTTCTTTTTCTTGCAGCTCATTTCATTGACTGGAACACGGTGTTGAAGGACATAAGAGTACCAGTTTCTCCATGACTCTGGATGATGTAAATTCTCTCCCTTCTTTTTAGTTCAATTTGCTTGAAGAAACAGCTAAAGGCTTACCGAGGTCTTATGGCTGGACGAAATTAGCAATCGTGATGTTATTTCTTTCTAGTGGCGGTAGTGTGTAGTATTCGGCTCCTTAATACATTTCTTCTTGCTTTCTAATGGCATTTGACAATTTCTTAGAATATAGAGAGCAGCAGATTCAATGCCTATTTGTCCTTCGTGTGGATAAGTGGTGATCTTAGATGCCAGAGTTGTAACTCAGAAAGACAATCTGCATTGGCCCAACTTGATGGTAGGAGTTGTCTTGGTACTTGAGGATTTCTCGTATATTATTAATCAAATATTCGTTATATTAATTCTTGCTTTGGGTTTTAGTCAAGATGGAGCCAATGTTGGTTTATTTCAGTATCAGAGTTCTTATCTTAGGTATAATTTGAGTATGGTTCTAGTATTTCAGAAGTCAGGTGTGGGTAAGTTTTGTTGAGTTGGAACTTTTTGACTGATCCAGAAACAAAAAAAGAAAGTTCATCTTGTAGATTTTTGTAACTTCATCAGTTTCATATTGTTCTTCATTGTTATTGTAGCTTCAAATGTCGAGGTATGTGAAAAAATGATTTATTTTTGGAAAATTTGTCAGAAATAAGCTTTTAAATACAAGTTTTTGCGAGAAACAACCTATTAAAAAAAATCTGGCAAAAGAAGACCTTAAGAAGAAGATATTTTGCGAGGAATAACCTCGACCCATTTTCCGGCATTGACCAAGCATTTTTCAGCGTTGACGCGTTAAAACCAAACATGTGAAGGACACGTGAACTGCATATTTTATGTTTCAATCCTGTTTTTCTCCATTTTTCGACATTGATCAAGTATTTTCCGATGTTGACTTTATTAGTATATGAAGGGAAATGAGGTTGAAACATAAGAAATGTGGGTTACGTGTCTTGCCATGTTTGGTTTTAGTGAGTCGAAGCTGCAAAATACTTGGTCAATGTCCGGAAAATGGGTCAAGGTTGTTCCTCGCAAAAAAATTACTTTTAAGGTCTTATTTTGCCCGATTTTTTTTAAAAGGTTGTTTCTCGCAAAAAACTTGTATCTAAAAGGTTGTTTCTGACAAATTTTCGTTCATTTTTTGTTCTTTGAATAGGGAAAGAATGTGGTTGTGAGTGTGGAATTAAGCGGGTACAAGTGTTCTAAGATATAATAACATAGTTGGCAAGCAGCTAAGCATGATCGATCCTGACATTTTAATATTTTATGGGCCTTGGGCTAAATAAAAAAGGTCTCTTGTCATATTATTCTATAAATATTCAAATTTTTTTTTTTTTTGGCAACAAGTACAGACAACTTAACAACAAACAAAGGACCAAAGAAAGACATAACAAATCCTAAACCTACCTCAACCTCCCTTGTCTTGCCAGAACAGCTAAGACATGGGTTGGCTACATCGTACTTCTATCTTTTTTTCTTTTGACAATGGCTAAACAAAAACAAAAAAAATTAAAAGCCATCCTTTCTCGCTATAGTAGCGAGATTGTGGGCAGTTCTGATATTTTCTCGGCTAACTTTAATGCAATAGAAGTAGTTAAAAGAAAAGGCTAAATTCTTAATTGTTCTGATGATGGACCTTATAACTTTGTTGCAACCTGGAATGTTGAGGGCCTCCCTAATTTATTTTGAGTTGGTTTTGATGGTTAAGTCCAAACAAATTCCTCTAAAGTCTGAAATGCCCTGAACAGCGTAAACTTATGCTTGAAGTGGAGAGTTGGCAAAGATTTTACCTGCGCATTTCTCTAATAGGGTACATGCTTTCTCCTATCAACTATCAAAGCGCTTGTTGCCTTCCCTTTTCTCCCTGGTTTTCCTTTCCAAGCGCCATCTACTTGTATAGTAGTTGGAGGAGTCCTTTGCTATTTGCTTGGATTCCATATAAAAGAGGGATTTTTTGCTTGAACATAGGTTATGCGCTTCATGGTTGTTATAATCTCCTGGATCATTTGAGTTCTTTTCCTATGGTCTTCTATTATTGAGATATGATTCTGCTAGGATTGCAAGTATTCTCTTTGAAGATTATCTCGTTCCTGTGAATCCATATCCCCCATAAGATAGAGATGAAGTCAATCATTAGCGTATCCCTTTCGCTTACCCTTTTATTTCAGAACAGATTTAGGAAATTCTTAATCCAATCTTGAATTTTTGTATTTGTTGGATTCTCCAACCCGATTCTTATAGTTACTGACCTAATATGCTTTGAGATGGGACAAGAACGAAGCAAGTGATTGGAAAATTCTCTATCCTTTTTGCATAGAAGGCAAAGATCTTCCACCTTAATATTCCTTTTATCCAAATTGTCTGCTGTAGGAAGAGCATTGTGCAGGATTTTCCATAGAAAGTGTTTTCACTTAGCGAAAATTTTTGAATTCCAGATGAATTTTTAGGATATGTTCTCAGTGCTTCTATAGTTAAGGTTTGATTGTGGATATCAATACCTTGTTTTAACTGAGTACGAACCGTTTTTGGTGAATCTCCATTCCTCATAGTCTTCCTCTAGAGGAGAAGGAATTTGGGTTGTTAAAATAGCCTTGGCAATGGCATCAACAGAAGAGAAACTATTCCACATATAAACGGTTTAAAATTTGAAAAAGCTAATCTATTTCAACCAGAAAAAACGTGACAAGTGTCGCGTACTGATATGTTCCGCGGGGAAGCAACAGGTGTCGTGTAAACACTGAACTGCACCACCTAACGCGCGTTAAACCTACTGTAATGCTTTTTCCTTTTTTGAAATGTGGAATGCTGCATTTAATTGATGAAATGGATTTTTTAACAAGAATAATACAAAAGTGAGAGAATGAAAGAAAAACAACCCAGGAAAAATAGCCCCCCCAATTACCCAGGAAATCCTAGATCTAAGCTCACTAAAATCATAAAATGGAGTCTGATATTCAGCTTGCTAATCTCATGGAGTGCTTTATCTTCTGGTCACAACAAGTCGCCACTTTTAAGGACCCAGCAATTCAAGATTTTTGTGGTAGTTCAAAACCAGTCAAAGCAAAAGGGCTGGAACACTACCTTTTATCCGAAAGATCTTCAACAACATTCACCTAAGAAGATCCTCAAACACAAAAAACCAAATTTAGTTTTCGACTTAGTCGACAAAGCAGGATGGTATTTTAAAAATTCGCACCGTCTTTTCCATTGGTTCCTGTTCAGAAAGTGGAAAGCTAAAATAGCAGATCTAGGGTTGGGTGAGGTATCCCATATACCTATCTTCGTCAAAGTTCAAAATTTTCCCCAAATGAAGAACCCAATCTCAACGTCAACGGAAGAGCGAGGTGAAAGGGAAGAAAGAATCGCCCAAAATCGTCCGGCTCGTGACTCCTTCGACTCTACAGGTTCGGTCTCCAACACTCCAATTCATAGCCAGATCTACATGATTTTTCAAGATATTGGTTCAGAAAAGGTTCGTTTAAACACCCCAATAGTCCCTCTTCCTTATTTAAAGGGAACTAAGGTAAGATTTTTACCCACACACTATTTTCAGTCTCACCTCTTCTTATCAGTAATTATTAGAAATTGTGTGAGTTGTTCTGTTCTGTTAGCAATGGCTGAAAAAAAATCATTCAAGGATGCAATAGTTCAGGGTGTCAACAAGGATTCATCTCCTGTTAATACCCACCCTACAAATGATAACACCCCCCCCCCAAAGTGGCTCCCCAAACAATGTCTCATCCCCAAAGTCCCCTGGTCCTAGTCCTAATATCCCTGAAACAGAAATCCCTGCCCATAGTCAGACCCCTCTGGATGAGCTCCCTCAAGTCCAGTTGGACATTGAGGAACTTTCAAATACGTGCCTATTTGGAAAAATGTTAGGTGACCCTCTGGATATGCGAACTATTACTTCAAAAACAAAGGTGGATTGGAAAATGGTAAGAGGTGATGTTGAGTACCTAGAATTAGGTAATCAATGGATCCTTTTACGATTTGCCAACTCGGCCGACAAATGTCTGGTCTGGGAGGAGCGCCCTTGGCATGTGCAAGGTGAATTGCTTGTACTCCAGCTTTGGAGGCCATTCTTTGACCCATTTTCTGAGGAAATTCAGAAAGTGGATCTCTGGATTCGCATCCCCCGCTTTCCTGCTGAATTGTTGAATGCTCAATCTGTTGCTAGTCTTGTTGAAATGAATCATATTGGTAAATTTATTAAACTAGACCAGCGTTCTCTTCTGAGAAACAAGATTCGATTTGCAAGAGCATGTATTTCTGTCAATATTAATGAACCCCTTAAGACTTATGCTGAGATTGTGCGGAAGGGTGGGAAAAGATTTGGCTATCTTATTTGGTTTGAGGATTTTTCAACAGGATGTGCGTTTTGTGGTGACTCTGATCACTCTATTGATGCTTGCCCCTTGTTACATTCCCCTCCAAAAGAGGTTAAAATAGTTCTGGAAAAAGCTCCTGCTTTCTCTGCCATGGCTGGGGAGAAGCAAGCCTCTTGCACTAGGCCAGCCAAGCATGACACCACTGCTCAGTCAGCATACGTGGTGCATGCTAAGCCTAGACAAAGAGCCAAAGCTCCCTCCCAAGCGGATAGTGCCGAGAAACCTGATGGTGTGCACAAGCCTCCTCCTCCCTCAGCCAGGGAGAAGGGGCCCCTCAAAGACTCTAATATTCATAGCCATGGAGCGAAAGTATCTTCTGAAGGCTGGATTTCTGTACCACATACTGCAAAAGGTAAACGATCTCTGAGAGTTGCATCCTCTAGTGTTCCTACTATCCCCTCTAATGATGAGACTTATGCTGAAGTCACACCAGTCCCCCCTATAACAATTTGAGTAAGCTGAATGATGGGGAGACCTATGGCTATGAAGTTGCTCCCTCTCTGCCCATCTTTTGTGGAGAGAATGGCAATAAGAATCTGCAGGTCTATATCCCTGAAAGTGATACTGATTTCATCGAAGACCAACTAGCTTTGATTGACAAAGCAAGGCTTGAAGCTGACCCAAATAAAGGTCCAATCCTGTTGGAAAATTCTAGCTGCAACACAAGTCATTCCAACCTTCCTGAAAGTCCATTTCACTCAATTCACTCTGGAGATTCTATCCTCAAGCAAATTGAGGGACTAGAGGTAGAGCAGTCATATGACTCAGGCACTTCCATTCCATCTGATGCTTCCAAGAGGAAGGGGAAGGACTGTGATGGGGAAGACTCAGCATCAACCTCTCTGAAGAGGGCCAGAAACTAATCTCTAAATCAAGGTATTAATGACCATTGGCTTTTGGAATATTAGGGGAGTAATGAGAAAGAATGCACTGTTGGAAATTAGGGATTTTTGTCAAGCCAAACTAATTAGTATTATGGCATTATGTGAAATAAAAATTGATTCCCCCCCCCCCTTCTCATGAATTTGTAGTGAAATGTGGGGTTCAAAAATGCTGACTTCATTCCATCTTTTGGCCTCTCAGGAGGATTATGGCTTCTATGGAAAGAAAATATTGTAAACCCATTTAATCTGAATGTTATATATAAAGCCAATCGGTTTATTGCTTGCAAAATATCAATGTTGAACTTAAATATCTCATTCATTGCAATATTTATTTATGCCCCTCCTAGCTATGCTGAGAAAGACAAATTTTGGCAAGAGTTACTAGTATTTACCACATCTCTCACCTCTATGTTCCTTATTATTGGTGACTACAATGAAATAGGTTCTATTCAAGAAAAAGTTGGAGGTACTAGTCCCTCAATGGCAAGATTTAATCGAATAAACTCACTGAAAGCTAATTACAATTGCATTGACTTGCCCTATAATGGACAGATATTTACTTGGAGGAAAAAGGTTTCTGAAAATAATAATATATGGGAAAGATTGGATAGAGTGATGGTGTCACCAAGCTTCATCACAACTTTCCCATCATCAAATATTTTTCATAATGTGTTCACTTCTTCAGACCATTGTCAGATTCACTTATCATTTATTTCTAACTCAGATATAAGGAAAGCTTACCCATTCAGATTTGAAAAAATATGGTCATTTCGAAAAGATTTTTCTATATTGGTAGCTAAAGTGTGGAATTTAAGACTGGAAGGTTCGAACATGTATTGCTTTACACAAAAATGTAAGCTACTCAAATCAAAAGCAAAAGAATGGAGTCGAACAAAGTTTGGTAATGTAACAGGCCAACTGAGGAAGACAGATGCTCAACTAGAACTAATTCAACCTATGATAATTAACAATAATGCTAGCTCTGTCATAATCAATAAGTATAACAACTTGCTGAGAAAACGAAATAAATTATTATCATTCTCTACAACCTATTGGCAGCAAAGGACTAAAATAAAACACTTGAAATTAGGGGATCAAAATAACACTTTCTTCCATAGTACAGCATCAATAAGGAGAAATCGCAATATGATCAAAATGTATACAGCTAATGATAATACAACCTCACAAAATTCGGAGGTAATAAGGAAAATGGTGAAGAATGATTTTAATGACAGATTTATCTCAAACCCATCAAGTGGTTTTGATCCAAATGAAGATTTCCATCTCCTAGACCCAATTATAAACGTCATTGATAATGAAGAATTATGTGCTCAGGTCACCGATGCTGAAATTTACAATGCGGTATTCCAATTAGATCCGGATAAATCCCCGGGTCCTGAAGGATATCCCTCGCTTTTCTATCAAAAGTACTGGGGAATAATTGGCAAATCAGTGACTAGATCTGTTAAAGCTTTTTTTCATTCAGGGAAACTCCTAAAAGAAATTAACCACACCTTTTTAGCATTAATCCCTAAAAATGAAAATCCTTCAACAGCAAACCACTTCCGTCCAATCAGTCTATGCTCCACAATGTATAAAATTATCTCCAAAATTCTAGTAAATCGATTGAAAAATGTTTTAGGAAAAATTGTCCACCCTTTGCAAGGTGCCTTTGTCCCAGATCGATTAATTCAAGACAATATCCTAATGGCCCATGAGGTTTTTCATGCTTTCAAAAGAAAAACGGGTTCTTCGGGTTGGATTGCATTAAAATTAGACATGGAAAAGGCCTACGATAGACTAGAATGGAACTATATTTTCACCACTCTAGAAAAACTAGGATTTTGCAATCAATGGATTGCATGGATCTGTGAGTGTGTTACCACTGTGTCCTTCTCAGTGCTAGTGAATGGAATCCCTTCGGATCAGTTTTTCCCTTCTAGGGGAATAAGACAGGGAGACCCTCTATCTCCGTATCTATTTATACTTTATGCGGAACTCCTAGCTCGGCAACTCCAATTTGATGGCCCAGGAAGAGAAGAAGTTCTAGGCGTAAGCCCGGGTCACTCCAAAACGAGAATTCCTTTCTTAACCTTTGCAGATGACACAATGATATTTGCTAAAGCAAACTCCAAATGCTGCCTACTTATTAAGAACATCTTAGACAAATAATGTTCCATGTCGGGACAATTGGTAAATTATCATAAATCAGCATTCCAATGCACATGTAATGTCCCCCAAGAAAAGATTGTAGAGTTTAAAAATATTCTGACAATGAATTATGCCCATTCTCTAGAATCCTATCTAGGATGTCCCATAATTGATAGGAGAGTGAATTCCAATACATTTGGAAACATTATTTCTTCAGCAACCAACCAACTATCTAAGTGGAAGGCTAATTCTATCTCGCAAGCAGGCAGAACCACTCTAATCAAGTCTTGCCTAGCTACAAAACCAAATCACCAAATGCAAAGTTTCTCCCTCCCTAGTAGCACATTGAACAATCTAGATAAAATTTGCCGAAACTTTTTCTGGAATAGAGATCCAGAAGCGAAAACGCCTAATCTAATTGGATGGGATAGAATTTGCAAACCAAAATACCTGGGTGGACTAGGCTTACGCAAAGCAGAAGTTAATAATAAGGCAATGCAAATGAAGCTTCTCTGGAGAATCCTTTCTGAACCTAATAACTTGTGGGTTCAATTAGTTAAGAAAAAATACTTAAAAAATAAATCCCTACTTGAGTATACACCCTCCCCCTCTGGCTCTTGGCAATGGAATAGCCTAATGAAACTAAGACCAACTTTTATAAAAGGACTTCAGTGGCAAGTGGGTGATGGTCAAACTATTATTTTTTGGAAAGATAACTGGATTTTCCCATATCCACTTCTTGACATAGTCCCAACGTGTCTTGCTCCAGATCAAAAGGTTGCGGAGTTTATTCTTCAAACAAAGGTCTGGAACAGACAAGCTCTAGAAAACTGTCTTCCTGAACCAATAGTACAGTCGATTATCAGGCTCCCAATCCCCTCAAACAATCTGAAAGATACTCTTTTTTGGCGTCTCACTCCCAGTGGTGAGTTTTCCACAAAATCGGCGGCTCTCTTAATCCAAGGTATCACCCCGGAGAACATTCAAAAATGTTCCTTCCGGTGGATTTGGAAACTTAACATCCCTCCCAAAGTTAAAAATTTTTTATGGAAAATTTGCAACGACGGCCTCCCCACGAAAGAAAGGTTACTTCGCAGTCATGTGGCAGTCCCACTAGCATGTGTTTTCTGTAACCACCATACTGAAACATCGAGCCATTTATTCATTGAATGCCCCTTCACGCTGGATTTATTCAGTTTGATTGCCGCCTCGTGTGCTTGGCCTTATATCAAAAGGAGGAGCGGGGAACAGGATGATATGATTGGTAATCTAAACTTCCTCCGATCTTCCTATACTCAGCTAGAACTTCAAAAGTTGGTAATTGGTTGGTGGTTTGTCTGGTTCTTCAGAAACAAGGTGTGTTTTAAGGAGGAGGCTATTAGTGTGCAAAATGCAGCGTGTATTATCAAGAATTATTGTTCGTCTTGGTTCAACCCATGTGTAGATGAAACTTTTGGGCAAGATCCTTCGAAAGAAAAGGTTAAGCAAGATTCTCCCTCTTTGGTTCACTGGACCCCCCCGCCTGCAGGATTTTCTAAGCTGAATTTTGATGGGTCTAAATCCGGTTCCCAGCATTGCTCTTTTGGTTTCATCATACGAGATGATAAAGGCCACCCGATTAGTATAGGGGCTAAGGCCCTTCCTTCGAGTACTTCAATTCTTATGCACTAGTGGAAAAAACCTTATATGTCACTTAGTAACAGATGCGGTTTTTGTAAAACCGCATCCGAAAATCAACCAAAAAATGGGAGGGAAATTTGGCAAACAAAATCTGATGCGGTCCTTAAAAAACCGCATCAGATTTTAAATCTGATGCTGTTTTTCATGAACATGATGCGGTTCATAAGACCGCATCCGAAAATCCGTTTGTGGCCCAGTACACTCGTGGTCTCATAACCCTTAGGCGTCCATTTCCTTAGGCGCCCCTCAAACCTTAATGCCTCTCTCTCTCCTCTCCTCTCCTCTCCTCTCCTCACTCAACCCTAATCTCTCCTCCCTCTCAAACCCACGGCGCCATCTCTTCTCTCTCTCCTCATTAGATATGCTCTTCCCTTTCAAACCCACGAACACCGTCGTTGAATCATGGCAACACGTCGAATTCATCGTCCCTCCCCCCTCCTCAACGAATCGGAGCCACGAACGGCGAACGACGAACCGTTCATTTTCTCCATCATCATCAACTTCGTTCATCATCAACCACGAATCGTTCATTTTCTTCATCATCATCAAGCACGAACCGCAAACGACGAACCACGAATCGTTTCATCATCATCATTTTTTTCCAGATCTGGGTTTATACTTTTTCGTTTTTAATTTTCGTATTTTGTTCGATTTTTTTTTTCGATTTTTTTTGTTCGATTTTTATGTTTATTTCTTAATTTCCGTATTTTGTTCGATTTTTTGGTTATATTTTGTATAAGTTTTTGGTTTTTACTTGGTTATATTCATCTGAATTTTTTAGTTTGTATAATATTTGTATAATTAAATACATTTTTAGTTTGTATAATATTTGTATAATTGAATTCATTTTTAGTTTGTATAATGTTTGTTATTAGATCTGAATTTTTTTGAAGTTTCGTTACTACTTTGGAGTTTGGACTGCTGTTGTTTGGGTGTTCCTGCTTTGTTGCTGCAGACCTGCAGTGCAAAGCAGGTTTTTTTTTAATTTCCTTGAGCCCAAAATCTGATGCGGTCTTGCAAAACCGCATCAGGTAGTGAGAATCTGATGCGGTCATGGACCGCATCAGATTATTTTCTTAATCTGCTGCGAGCCCACCTGATGCAGACCAAAACAGCAGCAGTAAGCCCGATTTTGACCGCATCAGATGGGCTTTTTTCCACTAGTGATGGCAGAAACAATGGGCTTCTACATTGGGCTCAAGCATGCGATTTCCGTCGGCATTAGAAAACTCATCATTGAAGGAGACAATTTATTGGTCATTAATTCCATCCGGAAGGTGTGGCAGGTTCCTGGGAAATTTCTAACCTGATTAATGATGCAGAGCAGGATATTAAGTCATTGACTTCTTTCTCGGTGCATCACTGTTTTCGTGAAGCGAACCAAGCGGCGGATTTCCTAGCGAATTGGGGCAAGGGTCTTCAGCATCTGTGGCTCTCCTCTTCTTCCATTCCCCCGGGTCTCCCTCTTATCATCCGCAAGGATGAGTTAGGTTATCCTACTATTAGGGTGTAACCTAGTTTCCTTTCCTTTTCAAAAAAAAAAAAAAAAAAAAAACACAAGAATAATACAAACTTTTGGCCGTTCTCTCGCAATAATACAAACTTTTGATTATTTTTTAATAATACAAACTTTTGATCAAAATTCCTCCAGTAGGACAATACCGGTTGTTAACTTGTTGTAGGAGGTAACTAGCTGAGGTGGTTCAGGTGGGTGGGGGGTTGGGGGAGGAGGGACAAAGAAGAAAGATCATTTTGTAATTTTTTTGACTTGTTTTACCGGTTACAAGTCAGCTTGACCTACTCGAGGAATTTTGATGTAAAGTTTGTATTATTAAAAAATAATCAAAAGTTTGTATTATTGCGAGAGAACGGGCAAAAGTTTATATTATTGTAGTTAAAAAATCCTTGATGAAATCTATCTACTTGAAGTAAATTTAAGCAAAACGCTGCATTTCTCTTTTATCATAAGCTTTTTTTTATAAAAAAAACACAATGCAATGTTGAACCATAAACAACGAATGGTTTGCAATTTGCAAACGTTGGTCGAATTGTTCATCCATGAACAATTTTTTGTTCATGATTAAGGGAAAAAATAAAGCTTCATGGCCATGAACCATTTTTTGGTTCATGATTAAGAGTACTCTCAGACTTTTGCTAAAACTTTGGAAAAGACTCACATTAAATATATCCTCAAATCCAATATAAAGTTGCACTAATATCTAGAGTTGTCAGTTTGGTTAATGAACTGCTGGTTGAACTGAACAAACTGAAATTTGAACTAAATTAAACTGAATTGGGATTAACTGTAACTGAAATCAACTGAAAAATGCTAAACTGAAACTGAAATAAATTGTAAATGAACAACCAAAACTGAACTGCAACTGAACTGAAACAAACTGTAACTAAAAATAACTGTGAAAAACTGAAAAGTTGATCGATCAACTGAACTGAATATTTAACTGAATTAACTGAACTGTTTCAAACTGAAGCTGAAATTGAAGTGAATTGAAACCAATTTAAACTGAAACTGTTTTATATTGATTTTTAACTGTACCCGAACCGAATTCATATATTACCCAAATTCATGATAGTACTCCAATTCACAAACAAGTTTTATCATGATAATTTTTTATTAGTACTTGAATTTATGACATACTCCATAACTTAATTTCTTGATAATTTTCAACTATATCAAGTTCACTAATATTACACCCCAAACCGAATTTAAATTTTACCCAACTTTATGATATACTCTCACTATCATGATAATTTATTATTAATATATGAATTTATGACATTATAGCTTTATTTCATGATAAAATGATAATTTCAAATCCATCAAACTTTTACAAAAATATGAGATATAAGTTTATTTCTTTCGTAACTATTAACACTATATTACTCCCTGTGAAAAGAAATACCATATTACTTACTATAAATTATAAATTATAAGTTAACTTAAATAAATATAATTAAACTATTACTTAAGTAATAATTGTATGAGTAACACTCTATTCGTTTTGTTTTACCCAATTTGTATTCTTGCTAAATCTGTAATTTTAACCCACAAATCATCAATGTGTAACGACTCTCACCAATACAGTCAGATGGAAATTTCATCTTTCCGTCGGACTTGTGTAATCTCAATTAGAGGCAACTTTATGGAGTTCAGTTTGGATTTATTGATTGTTTTCATTTCGTTGTTGGGGATTTTTGGGAAATTAGAAAGAAAAGGATTGATGGCATACGAAGTGGGAATGAAGTATGTTATATAAGTGGGACTTGAATTACTCAACACAAATCACCCTCTTCATATGCTAGGATTTTTCTTCACACCATGAATTTCTTTTAGCTTAACGCAAGTAAATGAGGCGGGATGAAGATGGTTCAAAATTTCAGTTAAAAAAAACACCTGATGATTTCTACATTGAACGGCTGAAGGTCTTCCCTCAGTCTTTGAATGAACTGCAATTTCCAATTGAAGACGAAGGGTTTTTTTAATTTTGCTTCTTGAGGGGGGAAATTGAGATTTACCGATTTACTTGGATTTATTAGATTCTTAATCTCCTTTTCATTTTAGTAGTGTTTGCCCAAAATTGTAGTACTATTTGCCCAAAATTGTAGTAGTGTTTATGGGGTTTATATAAAGGAGTAAGACGAGACTATAAAAACTGAAATGGGAGAGTTTAAGGGAAGAAATTGAGGCCTTTGATGATGGACTTAATCTGAGGTTGAGATTTGCTTAGAGTAGGTTCAATGGATTGTGGTCTTCTTGATTTGAAGTATATTGCTAAAGGTGGGAAATATGTGTGGGAAACCTCCCCCCACCCAAAAAAAAAACCAATTTTGAATTTTCCAAATCTTTGAAATGGAATACTTTCAAGTTTCTAATCCCCAAAGTTTTAGTACTTATAAATTTAATTCTATTTCTTTGACCGTTCGATTAAACTAAGTGATCACTCATCCTATTTGTATAATTTATCTAAATTATACTTTTCTTTTCTTTTCAACTTAATTTATTAAAGGTTATTTTATAACATGATAATGGAACTAATTGAACTTATTAAAAAAACGAATAGGGTGTTACTCATGCAATTATTACTTAAGTAATAGTTTAATTATATTTATTTAAGTTAACTTATTATCTATAATGATATACTTACTCTTTTATATATATAATTAGTTAACTTTATTTCACTATATCTTTAATTAGTTCTCGATTTAAAAACGATCAACTTATATGGAGCAATGTTATGTTCAATACAGAATACAAAGCACATCAGAATACAAAGTATCTTTAACATAAACGATCCATGTAAACCATATACACCGAAAACTTCGAGGCGTTACCCCCACACCCCTACCAGTGCTTGTTTAATCGAAGCGTAAGATAATTCAAGGCATATTACAAAAATTAGCAAGCTTATCGACTTATATCAATAAATTGATGTAATCCAATATCAACATACATGCATTAGTCTTATGCAATAACAAATTGTTTCAATTTGTTTACTTCATCCGTCCCAGAAAGATTTGAACACTTGTTAGCACACATATTTTAAGGTGATAAGTTGTAGCGTGGTTATCAAATGTTATTTTATTTAAAAAGTAGATGTGATTGGAGTTAGTTGGAAATTTTTTATTACAGAAAATAAAAAGTTGGGTAACTTTTTATTGATAAAAGGTAGAGTGTGGGTCAAAGGAGTATAAAAGAAATAATACATTAGTAGTGGGACCATGTTAAAAGTTAAAGTGTTCAAACTAACTTGGGACAAACATAAAAGAAAAGTGTTCAAACTATTATGGGACAGAGGGAGTATATGTTTAGATGTATTCACATAACTTTCATTTAATCGAATAAGTTAATAACAACTTCACTTATCAACTTGTTTCACTTTAGTAATATGTTTTGAATTCGAAATAGATAAAGCTTAATCAAGGTTCACTTGGACGGATCATTGCTATTTTCAATTAGCTTATCATCTTACATTGATACAATAATCTAATAATCCGATACTAACTTGTTTAACTTGAATATTATGTTTCGAATTCAAAATGGAGCACCGTTATTGTAAATTATCTGACCGGCTTATATTAATATATTGATTTATTCATTTAGTCTAATATCAATGTGTTTAAGTCTGGCTGAGATGTGTAAGTCTAAAAAAAATAATTGACTTGTTAACAATCAACTTAAATGGAGTATTCTTATCTTGATTTAGCTTATCGATTTACATTGATTCATTGATTAAATAATCCAATATCAATTTTTTTCACTCCAATATAATATGTTTTAAAATCAAAATGGATACAACTTAATCTTACTTTAAATGAAACACGGTTATTTTCAATTACTTTATCGACAGCTTGGCTAAGATTTATGAGTTTCAAATTGGATATAACTTGTTAACGATTAACTTAAAGGAAGTATTATTATCTTGATTTAACTTATCGATTCACGTAGATACCTTGATCTAATCCAATATTAATTTATTTTACGTCCATTATATGTTTTCAGTTTTCAAATGCATATAGCTTAATGACTAGTATAGTTATATTAATCCATTGATCTAATATAGTTATATTAAGACATTGATCTAATCGTTTTTTTTAAATGTCTAACTCATCTTTTGAGGAAATTTATAAGAATTTATACTGATATGAGACGTCCTTTTTAACTAAACATGATGTGATTTGCATACAAGTAAAAGTTTAAATATCGACTAATATAAAACTGTCTTATCCCAAATTGTCGAATATATTAGTAAAGTACACATATATCAATGTCATTTTCATACACGTTTTTGGGAAGTACAACCATTTTTTTCGAGGCAAGTGCAGGACTGCACTTATTAGCCACGTTAATTTTAACCGAACCCGGAAAAACAGTTGGCGAAAACCATACTTAAAGTTCCATTTTTCCCGAACAAATGCAAGAATGTGACTAACTTTTACTCGAACCGATCCGATTTTTGTCGAGCTTATGTAATTTTCGACAATAACTGAAATAAACTGAAACAAAACTGAAAATAACTGCAACGTGTTTTAACTGCTATGGATTCAACCGTTGGTTGGTTTAACTGTTTCGGTAAAAATCGGTTTAAACTGCAACTGAACAGAACTGGAATTGTAAAGAAAATAACTGAATTAAACTGAACTGAAAAGTTTGTTAACTGAACTGAACTGAATTGTTAATAATTTCAACTGTTGTAAACTGAACTGATATGAACTGAACTGTTTGGATATAACCATAACTGAACTGTTGAACTGAATTGACACCTCTGCTAATATCATTAGAAGGTTACTTATTTTGAGGTATTTAGGCCCCGTTCTTTTGGACTGAGAGAATATGAACTGAACTGAACTGAACTGAACAGAGAGAAACTGAAATGAAGAGAGTAATCGAAAATTTAAAAGGCAGAGAATAACTGAACTGAAGTGAACTCAAGTGGAGATAAGTCCAAAATAACATGGCCTTAGCTTATTTCGATGTCTTTTGTGTAACTAATACCTCGAGTCCTCGACCATCATCTGTCTCTTAGAAGTATTTGCCTTAACAAATTGTCACTAAAAACAACATACGAAAGAAGAAAGGCATAAAAATACAAAAACAATCCGGGAACAGGCCGAAAAAAATATAAAGACGGAATAGAAAAGCAAGCGCAATGATAACTGATGAAGGCAAAATCAGAGTATTTGAGTGCAGGAGTGGTGTTTTTGTGTCTCCCAAAGTCCCCTCTCCTGCACCCATCGCCATCTCACCCTGACCTCCCTTGATCATTACGGCTCACTGCCATCCCCCAACATTCTTTCCTTTCTTTTTCAGTGTACATTTGCTCTCTCATTCTACTATACTACTCTTTCTATTTATCTGTTGGATAATATCCATATTCAACTAATGGAGTCCATGGTCTCCAACCGTCAGATAAATAAACTTTTATTAGGTCTTAAACACTTATACGACTTCCGTCTAATCTTAATTGCTACTTTTTTTTTGGTAAATGGGTGTATCTTATACATGTTATATTTCTTTATATGATAATCATAATACCTACATAAAAATACTAACGTTCCGTTATATATTGTCCTCTTCCTACTTTTAACTTTCAAGTATATGTTACTTTAATTTTCCAAAACTTTGGTCCCCATCATACTTTTTCTCTTTTTCTAAATTCTCATGCAAAAGCAGACGTAGCAAGTACGTGAAGAAAGAAAGAGTACAAGTTTATTTGATTGACATTAAATAAATGAAAAGTGGTAATTACTAGAGAGTAGAAAATAATTAAGTTGTTTGTTTGACATAAACAAAGGTATGTGAAATTTCTTGTGAATTCTCCTTCTCAGTTCTCACAAGGAGGAATTAAAGTACGTAGCTAGCTCCCTTGAGGCAAGTGAAACTTTTCATGATAATATATGATAAAAAAAGAGATGAGATTAGTTAATTAAAATACGATCGAAGTTTCAACTTTGATTTTGGAACATAAAAGTTTAATGTGAAATAACGGAAAATGAAGAAATTATCCTTCGATTTACAAAGAGAATATTTGTTGTAAATATGTAGAGTTGAAAGACTCAAACCAAGTAAATCTACCAAATTATTCCTCCTTACATGTTGTTGAGAACAATTTGAGTATCTAAAACCCATCATATAATAAGAATATGATGATATTTTCGCTAATTTTCATCTCACGAGTCTAGTGAGAAAATCTTGGCAAAATCACTTGTTATGACACTCACACCACAATCCTATCTCTTACCCCTATTTATCTAACTAAAATTTAACTAACAGAAGTACTTCATTTCATAAAATATACTAACAGGCGTGTTCTTATTAAAAGAAAAACTTACAGTGAACGTGTCTTTTCAATTCTTACAATTCGTCAGGGAGATTCCTTTGATCAGTCATCATCATCTCACTCTTTCACTGCCCTCTATAATATCCCACAACCAAACAAGCTCTTCACACCATCAATTTAAACAACACTTTCTTCTTCTTCAACTTTCACGTCATAAATAAAAGATTTCTCCTAAGTAAAAACTTTCAACTTTAAAGTCTTTAGTAAAATTAAACAAGCTCTTCAATTCTCGCTCTTTATTAGTTGTTATTTGTTAAGATGGAAAAGAGACGAGATTTTGAAGAAAAACATCTACACACTGCCTTCTTCACAACGTTAATAGCCCTTTTAATACTTTTCGTTCAACGTGCTACGATAGTTACGTTGGTCGAGGCGCAATGGCGCGCTCGCATTTTTATTCTCGTCAACTTGATCTTGTTAGTCATCTTATGTTCATCTATACACTATACCACTTCGAGCAACAAACACGAAAACACGAATCGTGAGGAGGAGGAAAGAAGAGAGAAAATCGCGACGAAACGAAGACATTCTGATGTGATCTTAACAACTAATAGTGATGATGGCGAAAAGAGAGAGTTTTCTTATTGTAAGAAAACATCAAGAAAAGTTGTTAATGAGGTTTATAAAAATAATAATGAGGTTTGTAACAAGGTGGGTGAAGATGTGGATTTGTTGTCTGAAGAAGAGCTTAATAAAAGAGTTGAAGAATTTATTGCTATGTTTAGAAAACAGTTAATAGTTGATTCTAAGAGAAAAAGCAGAAATGTTGCTGCTACAAGAAATGTTGCTGCTACAAGAATTGTTCGAGGACGATCAACGAAGCAGCTTATCAGTTAGCTATGATCTTTATTTTCTATTTTTTGTGTTTGAAAATTAAAATTTTAGTATTATTAGTAGTGAAAAGTATTTTTTTTTGGCCTCTTTCATTTGCAAAAGCATGAGAAGAATCATATATAATGAAGGAATCTCTCTTTCGAATTAGATCATGATTATTAATCAAGTTGATCTCTTTCCATTTGTCAACAATTTAGGTCCTTTCTTTAGTTTTTGCCTTTTTAGGTGTAATATTTTTGATGCATTTTGATTACTTGGAGTTGGTGTAATCAACGTATGATCTAAGAAATCTTGATTACTACTACACTTTACATAACACTTATTTTCATATCATGAAGGGGTCGACTAGTTTTTATGTTCCAGGTTTATATCTAATACTTCATCCGTTTTTTTTTACAAACAACGTTTTTAGAAAAGAAAAGAGATAAAAGAACGATCCTAATGGGCTAGAAGAGAAAATGAGATAAAAGAGAAAATGAGATAAATGGAGGATATGATATGATAAAATGAGAGAAACATTGAGTTAAGATCAATAAAAGGATCTAAACTTTAGTCCAAGTAATCATTAAGGACCTATACTTTAAAAAGTTATCAATTAGGACCTCAAACCTAACAGACGTTAATAAAGTAACGGGAAAGTTGAAGTTTCTAGAAGAACCACCTACTGTTGTAAAAAAGAAAAAAAAAAAACCACCAAAAAGCAAATCATAATTGTCAACACTACGTCGTTTGATAACATAAAAACTAAAAAGAAAACCCCAAGGCTTGTTTGTTGAAGTGGCGGACTCTTTATCTCCCCTGTAAGAGCTCAAAAGAAAGGAAAAACCCTTGCTTTGCCATTTTAGAGCAGCTTCAGAATTTTGGCTTACTCATTAACAATCATTATTCTCTCTGCAAAATCCACAGGTAATGGACATTGTCTACGTGCATCTTTGTTCAATTGCAAATAATTGGGTTATCGTTTGTATAAATTAAAGTCTAGGGTTTTGGAAAGAACAATTTTTTAGGAAAAAAAAAACCTTGTGCGTAGTCATGATTATGCTATGTTTTATGGTTGTGGTATGCTATTTTGTTTAGATTGATGGCAAACTTTGTGATTTGGGTTTCTATTATAGCAATTTGTGCATTTTCGTAGTGGAGGCTTAACAAATTAGGGAAACAGAGTGTTGTTTTTCAAATGGGTTAGCTATTAAAAAAAAGTAGATTCTTATATAGTTAATTAATGCCTATTTAAGTGGGTTTTGACTTTAATGAAGCAAACTGATATGCATGCAAGGCCACATCAGTTATCTACTTATGCTTTGATTATATATTTGTAGAGGGGTTGAAATGGTAGCTTATGTAGCTACACGTTCTTTAAGGTGTGAATTATTATAATTATGTTAAATTTTTATCATAATTCAATCATATATATATTTTGAAAATTTTGTATTCTACAGGTTCTGGAACTTAACCCATGTATAGTTGTGCATCATGGTGGCTCTTGGGCAGTTGATGGTTTAACGTCGTATGTTAATGGAGAGGTTAGTATGTTTGAAGATACGCCTGAGGACATTAATGGATTGTATGTCAAGAATTTAATAGATAGTTTGGGCTATAATGATATTATCAAAGTGCATTACTTGGACCCAAGAAAAGATATGAAAGATGGAATAAGGTTCTTATTGTTTAATAATTGGACATTTGATACATTTTTAAGCTTGTTGCTTGAGTTTAAAATCATACACATATATACTGAACATGAGGCAAGAGTTAATCCAGTTTATAAATGCAGTTTAGATGATGTTGAACTGCATGGTTCTTTTATGAGTTTGCTAACTAGAGATGAAGTTGGGTGTTCTAGTGAAGGAGTGGAACCTAGTGTTTGTAAAGGGGTTGGACGACTTAAGTAAACTGAAAAGGAAGGCATGATAGATTACGATTGAGAGGGTACCGATGAAGATGATGATGAAGTTGTCACTGCTAGGGCAGTCCTTAAAGAAGAACAAAAGAAACAAATGGCTTATAATGAAAAATTAGGCCCTGTTCTTTTGGACTTATTTTAAGCAAAAATAAGTAAAAATAAGGTCAGTTCAGCAAAAATAAGTTCAGTTCAGCAAAAATAAGTAAAAATAAGTTCAGTTCAGCAAAAATAAAATAAGTTCAGTTCAGTTCAGCCAAAATAAGTTCAAAAGAACCATGGCCTTAGTTATGCTAAGGAACTTAGCTCAATCAAAAAGAATGAGTAAGGTGAATGTAGACGATGACTTTGAGGATGATAACTCGGATTTTGAAAGCCCTGATGAATCGTCTGATGAAGACGATGTTAGTTATCTTGTTGCTCCACAAAAAACCAGAAGGAGTAAGCCAAATAATACGGGGTACATTGATGGGACTAAGCCTCAAGATACAATTTTTTTTGTTGGTCAAGAATTTGAGAATGCTGAACAGTTAAAGAAGGCTCTTGTTGATTATTGAATTCACCATGGAACCATAGAGATAGGGTTGGAGCAGTTTGTAAGGTTAATGGATGCCCTTGGAGAATTTGGGCTTCTTGGGATGGTAATAAAAAAACATTTGATGTCAAAACACATTTGGGTGAGCACGCTTGTGGCAGGAGTTGTAAAGTGAAGAAGATTAGTTCATAATGGATAGCAAATCACAATCATAAAAAGTTTAAGATTAATCTTTGAAATTAATGGAACTAATGGATTAAGTTTGGCTAGATTGGGGAATTAAAGTTTCCAAATTTATGGCTTTCAAGGCTAGGAGGAAGGGTCAAGCACTCATTGTTGGTGAGTACAAGGAGCAATTTGCTTTGTTGCCAAGATATGGAGCTGAAATCAGAAGATCAAATCCAAACAACACAATTAAGTTTCAATTGAGTAACAACGTCTTTGAAAGGATGTACTTATGTTTTGATGCGCTGAGAAGAGGCTTCTTAGATGGTTGTAGACCATTCATTTTCTTAGATGGATGTTTCTTGAAAGGTCCTTATGGAGGACAATTGTTGGTTGCCGTAGGAAGGGACGGAAACAACCAAATGTTCCATATTGCTTGGGCCGGTGTTGAAGTTGAAATATGTTGTGAATCTTCTTGATAGGACATGTAGTTGTAATGCATGGCAGCTAAATGGAATCCCATGCAACCATGCTATTGTTGCCATTTGGAATAACGTGGAGCACCCGGAGCACTACGTTAGTGAGTATTATAAAAAGGAATCATATTTAAAGGCTTATAAGTATTTGTTGGAGCCTTTGAATGGCCCACAAGAGTGGGTAGTTGTTGATGAATCTCCAATTCTACCCCTTCCTTTGAAAAAGGTCAGAAATAGACGCTCAATCAAAAGAAAAAAGCAAGTGTGTGAGGTTACTGCAGCTGATAAGAGAAGGACAACTGGAGCCATTATGAGATGCAGTGTATGTGGTGAAGGTCATAATAAGAGAAGTTGCAAAAGCTCTCTAACACAAAGCAACGATAACCATAACAACATGCCAGTGAGCACCGAACAACCACCGAAATCCAAGCAAAAGAGAAAGGAAGTAGTTGCTGGAACTCTTGCAACTGAAAGGGCTCAACCACCATTGCATACCAGCCACAATACAACTCCACCGCTTATGCATAATAGGGGTTTTGGGGTTTATACTTATCCTAATGGTTTTCAAGGACAAGCATCTGTAAGTAACCTTAAAAGTTTCTTTTGTATGACACTTAATTAGGCTTGAATATGTTAATGTGTGGGTGTTTACAACTTTAACTAATTGAACAGATGCTATCAGAAATAAATCCTAAAAGGAGGGTTGCTTATTACACTGATTTTGAAGGTGAGCAAACCATGTCCAGAGTTCATGATTTTCCTCTGTCACAAAGAAGTTCAAGCTCAGTTACTCAATCTCATGGAAGGCATACCATTTCAAGTCAAGCATTGCAGGTAAATATATCAACATATATATTGTAAAAAAGCTTACTTATTTTCATTAATAATTAGCACTAATAATATAAAGGTATTCTTAATTTGATGGTACTTAGGATCTAGCACAAAGCAAATGGTTTAATAGAAGTTCACAGAACCATTAAGGTGAACATAACACTCTGACTCTGTACCACTATTTTTAACCTCTTGATAATTTTATTTTCTTTTCTTGCATTCACAAACACTTAACTTATGTTGAATGTCAATGTGTCATTTTGCAGGAGGAGTTTTTGCAGAAACAAGAGTAGCTATAGCATAAACAATAGGAATATATTAACTTCTGGCAATTTTTTTGGGTGTTTTTGGGTCAAAGCTACTATTTTTAATTTTTGGGAATGAAGATGTTGACTATGCGTTGAATGAAGTGAATATGCAACATCTGTATCTTCTTCTTTTGGAAAGTATTTTAATTATTGCTGTTTTTTTTAAGTGGATGAATTTATGTTTTGCTTTAGTTGTTGACTTCTTTATTTAATAAAATTTAGTTATTGAATTCCTAACTAACCTCTTAACTATGTAGTAGCGCAAGTCAATGTCGAATTCACAGAGTCAAACAATATTAAACACTAGATATATTGACTCAATTTTACTAAACAAGTGACAAACAACGATGGAAGAGATGTTGAACTAATACTAACACTAAACTATAACAACTAGCAATAGCACACGAGGTAAAATCAATTAATAAAGGCATCTAGAATTAAGTATCCCCACTAGCACGAATAATACATGAATAGTTCCCATCCCAAATAACATAAATCAATAATCCAAAAGGAGTAATGCACCCTAAAAATACCAAAGACCTCTCCCGAATACCTATGGCTACTCTAAACAAGTAGTCATACCTATTCCCATGGAATCATGCAAGAAAGAGACATTAATCATCGCATCACAACAAATTTCTAGTAATCCTATCTACTTATTCCCATAGAGATATTCATACTCTTGATTGAATCAACAATTCCATCTAGATTCAATTCCCATTGAAAACAAGACATAAGGAATCAATTCAAAATCACCTATCCCTAGTATGATAATGAAAATAAGCACAATTCAATCAAGCAAGGATAACTAATCACATTAAATTGGGATTATGGGGGGAATTCATGCATTAATCATTGCTAGGGTTCAACTAACCCTAGATTATAGAACTACTCACTCATAATTGAAATAACAAAACTATTGATAAATAAATTAAAATACATAACAATAAAGGAAGAGTGGAAAGTAGAAAAACTTAGTCTTTACTTCAATGAATCAATCCAAAGTAGCCAACTTGTAGTAATCAAAGTTCAATAATGAAGTTTACTCTCAAAAAGCTGTCTAAAAAGTAATACTCTATTCTCCAATAATCTAAAAACTGCTCAAAAGTATGTTTAATAAAACCTAATATCGTTTACAAAAACTAAAGTCACGGAAAATAGGCGGATAGCAGCTTGCACGAGCAAGCGGAAAACTGCACGGGCGTGCGCCATGATGCACAGGCAAGCGAAATCCTGCTTGGGCGTGCACACGAGACATAAGGTTTTCTTCTTTTTCTTCACAGATTTGAATGGGCAAGCGGAAATGTGCTTGGGCGTGCGCCTTTTCGCTCGGGCAAGCAGAAATGTGTGTGGTCCCGCAAAGAGAATATTCTTCAATATCATCATTCCTTCAACCCCAAAGCACTCAAACTCATCTTCTCGCATCTGGGAACCGCCAACTAGACCATCTATGAACCATCTTATCCTCTCTTTGCCACAACCGGTCACAAGAGCCTGAAAATCACAAAGAAGAGCCAAAAGTATCTCGAAATAACACAATGGTTCAAAAACTATTGAAATTATGCAATTAGATCTAAGATGCACTAAAAACTACATGAAAATGAGACTTAAGACCTACTTAAATACAACTAAAATCGACTTATCATTGACTTTAACTTTGTATCTAACGTCTGTTAGCTTCAGGTCCTAATTGATAACTTTTTAAAGTTTAGGTCCTTAATGATAACTAGAACCAAAGTTCAGAACCTTTTATTGATCTTAACTCGAGAAACATTGCAAATAAAAACAAAATGGAGGAATATTAACTTAAAAGTTAAAAGAAAACTAAAAGTCAGCACGAGAAAACGCTAATCAACATTATCTCTAGTGAATGCAATATGTCGGAATCCATTCATATGGTATACACCCGGGTGTATTATGTTCATGGTACGCCCAAGGGCAGTTTTGTAATAAATATTATAGATGAGCAAAATTTTATACATTTCTAATAACTTATTTCTCTCTCTTCTTTCCTCATCTTTTTCACTCATCTTCTTCTTTATTGTTTCTCTTACCTCCATTTTTCTCTCTCCTATATTGTTTCTCTTACCTGCAAATTTCTCTGCCTCCATTTTTTCTAACTTCCAAATTTTTCTCTCAATTTTTTCTCACCTCCACATTTTTCTTCTACATTGTTTCTCTCTCTCTCTAAATTTGCAACCTACATTGAAATTAATGAACGGCAAAATCAAATAGTGGAAGTCCAAATTTCATCAATGGAGGAATTAATATCATATTTAAGAATCAACATTAGAGTTTCAAAAATTCTTCAAAGGCGGAATTATCGGTAATGCAAAAGACAATTTAAGAACCAACCCTAATTTTAGGTTTCTCTTACCTCCATTTTCTCTTATCACAAAATATCTCTCTCCTCCATTGTTCCTCGCCTTCAACTTTCTCTCTTCTTCATGGTATCTCTCTCATCAATCATCATGGCCAATCAAATAGATGAACAGTGAAATATGATTTGAGAAAGTCGGGCTTCATCAATGGCAAAAACAACCATTGAAGTTTAGGAGTTTATTAATGGTGGTTTCACATTAAAATCAATATTGCAGTTTCAAAATGAGCAAATACTTATACTCATTTGAGAAAATGAGGGGAAAAGTTTGCTCATTTGTGCAAAAATGTTTGTTCATTTCTCAAATGAGTAGAATTAGGGGTGTGCAAAGACACGGGTCAGACCGGACAAGACCAAAAATCTAGGTTTGGTCATCGGTCCACGAAAAACACTGATTCTGTGTTTCCTATCTGATCCAGACCAGGAAACCCGAAATTTTGTTAGGTTTTTTTTATAATTTGTTTTTTTTTGTCATATTTAGTTCTCCTTCTCCAAATTTCAAATGAAATGCTAAGTCCAAATAAATCCGAGAAGATTAAAATCCAAAAACTGATCCGAAGATGATTTTTTTATGCCTAAACTTTTTTTTCGCAAAATAGGTACACAAGGTTTGGACCTGATTTTTCTTGTCCAGACCCGGACCGACCTGAAAAATCCGGTTCGGTCCCCGGTCCGAGAAATTCGAGAATTTCGGAGCATAGGTCCAGCTGGACCTGGTCCAGTCTAGTCCGATTTTGGACTTGTGCACACTCCTAAGTAGAAGTATCTCCCCATTTGAGAAAGTTTGCTCATATGGGCAAATGAGTAGAATTGATGAAAAAAATGAGTAGATTTTTGCTCATTTAGAGAATTGCAAATGAACAACAAGAAAAAAACAATTTTAGGTGTACCATGAGTATAGTATGGTACACTATGGTTTACTATGAACTTTCTCTAAATATGTCGTGTCACTTAGAATGTCATATAAACAATATCATGCCTATTAGATGTCATGCATGTAAGGAAAAAATAAATAAAGCAATATGAATTTCTAGTTTATGATAAAGTGAATTTTTAAGTCGTAATAAGATAACAATAATTTTCAGACATTCAATTAATTGTAACATCTATTACTCCCTCCGTCCCAGAATAGTCTGAACACTTTCCTTTTATGTTTGTCCTAAATTAGTTTGAACACTTCCATTTTTGGCATGGTCCCACTATTAAATATTATTTCTTTTAAACATCTTTGGCCCACACCCTACCTTTTATCAATAAAAAGGTACCCAACTTTATCTCTCCTCTAATAAAAAATACCCCACCAACTCCTATCACATCTACTTTTTAAATAAAATAACATTTGATAACCACACTACAACTTATCACCTTAAACTACGTGTCCCAACAAGTGTTCAGATCTTTCTGGGACGGAGGTAGTACAACATAATCTTGTAATTTTAAAATTTTTAGACCATTAGATTCATTTCGTACTGTAAAACTAAATCAATACATGATATAATCTATGCTAGAAGAAAAATTAATTTATGAATAGGATAAAAATTAACACAGACAAAATGAATAAATCTGAAAGCATAGCAGAAGCATAATATTAGAATAATAAATGTTATCGTTAGTATGTTTATGTGATAAATGTTTCATTATAGTATTGCTCAATTCCTTGTTCGTGGTCAAACATTCAGTTCAAGAGTATACGAGTAATCAACAATCATGCGTGTGTGACTCGTTTTTTAAAAAGTCTATAACATCGTTACAAGAAGTCAGTAACTTTGTTCTTTTTTTTATTGCAAGTGACCGACAGTAAAACGTTCATTTCTCACAACTTTCTCTCGCCAACTTTTCTCCCGCCCCCACAACACCGAAACCCTAAAACAAAGCCTCTCCCGCCGCAGGCTCGCTGGTCGCCGCTGAGGTTGCCGACGAGCCTGCTTCGGATTCTATCTTCTTGTTCGTCGTAGCGTCTTCAGTCTTCGTCGCCGTCTTTGTTTTTTCGTCGTCCGTTTCTTTTCATCGTCGTAGGGCTGCTCGATCCACCTTATCGGAGCTTCCCCCTATTAGTTCGTCGGTTCCCCCCTCCCCTTCCCTTGTTAGTTTTAGTTTGAGTTTGTGGCCGTTCGAGTTCGTCAGACGCTAGTTTTGTTCCTTCATCGTCCGTTTTGTCGATAGTTAGATTTGTTCCTTCGTCGTCCGTTTTGGTCTAGGTTTCCTCGTCGCCGGCGAGGTCTGCCGTTTCCCCTCTCTTGTTGCGTACTTCGTTGGGCGTCCTTTCCCCCTCCCTGTCTAGTGCGTCGGGCTTCCCTTTCCCTTTCCCAATTGAGTTCCGAGTCGGGCTTCCCTACCCCCTCCCCTGTTACGTTGGGTTGTCAAACTACCTAGGCTAGTTTCCCCTCCCCGTCCCCTTGCTTTTGGTTTTGGAAGTACTTAGTGTCAAGTTTCCCCTGCCCCGCTCCCCTGTTTAGTGTCTTAGTGCGTCTTCCCTTCCCCGTCCCCCGTTAGTGTTCGTGATCCCCTAAGTTTGGAAGTGAGCCCTCCTTTCCCTCTTCACGAAAATTTAGTTATCTGCATTCCGTTGGTTAATTCTTAGTTGTGTTAGTATGGGTTTGTTGGTTGTTCCCTTAATCTACTTGATACTTTTGTTAATTGCTGGAGGTAGTCTTCCTCTTCAAGATATTGGATCTGGTTTATGTGGTGGGTTAGGGTTTGCGTTGCAAAAGATTTCATGGATGGGGTTTGTTTTATCCGGTTTTGAAAACCGGATGGTTCCTCAAGATCTAACAATGGTTAGATTTCAATCTCGCGTGGCAATGATGTTATCAATCATTGCCTTGACAAAACGATATCTGAAGGCGGCTCCCCAATTTGTCATTTAGGTTTATAGTGCGTCAACTCATTTGAGCTTCTCACCAAAGGAGAAGCCTGAAATACCCTTCCAAAAGGGTATTGAGTCACAAAGGAATGTGACTCTTCCAGGAAACCTGGTCGTAGAATCCCATGTGACAGGAGGTCATTGGGATTGGTCCTGGTGCGAGTTCGTACTCTCGCTGTTACTTTGTTGCCTCGCTTGTGAAATCAGCCCTCTCCTCCCTCTCCCTGCGTCAGGGTCCTGGCGATCGTGATCAACCAGCAGAAGAGCTTCATTCAGTTATCTATCAACTCCGACCTCCAGATCGAGCAGTTTTATCCTAGTTTAAGTTATTTATGTTTTTGTAATTGTTAGGTAAGAGCGAGTGTCGCTCAGTTTAGTTTCTTTGTGTTTGTTAGGTTGTATAAACATTAGGTTGTACTTCCGTTTTTAATTAATGTACAATTTCCCCGTTGTAAAAAAAAAAAACTTTCCTTTTTCGTTTTGGATAAGGTAAAAACATGACTTAATTTACAATATATTATTGAGATAATTAAGTTGAGAAGCTTGATAATAACTTTTTATATACATTTCAAAGAACAAATATAATTTTTGTTCCAGTAGAATCAACTTAGCAAAATACTTCAAAACAAGATTTCTGTAAATTATATTGAAAAGCTTATAACTAAAAAGTTATTCATTCATATTCATGAAAATATTAGAACAAGTAAATTTATTATACAATATGTCTTGATCAACTAAATAATAAAAAGAGACTTTGATAGAATAATAATGTCAAAGCTTTGATCCCACTAAACCATAAAAACAGGATCGGCTCATAAGTCAAGATTTAATTTTCAGTGGTCATCTATATGGATCCTCAACCTTGATTATCTTCCATCAAGTGTTACATGCTGTCATAAATCTGATTTCTTCTCGTCGCTTCTAACACCCTACATTAAGTCATCTTCGGCCTCCAAACCGATAGTTTCTTACTCCTTCCGTTTTATTTTAATTTACTCACTTCACTTTGGGGGAGAACCAAGGAGAAAGTGTAAAAGTATGAGAGAGAAACTGAAAAGGTGGAGAGAGAAATTGAAAAGTGAGAGAGATAAATTAAAAAGTGGGTTAAAATATTAAAAAGTAGATGACATAAGTAGGTGGAAAAAGAGGAGAAAGTAGATGTGACATGTTACCAAAAATAGAAAAAGCAACAGTGTGTAGATTAAAAAGAAACAGACCAAAAAGGAAAGTGTGTAGATTAAAAAAAAACGGAAGGAGTATATCTCAATCAACCTTCTACTAACCTAAGGTGCATCCACCAAATGACATCCAAAACAACAATAATCGATTTTCTCTTATCTTATCTTTGATATCTACAAATTCAACTCTCATTCGAATATCTTCGTTTCAAATTCTATCTCTTATTGATGTGTCCCACATGGCCACACATCCATTTTAACACACATATCTCTATTAATCTTATATTCCTAATATGATTATATCTAAACGCCAAACACTAACGTCCCGTTTGGTTATGGTCATAAAAGGTGGTAATGGTAACGTAATTTAGTGTAAATTTGTAAAGAAGTTCTCATGTCAATGACCATGGTAATGAAGCTTCGTCACAAAATATGGGTTTTCCTATATAAATTCCATTACCACCCAATACCACCTTCCCAAGTGGTAATGGATAGTAATGAGATTTTAGGAAGAAAATGGATGTTTTGGGATCAAGTAGCATTACCATGGGTAATGATGTGGGATTTCCTTTACAAATTTACAATATAATGAATTACCATTACCACCACTTATGACATCTGACCAAACGGGCTGTAAAACCTATAAAATAATGCTAGTCAAAATTGTAATACAATAGAATTATAGGACCAACAACTAGAGTATTATCAGAAACATAAGATTTTTTGCCAAAATAACTGCTATTACAAGTAAAAAGGCCCAATATCGTGTGATAAGTTACAGTGACCAACTTTGTATTGGCCTGTTTCTTTGTGCGCCAAGAATAGGCTTTATGGATCTGTGTTTTGTGCTATGTTATTGCATTTTATTTCTTTCAAAAGCAATGTTCACGTTGCCGCTTTGATGATTAATCACGGTATTATCCAATCATACTCTGATGATTCATGTACGTAAAGTAGGGACGATAATGGATCGGATTTAGATCGAATGCTATGTAATCAAACTCCGAGCTGATTTATAGTCGAAATTTCGATCCGAGTCCTCCTCCGACTTCGATTTACATCCTCTAACAAATTCACAATGCAACTCATTCCCTCCCACATCTGATCCGATCTCTACTTTTTCTTCAAATATTTCATATTTAAAAACAAGCAAAAACTATAGCTAAACCTTAAAAGTCTAATTAGAAGCTTTTGCATTAATTAACTCCCTCTAAAGAGAATAGATCATCTAGTTTTCCAGCTACTAAATCCCACTGCATTATGTAATGGCCCAACTTAGTAGCTTAGTTGTCTGCTATAATTATTTGCTAGCCCATGATCCTAGGTTGATATTCTAAGCACTACTATCACTATTTCTTGTGCAAGTGGTCTTGTGTGACCGTTATATTTTTGTTTGTTTCCTAGGAAGGTTCCTAGTATACAATTGTCACTATGACAGTGGACATTTGCTGCTATTTAAACCTTGCACTGCTTTACTCAGCAATCAAGCTGAATGAATGTGATGAGATCATATTGAGAGTAAAATTCTCCTAATAATTTTGTGTGATATTGTCTTTATGGTATCAGAGATAGGCTCCTTCGACCTATGCTTTATTTCTCACACAGTCGATTTATAGAAACCTCCTTACATCAGCTTCATCTTTCTTCAAACTTAGCCAAAAATTACCACAAAAATTGAAACCACTAGCCCTCTTTACCTTCACCCTTCAGATGGAAACAACTTCCTTCCTATTGAAAAACTCCAAGATACTGCTAACTACAAACCTTATAAAAGATCCATGGAAATAGCACTAGCCTTAAAGAGGAAGCTAGAGGAAGCTAAGCTTTATGACTGGAGTTGTAAAGAAGGATCTGGTGATTCTGTAAAAGCATAAGCTTGGGAAACATGGAATAGCATGATTATCTCATGGATCTTATCCTCTGTATCAGAGCCCATCAAAAAATCTATAATGTTTGTTCACAGTGCTCACACAATCTGGAACCAGTTGGAGAAAAGATTTTCTCTTACAAATGGCTCTAGAAAATATAAGTTGAACAAACAAGTTTATGAAACAAAACAACAAAATAAACCAGTGAGTGAATACTATACTCTTATGAAAGCTTGCTGGGAAGAGCTGGAATCTTTGAACACTCTTCCTCCTATAACAACCATAATAATTGAAATTTCTACTTTTGTTGAAGCTCTTGAGAGGTAGAGAGAAGAACTTAAACTGTTCCAGTTCTTAAATGGCCTTAATGAAGAATATGGGGCTCAAAGAAGCCAACTACTCATGATGAGTCCTCTCCCATCTGTAGAAAGTGTGCTTGGCAGGGTGAAAGAAGAAATAGAGGGCCTGGCTATGTTCATTAAAGGCACAGGGGGAGTGCAAATTTGCACAGCTTGCAATAAAATTGGACATACCCGGGAAAAATGTTGGACCAGAGTGGGATATCCACCTGGTCATCCTAGAAACAACGAATTTCAACAACCTCACAGACCAAAATGGAAGTCCAATGTTCAAAATCATCAAAATGGAACAAAAACAAACCTGGAGTCAAAAACATTTGCTAATGCTACAACAAGCTCTAAAAGTGAAGGAAATGTGACTTCCTCTCCAGCTATTACTCAATAAAAACTTGAACAACTTCTCAATATGCTACCAACACCATCCAAAGTTCAATCATCAGACACTAATGATGAAATTGACCTTTCATATGCAAGGTATAGTGTTCTGCTATTTAGCCGATGCTACCGTTAATGACTAGATCATAGATTCTGGTGCATCTGGCCATATGTGTGGTAATTTTAATCTTCTAAAAAATGATGTTGAGTGCAAGTATGAACCAAAAATAAACTTACCTACTGGTCAAACCTCTTCTATTTCTCATATTGGTGAAATTAGTCTTGAGAATGACATATATCTCCCCAAAGTCCTTCACATTCCTTCCTTCAAACATAACCTGATATATGTGACCAAACTCACTCAAGAATCAAACTTTAAAGTGATATTTCATCCTCACTATTGCTTAATCCAAGACATTACCACCCATGCTGTGAAAGGAATAGGTAAGGTAGTAAATGGTCTATACTATTTGCTAAATGAACATGTATCAGTCACCTTGAGCAACCTGAAACACACCACAAAACTCTCCTCCCTTAGCAACACCACAAAAGCCTTCCCTAGGAAAGCCATGACAGCTTCTTGCACTAACATTCCTACAAACCTAACACAAGTGCCTACATTAAGCATACCTACCTTGTGGCATCACAGACTAGGACATGCTCCTATGTCTAAGATTGAGAAAATTGTTGATATTCACATGGGAAAACACTCTAATTCAGAGATATGCTTAACCTGCCCTCTAGCAAAATTCTTAAAATTGCTTATCATGTAAGTCAGTCCAGAGCAAAGCAAGCCTTTGATCTTGTGCATATAGACACTTGGGGATCATATAGAGCTTCTACTAGAGGAGGACACAAATACTTTTTGACTATGGTTGATGATCATATTAGGGTCACCTAGGTACATCTTCTTAAGCAAAAATCAGATGTTTTTGATGCCATTGAAACATTTGTAAATATGCCAAAAGTTCACTTTGAAAAACAAGTGAAAACTCTAAGGTCTGACAATGCCTGAGAGTTTGATGACAAGAAATATAAACCCTTCTTTGTCAAGCTTGGAATACTGCACCAGACCTCCTGTGTTGATAGGCCTCAGCAAAATGCTAAGGTGGAGAGGAGATACATAAACATCTTGGAAATGAGTCGAGCTTTGATGTTTCAAGCTGGCCTTCCATTGCATTTTTCGGGTGATTGTGTTCACACTGCAGTGCATGTAACCAACAGACTTCCATCTCCTGACTCCTGTAATAGGAAACATCTCACCATATGAAGCCATATACCAAACCAAGCCTAAATACAATCACCTGAAGTCATTTGGTTGCTTAGCAATGGCTTCAAATCCATCATCCTCCAAAGACAAATTTCAGCCTTGAGAAGTGTCATGTGTGTTCATTGGATATCCTACAAACAAGAAAGGATATAGACTCTTTAACCTTCTTACCAGCATCACATTTGTTTCCAAAGATGTTAAATTCTATGAAAACATCTACCTATACCATGTGTTTCACTCCACTTCTTCTGAACCAGTTGTTATCTCACCAACTCTCACACAACAATCTGCTTCTTATGAAGAAGATTATGCTGATGTTGATGACTCAAACCAAACACAAACTCCTACACCCATACCTGTTCCAATCAGACTATCAACCAGACAACACAAACCACCCATCTGGCAATCAGACTACCATATATCCAACTTATCAACTTAGAAAAAACCTAGCCAGATAAACAAACTCACCTCAACACCTATGTCTGCACAATTCTTCTATTTCATGAGTAATCTCTCTCAACATCCTGATCCTATTCATCTGAAAGATGTTATGCAAGATAAAAAAATGGCTAAAGGCTATGGATGAGGAGATGGAAGCTTTAGAAGCTAACAACACTTGGGAAATAACTGAGTTACCCCAAGGAAAGCAACCAATTGGTTGCAAGTGGATCTACCGAACAAAATACAAGGCTAATGGAACAGTTGAAAGAGCAAAAGCTAGACTTGTTGTTCTAGGAAACAGGTAGAACATGGCATTGACTACTTGGAGACATTTGCTCCAGTAGCCAAGTTTGCCACTGTCAGGTCTCTCTTTGCAATTGCTGCAATGAAATCATGGCATGTACATCAAATGGATGTCAAAAATGCCTTTCTCCATGGAGACCTTCAAGAAATTATATACATGAAGGTGCCTCCAGGATACAATAATCAGGGATTCAGGTTCAGCCATCTTGATACCCAAATGATCTCTCTAAAACCAAACCAATGTTGTGTAAGCTACATAAATCTCTCTATGGATTAAAGCAGGCTCCAAGGCAATGGTTTGCCAAGTTGAGCACAACCTTGACAACTCACATCTTCTCTTAATCAAAGACATACAACTCTCTATTCACCAAGCAAAATGAACTTGGATTTGTTGCTATACTTGTGTATGTGGATGATTTGATCATCACTGGTGACAATATGACATGTGCTAGACAAGTTCTCTCCTCTCACTTTAACATGAAATGCATGGGTGAAGTTAGGTATTTCCTGGGAATTGAAGCAGAATGATCTCACCAGGGAATATTTTTTTCTCAAAAGAAATATGTCAAGGACATACTTGATCAATATGGAATGAAGAATTGCAAGCCTCTTAAACTTCCTATGGATAGTCATGTCAAGCTCACTCACTCCATTGGAACACCTCTCAATGATCCTGAACCTTATTAAAGGTTGGTAGGCAAGCTAATTTATCTAACTATCACTAGACCAGATATAGCATACACTGTGCATATCTTGAGTCAGTTCATGCATCAACCAACCTCAGCTCACTATCAAGCTGTAATCAGGGTTCTCAGGTACTTGTCTAACACATGTGGTCAATGAATTCTTCTTGCCTTTGACTCTGCAGTTCAGCTCAGGGCTTATTGTGATAGTGATGGGGATGGTTGTCCCAACCCTAGAAGATCTACATCAGGGTTTTGTGTATTGCTAGGCGAGTCTCCCATATCTTGGAAGGCCAAAAGGCAAAGTGTGGTGGCTAGAAGCACTGCTGAGGCAGAATACAGATCAATGGCTCTCACCATTTGTGATATGGGTCTCAAATCCTTAAAGATTTGGGTCTCAAATCCATGGGTTCTACACCTCTCTTCTGTGACAACCAAGCAGCATTGGCCATTGCTGCCAATCCAGTGCAACATGAGAAAACCAAGCATGTAGAGATTGACTGCCACTTTGTGAGAGGCAAAGCACATGAAGGAGTTGTCTCACCCACCTATGTTTCTACGACAAAACAGCTAGCATACATATTCACCAAGATCTTGAACACTCAGCAACATCAGCATTTGTTGTCCAAGCTGGGAGTTCATTCTTCCTCTCAGCTTAAGGGGGAGTAAAGAGAATAGACCATCTAGTTTCTTGCTACTAGAACCCACTGCATTATGTAATGGCCCAACTTAGTAGCTTAGTTGTCTGCTATAATCATTTGCTAGTCCATGATCCTGTAGGCTGATATTTTGAGCACTGCTGTCAGTAATTCTGTGCAAGTGGTCCTGCGTGATCGTTATATTTTTGTTTGTTTCCTAGGAAGGTTCCTAGTCTACAACTGTCATTATGACAGTGGACATCTGCTGCTACTTGTGTTGCTTTGCTTGGCAATCAAGCTGAATGAATGTGATGAGATCATATTGAGAGAGTAAATTCTCCTAGTAATTATGTGTGATATTGTCTTTACCCTCCTCATGATAAAAAAAAAATCCTATTTGCATTAATTTCTTTAGTTATATATATAATGAAGGTTGATATTTTAAAGATACGCATTGAAATGATTCATTTAAGTGCAACTGTGTGTCTTAGATGTTAGGATTTTCATACAATAAGAGATGTAAATTAAACAATGCATGCCCTGCTAAGTACTAAGAAATCTAGTAAGGCATATTAGGAAGCAAAAAAAACTCTATTGAACAAAACTATTAATAGGTAAACATGAGATAATAAATTAAATGTATAAACCCCAGATAGAATACTCCTACCAAAATTTATGAAGCAAAAAGCTTAACTAACTAAAATATAGCCGAATAACGTTGCTCTTAAGAGGCAAAGGAAACGGGAGATGATGAGCAGCTGATGCCGACCAAAGAAAGATGACGGAAATAGCAAGGCGGCTTGTGACTTGTGACAATGTCTTTAGGTGAGGTTGAGTTTACTCGGGCCATGCAAAGTCAAAGAATAACTAGATCACACGATACCATATACTAATATATTATATCATTGTTTGCATTTGAAACATGACTAACACAATCGAAACAGGTAGTATGACCTCAATTTTTCCAAGAAATTTTTTTGGATGGGGATGGATATCTACAATATCTGTACTTCTAATTGGAATTTAATATCGTCACAAAAGAATACCATGGTTAGTGACATTACGTGATTTGTCGTCTTGTTGTTGATGTGGTTAAACCATTATTAATTTGTACTTCTGACTTGTAATTATTTGTACTTCTGACTTGTAATTATCATAGTTGTGAATTTGCAGCAAATTTTTATCTTACTGCAACATGATGATTGATGAAAATCCAAGGAACTCGATCGTGAGATCAAATAAATATATGAAAACCTGCAAAACGAGCAAAGCTGGCTTTAGAGGTGTTTTCTGAGAGAGCTCCTTCCATGTCTAAGTTAGCAACGTTTTAGAGAGTAATTAGGTTTAGGGGTTTTTCATTTTATGATCGCATTTTTTTCAATGTCGATTAACATCAGTAACTATAGGATTGAAACTCTAATGTGATTCCTTTCATAACACGTGATTAAGATAAAATAAACTTATGATTGCAGCGATGATCACATGCAATACTCTTGCACGCAAGTTTTTCCGACACACATACTACCTCTTTTTTTTTTTTACATGCAACATTTAATTATTTTAATCCACCCACCAAAAAGGCAAATGTTGCATCTAAAAAAACAGAGGAAATATATGAAACTTTCCGATTAATGATTGATGACCCAGCCTATGAAGCCGATCATCATGGGCCAACCGGCCATGGTTACGTGTCACAAACCCATTTAGATTCCCAAACAATACCGTAACAAAAGTCGTGTAATGAGAAGACCTTTTGTGATAAAGTATATCTTTATTATGACATAAATCCTTTTTGAGGTAGACTAAAAATGATTTATCGTAAGACCAAATTAATTTTCTGTTTAAGAATGATTTTGTACTATTTATAAAGATAACTTTTAACACCTTATAAATAAGTTTTGAAAATAAGCGGGACGCCTCCGGCCTCACTTAAGTTAAAACTATCAATGGAATAACTATAGAGTATCTAAGTACCTTCAACTCCCTATTCATCTGCTTAATAAGAATGCAACAAATCCTTAGATATATAGTAGTACTTGATAGTTTTTAGAAATATCCAAGGTGTGGCCGGAAAGGAGGGTATGGCCATGTCATCTAGATTTTATTCAGAGTTGACAGTTGAGATATCTATGGTAAAACACATTTTCATCTCTATAAAATGTAGAACACATTTAAGTAGATGAACAACTGTACTTCTATATGCTGTTTCTAGTTGTCTTTTTGGCTTGAACGGCTTAGGAGGGAGAAGTTCCACCATAATCTTACCTAACAACTATGTTTCTACATGCACATGTAAGTAGGGCATAATCCTTTCATGTAACATGGATTAACTTGATTGAGTTTACGTGGCAATTTAGAGTTCTCAATTGAAAAAGAAAAAAAAGAAAATCAGCAAGTTTACAATAAACAAATATAAATGTGAAATAGAAGAGTTGTGATCCCCATTTGAGGTCAAGCTACTTAAATTCTTTACACTCATAAAGTCATAAGTCTAACATTATTGTTGTAGTCTAACATCGATGGCTCTCTTTGAGACACTTGGGCTCATCAGGGCCGTACACGTGTCACCTTAGTAAAAGAAGAGAAAAGCCTTGAATCTCTGGGCTACACTCAGCTGAGTTAAAAGGATCAAATTCTGGCCCAACAGTCAGAGCCCAGCAGTGCCAAATGGCTAAAGGAGAGTGGTTAATAGACATCCCCCAGTCATTGTCTGCCACGTGTCATGATCTGATTCCTCAGCCAATCAGAGGCCACTATTGTAGGTCAGTTTTTAAGGTTAGCTGTCAACTTGCTATCACTATAAATAACCCTAAAATCAGGAGAAAACACATTCAATGCAAACAGTGCAAAGTTACTCTGATAAAATTCTCTCTCACTTTCTCTTTCTATCTCTACTTTCTCTTACTACTCCCGATAACCGACTTAAGCATCGGAGGGGGAACCACCACCCAAACCTCCGGGGGTGGGTCCCTTTGTGCGGAGTTCGGGAGCGAAGCCAAGGCTACGGATTAAGCTAATTCGAGGCATTGTTGCACAAGTCTCCATCCGAAGAACACTCAAGATACTAATTTACTTGCTCGACAAGGAAGTTAAGCCTACGACTTACTTGTTGGACAAGTGGATAAAACATTTGGCGCCGTACGTGGGGAGACGCAACGATGACGATTGTCAATCGTCCAACATTGCCGAGGAATCGAAGCCTTCAAGTTAATGTCGAAGATACGGTGGAGCATGAAAGACCACCTCGAGGAAGAGATAGACCTCGCGTCCATTGTCAATGTTCCTGGACCAAGCCAGAACCTGGTCATCCAAATGAATCTGGATCGTCCGGTGGATCGCCGCACACCTGGAGAATGTCTTTGAATGACTTTCAAACTAAGATGGCGGCGGTCGTCCGAGGAACAGATTAAAAGCAATATCTTTGTTTTTTCATCACAACCGGAGCCATTGCTAACAATCCACCTCGTCCTAGAGGACGTTCTCAAATAGATCGTCCGGGTCCTAGTCGACATGTTCGTCGGGAGCCCTCCGGGAGGACGGCAAGAGGAAAGCAGCCGAGAGGATAATGATCAACGAAGAAAGATGGACTGGAACCTGGTGGTGAGGACTCGGGACCATGTTCGTCCAAGCGGGCACCGCATGGAAACGAGATGCCGGAGAGTATCTAGAAGCAAAGAAAGCTGCTTGCATTACAACGGTCGGCCGACGGGATCTACGCCATATTTGAGAGACCCTCCTTTGAGGTTGTCGTCCGGAGGGGGAGGGACGAAGTTTAAGTCACTCTCTTGTTCATCCGCGACAGGGAGAAGACGGTGGCTCGGCCCATGGTCTATAGGCGTCCGATGGCTCGCAAACACTTCATCCAACCCAGTAATGAAAGAATATCGCAAGGAGTTCATACCCATTGAGGGACAGTGGGAGCTCTCCAAATCAACCGGCCTACTCCATTCTCGGCCGGGATTATGGAGACGCCCCCTTCCCAAAGGTAAAACTCCCAACCATTGAGCCTTTCGATGGAACTGCGATCCAGCACGATCACTGTCCGCTTACAAGCATCGATTTACGTCCAAGGAGTGGACGACGCTACTTGGTGTAAGAATTTTCCAGCTACTTTGAAAGGAGTAGCGCGAGAAATGGTTTAACAATCTTCCCCCAATTCGGTCAACAACTTTACCGAACTTAGCTTCTTATTCACTAGTCATTTTGTTGCCAACAAGCAAAAGCAAAAGACAAGCATGCACCTAGGCAAGGTCGTCCAGGGGACCTAAGAAGGCTCTTAGAAGTTTTGTTAAGAGATTCAACCTAGAAGCGCTTCGGATCCAAGATCTTAATGCTTTGGAGTAGCCTTTGACGCCTTCATCGGGGGTTTAAGGCCGGGAAGTTTCAAGTTTGATCTTGTTAAGAAGAAAATCTCCACTCTTCTTGCTGAGGCTTTGAGGGAAGCCGAAGCATTTATTCATGCCACCGAAGTATGTCTTTGAGGCAAAGCATCCCGAGTCTAAGAAGCCTGAAGAGGTTGCTCAGCCAAAAAAGAGCAACCCCAAGAAGGCCGAGACTTGGGCGATAACCTCCAACACCACTCCGGCTAGAAAGAACAAGAGAAAGGAGGCCGAGCCATCCTCATCCAATCCTGTTGAGTTTAACAAAGACCAATACTCCATCCTCATGGAGATTAAGGATCGAGTATGAGTTGAAGGCCCCAGTGAAATGAAAACTCCTTATAGAAACAGGGGATAAGAGCAAGTATTGCCACTTCCACAAAGATTGTGGTCATGAGACCAATGAATGTAAGCACCTCAAGAGAGCTTTGGAAGAGTTAGCCCGAAAAGGAAAGATGAATTCCTATATGACTCAAGGGGGAAGGAAGTTCCCAAGGAAAGATGATTGGCATAAGAAGAAGAAGGAGAGTGCAAGCACCGACGAAGATGTGGTTCTTGTAATCTCAGGTGGGTTTGCTGCTGGGGGGCCAACTAATAGAGGGCACAAAAACTACCTTAGGGAGCTCGGCCAAGTTTTGTTAGCTGATCAGACGAAGGTTGAGCCCTTCCCAAGGGTGGTAGTTAGTGAACAAGATCGGGGCGGGTTGAGGACTCCCCATGATGATCCCTTGGTCGTAGAAATGAAAATAGCAAACTTGAGAGTAAGAAGGATCCCGATCGACACCGGAAGTTCGACGGACATCATTAGTGCCGATTACTGTCTAGACTAAAGTTTGAGGAGAAGAACTTAGTTCCCGTTCACCATCCTATCATAGGGTTTGGGGGAGGAGTCATCCATCCCATGGGAACTGTGACTTTGCCCGTTTGAGAGGGAGAGAAGGAAGCCTCAAGAACTCTGTTTATCAAGTTCTTGGTGGTCCGAGACTTGACGACCTACAATGTCATTCTTGGACGACCAACGCCGAATCATGTCAAAGCGATAATAGTAACTCACCTAATGTTGATGAAGTATGAGTGTGATGACGGCGGGATTGGCTCTTTGTATGGAGACCGGCGGGCGGCTAGGGAATGTTACCTAACTACTCGAAACCATCATCATGGAAGGGCCGATAAGCAAGACCGGACGCAAGTTCTTTGGCGGAAGGAAAACGTCCTGGAATAGAGAAAGATCGAGACGAAGGTTGCTAGCGAAAGGAGAACGTCCGGAATAGAGAAAGATCGGACGAAGATGGCTAGCGAGAGGAAAACGTCCTGGATTTGTCAAAGACCGGGTCGCCTCGTTAAAGGCGACCATTGAGAGCCCTCGGAGCGTCTCTTGCTCCCTCAAGGAAGGCGTCCGAACATCTCCCCAACAAGAAGAGGAAATATGAAATCATCAAGGAAGAACCCTCCTCGTCTGAAGAGGTCATGGCCATCATGGGGCTAACAGTAGAACGTCCAGAGCCAGTGGAAGTCCCTGAAGAAGTACATCTCGGATGAAGCTCGTCCCGAAAGGACCCTCAAAAGTGGATCTTCGCTCGATCCTGGTTTGAAGGGTCATCTAGTCCACTTGTTGAAAGAATTTCAAGATGTGTTTGCCTATTGCGTCGAGGAAATGCCGGGAATTGATCCGGGAAGTAGCCGTCCACCGGTTGAATGTTGATCCAAATTTGAAACCGGTTCGCCGGAAGAAGAGGCATTTGGGACCAGGCTAGAAACCGGGCGGTCGACCAAGAAGTTCGAAGTTGTTGGAATCCAAGTTCATCAAAGAAACCTATTATCCAGGCCCGGATAGCAAATGTGGTTATGGTGCCAAAGCCTAATGGCACCTGGAGAATGTGTGTGGACTACACGGACCTCAACAAGGCTTGTCCTAAGGACGGTTTCCCTTTGCCTAAGTTGGATCGTCTAGTAGACTCCACAGTGGCCATGCTTTCCGAGCTTCATGGACGCATATTCGGGTTTTCATCAAATCCCAATGTGGCCGAGAGGATCGGGACAAAACGTCCTTCATTGCGAAAAAGGGTTGTATGGTTGGGTGAGGATGTCATTCGGCCTACGCAATGCCCCGGCCACTTTTCAAAGATTGATCAATAATGTTTTTTCACCTTGATTAGGACGAAATATGGAGGCATCGATATGATAGTCAAGAGCCGTCAAGAAGAAAGTCATGTTGGTGATTTGAGAGAAACTTTTGAAACTCTCGGGAAATACAAGTTGAAGGCTGAATCCCAAGCAAATGTGTCTTTGGGGTTTTGTCGGGGGAAGTTCTTAGGTTTCTTGGTGGATCGGAGGGGAATAGAAGCCAACCCCGAAAAGATTCAAGTCGTTCTAGACATGAAGTCTCCTTCGAAGGTAAAAGAGGTACGGCGGGCGACGGGTTGCTTGGGCGCCCTTGGACGATTTTTTGTCTAAGTCGGGCGACAAGTGCCATCACTTCTTTGCCACGATCAAGAAAAAAGCCAAGTTTGAATGGACGACAGAGGCGGAGGAAGCCCTTCAACATGTCAAAGATCATCTTCGGCAGTTGCCTAGGTTGGTGTCGGTCCCCGAGAGGGGAAAAATTGTTTGTATACTTGGCCGTATCCACTCAAGTCGTGAGTGCCGTCCCTGTTGGCTGAAAGAGAATCCGTCCAGATCCCAATATACTTCGTGAGTCACGTGCTCAAGGACGCGGAAAATCGGTATACTCCTGTTGAGAAGTTTGGATTGGCCCTTGTCATGGCGGTAGAAAGTTAAGGCCCTATTTTTTGGCGCACGGTATACTCGTCTATACCGATCAACCTTTGAAGCAAGTTCGCGAGAAGATGGAAGCCGTCGGGCGAATGTTAAAATGGGCGGTTGAGCTCAACATGTTTGATATATCATTTGAACCAAGGAAGGCCATTAAGGGGCAAGCCTTGGCCGATTTTATAGTTGAGCTTACTCGGCCAACCATAAAGCCAATATCCGATCCAGTTGAAGGAAGGAAGCATTGGACGCTCATGGTTGATGGATCGTCCCACGATCAATGGGTGTGGGGCGGGAATCATTTGTCAATCTCCCGAAGGGGACAAGTTTGAATATGCATTAAGATTCCAATTCAAAGCGTCCAATAACGAAGCCGAATATGAAGCACTCTTTGGCTGGAATCAAAATGTGCAAGGCGGTGGAGTTTGTAGAGATTGAGGCCAAATCGGACTCTCTCTTAGTTGTCGGCCAGGTCAACGGAGATTTTGAATGCAAAGAAGCATCAATGAGCAAATATATGCGCCCGATCAAGGATGAGATTGAGCCATTAAAACGATTTGTCCTCGACCAAGTACCAAGGTCAGAAAATCATCAAGCGGATGCTCTCTCGAAATTGGTCGGCTCGGGCGAGGGTGATGTGCCAAGAAACAGTCTTTTGGGAAGTCAAACCCAAAAAGAGCATCGACCAAGAGGAGATTATGTTTCTCGGCCGAGGGAATGTCCGGATGGAGCCGATCATAGAATACAAGAAGACGGGCGATTGCCTTCGGATCCTGTAGAGGCCAAGTATGTGAAGGCCGGAGACAAGTGGTTTGAACTATGGGACGAGACACTTTACAAGAAGTCGTTCAACCGGCCTCTGCTCTGCTCAAGTGCGTCACCAGAAAAGATGGTCTGGAGATTCTAAAAGAACTCCATGAAGGAGCTTGTGCCTCTCACATTGGGGGAAGAGCCTTAGGCGAGAAGGCTTTAAGGACGGGGTACTACTGGCCTACCTTAAAGGAGGATGCTTTAGTCTATGCAAAGAAGTGTGACAGGTTGTCGAAGCATGGAAATGTGCATCGGAAGCCGTCCAACTATTTGACCCCCATCTTATTCCCTCGCCTTTTGCCAAATGGGGCATGGATATCCTAGGACCTTTCCCCGTGGCCGCCGGGCAAAAGAAGTTTGTGATTGTAGCAGTGGACTATTTCACTAAATGAATAGAAAGCTGAAGCCATGCGAGGAATAACAACAAACGACGTCAAGGGCTTCATCCGGAAGAACATTATAACTCGATTTGGCATGCCTCAGTCAATCGTCTTTGATAATGGTCCACGGTTCGAAACGCCTAAGCCGAAAGAATGGCCGTCGAAAGAGAAATCAAAGCTCACTTTGCAGCAGTCGCCCACCCACAAGCTAATGGGCAAGTCGAGTCCTTCAACAAGATTCTATCAAATGGAATCAAGAAGAAGGCTGGACAACGCCAAAGGGCAATGGGTTGAAGAACCGCAATTGGTGTTATGGTCCATTAGAACAACCGCTAAGAATTCTACGGGCGAAACGCCTTTCATGCTAGTCTATGGTACTGAAGCCGTCTTGCCCATTGAGATCGAGGAGCCCACCCTACGAGTCATGTTATACACGAGAGGAAGCCAACCGGGCCGCATTGCGTACGGCCTTGGACCAAGTCCCGAAGTCGGGGGCAATGCCTTGCTAAGAATGCAATTGTACAAACTGCGTATGGCTCGGGAGTTTAACAAAAGAGTTGTTAGACGACCGCTAAAGGTGGGGGATCTTGTTCTTAGAAAGATGGAAGCGGTTGGACGAGCTAAAGAGTTGGGAAAACTAACACCAAATTGGGAAGGACCTTATCTCGATTGTCCGGGAGATACACGGTGGGACTTTTTCGTCCGCAAGGTCTAGATGGAAGATCTATTCACCGTACTCGGAATTCGGACAACTTAAAGAAGTACCACGTCTAGCTCGGATCTTCGTCGGATATAAGTAGGGTAATTTGTAGTTACTCCAAAGTGCCACGACACATATTAGTAAGAAAAGAATTGTATACATGCATCTTGGCTTTCGACCAAGCAAAATCCATATAATACAATTCCTACTATCTTATCTTTTTGTTTATTTTCACCAAGTTACTTCACTTTGGGGCATTAAATCGGTTACTCGTCTAAAAGTGACAATAACCTGGACAAAAATACAAACAATAGCGAACGTCGGGAATTGCTCGCATTTACGCCGAACATCACTCCCTCAAAGAGACCGGCCAAATATATAATGCATATATGGCCGTCAAATTGACAAAACCTCTAGTAAGAGTAACGTCAAAGTCTCTGAGAGAAAGCTGGCCTGAAATAAGCCCTTAGTAAAGGATACTTACTTTCAAAAATACAGACAGCTAAGTAGTCCAGACCCTAGTAAGGGATCGCTACTTAATGACGAGTGTTGCTCCCTCAAGGAAGCCGGCTAAAACATTATTTGAACATGTATCTCACGCTCGTTCAGCAGGCTCAGCCAAGGCTGGCCGCTCTCCTTCTTGGACTTCGGCTCCCCTTTAATATACGAGTGAGCTAAGCCCAAGAACGGGGGGATAATAGAAGCCTATAGGACGAGCTAAGGAGAGCAGGTCGTCCAAAAACCAGGAGGACCTAGGCAATAGATGCCCTTGTGATGGTTTGATAGTGCAGGACGAACGTTAGTAGCTCGAGTAAAACGGCTAGAACGTGGCTCGTCCATAAAGCAAAAAGGTTTTGGACGCTTTCCCTCTTTGGGCAAGACTAGTCTTTATGAGTAGATCGTCCAAAACTTTATGACGAATCTCAATAAATACTCACTTACATTATGGGACGTTATCTTTAGTCGGGTAATGGACGTCCAAAAATTGGAGGCCAATTCCAGACGAAGATGGCCCCAAGAAGGTGACCGTCCAAGTATGGACGTTCTCCTTCATTGGGTGACCCTCGTCCAAAAATTGGAGGCCAATTCCAGACGAAGATGGCCCCGGGAAGGTGACCGTCCAACTATGGACGTTCTCCTTCATTGGGTGACCCTCGTCCAAAAATTGGAGGCCAATTCCAGACGAAGATGGCCCCAAGAAGGTGACCGTCCAAGTATGGACGTTCTCTTTCATTGGGTGACCCTCGTCCAAAAATTGGAGGCCAATTCCAGACGAAGATGGCCCCAAGAAGGTGACCGTCCAAGTATGGACGTTCTCCTTCATTGGGTGACCCTCGTCCAAAAATTGGTAATCGTTCAAGCCTAGGATGGCAATCCTCTCGTTTTTGTGTTTGGCAAACCGCCCCAAACGAGCCTCTTTTGGTACTTGGATGCATATGCAATTATCAAAGGCTCTAAATATTGTAGACCGTCCAATAATATCAGGACGAGTCACATTTTTACTTGTGCATTTCGGACAGAATTTTGTAATCTTCGGGAAAGCGGATCGTCCGATAGTTCGGGACGGGTCGATTCTTGTGCTTCGTAAAATTATTGAAAAGTTACGATCGTCTAAAGCCAAGCACGCTGCTCTCAAATTAAGCATCTGTGCTAGACGTCCAACGATCATGACGAAGGTAATATTATACTTAGTCAAAATTAGAATTCAGAAAGATAAAAGGCATGCAATTGGCAAAAATTCTCTTTCATATATGATTGGTAAAGAATTACAACTTAAGAGCTGAAGAGTTAAAGATACAACAGCGAACAAGCCAAGAAACATGAAAATAAACCTAAGCTTAGGCTTCGTCTTCGAGCGGGGTTTCTTGGTCGTCTTCCGGGGTCTCCACCTCGGCAGCGGCCTCGTCGTCGACTCCTCAAACTCCGGAGGTTCGTCGGCGCATACCATAGCCCGATGGACGCTCTCTTGATACTCCGGGACGACGAACGAAGGCGGGGACCTCGGCTTCCTCGGCTAGCATCCCAAAGGCTTTGACGGCCCGGTCCTTGGCCGTTTCGACGACTTGTTTCAACCCTTCCTTGGCATCGTCGAAGGCCTTGGCCGCCTCCCTTTCCCGGGCACGGGCGTCTTTGCCCTTAGGAGAATGTTCTCTCTTCTCGGCTCGGCGCAGCAATAAGAGCGACATCCCTTTCGCCTTTTAACTCGCAGAGAGAGAGCGTCTATGATCATCTTTAGACGATCCTGCTTCGGTATATAGCCGGTTGATTTTAACAAGATGATTCTTGTTCTCGGACTCCGGGAGTGCCGATCTCTTCTCCAAGGCCTCCAGGCCGGGTGATGAAGGGTGTTAGCCATCTCGATGTCGTGAATGGCTTTGTCCCCTCGCCGTTGTAGCTTGGTGGACGAGGTGCTTATTTTCCTTTCTAAGCTCCCTCGCCCAATCTTCGGTTAGCATCTTTGCGAGCCGGAAGTCGGGGCAAGGAAAACAAATCAAGTTATTAGACGATTTGCAAAGTGAAAGTTTGTACAAGTATAAAACAAGGCGAGTCATAAAGCAATACCTCGGCAAGTAGCCGAGACATGTAGCCCACATGCCCGGCGGACGCTCCCCTTAATCCCTTGATGTAGGATTCAGGGAAGTATTTGAAGAGCTCCTGTTTCAGCCGCTCTTTCTCCAGCCTTGACATTTTGGCGAAGGCGGGGAGAGGACTCCTCGTCCGAATCGGCAGTGGGAGGAGTTGGGGGAATAGCGGGGCCTTTGCCCTTATTCGAAAGAGGGGGAGAGTCAGTTATCTTGATAGGGAAGACGATGGCTTGTCTATTGGACAGACTCATGGACCGTCCACCGCCCCGCATCGTCCTAACTATGTTGGGGTAATACGACTCACCAGACGAAATTGATGCCGTCCTAACAGCTAGAGGCATCTGTGGCACCAGCTTTGCCACCGAGCCGCTGAACCCTGGATAGTTCTCGGCAGCAGCATCATCAGATCCCGGTGCAACCAAAGCCAAGGCGGACTCTGGGTTGACCTCGGCAGAGTCGGCCGGCAAAACGCTGAGCGGCACAGCTGCGTGTGCATCCCTTCCCTCCTCGGCCGATCCGGCAGTCGAAGGCTCCCTTTTAAGAGCCTTGGCTTGTGGGGGAGGCATGCTTTTCTCCCCACTCTCGGCAGCAGGAGCCGCCTTATCCGCCCTTTTCCTTGTAAAGCCCTTAGGCTTCTTCGCTGAAGGCTGGTCAGCGGCTGTAGTGGGCCTCTTCTTGGATGAGGACGACTTCCCAGGTGGAAGCTTGTTTGTAGGAGCATTTTTCTGCAAAAAGTAAAGGCATCAGATTGATCGTCCAAAAACTAAAAAAAAATATAAATACTAATGTTTCCGCCCTTTTTTCGGCGCTACTCTTTGCATACTCCTTCCACAGATTATCTGTAAATTGGGACATGCTGATATCCCCCGTCCAAGATGGTTTGAGGCGTTGTCTGGCCGAGTCTGCAAATAAAATAAAAAAATAAAAAAAATGTGTGTTCGTCATATGAGTTATGGACGAAGAGTTTTACTTGGATGATTTTAAATATACCTTTATCCTCGCCCAACCGCAAGGCCGGCGGCGACCAAGAAGTCGTCTTGGTAAAACATTTCCTTAAAGGGTATCCAGTTAGACGGTCCCTTAAAAGATCGGCGGCCAGTCCGGAGTACTCCTTCACTCCGAAGTACTCCACCACCTCCTCGTCAAAGTCGTCCTCCAACTCCAGCCAAGACCGCTTCCGTCCAGTATTAGTGACGGATCTATTATAATATTTGCAGCTCTCGGGAACTTAGCGCTTGGACGCCCGTAAAAAGATGAAATCGGCTTTCCAATCGTGCATCTTTGACGATTTCCCCAAGCTGTCATGAAGCCCGGACGGTTGCGAATCTTTGAGCCATGCTCCGTCCACGGCCCCAGTACCTTAGACGCATAATGGATATGGGTAAAGGCTTCAAGGGGAAAAGGCTAGGCCGCGTAGCTCGCAGACGGCAATAAACGTCGAGGATGTTGTGCCAAGCGTTTGGTGCCGCTGGTTATGGCCGATGTGGTAGTCTTTGCGAAGCACTTGTTCTACGAAGTCGTGAAGAGGAAACCTCAATCCAAGCATCTAAGGCCGGTTTATAGACGGCGAAATGGCTCCCGGGAGCACTCAAGATCGTCGCGTCGTTATTAGGAATGACAAAGGAGAAGCCCGGTATGGGCATGAAAGACGACAAGAAATTAGGGTCTGGTCCTAGTTTCTCTAACCACTTACGGTTAACTAAAATGAAGCCAGGATCGGAAAGGGGACCTAAACGTCTTCTAATCTCCGACGAGGTGGTAGAGGCCTCGTTCGATTCTTCGGCAGCCTCGGGATCGCTACCATTATTACCTTCGCCGATCTCCGCCGTATCGGCGTCCCGCCGTAGGCTTGGTCTCGGTTTTTATTTCGGCGTTTCGCATCATGGTCGAAAGGAGGCCTGTCCAAAGACCGAGCACTTTGGACCTCTCTTGCCTCATCCGGCACTCGTCCGGTTGATTCCTCCATATCCGAGCTATTTGATGGAATTATTGCTTTTCGTCTTAGACGGGTCGTTTGCTTGACGCGCGCCGGATTACCCCGCACAGGTGAAGACCGGGTCGTCGACTTTCTCGGCCAAAACTATGAAAAAATATGTACTCGGCCGGAAGAGGCCCAACTCTAGAATGTGCCGAAGAAGAAGTATCCGTTCTAGGGTCAAGACAAGCTCTTGGTCGGCTAGGATTATTTGACGAAGATGATTCCATTTTATTGATTTTCTAAGAAAAAATAAAGAATAAAGAAGAATGAAAGGATCAAAGAAACGATACCGCTAAGAACGTCCGGGGAAATTCGGTGAAGGATCTCTGAAGCCGGACGATCTCTCTCTCTCTAGAAAATTGCGAGCTTCTCTGTCTAGAAAAATTTGTTCGGGGTGTTAAATGATTGAATGTTTTCACACCAAGGATATTTATAGAGGAATAAGAAACTCACAAGCGGCCGGTCAAGAATGACCGAAAAGAGAATCCCACGGCCTAATATGACCGGTATAACACAGGAGAAGGCTCGCCACTTCATTTCAAATTAAACTACCTTGAGTGTAAAAGGGCCTTAACCGTCGGATGGGCCAACGGTAAAAAGCCCTTTTAGGGGCAAATGTTGTAGTCTAACATCGATGGCTCTCTTTGAGACACTTGGGCTCATCGGGGCCGTACACGTGTCACCTTAGTAAAAGAAGAGAAAAGCCTTGAATCTCTCGGGCTACACTCAGCTGAGTTAAAAGGATCAAATTCTGGCCCAACAGTCAGAGCCCAGCAGTGCCAAATGGCTGAAGGAGAGTGGTTAATAGACATCCCCCAATCATTGTCTGTCACGTGTCATGATCTGATTCCTCGCCCAATCGGAGGCCACTATTGTAGGTCGGTTTTTAAGGTTAGGTTGTCAACTTGCTATCACTATAAATACCCCCGAAATCGGGGAGAAAACACATTCAATGCAAACAGTGCAAAGTTACTCCGATAAAATTCTCTCTCACTTTCTCTTTCTATCTCTACTTTCTCTTACTACTCCCGATAACCGACTTAAGCATCGGAGGGGGAACCACCACCCAAACCTCCGGGGTGGGTCCCTTTGTGCGGAGTTCGGGAGCGAAGCCAAGGCTAAGGATTAAGCTAATTCGGGCATTGTTGCACAAGTCTCCATCCTGAAGAACACTCAAGATACTAATTTACTTGCTCGACAAGGAAGCTAAGCCTACTGACTTACTTGTTGGACAAGTGGATAAAACAATTATGATTTCTAAAATAATAATTTCTAACCGTTCTCAAAATTTATTATAAAAGTCAACTAAAAAGACAATATAGATCAATTATGTCTTACTTGTACTTGCATGGTTTTCCCTAACGCATATGCACTGAAAATGAGAAAATTCGTGCCAATTGGACCTCTCGATGAATTTCACACCGGGGTTTGTTAAACATCGCCTCAGAATTACTTAAAATCGCCCCGTTCCCACTTTGACTTTACTATTTTACCCTTCTCTTTTTTCCACCACTCACCACCCCCGCCACCACCGCCACCACCCACCACCACCTACCTCCCCCCACCACCACCCACCACCACCTGCCACCCGCCACCACTTGCCACCACCCACCCCGTAAAAAAAATAGATTTTAATTGGGGCTAAGGGTCGAACGTCTGGCCGGGACGTTCGACCCATGGCCCGAACGTCTGGCCTGGACGTTTGGGCCATGGGGGCGAACGTTTGGCCAGGAAGTTCGACCCATGGTCGAACGTCCGGGCCAGGCGTTCGGGCCATGGGTCGAACTTCCTGGCGAAGTTCGACCCTTGACTAAAAAAATTTTAAAATTTTTTAAAGGGGGGTGAACGTTTGGCCAAGAAGTTAGACCCATGGCCCGAACGTTTGGCCCGGACGTTCGGGCCATGGGTCGAACTTCCTGGCCAAACGTTCGCCCCATGGCCCGAACGTCCAGGCCAGATGTTCGACCCTTAGCCCCAAAAAATTTTCGCAATATGAGTGGTTGTCGAGGTGGCGGTGGGGCTTGAGGTGGGCGGTGGGGGCTGGAGGTGGTGGCGGGCTGGTTGTGGCAGGAGGTGGTGGTTTGGGAAAAGAAAAGAAAAACAAAGGAAGGGTAAAGTTGAAAATGTTTGGTGGGACCGGGGCGATTTTAAGTAATTTCGGGGCGACGAATAGAAGTTCAGTTTCACACCTAATAGTTACGGTCTTTGGCCGAGATAGAAACCATCCTTAAGATTTTTTAAAATAGAAATTTCATTAATTGAATATCGAACATCATTTACAATAAGTATTAAAGAAAAACAAAATATAATCAGACAAAATAAAATCAAAATCGTGTTCGAAAACACTGCAATGAACCAGATCGAGCAATACATCGTAGCCCCCTTGTATCTACTAAATCAAGCAGCTACTGATGGGAAGTCTATCATTCTGACATAGTTTAGAGAAGAAAATTCTTGATTTAACCATGTTGACCACATCCAAAATTCTAATACCTCGAAGTTGATGGTCTTGATGCTTGAACTTCAACCAATAGGAACAATTTTCCATACCATTTTTTAAACTTCCACGTGGAAAAAGAAAAAAAAAACAAACTCCAAATGAGAGAAAGAAACCAAATAATTGGGGTAAAAACTCAAAAAGAGAGAGAGTGGAAGATTATTAATAGCAAAAACAATAAAAACTAGAAGAAAAAAGAAGAATTGGGGGCTTACCGCCATCAAAAGGATGATGGCATCCCAAACTAGAAGAAAAGGATTAGGAATTTTTGAGGAGAAAGAAGAGAGAGAGGAGAGGATGATGCTAAGGTTTTTTATTCGCTTTTTAGTGGGATAAACATTGAAATAAAAATTGAAGAAAAAGGATTCACTTTTTAGTGAGAACCAGCTTTAAGATGGTTATATCTTAAAAGTGAAATAAAAATTGAAGAAAAAGCGAGTGAATGGAAAAAAAAGTATGCATGAAAAAAGTATATTCTAAAAGCAACATACACTATTATAAAATTTGCATATATACACTATTTCAAGTATTATTACCAAGCAAGGCTTGGCCTAGTGGTAAAGGTTTGGCCTCATGACTTCAAGGTCATGGGATCAAATCCCACTAGGGGCTCTTTGGGGTGAGGTTTCCCTTACTATCCCCCTCTTTCCAAGGAGTCCAACCTGCAAACCAGACATGTTATAGTTGTGCGAGATGTCAGTTCAGTAGGGTCGTTCATAAAAAAAATATACACTATTTAAAGCTATATATACGAATAGATAGATTCAGCCAACGAGCATAAACCTCATCTATAGAATGAATAATCCTGACCTAATGGTGTTATTCGAGGAAGCCCCTCTGATCCTAAGTAAAGCACGAGCATCATAAGATGGGAAACATTAGGTCAGGGTATTCTGGTTGAGTAGCTCTCAAGCCCTGTTCTTTTGGGAACAATTTCAGTTCAGTTTAGTTCAACTTGCTTCAATTAAGTTTAATTCAGCTAGTTTCCTCTCACGATTTCGATTCGGTTCACTTCAATACAAAAGCAGGGGGCCTTAATGGCAATTAAAAAAGGTATCTATAGGGTACAGATCCTTGGAAAACATGTGATATTTAAGTCTTGCTCTACCTTTAACTATGATATAAATAGCACTTTGCATCCTATTCATGGACTCTAATTATGCAAACTATTTGAATCTTCTAAAAAAATGAGTCATGGAAAGTCCCAATGTGTCCATCACCGTGGGTCGGCCACCTGTAACTTCATCCTTTCAAATCCATGCATTACAACTCGCATGACATGGAGGTTTTTGAATGACATTTCTCAAGCCCAATCGCGTTCTCATGTTTTCATACAAGGATTATATTTTGTTAATTATATGACCCCAAAAAATGAACAAAGAAATAGCGTATTCGAAAACCTTAATCAGTTGGATCAACCCAAATCCGAACATATAAAATCTTGAATAAGCATTATTTGACCCAACCCTGAAAATATTTTATCCGAACCTAACCTAACCTAACCTAACCAACCCATTTGACATATCTTCATGCATCTTACGGGTTTCAAAACTAATACTGTAATACTTGGTGATACTGATACAGTACTCCACATACTGTCACAATGCTAGCCCATGTTTTGCAAATTTGGAAAGCAACGTATTATTTTGGCAGTATATCGGATTAATTGGGATGTTTCACTTCAAACATCAATCTGAAATTGGAAAAGTATACCCCAAAGAAAATTGACAAATGATGTAAACCCAAAAAATGAAATAATAAAGGTTGAAATAAGAACAGCAAGGCAGACAATACGTGACAAGCACCATGAGAGAGAGCACAGTATTAAACAAAGCTTAGGGAATTTGAGACTTAATAGGGTCACAACTCACAACTATTTCTTATGATTTGAAAGTTTGTAACTAATATACCTGTTTCTTTGATGCTTCGACAATTACAGCTACATAGTCAATTAACTTAAGAAGATTAGGCTTAAACAATATTCAACCAATGCTAAACCTGTTTTGACCTTTTAAACTGTTGATTAAACTATAACTAATAAACTATGCTTCTCACCATATGCTCTATTCAGCTTATCACGTCTCCTCATAAGCCAGCTCGATACGTGATTTCTTTATTCATTCATAATCTGAAAACTGGATTTCGTCCTTCCAAGAATAACCAAACTTTCATCTAATACTTTTTCCAGAATTTTGCTCAAAAGACATGGTAAAAGTACAAAATACAAATATCTGAAATTCAATAAAACAGACATACTCTGTGACAACTTAGCATTCTGGTTGTTGCATGGACGGCGCCTTCTCATCAAGCTATGGGTAGTGAAATGCGAAGGTCAGCATCAGGCAGGTCTCAGAGATGGTTGAGAAAGAGAACCAAGAAAAACGAGCAGTCTAGTTCAGCCGAAGTTTCAGGTCTGAAACCGCAACTTTTTCTCCCTTTCCCTGCAAAGGAACATTATGATCTTCCACATATTTTTGAATGCAACTATATTATTGTGACTACTGCTGCAAAGTTCAGGATCAAATAATGCTGAGTTTATTGCAGATAATGAACCTGAGGAATACCTGAGCCATAGTTTTATTAGCCCAAGAGAGATTCAATCATCTGGTATATCCCATGAACTAAGGTATAATGAATCAAACAATTTCATTACATTGTCTATATCTATTATTTTTGGATCAGATCGTTGTGGATATACTCGTTTTACGAATGAATATCCGTTAAGAGAATTGATGTTCCTGGGAGCACCATTTAATTATTGATATGGATAGTAGATGTGATGTCTGGTTGATATATTTGGAGCAGGGTTTTTGTGGGAACATGGAATGTGGGTGGAAAATCACCAGTGGGGACCCTAGCTGCAGACTTGGATGAATGGCTAAATATAAAGAACTCTGTGGACATTTACGTTCTTGGGTGAGTAATGTTTTAAATCATAAGGATGCAAATGGAGTGCAAAAAATCTGCAGTTTTGTAACCTGACCTTATTTCTTTTCTGCAGGTTTCAAGAGATTGTCCCTCTTAACACAATGACAGTAATTGGAATGGAAGATTATACAGATGCAAGAAAATGGAACCTATTGATAGGGAAGACTCTCAACAACAAAGATGGGTGCGTTTGGTTGACACCTACGATGACGAATCCTACAGTAAATGACGATTATCAGTATGCTAAACCTGCAAATTCTGAGCCGACAGGATTAAGAAGGAGTACAACTCCAATGAGAGAGAGAGTGAAAACTCAACATGGTGGGGAGCAAAGTGGAAACCCTACGTATAAATTGATGGCCAGCAAGAAGATGGTCGGAATTTTCATAAGTGTATGGATGAAAAGGGATATAATAAGGAAATATCGAATTTCAAATGTGAAGGCATGTCCTGTTGCTTGTGGTTTAATGGGTTATTTAGGAAATAAAGGTGCTGTCTCAGTCAGCATGTCAATAGATGGAACCAGTTTTTGCTTCATTACTGCGCATTTGGCTTCTGGACAAAAAAAAGGGTATGAAATGCGAAGGAATCAACAAGTCGGGGAGATCTTCAAGCGAACAACCTTCCCTCGACTTCCTCAAGAGTTTGATGATCCTCTTCCACCCACCATATGTGGACATGAGTAAGCCTTCTACACCTCATCACCTTCCTTTATCATCCAATCTCATGGGTTTTCTGTTCAAAAATACATCCTATTTAGTTAGCAAAAATCCAAAAGGCCCTATGTATGTCAAAAATATTAAAGAGTACACCCAAATAGGGAAATTTTACCCCATATCTGAGGTGTATCATCCCCGAATGTCCAAGAATGTACACAAGTTAAGACATCTTCAATGAATGGGCATAACCTTACTTTTTATGACATTTCTGTCTAAAACATACTATATATGTTTATGAAACAGCCGAATATTCTGGTTCGGGGACCTGAACTACCGACTATACATGGATGATGACAAGGCCCGGGAACTGATAAGAAAGAAGAAGTGGAAAGAACTGCAGAAGTTTGACCAGCTCAAGAAGGAACTACAGCGAGGAGTATTTCAAGGCTGGAAAGAGGGAGATATAGAGTTTGCACCCACCTACAAGTACTCTGTAGAACTTGGCAATCGGTATACAGGAGACAAGCACTCCCCGTTCAATCCAGATAAAGGAGAAAAGCGAAGAACCCCCGCATGGTACAGCCATAGTTCAGTGAATTTTGTCAGTTGTTATTTCTTACCAGTATAACTGCTACAATATATCCAATATACCATGGGATATTACATATCTGAATCTTCCTAGTTATAGGTATTCTTTCCAGTATAAATGCACTAAGACTTCAGATTAATTGATAATTGTTGTGATTTCAGGTGTGACAGGATTATGTGGTTTGGGAGTGGGATACAGCAACTTTCTTATTTTCGTGGAGAAAGTAAATTTTCTGACCATAGGCCTGTCTCTGCCCTTTTCACCACAGAAATCGATGTCCTGGGACCTGCAAATTCAAAGACAGTCGCATTAAGCAAGTTTCTTACTTCAATGAATCTCTCTAGATTTGATGTAAGTATCCTAAACCTCAACATGTTTCATCACCGCATGTATCAATTAAGAAATCAATGTTAGTGACTTAGTGTTCATACTGCCACATAAAACAGAGTTGTGCAAGGAAGTCACTCTAATAGTTTTTTCATTTAATGGGTTATTAGTTATATATCAAACTATTAATCATCTTTAATGATGTTTTAATCATTCTCAATTAGTTCAAGATAATTTAGAAAGTATCAAAGTTCTGTATACTGAACAGTAGCCTCAATAATTCAAATTCCATACTGTTGTGCAGAGCCCACGGACCGCTCCTAAACGTACGTTATTATCACTAATCAAGGCAGAAGCAGAAGAATCAGCTAGCGGAAAATCGTCAACTGTAGATAATACTGAAAATAGGTCATAGCATTGAGCTGGTGTTTGACAAGGCATATTGCTGCAGCTTACCAGGGTTTCATAGGTGAAGATAACTCAATACATCTCTAATCAACATTAATTGTTTTATTTTTATAGCCCCAAAAGATTTTTCATTCTTTCATCCTTTCTTCCACGACACTATCTTGGGTTGGGAGTGGTCAGAAGATAATTGGACATTAGTTGTGATTTTTCTCCTTTTTTTGTTCCCTTCTTTTCTTGGTTTTTTAGCAGAAGATGAACATAACAGAGTACAGAGACACTGTAATATAAGCCATTCGTGCAATAATTGGGGGAGGGAGGAAGCATCAAAGTTTTGTATATTTCTGAATTTATCATTTGAAGAGACTGCACACAAGAAAAAGATAGAAAAATAAGTGACAAACACACCGCTCCACAGATACATCAACTTTTTTCAGTTCTCTACAACGTGATCCTTAATTTGCAATAATATCCAACTCATGGGAAGGAAAAATGATATGCAAGTTCAGAGAATCTCTACGTCTCAATCTTAGGCAATCACGCCAAAAGACAGTTAACCAACTAATTAGAGGACAGGTTCATAAGCATTAATATAAGCTAAAATCAAATGCACTGCTTACAGAAAATCAATTTTGCTCCATTGCTTGAAGTTGTTCTGCCAAGGCTTCTGAATTGTCAAGATGACAAGTAGGACAGATACACTTCCTCTGCAACTCTTCACTGAAGAGGGCACATTTGTTCTCCAAATCAGAAGTCTGCTTATACCAAGTCAAAGACAAGCACGACAATGTATAGATGCTTTGTTCACCAAAAAAAAAAAATATGTATAGATGCTTTTACAGAGAGTTCACACAAAGATTCTACTTCTGTTCCTAAATGAATAAGCTTGTACTTTCAGAAAAAGATGTACTAGGCAACCAAATTCTTAACAAATATCTCAGCCAAGTGAAGCTTTTATATTTTGTAGAATCCATTAAAATCTTGCACATCTAGACAATTCAGTGCATGACAATACAAAATTGCCAAGATAAGTTAGTTACCCAACAAAAATATAGAATGTTACCCAGAATAACAACATAATAAAGATAGAAAAATATACATAAAAATAGTGCTAGGGTTGATCTAGAATAAGAAATTTTGCAATGCATCTTAAAATTTCTGTAATTAGCCATAGGCCCAGAAGTGTCAATTACCGGGCGCAGATGTTATAGAAAGAAAGGTAGTTATACTTTTAACCTGAGTGAAGGATATGATAGTTTTCATACATGTCAGATTATAATGGGGACATTCATTTTCTATTAGTGTAGGGAGTAACACAGTCAGTAAGGATATCTTGTTAAGTTCTGCAACTCCTCCATGTCCTTCATAATTGCCTCAATCAGCTCCAGTCTCCTCCTAAAGTCCCGCACATCTTGCTGCAGCTGCAGAATTCAAGACACACCAAGTCATTCACAGGAAGTCAAGAACTTCCCAGAATAGATGGATAAAACCTACTATATTTGGTTCAAGCTTGAAGAGAGTTCCATATTCAGATATTCTGATTAATTATCTTGTTAAGTTTGCAATAAGATTTTGACTTCTTGTAATCATCTCCTAAACATGAGATGTACCTGATTATGAAGATTTTGTTCCCTTTTAAATTCTTCTTCTTCTGCTGCGGTCTGAACAACCATGAAGGAAACCTTCTTCTCAAGACCAACTGATTCTGAATTTGCTCTGCCTGCATGATCACGTACTTCCTCCAGTGAATTCAAAAACCTTATCTACTTTGTTTTGTTTACGGGGAAGTTTTCAGCTCATTCGGCAGGGTTGAGTCAAATAGAAGAACTAGAGAGATCTTTACGTATGTGCTTTGGCATCAATCACTCAAAAAAAACCTTGGTGGAAAAGGGCAAAGTGCGTGCACACTGCACGTGGGAATTGAATTCAAATCTTAGACAGTTGAACCCTTACAGGTGTTACAGCTTCAGGAGTGATGGAACCTTTCTTGACTGTCCCAGACCACAGTCAAATATACATTGGACCAATGAGCTACAATCTATCCAAATGCACAAAATTCAAGTAAACAATGTTCCCTAAATATATTCGTGATCTTGGCAGAATTTAAGGCACCAGAGTACAATATAAGCAGATAACTATATGAAACTCATTGATTTGACCGGATAACAGTTCTGACATACAGATGATTTACCAACGTGTTCGGGAACACAAGAGCACTATATAGGCAATATAGGCAAAGAAATGAATGGACCTTGTGAAGGACAGATTCAAGATATACTTTCAAACTGCAACATGTATTTTGAAATGTCTTTACAAGCATGTCATTCATAAAGATCAGATCCTTCATCACTGGAGTTCATGTTGAAACCAGAAAAACTAGCCAAAAGAAACATCCATGCAAAGTGATGGTGTTAATGTGGGGGTCAATCCTAAAGGCATACAGCAAGTTCACTTGGGCATACAATTAGCCTGATGAAAATTAATGTTTAGCTATTACGACAAGTTCACTTGGGGCATAGAATTAGCTAGGTGAAATGAATGTTTAGCTATTACTCCAAGTGATATTAATAATGATAATCAAGTGGTTATTGTATGATTGTATCCTTTGCAGCTAGGGAATGCAACTGGTACAGTAGGTTCAGTTAGTGGAAGGAAGTCTTAAAGAAAAGAACTTCTAGATTGTTTCTTTTTCTGTCCTTTTTGCAAAATGACTCAAATTAGTAAATGAGTTTGAAAACTTGGTCGCTGCTGGCATCACCTCATTCCAGGTAAACCTAAATTTGAGTTATTAGAGCGCCTATGTCTTTTCTACCTGCTACGATTATTTTTTTGCACAAGATTGGAAAAGATGACTTGGTTTTTCTCTTTGGCACAAGCTTACAACAACAGCATTACCCAAATGTTTTGGGAGAAGCTCCATGCCTCCATCCAGAGCATGGTAAGCCTAAGAGCTGGAAAGCAGCTCAACGGCTCAAGCAACTAACTGGAAGAGGTCAATAAACAATAACAAAAACAGCATTCTAGTCACTAAAGATGCAGCAAAACATTATTTTGCACATACAGAGGAGCAACAAACATAGATTACAGGCAACAGACTTACAGTCACATAGTTCCCTTTTTTTCTTTTTTTTTTTTCTGTGCTAGGGTCAAGATACTCTCATGTGTATGGGAATTCACGTTTGTGATCCGTGAGCTTCATCATCATTACGTCAAATCAGTCATGGAATATGGAATATTACCTGGTAAAGCTCTCGTGCAACTACTTTGCTGCGCACTGGGACGAGCTAAGTCCTGGAATTTTCTGCAGATATTCAATTAAGTTCAAAAGTGATTGAGATGAATATACATGCAACTCACTAACTTAGACGACTTTGAATAAGAATATATGCACTCTAGGTGTATTAGAACTCAAAAGTCAAAAAAAACCATTCAATTTCAGAGTAGCCATTCATACAGCATCAGTTACAGAGAACAACCTCTTGAATAATGAGGAATTTGACTCAATTCCAGTGAATTGCATAAAAAAAACATTCTGCAGGACAAACCTTATCTCAGTCTTGAAGTTGAGCATTTGAGAGATAAATTCATCTCTGTACAAATAACAACAAATTCATCAAAATCAAGCGTCCACACAAGAACAATAGTTTATCAGAAATCTCGCATTCCATAACTCATCGTTGATTCAGAATCGTGTAAGGCAATCGCCGAAAGAATTTAAACAAGATATAATTGATTAAAACCAAGTACCTAAGAGCTGCTTCTTCATTCTTCCAACAATTTCCACACCGAAATTTTTCACATGCATTCAAACCAAAATGAGAAAACTAGTCGAAATTTCAGATATAAACCAAAATTAACATCAACAGAATACCTTAAGACCGTCAACATCAGATCCTACTATAGAAATCTCATCCTGAATCGAAGCAATTCTCGTCTAAAAACAATCAAATACAACAAATAATGAGAATCAGAAACACAATTTTACGAAAATGACTGCGGAAAATGCAAATTTTTTAATTTCACATATAAATATAGATAGAAAAAAACCTCTAGGGTTTGCTTTGAAGTTTCGTTCATGGATAATTCAACCTCGAAGCCTTTGAGCTCTTGATCCGTAGTTTCTTTGATGCGTTTTCCATTCTCAAGTTCTGTATTTGCGACATCTAACTCTGATCGAAGCTCCTCAATGCGCTTCTTCAAGCCGCAGATTCTTCTCTCTGCGAAATGGATTGAAGGTGTGATAAATAGAGAGAAAAAATCATCAAATTTACGTACAAAAGAGGAGAGAGATAGAAAGAGAGACCTCCATGAGATTTTTCAGCAGCGAAATCGCGAATCAAAGTGAACAATTGTTTCTGAGAATCAGTTGCCGCCATTGCTACCAGCTTCGCTCGTTGATTTCTGCAAAAAACGTGTTTGGCGCTTCTTTTACCGTTTTGAATGCTTTGATTATCTCTATTCTATATGGGAAGAGGGGTAGGACACTAAAATATTAGAAGCCCTATTTTACCCTTCCTAAATTACACAAATTACAACTAAAAATAGAATAAGAAAAAAAGGAGAAAGAAGATAAACTAACTGTAAAAAAAAAAGAAACTGTTTGAACCAATAAATTTTAAATAAAGAAACCGCCCTCAAATCTCAAATTTGAGTCTATTTTTTCCGTCTAAACCTTCATCATTCTCAACAATCTTCTCTCTCATATTCTCTCCCTTTCTCTTTTCTCTTCTCTTTCCTCCTCAATTAGAAGTAAAATCATCAATTCCTCCAAGTGAATGGAAAGCCTTCATATGTTGCATGTTTCTCGCTGGAGTACAAAGAGACGACAACCCAATTGCAAATATAATTTTTTTTTTTTTTTGTAAATGGCCTTTCGCTTCTTTCTCTCTCCTATCGTCACCGGTGACTTCGTCAGCCATGGCTGGAGTTCTCGCTACCGGTGAAATGTGGTATTGGGTTCATTTTAATTTCCCTTTGATCTATTTGGATGTCTCTCTATCCTTTGTGTTGGCTGATTATTTATTTTCTTGGTGCTCTGCTATATATGTCCTTATACTTCTATAAGAAATTTGCTTTCGAAGTGATGATTCCAAGTAATGATACATTACATATGTTTTCAGTTAAAGATTTTCTACTTTCTACCTCTGTTATAATTGGCTCTGTCATACGGATCATATAATTTTTTTTTTTTTTTTGGCTTTGTGATTATGTTCGGAGTCTTTGCGATCGTGGAATACAAGAAAATCACCTTTATTGTGTGGGATCTTGCGGGTCGGGAGAAGGTAATTTTTTTGTTGAGTTTCTCAATAGTTGGTTGTCTTAGTTATGTCTGGGTTTTGTCTAATTTGTAGTTGAGCCAAAAGGGTAATGCCCATATATGGATTCCTTGGCTTTTGTTGGTAAAATTTTCCAAGGTTTTATCAATTGTACAGTGAAAGTAAATTAGTAAGTGAAATTGTACTTGCTTCTCCCTATCTCACTTTGCTAACTTCCTGTTCCCACAAACCCAAACCTCCAAAAAATAACTTCCTAACTTCTAAGAATAAAAATGTTATGCTAATCTGCTCTCACTTTGCTAACTTCTCTCTATCTCCATAATAAAAACTTAGGCTTACACTTCTCATTACACCATACAACTTCCAATATCAACAAAGTTTTCATTTCTTCACTTTGAATTCTAAATTGTCTACCATTTCACCTTCAATTATTCATCTTCAATCTTGGCGAAAAGCGTATATTTTCACTTCTTGGAGCACTACCCAATTACGTTGTCGAAGGAAACTTTAGAGTGCGGACAATAAAGAGAAACATTGTTTAGTGCAAATGGGTTGATTTGATTTCGGCATAGTATAAAATAAGGAAAGAGGTTTTTGAGGTTTCATTTGCATAAGTAGAATAATTTTGGAATTGAAGATCTTTGGAAATGAAGAAAAGAATATGGAAAAGGGAGGAATTGGAAAGCAAAAACAGAAAAGTCGAGTGATTGAGGCAGCTTAATTTTGGTTTTCAAATCATCGATTTGCATGTTTTACCAAAGGAGCAACAATCGGTTTCTTCCCTCACCAAAGGAGACTCACGAAACTAATATTTCTCTTTTATCTTCTTTATTATTTCTATTTTAGTAATTTGTTCTTTTTTATTATGATCTTATTTAGATGGTAAGCATCTAAGGGCCGCTTGAAGACTTCATTAATTCTACTCCTACTTCCAAGGTTCTGTCTTCTACTTTCTTCATATGCCTATCTCCTATTCTATTATGTTTCCCATTCTCTAATCGTGAAGCTGTGAAATATGTTGAGATCAATTAGTGATTCCAAACTCATCGGCCTTGCCCACTTGGACTCGCAAGTACCTTACTTTTCTCCATTTATTTTCTCTAACAAACAATTAACAAACCTTCACCCCATTCTTGATTTATATAATTGAAAATGGTAAATTATATTATGTTACCAGGAAGCAACAAATTTGAAGAGGTAGAGGAGTTAACCGATTGGGCGGAGGAGTGTATGTACTTATGCAAACACCATGAAAAACATATTAAACAAGTGAAAAACAAAATGTTAGATTTTTTTATTTTTATTACATTGTTGCACTATTTAGATGTTTCTGTTTATTTGCACAAGAAAACATATATTTTTCTTTACATAAATTTGTGAACAATTTGGTTTCGTATATATTATTTTAGGTTATTATATGTAATTTTGCAATTAATTTACTTTTTTCACATACTTGCGCACGCATCGCGTGCATATAATGCTAGTCTCTATTATATAAGCCAAGGGGGGCAATGGTGTCCCCCTTGGAATTTACTTAATTGTCCCTCCACGACGTAAATATATTAGATTCGAAATTTTCATACATAAACTTGCCAAAAAAAAAAATCAATCAAATCTCTATTAAATCCAATCAACTCATATAAAAGCTCAATCACATAAACTTGCCAATCAAAAAGATTCAATCAAAAAGTTTCATGAACTTACCAAACATTAATACCACAGAAAATAACAAAAAAAAATACACGACATTTTCATTACATAGACAATTCAAATTCAAACTCAAAATAATTTTTTCATAACACAAACACAATTACAAACACAAACTCCAAACCAAAAAAATCATTTCCCTTCATAGATTGGAGCTTTACGACATTCTCACATTTGTGGATACTTTACTGTTAATCAGGTATGCAGTTCATTATTGAACGTAAAAGTGTGTATAATGTTCTATGTTCAGTAAATTGTAAGAATTAATATATTTAAATTCATTTACAAAAAATTAATATTAAAAATCACTCACAACCTTTGTTAGTTTTTTACATTAGCGAATTAATATATCTCTATTCTATATGGGAAGAGGGGTAGGACACTAAAATATTAGAAGCTCTATTTTACCCTTCCTAAATTACACAAATTACAACTAAAAATAGAATAAGAAAAAAAGGAAAAAGAAGATAAACTAGCGTAAAAAAAAAAAGAAACTGTTTGAACCAATAAATTTTAAATAAAGAAACCGCCCTCAAATCTCAAATTTGAGTCTATTTTTTCCGTCTAAACCTTCATCATTCTCAACAATCTTCTCTCTCATATTCTCTCCCTTTCTCTTTTCTCTTCTCTTTCCTCCTCAATTAGAAGTAAAATCATCAATTCCTCCAAGTGAATGGAAAGCCTTCATATGTTGCATGTTTCTGCTGGAGTACAGTAGACGACAACCCAATTGCAAATGTAATTTTTTTTTTTTGTAAATGGCCTTTCGCTTCTTTCTCTCTCCTATCGTCACCGGTGACTTCGTCAGCCATGGCTGGAGTTCTCGCTACCGGTGAAATGTGGTATTGGGTTCATTTTAATTTCCCTTTGATCTATTTGGATGTCTCTCTATCCTTTGTGTTGGCCGATTATTTATTTTCTTGGTGCTCGCTATATATGTCCTTATACTTCTATAAGAAATTTGCTTTCGAAGTGATGATTCCAAGTAATGATACATTACATATGTTTTGATTAGAGATTTTCTACTTTCTACCTCTGTTATAATTGGCTCTGTCATACGGATCATATAATTTTTTTTTTTTTTTTTTTGGCTTTGTGATTATGTTCGGTGTCTTGCGATCGTGGAATACAAGAAAATCACCTTTATTGTGTGGGATCTTGCGGGTCGGGAGAAGGTAATTTTTTTGTTGAGTTTCTCAATAGTTGGTTGTCTTAGTTATGTCCGGGTTTTGTCTAATTTGTAGTTGAGCCAAAAGGGTAATGCCCATATATGGATTCCTTGGCTTTTGTTGGTAAAATTTTCCAAGGTTTTATCAATTGTACAAAGTGAAAGTAAATTAGTAAGTGAAATTGTATCGCTTCTCCCTATCTCACTTTGCTAACTTTCTTCTGTTCCCACAAACCCAAACCTCCAAAAAATAACTTCCTAACTTCTATGAATAAAAATGTTATGCTAATCTGCTCTCACTTTGCTAACTTCTCTCTATCTCCATAATAAAAACTTAGGCTTACACTTCTCATTACACCATACAACTTCCAATATCAACAAAGTTTTCATTTCTTCACTTTGAATTCTAAATTGTCTACCATTTCACCTTCAATTATTCATCTTCAATCTTGGCGAAAAGCGTATATTTTCACTTCTTGGAGCACTACCCAATTTTACGTTGTCGAAGGAAACTTTAGAGTGCGGACAATAAAGAGAAACATTGTTTAGTGCAAATGGGTTGATTTGATTTCGGCATAGTATAAAATAAGGAAAGAGGTTTTTGAGGTTTCATTTGCATAAGTAGAATAATTTTGGAATTGAAGATACTGGAAATGAAGAAAAGAATATGGAAAAGGGAGGAATTGGAAAGCAAAAACGGAAAAGTCGAGTGATTGAGGCAGCTTAATTTTGGTTTTCAAATCACCGATTTGCATGTTTTACCAAAGGAGCAACAATCGGTTTCTTCCCTCACCAAAGGAGACTCACGAAACTAATATTTCTCTTTTATCTTCTTTATTATTTCTATTTTAGTAATTTGTTCTTTTTTATTATGATCTTATTTAGATGGTAAGCATCCAAGGGCTCTTGAAGACTTCATTAATTCTACTCCTACTTCCAAGGTTCTGTCTTCTACTTTCTTCATATGCCTATCTCCTATTCTATTATGTTTCCCATTCTCTAATCGTGAACTCTGTGAAATATGTTGAGATCAATTAGTGATTCCAAACTCATCGGCCTTGCCCACTTGGACTCGCAAGTACCTTACTTTTCTCCATTTATTTTCTCTAACAAACAATTAACAAACCTTCACCCCATTCTTGATTTATATAATTGAAAATGGTAAATTATATTATGTTACCAGGAAGCAACAAATTTGAAGAGGTAGAGGAGTTAACCGATTGGGCGGAGGAGTGTATGTACTTATGCAAACACCATGAAAAACACATTAAACAAGTGAAAAACAAAATGTTAGATTTTTTTATTTTTATTACATTGTTGCACTATTTAGATGTTTCTGTTTATTTGCACAAGAAAACATATATTTTTCTTTACATAAATTTGTGAACAATTTGGTTTCGTATATATTATTTTAGGTTATTATATGTAATTTTGCAATTAATTTACTTTTTTCACATACTTGCGCACGCATCGCGTGCATATAATGCTAGTCTAAATTCATCTAACTATTAATCATTCATATTTTAAGAGTAATCATAACTATAATACGGATGAAGTATATAATAACAAGTTTTGAAATTAACGCACGCATCGCGTGCATATAAGACTAGTAGAAAAGAGAAATGAGGAAGGGTCGAATGGTCGATTGTCAGCACTCAGCAGTCAGCAGTAGGCCTGTTCATTGGGGGCGGGGGCCCAATAAAAACCCTCAATGAACCCTTTTAAAATACATATGACCCGACCCTTATTATAAATGGGGCGGGTCCTTAACGGGTCACGGAATAAAAGGGCTGGAACGGGTTGGGGCGGGCCTTGAGAGGGTTTAAAATATTTTTTTCCCCCAAATTGGTTTTTTCTCTCTCCTCCACTCTTTCCACGATCTTCATCATTTTTCCCCCAAATTGGTTTTTTCTCTCTCTTCTTCGTCGGTCTCTCTCCTGGGTTTTTTTCTCTCTCCTCTTCGTCGGTCTGGCAATTCGCACACTCCTCTTCGTCGACCAAGCAATTCGCAACTCCATATGCTACTGAAGGTAAAGTTTCACTAAAACCCTAATTTTGCTCTCTTTTTTGTTTTTGGAATTCGCACATTTGATTTGATCTCCTTTTATTTGTTTGAGTATGATTTTGTGAGATTTGAGTGATTTTTTTGTAGAATTTGCGATTATGTTTATGTAATTAACTAATTATCACTGATTTGTTCTACGAAATTGGGTGTTTATTAGCTTCTTTTACTTGGCTTTAAGACATGAATTGGGTGTTTATTTTGTGCTTTTATTACCTAATTTTCGGTTGTTCTTTCTAGGTTTTGTTTCTTACATAATATGGGTTTTCTTATTTGAACTAAACCCATTAATTCATTTTGTCAAAGATGTGATTTTTAAGCTTTTCTGTTAGTGGGTATTTCTGCTTAAGTTGTATTTTATGGCGAAATTGATTTTGGTGAAGTCTAGCTTTCGCATTTGTGTTTTGCTCCGAAATTTGGCAGAATAAGTCTATTTCGTGCATTACTTTGCCCTGATAATCTGGTATAGTATACATTAAGTTGTTGACCTTTTTCTAGCATGTTTATTTTCTGAAACAATTTATGGGTGAGAAAGTTCATGAAGATGAACCTTATGTCTTTTTAACATTAGATTTCTTGTTTCTTTGAAGTGGAAAAGATTTAGATAAGATAACATTTTGAATTGTACAATCTTATGAATTGGGTTGTGTTTGTTGTGAGTTGATGCGTATGAGTGAATTGTGTTTTGTATAGCTGATTTTCCAATGTTAATTCTAGTTTTTTTTTTAAAAAAAAAAATAGCTCCATGGAAAGTGATGCGACAATGTCATAAATGCCAGTGGAGGATGGTTACAATGAATATGTTGCTCCCAAGCGTAAGAGGACGAAGAAATCCTTGGTGTGGCGTGAGCTACTTGCGGACTCGTTTGGTAGCAAGAGGAGTGTTGAGACATGGTGGTTGTTTTTTCCACATTAGGTGTTGTGCTCACATAATTAATTTGATAGTTCAATCCGGATTAGGTCTTATTTAAAGCATCTTTAGATAGTGTTAGAAACTTGGTGAAAATGATTACGAGGTCTTCATCTAGAAGTAAAGACTTTTACGAGGTTGCACAAAAGAATTTTCATTTAATTGTTAAAAGAAAACTTCACTTGGACATACAAATTCGTTGGAATTCAACATATAAAATGCTTGATAATGTGTTATACTACAAAGTTGTGTTTCTTCATTTGGGATCGGTGCATGTGGCTTTTAAGTATATTGTGCCTACGGATGATGAATGGGAAAAATTGATTGTGGTTCACAAATTTTTGAAACTTTTATGATGTCACGTGTATGTTCTCGGCCAATAAGTCTCCAACATCTAGTATTTATTTCAAGGGTGCTTGGATGGTTCATCGTTGTTTGGTTGAAACACTAAGGGGCCACATGTTTTCTTAAGAAAATATGGTGAAGCCTATGTTGAAAAAATTTGACAAATATTGGTCGGATTATAATGTGTACTTATCTTGTGCGGCCATACTTGATCCAAGGTTCAAATTTAAGTTTGTTGAATATTGTTTTGATAAGCTGTTTGGTCCGGATGAAGCTATGGTAAAGGTTGGAGAAGTGTTGACTACCTTGAGGTCTTAATATAATGAGTATAAGTTAAGATCTTCAACCTCACCTATTGTTGTCCCTACTCCTACTAGTGGGATAGATGATGACTTATTTGATGATTATCATAGTTATAGTTCAAGAAGTACTATAACTCAAACCACAAAGTCACAACTTGACTCATATTTGGAGGATCCGGAGCGTGACTTGAATTCGGAGTTGAATGTTCTAGAATTTTGGCAACAAAATGTAGTGAGATTTCCGAATCTTGCTTCTTTGGCCCGAGATTTACTAACTATTCCGGTTAGTACGGTGGCTTCGGAGTCGGCTTTTAGTCTTAGTGGGAAGATTATTTCTCCTAACCGTAGCTCATTGAAACCAAAGACGGTACAAGCATTAGTGTGCACTCAAGATTGGCGCCGTGATGAGCACAATGTTCCTTTGGACTTGGATCTTGATTCTAGCTCGGGTGATGATATGGATGAAGTCGAAAATGATGAGGATGATGAAGATGTTGATAGTAACTTCTTGTACTAGGTATGTTTGTATGTTTTTTATGTCCTTATAGCTTATCATCACATGAAATAACCATTTTGCTCATTGTTGTCAATTCTGACATCTGAACTTAATCATGGATGATCTGTTTTATAATTTGATCTTCACTCTTGTTGATGTTAATTGATATTATGGCTAGAGTGTGAAGGCGACTGGATCCTTTTAGTTTGAGCAATTTAGCTATAAGATTTTAAAAAAATTGAATCAGGTTTACGGGTGATGAAAGGGTATATGCTAGTTTACAAAGCCTACTAAATTTTTAAAAAAACATGTATTATCGATGGGTTTTAATTTTTAAAGCTATTTGCAACTACACTTACACAAATCCTTAAAGTGATCTGCTAATTTTTCAGGTGGTAGCTCAGTTTATCCATAGTACATTGCAAGAATCAACCATGACAGTCTCAAGCACGATTGGTCCAGTGGAAAAAATGGCCTTAGCAGATCATCAATGCAAAGGATTGTATTTCATGGTCGTTGGCGTCCTTTTTTAGTTCTTCTTTGGTAGATGTTATAGTATATTCGGAATGAGGAGGACGTTCGGATCTGGTTTCATGTGTTAGTGCATTTCTTATGGTTTACTGTATAAGCTTCTTTTGCATTTTTAGCTTGAAGAAAGTTGTGTTGAGGGCTTGAGGCCAAGTTAAGCCATGATTAGTAATCCATTATTTTTCAACCTCTGATGATATGGTTGAGTTGGGATATTCACTGCTCTAGGTTAATCATATATTAAATCGCAATTATATGTTTTTTTATATGCAATATTATTATGTAATATAAGATAATGCAGCTGGGTTTTGCAATATGATGTTTTAGCTTGTTAGCTCCTATGATTTCGAAGAGTACAGTTTGATTGGAAAGAACAAATTTTAAGTTGGCAATACGGGCCGGGCCGGGTTGTAATGGGTCTGACCCGGCCTGGTAAATCAACACCTTGACCCGAACCGACCCGATTACACATTGACCCGGCCCGGACCCGTCCCAATGAACAAGCCTAGTCAGCAGTAGCCAAGTAACCATGTCTACAAGTAACTCGATTTTGAATGATATTCCCGGGTTTTTTTTATCTTTCATGTTTTTTAAGTTGGTCATGTTCTTTTAGGAAAACTTCACTTCAGTTCAACTTAGTAGTTCAGTTTAATTTAGTTACTTTCTTCTCACAGTTTCAGCTCAATTCAGCTTGGCTCAGTTCAGTTTCGTCCAAAAGAATAGGATCGTAGTTTGTAATTGACATCTTTAACGGTTTATATATCATAAGTATGTATTAGAATAAATTATGAAAAGTTAATATTCTAAAATTAGACATCAAGTTGAATTGCCTTGAAGTGAACAATATCATAGAGGCAACAACCACTTGACCTTGATGGTGGGCGATGGAAGAGAGAGAGAATGTGGAGGAGGTGACCGGGAAAAGAAGAGAAACGAGTGGAGACGAAAATCGAGTAGAGTAGAAGAGAAGAGTTCGTATTTGTTGAGCCAACATTTTGAGCGGGAGAAAATCAGGCTTGAAGTCCAATAGAAAGTTGGGCCTTAATGGCAAGTAGTTAGGCACATTGGGCCAATCCGGACTAAAGAGGATCCAACGGATAGTTTGGAGCGAGCGAAGGGATCGGTTATGGTCGGCGAAGATCAAGGACGGTTACTTAGGGAGTTATGACATTGTAACGAATAGTAAAGTGGATGTTATTTATCCTTAGTATATATATAAAGTGAAAAAACTTGTACACCATCGGATTATATCAAACTTAACAACACTATACTACTTTTCATATTTTTGAGCATTCTTGATTTGGTTAGAGTTCTCGCATAGAATATTGATTGTTAGTCTTTAGCCAGAATTTGGTTAAACAATTTGGCGCCCACCGTGGGGCCTCTAGCCAAAACCTCTTCCAGAGAGTTGGAGTATTAAATCGGTTAAGAGCCTTAATGTCAATGCAAGATATAGAGCGACACATCGCTGAGGCGGCCGAAGCCATGAACGAAAAGATAACCCTGTTACAACGAGAGAACGACGCTTTGCTCTCACAAGTGTCGTCAGCAGTCTTTATCGCTACTGGAGGACGTCAGACGCATAGAGATTTCTCTAGTGTCGCAACACAACTCAACATGGGAACCATGTCAAAACTAATAACGACGAGGGTTGAAGAAGTTCCGATAGGATTTAACTTGTCCTTGGAGCTGGGGCAGGGGAATATCGTTAACGAGACTCCCCTCCCAAGAATGTCAATGTCGTTCGGTATGTCATGGACACCAGCAAGTCAGATGTTTTATTTGCAACTTTCAACACTGATGACCTTTCACGCATCACGAGCAACCCCTGCCCTCTCAAGTGTGAATTAGAGGTACATTCCACCACTGTCTTTAACGGTCGGGGCTAGATTGCCAATGTGGATGAGACCAAGTCAACCAATCACAACGGCATCAACTCACTTTTCCAGACTCAAGGCTATATATATGGTGCCTTTAGTCAGTAATCTTTGACGGCACCGATCCCTTCAATAGAGTTTATGTTCAACTCTCAACCTATGACGACCGTGACGATAAGTGTCAACACACCAATTGCAGATGGAGCAAATACCTAGCTACTACAACATGTCAATATACAACCTTCTGCAAGACGGCCATCACGTAACTAATTAAAATTTGAGTTATGTCTCTAACCCTTATTTTGCAGAAATGATGCAACCCCCAAGCAGTGAAGTTTTTAAACAAATGGGACCGGTCAACCTTCTCCGCAGGGAGTTAGTGCAGGTACAAGCAATGATCTCCAAGATCCCAGGGGTGCCGCCACCAATGGAGAAGGTCATACCGAGGAAGTTATGCTCGACTCACCTTTTGCGACCATATCACATTGATGGAAATTCCGAAGAAGTGCTTAGTTCCTCCAATGAAGTTATATGACGGAGCATCTGACCCGACGAATCACATCAATCAATACAAACAAAGAATGATGATGGCACCGATCCCCAATGGATTGAGAGAAGCATGTTTGTGTAAGGGATTTGGAACGACCTTGATTGGACCAGCCCTTCATTGGTTCATCAACTTACCAAATGGGAGGATAAGCACTTTTGCGAAGTTGGTAGATCTTTTCAACATACAATTTGCAAGAAGTATGAAATTACGAAAGCAGTTAGGAGACCTCTACCGGATTGTCCAAAAGCCAGGAGCTAGAAACACTACGTGAGTATTTAAACAGGTTCCTGAAGGACAAGATGGAAATCGTTACTCCAGACGTCTCGACCGTTGTCGAAGCATTTCGTAGAGGACTCCCAACATATTCAAAGTTATACAAGGAGTTGACTAAATATCACCATTCCACCTTTGATGTACAAACTAAGGCCTTGGCATATGTGAGACTGCAAGAAGATATAGAGGCGAATAAAAGGAATATCGACTACAGTCGGAAGATTACCCACAGAGACGCAGAGATGAAAGACCAAAACTGTATTCCAGGCCTGAAGGGGAAGGCTCCAGGACCAACGCCATGAGTTGGAAAGAAGACCTAGATCTACCCCCGAGGATTAGTGAGTACAACTTTAGTATATGGGTAAAAGGGGTAGTGGACCGTCTGGAAAACTTTGGAAACAAAGTCATGTGGCCTAAGAAGTCGGATAAGCCTAATGACAAGAAGGATCCAAGCAAATGGTGCGAGTTCCATGGAGACATTGGACATACCACTGATGAGTGCATAGCGTTAAGGAAGGAAGTCACATATCTTCTCCGGAATGGGTACTTGAAGGATATATTGACCGAGAAGACCATGGCCTTGATTGATGCAAACCCTGGAAAGGAAGGCGACGATCGTCTAAAATCACCGGTTCCTACAAAGGTAATAAATTTCATGACAGAAGGATCGGATATGTGTGAGTTGACCTACTCAGCAGCCAAGCGACGAATTAGAGAAGCAAAGGGGAAGCATGAGGTAGTCAGATATGTAAGAAGCAAAGAGGACATTTGGCGTTTCCAGCCAAAAACTAACCTTTGACGATTCGGAGATTAATGAAGATGAAGAGCAACATGATGGCTTAGTGGTATCGTTGACGGTAAGCAACTGTTTGGTCAAAAGGATCCTAGTTGATAACGGAAGCAGCGCAAACATCGTTACCATCAAAACTTTGATTCTCTTACCCATTCCTAAAAACTCCAACGCCCTTTTAATTGCCTATGTACATCTCATCAACTGGCTGACGTGCTCATAAAGGTCCTTCCTTTAGCCCAAATTCAGCTCCAGTTAAGCAAATTTGGCATGTTCACACCACTACCAACCTTGAGGGGAGATGTTGAGGATCTTCCCCAGCTCATAATTTTTTATTACAATCAGCTGATGCCAGCTCAGTAATTCATTCTGTTCATAGTTATTCAGTTAGTTAGAGTTAGTTACAAAACCCTTTTATCGTAACTAACTTTCTTCAATCTATTCAGTTTAGTCTTCTCTATACATACAACTCTTGTATTCATTTGTAATCATATGAATTCATTATAATAAACGCATTCCTTTTCTTCTCTCAGATTCTCTACCACTCTCTACAACTCTTTCTATTAGCTTAATTAACAAGCTACTGAACTTTCATTGCTGGAACTGTGATCAGTTCATGAAAGTTTTCAAGCCCTCCTCAAGTCTTTGTGATAATCGAACCAAAGGTGGGAGGTAGGAGGTTTTATCACTTCGTCCTTTCTTGATCCTCCACCCAATAAATGAAGATAACCAGACAACAATACACCACCACAACTCATCCCCAATCCTCCAGAGCTATTTGATATTAACCCGCCTTCTCATATATCTACCATCATAGTGATACTAGCATTATATGCACGCGATGCGTGCGCAAGTATGTGAAAAAAGTAAATTAATTGCAAAATTACATATAATAACCTAAAATAATATATACGAAACCAAATTGTTCACAAATTTATGTAAAGAAAAATATATGTTTTCTTGTGCAAATAAACAGAAACATCTAAATAGTGCAACAATGTAATAAAAATAAAAAAATCTAACATTTTGTTTTTCACTTGTTTAATATGTTTTTCATGGTGTTTGCATAAGTACATACACTCCTCCGCCCAATCGGTTAACTCCTCTACCTCTTCAAATTTGTTGCTTCCTGGTAACATAATATAATTTACCATTTTCAATTATATAAATCAAGAATGGGGTGAAGGTTTGTTAATTGTTTGTTAGAGAAAATAAATGGAGAAAAGTAAGGTACTTGCGAGTCCAGTGGGCAAGGCTGATGAGTTTGGAATCACTAATTGATCTCAACATATTTCACAGTTCACGATTAGAGAATGGGAAACATAATAGAATAGGAGATAGGCATATGAAGAAAGTAGAAGACAGAACCTTGGAAGTAGGAGTAGAATTAATGAAGTCTTCAGCAGCCCTTAGATGCTTACCATCTAAATAAGATCATAATAAAAAAGAACAAATTACTAAAATAGAAATAATAAAGAAGATAAAAGAGAAATATTAGTTTCGTGAGTCTCCTTTGGTGAGGGAAGAAACGATTGTTGCTCCTTTGGTAAAACATGCAAATCGTTGATTTGAAAACTAAAATTAAGTTGCCTCAATCACTCGACTTTTCTGTTTTTGCTTTCCAATTCCTCCCTTTTCCATATTCTTTTCTTCATTTCCAGTATCTTCAATTCCAAAATTATTCTACTTATGCAAATGAAACCTCAAAAACCTCTTTCCTTATTTTATACTATGCCGAAATCAAATCAACCCATTTGCACTAAACAATGTTTCTCTTTATTGTCTGCACTCTAAAGTTTCCTTCGACAACGTAATTGGGTAGTGCTCCAAGAAGTGAAAATATACGCTTTTCGCCAAGATTGAAGATGAATAATTGAAGGTGAAATGGTAGACAATTTAGAATTCAAAGTGAAGAAATGAAAACTTTGTTGATATTGGAAGTTGTATGGTGTAATGAGAAGTGTAAGCCTAAGTTTTTATTATGGAGATAGAGAGAAGTTAGCAAAGTGAGAGCAGTTAGCATAACATTTTTATTCTTAGAAGTTAGGAAGTTATTTTTTGGAGGTTTGGGTTTGTGGGAACAGGAAGTTAGCAAAGTGAGATAGGGAGAAGCAGTACAATTTCACTTACTAATTTACTTTCCTTTGTACAATTGATAAAACCTTGGAAAATTTTACCAACAAAAGCCAAGGAATCCATATATGGGCATTACCCTTTTGGCTCAACTACAAATTAGACAAAACCCAGACATAACTAAGACAACCAACTATTGAGAAACTCAACAAAAAAATTACCTTCTCCCGACCTGCAAGATCCCACACAATAAAGGTGATTTTCTTGTATTCCACGATCGCAAGCACTCGAACATAATCACAAAGCCAAAAAAAAAAAAAAAAAAATATGATCCGTATGACGAGCCAATTATAACAGAAGTAGAAAGTAGAAAATCTTTAACGAAAACATATGTAATGTATCATTACTTGGAATCATCACTTCGAAAGCAAATTTCTTATAGAAGTATAAGGACATATATAGCAGAGCACCAAGAAAATAAATAATCAGCCAACACAAAGGATAGAGAGACATCCAAATAGATCAAAGGGAAATTAAAATGAACCCAATACCACATTTCACCGGTAGCGAGAACTCCAGCCATGGCTGACGAAGTCACCGGTGACGATAGGAGAGAGAAAGAAGCGAAAGGCCATTTACAAAAAAAAAAAATTACATTTGCAATTGGGTTGTCGTCTCATCGTACTCCAGCAGAAACATGCAACATATGAAGGCTTTCCATTCACTTGGAGGAATTGATGATTTTACTTCTAATTGAGGAGGAAAGAGAAGAGAAAAGAGAAAGGGAGAGAATATGAGAGAGAAGATTGTTGAGAATGATGAAGGTTTAGACGGAAAAAATAGACTCAAATTTGAGATTTGAGGGCGGTTTCTTTATTTAAAATTTATTGGTTCAAACAGTTTCTTTTTTTTTTACAGTTAGTTTATCTTCTTTCTCCTTTTTTTCTTATTCTATTTTTAGTTGTAATTTGTGTAATTTAGGAAGGGTAAAATAGGGCTTCTAATATTTTAGTGTCCTACCCCTCTTCCCATATAGAATAGAGATTTACCTTATTTAGGTATCACATTATACGTTGTTGACAATTACTTTCTTCATTATTGGATTATGAGGTTTATTGATAAATATTCTTCTTACCCCCTGTGGTTGTGCAAATGTGAATCATGCCCTATCAATGCGCTAAACAAATCTTGCTCATGAGCAATCAAGGATCAATTGCAACTCTTGCTTGCGCACCAATAAATAGTTATGCGATTGTTATGGGCTAAGATTGGAGCCACCAAAATCTTAAAGGGAGGAAAAAGGGCGAAATATGGGGCTCTTGAGAATAAGATCCTTAAGTAAGCAAAACAAGTTTAAACTAGGCTGACAAAAAAAGAATTTTAGTTTAATAACGGGTCTGGTTGATAAAGTTAGTTGTCGTATTAGTTGTTAGTTGTCATAATATATTTTATTCTTTGTGCTACCTGCTAACAAACAAATATAAGTTGACACCATAGTTGCAAAAATATATAGTTTCTAAAACAAATAGTATTTTTATAAAATGAGTTCTTTGGATTAGATAAAAAAAGAACAAAAAATGATTAACTCAACATTCTTAAGCTACAAAATCTACTCCGAAAGATACAATTACTTCGATCAAAAGCTATTTTTTTAGTTTTTCCATAACACGAACATAACCACCAAAAAAATTTAAATCACTATTTCACCAAATACCTTCTATATTTATTTCTTTACTTCATCAAACCTTTAAGCGTAAGCTTTCTCTAACTGGAATAACTTGATCATTGTTTGAGCTTCGCTTTACTACAAGTTCGACTTCAAACCTCCAGGGGCTATAGAAAATATCTATTTACTTGCTTTAGCTTGAGCGAGTTGTTTTTTGTTTGAGTTTGGCAAAAACTATACTTAGAACCGACAAATTTTATCCAATTGAATGACCCGAATGACCTAATCCAAGACCTGAATTCGAACCCAAAATAATGACCTAGTATTGACCCGAAACACGAATCAAACAGAACATAAACCCACCCAAAATTAACTTGACCTTATCTTGACTTGATACTTGAAGTAACCCGAACTAATGTGACTTAAACTGAATCTTACCCTAAAACGAGAGTAAGCGGAATCGAAAAGAACTCAAAGAAGATGATGCTTATCAATTTATTGTATATACAAAAGAGCAAAATTGAAGGATTCATTGAAGAGAGAGAAAGAACATATCTGACTTAATCTTACAAAGATTCATTTTTTTTTTACATATTTACAAAACTGATGTTAATGACACACAAAATCAACGAATGTCAAATCTCACCTAATTGTACGGTTGAAACAGGGGCCACACGCTAGATAAAGGTCACACAAGAACCTTATATTTCAAGTGAGAACATGAAACTCTTATATGATAATGTGAGAACGAATAGTAATCCATTCTAGTAAATGCGCAATCATTTCTAAGATGTTACATGATATTGATTTTCCCTGAAAATGTAACTCTTTTTGGAAGATTGTTACATATTGGTAAATAAAGATTACAATCACACGTTCTCATGTAAGCATTGTTCTTCGATATTGGCTAGAGAGTCTGACCCAATATTCGAACTAACCCTATCATCTTTGAAACCAAACATACCTGGAACTCTAATTGACCCGTTCCAATAATCTAAAGTGTGAACTGAACCCGATATGGAATAGACTTAAAAATAACATGATCTAAAATAACATCAAGTGAACCCAAACCAAATAGCTAGCTTTCCTAATCTAAGAGCCCGTTCATTTCAACTTATCTAAACTTCTCTGAACTTATTAGACCTTATCTAAACTAGTATAAAACATAACTAAACTTATCATACCTTACTTATGAGGCAAAATTGGCTAGAAGAACACCACCTATTGGTCAGGTGCGCCCATTACCACAACCTTTAGGTGGTGCAATGTCCAACACAACTTATAGGGGTGAGTGCATCCTCTATGCCACAAATGAGATCCAATGCCTGAGATTCCGTTAGAGATGAGGAATCTTCATGTTCTAATGATTTTCTTTATCATTTTTTAAAAAATTATTTTACATTTTATTTTTATCCTTTTCCCATATTTCTTTGAACTCCTCACATGAACTTCTCATCTTTATCACTGTCATTTCATATCTTCATCTTCCTCCTTGTTAATTGAAACCGATTTTTCCCCAATTAAAAATTGAAACCCTAAAACTTGTAATCACGAGTTCTAGACTTTCAACAAGCTAAGATCGAAAAAGAAATCAACTAGCATTGGAGATGCTGCTATAATATGTTGTGATCACGGTTACCTAACCATTAATCAAACAAAAAACTTACAAATACTATGACTCTTGACTTTAATTTTGTACTCTTCAACACCCAAATCTTCATCAACCTCTTTGTTCGTGTACTTTCTTTCGTGTCTCGACTTAGTGATTTGGTGAAGCAACACCGATATGTGGTAATGTTTGATTAAGAATATGAAGTGTAAAGTGATAGTGCTTCAAAGGAAAAAAAAATAACGGTGGGCCGGGAGAAACAAAAGTGAGAGAAAAAAGGTCACACAAGGAAGGAAAAAAGGAAAGACAACGGAAAAAAATGTAAAATAGTTTTAAAAAGAATTAAAAAATAAGATTCATCATCTACGATGGAGTCTCAAGTATTGCGGTCTCATTTATGGCATGAAGCACACCCACCCCCTATAAATTGTGTTGGGAATTGCACCACCTACAGGTTGTGTGCTGCTGGACGCAGGGATGGGCATGGGTCCAGGACCCTACCCGTACCCTACTAGACCCGACCCTAATTTAAGGGTTTGGGTCCAACCTTTTCAGACTCTAAGGGTCCGGGTCTGGGTCTGGGTCCAAGTGAAATTTTTAGGGTCCAGGTCTTGATATTCTAGATCTGGACCCTACTCAGACTAGACCTTAGACCCTAAAATTATTTACTACTCATGTCCCAGAATAGTCTGAACACTTTCCTTTTATGTTTGTCCCAAATTAATTTGAACATTTTCATTTTTGGCATGGTCCCACCATTAATATATTATTTCTTTTACACATCTTTGGCCCACACTCCACCTTTTATCAATAAAAAGTTACCAAACTTTCTTTCTCCTCTAATAAAAAATACCCCACCAACTCCTATCACATCTACTTTTTAAATAAAATAACATTTGATAACCACACCACAACTTATCACCTTAAACTACGTGTCCCAACAAGTGTTCAGATCTTTCTGGGACGGAGGGAGTAATATATAAGTTTTACCTTTTTATTATAAAATAAACTCATTTCCTAAACACTAAAATTCATCAACTTACTTTGAAAACCTTATTTCCTATTTCAACAGCAGCCAACTTAGTGTGAGAGAGGGGGTCACCATTCATGACTCACCGAGTCACCAGTGTGCCGCCACTGGCACTCGCCATCATCTCCTCACCATCATCTTCACGCCACTCATCATCATCTCCTCACCGCTGAATTTCACGCCACCAAAACCTTCGTAGACATGATGTCTTCACCACCGTCGCCGACTTATGTTCTCTTCACGCCAGTTATTAACTTCAATTTAGCAAAGCTTGCTAAGTGCGAATTCTTTATTCTTGTTTCTTTTTTTTAATTATTATGTTGCGTAATGGATTTTGATAATGTTGGTGATTTCTATGAAACGTGTTCCTACTGCTCCAATTTTTAATTACTTGATTAGGCTTAATTTTTTTTTATTATTCTCTCCGTCTTTTTTTAGTTGCTACATTTACTTTAGCACACAGACCAAGAAAACATGTGGGGACCATTGAAAAGTAGAGCAATAAAGCATAAAGTAGTTGTCTTTTTGTGTGATGAAGATAAAAATAAGGGTATAAAAGTAAATAATATGTGGGTACTACATACTAAAAGTAGAAATATTTGGCAAATGTAGCAACTAAAAAGAGACATGCCTAAATGGTAAAATGTAACAACTAAAAAAAGACGGAGGTAGTACTTTACTGGGATTGAGAATGGGTGGTAGATAAATTTTACTAGTGTTTGTTAATTCTATTGTTGTGACATTGAATTAACTGGAGTCTATGCAACAAAATAGCAGCAGCAGCAACATAACTTAATTTTTCTTATATATGGATCTTCTTTTTTGATAGTTATTTTTCATCATTAAATATTAATAATGCTGAAATTTGGCAAAAATTAAAAAATAGGCCTGGACGCTAGACCCTACAGGCCCTAAGGGTATGGGTCTAAATTTCCCATACCCATAGGGTCCAGGTCCAGGTTTGGGTCAGCAAACAAATTTAGGGTATGGGTCTAGGGTCTAGGACCCGACCCGAACCCGACCCTTGCCCATCCCTAGACACACCTGACTAATAGGTGGTGCTGTTATAGCCAATTTTACCTATTTGTGCATATGTCAAACCGTTTATTGCCGACTGAACTTATATGAGCTTATTAGACTTTATCGAAACTTATTAAACATTTTAGGAACTTATCTAAACTTATTTGATTTTTTTTTCTAAGGTATGAAAATAAGGACTGAGCTAAATTGAATTAAACTGAGCTAAAATTAACTGAAATTGTGCCTCAAAATACATGTCTCCAAGTCTCTAAGAGTAAGCCCATTGGATGATCTACAAGCTAGATCATGAGGAGAGAGGGAGAAAAATATAATAAAGAATTAGGAGAGAGAAAAAAAGAGGAGAGAGGGAAGGATGATCATAGCTGGATCATAGCCAAATGTCATGAAAGAGAATAAATGGTAGGCCCCATGTATGGTGAGTTGGCAACCATCTAATAGCCTCAAGAAGAGCAATCCAACGGCTGAAAACCTCAAAATTGTAGATCATCCATTGGCGGTAAAAAAACCATAAAAACTAATAGGAGATCATAAGTGAGGTGGAAGAGGGAGGAATTATTAAAATAATTGATGATCCATATTTTTGAATCAACCATTGTGTATGCTCTAACTATACTCCAAGAAGATGCTTGGAGCCTTGGAGCTTGCAATGTTGTCCTCGTTTGTTTTTTTTCTTCTTATTCAAACCAGGCCCGGCCCTTAGCATGTCCAAAGTGGGACATGGAACAGGGACCTCACTCTTAAAGGGGCCTCCAAATTGAAAAAAAAATTATTTAAACACAAAAGAATTGAAGCTGATAGTCAAAATGTTTGCAAGTTTATTGAAATGAGCTCTTCTTGGAATATATCAAAAGATTTTGAAGAGAAAAACTTAGTTTGATACATGTTTGTTATTTAGTTTACTTGTATATTTTGATGGTTTCTTTTGTTTTTTTTATACAAGGGTCTATTTTTTAGTATTAGCACATGACCTCCATATTGTCCGGGCCGGCGCTGATTCAAACTCTTTTTTTGAGTGGGATTGATGAATAGTACAAAATCCTTTATCTTTTTCCTCGTCATAATTTAAAGCTATTGGGTCCGTACAGATCTCAGAACTTTAAATTTCCCAATAGGATAACAGCAATGAAACCTAAAGACGAAGGTAAGACTTAAGAGATAAAAACTTGGAGAAAAGATGGAAAACAAATTATTAGAGCCACTTTCACACGTCATTAACGGAAAAGTATGTTTCCTAAAATTAAATATTGACTTCACGTTGACCAATGACTGACGACTATAAGACCCAATGACTTGGGTTTAAGAGATTCCAAGATCATACTCCTTAGTCCTTACGAGTCCTTACTCTTCATGCCCACTTCACTCTCTCAGTCACAATTCTTTCTCTCTCCTCCAAACCATCGTGACAGTTACTCTGTTCTCTAATTTAGGTGATCATTTTTTTTTTTTTTTTTTTTTTTTTTGGTTTTTTCTATTTATATCCTCGTGTTTCTTCTGTTTCTACATTGTATCTCAATTTATTTTTCTATTTTTCTTATTTTCGCTTTTTGTTTTTTGTTTTTCTTGCGAAGAATTGTCAGGGTTATGCCTCGAATTATATGTTGTCTTTTTGTCTTCTAAATTGTTGACTTAATATTTTGCATTTTTGTCTCAATTTTATGCATTATGTTGGATTTTGATGGACTTGATGTGGAAAGTTTGTGATTTGTGAAAGTAGTTGACTACCCAAACTGTTTTGTAGTTATGGGATGATTGAATTCATATGGTAAAGGTTGAAACTTGAAAGGTTCACTTATACATGATCGTTTATTCCTTGAGAATTTTGGGTTAGATTTGTGTTTCCTTTAGTGAATTTATGATCGAAAACCCTATTTTCAATTTTTTAGTTAGCCTTTCGTACAAAGTTGTGGATGTCCTCTAATTTAGTTGGTAAAGCATTATGGGGTGGTAGGCTGGTAGCCAAGGGCTAAGACTCGAGATCAATTTTGTGTACATCACTGCGCCTAGTCGTTTGTTAACACCAAAGAAAATTGATGGATTTTTGTTTTACCTTTTTTCATATATAAAATTATTAAAAAGGTAATATTTTGAATGTAGACATTGAAGTTTGACACAAAAATTAGAAACTGATAAATAATAATCCCTTTGTTGTCTATTAGCCAGTTTGGTTTTCATGCATGCGAACACACAACTTTGAGTACTAATACTTTTAGTTACCATATAGTGAAAATTTATGGAATGTTGATATTATGAATATATGAATTGCAACAAATCCAATAACATTGTATGTAATGGAGGTTCGTTTTGATATTTTAGTGAAAACATATGGTCAAAGTGGGGTATTAGATAATGTAAAAGTTAAATTGGAACATTATTAGAGAACAAAGGGAGTATGGTATATTGACTAGTTATTGTTATGGAGGCTGAGCATTTACTTGTCGGATATTGGGTTTTTTATGGTTACACTATGCGCAAAAAGTTTTAGGTTGCTTGAAAATTTTAGCTCACCGCGGTACTTATCCCCCACTGTACTAGTGCATTATGTCTCAGAGATGTTGGCATTCTTGTGTCTAGGGGTAGAAGATAACTGTTTCGTGTGTGCTAAACTGCTAATACCTGTTTGCCTAAAGGCTTTCAACTCGAATTATTACTCTGTACTCTGTAGTTAGTTTGCTTGAGATCTTCTGTATTCATCACTGCTCTCATATATCATTGTAAGATTTTTTAATTTTGTTTTTTTGCATTATCTTGAACTGTTGTGTGCCTACCTTTTAAAACTATGGTGGGTGATCAACTTTCAAGATATCTATTCTCTATTGTCTGTACATTATTGCCAAGCTATTCACATACTTATGATGTTCTCTTTAATAGAATGTGGTTTAATACTTCTATGTGGAAATCAAGATAGGTCTTTTAAGTTAGATTAAACTATGCTTTCTTCAAGTCATGGCCAGGAAAGATTAGCATTTTGGGATTCCAGGTTATACTGGGTTTAGCTATGAATGACTGCAGAGAAAAATTCTAATAAGATTTTCCTTAGTGGCTCATTTTGGCTCAGGTGATGAATTATGTATCTGGATATGAGTACTAGCTATATATAATTTGTATGTGGGAATGGCCTTCCAAAAGGGTTTCATTTTTTCAAAAAAAAATATAGTTAATGTTGTGTACTTGTGTTTAATGGATAGGAAGAGTTTATTTCATTTAGCTAATGGATATAAAATTTTGGCCAGGTATTGGTTGCATAACATCCTTGACACCTGGCCAGCCTCGGTTGTATGTTTAGTGGTCAGGGGATACCAGAGAGACTGAGTTGTTTGCCGTATTTTCAGTTTTCAAGTTTGTATCCCCCATCCTTACTGTGTTACTTCATATATAGTATATACCATGCAGTGCAGTAGCAAGTGAAAATGCGAAATGCTTTAAGTTTCTGCCCATAATGAACCAAACAACAGAAACTGAAAACTAGCTTCTCTGGAAAGTAATCTCCTCCCAAGTCCCAACCAAAGGTAGTTTGAGTTATGTTACTTCATTCAAAAAAACAATCTGGAAGGTAATTTGGTAAAAGAACATATTTGGCTGGTGTAATTATCTTCTTTGGTGGTGGAAGCTTCACCATCATAACTGAAGCTCTGTACTGGCGTAAGTGGAGTGTTCCCTTTAATTTCTGTCTCCGAATCATCTTGCACCTAGGAACGACTGTAATGTTAAATTGGAAACTTTCTCTGTGAGGTCAAAATAGCACAAGACTGAAAGACTTCCTCCCTTTAGTCTCATTTATGTTATCTGTTCATTTGAAACCAAATTTTGTGGTAATTCCTTATTTCAACTAACTGACTGCACTATGCTAAACTACATGCACAGCTTTCTCTTCAGCAAATAATTTCATTTCCAAATATACATCTGGCAGTTCAATGTCTGTTACACTGGGATTTTATTGGAGATACTATATTAATTCTTTGCTGTGGCATCTGGGCAAGGTAATAATGAGTATGACTGTAATCCCTAAGTTGGCATTTTGCAGTGACATTGCTTCATTCACTTCAAATTCATGGGTAAGACTAAGACAATTCAGTTATCTGGTTTTCCTTCTACCGTGTCTGCTGAAGCAGTCAAAACATATCTGGAGGATAAAACCGGTGAAGGAACTATTTTTGCTCTGAAAATAAGGCAGTTTAAAACAGGTGGAACAAGATGTTACGCTGTTGTGCAATTCACCTCTGTCTGGATGGCAGATCTTATCCTGAGTCTCGCACAACCTCCTAAAAAGCTTTGGTATCTTTCCAACTTCCTGAAGGCACGAGAGATGGATAGAGACATTGTGCCCAAGCCACGAACTTACCAGCACAGGATGGATAACATAACACTCCATGTTGGATGTCAGACCTCAAATGACAAGTTCCTTGCATTTTGGTCGGGACATAATGTTTCTCTTTCATTTGGCTCGGGACTGAGAAAATTTTACTTTTCCTTGAGTTATGACGTTAAAGAATATAAACTTCAACTTTCTTATGAGAGTATTTGGCAGATTGAACTACGGCGTCCACGTGGTGATCATGTGAAGTATCTTTTAATTCAGGTGTGATCTCTAACCTGGTTCTTTTTAAATTATTCTCATGCCTGTGATAGTTGGAAAAAATATTGTTTTTCTAACATAGCTATATATGCTTGGCGTTGGTAAACAGGCTTATTTGGAAGCATTTACTTCCCCAGGGAGACCCCTTTACGATTCCTCTCCCGTTCTCTAGACTCTAGATTGCTATCTTTGCTGCCACATTACATATAAGCAAATAGTCCTCGAATCGCCTGATAATTTACTGTAAAACAATAATATATCACAGTAATACCTAGAGCTTGTCTCCTAGTAGCATGAGACAACAAATATATCTATAGAATAAACTAAATTAAATTTCTACTAGCTGTAGAAGTTCTCCATCACACAATCTATCTGGAAGGAAATGGTCAAGGAAACTAAGGTCCAGGGTTCTCCTCTTGCATATTACTGCTTTGATGAATGGAAGTCTACTAAAAGAGATCACATCAAGATCTCACGCATTGCTTCTTGCTGACGTGTAGATTTAGAAAGAATACAGTATAGAAAGTCACTGTCTTGTCAGTTAGTCCCACCTTGCTAGTTTTGTAAATGAGCATAAAAACAATGGAATGTGCCTCATTGGATATATGACCTTATGTTCCAGAGATGTTGACTGGCTGATTGCCAAAAGAACTTTATTTGGTCTGATTATTGTTTTGTAAGTTCTTGATATGTATTTTTTCAGTTATTTTTTACAAGGTGCAACTTTGTTGTGGGAGTCTTTGTAAGATGTCTTGTATTCGGGAATTTCATCAGTATTGACATCCCTTATTAACTTGATTTCGAAATTTGTTGGCAACCACTTTTTAGTCTTTAAGTCATTATGTAGTGTATAGTTAGTCTCTAAGAAAGTCCTGAAGAAACTCTGTACTTTGAACTTAAAGGGCCAGATGGCTAGCTTTTGAAACCCCAGATTGCCTAGGTAAAAGCTAGTACCTTGCTGCTTGCAAACTTACGTCTTACTCCACCAATGTTGTGCTGCTAAGAGCATAGATTCGTTCAGCTGCAGCCCTTGATCTCCTTGTTTGGAACAAGAATGTGCCCTCATGCTGCAGCATTCTCAGGAGATGGCTGTTGTTGGCTGCTGCTCATGGCTCTCTATTCTTGCATGGGCCAAGTGACAGCCTTTTGTTTTTTGAATTTGGCTCCTGCGTGTGGCCTCTATGGCAATAATTGACCTAATTGATCAAACAGTTGACTGCATGGTGCTCTGCGGGGAGCACAGGTACATGTAGTCAAGATCACAAATCTGTTGCTAACATAATGGATCATTTGCCTTATATTTTTTCGTTTAGATGTCAGTTACAGCTGTTAAATATCTTGATTACTTGTTACCTGTATTGATTAAGTCTGAAGTTATGAACTTTTCAGCTGTTTGGGGCTCCTCGAATTTTTGAGAAGGTTGAACGTGTTTCTGGACTGCTCTTTGAAAACAATTATTTCAAAGAGGAACAAGATGATCAATGGTTCAGGACAACAGATTTCACCCCCTCAAGCTGCGTAGGACAATCTTCAGTTTTATGTTTGGAGCTTCCTTATAACTGCCAACTTCCAGACTTCAGAGCTACCTTTCCATATTTTAAGGAGGACGATCGCCAATTTACTCTAGTAAGTGGCACTACCTTTTCCTGTAACATGGAACTTGTTCCAATAGTGGCTCCTCCTAGAGGAGTTGAGTTACCATTCTATATCTTGTTTAAGGTAAATTACTTGGTTCAGTTTGGATGTCTTCCTGGTCCAAACCTTGACCACAGTTTCTATCAGATGGTTGATCCAAGAAAAATTGATAAGGCGTGTATTGAATATGCACTTGAGAAATTGTACTATCTGAAGGAGTGCTGCTATGATCCAGTCAGATGGCTCAAACAACAGTACACAAAATACCTCACATCTAAGAGAATTCCTGAGAAGCCCACCATTTCATTGGATGCGGGACTGGTTTATGTGCGTAGAGTTCAAGTAACTCCATGTAGGGTATACTTTTGTGGCCCAGAAGTGAATGTGTCCAATCGAGTACTGAGAAATTATCCTCATGACATTGATAACTTTCTTCGCATATCCTTCGTCGACGAGGATCTGGAGAAATTGTACTCTACAGATTTATCTCCACGTTTCTCCTCTGAACCTGGTGCCGGCTTGCGGACTGACATTGATAGAAGGATCCGATCCACTCTCAAGAATGGGATACATATTGGTGATAAGAAATTTGAATTTTTGGCCTTTTCATCAAGCCAGTTGAGGGAAAATTCTGCCTGGATGTTTGCTTCAAGGCCTGGACTGTCAGCCGCTGACATCAGAAATTGGATGGGTGACTTTAGAGAAATAAGGAATGTAGCTAAATATGCTGCCAGACTTGGTCAATCTTTCAGCTCATCCACTGAAACTCTAACTGTGGCTAGGGAGGAAATGGAGATGATACCTGATGTGAAAGTAACTGTTGGGAGAAATACACACATTTTCTCAGATGGAATTGGAAAGATATCAGCTGATTTTGCTTGTAAAGTGGCAAAGAAATGTGGTTACAACTCCACGCCATCTGCCTTCCAGATTAGATATGGTGGATTCAAGGGTGTTGTTGCTGTTGATCCCATGTCATGTAAGAAGTTGTCGTTGCGAAACAGCATGAGCAAGTATCAATCAGATAACGATAAACTTGATGTGCTTGCCTACAGTAAATATCAACCTTGTTATCTGAATCGTCAATTGATTACTCTCCTGTCCACTCTTGGTGTGCAAGACCGTGTATTCGAGAAGAAGCAAAAAGAAGCTTTGAATCAATTGGATGCTATCCTAAGAGATCCGTTGAAGGCACAAGAAGCATTGGAGCTTATGTGTCCAGGGGAGGTTACAAGTATTCTTAAAGAAATGCTCAAATGTGGCTACAAGCCTGATGCTGAACCATTTCTTTCAATGATGTTGCAAACTTTTCGGGCAGCAAAATTGCAGGAATTGCGGACTAAGTCAAGGATATTTGTCCCACGTGGTAGAGCAATGATGGGATGTCTAGATGAAACTAAGACTTTGGAATATGGTCAGGTTTTTGTGCAAGTTTCTGGTGCAAGATTTAGGAATGTTGGCAATGAACTCCTCACATGCACTGGTTATGACTTTGAACCAAATAACTATGTTGTGAAAGGGAAAGTAGTTGTTGCTAAGAACCCTTGTTTGCATCCCGGTGACGTCCGCGTCTTGATGGCAGTAGATGTGCCTGCTTTGCATCACATGGTTGACTGTGTTGTGTTTCCCCAGAAGGGAAAGAGGTATATGTATTACATGCTTCTCCACTCCTCTTCAAATTCTGTTTTCGAGACATCTTTTCGGTTCTCATAAATTTGTGGTTGTCTTTACTAGATTCCAAATTGAAGCATATGGTGTTGTAATCCTGGGATATCTGCTGCTGATCAAAAGTGTAATATAGTCATTAGCTATCACAGTTTCTTCTATCTGCATCAATTCCTATACATGTATAGAGTCTTTAATATTCATTGATTTTCTATCCTCATATTTATTTTCTTCAAAATTTATAGCATGATTGTTTCAACAGTTAATACTTAATAGTACTTGAGTATTATAATTTGAGAAAACAAAGTAGGACAAGAAATGAATATGTTAATGTAGGTAATTCAGGCAAATATTGGACGCCTCATGGATTCATGATTCTCTTTATTTTCAATCTTAGATATGAATTACTGACTCGTTAACATTGATAATAGGCCTCATCCAAATGAATGTTCTGGAAGTGATTTAGACGGTGATATATACTTTGTCTGCTGGGACCATGAATTGGTACCACCTCGCCAAGAGGAACCAATGGATTACGTCGCACCTGCGAGTACAGTATTGGATCATGAGGTTACCATGGAGGTTGTTTTCTCTGCTTTCAGTTCTTTTTGCTCCATGTGCTTGTTTTTAGATTTCAGAATTTTAGTGGAGCGGTTATGAAGCATTTGCAGTACACTTTTGTTTCGTGTAGCTGTTTACTGCTGGATTTGACAAGTAAATAGGCCGTATAAATTATGTGCTTGTTTGTTAGATGATAGTAAGGACATCCTTTTTTTCAGGTTTAATTTAGTGATGAAACTTAATGTGAAACTTCTTATAACTGATATATGTGTACTGATACAAATGCTGATATGGATAGCTGATGCATATATTTTTGCACCCTGTCTCTGTCGAAGACTTTAATTTTTCAGATGAGGGAAAAAACCGAAGATATACTAGTATATAGTGATTGATGGCAGAAAGTGGCTGTTAATGCCTTTTGATCTTTTATGTTTGGCAACCTTTTTGGGTAAATCAAAACATACTTCTTTCATATCTATCAGATGTTCATAATGAAAATAGTGAAGTGTTTCGATGAAGGGATACATCCACGAATATCATGAAATCTGAAGATATATTGTCCCCTTTGAAAGATCATACTGTATCATACTACTGTCATTATAGCTCTTCTCATGATTGGTAATAGTATAATGTGTTCTAAGTGTATCATGAGGCATAGTGTTATTTTAATGTTTTGCGGTCTTGGCAATGTTGTAAGAATGATAGATTTTCTAGTTATGAAATCATGTGTGTTTTCTAGATGTCCAACAATGTAGGTCCATTCTGGCAATACACTACATTCACCTTTATCTTTAACATTGATAGTGTTATGATGAGTATCTTTCTGTTAGTTCTTTGTTATCTAATTATCTTAGTTTGAATCATAAGTTGATTCTTTTTAAGGTATCTTATTCTTTCTTCACTTAATTGAGAAACATACTTGATGCTGCTTTTGTCTGAAGTAGGACCTTTGAGTAAGACAGGACCATTAGCAGTTGACTATGCATGAAGGCTTGGCTCCAGAAGTATGCTCTGTTTGGTTGAGTGGAAAATAATTTTCCATGAAAACCGTTTTCCGAGAAAAACTTGATTGTAAATTAGTTTTCTTTTCGTTAGATCCTCACAGGAAAACGTGGAGTGGAAAGGAAAAAAAGAAAGAGAAATGTAAGGTATAGGGAGGTAAAATATGACATTCCATCCTTGAGAAAAAGAATTTCCATCATTGGGAGAACACTATTATCCACCATAGGAAGACTATTTTCCATCCTTAATAAACCAAACAAATGAAAATGATAAATCTACTTTCTCCATGAAAATGTTTTCCTCCCACCCGAAGAGTCTCTCAGTTTATGCTATTTGTCTCCTCATTTAGCTTTTTGACTTGCAAATTTGCTTAGCGGACGTAGCTTTTGGCAACAAACATGTTACCAGGACTCATCCTGGGTGTTTCTAAAATTGAGGGTTTTGTCTTGGTAGTTTAATTTGCTTTCTTTTCACGAGTGTTGATGATCGACGAGTGCTTCAAACAGATCAAAGTTTTCAAGATATACATTCTTCTGAAGTGTTTCTGTTAATTATGTACTCATGCAGGAAATTTTGGATTATTTTGCCAACTATATAATCAATGACAGCTTAGGTATCATTGCCAATGCACACACGGCCTTTGCAGATAGGGAGCCTTTGAAAGCAATGAGTAGCCCATGCATACAGCTGGCTCAACTTTTCTCGATTGCTGTTGACTTCCCGAAAACTGGCATCCCAGCAGTTACACCACCTGCCCTCTATGTAAAAGAGCACCCTGACTTCATGGATAAGCCCGACAAACCAACCTATGAATCACAAAATGTCATAGGCAAGCTGTTCAGGGAAGTGAAGGAAAGATCCCCAAGTTCAACCTCCATTCGATCATTTACCCGAGAAATTGCTAGGCGTTCTTATGATCCGGACATGGAATATGATGGCTTTGAAGATCATCTTGATGATGCTGAATATTACAAAAGCCAATATGATTATAAGCTCGGTAATCTCATGGATTACTATGGTATCACCACTGAAGCAGAAATTTTGAGTGGGAATATAATGAGAATGTCAAAGTCCTTCGATAAAAGAAAGGATGCAGAAGCTATTACTATGGCTGTCAAGTCCTTAAGGAAGGAAGCTCGGACATGGTTCAATAAGAAAGGGAGTGATCCCGACTCAGGAGATGATGACATGTATGCAAAAGCATCTGCTTGGTATTATGTGACTTATCACCCGGACTATTTTGGGAAGTATAATGAGGGGATGAATCGGGATCATCTCCTTAGTTTTCCGTGGTGTGTATATGACAGATTGATCACCATCAAGAAGAACAATAGAAGGTTTGCAGATGTTTCATTGCTGGGGTATCAACTGAGACATGGATTCCGTTTCGCAGAATAAAGATTGTTTTGGCTAAGTGTTTACTGCTGAACCATATTCATCACCCTTGTATATATTGAGGACTCGGTATGTTTTATTGCCTATTGTTAAATATCTGGCTTCCTTGGTAGTGCATAAGATTATGTAAAAACAGAACTGCATTGGATGTTTCATCAGTAAATTATGGTCCGAGTTTGTAAAAAAATCAAGGACTCTTGTTAGATGTCAAGTTCATTGCCCTTTTTCTGTCTTCAATTTGAATTTGGGTGAAATGAAACAATCATCTTAAGTTAAATTTCCGCCCTGTAATATTGGATTTTTCTTCTGTCGGAAACGTGTCATTTTCTGTGTTTTCAGATGTTTCATGATTGCCTGTAATATCTTGTAGTTTTGTTGTTAAAATATATTCTTTGTTATTCAACAAATATATGATTTGGTATAAATTTCGTCTCCTTAGAACTCAAGGATACAAAGTATCGAGCCTATAGAATAGATCTTGTTCAAGTGAGGTCATTTTTTAATAAAGCCCTCTTGGTCAAACAAGCTATGTGTATCCACTGCAATAAGGATCTTTATTTCCAAAGTCTTTTGGTCTAGATATAAAGCTTTTCCCCTCACGGTGGGTATTCAAGGGAAGAAGTTGTTGGGACTGTCGTGGGGATTTAGGCTCCGTTTGGTAGGGTGTAAAACATTTTTAGTGTAAAATGATTTTCATGGAAAACAATATACAATGGAAAACGCTATTCCAAAATTAGTTTTCCGTTGTTTGGTTCCATGTAAGAAAAATGATGAAAAGAAAGGAAAATGAAAAAGAAAGCAAGGAGGTATGGAGAGGAGGGTAAAGGAGAGATAAGAAAAATGAAGGAAAAATAGTTTTCCCTTTATTTTGAAGGGAAAATGGTTTTCGATTATTGGAAGAGCAATTTTACTCCTAGGGAAAATGATTTTACACTCCTTTGCAAACCAAACAATGTAAAACTAAAAATAGAGGAAAACAGTTTTCCAGGAAAATATTTTACGCCCTACCAAACGGAGCCTTAGGGGCTTATGTCGAACTATTCTAGACTGTAGAGGTGGATTTACTAAGATCATTGGCAACGGGGAAGGAACCTATATCATGGAGACTTGTTGGCTAAAAGGTGGACCGATTGCGTTAAAATAAGATAATCGGCTCGACAAAATGGGGGTGCGGAAGGTGAAAGATCTAATAATGATTCCGGGACAAAGGATGTGAAATTCTGGGCTCATATGGAGATTGTTCTCGAGAGACTCTGCAGTTAGAAACTTAGTTACTCATTAACCTGAAAAAGAAAGAGAAGATTGCCAAATCTGGAGTCGATCTGCATCAGGAGAGGTGAGTACGAAAGATGTTTATTATTTCCTTGTTGAGAAAGCAGGCGACCTATCACAAGTAAAAGGAGATAGGAAATTTTGGAGTAAATTGTGGGCAATGGACATCAGTTCCAAATGAAAAACTTTTGTCTGGAGGCTTTTATAGAATGCTCTAGCGGTCAATCTCAACAACTTGAGTAAGAGGAATATCCAGGTAAATCATTTTTGTTATTTTCGCGATAAACAGGAGAAATCTATTGAGAGCCATTTGTTAAGAAACTGCTAGTTTACTTCAAGAGTTTGGTGTTGCTCGATACTTGGGATCAAGTCATGTCATCAAGTAATATTCCGATGCTGGAATGGGTTTCTAACTTCCTGAGTCTTTTCTGGAGGGAGGATCGCCGAAATAGCTTAAGAGGTACGCTTGTTATAACTATTCTTTGGGCTATATGGATTCATAGGATTGATGTTTTGTTCAGGAAAGTTAGCCCAGATCCAAATGTGGTACTGAAATTGGTTGGAAGTTTTATGCATAATAAATGTAATAGAAGTGCCGTGGAAAAAACTAGCATGATAACTCAGCAACCAAGAAGTATTATTAACTGGAGTCCCTAGTGAGCAAGCACGTATTATTTTAGTGGATGGAGCATGAAACTTAATATGTCATATTTATATATAGTTTTTAGGTGCATTTAGGTTGCATTTTAGAGCATTTAGATTCATATTTAGGTTCTACTCCTATTTGGTATGTTTTCGTGTTTTTGATGAATTTCAAGTATTGTCACATTGAGAACGTATTTGGAGTATGATTAGCTAAGCTTGAGGATTAGGAGCACTTGGAAGGAAGATATATTATATAAGGATCGTTTGAATATCTTATAGTACGTGTTTGAGCGAAAACAAAGCGGAAAATCATTTGAATAAATGTGGAAAAGGAGTCACGTGTACTCTTCTGACTATAACTTTTGATGTGATTATGTAAATTGAATAATTCCAGTAGATTTGGAAACTAGACTTAAAGAGCTTTCCAACGATAGGTGGCACGCCCATCAGAGACTTCTAGTCAAGAAGTTATGCTTTTCGGAAGTTTGCACTATTTTTGTTGGAATCTGTCACACGTATGCGCGAATCGTTAATTCCGCCTATTTAATGAATATTTCGACTTTCCTTATCTTGTAACTTACTTTCCTAGTCAAATTAGGTTACTTAGTATTATTTAGATTAGGAACCCTAACTCGACAGTCTCTCTCCCTCTCTCTGTGACGTTATTTTTATTTCTTACTTCTAGTTTTAGTTTTCTTCTTCTTTTTCTTTCTAGTTTTTTGAGGAGTAAAGCCTAGTTTTTTCTTATTCATTAATTCATGAGTTCTATTAGTTTCTTTCATTGATTTCTTTAATTACGTTTTCCTTTATAGATTTAGATTTTATTCTTCGTTTCATGATTGACTAGTCTTGTTTTTCAAGGGTTTGGGAATTCATGTTTATATATGCTATGAATCTTGATTGATGTTATTGATGGTTTGATTTGTCATTATCTCTAATTGATTAGTGTTTTTATTGTTAATCTTGCAACCTGATCATTTGTTTGATTAAATATTGCTAATAAGAGTTAAAATTGAAAGCTCGACTTTTAGAGGCTTACCTACAATTAGCAAATCTAATTATTGTTAACAATCGTACTACATATGTTGATTTGAGAGCCTTAAGAAGTAGGATTAACTTGTGCTCTAGATATTTGATTAATTGAACTATTGATGATAGTTTGATAGATTATGTACGTAAGCATGGTGAACCATTACCCTAGATCTTTTTTGTTTGATTTTCATATTTTTTATTAGTTTAGAATTAATTCTTATATCTATGATCTTGTTTATTAGTTTCTTTATACGTCGAAGCTAAATTAAAACGACCATCTCTCTCGTGGATTCGACCCTACTTACCCTACTATATTATTAGAAGGTTTTGCTAGGAATTATTTTTGATATGTGTACGATGTACCTATCACAACCGAATACTCTTGAGGTATTGGTTGGGTAGGCTATCTTGAGGGAAGGAAGATTTTTAAAGGGAATTGTGTTTTATCACTATCGATCGTCTTTGTTACTTATTCACTTCAAGCCGAAGGCTATGCGGTTCTGATAGGCCTGATTGAGGCTCAAAGTAGGGGGATTCATGATGTTAAAGTCTTATCAAATGCATATGCTATAGTCCAGACGCTCTGTAAGAATCACCTACCGTTCGAGATAGTTGAATTGGTATTCTTATAAATATTAGGTCAATTTGTAGTGATCTCACAAAATGTGGGATTATTAAGTTTAGGAGGACATTTGTTCATGAGGCACATGTCCTAGCAGTTAGGACAAGGAGAGATTTCTTTGTTTAGGTTCTTTTGTTGTTCTTTGTTTCGTATCTCCTGTTTGTTATGTGTTTGTACCTTTTGCCAAAAATAAAATTCTCCCCAGTTGCACACTTGACCCGTTCTAGTGCTTGTGGGTTGCAGGCTTGCAGCTTGTTAAAATTCGTCAATCATCTCAACACTTAGCTTGTTCTTACAACAATATCAGAATAAAAGACCTGTAGTACAAGTGTACAACAGTCAACAATTAATCATTATATTAATCAATGTATAGTCAATTGTTAACACTTAACAGTAGGTATGTAAAGTTGGTTGTCAAGCGCAGAATAGAACACCAATGTCGACTAATAGTGGGAGCACCCTAAGCGACGACTCAAGGCCCCCTTCTTGGTGGACCCTACTTTTTTGAAAAAAATATGAAAAAAGAAATTAAAAAAAAAAAAATTTGTGGGAGTTGTGCTTTTGTTATAAGGAAAAATCCCCCATCTTCAACCTTTTCTCTCACTTTATTTAGATCTCAACTTTTCCTCTCCAATTCTCATAGCTATGACTCTTAATGTTTTCTAGTTAATTTTAATAAATTTATTCCTATTTATTTTTTCTAATTAAACCCACAGGCCACAACCATTCCAACAATTTATCTTGCCCTCTCTCCTTTCTCCCATCTCAAGTTCTTGTGGTGGCTGATGTTTTGGTTTGGTGGCCGAAAAATATACCGACAATTCAAATTAGTATTCCAACAATACGTACAGTTGTTTACGGGCCTATATTTTAGTTTTCGATCCGACCCCAATAATGTCTAAGACGACACTGTAAAACACACTCCAGTTCATGATAATTCGATGGTTACGCACTCACGCTAACAGTTTGGCTTATTTGTGGTTTAGTGGTTTTAGAAAGGCTAGACTTGTGCCTTCAGCAACAATTGGACTAGATAGCCATAATGGTGTCGCGAGAAACAATTAGTCTTATTATTTTGGGCAATTTTCATTGGTAATCATGTCTTTAGCCTATTTATATATGGTAACCAAAAATAATAATTCATTCTATCAAATGGCCATGTAATATTGTTTATTCTATAGCGTGAAATTAATGACAAAATTTGTTAATTTTTCCGCTAATTATGCTCTTTTTAGTTCATTAACTAGTTATTAGACCCGAGCTATTCCGAGGTAGGGAAAAATTTCATTTATCAATATTATACTTTAAGATGATAACACTAAATATCACTTGCTTCTATAAACTTGAAGTCACTTGGATAAAACCCTATACTAGTATACTATGCAATTTCTTATTTTTTTTATTGTACTACATGGAGTAACACGCCCATAAGAGTGCGCCACGTGGCACCGTTCCTTATTTAGAAACGTTTTTTAATATATTAGTATAGATGTTGAATCTATTAAAGCATAAAATTACATAAAGAATAATGCTAAAACATACAAAAAATTTAATAATACATAATCATATCTATTTTTGTGCGAATTTGTGATTATTTTGTTCTATTTTAATTTTGTGCTTTTCTTGTACAAATTTATACCTTGATGAAAATAAACAACCCTACTTAACTTCAAAAGATTATTAATGAAAAATTTGAGCAAATTTCATCATTTATGTCATGACATTGAACATGAAATAAATAAATTTCTTAGCTATCAGATAGTAATTAAGACCCTAATTAGACATCAACTCTCGTAAGTTTTAGATCCAACATTTGCAGGTGAGGTACTTGGAGTTGGCGGTAGGGGAAATAGTAAGGGGATCCCTATCCCTCAAGCACCACAGTTAGGAGGATTTGACCTTATGACCTTAAAGTTATAAGATGAATCTCTAACCAAATACAACAAACCAACTTACTATGATTAATTTGTCTAATTATATTATAGTTACTAGGTAATGTTCGAGCTATGCTCGGTTTTCCCAATTGATGCATATATATGAAATAGTTAGGACAATTATATACTAAAATCTAACCTCCAATGTAATTATTGAAATAATTAGTATGATTTAAATTGGGATTTGTAAAGCACATAAATAATGTTCAATATGACCTTATTTATAATTTCAATGCAATCATTTATCACTATGTTTTAGGAGGGAGTTTTATAAGCACATATATTAGTGACTTTTAATTTAATACTTCCCTTCGTTTTTAATTACTTGTATAATTTCTTTTTGCACAAGGACCAAAGTGACGAGAGATAAAAAAGAAGAGTCCCATGTGAGAGATAATACGTTGCCAAAAATAGAAATGATACAAGTAATAAAGAATTGTCAAAAATGAAAAACGATGCAAGTAATAAAAAACGGAGGATGTATGTAGATTGAATTATTAGATTCGAAATAAAAATATATACTCATCGTCTATAGTCTATAAAATATGAAATCTACCTTAAATAATTAAAAATTATACTAATGTTAATAGTTTTGTTTGCCCAAATTAGATAGAAGTATAATTTAGAAACCTATACATATATATGAAAAAGGCTAAATATCAAACCATTTGCTACCAAACAACATAGTAAATTGTCTGTTTTACCCTTTCTTTTTTTGGCAACTGAAATTTTCGGATTTGCATATACATGTGTTGGATGTACAACCATACAAATATACTACCTTCATTTCATATTAATAGTTACACTTAGGCTATGTTTAGTTCACCTGAAATTTTCTGATCTGAACTTATCTGATCTGATCTGATCTGATCTGAACTTATTTTTTCTGATCTGATCTGATCTGAACTTATTTTTTCTGATCTGATCTGATCTGATCTGATCTGATATGATCTTATCTTATCTTTTAAAAAACATATTATTACTAATATTATTATTACTTTGTACTTCATTACTAGTATTACTATTATTATCATTTTATTAGTATGCACAACTTTCAATAATAATAATAATAATAATAATAATAATAATAATAATAATAATATAAATAATATAATTATTATTATTATTATTATTATTATTATTATTATTATTATTATTATTATTATTATAGCATAATTAGTTTTTTTTTTTTTTTGAAAAAGAGCACATTAGTATATGAACACACAATTACAAAATAAAAGACTAAGGGCTCTTGGGTCCAATGGCATGACTTCTTACCTCCCACATGGGAGACCAAGGTTCAAATCTTGGTGGAAACATATATTTTAATATTGTTGTGGGTGGGGGAGGGGGTTGGGGCTTGTGGGGTCTTTAGGTGAGTGACCCTGTGCGAGGGCACCCCAGAGAAAATTCATCTTACCACGGGATTCCCGAAAGGGGCTCAAAAAAATTAAAAATAAAAAAACACTCATGTTCAAGGTCCGTTAATAATAAAAATTTAGGTAGTAATGAAAAGAACATATAATGATATTAAAAAAAGAACATATGCTGAAAGAGCATACAAGATCTATTTAAAGAACACATTTTAAAAATAAAAGATAGATGTTATTTTTATATTGATGACATGTTTGGATCTAACTAACAACATGTTATTTGTTATATCAATAAATTGTTCTTTTTTATCATAAATAAACCTATAAATATATATAATCATATGATCTTGAACAAAATGGTTAAATATTCTTCTTATATCGTTGTCTTGTTCTATATAAACTTTGTTTTTAAAGATAAGTTGAAATCCTTTGTAGGGAAAATTTTAAACGTGATGACAACACCATTAGGTTATCCCATACTACTCATATTTTATATAAACTAGTAATATATAATTTATATTATTCTACCAAAATTCTTTTAAAAAATAAACATCATATACTATTGTCATGTTCGTTACATGTACAACAACAAAAAGAACATCACATATCAAAATTATTAATTTGAATAAATATAAAAAAGAACACTTATAAATGCCAAAAGAACATCCTTCTTCTTGAACACAAATAGCTTCAAATAGTGATATCAATGACATTTATAATAATAGCAACGACATTAATAATAATTACCAATATTAATATTTAATAATTACAACAAGGACAATAATAATAATCTTTTTGACAAATGTACTAGTAAATAGTAATATTAATAGTAATAGTAATTGTATAAAGTAGTAGTAGTAGTAGTAGTAATAATAATAATAATAATAATAATAATAATAATAATAATAATAATAATAATAATAATAACAACAATAATAATTATTACAATAACAATAATAGCATTAGTAATACTAATAATCATAATAATCATGATGATAATAATAATAAGTTTTTAAATATAAGCATAATCGAACTTATCCGATCTCGATCCGAACTTATCCGATCCGATCCGATCTCGATCTCAACTTATCCGATCCGATCTCGAACTTATTTTTTCCGATCTCGATCGATCGAACTTATTTTTTCTGATCTGATCTGATCTGATCTGATCTGGTCTGATCTGATCTGATCTGAAATAAGCAAAAATAAGGTGAACTGAACATAGCCTTACACTTTTCACGCATGCCAATGCACTACTTTGAGCCTTTATATATCCAATTTTTTATTTGTAAAAAAATATAAAAAGTCGATATTCTAAAACTACATATCGAGACGAATCAAACAAGACCCCACATGACTATATTTTCTCTTAACCATAATTCACAAATGATAGTCAAAGGTAAATTTGTGAATAGCGTCAAAAGTGAAAGTGTAACTATTAATATGAAACGGAGGTAGTACATTTTAGATGTGTAAGCATACTTCTTGGATGTGCAAGCGTAATTCTTGGATGTGGAAATATAGTTTTTGGATGTGCAAACATACCTTTGGATGTACAAGCATACTTCTTGGATATCCAAACATAATTTTTAGACATGCAAATATAGTCTTTGGATGTGCAAATATGTAGCTTGGATATACAAACATAGGCTTTGGATGTGCAAACATATACTAACTCCGTTTCTCAATAAGTGCAAGACTTTCCTTATTTGGAATAATCACAATATGTGCAACCAAGCTCAAAATGGTAAAAAAAAAAAGATTAATATTATTACAAATATGCCACCAAAAACTAAGAGGGGACAACAACTTTTTTGTTTTATTAATTGAATTACTCTACTTTATTGTGGTCCCAACTTTCTCTCTCTACATTACTTGATATTCCTCTACTTTCTCTATGTTGCATTTATTGAGAAACGCAAAAAGTATATGGACTGCAAACATAATCTTTGGACGTGCAAGCATAGTATTTGGATGTGCAAATATAGATTATAAATGTGTAATATAGCTTCTGGACGGCAAATAGATATACAGTTACTAAGTGAATCAACAAAAGAAAAGAAGGGAAAAAAGATGTTCGCCATCGAACCGTTCGGGGGAATAGCCCGACTCCATACATATCCTTATTCTTCTGCTGCGGGGGCTTATAATGTGACAGAAACTAGTTAGTGGTCCGATTGAAAGGACTGAAGGTGATTGGCATTTTATATGTGCGAATTTCCATTTGGTTCCCCATGCGTTCTTGTTTACCAAGTGGGCATAGCAAAGCAACTCAGAAGTTACGGCAATGGTCAATGACCTAGTCCATTCCATTATTAGTCAACAATCATATGATCATGATTCATGATCTTGTCAACCATTCATTTTCTCCATTTACTTGCTATATTTGTTGTTACACAAGAATTTAGAAAAGGAGAAAAAGTACGGTGGAAAATGAAGACTATAACTTTATAAAAAAAAAATGACACAATTGGAAGTTTGAGGTAGGAAGAGGACAAAAATGAAGAACAATGTTAGTAGTTTTACGTGGGTCATAGTTATTAAATAAGGAAATATAACAAGTAAAAGATGCATTTATCTTGGAAAGTATAACAAGTAAATAAAAAGAGACGGATATATAGAGTGTAAAGAGTACTGGGATGAACTTTATATTAGGTGGTCATATTTCTTCTTTTGTATCACATGGGATTTCATGCTTATAATGTACAACTGAATCATATTTATCTTTTTCCCCTAAAAATAATCATATTTATCTTTAGTTAAGTACTACTTCCTCCGCTCTTTTTTTTGTTGCAACGTTTTTCTTATTTGAAAGTTTTACATAAATTACATGACACTTTTTATCTATCTCTATTTATATCCTCTCCATATGACTTTCTTAAATAATATGCTAAGAGGTGATGTTGCAATAATAATGGAATGGAGGAAGACACACAAAATTTATATTTTGAAAATACACTAAGATACGATGAATGCAACATCTTACTTACTAATATTTATTTCATATACTTCATCCATTCTAAAATAATCGTAACATGGGGGTACAAGAACCAGGAAGATTAGAGAGATAGAGAGAAATAAAAAAAAAGGGACCCATATAATGAAGAGAGATAGAAAACTTGATGCTACATAAACCGAAAAAGGTAAGTATTATTACATTTATTTGAGTATGAAGGAAGTATTGGTTAAAAAAAATTAGTCAAACATATATAGTACATAGATAGCGTGTAAAAGTCAAAATAACGTGCTACTCCATCCGTCTCATAGTATATTTCTTATTTCCTTTTTAGGTGTCAGAAAAGATATTCCTATTTTAAGTTATTTTTAGTAACTTCGTTGTAATCTTAATGACCTATAAGTTATTTTTGTTCATTAGAGTAGATTTTAGGAGTAATTTCAAAGAACAACATTTTATCAAAAACTTTTTACAAAAAACTAGCTTTAACTTTTTTTTTTTCTTCGATTGTTTAATTCCATTATTGACGTACATGTAGTAATCAAGTGACCTTTTTCAACACCATTTGAAGCTCAAATTGGATGGATTTGTCTGATGAATCCACAGACCAACCATAGAAAACTCCCGATAATGGCGTCATAAATGGTGGGGAGAAGGTTGGAGAAGATTTTGACTACCACATACAAGTCAATAGCGGAATAAACGGTCAAACTTAATGGTAACCATCATCTGGTAGTATTTTGAAAAGAATTTGTTGTAGAAAGTAGTTTTTTGAAAATAACTACTTAAAAGTTAGTTTTTTTTAAAAAAAAAATTATAAAAAGTAGTTCATTGAAAATTTTCCTTAATTTTATACTTCCTCCATTCTTTTTCTATTGCAACAATTAAGATTTTCATGTTTGCCAATGCACAACTTCAACTATTAATATCTTTAATTACTTTTTAGTAAAAGTTATACAACTTTGATATTTTGATCGAAAGTATGAAGTATATCAAGAAGAATCTAACAAGACCCCACATGACTATACTTTCCTCATGTAAGAATCACAATATGTAGTTAAAAAGGTGGTGAATGAATAGTGTAAAAATTCCATTGTTGCAATAGAAAATGAACAGAGGAAGTAGGTTGACATAATCAGTACTATTTACCAAAAGCCTCCAATATCAATGTTTTTTTTTTTTTTTGATAATTAAGCAACTTGTATTAATTAAACTGGAGGAATTAAATTTGGTTCTGCCACTTTTTGAGGAGTGGATGGTACATATCAAAGCAGCAAAGTTGCTGTCCTAAAACCTTGAGGATATTGAGAATAAGTTACATCCAAAGCTATAGCCAAGCTAAGAACTCGTTCTCCCTTCTAAGCCCTTGCTTGGCAAGTGAATCAGCTACCATGTTTGAGCTCCTCCCTTTGTGTATAATCTGAATTTCCAAGTGAAGTGAAGTTGCATTCCTGATGTAGTTCAACATGAAGTTCAAGTTCCAAGGTCCCCCATTTGGGGCATTACACCATTCAACTGCATTTGGCGAGTCGGATTCGATGATGAGATGCTTTGTGTTAATAGCATCACAAGATAGTGAAATTTTTATTGCTCGAAAATGGCATACACTTCCGCGGAGTTAATTTCCATTGTTGGTATAGGGGATGAGAAGACACAACAGAACACACCGACTTTATTTCTTAGCACTCCACCTACGACACTTTGTTTGCAAATTGGATCAAAACTTGCATCAACATTCCATTTGAGACATGAGGAGGAAGGCGGGCTCCAATCCCTGCTGCTGCCGTTTTTTAATTTGCAAGGGGGGAGCAGTTTTATTTTTGGATTCCACTGTAGACATAGAGGATAACGGAGGATTTCCTCTGAGGTGTATGAGAATTCATCTCCCCACCCTTTAATCCACCAACTTAATCTTAATAAGACTAAGTCATGTAGTTGGGATGGAGTGCTACTTTTCTCACAAAAAATCCGAGCATTACGCTCCTTCCATATTGTCCATAGAATGATGAAGAAAGAGGCCATCCATACCTTTTTAAAGAAAGGATTGGCTTCACGAAATTCCCATTGGAAGAAGCTATCTCGCAATGAAGTTGGCATACACCAAGACAATTCTCACATTGAAAACCACCACGACAAAATTTGCCAGGCAAAGGTACAATGAAGAAATAAGTGGTCTTCAGTTTCGAGATGTTCATTGCAAAAAATATACACTGCCTCATTGAGGGGTATAACCCCTATTCCCGCGAGTTTGGCTCGAGAGTTAAGTTTGCCCATGAGGGCAAACCAAACAAAAAGCTCGACTCGATGTGGTACTAAGCTCTTCCATACCTGTTTCAAACTGCAATCAGGAATATAAGGGGAGCATTTGTCAAGTTCCAAAGATAGAGACTTAACAGAGAAAGTCCCCCTCTTGCAAGGTGTCCACACGAAAGTGTCTTGGTCATTTTTATTAAGATGGACCTGTTTCAACGAGTCCATAAGTTGGCCCAGCTCCAAAAGATCACGGGAGCGCAAACCGCGTCTCCAAACGAGACTCCATGACCATGTGTGTCCATTCCAAAAGCCCATTGAAGATATGGTGGAATGGGGACAATTCGACAGTAGAAAAGCCTAGGAAATACGGCTTTAAGAGGGGAAGCACCCACCCACAAATCATGCCAAAACAAGGTGGTGGTACCATCACCTATCCATTTTGTCACACAAGTTGAGACAAGAGATTTAGCCTGATTGTTTTGCAAAATAGTTGAGCAAATACTCTTCCATGGGCCCCTTTTTGATGGAACCATTATATCATTCAAGGAGAAGGGGGTTGAATAACCATATTTATCATGTATGATTCTTCGCCACAAAGCACTGGGTTCCGTAAGAAACCGCCGCCACCACTTAAATAGCAAAGAAAGGTTGCGATGGGAGAGGTTCCCAACTCCAAGCCCCCCAAGTTGTTTTGGGAGCTCTATCAAATTCCAAGAGACAAGAGGGAAGAATTTTTTCTCTTGATCACCGCACCAAAGAAATTGTCTTTGTATTTTACAAATAGAGTCGATGATACCTTTAGGCAGCGGGAATAAAGACATATAATACAAAGGCAAATTTGAAAGTGAGTCCTTTATAAGAGTTAATCGACCTCCCAAAGACAATAGCTTCCCCTTCCATGTGGCAAGTTTGTTGCGCATTCTATCAAGAACTGGTTCCCAAGTCTTCAACCTAGAAGAACAACCACCAATAGGCAAGCCTAGATAGGTGAAGGGGAACTCTCCGGTTTTGCATTGTAGGGAATCCGCGACATATTGTAACCATGAGTGGGCTAAGTTCACACCAAGGATCGAACTTTTATGAAAGTTTACTTGTAATCCCGATGCCAATTGGAAAGAGAGCAGCATTTTCTTAATATTCATGAGATAATCAATGTTTTGAGGACAAAAGATTATAGTATCATCAGCATACTGTAAATGAGTAAGCTTCATACCTCCCCTTGAGATTTCAATGCCCTCCCAAAGATGAAGTGAAGTGGTGCGTTGTATCAAAAGATTGAGAGGCTCCACCGCAAGATCAAACAAAAAAGGGGAGAGGGGGTCCCCTTGCCTCAAACCCCTTTGAAGCTCGAAGAAGGATGTAGGGGATCCATTAATAAGTACTGCTGCTGAGGCGGACATCACACATGATTGAATCCAACTTCTCCAAAGGGGTGGGAAACCCATTTGGAGTAGAACCCAATCTAAGTAATTCCAAGAGATGCAATCAAATGCCTTATGGAAATCAAGTTTCAATATTACTGCTTTTTTGTTCAATCTTTTGCAGGAGTCAATAAGTTCTCCGGCAATTAAGGCCCCGTCCAGAATTTGACGCTTTGATGAAAGATGTTTGAAAGGGACTTATGAGATGCTCCATCACCCTTTGCAATCGCCTTGCTAACAATTTTGCCACAATTTTGTATAAGCATCCAACCATGCTTATTGGTCTGAAATCTTTGAAAGATTCAGGATTGTTTATTTTGGGAATGAGAGCGATGAAAGCATTGTTGCAGCCTCGAGGAAGGCGAGAAGAAGCCCAAAATTCCTCGACCATACTGTATATATCGGCTTTTATCACACTCCAAGCACTCTTTATAAAGCTGAAATTAAAACCATCGGGCCCCGGGGCCTTCTGGCTATTACATGAAGCAACCGCAGCATCAATTTCAGTGTGCGTGAAAGGAGCAGTGAGTAGGGTACAACCTTCAACTGATAGCTGTTTGAAATTCAGATTATTGAAGGTGGGCCGAGTTGTATGCTCTTCCTTGAACATGTTGCGGAAATAAGCAGCAGCTTCGTCTTTGATATCAGCAGGCTTGACAATAGGAGTTCCGCCAATAACAAGTTTTTCAATCTGATTTTTGCGACGCCTGAAAGAAGCAAAGGCGTGGAAAAATTTTGTATTCCTATCACCTTCCTTAATCCATTTAGCACGAGACAATTGAGCCCAATAAGTCTCGCGCCGTTTGAGCCAAGCATATAGGTCCAGTTGAGCCTTTTTCCTATCATGCAGTTCATTATCAAGAAGCAAACGGTTACTGGCAACATTATCAAAGTGATTAATTTTCTCCTCAAGTTTTTTTATATTATCTTCAATAGATTCAAATTCATAAATATTCCACCGTTTTAGATCCTCTTTGATTACTCTCAATTTTTCTGGTATTGAAAACCCCTCAGCCTTAATCCAGGCTCCCATTATTACTTTCATGCATTGAGGGTGAGTTAGCCAACAGTTAAGAAACCGGAAAGGTTTTGCACCCCAATTCAGATCAAGAGGGCACATAAGAAGGGGTCTATGATCAGAGAGACTCCGGTTTAGAAGCGATACTTTAGGTGAAGGGAACGACAGTATCCATTCAGGTTGAACAAAAAGCCTATCAAGAAGACTTTTAGATTGGCCACGGAACCAAGAAAAATTCCCATTCGATGCAGAAATTTCGGCCAGCCCCAAATTGTTGATGAAGAATTGAAATCATTTATGCCTTGGGATGAAGCAATTTGGCTACCGCGATCTGATGGTGCAAGTACTTCATTGAAATCGCCTACTAATAGGCATGGTTGAGAATCACAAAGTAGATAATCCGTAATTTCCTGCCATACTAGGGATCGATCTTCCAAAGAACACGAGTTGTATATATTAATGAGTGTGCAGCCAAAATTAACTGAAAGAATTAATCCACGTATTCCTATCCAGTGCCTCGCGACATGACTAGAGGCAAGACAAAAAGAGCTCGATTTCCATAGGGAAATTAATCCCCCATAAGCCCCAACTGAAGGGCTTATTATGTGCTCTATATCATCATCATCCCAGATAGTTTTTAACTTTAATTTCTGGAATTGATTGCCTCCAATTTGAATTCCTGAATAAAGACAAAAAGGGGGTGATGTTGGGAGATAAGCCTACGCAGGGAGCTGCACTTAATTTTCGCGCCAAGACCCCTTATATTCCAGGATAAGAGTATCATGATGATTTGATTTGTATGAAACCGATGATGATGAAACTATAAGTCTCTTTCTTGATTTGCAAGCCAGCCTGATTTCTGGCGTTTGAGAATGGCAATCACTCTATTGTGCAATTTAGAGATTTGACCATCAAAGGTTATCCCTAGTTCCAAGGCTAGATTAACTGTGTCTTCAGGAGTGATAGAGATGGGGGAAGGAAGTGATTGTGTTTGATGAGAGGATGGTTGGGGAATTTGGGACGGGACTGAAGGGCGGGCTTTCTTTTTAGAATTTGGTTTCCTTATTTTTTTCCGTGACTTTTGCTTTTCATGGGAGGCTTTTAGATCCAATGGAATGCGGTCTTCAAAGCCCGGAGGGAATAGTGGGCCAGACGAGGTTGAAGAGGAGGATGATGGTTTGGGCCTTTGAAGAGGTGCAAAGGAGTTGGCAAGATGAATAGGCGGATCAGGGGGGAAGGTGGGCTGACATAATCTGAGGATTTGGGCTTTGAAGGCATATCGAAATGATTGGACTTGGAAGGGCTGAGGCTAGGCCCATATTCAGAGTAATCAGAAGAATGACAGCTTTTAGGTTTTAATTGGTGAGGTCTTTTATCTTTTTGGGTGGAGTCCACTGGCATTTCAATCATTGTGATTGGATTGTCTTTTCCAGTAGTCTTGGGAGGAGAAAAGACAGCTGTGACGTCATTCAAGATTTCGATGGGGCTGACAGATGCATTTAATACTTTGTCTGGGGGAGACAAAAGGTAATTATTAATTCCTCGGGCATTGCAACGGATAGGACTGAGCAACTGATCGTAGTTGCTATTGAGATTCCCCGGAGGTGATTTTTCCGGTGTGTAACCGGTAGTAGATGGTGTCGATTGCACCATATTGACAGGAGGAGTGAAATTTTTTGTTTTTGGTGGACCATCTTCAAAGGTAAAGATCTTGAATGTGGAATTCTCAATTTGTAGAGCTAGCTTTGCATTGATTTTGAACAAGCAATCAGTGTACACTAAGACATTCGCATACTCAAAGCTTGAATGGTCAACTGATAGCACCCGACCAAATATACAACCTAAATTGTAAAAATTTTGATAGCTCCAAGCTGATAATGGCACACCATATATTTTAATCCATGTCTCACGCCAAAGTGGAGTGGATGACTTGCTGACATCACTCATATTATCGAACCAACTCTCCAGCCATCTACTCTCCATCATAGATTGTTTGTCTTCCAGAGTAGCGAATGTTATAAGGTGCATCATCCCCCCTAGAGGTCGAATGGTTAAGCATTTAACACCAGCAGCGAGAATGCCTTCCATCAAGGAGTTAGATGGTGTTGACGAAGATGCTATGGCTATAATACTCCTGCTTAGGAGATCATCATTTTCATGATTAAAGGATCCCTTTAGGACTGCGAAGCAGTCGTCTTTAGTTTCCGTCGCAATGAGTTCATCACGGATTCTTTCAATATCAGATCCAAGAGCTCTCGAGCTTATCCGCCGGTGCTTGCTGGGGTTAAAAAAGAAGAAATCAGGTTGGGGATCTGGTTCATCTAATGAGGAAGGAGATATGATGGCTGGAATTGGGAGGTCAGCAGATTTGGGTGTTGTTGGGGACCATTGTGGAGAGGTTTTTTTGGGGGGGGTTGATTTTCATTTATTTGTTTGGGTGGTGAATGGAATGGTATCGGTTGAGGATTGAGAATCGGAATAAGGTTTGGATTGGAATATGTTTGTCTTTGCTTCTCGTAAGATCGGTGATCTCTTCTAGAGAGGATGAGACTGATGGGGGGGTTAGGAGGGGGGTTGGCGAGGGCGGAACGACCGGCAAATAGGGGGTGAAAAGGTTGAGATATAGGAGGGGTTCTTTTGTCAAACTTAGCGAGGTTGGAGGAGGATATGGTAGTTTCCAACTTTCCGGCCATTAAGTTGATGAATTGCATTGAGGAAAGTTGAGGTGTTTGCAAGCTTAACAAAGGCGAATTTGAAGCGCCATCTAGCTTTGACATTCTGGGTAATGTGAATGTTGATTATTGGCTTAAATTCATGGAGTAGTGATTCAATGTCTCTGATTGTGAAGTTTAGAGGTAGATTGGAGTTTGGAGATGAAAATGGTTTGGGAAGCTACAGGGTTTGGTCTACTTTTTCGCCGGCTAACCGTGGTCCATGCATGAAAGTTTTCCTCACTCACCTTCTCTCCTTCACACTCTCTCTCTCTAGTTTTCTCTCTCATCTTTTTCCCTCCAATATCAATGTTGTATTTTAATAAAAAATAAAGAACATGCATTTTCTAATACAAGTACAACATTAACACAAATCATGATATGTTGCACATTCCGTAATTTACTAAAAATGAGAAACATAAAGTATACTATAGGATAGAGGAAATAGAAAATAAACATAGGAAATATGATTATGAAAATCTAGTAATTTAAAATAGTTTTGCATCATTAAGAGCAACTCCTTTTTATCTTAATTTTCTTAACTTTTTTGATTTTTTTTTTTAACTTTACTTATGTTTTATAAACCATTCTTATTTTTCTAAAGAAAAAAAAGTAAGATTAGGAGAACAAACCCTAAATAGCACTACCTTCGATCTTTATTAGTTGCGTTATTCTTGCGTGGACCTGGTCCACAATAATATTATTGTGGACCAAAAGCCACTTATTTAACATAGTGACCCTTTTTTACTATATAGTAACCTTTTTAAAATCTTAAGTTATATTATACAGTTATTATCTACCATAGTGACTGTTTTTTTTAATATAGTCACTCTTTCTCACATTAGTTTATCATGATGAAATTTTCACTTTGTGACATGGTAAACTTTTTTTTTACGTAGTCAAACTTCAAAATTTATATCTACTCATCTTTTATATCTATTTTTTTATATAATGAACTTTTTTTTTTATAAATCACATGAATTAGCTTTAGGTCCATACTAATTTAGTGTGGACCAAGTCCATATAAGTTTTTTACTTATTAGTTTAACCTTTTTGACTTTTGACACTATTCACATACATGACTTTGACTATCTCTTGTGATTTGTACTTAGGGAAAAATATAGTTATGTGAGACTGTTGTTAGATTCATCTCAATGTGTAGTATCCAAATATCAATTTTTTGTAATTTTTGCTTATTGATAATTAGAGATATTAAGGTTCAAATTAGGATATCTAAGAAATGCTTATAGAAAGGGGTGAATTAATAAAGACCGAAGGGAGTATAATCTAACAGCAACAACAGGAGGGACCTACTCTCTCACAAAAACAAAAACAATGTAATCTGTCTTCATTATTATAAGTGTTGTTCAATTTTTGATCGCCATATTTATCCTTCTTTTTAAGTAATTTTATCTTTTTTTGGTACATCCGATCTCGCCCACAGAAATCGTCATTAGTGACGAATGACGATAACCTGGCCGGTTGAGAGACTATTAAGGTCAACCGTAAGCCTTTTCACATGTCTCATTCATGGAAACTCGAAACGTTTTGGCTTCGCCATAATTTTTTATTCAAATGTCTGTTATGTTTTATGAGTACTTTAATATTTATATAGTTATAGCCTGTGAGGACAATTATAGTCCGTTCTATGATAAGTATGCAACATCAGAATTCGAGAACGAACAGAATTGAAAGAGTGTCAAATTAACAATCTTCCTATGTCATAAAATAAAAAGTCAAATCTTCCTCAGTTCCATTTTAAATGAAACGTAGGGCCTTAATCGGAGATTTAGAATAGGAGAGAGATAGAGAGAAAAAAAAGAAGGGACCCATGTGATGAGGAGAGAGATAGAGAGAAGTGAATACCAAATAAGGTAACGTTTCACTTATTTTAAAAGGCCTAAAATAGTAAGTGTTTCATTTAAAATGGAACGGAGGAAGTATAATATTTAAAAATATACTTCATCAGATTCTTTTTACTTATATATATAATAGTTAGACTTTTACATTATTCACCAATTTTATTACTTAGTTTTTTTTTTTTTATAATTCCAACTTTATTACTTAGTTAATCTTTTGTTATTTATAGTTAAGGAAAATATTCATGTGGGAATCTATTAGATTCGTCTGGATGTATATTTTCCGAATATCTACTTATAATAATTTTTAATGATTAGTAATTAAAGGTATTAATGGTTAGAGTTATGTCTTGACCAACGTAAAATTCAAACTGTTTTTTTTTTTTTTTTTTTGATAATTTTAGAGGTTTTATTTATTAGCTTCAAAGAGCCATAGGAATCATCATACATTGTTTGCAGGCTGAAACTCACAGCATGCCATCACAGATTACACAAAATTCCACCTCTAATGACCATGACATGAAAATTGATCTATAATCACGCTATAGATAACATCATGCTACAAACTCAACACATCTTCTCAAGCCTCGCTAACCAAGTGAAACTGCAACTCCATTCTAACTTCTGCATTTATGAGTGATTGTGAAGTTCAACCATGATTTTCTGGCATTCCATATGAAATTGAGAATGAAACTCAAATTCCACGACCCTCCATTAACATCATTGCACCATCGCACGACAGAAAAAAAACACCAAACAAGGCAACAAGATCCAACAAAGCGACAAAGAGATCATGAACTCCTTAAAACATTAAAGAAAAAACCATTTAGTCATTGGAATACCCCTCGCTACATCATCTCTTTGCTACTTGAAATCCCTTTTTCTTCACCATTTTCTGAGATTGATTATTCTTCTCCATATTGCGATGAAACCCAAGATGAGTAAGTAATTGACATTGATTTTTCTTAAAAGACCTTTGCAAAGGAGAACTTGGCACAACCTTACTCATATTAGAATCAGGCGAGAACAATGAATCAAAATCAAGATCACCAATTGAAACTACATTTCTACCATTTCCTTTAGCACAAGAAGAGACCTCATCTCCATCAACATAGACTGAATTTCCTTTGATACATACCTCATCTACAAATGAAAGGGCACTTCCATTGCCATTTAAACCAACACTTTCTGAATTTCCTTTGATACACATCTCATTTGCAATTGAGAGAACACTTGCATTGCTACTCAAACTAACACTTCCGATCAAACTCTCAGAATTTGCCGACAACTTCTCCTTGACAACACCGGTGATTTTGAAAGGGTCACTATTCAGCAAACTAGGCTTCTCAACAAGATGAACCTTGCTCTGCAAATTAGGCAGACTAGGGCCAGATTGCAAATTTTCTGAATTGAGCAAAGCATCAACTTCTAGCTTGAGCTCACTATCGTGTGAGAGAGGCGAATCGCCTTGCCGAAGAGAAGACAAAGAATCCAAACAAGCATTATGGCAATCACCATCAAAAGCAACAACCTTCAATCTCTCTTGAGCAACATGAAAAAAAGCATGAATAAAACTCCCCCAAGGGTTGACACTACTTAAAGCAGGGACAAAAACTGAATACCAAAAACCTTTAATCTTCACACTTAACTTCAAAAACCACCCCCATTGATTACAACCAGATTGAATTTTCCACAAGAGGCAACCAAAACGCCTAGAACATTCAAATTCAATCAACATTGAACAATCTTTAAGGATACCGGAAACCCATTCAATCAACTTAACTGGAAAATTAATCCACCGTTTTCGATTATTATAAAACTCACCAATTTTTAAGAAACTATGACTCAACTCTAATTGAAAAGCTTTACCTTTGATTTGAATTCTCATATTCAGAGTTCAATCGACCAAAACTCGACTCAAGCACCGTGAAATCTGATTTGTCTTGAGCAGGAACAAGCGCAATTCCAGTAATAAATTCACAATGCGATTGGACCTCTCGAGGTCGAATCCGAGTGTCGTGCAATAGAGATGCTATCACCAGGAGTCCAGGACGATTGAGAGCAAAACGCGACTCAGGCACCCCTGAAAACGGGTACTACACGCTGATTGAGAGCAGAACTTTGAGAGAAACTGATTGAGAAAGGGAAATTAAAAATTAGAGAAAACTAGGGAGGTGAGAGAAAGTGGTGAAGGGGCCTCGAAAACTATGGAAGGAGTGAAAAGGAGAGGGTGACCCAGCGGCGACGCACGCCGGGAGAGGGAGCCGCGGACGGTGCCGCCGCAGGGGAAGCTAGGGATGACTAGGGTTTAGGGGGATACTGAGCGTCGCGTATTCACTCTTAGGAAATGAGGATGATTATGTCAAATCCCGTAAAATTCAAACTGTTGCAAGTAAAAAGAAACATAGGAACTTAATTCTTCCGTTTCATATCACGATTCCCACAATTCAATGTTTCATACTATCATGTTTTGTTTGATAACATTATTTAAGCCATATTTAGATGATTAGGAATTGGAGATCTAAGGAGGAGTTTAAATGATGTTAAAGAAGATGAATCATGACTTAAAAGTAGATTTCAAAATAGAAGGAAAAATTGACAACAAAGGTCTCAACTTTGGGTGATAACTTTTAAAAGGTCTGAACTATTGATTAACCTGTGTATGTCCCAACTTTAGGGGGTCTTAACTTTTAGCGGGCCTCGGTGACTCAAAACTGACGATTTTTTTAAAAATCTCACCTAGTTCCTACATCCCTCCCTCAATTAACCCTTCTGGTGTGACCTAAGTTTTACAAGTGATGACCTATTAAGCCAGTTTCAAGTCACTAAGGCCCGCTAAAAGTTAAGACCCCCTAAAGTTGGGACCTACACAGGTTAATCAATAGTTCAGACCTTTTAAAAATTATCACCCAAAGTTGAAACTTCTGTTGTCAAATTTTCCAAAATAGAAAAACATAGTCAATTTATTCTTTGACCTTCATGTATATACCTTTTTAAAGTTTACCTTTTGATACTTTTCACTTAGGTATATTTAGAGATATTAATATTCAAATTTGCATATTGGCAAATGTGTCAAGTCCTTTAGTTACAAGTAAATAAAACGACAGAAGTAATGACATAATAGGGAATAACAAATTACTTATTTTTAACTAACTTCCATATTTTGCTTGATATTGCCGCATTGTATGAATACTAACTTTGAGAACTAGATGGAATAATCAATCTATACTACTTCCTCCGTCCCAAAATATAGTTCCCATTTCCATTTTGAATGTCCCAAAATATAGTTTCCATTTTCATATTTAATTCCACATTTTTCCGTAATTTGACTAGAAAAACCGTGTCTCATCATTTATTTGCTTCTTGAAATTTGTTTTTTGCTTTGTTTATTCAACCCAAGTGTTACAATTAATGTTCTTTCACCAATTATTCTCCATTCTCTCTCCTAAAATCATCTTTTCCCATACAACATTTATTTAAATAAACAAAAAATCTTTACTATTCCTCTTAGATTCTACTTGCATAAATTACCGTGAAAAAAAGGAAATGGGAACTATATTTTGGGACGAATGGAGTAATATATTAAAAGGTGTTACTTAACAAGGAATTATGCCACGTGCCGCTATCCCTTAGAGTGTTGACTTCATGTACTCCACATACAATAAAAAATTAGAAAATGCGTGGTATAAGATTTGATAGCATGACTTCAAGCTTGTATACTAAAGTCTTAATTAACCACAAGTAATGTTTGGTGTTATGATTCTAAAGTAAAATACTAATAAATGAAAATTATGATTACCCAGTGCATAGCCCGGGCCTAAAAACTAGTTAGTAGCTAAAAATTAGGCATAAAGAGACTTATAAAGATATGCACAGGCTCCCCTTTAAAATCGGCTTAAGAAAGTGTATAATTCGTTCCGCCTCATAATATAGTGTATGATTCTATTTATTAACGGGAATTAAGGTAATATAAGTAGAATCGAAAGTATGTTTATTTATTTAAGTAAATCTTGTGGGGGAAAGTCTAATTTTATTAGAGAATGGAGAATAATTGGTGAAATAACATTAAATGTATGACTAGATTAAAGAAGGGAAATAACAAGAAAAATTATGTGCGAAATTTCGGGGTGTTACACAACCCAAAGCAAAAAAAAAATTTCCAAGAAGCAAATAAAAAATGGTGGCACAATTTTTCTAGGAATATCATGGGAAAATGTGGAATTAAAAGTAGAAACAAGCATTATATTTTGGGACACCCAAAAAAGAAACAAGCACTATATTATAGAACCGAGGGAGTATAAGGTTAATAAAATTGTAAACCAAATTATAGTTGTAAAAGAAAAGAATTAGGCTTGATACGCGTGTTGGATTTGAAACGGGTGTAACATATTATACCTCGACACACACAACTTAACTTCAAAAGACCATAATTTTTTTTTTTGTACTTTGTTGAGGCTATGATATATAGTTTGACAGATAGTCAAGTCTAGTTTCCTACCCAATTAAAACCACTCCATTATCAATTCCACATCAAAATTTATGAGCAAATTGGTGTAATATAATGGTGTTAGTTTCCGCACAACTATCGAAAATGATCCTTCATTTCGGGAATATGATACTCATATAGTGCTTGCTTCTAATTTTTACAGTAATCATGAAAAGTGTTAAGTGTTATCAATTTGTATTATTTAATGTTGTATTTGTAATGGAAAGCTAATTAATTGTGCTTTTAATTTGGTAAAAAAAAAACCTACGGCTAAAAATAATCAAAACTACCTTGAAACTAACAAGAAATTAAACATCAAATGTATACTAACATTAAAATACAAAAGGAATAAAAGTTTGCATAAATCCAAAAGAACAAAAATTAACTAATAGGATTAGATCAAATATCTCTCCCCAATAGAATTACAGCCTTATAATAAAACAGAAATATTTAAAACAGAAATAATTTTTTGGGACACGCAAAAAGAAATAAAACCATTATATATGTGAGATGAAGGGAGCATATTATATTGTTCTGAAGCTCATCCAAGCGACTTGATCTTCTTATCATTCCATAGTTGTCCAAAATACTTGAAATCACATCAAAACCCCAATAAACCAATGAAAGTAACATGGTTCACAAAAGGGACCAAAATATACACAAATTCAATGCAAATGCTCTAATTTTGCATGAAAAAATATTATAATTTGAAACAAAATTATGTTGAGGTATGCACTTAGCCACTTATCACTAGGGGGCGAGGCTATTAAGGGGCATATGAGGGTCATGGCCCCCGCGAATCCAACCGTACTTATAATATATAAGAGACTCTAATGAAAGAAAATTAGGAATTCTGATAACGTGACCCTCACAATGTAATAATAAAAAGGGAAGTATACTTGGTCCTCCTTAACCAAATCTGGCTGCGCCCCTATTATCACATATAAGGTCTCTGTACAAATTTAGCCTTAGCACAAACTTAACAATTATCAAGTCTAGTATCAATCACATAGGCAACATCCCTAATGCCATGAGATAAAACTAACATCCCTAATCGATCACCCTCCACTTTGTTTAGAAATCACCAGAATAAAATCTATACCCAAAGAACAAAATATAAATCACATTATGTAATGCTAGAGTTTTGGCAAAAGTCATCTGGAGAAGAATTTTCCCTTTATCAAGCACATGATCGGGGTTGTTGGAGTTTGTCATGTGTACTCCATAAACAAGGCTTTGTTGTTTTAAAAGTGACGTGATACACCTATCCTATGTCAATGATTCACTTGATGTTGTTCTCCACCAAGTTGATCTCAGAAATATTATTGACTTGACTTGATTGAAACTTATTGACTTGATTGGAACTTATTAGACCTTATTGGATCTGATTGGAACTTATTTGACCTTATTTGACAAAAAAATTGATGAGTAATAACATAAATATTACCCCTAATATAATTACTATCCATCAAAATTTATTATGACATAATAATTATTAAAATTTATCTTTCGAAAAAATAGTAATTATTAATCATATCTTATGATTAACATTTTAACCAAAAAAATACTATTTAAATGCTTGCCTATACACAACTTTCACCACTAATATATCTAATAGTCTTGCTTTGATTTCATAAAGCACTAGTAGGAAATCAATTAATAACATTTATATTTTTCATTGTTATTAGTAACGAAAACATGTCATCTCTAGTTATTTAAAGACGAATTGCAAAATATTATAATTATGATGATTATTATTGTTTACCTTATTTGACTATGATTATAATATTTTTTAATAATAACGTAATCAACTAATAGTAATATGAATAATAAAATAATAGATAATAATGCAAATATAATACTATATAATCGTAGTGGTACTTCAATTAAAATATTTAATAATAACATAATCAGCTAATAGTAATATGAATATAATAAAATAATAGACAATGATACAAATATAAAACTATATAATAATCATATTGGTAGTTTAATTAAAATTTTAATTCAAATTTATTGATCATTGACTACTTGACCTTATTGCAACTTATTAGACCTAATTAGACCTGATTGTAACTTATTGCACCTGATTGGAACTTATTAGACCTTATTAGATATGATTGGAACCGATTGAACTTGATTGAAACTTATCTGAACTGAACCGAACCGAACTAATGGAACCTAAAATATAATTTTTTTTTTTTTTTTATTGTGAAAAGAACACACCCTAATTGTCCATAAAAGGTGGACATTAGGAAGGGAATGCTCCTGCAGTGAAACATTGCTACCCTCTTGTTATGTTACGTTCTTGTACCAAGGCAAAGAGGAGAGAGAAAAGTGAAGGTAGATTTGTTTGTTTTGTAAATAGGAGAGGTTGATGATGTGGCTGTGACAGATATAAATCTAGTGAATCTAATAAGTGAAGTAAAATAGATGTACAATTAAAAGAACATTTACCAAATACTCCCTCCGTTTCTTTTTAATATACACACTTTCCTTTTTGGTCTTTTTTTTAATCTACACACGGTTCTTTTTCTATTTTTGGTAACATATCACATCTACTTTATTATATTTTTCCACTCATGTCATCTACTTTTTAATATTTTAACCCACCTTTTAGTTTATCTCTCTCACTTTTCAATTTATCTCTCATACTTTTGCACTTTCTCCTTGGTTTTCCCCCAAAGTGAAGTGAGTAAATTAAAATGAAACGGAGGGAGTAGTAAATTAAGTAAAAGAGGTAGGAAATTTGCACAACAAATGAAGAGATCGAGAGTGAAAATATTTCAAGGAAGAGAGCAAGGAATATGCATATAAGATAAATAAAGAAAAATAAATTATGTCCCATTTATTTCTACCATTATTTTTGCCACTCAATCTTATAGTTGATAATTATTATTCTTCGTTTTATTATTACATTTTAAATAATAAGTTTGTTTAAATCTAATAACATGGACCAATAAAAATGAATAATATAATGGTACAAAAAATATGGGACAAAAAATTTGGACTCCAAGACAAACAACATATCAAGATAATAATAAGAAATATATAGGTATGAAAAATATGGAACAAATTCATGCAGAGCTTATAGAAAAGACCCACTAAATAAAAGAATTTCAGTAATAGCACCCTCCCTCTTTTTTAAAAAATTGATGATGATAACTTGATAAGCATATGCTATTATTATTATACACTAGAAGTAAAGCCGAATCTATATTCCCCAAAAAGGCTTCTCCAGTGTCCACCTCCCGGGGGTAATTACTATGAACTTAGAATAATAATATTTTTCCCTGAAAAATAACAAAAAAATGAACAATATTTCCACCTACAAACAGCAAACACACCAAGGTCCCCAGACCCCAGCTATATATAAGCATGATTCCCCACTAGATCTCTCTCTCTCTCTAATCTCTATATATATATATGGTCCAAAAACTTCATTTTTTGTGGAAGAGACTTTCTATATATACTTCTATGTCTGAACACTAAGAACTAAGAAGTTTCTGTTTTTTGTTTCTGGTACTACAATTTTGTTCTTTTTAACTACCCTTCTCTTGTTTTTGTCGCATTTTTGTGTCAATGATAGGAAGTAATAAGGAGAGTATGGTGACGAAAAAACAAAAAGCGTCAATATGGACCATCTTCATGCATGCCGACGGTGTAGATTTAGTTTTGATGTTTTTTGGGTTGATCGGAGCCATTGGTGATGGCTTTACATTGCCGTTGACATTGTTTATCACTAGTAAATTGATGAACAATATTGGTGGTAGTTCTAATCTTCTTAGCATCGATGCCTTCACTCACCATATCAACCAGGTTTGTTGATTGTTACTCCGTCTGTTCTATAAAGTTCTTACTACTTTCCGTTTAAACATTACAACAAATTCGTCTTAATTTGATTTTATGTCTTTCTTTCACCTGATATATGTTTGTTTCTCGCCTAAATTTATTCATCTTGCTGGACTAATGTAATTCTAAGCTTTCTAAGAGCTATATTTACTCACTTCAAAATAAAGGGAGTGTTACTCTCTGCATTGTTTTTAGTGGTAGATTTTGGAGGATTATTCAATTTAATTAATGGGTGATTGCGGTGGTACATGATCTATTGATCGGTAGCAATTGTACTTATCTAAAATTTAATTTAATATAGCTTTTGCTATTTTTTTAATGATAAAATCCAATTGTCTGAAATATAAGCCATCAAAGTATTTTCATATGAAACTTTAACCGTAAATTATACATGAACACGATGTTGCTACCTCCCTTTTACAAAGACCTTCTCTCTTTCTATTTTAAGCCCATTTATGAATTTCTTTAATAAAAAAACTCAAATGGACCCGGTGCACACTAACTTAGTGTACACCGGGTTGGTAAGATATTAACTTCATATAGTGAATTCTATAGAGATATAGTGAACTTATATACAATATAGTATATTTTATTAACGAAAAACATAATGTGAAATTATATGCAATATAATAGAGGAATTAATTAAAATATTTTAACATACGGGAAGATCTAAGTTGCGTAGTATATATCATGACACATATTCTAACATATTGAATGATTTAGTTTCTCCATGATATAGTGTGTGTTTGAATGATATAGTGAGTTTTCGCTTGATATAGTGTGTGTTTGAATGATATAGTGAGTTTTCGCATGATATAATGTGTTTTCGAATGATATAGTGAGTTTATGTATGATATAGTGTGTGTCTGAATGATATAGTGAGTTTACGTATGATATAGTGTATGTGTGTTTGAATGATATAGTAAGTGTGTCCGAATAATATAGTGAGTTTCTGCGTGATATAGTGTGGGTCGAATGATATAGTGGATTTCTACATAATATAGTGGATTTTCGCATAATATAGTGGATTGTTCATTAATGATATGTTGTTTTGCCTTGTGCACACTAATGTTAACGTGAACCGGCCTACACAAGTCGATTGTTTCTTAATGTGTCGATTTATTCCATATTTGGTAAACCTTTTGCTCTCTTTATCTTTTTTTTTTTTTTTTGAAAGATTGCTCTCTTTATCTCTTATTCCACCACATGGGTCTTCTATTTTATTATATATTTTCTTCTTTTTCAAATAATTGCAACATTTAACTTATACATAATTTATTATTGCTCTACTTTGACCATTTTTCTAACTAATGCTAATGTTATTATGTATAACCTGATTAGATTTGTCGTATTATATATTTTCATGATATTAAACTGTTAATAGTTTTACTAATGAAATATTAAAGATATTAATGGTCAAAGTTGTATTATAGCAAACGTATAAGTCAAACTATTGTATTTTGAAGATAACATAATTAATAATCATAATTTTAACGACTTGCTTTCTCCTACTCGAAAATCTAATATATAATCACATTTTTTCTCCCCTTTCCTTGGCTCTGATATTTACAATAACAAGCACTTTTATTTGGATGGAGATAATGCATATTAATAAACAAAAGTTAATAAGAATATTACTTGTATTTTTAGTGGTTTTTTGGTTGATATGAAAAAACATGGGAAATAGAATTTCTTAGGAATTAGAAATTTGGTGGGTTGTTTGGTTGACAACAAAATAGCAAAATGAAGGAATTAGAAATTCCTAGAATTTTGAGTTCCCACAAAATGGAGGAAGTTGATAAGTGGTCGTTTGGTTTACATGGGAAGTCAAAATTCCCATGAAATTGTAATTCATAGTAATTAAATTACTTAATCAAATTCATGGGAAATTGGTCAAATTGTTTGGTTGACAATGGGGAATTAAATTCCCATGGGAATTTCTACTTACCTAGGGGATCTAGGTAAGTAACTTACTCCATTTTGTGGGAACTTAAAATTCCTTCATTTTGCTATTTTGTTGTCAAAATTTCTACTTCCCATGTTTTTTCTTATTAACCAAACAACCACTTTTATTCTTCCTACTTTTCTACATTGAAATGTATTCGGAAAAATTCCTATAGAAAATTATATTATTATATTTGGACAATAAAGAGTAAGAGAGAATTGCTAAAAAGTGCAAGAAATAGTTCAAAAAGAAATAGAAAAGTTCCAAAGAGAAATGCCAAAGAGTAAAAGAGAGTGTGCAACAAGTCCTTTTCCTTGATTTCTTCTCGTGTTCCATATAAGAAGAATAAATAGGAAGAACGAGTAGTTCTCAAAGAAAATTTGATAGTATAATATAGGTGCTTTATCATTTTGAAATTGTGGCTGATTAATTATGTACTCATAGTTTACATGTTATTTGCTCGATTTCAAAATCCAATGTATAGGAAGTATTAAGTACTATACCTACTGTTTTCAATTCTCAAAAATATAAATACTTTTTCATGAAAATGATGATGCATTTATTGTCATATTTTTAACCAAAAAACTTAAACTATGCGATGTGTAAATTACATACTTCAGATGGACATTAATGTTTAGCGAGATCCAACAAAAATTTGCAATATGAATTATCCAATGGGTGGATATAGTATCATCAAATTTGAAATTTATTTTTTCCCATTTTGATTCAATTCATAAAGTTCTTCTCTATTTTACTTTATTCTATTTTCAATAGATCTAGTTTGATCTTATATCCATCTTTACTCAATCACAGAGGTTCACTTGGTTTATTAAACTATACCCATGTTTCTAATTAATGGTCATTCTCTTACCCAAAAGTCAAACTAAAGGAATCATTTTCCACTAATTCTCTCGTTTCCATGGTTCCCGTATCTATATTGACAAAGAAGGTCTTTACGAAACGAAGGGAGTGCTTTCTATGTCTTGAAATACTTATTCCACTTTATGTATTGGGTATGTCGATCATATTACTTGATTTATCCATATTTTAGTAACTTTATCTGTAAAGTTGGATTCCATATTCAATCATCAACTTTTTTCTCTCTATTATTTCGTGTTTCCTAATTCTCATTACATAACAAGTACTCCCTCCGTTTCTTTTTAATTTGCTCACTTTACTTTGGGGGAGAACCGAGGAGGAAGTACAAAAGTATGAGAGAGAAACTGAAAAGGTGGAGAGAGAAACTAAGAAGTAAGTTTAAATATTAAAAAGTGGATGACATGGGTGGAAAAGGAGAAGAAATTAGATGTGACATGTTACCAAAAATAGAAAAATTAACAGTGTGTAGATTAAAAAGAAACAGACCAAAAAGAAAAGTGTGTAGATTAAAAAGAAACGGAAGGAGTACTATCTTGAGTAAATTTTAGCTAGCTAATTTTTTTTTCCTCACAAGTCTGCTAGACTGCTAGTTGATGTATTTTGTTAACTATACTTTGCCTAAGGCTCACATCTTTCCTATCAATTGTTGGTCTAACACAAACACAAGTGCCACTTCATGAAAAGTTCTAGTGAAGTACTACTTCTCGCGAAATGGGGGAATGAACTTACCTAGCTCTTTCCAACTAAGTGAAACATTTCATGCAAGGTTCTACTTCGCATAATCAAGTAACGGTACATTTTTCCATGATAGAATATTAATTGCACTCTTGTATGATTTCGTATGAAATTGTTTCTTCAATGTATATTTACAAGGTTCGTTTGAAGTAATAATGTTTGAAGTAATAATAGTTCATATTCTTGCACTACTTATGACTTATGTGATCTTGAGAAGAGACTCAACGCCTTTAATTTATTAGTGTAACTGTGTAAGTAATTGTTGGGAAAAAGAAGTTGCTACTTTCACATAGTAGTAGTATTTTAATATGTTTGAATAAATTCTGGGTGGCAGAATGCAGCAGTTCTATGTATGGTGGGAGCAGGAGCATGGCTTCTTTGTTTCCTTGGTGCGTTTACAGTGTTTTACACATTTTATATTTCACAATCCTCTAAAATAATGACATATCTTGACTATTTTTTATTTTTGTTTTTTTATGTTAATTAATGAGAAATATTTCTTATTTGTTGACTTTCTATATTTGGTTGGATAAACTAGGAAGCAAAAAATTCATATCCACAAACTTCACTATATCTTTTGACTTACTATTATAATTATTTTTTCATGAAATCATTGATTTATTAATTAGTTTTGAATGTATTTTAAATTAAATGGGTTGGCAGAGGGATATTGCTGGACAAGGACAGCTGAAAGGCAAGCTGCGAGAATGAGATATAGATACTTGAAAGCAGTGCTGAGGCAAGATGTGGGCTACTTCGATTTGCATGTTGGTAGTACTTCTGAAGTCATCATTAGTGTTTCTAGTGATAGCCTAGCCATTCAAGATGTAATAAGTGAAAAGGTAAACCTTTCTTGTCACGTATGTTTTTTTATTCTCTTTCTTTTCTGGTGTCTTTTACTTGCAAGAATTTTATTTTTATCCTATTTTTCTCGCTATGTTTTCTACGCCTAAAATAAGTAATTTGGTCTTTAGTCTATTACTAGTAGAATCTGGCTTGATCTGGTTTGGTAGACTTTTTTAATTGAACTTTGACAATATTTTGATACTAATTTATAAGAGAAGACATATTCATATAAGATCTCGTTGCAATCTATTTGTTGTATATTTTTTAGAGGTCTAATTTTCACAATTTTTACTAATATGGAATTTAACATTTATGTTATTAAGTAACTTAAATAAGAAGGTCTGATAAGAAGATGACTAATGTGGTCTGATAAGAAGATGACTAATGTAGTCTGATATGATTATAATATGAATGAGTAATAAGTTTTTGAAATAATGTGAAGAGCACACAATCTAAGTGTATGCTCCCTTTCGCTTGGGCTTGGAATGGTAGCCTAGTGGTAGCCTAGTAGGCATACTTATCTCTTGCACCTTGGTTATGGGGTTGAGTCTCATCAAGGATGACGGGGTTGGGGGTGTTAATGTTTAGTTTGAGCCTCTACGTTGCTCCCTATGACAAGGAAGCCTAGAGAAAATTCCTCCTTTAGAATTACCAACGAAATAGACACTCCAAAATAAAGAAGCACTCCTGTCAAAAAAAATAAATAAAGAAGCACTAAATCCCGAATTATCTCTTTCTATAAGAAACCTTTCACCTCTCTCTAAAACCCCCAATCTTTTTTTTTTCAAATTACCAGCTTGTCGGTGGCCTGAGCTCCCTTGCTCATATCAGGTTGCCAGCGAGCATCTTTCGTCAAGATTAACAACCTAGTTTGGTTGAAGATATGAATCCCTTATCTGGTTGGACAAAAAACATTTTCAATGGAGAATTATTTTCCAAGAATATATACAATTGTTCATTAGTTTTATTTTGTTTGGTTCCTTATGAGAGAAGTTAAAGATTAGATACGAAATACAAAAATAGAGGATAAAGGTGTAGAATATAAAAGAGGAGGTGAGAAAAGCTACGACTTGCTTCCTCAATATTTCATAAAAGCAATCAATGGCCCCTTAAATAGGCACTACAATAACTAACTTACAACTAAATTTAATCAATAACACAAAGATAGTGGTGAACCGTGAACATGTCCCTAACCCACTATCTGCTTCTACTCAACAATAATAAAACACATGCTAACTTATTTACTATATCCTAGTAACAACTCCTATCATCTAGGAAGCATTAAGGCCTTGCTCTTTTGAACTTATTTTGGCTGAACTGAACTTAATTTTTTTTTTTTCTGAACTGAACTTATTTTTGTTGAACTAAACTTATTTTTACTTATTTTTGCTGAACTGAACTTATTTTTACTTATTTTTGCTGAACTGAACTTATTTTAGCTGAACTGAACTTATTTTTGCTGAACTAAACTGCATTAACATAATATTATCAATACTTAAAATTATAATAATCAATAAATATTAACATAATATTATCAATACTTATTATTATTATTTTATTATTTTATAATAATAAATAATAAATAATAATAATAATAAATAAAAAATAAAAAACGGTTTTTTCACCATATACCCCCGACAAATTGGAAAATTCACCATATACCCTCAATGTTTCAGATATGCACTATATACCCCTGAGTTTTCGAAAACGTTCACCATATGCCTTTTTTCTAACTGCCGTTAACTCACCGTTAGCTTTATTTACGATTTTGCCATCATTAAGCCCTAACCCTAAAATGTAAACCTTAATCTAAACCCTAACATCTAATCTAAACCTTAACCCTAAAATCTAAACCCTAACCCACCTCTTAACCCACCCCCTCCCCCCACCAGCCCCCACCCCCTCCACCTGCCCTCCACCGCCGGCCAGCCCCGCCCACCCCAGCGCCCCCGCTCCCCCCTCGACAATTTCCCCACCACCTCCTCGCCGCACCCCCACCCCTCCCCCGCGATTTCCCCGCCTTGACCCCCTCCCCGCGATTTCCCAGCCCCACCCCCTCCCTCCGCGATTCTCTCTCCCCGACTCGAATTCTTTCTCTCTAACCTCAAACCTCCATTTTTGAATATTTTGAGCTCCGATTTTGGCTTGAAACTTGAAAATTCTTTCAAATCGGGCTAGGGGAGTCTTTATTTACACTTGGTTGCAAATTTTGTGTGGTTTTTGCACACTTTTGTGCGGTTTTGTGAGGTTTGGAGGCTCGAAATTTTCGAACCATTTTTGTGCCTTTTCCGGCGAGAAACGCCGGTGTGATAGAGGAGAGGTGTCGGGGGAGAGTGCGGCGGGAGGGGGAGGGAAGCGGCGACGGGGAAGGGGAGGGGGGGGGGGGGGGGCAGCGGCGGTGGAGTAGGGAGGGCTGGGTTGCTGGCTTGAGGTGGAGGGGAAGGGAGAGGGGTGGGGGCCTGGGGTGGTGTGGAGGAGAGAGGAGAGTGGGTTAGGGGTTAGATTAGGGTTAGATTAGGATTAAGGTTAGAGTTAGATTAGGGTTAGGTTAGATTAGAATTAGGGTTTAGGGTTAATAATGGTAAAATGGTAAATAAAGCTAACGGTGATTTAACGGAAGTTAGAAAAAGGGTATATGGTGATCGTTTTCGAAAACTCAGGGGTATATGGTGCATATTTGAAACATTGAGGGTATATGGTGAATTTTCCAATTTGTCGGGGTATATGGTGAAAAAACCGAATAAAAAAATACAAATTCATCGTTATTATAATTATAATATTAATAATAATAACTATATTATAGTAATATTGAAAACAAAAATAATAATTACAACATTGGATAAGACTGAACTTATTTTTGCTGAACTGAACTTATTTTTACTTATTTTTGCTGAACTAAATTTATTTTTACTTATATTTGCTGAACTGAAATTATTTTTGCTGAACTGAACTTATTTTTACTTATTTTTGTTGAAAATAAGTCCAAAAGAACAGGGCCTAAGCAATTATAATTGACCCACTAGCCATGTTAGATTGAAGGACTAATCAACTTGAAGCATTTTCCAACAAAAGGATGGATGAGAGAAGAGAAAGAAAAATGTACCGAATACAGAGGAAAATGTGAACTGATTGTGAAGTACTTTCCTAGATCATCCATAGTTGTTTTCCTAACATTAATTACTTGGTAAAAGAAAATAGGAAAGATAGTTTTCTAGACACTAAATGGTCAAATTTGTCTGCTAATAATCGAGAAAGTCAAAGCCTTAAATATGTTCTGATTACAGAATTTTTATTTATACATTTGTCAGTGGGTTCTTCTAAGATTTAATTCAACGTGTATACTTGAAGTATTAACTTGTAAAGATGTTAATTACTAAGCACCACTGTACTAGTCCAAGTCTAATTTTGCAGTAATTTTGACGTTACTGTTGGGACTGAGGCTTGATGATCTTTTACCTCAATGTTGCATTTTGGTATTAATTAGGTACCAAATTTTGTGATGAACACGTCCACTTTCATCGGAAGCTATTTGGCGGCATTTCTGTTGCTATGGAAGCTAGCAATAGTTGGGTTCCCCTTCATCATTCTCCTCATTATTCCGGGGTTGTTGTACGGCAGGATATTGATGGGTCTAGCTAGAAAGCTAACTCTTGAATACAGCAAGGCAGGAAGCATAGCAGAGCAAGCAATATCTTCTATAAGAACAGTGTATGCATTTGTAGGAGAGAGCAAAACAATGACCAAGTTCTCAACTGCTTTGGAAGGGTCAGTAAAGTTGGGGCTTAAGCAAGGTTTGGCTAAAGGTGTGGCAATTGGTAGCAATGGTGTAAGTTTTGCCGTTTGGGCGTTCAGTACTTGGTATGGCAGCAAGCTTGTCATGTATCATGGTGCTCAAGGTGGTACTGTCTTTGTTGTCGGCGCTGCGCTCTCTGTTGGTGGACTGTAAGTTCCTTTCCAACTTGAGTTAGTCTTGCGTGGACCTGGTCCACACTAATATTATTATAGACCAAAGCCACTTATTTAACATAGTGACCCTTTTTTTCATATAGTAATCTTTTAAAATCTTAAGTTACACTATAGAGTTACTATCTACTATAGTGACCGTTTTTTTTAATATAGTCATTCTTTCATACATTAAATTGTCATATTGAAATTTTCACTTTGTGACATAGTAACCTTGTTTTTTCACATAGTCAAACTTTACAGTTTATATCTATTCATCTTTTATATCTATTTTTTATATAGTGACCTTTTTTTTATAAATCACACGAATTAACATAAGGTCCACCAGGTCCATATAAGTTTTTTACTTCCAACTATCCTTTTTTCAAAATTTGTGGCGTGGTTGTGTTATTTTCGACTTTTCGTTATCGATCCAAAATGTATGTCATATGCTAAAGTTGGTAACTTGCAGGGCCGTTCCTGAATATTACTTGTCCCGGGGCAAAAAAAACTATGGGCCCTGAGGAAAGAGTAATGAAAAATTAAGGAAATATGCAATATAAAAACTTAGGTTTTGAAAAAAATAAAAAAATGAAATTAATAATTAAACTAAAATATAATTATTTTAGCAGTTAAAATTGAAAATTAGATATAAGATTAAAATTACCAATTAATAATGAAAATTAAGATTCTCACGTTATTAAAGAAAAAATTCATAACTACAAACTAAAATTAACATAATTAACTTAATCTATACAAATATATTAAAAGGCGTGCGAAAGAAGGTTTAGTGCCACGTGGCACTCTCATCCAATTTCTTATGCAAATGCTTTATGTTCATGTAAACTCCGCACTTTTAAAAAAATGTGTAAGTGTAAGGTATCGAACACGTGACCTTTGAAATGAAAAGTAAGAGCTTAACCATCAATACACTATGACTTTGTTGTTCAATGTTTCAAAAATAATTTGATAAAGTCTTGTAATAATTGTAGTTAACTAAAAAGACTTAACAAGTATATACTCCCTCCGTTTTTTTATTGTTACATTGTTGTATGCACAATAATTTATGCAATGTCACTTCAAGCTTTTTGGAATATACTTTTTGATCCATTTAATATAACATAATGAGAAAAAGTGAAAAATTAGTATTTTTGGGTGGAAAAGGAGAAGAATAAATATAAAAGTATTACTTTATGGTGGGCCAAGTACCCCAAATAAGGAAAATGTAGCAATTAAAAAAGAAACAATCATTTAAGAAAAATGTAGCAATTAAAAAAAAAAAACGGAGCGAGGACATTTTAACACTCTTATTACGTAACTTACAAGAGAATATTGATGTCATATTCTCTTACCACAATTCCTCTTAAGGTATGTTTTCAAACTCAAAGCTTTCAAATTTTTTTTACTTATCACGTCGTCACGTGAAATTTTCAATTTCTTAATGGACAAAAAATACAAAAAGTAGCAAAATAAATTATGAAATAAAAAATAAGAACATATTTGTTTATTGTAACTGACCCGAGGCATCGCCTGGGTAAAAAAACTAGTTTACAATAAAATGATAATTACTAACCTACATCTTTGCAAGGGAGTTTAATGAAGGAAAAAATCAATAAAAGAAAGAGTAATGAGGTGAGAATTTGGAATACCTAAAAATAAGGAATTTTATGGATCTTTTTTGGGAACTAATGAATTGGAACGAGACAAGATTCGAAGTTTGGAGGAGGAGGACCAAGGACGGAATTTTAGAAATTAATGCATGTATTTGATTTTTTTAATAAAAGGTGGATGAAAATTATAGGTCATGAGCCTGGGCGGGAGCCCCGCCTGCCCCGCCCCAGGGCCGGGCCTGGCCTGGCCTAACTTGGTGTTGCCTTTGTTGTTGGTGCTACCCTTACGGGGGGATTTGTACGTACTAGATTGATATTCTTATCGTTGCTTATGATAGTTTCGGATAATTTCGATGAACAATGGAGAGTGTAGGAATCATCTAGCTTCTTTATAACAAATACTATAATATATATGTTGTGACAAATGCAATTAATGAAACAAATAACAATGAACAATCGACACAAGACTAACAATGTGTGAGCTACGTCCACATGAAGAGGATAAACGGTTTTTATTAGGTTTATGAGAGAGTACATATTACAGAATACGGAGGCAAAGGTTAATAATAGCGAGACCCCCGTGCTAGGTTAATCCTAGCACCATATAAATAATTTAAGGCATAGTTCAAAACTATACATGAAATTATGTTTACTTTAACTAAATAGTATATAACTTATGCAGATCACAGATCATACAATAACCTCCATAATGTTCTCAGTTATTCAGCTAGAAGAATATATTTTAAGATGTGAACCTGATTCACTAAAGAATAAGTTCTAGGGAATAAAGAACGCATATGGAAAGTCGTTGGTATGTTGACCCAGGATTTATCCCAGTGTATAGTTCAGGGATTTTGCTAGTGCTCGGCTTTATGTATTGTATATAGTGAACCTTTATAGGTTGCCTTATTCAGGAAAGTTGATTTTTCCCTGTAACAAGAATTTTCTTTTTTGGCAAGTGTATCAACTTTTGCTTCCTAGTGTTTTTTTTTTTATACAAAGTCAATGACTTATGCCTCACTGGAGTGCCACAGGAATCTTACTGAAAGTGCAAATGATTGGAAATAAAGAGGGGATAGAGAGAGAATGAGGAAGAATAAAGGAAAGGAAGCATTTTGGATGGTCGGAATGAAAGATTTATAAGAGCATCATTAAGTCCTATTTTGAGAGATTCTGTATAGGTATCACGATATGTGATCATTAACTAAACTAATTAGGTTAAATGCTTTTCATTTTACCCTTAAAGTGTGCTTGGGGTGAAGGAATAAGTAGGAAGGGAGGGGAAAGGAATAGAAAGAGAATTCGACGGATATACAGCGCTTTTTTATAATCTAAATCTTCAAGCGATTAAGAAAACAGTTTTGCTGTGAAAACTATGATGCTCAAACCTTTTAAAGTAGGAGACATTGCTCTTTTTGGAGCTATCATCATGGACATACACTTGTAACTCGTTTGGTTGGTGGAAACAAATAGTGAAACAAATAGTGGTAATAAGAATGAATTTATATGTAAATTTATTAAAAAAATAACTTTTGTCAATCCCATGGTACTGAAACTTAAACGCTTGTCTTTTTCGAAAATTCCTACCACTCGTTACACCTCTAAAGTGGTGATGGAAATTTATGCGGCAGACCACATATCTGGGGATAGACAAGTATTACCATGTACATGGCCAACATGGGGATGAGACATGCTTCACAAAAAACATTATCAATACCACCATTTATTACCAGCTGGCAGCTACCAGCCAGGCCTTTGAGTCTTTATATCATGTCTCACTAACAATTGTTAGTGTTGGACATAAATTTCGATCTTAATCATTTCTTGATGTTTGGACTATGTTATTTACAGGGCTCTTGGTTCCGGTCTATCAAACATCAAGTACTTCTCAGAAGCTGCTTCAGCTGGAGAGAAAATAATGGAAGTCATAAAGAGGGTGCCGGAGATTGATTCTGAAAATATGGAGGGACTTATCTTGGACAATGTTTCCGGGGAGGTGGAGTTTAAGCATGTTGAATTCGTTTACCCTTCAAGACCAGAGTCTATAATTTTCAGGGACTTTTCATTGCAAGTTCCTGCAGGGAAGACGGTAGCTTTAGTCGGGGGAAGTGGCTCGGGCAAATCCACTGCAGTAGCTTTGCTCCAAAGGTTTTATAATCCACTTGGTGGGGAGATACATTTAGATGGAGTGTCTATTGATAAACTGCAACTCAAGTGGTTGAGATCACAGATGGGGTTAGTGAGCCAGGAACCTGCACTTTTTGCCACCACAATTAAGGAGAACATACTTTTTGGTAAAGAAGATGCTAGTGTGGAAGAGGTTATTGAAGCTGCAAAAGCATCTAATGCCCACAATTTCATCAACCAATTGCCTCTAGGCTACGACACACAGGTATATATACGCGCTGTCGCATGCACGTAAATGAAGTGCTTCTTATTCTTCTTGAAATATTAGTTGCGGAAGTACCATAGAAAGTAAACTTGATAAATGTCTAATCTGAATTATTATGTCTCAGTAGGATGCACTAATTAATTAAAGACTAATAGATATGTAATCTAGTTAGATGGCATTCATTTTAATTGTGAATTTTATGTGAAAAGATGTAAAATGCTTGACGGGAACCACCTATCTGTTTCCGTGGAGGTAAGGTTGTATAATATACGTGTGATCACTTCTGCTTCTTACTCCACCCAAAGTTGGTGTCCGTGTTGAATATATAAATTTACAAATTATCTGATTTGTTTTAAAAAAAAAAATTTTTTGATGTGGTAGGAAATGTCTAGGTTATCATCCTCAAATTTAGGGTACATATTTTTAAGGTGAAGAAAACGCAACCTTAGGGGCTTGCAGTTGCTACATGCGTTATATTTTTCCTGTCTTCGAGAATGTGTTCTAACACGTGTGATTTGTTATTAAGCTTACTATACTATTGGAGTTGGAATGGCTTATTTTTCATGTACCATGTATGTAGGTTGGAGAAAGAGGAGTTCAAATGTCAGGAGGGCAAAAGCAAAGGATAGCAATAGCAAGAGCCATAATAAAGAAACCTCGCGTCCTCCTCCTAGATGAGGCCACTAGTGCTTTAGACTCCGAATCAGAAAGAGTTGTACAAGAAGCGCTTGACATGGCTGCTGTGGGACGGACCACAATAGTCATTGCCCACCGACTGTCTACAATTCGAAATGCTGATACCATTGCAGTCCTCCAAAATGGGCAGGTGATGGAGATTGGTTCACATGATGTGTTGATGCAACGCGAGGATGGGCTGTACACTTCACTTGTCCGCTTACAACAGATGGAAAAATCTAAAGATGAGAAACTAGGTGTATCTCATCCTTCCACTTCAAACTCATCCATTCTCAACAATATTGATCCAAGATATAGTACGAGTAGCCGTAGACTCTCCTTGGTGAATAGGTCGAGTTCAGCTAACTCAGTTACATCAGTTGATGATTTGGTCGATGAACTTGATATTAAGCCAACGGGTGAAGAGAAATTTCCTGCACCATCATTTAAAAGATTACTGGCTTTGAACGCACCTGAATGGAAACAAGCGACTTTGGGATGTATTGGTGCCATACTTTTTGGGGCAGTCCAACCACTTTATGCATTCGCTATGGGGTCGATGATATCCGTGTATTTCTTGCCAGATAATGAAGAGATTAAGAGGCAGACTACCATATATGCCTCATGCTTTCTTGGTTTGGCTGCGTTCACATTGTTGGTGAATATAGTTCAGCACTATAATTTTGCGTACATGGGTGAGTTCTTGACTAAGAGGGTACGAGAAATGATGCTTTCTCGGATGCTCACTTTTGAGGTTGGATGGTTCGATCGAGATGAAAACGGTACTGGTACAATATGCTCTAGGCTTGCAAAGGATGCCAATGTGGTAAATTTGTTAGAATATGTTTACCTATTTTTTATTTCGTGGGATTTGTACTAGTTATTCTTCATACACAAAAAGACAGAAAAATATTGTCTTAGACATACAAACTCATATTTTGAGTGTTTTTGGACTATTCATAGGTGAGATCTTTGGTGGGAGATAGGATGGCTCTTGCAGTCCAAACCATTTCAGCAGTTGTAATTGCATTCACAATGGGTTTAATCATTGCTTGGAGACTAGCCATTGTCATGATAGCAATCCAACCCCTTATTATAATCAGTTTCTACACAAGACGAGTTCTACTTAAAAGCATGTCAAAGAAGGCAATCAAGGCCCAAGATGAGAGCAGCCAGTTGGCTGCTGAAGCAGTATCAAACCTCCGAACCGTCACCGCTTTTTCCTCCCAAACCCGTATCCTAGCGATGCTCTCAAAAGCTCAGGAAGGCCCTCGAAAGGAAAGTATTCGACAGTCATGGTATGCGGGCATTGGACTTGGGACCTCTCAAGGCATGAACATATGTGCTTGGGCCATGGATTTTTGGTATGGTGGTAAGCTTATTGCCCAAGGATACCTCACTGCCAAGGAACTGTTTGAGACCTTTATGATCCTAGTTAGCACGGGCCGTGTCATAGCTGATGCTGGGAGCATGACTACAGACCTTGTAAAGGGCGCGGATGCAGTCAGGTCAGTTTTTGCTGTCTTAGACCGTATCACCCACATTGATCCCGATAATCCTGAAGGTTACATGCCTGAGAAAATAAGCGGTCACATAGAGATCCGCGATGTGGATTTCTCATACCCTACTAGGCCGGATGTGGTGATCTTCAAGGGCTTCTCAATCAATATTGAAGCTGGGAAATCAACAGCATTGGTTGGCCAAAGTGGTTCAGGCAAGTCAACCATCATTGGATTGATTGAAAGGTTCTACGATCCTCTTAAGGGGTCTGTTAAAATCGATGGACGTGACATACGAACATACAACCTTAGGTCCCTAAGAAAGCATATAGCTCTAGTAAGCCAAGAGCCTACATTGTTTGCTGGTACCATAAGGGAGAATATAATCTACGGAGCCAGTGATAACGTCGATGAATCAGAAATCATCGAGGCAGCGAAGGCAGCCAATGCATATGATTTCATATCTGGACTAAAAGATGGGTATGATACATGGTGTGGAGATAGAGGAGTTCAATTATCAGGAGGACAAAAGCAAAGAATAGCAATAGCAAGGGCTATTTTACGAAACCCGGCTGTACTATTGCTAGATGAAGCAACAAGTGCACTTGACAGTCAATCAGAAAAGATTGTGCAAGATGCACTTGAAAGAGTCATGGTTGGTAGGACAAGTGTTGTAGTGGCTCATAGGTTGAGTACCATACAAAATTGTGATCTCATTGCTGTGTTGGATAAAGGGAAAATTGTAGAGAAAGGAGCACATTCCTCTCTTTTGGCTAAGGGACCCAAAGGGGCTTATTATTCATTAGTGAATCTTCAAAGAACACCATATCCTGCAAGTAAAGAAATTTAGGAGATCAATATGCAATATGTAATTTCTTATTACAAAAATGTAATATTAACCAATGGAGCTTCACTTTAATGAGTACTAAGGAGCTTCATTCGGGTGTTAATTAGATGTATAATTTAATATAAATGACATATCTAGCTTCCAAGATTGCGTAAATACCAAACTCTTGAAAGGAATGTGTAGTATGAGATATTAAAAAAAATACAACCAAACAAACCATATTACAGTATTAGAAACATACTAAAATTAATTTAAAATTGATATCATGAAAGTTGATGAGAGACTATGATTAAACAATTCCGGTCACTGTCAAAGTTATTAATACTATTATTCATTTCTATATTTTCTTATATTAGAACTATGATTCTTTCCTTTAATCAGAAAACGAGGGATTGTATATTCAGTAAGTCTTGTGTGGGCCAAAGCCACATATGTGTTATAGTGACCCTTTTTCTTTTTCATATAATCATATTTTACAATCTATAGTTACTCTTATATAGTATTTCTTGTGTATTTTCTTGTTCTTCCTACTTGGAATCTTGACGCTATTATTAACAATTAAAGAGAATCATCTAAATTCTTCTCAATATATAAGAAAAAATATAGTTATGTGGAGTCTTGTTTGACTAGTCTCATGAGTACTTCATTAATATTCAATCGTTATAATTTTTACTAATATGTACTGAAAGATCTTTAAGGTCAAATAATTGAATGGGCAAACGCGCACAATTAAAATAGGATGAGCAAAAAAAATTCCAGAAGGAGTTTCGTTGCACTTATTATGACATGTCCTTTCATCATTCATGGTAGCAGCGATGTGTTGATGATGTTCGTGAAAGAATGGCGACAACATCAGTGGTGTTTGCAAAAGAATAGCGGCAGCGGCGATGGTGTTGGTGGTGGTCGGGATTGTGGGTGGGTGGTGGATATTAAGTCCATATTTTACACTTGATTTCACGCATTTTGAGGAGGATTTTGATGTGACTTGTGTTAGTTCTAGTGGATTTGTGATCAAATAATAGAAATTGAGGAAAATTGTGAAAGTATGTGAAGAGTAATAGATTTGTGGCCCTTTTGGGGGTTTGGTAGCAACATTGATATATTGTCAGGTCCGATTTGGAAGTATATGGGCTTTGCACAAGGTCCAAGGAGGTTGAGAGTTGCGCTTGAGGAGTTTAAGGAAGGAAAGGGATCTTCGCAGCTAGCACGACTAGCAGTTTTGGCAGCAATTCACGGACAATTGCCGAGAGCTTACCGCTGATCGCAGCGTGGGGCGTGACTCGCAGCACTTGGCGCGACGTGCGGATCGCGGTGGACATGGGCTGCGGTTTTCTTAATGTTATTTTCTCGGTTTTTTTTATTTTAGTTAGCTTTTCGGAAAATATAAATACTTGGGAATGTTTTCTGTAGAGGATTATTAAGTTATTATTGGTTTTTAGCCTTAGTTCAGTTTTCTTTGCAAATTTGGAGATTGAAGATTGAGTTTTTGATCAAGTATTTAGATTCATCTACCATTCAAGCACTATTAATCAAGTTTTACTCTTTTCTTTCTCTTTTATCTATTTAATCATGTTTTCAATTATGCTTATTGTTCTTATTGCCATGATTAGTGAGTAGTCTTTTCATCTAGGATTGAGTTGAACCCTAGTATGGACTGATCATGTAAATTGTTTATTCTCTAATTACCATGTTATTGAATTATATGCATAGGGTTTGATAAAATTGTTCTTGCTGTCAATTTTGCATCTTGATTTAGCACTAGATTTATATTATCAACGAAAGTTGGAGTAGAAATTATGATTATTTGTTTGTTGCTAAATTGTTATTTTATTAATTGAGTTCATCAATGAAAGTTGGGTCTTAATTTAAATAGTGTTGTCATTGATTTGAATTCTCCCATGAAAATATGTGATAACTAGAATTGGGAATTATTTGACATTGGTTCTTAATGCTTCTAATTATGTGTGTAAGCCATGAAAATAGGATACATACATGTTAGTTAGGCTTTTTACTATCACGAAAGTGAGCTTCAGGTATTATGGAATGACCGAGGATTTAGTTTCGGTTCGCAGCTATGCTTTATTACTGAGTCATAAGGTAATGTCAGTCTCATCTAGGCTATAATTGAATAAATGGGATGTGAGTTATGTTTTGATCAATTCATATTAGTGCTGATGCTTAATCTTAGTGTTTTAATGATCATATATATCATAGTTTGTCATATCTTGTTACTAGTTCAGCTATTAGTTACATAGATTTCTCTTGATATTTGGATTGTGTAGCTATTTCATAGTCTAAAGTCTTGCACCTCCCTGAGTTCGACTCGTATGTACTACGACACCGTTCACTTGCGATATTAAATTAAACACCTAATAATGGATTGGTGGGTATGTGGTGGACAAATCACATAGATTAATTGTTTAATCTAAGTGTTTCATTTTAATTAAATTGCCCTTTTACTTAGTAAGTATGGTCCCCAACTTTCTCTCTAAAAACATTAGTCTATGTGTCCTTTTTCTATGTTGCACTTATTTAGAAACAGAGGTTAGTATTTTCTAACTTAGACACACTTATTTTTCATACTCACTCTTTCTTCCATTAATTTGCCATAATGAAATTACCCCTTATAATATAGTAACTTTTTTTTTCTCATGTAGTCATCCTTATTACAACCTATAGTTGCTCATCTTTTACTATTAAGTCCACACCAAGTCTATATAAGATTTTTTTTAAAAACTCAAATCAATTGTTGTACTGGTCTCACTCATTAACCATAGATAAATCTCCTCTTCTATTTCACTAAGAGAGTGTAATGGCCAGAATATGCAAATCAGGCATATTCTAAAACAAAGGTAGAGTACGAAAATTTATAAGACATGGAAACGAGATATTTGTGAAAAAAGTCTCATTTGACAAGTAGGGGAAAACACCACCTTATATTACAATTTACCATTTAATTTGACATACAATTACTGGTAATCACCAATCATCTACTTTAACATCAATATTATGAAGATCTAGTACCTTCCTGCATACGTAGGTTGAACAGATGATGCTTCAAAAGCAACTTGTTGGTTAGATATTTCGTCATGTATAGTCTCTTTAACTTCAACCACAAACCAATGGCAACGCCCCCGAACTTTTCGGTATATGTTATTTATTTTCGGGCTTTAGCCCATCTGTTTAGGTTAATTAGTAGAGTACTATATATATTCCTATTATTAACCCAACGGCAGTTTATTCATCAGCGACTTCAGTGATGACATCATCAGCCAAGCATAGCATGATCGTCGAGTGAGCCTTCTCCTCCAGGCTACTCGATTCTTCATCATCCGCGCCTGCCTTCTTCCCTGTCTTAGAAAGAGGCGCCCATAACCCCTGTTTTTTCAACAGAGCTCGCATCTTGATCTGCCATAGACCGAAACTATTCCACCCGGTGAATTTGTCGATCTTCACGTTCAAAGCAGACATCTTTGTAAAAATCGAAAAATTGCATAATTTCGAACCTTAATAGATCCAGCTCTAATACCAGTTTGTTGAGATAGATGTAATTAACGAAACAAGTAACAATGAACAACCGACACAAGAATTAACGTGGTTCACTAACAAAGTGTTAGCTACGTCCACAGGCAGAGGAGAAACAGTTTTATTAAGTTTCGAAGAGAGTACAGATTACAAAATAATGAGGCAGAGGTTAATAATAGGGTTTTATATAGTACCCTACTAATTAACCTAAACAGATGGGCCAAAGCCCGAAAATAAAACAGACTCGATATATTAAATAACATATACCTAACCCCCACCAGCGAGACCCCCGTGCTAGGTTAATCCTAGCGCCAGATAAATAATTCAAGGCACAGTTTAACATTGTGCATGGACTTGCAGCTCCTAATTTGCTGATTATTTATCGAAATCATAAGTTCAACAAAAACTCGCACCAAGGCTTACAACATGTTCTTGCATTGGAGGCCAAATTTTTGGCGATAGCTAGTCAATCTTAGTAAGTCTACACCGAATTACAACATAGGCGCTCCTGTATATAATAGTGTATGGATCATATGTAATAGTATATGACGAGGAATGAACCCCTTGATATTTCTTATTCGTTAAATGACAAAAAAGCTGAATATTGTACAATATACAGTAGGTAAAATAAGCCGAAATACCACAAATTATGATTCGGATGCACAGAGCACCGCAAATATTGACTGGTAGCAAGAATGTCTTGGTGTAAAACGTAAATTACTTATGCCAGAGGTAGAACCTCCTGCCAAAAAATTAACCTTCAATATAATATAATATGTTGAACTCAATCTATGATCCAAAATATATATGAATCGGATTTAAGCATCATGATCATGATCTTTTATATGGTTTATATATAAATCAAACAACCCTGGCTGCGGAAATTCGTACAAATTAATCTTCGATTTGTCCCGTAATATTTTTTTCCTAGGTGAGTGGTGACCTTAGGGGCAATCAAAAGGAGCATAAAGATGGTGACAAGTTCCTTAAAGAATTGGTACAAACAGGTTTAGATGTCTTAAAGTGGACAACTGTAAGACATATAAATTGTTTTTTTGACAGTGAGACATATAAAATGTAGTAGGCGTTGTTTTACTTAAAACTCTTGATTGCTAAATTGTGTAAATATAAGTTCTCCAAAAGCCACCTGAAACCCCTTTCTTTGTTTCTCTCACCCACTCCCTCCAATAATTGGGGTTGATGGGCATGATGGCCCCATTTAAGATTTGTAAAGTCAGTAGAGATTGCGCTTTTGTGCATAAAGTCAGTGTGTCTGTATTCTGTAATTACACGAGGTTCGCGTAAATTATATTGGATATATGTAAATAGTGTATATGAGTAACATTTTTTAAAGTTTTTGGAGAATATGGTGGGCATATTTGGTAATTTCCAGAAATTAGGAGGTTTAGAGAGTTATTTTATTAATATTATTACACATGTCACTAGTGTATGCAAATAGTATGTATATTCAATAAAAATTTATAATTTTTCGTACTAATATAATTTAGGAAAAATTGACAACAAAGGTCTCAACTTCGGGTGATAATTTTTAAAAGGTCTGAACTATTGATTAACCTGTGTAGGCCCCAACTTTAGGGGGTCTTAACTTTTAGCGGGCCTTAGTGACTTGAAATTGGCTTAATAGGTCATCACTTGTAAAACTTGGGTAACATCAGAAGGGTTAATTGAGGGAGGGATGTTGTAACTAGGTGAGATTTAAAAAAAAATCTTCAGTTTTAAGTCGTCGAGGCCCGCTAAAAGTTAAGAACCCCTGAAGTTGGGACCTACACAGGTTAATCAATAATTCAGACCTTTTAAAAATTATCACCCAAAGTTCAGACCTTTATTGTTAATTTTTTCTATAATTTAAAGCTCGCCCAAACAAAAAAATGTACACTTAAAAGAGAGGATATTGCAAAATCTAATGTTATGGTTAGTGGTTACTCAGTTGGACCGGTGGAGTGATATGACGACAAAAGCTATAAGACACCTACAGGCCATTTGTTAAGATGAAATTATTTAGTGGGGTAGTACTACTATATCAAATGAATGAATCATGAATGTTATAAGTTGCGGTGCTCTGAAATTTGATGATTTTGAACATGCTATTCCAATCTCCCAATCCAATGACCAATCTATTTTGCAATCTTTCATGAAGCTGACTAGGTTACAGTATACTTGTGAATTTCATTTGACCTTTTGTGGTTCAAATAGTGACCATTTCCTAGGGACCAATTTTTCCTCTCCTAGACTCTAGTGCAGCTTTCTTCAGAAATACCAACTGTCCATTCTAAAAGACAAATGCCATACTTGAGAAACTTTTTTTTTTAGGGGTTTGCCAAGTCAAATACGGAAAAGAATTTTATACCCACTATTAATAAAGACTTGTTGAGTATTGTGGTAATGAAATTCAACTCAACATAATAATTATTTTTAATGCTCTATTAGTAATGGGTTGTCTACCCCTGTGGATAGATGTAGCAATGTCCGTCAAATACTTTCTTCGTTTCTCAATAAGTGAAACACAGAGAAAGTGGGGAGTTACCAAGGAATGTAAAGAGATAAAGTTGGGACCATAATAAAGTAGAGTAAAAGAAAAAACTTGTGGTCCGATCCCCTCTTGCTTTTTGGTGGTATATTTATAATAAGAGTGAAATTTTATTACCAATTAGAGCATGATTGCACTTATTGTGACTATTCCAAATAAAGAAAGTGTTTCACTTATTGAGAAACGGAGGTAGTATAATGTAGTGTCTCACATTCTTTTCCGAAAGGAAAAGATAAATGTCCATTGAGCACAAAGGTAAAAGTTTATATCGGAATGGTTTCAGTATGTAGTCCAATACTTTGAATAACCCAGTTTATAGGGTTTACAATTTTATTTTATGTTTTGGACCCTATTTTGGCCTACTTCGTTAGGTTAATTAGAAGGGTAATATATAAACCTTCTAATTAACTTTTGCCTCTAATATTTTGTAATATGTACCCTCTCTCCTCAAAGATAATAAAAATGGTTTCTCCTTGGACGTATCTAACACATTGGTAGTGAACCACGTTAAATTCGTGTGTCGACTGTTCTCTATTTCTATGTTGCTTTATTGCTTTAAGTTATAAGTTTATAACAATTTATGTTTTGAATTTAGTATATAATCATATCTTTGATTGATTTTAACTTTTAATAGTATATTTGCGAACAATTTAACCTATGTATATGAAGAAAAACAAAATTATATGTATTTGGCTATCTCTTAATTTATGAACAATTGTGTGTTACTTTGTTTAGATTTTGATATACTTTGCTATTCATAATGTTTCCATCACTTTGCACATGCATATTCAAATGTACTTTTTCGTATTGGGTTAATTACAAAAATGTATAGTTAAGCATACTGAACAATCATAAGGTTGTATATTTTGTTGTTGGAAGCGATAAACTAAAATCAAGAAGGAAAAAAGATGATAGAGTATAAACTATTCTTGGGACTCCAACCATCAGCTTAAACTTTTGGTTGAGTTGGTCATTTGACATGGTACCAGAGCCAGCGTGACATAAAGGTCACGGGTTCTGTAGGTGTGTTTTATTTTGCCTACGCGGGATGAGCGCGTATTTGTATTTGACTACCCCCATTGTAAAGGTTTTTTGTATTGAAAATGTTTTGAAGTCGCCAAGAAGTCTTTAAAGGAAGACTCATAAACCTAATTGGATATTGGAAAACCGTAGGGACAAATTAGGGACTTATCCAATGTAGATTTCCCCGTCCTAACTCCATATATGGTCAAAATGAACCAAAGATTGAGTTCGGGGGTGAGAGTACGTAAATAGTCATAATCAACCACACTCACCCATCGATGGCCTCTACTTAATATCGATTCATGTCAATGTTTATGCAATAGAATAACCATAAAATATTTTTATACACCCTAAAAATAATTTAGTCTAGGTTGGTTCAGGAAATACATAAAAGATTATTTTTTAGTGATATGTTATTAAGCAATCAAATTACAGGGAACCTAGCAGGTTGTCCAAATTAATCTGATTAATGTTAGAATAGTTCTTTAGATCTTTATTAGCAAAACTAACATGTGGGTGATGAAAATAATGCATAGAACAATCAGGCAAGCATATAATAATGTATGAAAATAAATAAAAAGATGGAAGGATTAGAATATACAGTAGAACGATTTTATACCAAAGATCTACATCAAGAAATAAATGGTTAGTAACTTCAATATAAAGATAGGAATTTATTTAAGGACCCTCAGGATTATACCGTGGCTTGGGTCTGCGAGATTGACAACCTTCGGGACGAGCAATCGTGAAGCCTGAAAGTATGAATGTCTGAAAGAGTTGAATGTATGTATGAAAATATGTGTTTGTATGCCTGAAAGTATGAGTTTTTGTAGGGAGGTTTTGTAGAGAGATTCGTAGATATATTTGTAGAGTTCGAAGTGTTTAAGTGTGAAAAATAGTTCAAAAATCTGTGCGGAAATCAGGTATATTTATAGGAAAAACGGAACTGCGCTTCACGCGCCAGGCACAAGCTGACGTGTCACGCGCAAATCCACGTGTCTGGCACAGATTGGCGCGCCTGACGCGGCATGCCCAGTAGAAAGCGTACACGTGGTACACGTTTTGAAAAAGATGCGTCTCACACAGAGAAGTGCACTTGGCGCAGGACTCTATGTAACACATAAGTCAACGTGGCAGTTTTGTGCGCTAGGCGCACGCTTACGTGGCAAAATTGTGCGCTTGGCGCACATTGGTGCACTCAGGGCACCGTCTTGCTTTTGTCACGTTTTGATAGTTTTTTTATATAACGCGTTTTAAAGATTTTCTTTTATCTTTTAAGTTTGGAGATTTGATTTTAAGGGATAAAATCTGATTATGAAAAATCTTTGAAAATAATTATTTTATTTCAATAAAAAAATTAAATATTATTAAAAAATTAATTGGGCTTTTAGAAGGGTTGCGCTCAAAATGCAATTAATTATCATGAATAATTGATTGAGCTTAAAATAGGACTTTAAAACTTTTCGAAATAGTTTTGAGATGGCTTTTCGGACTGCTCTTCCCTTGGGTCGGTGCAATTAAGGCCGTGGTATGTTTCATCATTGGTTCCTTTAATGGAGAGACACGATTATGTGTCTACAGTAGCCCCCACTTTGACTGAGGTTTAGGAAACCGAAAGTCAAAGTATACAGTGTCGGGACGGAGGACGATTCTAAACGCTCTGCAGTTTAGAACTAATCTATATACGCCTGTCTCTGCAAAACAAAGTTAGTATGCAGGACAATAACTACAAGCAATTTGATTACCTGCAGAAGAAGATTTTAGCAAATAGGTGCAAACAACTCAGACAAATCACATAATGATGCAATAATGCAAACTTATACTCTCTAAGGATGCATGAGATACAATGCAAGGATTAAGGTTATGCAAAGCTAAGGAAGATGACACGTCATGCAAGGTCATGGTTATGCAAGACTAGGATGTAGGTAATGAAATGCAAGGTTAGGGTTTTGCAAGGCTACGAGATCTGGATATGTAGAATGATAGAAGGAATAGACTGAATGATTTTCGAAAACTGTTTTTGTAAATAATCGGGGTTCGTAAACAAGGTATGTAAATTACAACTTTTGGGAGTTTGATTTGATTTGGAGGAACCACCACATATATAGGAAGCCCCCACTTCGAGTGAGCTTGTCATAGAATTAGGCATCTTAAGCCTTGATTGGAATGTAGTTGACATGTCTTGAACGTTCAAAGTTTTCACTGGGGATTCTTCATTGGGAAGTTGATACAGGCAAAGTCAAATATCGCCAGAAACCATGGAATTGTCGGAGAGTCCTTCAGGGACAAGGAGAGTTTGGAATAGAAAATAAAGATTAAATTTGTGACATAAATAAATATAGTGGGAAAAGGCTTTGACGAGGCTAGGTTCATACTCGAGTCTATGTCGGGATCTAGAAAGAGTATGCTCCTAAATTCTAGAAAGTCAAATGATTAGACCATGACCAATTTATTTTATTGAAGCAGTCGGACCTCAAGATGAGGATTCCTACGTATCCTTGCGGAATCAGACCATTCGTAGTTTTGGATCTGATTTTTTTTTTTGTGCCCTAACTTTTGCCTAGGCCGCCCTTTCGGGTTTTCAACCTATCGGGCTTGGACATACCTTGAAAAAGGAGTTAGGGTTGATGAAAGGTTGAAAGGCTTAAGACTTGTGATAAAGGTTTAATTGGTTTGCCTAATGTAGGATCATGGATTTGAATTATATAGATGAAGGCTTTGATGGATTGAAGGATTTGAATGAGTTGTAGAACTTGTGTGCAACTCCCTAGCTTGACTTTTATTTCTTTGCCTTTGGCTTTTTATTTTTGTATTGTGCGTTTCCTTTTGCTTTTGCTTTTTTTTCGCACTTTGACTTTTTTTCACTTTTTTATTTTTGTCTGGCATTGATATTTTTTATGTACGAGGCTTGCACACAAGTTTATGGTTATGGGTATTGGAAGGTTTGGAGGATATTTGTGGAGCTTTGCTTAATGGAGGGATTATTTGGCTAAGTATCATGGAGGATGATGGAGGATAGAGGGGAATAACTCCTAATCCAAAGTGTGTCCATTTTTTTTATTTTTTATTTTTTATTGTTTTTTATTAGTCAAGATTAGGCAATTTTTTTTTTTTTTTTGAAAAAAAGAGAAATTTCATTAAATGAAAGCCAAACGACATCTACAATAAGTATTAAAGAAAAACAAGATATAATCAGACAAGATCAAATCAAATTTGTCTTCGAAGAAACTACAATGAACCAGATCGAGCAATACAGCGCAGCCCCCTTGTATTTGCTGAATCACGCAGCTATTGATGGGGAAGTCTATCATTCTGACATAGTTTGGGGAAGAAAATTCTTGATTTAACCATGTTGACCGCATCTGAATTTCCGATACTTCGATGTTGATAGTCTTGAACTTCAACCAATAGGAACAATCTCTCATACCAATTTTTAAACTTCCACGTGGGAAGAGACTAGAACTAAACTCCAAACTCCCATAAGAGGAGAGAAAGAACCCAAAAATTGGGTAGAAAACTCTCAAAAAGAGAGAGAATGGAAGATTATTAATAACAAAAACAATAAAAACTAGAAGAAAAAAGAAGAATTGGGGGCTTACCACCATCGAAAGGATGATGGCAGCCCCAAACTAGAAGAAAAGGATTAGGGTTTTTTTGGAGGAAGAGAAGAGAGGGGAGAGGAGGAGGCTAGGGTTTTTAAGATTAGGCAATTTAAGTTTCATTATTGAATTACAAGCATAAATAAAATGATGGAAGGCCAATGAAAATAAAAAGAATAATAAAATGAAATGAAAATGGAAATGTTATAATAGATGAAGTCCTATAGTGACATAGACTCGATGAGAAAGGACATAAATGGCTCAGGGTAAGGACTAAGGACTCTCTGACTCATCCTAGAAAATCGGAAATAAATAACTAAGCCTTTTTGAATTGTTGATGCACTAAGCAAAAAAAAAAAATGGTTGTTGGTGATGCTGATTCTCGTTGTAGCAGAAGTCTATTGTCATCGACTATGTTTAGCAGCATTTGGTATTCGACACTAGATGTCAGGTGGTATTATTCCTTTGGAATTTACCGTAGAAATGTAGGTTGCACCTTTTGAATTTTCTTTTAAGTGCAGGGTTTGGAGTAACCCTATAGAAGTGATCACGCCCCTAAAGTGAAGGCGGTAGACCCTATGGAAGTGATAGCGCCTCTATTGTGAAGGCGGTCAAAAGCAATCTTCATGACTCTAAATGAAGTCGGGGTGGTTATAGTGCGATTGATGAGCTTTAGAGTAGGCTCACATTTTGTTCCTCTTTTAGGCATTCCCAAGTTATAATCTCTCAACCGGGCCTAAACATAATCGAGTGGACCTCGCTTGTTTTAGAATTGAATTTCAAAATGAGAAATGGAGATAAGAAATGAAATGGGAAAAGAAAATGGGAAATGGATTTGAAAATGGGGAACGAAAATGGGTAATGAGAGATGATAAATAAAATGAAAGTGGATATGGAAAAGGGAAATGATTAGAAATGGGTATGATTGTGGTTATGATGCTGACATGGGCCTAACTATATGCATATGCAGACGTGGACTGGACTAGACTATGCAAGCAGACTGAACTAGACCTTGAACTTACAGGCAGACTAGACTAAAAAAGATTGCCTATGCTAGCTTCGCTAGACTTAGGGGGGATTAGCTTCGCCAGACTCGATGATTTGGGGTTTTACGAATCTAAGATGGACTAGCTTTGCTATACTCAAAGGTTTTTGGCCATTATAGACTTAGGGTAGACTAGCTTCACTAGACTCGAGAATTTGGACTGCTATAGATGTAAGGTAAGAGTAGCTTCGCTAAACTCGGAGGGTGCCTTTATGGTCTTAGGGGTGACTAGCTTAGCTAGGTCTAAAGGGTGCCATTATGGTCTTAAAGGGTGATTAGCTTCGCTAGGTTAATCGGTGTCGTTATGGTCTTAAGGATGACTAGCTTCGCTAGGTCAAAGGGTGTCGTTATGGTCTTAAGGATGACTAGCTTCGCTAGGTCAAAGGGTGACGTTATGGTCTTAAGGATGACTAGCTTCGCTAGGTCCAAAGGTGCCGTTATGGTCTTAAGGATGACTAGCTTCGCAAGGTCAAAGGGTGTCGTTATGGTCTTAGAGGTGAGTAGCTTCGCTAAACTCAAAGGATGCCTTTATGGTCTTAGGGATGACTAGCTTTGCTAGGTCAATGGGTAAGGATGACTAGCTTCGCTAGGTCAAAGGGTGCCTTTATGGTCTTAAGGATCACTAGCTTCGCTAGGTCTAAAGGGTGCCATTATGGTCTTTAAGGTGACTAGCTTCGCTAAACTCAAGATTTGCCTATGTGGTTTTTAAGGAATGCTAGCTTCGCTAGGCTTAATGGTTTGGACTTCGTCCTATATGGGTTTGGAAATGGCCGGACTGGATTAGACTTGGGAAATGAGCTGAGGCCTTATATGGACATAATTTTGGACTTAGTCCTATATTGGTTTGAAAGTTAGACTTGAAAATGCACATGGGCTTGACATTGGAAATAGAATAGGATTGGACTTAGATTGGAATGGACTGGGATGGACTTGGACTAGACTTGACATAAAGATGCAAACGGGCCTATATTTTGACATGAACTAGACTTATATAGGCCTAAGATGGACTCTCATGCTAGTGAATGTATCGACTCAAATTTAGATGGACCTAATATAAATGCGAAATGGATTCTAATGCACATGGGCCTAAAATGAATGCAAGTGAATTGGGTTGATTGAATTGGATTGAATGAAGGTGTTTGAATTAGGCTTAGAATTTCCGAAATTCGTTTTTGAAAGGAACCCCTTGGTTGTATCTTTTGTTAGGAAAAGATGATGGATTAATTTTGAAAAATATTTTTTTTAAATATGTGGTAAGTGATTAGTAAATGTTTTCGGAAAAGGTAGAATAGAAGAGGGTGTAGGATTAATTTTGAAAAAAATGTAAGTTTTTTGAAATTGGTTGAATATGATAGGGTAGGATTGATAGGGAAGATTAGTTGAATGGCAGGGAGAAGGTAGACATGCATGAAAATTCTAACTCTACCATGACCAGTTTTTCTTAAATGCACTTTTTTTTAGGACATACTCGACCTTGCATGAAAAGATTGAATTTTTTTGTTTGATTTAGGTGAGATGCCTAGAATGACCATGCTTTTATGCGAATGCAGAAGGACCGAACATAGGATCGACCACCACGACGACTAAATCGACGAAAAGGATGCGATGCACAGACTGCGTGCCACGCAGCATTGCTGCGCGCTTGGTGCACTACTCCCCCGACATGTTTTTCGGGGATTTAGGCGAGGTTTTGGCCAATTGACGATCTTTTATTTGTTTTTAAACGTGATTTTAGGTACGATGCATAACAATGACAAGTTAATAACATGCAAAATTGCAATCACAAGCAAATGTCATGTAACATGGTTCGAAAGTTCCAACCTAAAGTAAGTCCAGTTCTATGTTTGAAACTATGGTCAGGTTTAAGTTAAGTCTGAAAGGGTCCATGACTAAGAGATTGATCCCACGCTTCGTACATCTGCTTAAAGAGGTGGCCATGTGTAAGACGCACTCCAGTTCTCAAGTCAAGAACAAGAGAACAATGTCATGGTTGGGTAGGTTTGCTTATGACTAAGTTCCAACACTATCGCTCAGGAAGCTTTTTGGAAGGACAAAGCGCAAACCCCCCAAGGGGTGACCTCACGCATACAAAAGGCGCTAATGAGGCAAGGTAGATTGTCCTTATGGTGGCTTAAACAATAGCCATGCATATGCAAAATTATAATGTCATTCTAAGGCATAAAAATAGTATGAATCATATTTTTCGAGTTTCACCCACTCATTTAAAAAATTAATTTTTTAAAATCCTCCCCAGTGAAGTCGCCAAATTGTAGGCGTGTTTTATTTCGCCTACGCGGGATGAGCGCGTATTTGTATTTGACCACCCCCATCGTAAAGGTTTTTTGTATTTAAAACGTTTTGAAGTCGCCAACAAGTCTTTGAAGGAAGACTCATAAACCTAATTGGATATATCTAATGTAGATTTCCACATCCTGACTCCATAGATGGTCAAAATAAACCAAAGATTGAGTTCGCGGGTGAGGGTACGAACACGCTCATAATCAACCACACTCACCCATCGATGGCCTCTACTTAATATCGATTCATGTCAATGTTTATGCAATAGAATAGCCATAAAATATTTTTATACACCCTAAAAATAATTTAGTCTAGGTTGGTTCAGGAAACACATAAAAGACTATTTTTTTAGTGATATGTTATTAAGCAATCAAATTACAGGGAACCTAGCAAGTTGTCCAAATTATTCTGATTATTGTTAGAACATCTCTTTAGGTCTTGATTAGAAAAACTAATATGTGGGCGATGAAAATTATGCATAGAACAATCAGGCAAGCATATAATAATGTATGAAAATAAATAAAAAGAAGGAGGAGTAGAATATACAGTAGAACGATTTTGTACCAAAAATCTACATCATGAAATAAATGGTTAGTAACTTCAATATAAAAATAGGAATTTACTTAAGGACGCTCAGAATTATACCGTGACTTGGGTCTGCGAGATTGACAACCTTCGGGACGAGCAATCATGAAGCCTGAAAATATGAATGTCTGAAAGATTTGAATGAATGTATGAAAATATGTGTTTGTATGTCTGAAAGTATATGAGTTTTTGTAGGGAGGTTTTGTAGAGAGATTCGTAAATATATACGTAGAGTTCGAAGTGTTTAAATGTGAAAAACCGTTCCGAAATCTGTACGGAAATTTGGTATATTTATAGGAAAAACGGAACTGCACTTCACGCGCAAGCTGCGCTAGGTACAGGGTGACGTGTCACGCAGCATGCCCAGTAGAAAGCGTACACGTGGTACGCGTTTTGCAAAAGATAAGAAAGAAAACGATGCGTCTCACTTAGAGAAGTGCGCTTGGTGTAGGACTCTATATGACACATAAGTCTACTTACAAGCGCAGCCCGTGCGCTAGGTGCACGCTTACGTGGCAAATACGTGGCAAAATTGTGCACTTGGCGCATGTTGGTGCGCTCAGCACATCGTCTTGCTTTTGACACATTTTGATAGTTTTTTTATAAAAAAAAGATTTTCTTTTATCTTTTATGTTCGGAAGTCTGATTTTACGGGATAAAATTTGATTATGAAAATATCTTTGAAAATACTTATTTTATTTCAATAAAACAAATAATTATTATTAAACAATTAATTGGGCTTTTCAAAGGATTGCCCTCAAAATGCAATTAATTATCAGGAATAATTAATTGGGCTTAAAATAGGACTTTAACACTTTTCGAAATAGTTTTGAGATGGCTTGTCGGACTGCTCTCCCCCTGGGTCTGACCAATTAAGACCGTGGTATGTTGCATCATTGGGCCCTTAAAAGGGCAGACACGATTATGTGTCTACAAAATCTCATCCACCCCTCCTATTCTAAGTGGAATATTTAACGCCAGGTATGAGAGAGGTCTGCGTTGCATCCACACTTCAACCCCAATGGGCTCTCGCGTGAGGGGGCGTGATAGAGTATAAACTATTCCTGGCCCTCTAACCATCAGCTTAAGCGTTTGGTTAAGTTGGTCCTTTGACAAAAGAGACCCATAGAATGGCACTACTTGTGGGGATTGCTTCGTTTCTTCTCACGCCCGGTCGTGGGTAGGATGCACCATGTCGAGCAGCGAGCAAATTTTTTTTTTTTTGAAAGGGGCTCCCGTGAAGCAGCTAAACATTATCATTCACCTGCAAATAAGCGACAGAAAAAGAAACAATAGAAGGTGGAATGTTAGAGCTCCATACTCTACTAGCTAAGTGTTGGAACATTTATAGTGTAATGGGTTTTATAAGCTCATATGGTTCTATACTAGAAGAGGAGGAGGTCTAGTATGCTAAGATTAGAATGCGTAAAATCACGTGAAACAATCAAGAGAAACAGGAAGGGCGTCACTGGTCGCGACATCTGTCGCGGGTCGCGACCAGGGGGCCGTCGCGGGTCGCGACAAGCGCACTTTCGCGACTCGCGATCTGTATCGCGGGTCGCGACTCTGACTTGGGGCGTGAAATTTTGCGTTGTGTTGTTTACGTTATCCTTTTAATGACGATTAAGGATTCTTAATCAGGGGATTAAAGGGAGTAACAACTCTAATCTATGAAAGAATATGAGATATATGACCCTTGTCATTCTTATGAGTGGTAAGAGGATGAAAAAATCAGTTTTCACATTCCAATACACTTGCTTTGCTTGAGAGAAACCTTGTTATTTTCTCTCTAGTGTTCTTCACAAACTAAAAACTCAAAGTTCTTGTTGATTCACATAGAAGATCATCTTGTATCTCATTAGTTATTTCGTGTTAACTCGGTGATCCTAGAGGGGCGAAATTAAACTAATAGGAAAGCGTAGTTTCCGTGCCTTGGAGTGGTATATCTGGTTCCCTAGTTTGATCACACTTCTAACAATCTATTAGTTTAATTTCTTCTTTTCGGATATGGCTCAATCACTCAAGGACATGACTATGAACTTCCAAAAGTTGGACAAGTTTGAGGGGGTGGGTTATCGGAGATGGCAAAAGAAGATGCACTTCTTGTTGACAACTTTGAATGTGGTGTATGTTTTTTCAACACCCATGCCACCATTCCCGAAAGATGGAGAGGAAGAGTCCGTGGAGACTACAAGGAAGAGAACAAAGTGGGAGAATGATGACTACATTTGCCGGGGTCACATCCTCAACTCCCTTACCGACCCTTTGTTCGATCTTTACCAAAATGGGGAGAGTGCAAAGGAACTTTGGGATGCTCTTGAGGCCAAGTATATTTCGGAAGATGCTTCAAGTAAGAAATTTCTTGTTAGTAATTTTAATTCATTTAAAATGACTAATGATAGGCCTATTTTAGAGCAATTTCATGAAGTTCATCATATTTTGAATCAAATAAGATCACATGGTATGGTGATGGATGAGGCTATTGCGGTTGCCTCAATCATTGATTAATTACCACATTCTTGGAAAGAAACTAAGCATTCCTTGAAACATAGGAAGGAAGATATGTCCATAGAGCAATTAGGAACCCATCTTCGTATTGAGGAAGGGATTCGGGCTCAAGATGGGGTTAAGGATACTACTACTAGTATTCCTAAGTCTACCGTGAATATGGTAAAGGTTGGTGGGTCTAGTGGGACCAAGAAATCCAACAATAATAACTCTAAAACCAACTTTGCAAACAAGAAGAGGAAGACCCTCACTTGTTGGGTATGCAATGGACCTCATCTCAAGAGGGATTGTCCTTCTAAGAAGAAGAAGACAAAGAATGGACAACCTAGTGTTGTTCAAAACCAAGGTAAAGTTGCACATGAAAATGTAATTGAAGGAATGAATTTTGTGGCTATGATTTCTGAAATTATGTTTGTGCAGGTTGATGATTCTTGGTGGATAGATTCGGGGGCCTCTAGACATGTATGCAATAATAAGCACTTCTTCAAGTCTTTGGAAGAATTGGATGATGGTCCAATCTTGTATATGGGGAATGATTCTACGGTAAAGGCCAAGGGCATAGGCCAAGTAGAATTGTTGCTAACCTCGGGAAAGACTTTAACTCTCCGGGATGTCGTTTATGTACCGGAAGTTAGGAAGAACCTTGTGTCGGGGGGTCTTTTGAATAAATTTGGTTTTAAAGTTGTATTTGAATCGGATAAGTTTATTGTTTCCAAGGGTGCTATTTATGTTGGACAAGGATTTTATTGTGATGGGATGTTTAAATTTAGTATTAATAATGCAATTGATACTAGTTCTATTTACATGCTTGATGTTTCTTCTCTATGGCACAATCATTTATGTCATGTAAACTATCGTAGATTATATGACATGTCTAAGCTAGGTTTAATACCTTCTTTCAATTTAAAGTTAGAGAAGTGTAAGACATGCATGCTAAATAAGATTACAAAGAATCCTTATCCTAGTGTGACTAGACAAACAGTATTGCTAGAATTGGTGCATAGTGACTTGTGTGACTTTCATAGTTCACCTTCTTTGGGAAATAAAAAATATATTGTAACTTTTCTTGATGATTTTTCAAGGTTTTGTTACATATATTTATTATTTACTAAAGATGAAGCACTAGAAAAGTTTAAGATTTTTAAGACCGAAGTGGAACTTCAACTTAATGAAAAAGTTAAAAGACTTCGGACGGATAGGGGTGGTGAATACTATAATCCTAGTTATTTTAGTTCCATTGGTGTAATTCATGAAACACCGCACCATACTCACCTCAAAGTAATGGTATAGCGGAAAGAAAAAATAGGGTTCTAAAAGAAATATTTAAAACCATTCTTTCTAATTCGGGTCTAAATGATGGTTTTGGGGTGATGCAATTTTAACTGCATGTTATATATTAAATCGAGTTCCTAATAAGAGGAATAAGACTACCCCTTATGAACTTTGGTGTAACAAAAAGCCTAATCTCAATTACCTTAAGGTATGGGGTTGTAGGGCAATTGTCAAATTGACGGAACCTAAAAGGAAAACTTTAGGTGAAAAAGGAATTGATTGCATTTTTATAGGCTATGCGGTACATAGAAAAGCCTATAGGTTTTATGTCATTGAGCCAAATGATGTTGTCTCTATCCATATTGTGATAGAGTCAAGGGATGCAATATTTGATGAGACTAGATTCTCATCGATTCCAAGACCAAAGGACATGATACCTAGTACTAGTTCCAATGTTATGGATGACATTAACATTGATCATGATACTACAACACCGGAAATAAGGAAAAGTAAAAGAATTAGAAAAGAGAAATCTTTTGGACCGGATTTTCAACTATATTTAGTTGAAGGGTCAAGGGAGTCTATTGTGACTCAAATTTCATATTGTTACAATATGAAGGAGGATCCTAGGACCTTTGATGAGGCTATGAAGTTTCATGATTCTGCTTTCTGGAAAGAGGCAGTGAATGATGAAATGGATTCAATAATGGGAAATCATACTTGGATTTTAGCTAATTTACCTCCCGGATGCAAACCTTTAGGTTGTAAGTGGATTTTCGTAAGGAAAAGGAAGATCGATGGAACCATACTAAAACATAAGGCCCGGTTAGTGGTCCAAGGTTTTAGGCAAAGATATGGTATCGATTATTTTGACACTTATGCTCCGGTTGCTAGAATAGCTACCATTAGACTTTTGATAACATTGGCTGCGATTCATGGTCTAGTAATTCACCAAATGGATGTCAAAACTGCCTTCCTTAATGGTGAATTGGAGGAGGAAGTGTACATGAATCAACATGAAGGTTTTGTAGTCAAAGGTCAAGAGACTAAGGTTTGCAAATTAGTTCGATCTTTGTATGGTCTTAAACAAGCACCTAAGCAATGGCATCAAAAATTTGATGAGGTCATTTTGTCTAGTGGGTTCAAAATAAATCAGTCCGATAAGTGTGTATATAGTAAATTTGATAATAACGGTAATGGAGTTATGATTTGCTTATATGTTGATGATATGCTTATCTTTGGGACTGATTTGGAACAAGTGGAAAAGACCAAAGTCTTTCTCTCTTCTAGCTTCTCCACATAAATGGGAGGAAGATTGTTGGAAAATTTATAGTGTAATGGGTTTTATAAGCCCATATGGTTCTATACTAGAAGAGGAGGAGGTCTAGTATGCTAAGATTAGAATGCGTAAAATCACGTGAAACAATCAAGAGAAACAGGAAGGGCGTCACTGGTCGCGACATCCATCGCGGATCGCGACCAGGGGGCCGTCGCGGGTCGCGACCAGCGCACTTTCGCGACTCGCGATCTGTATCGTGGGTCGCGACTTGTATTCTGACTTGGGGCGTGAAATTTTGCGTGGACGATTTATAACCGTTGTGTTGTTTACGTTATCCTTTTAATGACGATTAAGGATTCTTAATCAGGGGATTAAAGGGAGTAACAACTCTAATCTATGAGGGAATATGAGATATATGACCCTTGTCATTCTTATGAGTGGTAAGAGGAGAAAAAATCAGTTTTCACATTCCAATACACTTGCTTTGCTTGAGAGAAACCTTGCTATTTTCTCTCTAGTGTTCTTCACAAACTAAAAACTCAAAGTTCTTGTTGATTCACATAGAAGATCATCTTGTGAATTGTTTTTCTCCATTGTATCTCATTAGTTATTTCGTGTTAAACATGTGATCCTAGAGGGGCGAAATTAAACTAATAGGAAAGCGTAGTTTCCGTGCCTTGGAGTGGTATATCCGGTTCCCTTGTTTGATCACACTTCTAACACAAAGTAGTGTCCAAAGGCTGGTTCATAGAAGATTACGAAGGTTGCTAAGGTGATAGCTTGTGGGGTAAGTAGCTCACAAACCACATGGAATATGCATGATAAAGGCTTCGTCCGAAGGAAGGGATGGGGAGTAAGTCTTCACGAAAGGTGTCGTTTGGCCAAAAGTCTGTATAAAATAGGCATGTGAAGGAGAACCAATGAACCATGGTGAAAAAATTAGTGTCTCTACAATAAATGTGGACCAAAAAATATACATGGTGAAAAAGGTATAGGGAGGATAATGTGCATGAAAAGTCGAACTTAGACAATGGTGTCATATTTGGTTGGGGGAAACACAAGGTTGGTTGTTTCTTTTAGCTTGTGAATTGTGTTTAGGAGTCGAGTAAGACCTCAATCTGAAAAAATAAAAAACAAAAAATTATAAACTTTTACATTTTTTCCCTTACAAAATTAACTCATAGTTCTATTTACACTAGTACTTATTAGATATCATTGAATTACCATGGTACAATGATCAACTAGATATTCTACTAGAAAGTATCTGTGTTACTATTATATTGTTCATAATCTCATAAAATTATAAGTTTGACGAATGTACTCAGTTTATCTAAAATTCCAAACTCTTTAATTAACGGTTAGTAAAAATGATATGATTTTCTCGTATATTCCTTATTGATAGACTTTGTGTAATTTATGTAAATTAGATTTCTCATAACATTGGGTTTATCCCTTAGGCTTACCAATATACAAAATATTTACAAAGAGTCTACCTCGGCAACTTGACCTCATATCTAGTTTGAGCGTCCGGCCTCCTCCCTCACTGAATATGGTGGTATGTTAGAGAATATGGTAAGTTGTCTCGTATACTCTATATAGATAGACTTTGTGTCATTTATGTATACTAGAATTCTCACCAAGTAAGCTTTGACTTAGTGGTAAAGTTTTGGCCTCATGACTTCAAGGTCATGAGATAAAACCCCAGGCCGATGATGTTTCCCTTACCTCCCAAGGAGCTAGTCTGACCTGCAAACATGTCCGGTTATAAATGCGAGAAGTATCAATTCAGTAGAGTCCTTCATCTTACCCATAAAAAAATGTAAACTAGAATTATCATATCATTAAGTTTCTACACCTATAAATATTGTCTAATGAGAATATTCCAAAATAGGGAGAATTAGACAAACTAATATTCCCTCCATCCTAAAAAGATATGAACATTTGTCGAGACACGCAATTTTAAGGTAATAATTTGTAGTACGCTTATCAAATGTTAATTTATTTAAAAAGTACATGTTATAGGAGTTGATGGGGTATTATTTTATTGGAGAAGAAAGAAAGTTGGGTAACTTTTTATTGATATAGGTAGAGTATATGCTAAAGGAGTGTAAAAGAAATAATATAGTAATAGTAGGACCATGCAAAAACTAGAAGTGTAAAAACGAAGTTGAGACAAATATAAAAGGAAAGTGTTCAGTCTATTTTTAAGACGGATGGAGTACTAATGAATAACGATACAAGGTGTATGTATATATTCCGTTTAAGAAACAAATGACCCTTGGGTCTAGGGATGGCAATGGGTCCAAGACCCTACCCAGACCCACCCATACCCTACCCTAAAATTAGGGTATGGGTCTTAATTTTTTGGACCCTATGGGTAAGGGTAGGGTATGGGTCTTGGTCCTATCGGGTAAGGGTAGGGTAAGGGTCCACTCCTCAAATACCCATACCCTACCCAAACCCTACCCATAGACCCATCTAAATTAAAATATATATTTTTATTTTTTTAAATTAAAATAAATATATATATAAACATATCCTTCCAGCAGACTTCTAATAAAACTAAAACCCTCCCTCAGTTAGGAAACCTAGCCGCAAATTGCAATCACGTAAAAATATATTTATTTATATTTTGATGTATGACTTTTGGGATATGCAAAAAATATGTATTGGTATGGAATGTACATGGTATTACGTGTGCTAATTGCAAAATTAATATATGAAATTGTGCTTAACGATTATATATACATGTGAAAATGTAAGCGGATTTATTTTTGTGTTGGACCCATTTTAGACCATAGACCCTACCCAGACCCTATCGGACCCTACGGGTACGGGTAAGGGTCCTAAAAAATTTTACCCTATGGGTATGGGTAGGATATGGGTCTATATCCAAAAGTAAGGGTATGGGCAAGGGTCTAGCCTTACCCTACCCAGACCCTACCCATTGCCATCCCTACTTGGGTCCAATGACATGGCTTCCTATCAAGGTTCAAATCTTGGTGGAAGCAAAATTTTCAATATTGGGGGGGGGTTGGCGACTTGTTGGGTCTCTGGGTAAGTAACCCTGTGCGAGGGCAGTCCAGAGGAAATTCATCTTACCATAAGGTTTCCGAAAATGGGCCAAAAAAAATTAAGAAAAGTTGGGTATATTATTTCGTTTCCATCACTTAATGAAATAAGGAGAATACCCAATCATAAATAGCCAGAGATGACCATTGGTCTTCGAATCGGCTTCGATCAAGTCAATTCAATTTAGATCATAAATATTTGGGGGTGGTTGATTAAACAAAGCAAACGTATTTATCTTTCACTTGCGTAACTCCTCTACAAATATAGTAAGATACTGTTACTATTTGTACTTATCCTCTTTAGCCAGCCTGTTGAACCTCCATGTTACTACCATTTCTTTTCTTTACCAACTCTAAGTGAAACACAAGCATCACTTGTACTATACGAGGAGACCAGGAGTGATACTCCCTCCGTTTTTTTTTCCACATTTTTCTTAAATAATTATTTTTTTAGTTGTTACATAGTTAAAATTTTTCTTATTTAGGATACATGGCCTACCAAAAAGAAAAATGAATTTGATCAAGTTGGTCTTCTATGTTCGATTATTTTAAGTTTCGACCCTAGTACTGTGAAAGCATTGTTTAGACGAGCTAAAGCAGCGGTTGGGATAGGAAGGTGTGATTTAGCGTATTGGGATTTGTTGCAAGCATCTGAGATTGAACCATCAAATAAAGAAATTGCAAAGAATTTAAGCGAAGTTCGGAATTTGTTTGTAAAGCTAGAGGAAAATCCAGTTGAATTAGGGGTGGATCCATTGCCACCAATGAAAAAGATGAAAGAGACCCATAAGGAAGAACGAGAATGTTCTATGGAGGTGACAGAGATGGTACACAATGAGGTCATAAATGAGCTGCAGAATGATGAAGGTAAGGATCATGTTGAGTGTGTAGAGAAATATGGTAAAAAGGAGTGTGCAAATGTCAGTGCGGGTGCTTCTACAATTGAAAAATCAACTCTGGCGGAGCCTAAATATCGGTTTCTTAACCGAAGAAGGCCGGGTTCCTCATTGCAATTGTCTCAGAGTGCTACTCAATTGTTGAGGCAAGGAAAATCAATACAAATGTATAATCCGAAATCAGGGGCATACATGGTAGTTCGAATTGTTCAAGTCCCAAGAGAAGGTACTAAGGGGAAGGCCATAATGTCAGATGGTCTGTTGCGGCAACAATTCCCTGGATATGTGAACGAGCATAGTTGTTCTTTTGAAGGAGCTGAGGATATTCATCCCAATTTAGCTTACCATGAATCTGAAGATATAATGATGGAAAGTTCAGATTCCAAGTCTGAGGATGATACTGAAAAGGAGATAGAAGTTACTAGGCCCCAAGTGTCAAGGTCAGATGTTTTATACAGTTCTCCACTGAAAGGATGTATTCCATTGAAGTGCATGAAGGCTAAAGTTAAGGCTAAGCGGCGGAAAGCCAAATCACCGCGATCTGAGAATTACAAGAGGATCCTAAAGCCTGGTCGTCAGCAACGTTCCAATTTCCTTCCTAAGGGTGATACTATTGGCAGGTTTTGTGCTGGAATGAAGAGGAAAGCTAGTATAAGTGAGGCTTTGATCCTAAGGTCAAGGAAAAAACCTGCTACAAGATCCTATGATGTTAGCAATAAGTTGGATGTTGGTAGTGTGTCAGGTCCTAGTCTTAAGTTTAGTGCTAGTGGTCAGTTAGATGTCAGTAGTGTATCGGGTAGTTGTCAGGCTAAGGAGGGTATTGTAAATATATATGTAGTAGGTCCACAAATAAATGAGATGTCCGTAACCTAGGAATAGAGGCTAGGTAATTGGGTACTCTTGTATTTTATTGTTCTGTTATATAATAAACTATTTTCTTGCTGCCAAAAAAAAAAAAAAAAAAAAAAAAAGAAATACTATTATACTTTATCCATTCTATTTTAAATGAAATGTAGGGTCTTGACACGGGGATCTACGAGAGGAGAGAAATAGAGAGAGAAAAAAAGGGACCCATGTGCTGAGGAGAGAGATAGAGAGAAGTGAATATCAAATAAAGTACGGTTATTTCACCATATATACCCCCGAGAAATCACGAAATTCATCATATACCCTCAATGTTTAAGATATTCACCATATACCCCTGAGTTTTCGAAAACGTTCACAAAATGCCCTTTTCCTAACGGATGTTAACTTACCATTAGCGTTATTTATAATTTTGTCATTATTAACTCCTAAGATTAACCCCTAACCCCTAAAACCCTAACTCTAATCCTAACCCCTAACCTGAACCCTAACCCTAACCCCAACCCACCACCCCTCCCCCGCCATCCCCACCCCCTCCCCCTCCACCCCCGCAACCACCACTTCTCCACCTCCCTCCCTCCACCCTCTCTCCCGCAGCCCCGCTATCCCCCTCCCCTGCTGCCCGCTATCCCCCTCCCCTACAGTCCCCCCCCCCCACCGTTGTTCGCCATCATCTTCAACCTAAAACCCTTGTTTTTCTTCGACTTCGATGAGGTTGAGCCAAACCTCTGCAATTCGTCTTTCAATGACGACGAATCCTTCGTCCTTGAACCTCGATGCGATTAACCTTGAACCTCGATGCAATTAACCACGTTCTATTAGATCTATGCATCAAAGGAATTTTTGGGGGGATTGGGGGGTGGGGGGTGGAGGGGAGGGGGAGGAACGGTGATTTTCGATTTTTTGGGGCGTGGGGCGTGAGTGAGGGGGGAGGGCTGGGTTGAGGAAGAAGGGGAGGGGTGAGGGGTTGGAGGGGAGGTGGAGAAGTGGTGGCTGCTGGGGTTGAGGGGAGGGAGCAGAAAATGTACAGAAAATGTGAGAGAGAGCACTTAATTCTAGGTGCTTCCAAGAGCATTATGGAGGCTCTCCTCCAAAAAAAAGCAGCATTATGAAGGCTTTGTTATTACATAAGGCCCCGTTCTTTTGGATTGAGAGAAACTGAACTTAACTGAACGGAACTGAACGAAACGAAATTGAACGGGACTGGAGATAAACTGAAATGCAGAGAGTAACTAAACTGAACTAAACTGAAATGAAATGAACTGAACTGAACGGAACTGAACTGAAAATAAGTCCAAAAGAACAGGGCCTAAGTCCCTCTTTTTATCTTTATCATCTCTTTAGTTCCTGTGTCTTTCTCTTACTCCCTCTGCTTTTTTTATTTGCTACATTTGTTGAGTGTGGTTTTCAAGATATTATTTAACCCTTAATATCTCTTATTTCGTTTAAGTAAAAATTATAAAAATTTGATATTTCGAATCTACACGTCGAGACGAATCTAACAAGACCACATATGACTATATTTTTACTTATAAATTAATTAAAATAATCAGTCAAAATTAGTGACTTTATTTCTAAAACAACAATGTAGCAAATAAAAAAAAGTGAAGGGAGTACATTTTATCTATTTTAAAATAGAAGATGTATAAAAAAAAAAAGCATCACTTGTATAAAGAAATCCTAAACTTCCATTTTGAAAAGAACGAGGCTAAATTGGAACTCACTCAAAAGCCTAAGTACTAAAATAAAACACTTTTTTACCCACACACAACAACAAAAAAAAAACACTAGCTACAAAAAAAAATCTCACAGACAGAAGCTCGCACAATACACAAACCCCAAAAGATTCCTGCAATCGTGCACTTTGTCATACGTGTGGCATCCCATCTAACCCTTTCTTTTTTACTCAAATTTCTTTCAAAAATCCCATAAAAATATTAAAAATGTCTTTTCCTGTCAATGCTGACTGTGAGAAAGTAGGAGAGAGAAAATAAAAGGAGAGAGAAAGGTGTAAAATGGGGCCCACAATATAGGGGTCATCAATTTGTTTGGGTTATAATGGGGAGGTGGCATCAGTGATCACTCACATGGGCGTTGGTGGATTACATGGGTGCGTCTCACCATCAAACACCAACACCCCAACTAATGGGTCCCGATTTTTTCTGCCCTTATTTTTTAAAATAACATATGAAAATGAAATTATTATAACAATAATATTAATATTTAGACCCCACATGGATTTGTCAGCTCCCCCATGTGACTTTTCTGTGTTGTGAATGAACCCTCTCTTTCCTGTTACAAATTTAACAATCATGGAGTAACAACTTTCATTTTCTTCTTCATTTGCCATCTAGTCATCTACCACACTGATTACTTCCTTCGTAACAAAATAACGGTAACAAATATATATATTATACCTTACAAATAATACCCACTTTTTGTAGTTATTATGTTACGAATGAAGTATATTAGGAGTACAATTGTACAAATGAGTGGTTTTATAGACCAAAGTTTAGAATACGTTCTCTTCACGTGAATTTTGTTGAACCTATACTTAACTATATGTTCCTAAGACTAATATTTTGTTTAAGGTGAAGATAATACATTTTTAGAGAATAAACAGAGACAACAAGCTTCCAAAATGAGCTTTGTTTTAACTAAATTTACATGTAATCCATTCGTCTCAAAATTAATTGCAAAATTTTATTTTTTGTCTATTTCAACAAAAATAGCAACACTTTGATAAATGGAAAAGACCCATTATATTTTCTCCTATATTTATGATTTCCAAAAGCTACTTCTATGTGACCTACTACTCATTTCTTTCAATAAAACAATACCTCAACATCTCCCATCACATTCACTTCTCCAAAAACAAAGACACCACTATACACTACAAAAACTCTCAAAACTATTTGCAAACACAAAAAAAAAACAATTAATTTGAGACGAAAAGAGTATTAACTTTCATATTAGACAGTTGCACGCAATTAATCCCCGACACCACTATACACTAAAAAAACATCTCAAAACTACTTGCAAACACTAACAACAATTAATTTGAGACGAAAGGAGTATTAACTTTCATATCAGACAGTTACTCATGCAAATTAATTCCCGACACCACTATACACTAAAAAAACATCTCAAAACTATTTGCAAACACTAAAAACAATTAATTTGAGACGAAAGGAGTACTAACTTTGATATCAAACAGTACTCATGCAATTATTCCCCCCCCCCCAACCCCCCAACTTGCTGCCTTTTAGATAGACACAAACCCATAAACTCAAACATATGATACATGTCAATGCAATAGTTCATGTAAGTTGGAACAAACCTAATAGTATAAGAAGAAGAAAAAAAGGGGAAAACTTTTTTAATTGAAGTGATGAAGGAAAAAAGACAAATTCCCACTTGTGTAGTAGTAGCAGAAATGAAGGAGACAAATTGTCCTATATCAAGAGGGAACACAGTATATGCTTTAATAGCTGGATTGCACAAAAATAGAGGCTGTTCTCATTCTCATTAATCTCTTTTCTTCATTTTATCTATTTCTTTCATCATCTGTTTAGAGAATTCTACAGACTACAAAGATCCATCACAATAACTTCCTTCTTTTTTTCCAAAGAGTATAACAATAATAACAGCAAACTAATAAACCCTATTTTTTTTTCTAAAAAAAAAAAAAACCATACTATTTATACTTGAGCTGATGAGCTGAGAACTTCAATCTTTAGTAGCTTCACTCCTTCCCTTTGTGGCAACATTCAAACTCCAATTCTGTTGTTAAAAAGCTATTTTGCTTCTGACTTTGTGCTTGCCTGGCTGTACAAGGACTGTTTGTTTATCCTAATAACAAAGATTAAAAACCTATATTTTTAAGGGCTTGTTTGTTTCTTTCTCCTATCTTTCAAAAGGAAAAAAATTTACAGCCCATGAATAGAGGATGACAGGTTAAGGAAGGGGAAGGATGACAATTACAGTACTGGGTTACTACTAAAATTATACTACTAGTAAAAATTACACTAATGATTCACTTTTTTTTACCTTTCCTTTGGGTTGTATTACCTGTGGGTCCAACCTCCAAAACTTCCAACTACAGAAATTCAGAGATGGGAAAATAGTAGTACAACAAACAAACAGGGCATAAATAAGCTGACCCCACTTCTTTCTTTCTTTCTTTCTTTCTTTTCTAACTTCCTTTTTTTATGTATTGCAATTTGTATGGTAATGATGGGACTACTACCACTTCTCTACTAATACAACTACTAATAACTTTGGTACAGTATTTGCTGATGGTGAAGTTTTTTTTTTTTTTTTTTTTTTTGTAACTTTGTTTTATTTTATTTTTCTTCCCTTAAACAAGACTTTGGCTGCTTGGCTTGGTCACACTTTCCCAATCTTTCCCTGTTATAAGAAAAAGCACCAAAGAGTATTACATAAAAGAAATTTCCAATTATGTAAATGATATAACAAGAATATGATTTGATTAGACTTAGTGATAATGATGTACCTAGATTAATGATTAATAAGCCAAAACCTCGCCTTTTAGCCGCAACCTACATACCAATAGCACCATGACCAGGGGAAAACCTGAACCAAAAGTCCAACACTAATTAGCAATCAAGGAGTAGTAGAGATAGATGCATGAATCAATTTAGTCTTGGAAAGAATATACAAAAGCATTCACATTATGTTTGGATGATAGATTTAGCATAATGTTAGGGCTTTTTTCAATCTAGTGACTCCAACTTTCAAAATGGTGGAGCCCTTACACTTACCCCCATGATTAATCATCATTCAAAAAACCTAAGCTTTTACATTATTCATATTTTTTAAGCTCCAATGATTTGATTAATTCATGGAGAATAAAACTTTTTATGAGGTCCTTCCCCCTCATTATATCAATAATAATGGAAAGAAGAACTTTGCATCAAGTGTACCTAGGCATTTGGAAGTAGCATGATGACTTGAAAGGAGCCATGTCCAATGCAGTTGTACCAGGATGGAAAGAGGAAGCTTTGGAGGTATTGTTTGCAGCTAGATTCGACAACGCCTCCACCCCGCTGCCACCCCCACCAGTGTTACCCGCAAAGGTGGTCAAGTACTCACTCCCTCCTTTCTTAGGGGAAGCGAAGGGACTATCCGGGAGATTGTGCTCCAAGCTACATTAATCAACGCAAATAAAAGGCATAAACAAACATGTTTAGAAGATTCCTACGAGAATTGCCCATTCAAGTAGGCAGCTATGAGGCAAAAACAAATTTCCAATTTTCCAAAGAAAATGGCTTAGACAATCAAATGTATGAGACATAATCTATGTGGGGTATTTGTGTAGCTTTACTTGAATGGATCCCACCACTCTCTTATTTCTCGTTTAGAAATCTAAATTCAATTTTCAACAAAAAGACAAGCAAGGCCATGCAACAAGTATCAATAACAAGCTTTCACATTATGTACATTATAATTAGTAAGATGGCAACTCATAAAGGAATTATTGAATTGATTTATTTTTATAAATTTTTTTATAAAAAAGGTAAAAATAAGATAACCACCTTTCAGGTAAACTGATATTGTTATCTTCATGACAGGGATTCTCCTTCCCATTGCCATTGTTGCTATTATCCTCCCCACCAACTGAACCTTCTTTTTCTCTATCAGTTGCCTCATTTATAGCCTGCTGCAATGCTTGTTTGGCCTCATTAAGTGGAGGGCTACCACAGTTTTCTGGGACAGAAAATAATGCAAATTTGTTCAACAACTTGACAAATTACGGTAATAAATGCTGCCTTTGAATCACTGAACATTTTGGCACTAAATTCTCTGAACTAAATTTAAAGTAAAAAAAAAGGAGATAAGCTAGAGTACCATCTGAAGCATCTGGACTGCTGCGGTCGGAGCTGAGGAGGGCTTGATTGAATATGCTGTTCGGAGATTGTGTCGGCGAATGTATGGGCGGAGCCCCCGTGGAGAGCGAACGGTGGTGATGAGTTCGCTTCACATCGAGGAGTTGCAAACCCATTAGCCTCCGGCTTTGCAGCTCCAAAGCTTGCTGCAAATCAGCTTGCTCCTCCAGCTTCCTCCTCCACAATATGTACTGTGTATCATACATCATTCTTGCCCCTGTATATTTTTTTAGAAAAAAGAATAATATTACAAAGGGATTAAATTTGACAAATATGTTTCAAACTTACAAATATGGAGAATAAAAGACTTTTTCTACTTTTTTGGGTATATTTCTTACCAAGTGGGAGATCAAAAGGGTCTCTAGAATCAATGGCAGTGGGAGAATTACATGCAGAGAATTCCCCTCTTTCCATCTGTTGCTGCTGTTGTTTCCTGCAAATAAATAAAAATGTCTTAAGCCAAAATTGCAATGAAATTATCAAATCACAAGTTAGAGAGGAAATTAGACTACAATTTACCTGAATTTATCTGGGACTTTACCCTTCTCTTTATAAGGTTTCACTAAAACTCGAGCATCGCAAACAAAATGAGGATTACCCTTAGCTAGTATGATCTTGACAGTCTCAGGATAGACAAAGGTTACAAATCCAAACATGCGTTTTTGCTGATATGGTATTCTCACATCTTGCACTGGCCCATAGATGCTACAACAAACACAAATTAAATTGAACACCAAATTATTATTCCTGTTTGTTTTTTCATCTTTTCGGTAAATCATAAGGTGTGGAAATTAAAGCAACAAGCAAGGAAATCATATAACATAAATCATTCATAATCATATTATAACATCATGAGCATCATCATTTGTCAATGTAAAAAGCTAACCTGAAATAATTGGAAACATCCTCTTCTCTAAATGTACTATCAGCTGGGAAAGTCAAATAGATCTGTCTTGAAGCGGGACTCGAATCACCCCGGCCATTTTCGAGCCCCCTCGGGGATCTGCTAAACTTGTGCAAATCTTCTCCCATCATCAAAGCGGCCGCAGCAGCAGCCGCTCTACAAGCAAAAACAATCAGCAGTGTCAGCAATTAAGCTTGCTTCATCAAAAGGATGCTACTAATTATTACTACTATTAGTACTACAGTTATATAGTACAAGACCGTTACCTTGGTGAATCATTTTGTTGCTGCTGAGCAAACAAGCTTAATCCCTTGTTCATTGAGTAAGGGAAAGAAGCTGAAGCCGAAGTCGAAGAAGAAGCGGAAGCAATGGCAGCAGCAATGAGCTTCTGTTGCTGCATGGACTTAGATCTTAAAAGCTCATGACAATGCTCCATCATCTCCATCTTGCTCGGAGACCCGACTAAAGCAGCAGCCGCGGCCGCATCAGAGTCGCTTAGCATCCCACTACCATGAACAAATCTACAACTAGAACCATTCTTACAAAAGCCTCTAGCATAGTAGAGACAAGGTTTCCATCCTAACCCTGAACCAGGGTCATCCAACAACGATCCCAAGTTAATATCACTAACCGAACAACTCCGCCTGTGGGCGAGTCCATTCACCCCCCAGGCGGAGGACGCAGCGTTGCCGACTCCATGAGTGAAGTCGGCAATGCTGCCACCCAACTCAAGCTCAGCCTGTGGATTAAAATACAGGTCAGTGCTCTTGGGCCGAAGAGTAGGAGAATGATCATTCAAGAACGACAACTGCTCTTGCAGTTGAACATCATCCATAGTGAACTCACCTCCTGGAACACCTATACTCCCACCACCACCACCACGACGGGTAGTAGTAGCGTAGAAAGGCGGAGTAGACGGGTTCAAAGTCGACGACGTAGTAGTCGAGCTCATGTTATTCCCATAATTAGCAGAAGAGGATATAGGGCTCATTAAATCGTCTTGATTTTGATATAAATCAGAGAAAACTGAAGCTCCCCAAGAATGGGAATGGGAAGAAGTAGAGGAAGGACTAGCAAGTGTTGGTAAAGTAAGAGAGGTAGGAATCTTTATACCATTAGGAACAAATCTAGAAGAAGATGTGGAATTTTGCCTTGAAAAGTTATTGTTATTGTTACCATTACCAATTATTATTATTATTATTATTATTGGTAGTAGTGTTATTATTTGAAGATGGGGTGGGAGGAGTAGAGGGCGTGTTTGGCGGAATACCCAATTCTTGCCTAGCTTTAACAACCACAGAGTGAAGTAGATTCTCCGGTCCAAACGCCAACCTAATCATTTCTTTCTCACCATGATCTTGAATAAGTAAAAGACCCATTATTTTTGACGCATTTTCTGGATCCAAACTTTGTACCCTTGAAAATACTACTTTTGTTGCTTCATATGGATCCATTTTTTTTTCCCACCAATTTTTCACTTTTCTTTTGCAAATAACTCAAACACCCAACTACCAAATTTACCAAAACCTTCAATTGAACCTAGCTTAATTGACTCCTACTGTATTTTTCTCTTGTTCCTGCAAAAATACAAAAACAAATTATATAAAATATTTTTTTTAAAAAAAACCCCAAAAAAAGGGGAGTAGAGGAAAAATGAGTGTGATAGTGGTAATGAAAGTCAAGCTCAAAGCGTTAAAAAAGCTGTATTCTCGTGGGGTGATGAGAAAAAGAAGGATGAACATAAAAAAGAGGAGAGAGAAAGTATGGATAGCTAATTGTACCCTTTAATTTGCTCAAAGGTAAGAATTCACAGAACCAAAAAAAAATTAAAAAGCATATCTTAGTGAACCAAAAAAAGTTATTGCACAACAGCTCTCCCTGCCCCCATGCATTTCCAACTTTCTGCCTCTTATCTTTTTCTTATTACAAAAAAAATGAGAATGAAAAATTAAAATTATATCTACTATCTGGTACTTAGTACTTACTACTTACCCCATGAAATGAAATTATGAGTAGTCTTTACTTATACACTCGAAATCGATAAATAGAGACTTGGTGCATCAGCATGATTATGGTAGTGAGCAAGAGTTTACTATAAAAAGTTAGCTAAACCACCGCCTTCTTTTTTTGGAGCAGAAGTTGTAGCAGCTTGAGAACCCATGAATTAATTTTTCTGGTTTTTATTTTTTTGGGTTTGAGTTGAATTGGAGAGTGAGAGACTTTAAGTATAGTAGTACTAGTGTTTTTGAGCTCTCACTCTCAAAGATGATTTTGTGTTTGATCCTCTCTCTTTCTATCTCTTAAAGATGACTTTGTTTTCCTCTCTCTTGTTTATTTTTGAAGTCTAGCTGTGTTGTGACTTGGGTGTTGTTATAATTGAGTAGTAAAATGATAAGAGGACAGCGGATCCAGATCTGCTTCAAATAGAGCACGTTCTCCCTCTTGTTCTATTACCCTACCTATCTCTTTTATCTTCTTCTTTATAACCTATTAAGATTAAAAATAATGAAGATGGCTAATAGTTTAGTCTGGTGATTTTGAGTTTGGCTCCCCTTGAATTTAGGATGGATTGGGTTTATTCGAGTTCGGATTTATTTTATTTAGGTTGGTTTGAGTATCAGGTTGGATTAATGTTTAATTTATGTCGAAGCTGGATTCATTTAATTATCTATGTGCTTTTGTTTTTCAACTTAAATACTTACTCCGTTTCGAATTAAATGCAACAAATGAATATTTTATATCTCACAAATAATATCTCTTTGTTGCATTTAATTTGAAAGGGAGGAAGTAGTTTTTATTTTATTTAGGTTGGTTTGGGTATCAGGTTGGATTAATGTTATTTTATGTCAAAGCTGGAGTACTACATAGTAATTAAATATACACACACAAAGCACGTAATCAACAAAGCTGAGTACTACATAGTTTTTTTTGGTGTTTGCACCCGGTTCACCCTTCGGGCTACATCCGGATCGAGGCCAAGTTCGGGGTGGTTAGGTTTCATTCCTCTCCCAAGGGTGTTGCGGGGATTCGAACACGGGTCCGTCCTACCAAAGCCAGGTCCCATCACCACTGGGCCAACACTTACTTGGTGGCTGAGTACTACATAGTAATTAAATATAAAACCTAATATGATACTAATAAACATTAAGCATGGATAATAATAACATAACAACATAGCAAACTACTTTTACTGAACTTGACTCCACAACGAATAAGTTAATTAAATTAGATGGAATAGGCAATGGAAAGAGTTGTCCAAACCAAACCAGTCTTCAATTTAGAAAACGAAGTACGGGCGCGACTCCGTACTCCCCTGACATACGATATCGAATAATCTTTTAAATTAAATAGGACACGGTGATCAATCCAGTCCCAAGAAAAGCCATGGGCTACCACCATGTACTCCAACTCATACTAGTCCAACACTTCAGACGTGCACAAGTCTATTGCTATTCACTTTCCATTTTAAGTGATTAATAAATTATTTACTTGTTATGACTCACAAAGTAACACACAAACAATATAATCATCGAAGATACATAAACCTCCATTTTCATCTTAGGATTAGATAAGGTGATCATCAACTTAACAATCCAAAGAATAATTCCAATATTAAATACATAACCTTTATTTATTTGTTGATCCAAGTCAACAACCAACCCACCTTTCATAGGTGAATAACCAACTTATCAAATAAGGCCATCGGTCCTCATAAAGTAATTAAATAATCCAAAGGGAACAACATGATCCAATCTGATCCAATCCATGATCCAATACCAACATAATTATTAATCCCTCATGTGAATTAATAGAATAAAGTTCCCAATCCCATATGATTACATCAATCATCCATAGAAACATAATTTAATTATCATACTCAACATGCTTCACACAACGGCATAAAACATGCAAATTCACTTGAATACTTCATCCGTTCCAAATTAAAAGCAACAATTTGGATGACACATTCTCCTAGGCAAAATTTCTTAGGGTGAGATTAAGAAAAAGTAAGGGCATGTGACTAAGTTAATAAGGAGAGAGAAAGTGGGACCACTAAAAAAGTAAGGGCATGTGACTAAGTTAACAAGGTTTAATTAGTTTTAGTAAGGGTATATGAGTAATTTCACACTCAAAATCTTTACCAAGAATAGAAAGAAGTAAAATATTGCATTTAATTTGAAATTGCCGTTTTTAGAAACAGTTGCATTTAATTTGGAACGGAGGAAGTATAAATCACATATGAACTAATAATATTTCCCTATACATGATACTACATAAATCCCATCCTTAGGACATGATACTAATCCAACCCACACATAGGTATGTACGTACTTTATGTAGACAAAATTTGATGCCACCTTAACAAGGTTAAAAGTCGCCTAAAGAAAATTCTCTGCCTACCAATAATTAACATAACCACAAATCAATACTCCAATAAATTTCCAGCAATATTAAAATACTTTAAACCCTCTTTAAAAGTGTTTAAAAACCTTTCCCATCACTAAAACTTCAATTATTAATACTTCATAGTATAGTACTACTATACTAGTTATTAAAACTCCATCATAAGCATACAAATAAAATTTCCAGCAACTTATAAAGTATTTAAAACCCTTTAAAACATACTTAGACATACTTATAATCACAAGTGTGCCCAATGTCATAAACCATAATATCATACTATGATTTTCCAACTCATGAAACCCTAAAAATCAATGCTTTTATACTCAAAACCTTAATTTAAACATAATATAGTAAATCTGAAATTTTAATTACTTTACTTTATAATTTACATAATCTGAAAACATTAAATCAATCCTTAAAAATATAAACTTTAACATTAAATAAAACTAGAGGAGCAAGAAATAACCACAAGAAGAAGAGGGAGGTAAACCGGCAGCCAAGGGGGCGAGAAACGCCGGCGTCGGACTACTGGCTGCCGCGGCGGCTGGCGGCCGGCGGTGGTGGTCGGCGGCCGAGAGGAGAAGGCCGAAGAAAGAGAGAGAAAAGAGAGGAAGAGGAGGACCGAAAAAAAAGGAGGAGAAGGAAGAGAGAGAAAATAAAGTGGGGAAAAATTTGGGGGTTTTGGGTTTATATAGTTATCCCTTTTTGGGATTAGGAAATTGTGTTTAGACTTTAATAATATTTAATGGTTGGGTGATTTGCGTAGTTGGGTTCCTCTAACCCAATTTAAAATCCTTTTTACTAAACCCAAAGATGTTTTAAGCTATTTAAATAATTTTCAAAGCATGATTAAATAAAATATTTGATTACTTAAAATCATTAACTAATTCTTTTGACTTTCAAATAGTCAACCCTTTAAGAAATAAATCATTTAAACATTAAAGTATATAAAATATACATTAAAATGCATTTATAAAATTCATAAAATTTGCGGGGGATTACACCAACCCACAAACAACAACCACTGACGTCCAGATTTTCTTCATTACTCCTTTTGTAACAACCACCGCCGTCCAGATTTTCTTCATTGCTCCTCTAGTTCAACAATTCGTTCAACTTCGTCGTCCCCGTCATATTTCTTCATTGAATATTGTCGTTGTCGTCCAGATTATAGTAAAAGTTAGGGTTTCATCGTCACCTCTCTTCTTGCTCAACAATGTGTTCCAGATCTAGGGTTCGTTCCACTTTTTCATTTATGTTTTTTAGTTTCATTTTTTATTTCATGTAATTATAAATTTATTTATTTTCGGTATTTTTTTTTTTTTTTTTGGTTTCTAGTTTAATTTGTTAATTTTTGTTTCATGTAATTTCATGTTTTTTTGTTAATTTTTGTTTTGTGTAATATTCGATTTCGCCAGAACTAGAATTTTTTAAAGTGTAATTTCATGTAATTCTACATTATTTTTGTTCATTGTTTTAGTTTAATTTTTTTTTTTTTAGGTTTACGATTAATTTTATTTTTTTTTCATATTAATGGATGTAAATTTTTATATAATTTTTGATAGGAAAATTTGTTAGAAACAACCTTTTATAAGACACTTTTTATCAGAAACAACCTTTTAAATTTTTTTTGTCATGACAAACCTTAAACCAAAATATTTTTGTCACATTAAACCTTTGGCCGGAAAAAAGACCCTTGACTTAGTTTTCAGGCGTTAACCATCCCAGCCCACCCACGAAACCACCCCCACCCCACGAAATCATCCCTCCTCGCTTTCCCCACCCTCGAAACCACCGTTTCTTCCCCCCCACCCTCAAAACCACCAACCCTCACTTCCCCCACCCCAAAACCGACCCCGACCCCTCCCTCCACCCTCAATCGTGCTCCTCAAACCCTAAATCCCCACCCGAATAAACCTAAACCCTAACGAAGAAAAAGGAAGGGGTGGTTTCGGGGGGGGGAAGTGAGGGTTGGTGGTTTTGAGGGTGGGGGGAAGAAAGTGGTGGTTTCGAGGGTGGGAAAAGCGAGGGGGCTGATTTCGTGGGGTGGGGGATGATTTCGTGGGTGGGAGTTGGGATGGTCAACGCCTGAAAACTAAATCAAGGGTCTTTTTCCGGCCAAAGGTTTATTGTGACAAAAAAATTCAACTTTAAGGTTTGTTTTGACAAAAAAAATTTTAAAAGGTTGTTTCTGACAAAAAGTGTCTTATAAAAGGTTGTTTTTGACAAATTTTCCTTTTTGATATTTAAATTATATTGGTTTGATTTATTCTTGATTTTGTAAATTCATATTCATATTTATTTCGATTTGATTTTTCATAAAGATTTCATAAGTTGGAATGGTTGGTCATAGAGGCCTGATTTATTTTGGTTTCATTTCCCATGGAGGCGTGATTTTTTTTCATATTTTGCCATATTTATTGTAATGTAATGAGCACAAGTGACAAGGAGAGTATGCCTCTCTTTCTCTCTCTGATGTATTTGTCTAAGTCCATATTCCCCCCAACTGATCCGGTTGGTCAAAGAAAAACCGGATCAGTAAGTACACTAACTGGTCCGGTTTTCTTCCACCAACCAGACCAGTTAAGTGACAACTGATCAGATTGTGAACCAGATCAATACATTTTATTCAATTGCTCCGATCCCAACTAATTCGGTTCAGTTTTGGATTAGCTAAACCCAAATTGACCACATCAGTTGAGATTTTTTCACTAGTGTTTTATTCTTTAAGATAACTGATTTTCGAATCCAAAAGATATTGTTTAATCAAAGATAAAAGGAATATTTTAAACAAATAAAATCTGGTTAGATCTGCAGTTGCGCGACGCACAACCAGATTCGTCAAGCGCACCAGAATGCGTGCGGGCGACATCAAGTCAGTCAACAAAACGAAGAAATACAAAAGCACTCGGGCTGATGGAAGAAGGTTGCGCCTAGCACAAGCGCCAAACGAAAGCCTCTTCTGATCTTCTCTGTGCAGTTTTTGGATTTATTTTCCTAAATATAGACCTCGTTTTCACCTGATTTTTAACACACTTTCCTACGAACTTTTTTTCCTACGGTCCGAACTATGAAAATCACTCCAAATATCCCCTCAAAAACTTTAAATATATAATCAAATACTCAAACTCCATTAATTTCATATTTCAAGCTTCAAGATTGCTACTCTTGCGGATCGATATTGAAGACCCAGGCGACAAATGTATAATTCTTGAGGGTCAATTCAATGTAACTCTTATTTTACTAACAATCTGCTTTTCATGATGTAAATCCTTAAAGGAATTGATGCTCTCTTGTATATTTTAACCTCTAATATTTTCCTTTCATCTATTTTTCTATACATTACTATATCATATTCATGCTTATATGCTTATCGCTTTCATCATCTTCACATGTTTATTTTGTTAATCAAAAAGCTAAATAAATGCTCTAATGCTAAATTCAGATAATTTAGACAACATGTTAGGTTCCCAGTAATTTTAATTGCATAAATGACATGTCACCAAAAATTAGTATTATGTGTTTGATGAACCAACGTATATTAATTATTAGAATAATGCTTAAACATATTGCGTGTTTATTTAATTGCATAAAATCGAACATGAATCGTATTAAGTAGAGACCAACAATATGCAAATTTTATTCTTGATCATATTCGTACCCTCATTCCCAACTGTATCTTTGGTTTCTTGACCAATGATGAAGGCATGACGGGGAAATCTACATTGGATAAGTTCGTAAAATGTCCCTATGGTTTTCCAATATCCAATTAGATTTATGAGTCTTCCTTTAAAGACTTGTATGCGACTTCTTTACTTCAAAATATTTTAAAAACTAAAAATTCTACAATGAGGTAGTCAAATACGTGCTCATCCCGCGTAGGCAATTAAAACACGCCTACAAACGTAAATAAGTTATCTTGGAGTAGAATATGCTTCTTAAGAAAGTAAGGGCAAAAGAATTATTCTTAGTAATTTTCTTGACAGCTTTAATAAGACAATGCTACTTTCAGTGTCACATGCTTTTTTTTTAATCAAATTTTATGCTCGCACAACTAAATTTTAAAATTTCAATCTTCATAAACTAAAATCAACTGAGCTCATAAGTCAAAATTTCATAGATTTTTTTTGAAGAAAAGGGAAATATCTAAAAGATGATCCACTCGTTTGAGAATGTGCAACTTTGTGGTATACTTAATATGCTAGTATGCAAAGTTTAATTCTTCACTCTGTATAGCCCTCTAAGACAATCTATCAATTTGATCACTGACAACCTCTAAACTTTCATAATTTTTTTTTTAAGAAAAGAGAAACCCAAAGATGATCCACTCATTTGAGAATGTGCGAAAATTTGTGGAATGCTTAATATGCTAGTATGAAAAGCTCAATTCTTCATTTTGAATAGCCCCTTAGGACTATCAATTAATTTGAGTAGTGATAACCTCTAAGCTTTTTTCAAATTCTTGAATTGCAAGTGAAAGACATTTTACTTGAGGATGGCCCCAACATGTGAGAGTAGCTTGATGTGTAATTAGAAGCTTGTTGAGTTATCATACACCCTTTATATCTTATGCAACTATTAATTGATTATGTAATATTGCATCTTGCTCCATTATTCCTTTATTCCTTCTAAGGGTCTAGAGTGATTCTATATGTTTGTGGACTTCACTTTATTCCAAGTTTCTATAACCTTTACGCATTAATATTGTGCATGCTTTAATTTGGAAATAGAGTCTAGATCCTGCACATAATTGATTTTTTTTATATATATTGAAGTATATGGTACTAATCCATGTAGATAGAATCCCCAAGACAGGCGAAAATGGTGAATATATTATTGATCTTGCCTCATCACGTTGAATAGAAGCTTAACTAGAAAAACTATATGAGAGTTTCTAGGATAAAGTGGGAGCTAAGGCTTCGATCAAGATTAAGGAAATGAGACACTTAGTTGGTAAGATGTGGTTATGGAGATGGAAGTTAAAGGATAGCACTACGGTAATTTGAAAGTTAGGGTTATGGATAGTCTAGTTACCGAAAAAAAAGGAGTCGTGATGAGTTGGCTCGCAATATGAGATAAGCTAATGCGGGAATAATATTTAAGGGGCCTATACTAGTGGAAAAAACGCAATATGTCACAACAAAACCGTTGTGGTCCTTAAGATAACCGAAACGGTAAATCCTCGATATTTTAGGTGGGAAACTTGGGAACACAAACCGTTGCGGTTCTTAGAGAACCAGATCGGTTAACAGAAAACTGATCCGGTTTTCTGTTAACCATTTTGGTTTACTTAACCGCAGCTGTTAATCTTTTTTTTTTGTCTAACACCCGTTTTTGAGCCCAGTTGGAGCCCCCCTTCTCCTCCTTATTGAAACTCTACTCAAACCCTAAGCACACCATTTTCTCTCCTCTCTCCTCTCTCCTCAAACTTCCCTCCTCTCTGATTTTCACACCACCTCCACCTCGTCGCTGTCCCCCAAACACCACCAACCAACACTAACACCTCCCTTTCATTTTCCTCACGCCCTCTCTTTCAACCATAAAGCTTCGACTAAACCCCACCACCACGAATGGTCATCGTCTCTACTCGTCTTCTCACTCGCACAATTCGCACGAAGCTTCGACTGAACCCCACCACCACTGAAGTCGCAGATCCGCCGTCGCCACCAACAGTGGGTTGATCTTCAATTTCGACGATGAAGATGGCGGCCTCATATTACTGCTCAACAATTCACTTCCCTCTCTCATCCTCTCACCCACAAAACCCTAGCCCCTTTCTTCTATCTCTCTTCCCTATCTCATCCTCTAACCCAAGAATTCCCTCTTCCCTCTCTCATCCTCTAACCACCAACGAGTCCACTTCACCACCAACGAGTCTTCTTCGATCCCACTAGCCACCACCGACGAATTCACTTCACCCCGACGAATCTTCTTCGATCCCACTAGCCACCACCGACGAATCGCAACACCGATGAATTCCCTCCATCAGCGAAATGGCCACCATTAGCGGCACACAAGAAATTGGGTTCGTTTGAATTTTTATGGGATTTAATTTTTAGATCTGGTTTTGGGGGTTGGTTTTTTTTTTCGTTTTTTCATTTATCTTTTTTTTTACCGGAGTTTTTTTTTTTTTTTTAGGATTTAGTTTTTGGATCTGGGTACGGGTGTAGGTTTTTTTTAATTTTTTCGGCTTCCATTTCCGTTTCGATTTTTTTCACTTCAATTTTCGTTTGATTTTTTGTTTCTTCAGCTGTTCTTGTGATTATGACCCAAAAATGAGATTCATTTTATTCGTCAGTTGGATTGTGATTTAAGGTTGTAAATTATCATCGGAAATATTCCCTATCGATGTAAATGTGTTTGATTTTTTGTTTTGTTCGGTCGTTCTTGTGATTATGATCCAAAAATCACATGTTTCAAGTTATTATTTCTGTAGATTTTTGTATCTATGTTCTTTTACTATTTATTTACATTATTAGAAGTGTTTTATGGCCTTTATGGATGAAAATTTATTTCTCTATATATTTGTATATATGTTAGAATTTGAGTACAGTTGATAATTTGTATATATGTTAGAATTTGAGTACAGTTTTTTTTTTTTTAGAATTTGTTAGAATTTGTATATATGTTAGAATTTGATAATTTGTATATATTAGAATTATATGTTAGAATTTGTATATTATTTTGGATTGTTTCTATGTATAAGCCATAAGGTGAGGCGTGAAATTGAAATACTGAAATGTATTGCAGACCTGCAGCTTGCAGGTCTGCACACCAAACCGCTGCGGTTCTATTATGGTAAGAACCGGATAAGTATATATGATTAACTAATCCAGTTTTCCTTCAAAATCGGATCAATAAGTATTTTGGATCTGCTGCGAGCCCATCCGATCCGCGCCAAAGCCGGATCAGTAAGCCCGATTTTGACCGCAGCGGATGGGCTTTTTTCCACTAGTGTAACTGAGCTTCTTATTCTAAATAATTCTTTTTTTATAATAAGAAATCAAGGTAAAAAAGAACTTCTTTGTTGTTTCCTTTAGTTGTATTGTTTTTCACTTTATTATATTGTGGTATCGATCATAGTGATGTGCTTGTATATTTGTCGATGAAGGATATAATAATTCCAGAAGAAGTGAGGATGAAATATCACCCACCCATGCATGGTGTTAAGCATTTGAAGATAGATGTTCCCGCAGAACTTACTCTTGTTAAATTACTTGAATCTCTCTTGTGGCTTGCTCCCTGTCTAGAGTTTATATCTATATACCACATTTTTGGCAGGCCTTCATTTGCGTGTTACATACATGCATCATTAATGTATCCTACTTGAGGAGGACGTTTGGTTCGTTGGTTGAGCTACATTAATAGACATTGTAAAGGATTCTTTATTAGGATGCTAAGTTGAGCTACATTGATAGACATTGTAAAGGATTCTTGTGCTTCAATTGAGCAAAATATGCTTAATAAAATGAGTATTGATATATATTATTGATTTTGTATTGATTAATAATGAAAAAATGCAAAAAAAAAAATTATTTTTTTTGGTTTTTGGGGTGGTCAACCGCTGCGGTTTTGGGTCAAAACCGCAGCAGTTAACTTGCTTAACAGCTATGGTTTTCACCCAAAACCGCAACAGTAAATAATTAACTGATCCGGTTTAGGACGGGATCAGTTAATATTTGGGGACTGCTGCGAGTCCAACCGATGCGGCCCAAAACCGGAGCAGTAAGCCCGATTTTGACCGCAACGATTGAGCTTTTTTCCACTAATGCTATGCGATGATAGGTAATAGAGAAATATAAGATAGACCTTACCATGAGATAGAAGGGAGTCAGAGAGACCCATATAAGTGAAATAGGGAAATATTGCAATTATTTATTTTGAAGTATCTTAAAATGGGAAATTTGTATTTATTTTTGAATATATGAAGTATTACATAAAAGAGATTGTATTTGCATTGGTTTTTCCAACTAAAAAAACCATCTTATTGTCTCTATCATTTGAAAGGCTCGGTCCCATACTCTAACTTCATTGATGGGAACAATCTCTGCACTACGATGCTAGCTCCAATGAACATCTGTTATCTGCCTTACTATATTTAGAATAGTGGTCGATATTTCGGGAGTCACTTTCGTAACTTGTTTAAAAATGTTATAAGCGGTGTGATTCTATCTTTTCAAGAGTACTATCATGTACTTCTGGAAAGCATACTTGACTGGAGATAGCTACACTAGTGGAAAAAAGGCTAAATGTCACTTAAAAACTGATCCGGTTAGCATCAAAACGGATCAGTTAATGTCAACTGATCCGGTCGGCCAAGTAAACCGGATTAGTTAACATTAAATGTCCCGGTTTGTAATGGTCCGGATCAGCTAATGGGCATTTTTACAAGCTTTCCATCAGATCCATCTCTCATCTTCCTTGAGCCTTTTTTTAAACAAGCGTTATTGGGCTTATTAAGCAAGCGCTATGTTAAGGTTTATTAAACCCTGCGCTTCCCTACCTCTCATCTCTCCTGCCTCCACTAAACCAGATCCTCCCTCTCACGCTGTCATCTCTCATCCTCACCCTCCTCTCTCATCTTCGTCTCTCATCCTCCTCTCTCATCCTCCTCTCTTCACTAAATTGAAAAAACAAATCTCGTTTCTTATCAACACTCATCAGCGACGAAAACAACAACTCTCTTATTTTGTTTCCTTTTCTTTTATCAACAAATCTCGTCTCTCATCAACACTCAGCGATGACAAATCATTTAATTTTACCATTTCTAACCTCAGATCTCCAAATAACAACAACAATATCAAAACATCTAACGAAAACAAAGGATTTTTCACCATTTCGACGAAGAAAATGAGATCTACGCCCACGAACGATATGGGGCATGGCGAGACGAAGAGATGAAGATGAAGATGACGAAGAGGAATTTGATGATTAAATTTGATTTAATTTTTCAATTTTTAGGATTTAATCTCGTCCTTTTTTTGAATTATTTTAGGGTTTATCATTGTAAAAATTTTCGATTTAGTTTCGTTTGTAATTGAGGGTTTAGATTTGTTATTTTATTCGATTTAATTTTCTGGTTTTTTGTAATTTCTTTCGTTTTTTGCGTTTGTATCTTGACATAATTTCGTTTAGCTTTATTTCATTTTGTTCTTTGCTGTATAAAATCAGGTTGTGAATGATGATTATTTTATGACCATTTTCGGTTTATTTCGTTCCATTATTTGCTGTATAATTTCGTTCCATTCGTTTGTTTCGTTCGTTGTGTAATATTTAAAGAGGTGCAGGTTGTTTTTTTTGTCATACATTACCCCCCAACTGATGCGATTTTTAAGGAAAACCAGATCGGTTAATATGATTAACTGATCCGGTTTAGGACCGAATCAGTTAATCATTGTGGACTGCTGCGAACCCACCCAATTCGGACCAAAACCGAATCTGTAAGCCCGATTTTGACCGCATCGGATGAGATTTTTTCAACTAGTGCTAGACACATGTGGTAAAGCGGTCCCTTACTTTCAATTCTGCCTTGTTAGCATTTGCAATTCGAGATAATGGATTAGTTCGTTAGGTACTTCTCAAGAGGTGATCAACATTGACCCGGTCCGTGTGCCTGCCTGATCTGACCTGAAAAATAACAGGTTTTAGTTATGAAATTCCAGCCCACGATTCGGGCCCGACCCAATTTTTTGAAAATTTATCTGGCTTGAAAATCGGGCCATGGACAACCAAATCTGGAAACTTAGGCTAAATTTTGGCTTAACTCGAAAATGGCTCGAAAAGCCCGCTTGGTCCGACCCGAAATAGCGGATTTCGGTGCGGAAAAGTTGGGTAACGCTTTTTCCCGAAGCGGGCCACTTTTTTTAGGCAAAGCTCGACGCAGCCCAGCTTAACCCTTAATCACGTCTAGTCTTTTCGATCATGAAGCCCGACTTAACCCTTAATCATATCTTTACAAAGCTTTTAAACCCCTTTTAGTTTTAACTGCGAGCAATCTACATTTGGGATCTTGTATATTTTGAGTTTCTGACATCTTACCGAGTTTCTCCCTATTTTTTCATAAAAAGCCACTCCACTGTAGCGAAGCCTCATCTTGTGTGTTACCTAAAGTTACGATCTTCTTCATATACCTTCAAGCCCTTAAAAAGGTTGTACTTTTTTTTGGTAGGATTGGCTATATGATAGATTGATTTGGCAAGTCGGATGAGAATCTTTATCTTTCTCTTAACCTGAGAGAGATTTCTCTAATTTTTTTTTCTGGGTTTACTTCTATCAAAGTATTTAGAGTGAGGGTATATTCATATACTTTTAAGAAGTACCATAATATGGTTGGAAGAACACTATCACCTTTTGGGCATGGTCCAAGTCAATTCTCGAGTACTTATATGTAGTTTCATTATTTCTTCTTATTGAGATCGTGCTTGTGTACTTTTTGAATGTGAGGAAGTTTAATACGAGCCAATAAAGAGGGTGCTTTCCTTTTTCATTGGAGTGAGTGAAAGTGCTAAGTTTAGGGTTGTGTAAGTTTTCTGTCAAGAGATAGAAAACTAGGAAGAATTTGAGAGAGAAAAACTCTCAGATTTCTGATTGTAGTATTATTATTTCTGAATGATAAAAAGACAAGGAAGGAAATGTTTATATACAAGTAAGGAGAAGGAAATAAGCTAACCTCCTCTAACTACTACCTCTAACTAATTCTGCCAGGTAATCAGTCTAACAACCACCTTTCTAACTATTTTCAAGAATTAAAGAATGTAAAGAATGTTTAAATACATTAGTGAGGAACAAGTGTTGTAGTAGTACTACCAATACCCCCTTCAAGCTGGGAGATGGATGAGAGGAAGGAGCAGACATTCCCAACTTGGAAAGAAGTAGCTTGTAGTGTGGAGAAGGAAGGACCTTTGACCTTAGTAAAAAGGTCAGCCAGTTGAGATTTTGTTGGAAGATAGATAAGCTGAATTAACCCTTCAAGAACCTTCTCCCTTGTAAAATGACAATCAATAGCAATATGCTTTTTCCTCTCATGGAAGACAGGGTTCTTTGCAATGTAAAGGGCTGAATGATTGTCACAATGTAAGGTGACAGGCTTGAGATTAAACACTTCCAGTTCTTCCAGGAGCCTTACCATTCAAGTTACTACTGAAGCAGCAAAGGCCATGGCTCTGTACTCTGCTTCAGATGAAGATTTGGACACAATATGCTGCTTTTTTGACTTCCATGTAATAGGAGATTGTCCCAATAAGAGAACATAACCAGTAATGGAGCGTCTGGTATCAATGCAGGAGGCCCAATCTGAATCTCAATAGGCTTGAAGCTTGAGTTCATCATTAGCCTTCAACAAAATTCCCTGGCCTACTGTGGAGTTTAAGTATCTGAGAGTGTGTAATAGAGCATGGTAGTGAGATGATCTAGGTGTTTGCATGAATTGGCTTAAGGACTGAACAACATATGACAAATCTGGTCTACTGTTGCACAAGAAGTTGAGTTTGCCTACTAAAGATCTGTAAACCTCAAGATCAGTAAGAAGAACACCATCAGATGCTTGTAGCTTGAGTTTGAGGGCAAGAGGAGTGAGAGCTTTCTTGGTGAGATTAACACCATCAGACTTTAAGAGCTCAGAAGTAAACTTCTTTTGACTAAGGATAATCCCATCAGGAACATAGGTGACTTCAATGCTTAGGAAGTAATTTAACCTTCCTAGATCTTTAATACTGAAGGCATGATGCAGATGACTTTTTAGAGCTTCAATGCTAGCAAGATCTGTCCTATTTAGTATAATATCATCAACATATACTGCTGCAACACAAATCAAGCCATTGTCTTTCTTAATGAACAAGCTGTAGTCATTTTTAGACTGAGAAAAACCTTGAAAAGATAATGCAGAAACTAATTTGGCAAACCATTGCCTAGAAGCCTGTTTAAGACCATAGAGTGATTTTATGAGCTTGCAAACCTTTTTGTGAGGATTAGGAATCCCATCAGGAACTTTCATATACACATCCTATGATAAATCTCCATGTAGAAAGTCATTATTCACATCTAATTGGAATAATGGCCAGTTTCTAGAAGCTGCCAAGGCAATCAAGCATCTCACAGTCCCCATTTTATCAACTGGAGAGAAAGTTTCTTCATAATCTACCCCATACTTCTGATTGAAACCCTTAGCAACTAACCTGGCTTTACACCTCTCTAAGGACCCATCTGATTTCGGTTTAACTTTATAAACCCATTTGTTCCCTATGGGTTTCTTCCCAGATGGAAGATCAACCAAATCCCATGTTTCATTGTCATGAAGTGCTTGAATCTCTTTGTTCATGGCTTCTATCCAGAGAGGATCAGTAGAAGCTTCACTATAACAAGTAGGCTCTTATATATAGGGATGGCAATAGGTAGGGTCTGGGTAGGGTAAGGCTAGACCCTTACCCATGCCCTAACTTTTGGATATAGACCCATACCCTACCCATACCCATACCCATACCCATAGGGTAAAATTTTTAGGACCCTTACCCATACCCGTAGGGTCCGATAGGGTCTGGGTAGGGTCTAGGGTCTAAAATGGGTCCAACACAAAATAAATCCGCTTACATTTTCACATGTATATATAATCGTTAAGCACAATTTCATATATTAATTTTGCAATTAGCACACGTAATATCACGTACATTCCATACCAATACATATTTTTTTGCATATCCCAAAAGTCTCATACATCAAAATATAAATAAATATATTTTTACGTGATTGCAATTTGCGGCTAGGGGTCCTAACTGAAGGAGGGTTTTAGTTTTATTAGAAGTCTGCTGGAATGATATGTTTATGTATATATTTATTTTAATTTTAAAAAATAAAAATATATATTTTAGTTTAGATGGGTCTATGGGTAGGGTTTGGGTAGGGTCTAGGTATTTGAGGAGTGGACCCTTACCCGATAGGACCAAGACCCATACCCTACCCTTACCCATAGGGTCCAAAAAATTAAGACCCATACCCTAATTTTAGGGTAGGGTTTGGGTGGGTCTGGGTAGGGTCCTGGACCCATTGTCATCCCTACTTGTATATTACAAGACTTAGAGAAGAAGGCATGATGTGAGTCAGAGTAAGCATCATAAGAGACCAAGTTGCACCAATGAGAAGTAAGAGAGGAAGAAGAAGTATTACATATGTAATCAGTCATGTAAGAGGGTGTTTTATGACGTCTGGTAGGTCTGGAAGGAAAAGAAGTTGTAGGATGTAATGTAGAAGAAAGATCAATAAGAATAGATTGGTCAGGCAAAGAAGTAGGTATAGGAGATGCTGGAGAAGGTGAAGGTGGGGTTGTAACTAAGGGAGAAGAGGAGGAGACAGGAGAAGAAGAACTGGATGTAGAATAATCAGGAATAGAAAAAGATTCTGGAGAAGAGAAGGGACTGTGAATAAGAGAGGAAGGTGGAGATGGAACAGAAGTATGTGTGTTAGGAAAAATAGAATCTTCAAAGAAAGAAGTGGATGTAGAATTAGGTAGATATATGGCTGATGGAATAGCTGTTTGGGGTGAAGAAAGATGAAAAGGAAAGAAATTTTCATGAAAAGAAACATCTTTAGACACAAACAACTTATTAGTGCTGATGTCTAGAACCTTATAACCCTTTTGACTAAGTGAGTAGCCAAGGAAAACACAAGGAGAAGCTCTAGGATTGAACTTGGTTCTGTTAACTTTAGATGTGGAGACATAACAGAGGCAACCAAAGGCTCTTAGATGAGTTAATAATGGAGTAGTTTTGTATAAGAGAGTGTAAGGACTGGTATTGTGAATAGGTTTGAGTGGCATTCGATTGATAAGATAGGTTGCACAAAGAACACAATCACCCCAAAACTTGTCAGGTACTTTAGATTGAAAGTAAAGTGCTCTAGCTATCTCCAAAAGGTGCCTATGTTTCCTTTCTACCACCCCATTTTGCTGGGGTATGTCACTACAACTAGTCTGATGTGCAATTCCTTTGGCTTAATAGAACAGTTTCATAGATCCCTCTGTGAGCTCTTTAGCATTATCAGATCTAACACAAAGGATATTAGATGAAAATTGAGTGGCAATATATGTAGCAAAGTTACTCAAAACATCAACATCAACATCAACATCATCACTCTTATGTTTGATCAAATGAATCTAGGTAAATCTGGAAAAATCATCAACAATTGTTAAAAATTGAGAACAACCAGAGTGAGTTTTGACCTTGTAAGGGCCCCATACATCAATATGTATCAACTGAAAAGGAGCAGTAGTAGTATGCAAACTACTTTTAGGAAGTGAAACTCTAGGTTGCTTAGAGATAGGACATATCTGACATATACTTGTGTCAACAAATTCCTTCACATTACATTCAGGCAGAAGGAGTTTTATTTGAGAAAGAGGTAAATGCCCTAGCCTCATATGCCATAATCTTGCATTATCAATAGCAGAACAACAAACTATATTAGAGTAATGAAGAGAAGAACCAGGATGCAGCTCTTCTTCAACACAGTAAATTCCACTTCTCAGATTACCAAGAGGAATTGGTTGCCTGTTCTGAGAAGGGCCCTGGAGGAAGCATTTGTCATGGTTAAAAGAAATCTCACACTTAAGATATGCACATAACTTATGCACAGATATCAAATTGAATTTGAAATCTGGTACATGTAATACTTGTTGCAGAGTGATGTGTTTGTTGAGCACAACAAAACCAATATGAGCAACTACACTTTTGCTCCCATTAGGTATGGTGATGAAGTTATTGTGGCCAGATAATGCTTTGTATTCAGAAAACCAAGAGAGGTCTAAGCATATGTGATCAGTGGCTCCACTATCCAGGAGGCACTTGGTATTAACTGAGGAAAGAAGACAGAAGGTACCTGCTAGCATAATATGAGAGTTATGTTCTCCTTCATTGATTGAGCACTAGTATGTTGAAATTATGCCTTGTGTTTGTTCAGCATTTCCATGATTTGATTGTATTGAGTGAAAGTGATATTCTGTGTCTCAGAGGAAGTAGAGCTCTCTTCAGCATTGTGTGAAGTAGTAGCAGCAACTCGCTTATCTTTGAATCCCTTGAATGCAGGAGGATATCCATTTAATTTGAAACATCTCTCCATGCTGTGTCCTGGAACCTTGCAATGAGTGCAATAATAATTGGCTCCAGGTCTTTTGTTTCCAGAGAAAGAACTACCAGCATTGTTGTTAAAAGAACTATGAGAATTGGATCTATTGTATGCACCAAAATTTTGGCTATGATGTGGTTTATAGCCTTTGTTGTAACCATGAGTGTTGTTACTCTTCTGCTGTTCTGCCAGAAAAGCCAAAGAATCATTATGAGTATTCAAAGCATCTATCTCTTTATGCCTTTCCTCCTGAGCCAATAGTCTGTGGGCTTGAGAGATATTAGGAACTGGTTCTAGCATGAGTACATTCCCTTTGACTGTAGAATACTGTTCATTGAGTTTCATCATGAATTGTAACAACATTTTCTCTTGTTGCCTCTTATGATTTCTCTGAGTCAAGTTACAAGTGCACTTGTTGCAGGTGCAAGTAGGCAGTGGATGAGCATCATTAAGAGCATCCCATATAGTCTTAATGTTTGTAAAGAATTCTGCAACACTATGATTGCCTTGAGAAATTTCAGATAACTTCTGTTCTAGGGAGTAGACCTGAGTCATGGAAGAGTAACCAAATATGTCCTCCAGATCCTTCCATATTGCTGCTGCAGTTATGAAAAAGAGAACACTATTTACTATTGCATCATCGAGGTTGAAGATCAACCAGGAACATACCAAGGCATTACACCTCTTCCAAGCTTTCAGATCAGATTAGGTTTCAGTAGGTTTAGGAATATCGCCAGTAACAAATGCAAGTTTATTCTTAGCAGATAATGTGACAATCATTGATCGTTTCCAGTTTGAGAAACCTTCTCCATTGAATTTAATGGAAACTAATTGAGTGGAATTAGCATATGATGGATGAATGTAATAAATGCTAGTAGGATCTTGATTAGGAGGTAAATTTTGTGATTCAGGCATGATGAATATTGAAGAACAATTAGGAATGAAAAGGAAAGATTATAGGAAGCAAGAATCAGAAATTTCTTTGACGACTTTTATCAAACAGCTAGAATTCAATTCAATCAGAATGTTTAGTCAGTGATTAATTTTCAATTGAATCAGAAAAAATTCTCAATCACAGATTAATTGAGATATTCAAAGAAGTTTAGTAATCTTCAGCATGATTCAGTATGTTTTAAGAAGAATTTATCAATTCGGAGAGAATTTCAGAGAAAATGAAGCTAAAAAGATCAGATTCAGGCAAAAATACAATTGTGAAAGAAGGAAGATCGAATTCAGACAAGATCAAGATGAAATTCAAGATCAAACTCAGACAATAAGGAGATCAGGTTCAGATTCAGACAAGAATAATATAACAAATGGAAATATTCAGCAGATGAGAAAACCTGATTTTACGCAGGATCATCAAGAATCCATCAGGATCATTGAGGTTTTCAGCTCAAACATTGCGGAATTACGTTTCAGCAAGCTCTGATACCATGTAAGTTTTCTGTCAAGAGATAGAAAACTAGGAAGAATTTGAGAGAGAAAAACTCTCAGATTTCTGATTGTAGTATTATTATTTCTGAATGATAAAAAGACAAGGAAGGAAATGTCTATATAGAAGTAAGGAGAAGGAAAGAAGCTAACCTTCTCTAACTACTACCTCTAACTAATTCTGCCAGGTAAGCAGTCTAACAACCACCTTTCTAACTAACTATATTAAAGAATTAAAGAATGTAAAGAATGTTTAAATACATTAGTGAGGAACAAGGGTTGTAGTAGAGGGTGTTGTAGTAGTACTTCCAATAGGTTGTGTATGCTCACCAGTTAGAGAGTTAGCTAAAAATTAGGTATACAACTAATTATTAGTGGTTTTATTACAAGCGAATCCCCTTTATGACATTTTGAGTTCGAGTACTTTGCCCATTTACATATAGTCATTCTCTTCTCGTTGGGATCCTTCTTCCAAGAAGTCTTCATTTCAATCTGTCCAGAAATCCTAAATTTCCTATCATTTACTTGTTAGTATCATATCAGTAGTTCATTAGAAAAGAAGGTCAGTCTTTAGAGTTGCAATAGCATTTTTCATACATAAAATGAGTTGCATACTTGCATTGATGTTTTTCATAAATATAATAGGCGATTTATGTAAGAATAGACGGAAATAACAACACCTTTTCCTGTTGCCCATGTATTGTCGCTTCCCATAGTCCCATTGCCATATTGCCCAATGAAGTGGGTGGATAGGCTTATTTATCATCAATCTTTAAATAATTGTTGTTATGATGGATGAGAATTATGATAGCATTATATTTGTATGATCTCCTTTTTTTTTGTTGAAATATGATCTCTTTATAGTTTATATTATAATATCCAGAGTTTGTGTCGAGCTCGTGAACAAGGTGGAACCACATAACCAAGCGTTTTTTAAATAAGCCCCCCCCTTTATTTTCTTCTTAGAGTTTCTTTGGGATTTTAGGGGCCTTTTTTTTTATGAGAAAAATCGACATTAAATTAAAGAATTACACAATTAGATAATTTAATGCACAGACTTTACACCGTATATCCATTAGTAATATTATTTTTCATAATATACACTCCAATTTTTCAAAATTTACCATATACCCCTAATTATGTTATTAAACCCTAATTGACCTTTATTTGACCATTTAATCTTAATTGACCACCAATGAAACACCACCTATGTCCCTTTTATCTCTCTTCTTCTATAACTCTTTTCCCTCTTCTTTAGTCGTAAGTGGTATTTCGATAGTGGTTTATTAGGGTAAAAAGGGTAAAATAAAAGTTAATTAGGATGTAGTAACAAAATAAAGGGTTAATGATAAAAAAGATGATAGTTGTTAGTCAGTAAGGGCACATGATAAATAATAGAGACATTGAGGAGTATATGGTGTATTTTGAAAAGTTAGAGCCTTAGAGGCTCGTATTTTTTTTTTTGGAATTTTTTTAGGATCTTTTAAATTCTTTAATATATAAGAAAAGTTATAGTTTGCTATTTGATTTCTTGGTGTTTATTATATTCAATATTTAATTTTTTTAATAAGTAAAAATATTTAAGGTTGTAATAAATAAGAGGAGTACATGATAAAAAAACAAATTACTCGGGAATATATGGTGAATTATTCATTCCACTTAATGTAACTAGTCTTTATACCTTAAAAAAAAGGGATGGATTATAAGAGGATCGGATGGGGTCACGACCTTCACTATTTGAATTAAAATAATAATCAAATTAGTTAAATGTGCTTACTGAACTGATGAAATCATTAGTACTTTTCTCATTTTGTAATCTACGCAATACTTAATTACATATTCAATTTTCAAGGTCAAACTTTATAAAATTTGACCACGAATTCTATTTTGTTGTTCTTTTTTACCTAGGTTTTGTAATCAAGCAAAAAGTTCTATCTAATGTTTAAATGCAATACTTTTTATTATTTTCTCTTACGTTTTAGTACTTTTGTAAACAATTTTTTGAAACGTCCCAATGCGAAAACCACCAGGAAGACTCATGGCATATACTTCCTCCGTTTCTTAATGTTCATGGTTCTATTATTGAGATGTTTCATAGAGTTGTTATTCGAGAAGTACAAAAAAGTAAAAGGGAAGTTTCAAAAAGTAAGAAAGTAATAGCAAAAAAAACACATTTTTTTTTTCTGTTTATATAATTTTCTTTCCACATTTCCTTTGGGAGAGATTACTTACTGTGGACGTAAAACATATATATATATAATTATTGTTTTTTCTGACTAGTTTATGCATAATATTGAAAATACTTAAAATCATTGTCTTACTCTTATACTATGATTATGCACGCATAAATGTAGTTAGAAAGAAGAGAAACTTGGCTATTTCGTCGAACTTTCGCCACCTCCTTGGCCGCAATTCCATGTGAGTTAATGGGTTGAGTTTCTCCGTCTCTCTATCACATGGCAATATAGAAATCTAAATCAACTTTGACAACTTTAAAATGTTCAATGCTGACAAGTTTAAACTGTTTTGCTAGCTTTGGCAGATCGTTATTCTATAATTTGCTCAAAGATTATGTTCCAGATCATGTTTATTATTTCATGTTACATTCTTTATTGTGTCCCATATATTATCATCTCGCTCACATGCCGTAATACTTCATCTTGTTTTATATAATTTTTATTTTTTTTGAAAGAGAAAATTCATTAATTGAAGACCAAAAGACATCTACAATAGGTATTAAAGAAAAACAAGATAAATTTAAACAAGGCTAAATCAAATTCGTCTTCGAATGAACTACAATGAACCAGATCTAGCAATACAGCGCAGCCCCCTTGTATTTGCTGAATCAAGCAGCTATTGATGAGGAAGTCTATCATTCTGATGTAGTTTGGGAAGAACATTCTTGACCGAGTCATGTTGACCACATCCGAGATTCTAATACCTTCATGTTGAGTCTCGAACTTCAACCAATGAGAATAATTTCTCATACCTAAAAACAAAAAAAAACCATACTCACAACTCCTATAGGGGAGAAAGAGATTTATAAAATAGAAACTAAAAACCCTATAACAAGGTTTGAAAAGATCTCATAAAGAGAGACAAATTTATTAAACAAAACAAGAAAATGAATTAAAAATTGAAAATAAAAGGAGAAAAGGGGCCTACCATGGATGAAATCATCCATGGCAACCCCTAACTGATGAAGAAGAGGTAGGGGAGGCTAGGGTTTGAGAGAGAAAAAGAAAGAGGGGGGAGGCTAGGTTTTAATTCTATGAATTAAGATAACTTCACTACGGCTCGTGTAATCTCACTTAAAATAAGATGGGTTTGTTACACATCATATGTTATCTTGTTTTAAATAATTGTTACACTTTTACTTTTCTTTAAGTACTAATATATGATATCTCTAGTTTTATAGTACAAATTATAAAATGTAAATATTTATAGGAAATTTGTCAGAAACCCCCTTTTATAATCACTTTTTTGTGAGAAACCACCTTTTAAAAAAAATTGGTTAATTAGCCACCTTTTTGGTTCTTTTTTTTGTTGGAAGCCACCACTTGCCGAAATTCGGCGTTGACCTCGATTTTCCGGCGTTGACCATCAGATTTTCGCTATTTTTTTTCCAGATTTTCGCCATTTCTTCCACCTAGGATCTTTGGGGGATGCGAGGGGGGAGAGGGGCTTAGGGGCTGGGAGGGTGGGGATGGTCGTGGGGGCGGTGTTTTCCCGGCGGGTTGCGAGGGAGGAGGGGGTTGCCGGGGATGCGAGGGGAGGGGGCTTGCGGGCGATGCGAGGCGGGAGGGTGGATTGCCGGGGATACGAGGGGGGAGGGGGGAGAAGGATAAAGGGGGAAGAATTGCAAAAATCTAATGGTCAACGCCGGAAAATCGAGGTCAACGCCGGATTTCGGCAAGTGGTGGCTTCCAACAAAAAAAAGAACAAAAAAGGTGGCTAATTAACCAATTTTTTTTTAAAAGGTGGTTTCTCACAAAAAAGTGATTATAAAAGGTAGTTTCTGACAAATTTTCCATATTTATAAAATACTCCCTGTGTTTTTTTTTCCTTCTCACTCTCCTGTGCACATCTTTAAAATTAAATATCTTTATTAGTAAAAATTATAGCGATTGAATATTAATAAAGTAATCATCGAGACGAATTAAATAAGACCCCACATCATGACTATATTTTTTCTTATAAATTGAAAAAAAATTAAAAAGATTATCTCTAAGTATGAATAGTGTCAAGATTCCAAGTGAGAAGAAAAAAAAAAAAAAAAAAAAAAAACAGAGGGGGCACATATTAAAACAAATCTAATAAAATGTCACATGACTATATTTTTCCTCACTTACAAATTACAAAATACCATCGAGTGAAATTTGTGAATAATGAAAAATGTCAAAGTGTAACAACTAAAAAATTAAAGGTGGTATATTCTAACTAATTTATTTTTCATTTTATTTATATACAATGATGAAGTTTGTAGATTTGTACTTCTTAATTATTATTGAGAAACATTGATGGTAGATTACATCTAATACGTGACACTTCATGACTTCAACCGTTCAACAATTGCCATATCTTTTCATTCCATAATACCAGTTCATACCTCTTGCGTTCTTTAATAAGGCTCTGTTTGGTAGGCCTGAAAATGTTTTCTAGGAAAATGGTTTTCCCTATTTTACATTGTTTGGTATGGGCCGGACAATAAAATGTAAAACTTGGGCTGAAAAGTTGTTTTCAACCCAACTGAAAAAATTTTCCCTAAAATCTGAAAGGAAACCACGTTTTCCTTCCTCTCTCTCTCTCAAACCTAAAACATGCTACTCAACTCATCTTCACGCCCACAATCTTCTCTCAGCTCATCTTCTCAATCTCACGGAAATCCGGTAAAACTCGTTGTTCTAATCTATATTCTCTTCAATGTTAATCTATTATTGTGCAAATTCGATTAATTTTAGGGTTTTTTTTGCTGGAAATTCGATTGATTTTAGGGTTTTTTTGCTGGAAATTCGATTAATTTTAGGGTTTTTTCCTGGAAATTCGAATGATTTTAGGATTGTTTTGCTACAATTTCGATCGATTTTATGATTGTTTTGGTACAAAATTTAGGGTTTTATTTGACATTCTCTTCGATGTTCAATTTTTACAAATTTCGGTTGATATTTTTTTAAGGTAATAGCGTTAGATTTGATCCTGTTTTCTCAATTTCTTTTTATCATCTTTAATTTTTTGAGATTTATTTGTTTTCTTTGATTGTTTTTCGTTTTTCATCAGACATGGTGGATCCTCCATTGGAGAAGACTCGATCTGCATATGGTTAATTCGAGTAAGATTTATTTGTTTTGGTATTCGATCTTTGTTTTTTTTTTTAATTATTTTTACTGGAGAAACATGAAATTGATTTCAATTGCTTGATTTTAGTATGATGATTGAGTTTGAATCTAAATTTTTTCATGAGATTTCTCTCAAGATTGCGGCTCTCTGCTTGTCTATATGCGAATTTGAGTTTTTATTGTGATTCATAAACATGAATTGTTGCTATTTGTGTTTGAGATCATTCGATCGACTAGAAAAGTGATCAGCATATTGTTTGAGAACAAGGATTGCTAGAAATTCTGGAAATTATTTTATTCTCAAATTGGGAGTTAACAAGCAAGGTCTTTTTGTTTGTCAATTGTGCTTTATCTTCAAAGAAGTGATGTTTACTGCTTTGAATGTTGCATTGGGTATTTCTGAACAGCCTATAAGCATTGTTTTGGGGAATTAAAGAGCTTTTTCTTTAATTTACGCACATAGGTCATGGGGGTTGGCTGCGAGTTTGTGTTTGCTGATGAGTTGTGATGATTAGAATGATAATATAATATGCTCTATATTCTCTATATTACAGGTTCCATTGAACACTGAAAAAAGAACTAATAAAATTATGACAAAGCATGGAGTGGTTCTATTGGTTTTTGTAGATATATAGAAGTCCATTTTTATTGATCAGCTGCCTATGCATAAGCCTTTCATTGACATGAGAGACACAATTAGTTGTAGTTTGTGAAGAATTAAAGACAATCTATGCTCTTCATCCTTTACGCTTTGTGATAAAGGATTACAGTATTATGCTACTGTCAAGTGTCAATCCCTCCTTGATGAGTTTGTGTTTTTGGGTTTTTTTTTTGAGAAATGATCATGATGAGGTGTTTACTTCATAATTCAGGTTGTTGCATTTTTTTGAGCTATTATGGAGTCGAATGATGTTCAAAAGTCGCAGGTAATACTATTCTTTGCGCTTTTATTATTTGTTATGTGTCTTCTCTATTAAGGAACTAAAATTCTTGATTTGTTAATGTTTGTAGATGATCCATAAAGGCATGATTATAGGTGCAGTTGCTGCCATTATTGCTTCCGTCCTTGCTTTAATTGAAGTAGATAAGTCTAGGACTAAAAGACCTAAAATAGCTAGACAACCTTATGTAAACCGAGATAGTTTGAGGGAGACGAATATCAATAGTGTTTTATATTCATTGTCTTGGGCAGATTCGTATGAGGCCTTGTGCTTTTTTGGCTTGTGTAATATTTTAGTTGAAAGGGGACTTTTGTCGGAAAGTAAGCAAATGAGTGTTAAGGAGCAAGTATTAGTATTTTTATACTTGTTGGGTCATAATGTAAGATTTCGGGCAGCCGGGGGAAGATTCTTTCGATCTACTTGGACTATACATTACTACTTCCATATTGTGCTCTAAGCAATCCTTCGCTTGTACCCATATGTTATAAAACCACCAGAAGCTTTTGTCCAACCTGAAATTCAGAACAATTCGAGGTTTTTCCCTTGGTTTGAAGATTTTATAGGAGCTATAGATGGTACCCATGTACGTGCATCTGTTCCCATTGAGATGCAAGATCGATTTCGGGGAAGAAAGGATAAGACTACACAGAATGTACTAGCAGCACCTGATTATGACCTGAAATTCACTTTTGTGCTTGCTGGTTGGGAGGGTTCTGCCCATGATTCAAGGGTTTTAAGTGATGCACTTAAAAGGGGGTTTAAGGTTCCCGAAGGTAATTTTTTAACGTTTTTTCATTTGTTACTAATTTTGGTGTAGTGCACTTAAATTGATTGGAAAATTGGTGATGATTTGTCAATGTAGGGAAGTATTATCTTGCCGACGCAGGGTATGGTGATCGTAAAGGATTTATGCCTCCATATAGGCGAGTGCGTTATCATTTGAAAGAGTATACCAACAACCCTCCCGAAAATGAACGAGAGTTATTCAATCTTCGGCACTCTTCACTAAGAATGTGTATAGAGAGGGCGTTTGGAGTTCTAAAGAAGCGATTTCGTGTCTTAGATGCTGAGCCATTTTGGTCATTTACAACCCAAGTGGATGTGGTTCTTGCTTGCTGTGTGATACATAATTAACTTAGGGGCGTTGATCCAAATGACTCAATTACAAGAGAGGCGGACTTAGATATTGCTGCAAACTTAGATATTGATTCACAAGACATCAAACCGTCACTTACTCGAAGGGAAGTGCGTGAAGAAAACAAAGAATGTTCAAAAATGCGAGATGCCATAGCTTTAGCCATGTGGGATTCGTATAAAAAGCGTCGAATTTCATGAAGTTTCTCATTGTAGTACATGTATAAATGTTTCTTTTTGCCACCTTGGTGCTTTGAGCTCTAAATTAGTTTTTGGGATGTTCGTATTTTCTAATACTTGTTTTGCCTTATTTTTATTATTCCTCTTTTTGTCTAATGAAGTAATCAGGTGGTATTAATCAAATAAAGTTATTAATGAGGTGGTACATCAACTTTATGACTTTGTTTAATCAAGTACATTTGTTCCAACTTTATATGTTATTTTCTTACTAACTTATGGAAGATGTTGATAATGTTATCAGGTGGTGAAAGAAGAGAAGAAAACTAATTTCCGTTGGTCGAAGCAAATGTCCAAGGAATTATTGGGATTTCTTGCGGAAGAAGTGAAAAGAGGAAACCGACCAAATAACACTTTCAGAACTAGTTCTTTTGTAGCTGTTGCGAAGTTAATTTCAGAAAAGTTTCCGACTATTTGCAATGCTGACCACGTTGAGAATCACATGAGGACATTGAGAACTGCTTGGGGAACTATATCACAAGTTCGGGGAAACTCCGGGTTTGGTTGGGATGATAATATCAAGATGGTAACTGCATCTCCTAAAACATATGTTGCTTATGTTCAGGTATGTTTTTGTTTTGTCTCTCTCCTTTACAATCTTGTCTTATGTTCAATCAATAGGAATCAAACTTCTGTTGGCCCATTTTCACATCTTGTTAGCGTAGAAGTATCAGCTCAGTCATTCACTCATCCCCTTTTGAGGTTTCTTGAACATAGTTGCTTATGTTCAAGTTTCTTTTTATTCTTCTTTTGTTATAGTCATGATAAATCTAGTTACACCATCTCTTTAATAACTGCTCCTCTGCTGCTAAATTTGTGGTATTTTTTTCACTGGTGGCTTTTCAGTTGATCTCAGTTTGTTTCCTGTGCTATCACTGTGCTGTTTAAAAGGCACTGTTTAGTGGCTCAAGTGCTACTGTTATGCTTTGTGCTGATGTGCTTTTTTGGAAAGTACATATCATGCAGTATAATCTATTAACAAACACTAGCCTGCTTATCTTGCAGCTCATGATGCAAGCAGCATACTACATTCAGCCACATCTCCTTTACAATCATCTCCTACTAATTTTCACTCATTTTTGTTAGGCTAGTGTTGTTGAGGTATGCTGAATAGATGCTCGTATACTTCAAGAAGGCACAAGTATTCTGGACCTGTAAAGCTCCAGTGTGCTTTAGCCTTCAGCACTATCTGATTAATTGTTTTTAATTATAAGATTTTATGAATCTCTAGAGTACCTTCTCCATTTACTGTTCTTCAGACTTACTAGTTTGACAATAGCTATGCATGTATGTATAGGTATAGTTATTAGCCCTCTTTATGTTGATGATTAATTCAAGCTGTAAAACTTGTTATTATATGTGAAATGCTATAGTTATCATATGTGGCAATCTGAAATTTGTTAATTTTCTTCCTCATTTAACAGCAATATACATCTCATGAGAAATATTTGAACAAGAAAATTGATATGTATGAGGAGATAGCAATAGTGGCGGGTAAAGACATGGCACGAGGTAATTTCTCAAAGACATTCGGCGACATTCAAAATACTTCAAGTGGGCAGCCTAGTAGTACTGAAATGGAGTCTACCAAGTCAGACAGTGGAACTTCTTTTGAGCCCAGATCTCATAGGAAGAGGCCTCGAGTTGAAGACGAAGGGGGTGATTTGCAACATATCTCTACTCAACTAGGTGAAGTTGTTAGTGCTCTGAAAATTTTTTCGGACAATCAACTTGATGTGGGGAAACTTTACGAGGAAATCATGAAGATGGATGACTTTGAAGAAGCTATCCGCGTTGCTGCTTTTGACCACTTGGTTGAGCGTGAGATGCTTGCTAAAGGTTTCTTGACCAAAAGTGAATCTCTTCGCAAGCTTTGGCTCCAAAAATATGTCAAGACTCTACTCTAATTTTTTTAGTAGCTAACTTTGTGTTGTGAACTATCTACTATTTTGAAGGTTTTGATGTGGACTATTGTTATGCCTAATAGTCTCAATAGTATTGTGCTATGACATGTTAGAAACTTTGGGACATTTTTTTTTCTAGCAAAAATGTTAAATTAGTTTGCTCAAAAATTCTAAGGAAGCCAATAATAATTTTTCTAGCAAAAATGTTATAAGAATGACTTTTTTTCTAGCAAAAATTTTTTCCTTCAATAATGCTAAAATGGGTATTAATTCCTGAAATGTGCCGAAGTTTAAATTAATTCCCTGGGTACCGTCCGTAGGACGGCACACGAGAATTTTGTTTTTTTAACAAAACCGCTACTCCAAGTAGCGGTTAATACCAATAATGTAAAGTTGACCGCTACTTCAAATAGCGGTTATATGATGTCCCTAAGACAAGTTATAAAAGACATGCATATAAACCGCTACTTCAAGTAGCGGTTAATAACAATAATGTAAAGTTGACCGCTACTTCAAATAGCGGTTATATGATGTCCCTGAGACAAGTTATAAAAGGGATACATATAAACCGCTACTTGAAGTAACGGTTTACTATGAAACAAAAAAAAAAAAAAAAAAAAAAAAAAATTTACACAAAACCGCTACTTCTAGTAAACCGCTACCCCCAGTAGCGGTTTTACCCCATATACTGTTTTCAAATAACTTGAAGTTAACCGCTACTCAGAGTAGCGGTTTGCTTTGAAAAAAACAAATTTCTGGCACGCCGTCCTACGTGGACGGTATCCATGGAATTAATTTGAACTTCGGCACATTTCAGGAATTAATACTCATTTTAGCATTATTCAAGGAAAAAATTCAGCAAAAATGTTATATTCATGTTCCCATAATAATTTAAGGAAGCCAATAGATATATATTTATGCAAGAGTTTATAAAAAAAAGTAATAAAAGAACAATAACTAACACTCAAGAAATAGCAACTAGATTAATAGTTGAAACTGATTTTCCATTGAACCAAACAATGGAAAATGCTTATAGTGGAAAACCATTTACCATGCAACCAAACAAAGGAAAATGCTTAGGAAATTGAGTTTTCCTATGTAAAAGGTTTTCCTTGTAAACTCATTTTCAGTTGAAAGTGTTTTACGCTCTACCAAACGGAGCCTAAGTGACACAGAGAAAAAGGCATACATATTAACAAACTTAGAGAGAAGAAAGTTGAGCACCACAATTAACAAAGAAAGGGCAATGTAATTATTTAAGCTACCAATTCAACACCAATTAACCTTTTACCCCACCACTCCAAGGAATCATCCACTAGGCCACTACGTCACTACCTAACCACGTCCACAACTATCATCATTACTGCCACCTTTGTCCACCACTACCCACCACCTTCGGCCTGACACCATGGTCATCCACCACTTCCCTCCACCTGTCACCGTCTATTTACCACCCACCACCCACCACCAGCAGTCACCTTCATCCACCGCCACAAACCACCCCTAAAAACCAAACTCACCAATTTTTTTTGCAAATATCAAAACCAGAAAGAGGATAGGATGTATGAGACTTTTTTTGTTTTTCAAAATTAAAAGAGAATAAAAATGAAAAAATCCAAACAATATGTAGATCTACAAAAATTTGAAGCATATGAACCAAATTCACCAATTCATTTTCCAAACATTCACCCAAATTTTTACAAAGACACAATTTTTTTTTTTCACAAGAATAGAAACCAAAAGATCAAATTGTGGGAGATTGTAGATCTATGTTGTATTTCATAAATGTCATTTGCCCAAGTGTCCACCTACCGCTTAAAAACAAATTACAATATTTTGCTCAACCACCATATTAGGTTTTGGATTTACAAGGAGAGAGAAATAGAGTGAGAGAGAAAGAGAGCTGAAGGGTGGTGGTTTATTTGAGATCGGGGGTTGAACGACGGTGGGCAGGGTGGTTATGGAGGTAAGGAGGAAAGAGAGAGAGGAGGAGGTATGGGTTGAGGAGAAAGAGGGCAGGTGGTTGAACAGTATTGGGTCGATAAAAATGGTGGTGGGTTGGTGATAGAAACAGAAGGGTGAGGTTGAGGAGAAGTTGATCAGCTCAGGAAGATATAGGGTGGTTAAATAAACCTAATTTAGGTTAGATTTGTAGTTAGGTTATTAAATATTTCGATTTATAAAAAATAGTAATAGCAATTTTGTAATAAAAGCAATAAAAATTTTCCACTTTAAGCTATATGTCTCTTATTGTGGCATTTTCTTGAAAGAAAAAACGTGTCACTCATTAAAAAATAGAGGAAGTATAACATAATTATGCTATGTTCGGTTCACCTTATTTTTGCTTATTTCATATCAGATCTAGAAAAAATAAGTTCAGATCAGATTAGATCAGATAAGTTCAGATTTAATTATGCTATGTTCGGTTCACCTTATTTTTGCTTATTTCATATCAGATCTAGAAAAAATAAGTTCAGATCAGATTAGATCAGATAAGTTCAGATCAGATCAAATCAGATAAGTTCAGATTATGCTTATATTTAAAAACTTATTATTATTGTTATTATTATCATGATTATTAGTATTACTAATGCTATTATTGTTATTATAATTATTATTATTATTATTATTATTATTTGTTATTATTATTATTACTAGTTTTGAAGCCCGTGCGATGCACAGGTTATTGTTTATTTTATTTTTGCAATTTTTTTGTTATCATTGTTGATTTTTTGTTGGTGTGAAATGAGATTTTTCAACACAATTGTATTTATATAATTTCTCCATTCTTTTTCTATTGCAACAATTACCACTTTGGATAGTTTCATCTATTGTAATCATTTCACTTTTGGTAAAAAAAAGCAACTATAGTTAACAACATCGCCTTTACTTTATGTTAATGAAACCATCATTAATTACTCAAATTGCCTCATAAAGTTGCGTTTACTTTATTAAGAATTTACTTATCCCCTACTCTTGTTTAACCCTCTATGCTAAACTATCCTTTTTTTTATTGTCTTACAAACCATGCCCAAACCCATTGTTGCTGTAGAAAAAGACAGAGAAAGTATTTGTCATTATACTTTAATTTTTAGATTTGTTATTGTGATATATAAATTTCATATTTTTAATGTTCAGTTGAATATTGTAGCTAAGTCAATTATTAAATATATCCCAATAATGAGTATGACTAACAATAGCTAACACATTTTTAACATGAAAAATACCCGAATGATACTTTAGGAAAGTAGATGGTAAAAATTTAATAGATACAGGACCGAAAGAATAGAGAAAAATCTATGGGTGTCAGCCACAATTCAACTTTTTTATTATTAGCACATAAATACTAATGCATATAGAATAGAAGATTGGAAAGCAAAAAAGAAGATCATAATGATGGTATCATGAATAAATTAAATTAAATATATTAATAATCGAAAATACTATTTAAGAGAAAAAAATATCTTCATCAATCATGACCATATCAAGACTTATCAAACTTTCCTTTTTTATGATCTGCGACCTCAAATAGTCTAGAAACTCGAACCTTGAATTCTCGATTAGTTTTTGTAGAATTAAGTTCATTGAGAAAAGAATAAGATATGACATATAGATATATGAAAAAGAAAAACATAAATAATTATTTATACAACAAATATTCTTGGAATAATATAATTAGCCAATTGCATAATACATCTGCAATATTCGTTGACAAACTTTCATTTGATTCTTCATGTAATGTCATCATGGTATGCTACAGATATAAAACTATATGTATGTTTTTTTTATCTTTATATAACTCAATTTTTATAATCATGATTTTGAAAGACATAATTGCTATTGTTACATATAATATGCTATTTTTATAGTTAATTTTAGGATTTTTTTTCCCAAACTACCTTTAACTTTCGTGTTTTTGCGAGAAACTACCTTATAAAAAAATGTTGTCCCAAACTACCTTACTTTTACCATTTTGTTGTTGACAACTACCTTATGCCGGTTTTCCGGCGTTGACTTTTGTTTTTCCGGTTTTTTAATGTCACGTTATATCACTTGACCTCTTCAAACCCTTTTTTAATTTTCCCCACCCTAATATTCTCATTTCCCTGTGTGCATGCGCTATCTTTCTCATATCTATGTGACACTTTGTACCACCAATCCACCATTAAATTCCACTTCTATTTTAACTAAAATTGAGACAATCACCCTCCTCAATTTCCACAAGGGTAATTTTGTTTTTCCCACAATTTTTAACTGAAAAAACAAAAGTCAACGACGAAAACCGGCATAAGGTTGCTGTCAACAACAAAATTGTAAAGTAAGGTAGTTTAGGACAACAATTCTTTCATAAGGTAGTTTCTCGCAAAAATTTGAAAGTTAAAGGTAGTTTGGGACAAAAAATCCTTAATTTTATATGTATTTAAAATAAATAATAAATAATACGTTATTGTTCATCTAAATAAGGAAACTATCATTAAGTTGTAAAACTATATTGTATATGGAACTTATTTTGAAACATATTTCAAGCTTTCATCATATCGCTATAGATTTTGATTTTTGTTGTAACAACAAAATTTCCTTAATAATTTTTGTTGGAATACTAAATTGTTTTGGTTCAGTTGAGTAAGGCTGGTGTTTGGATCTTCTAGAGTTCTAAAAGAACTCTACAATGTAGAGCTTGAGCAATATCAACCATTGTTGAATAAAAAATCAATAGCTCATATATTATCTTTCCAAAACCCACTCTATTTTTTTCTCATCAAAATCCACCCCATTATTTCCCCCCTTTCACCAATACACGCCCTTGATTTTAAAATGTATGGTTCATATACAACTCTACCTGTAGAATTTTATTAAAACTCTAGAGGATCCGGACTCGTAAGACTGAGGTTTTGAAAGATAATATGTTCAGTCCTGTAAATTGAACCTATGATAAAATGCTATAGTCACATACAATACACTATAGTTATAACTATTATTATATTAATCTAAAAGAAAGACTAAATAATACATTACCATTCATCTAGTTAAATATATATTTATGAGTTGTAAAACTATATTGTAAATGGATCTTATTTTGAAGTATATTTCAAGCACTATCAAATGGTAAAAAATTATAATGTTTTGAATTAGGTAGTAAAAGTTATATTCAATTTATATAATATAATAATTTAGGTTGTTTATTCAAAACATAACTCTAATTTCTCGTTATCTAAAACTCTTTTTATGTATTTAAATATATCTAGGCCTCTATTTTTTAAAATATTTAAAATAAAAATTAATGACATAACAATTTTATGTGGCGCTCTCTATTTCATAAGTTGTGGAACTATATTGTAAGGCTATGTTCAGTTCACCTTATTTTTGCTTATTTCAGATCAGATCAGACCAGATTAGATCAGAAAAAATAAGATCAGATCAGATCAGAAAAGTTCAGATCAGATCAGATAAGTTCAGATCAGATCAGATCAGATCAGATAAGTTCAGATTATGCTTATATCTAATAACTTATTATTATTATTATTATCATCATGATTATTATGATTATTAGTATTACTAATGCTATTATTGTTACTGTAATCATTATTATTATTATTATTATTATTATTATTATTATTATTATTATTATTATTATTATTATTATTAATAATATTACTTTATACAATTACTATTACTATTTACTAGTACATTTGTTCAAAAAGATTATTATTATTGTCGTTGTTGTACTTATTAATTATTAATATTGGTAATTATTATTAACGTCGTTGCTATTATTATAAATGTCATTGATATCACTATTTGAAGCTATTTGTGTTCAAGAAGAAGAATGTTCTTTTGGCATTTGTAAGTGTTCTTTTTTATATTTATTCTAATTAATAATTTTGATATGTGATGTTCTTTTTGATGTTGTACATGTAACGAACATGACAATAGTATATGATGTTTATTTTTTAAAATAATTTTGGTAGAATAATATAAATTATATATTACTAGTTTATATAAAACATGAGTAGCATGGAATAACCTAATGGTGTTGTTATCACGTTCAAAATTTTTTCTACAAAGGATTTCCACTTATCTTTAAAAACAAAGTTTATATAGAACAAGACAACGATATACGAAGAATATTTTACCATTTTGTTCAAGATCATATGATTATATATATTTATAGGTTTATTTATAATAAAAAAGAACAATTTATTGATATAACAAAGAACATGTTGTTAGTTAAATCCAAACATGTCATCAATATAAAAATAACATCTATCTTTTATTTTTAAAATGTGTTCTTTAAATAGATCTTGTATGCTCTTTCAGTATACGTTCTTTTTTTTAATATTATCATATGCTATTTTCATTACTACCTAAATTCTTATTATTAACGAACCTTGAACATGAGTGTTCTTTTATTTTTAATTTTTTTGGGCCCATTTCGGGAATCCCGTGGTAAGATGAATTTTCTCTGGGCTGCACTCGCACAGGGTCACTCACCTAAAGACTCAACAATCCCCAACCCCCCTCCCCCACCCACAGCAATATTGAAATATATGCTTTTATAAGATTTGAACATTGGTCTCCCATGTGGGAGGTAAGAAGTGATGAGTGAGATTTATCTCACTAATAGGGTGGTTTTAAGGCCATTTTTGCTTAGTTTATTTCCGTTTTTATTTCGTTTCCACTTAATTTTACCTCTTGTGTTAATTAATTCCCTCTTGCTATATATATTTGTTTCCCCTCTCCCAACTATTCTATTTGACCTTTTTGTAGGAATTTGAATAATTATAAGTGGGAAGCACTTGAAAGGGGAGGAAAAGAGAACCACACACCAATCATAGAGTGGAACAATTTTGCTAAAATAAGAGCTTTGGGAAGGATTTGTGCATATAGGTCATAGTCAAACGGTCATGACTTTCAGCACACAAAGTATTTTTCAGTGATTCAAGTTGGAGATGAAAGTTTAGCTCGATAGCTTTCCAACGAGTGGTCACAATCCTGATTCCGATGAAAAATGAAAGAGATATGGCTCTTTGAAATCAGGCGCGTCTGCTGACCCGCCCGAGCTATGCCCTGCCCGCCCGAGCAAGTGTCCTGCCCGCCCGGGCTGCTGAAGAGTGGAGCTTCTACCTCGACGAAGAAGGATAGCATGCCCCGCCCGGTGGATCAGCAAGGGCCCGACCAACCTGCACCGCCCGGGCCTTGACCCAGCCCGCCCGGGGTGCCTTGGTCAGCTCGCCCGGGCTGCTGTTATTCGCACGTTTTTCTTCGGCCCATTTTGTTTACGACGATGTAATTGAGGGGAGTATAAATACCCCCCTTAGCCCATTTTGAGGAGCCAAGTTTTATTTTATTCCCTACTTTTAGTTTTAGAATTTTTTTAGGGTTTTAGGGAGGATTAGCCTCCATAGCTTAGTTTAGGGAAAAGTGAGAAAACTCAAAGAGAGATTGAAGTTTGGAGATTCAAGGGTGACAACTTGGATTTAAAGATTCAACAATTTATCAATAAGCATTTCTTACTCTCTCTCCTCTTTTATTGCTTTATTTTAATGTTTAATAGTTAATGTAGATTAAAGTTTTCATCTTTGCCTAGTTTCTTCTTGTTTGTTCTTTAGATTTTGTTTTGCTTTTACTTTAAAGTATTGATTTTTGGTTTTGCTATTTTTAGATTGGTGATTAAATGCTAGTTTTCCATGTTTAGGATGTTTGGTAGTATAATGGGTAGTGAGTAGTTCATTAACTAGGATTGGGAGTAGCCCAATCATTGTTTGCATCCTATTTTCATGAGTAGAGTTTATTGGGTTGATTATGCTTGGGATTTGTGCAATTTCAATCTTTAATGTTGATTGGTGACTTAGTTGATATGAGCTCCATCACCTTTTGATCCTTTTGTTGCCCATTTAATGGTTTACTTTTATGTGGTTGACCTTCATGATCGATTGATTAGTTGCTACGCATCACTTGTTGATTGGTATTAACTTGGGTTTGATTTCAATTCCTAACTTAGCCTAGTTAGGTGATAACACCTCGAAATATAGGTTTTGTTGCCATAATTAGGACTCTAAACTCCCTAACAACGATTTTAGAGGTGTTTAGGTTTGTTTATTTCCCTTTGCATATCCCCAATACATGTCAACCCTCTTACCTCTATTTGGTTGTTGGATGTGAACTATGATTGTGGTGATTCCCCATTCCTAGTGTTTTTCCTAATTTGATTTCAATAGTTTATACCCTTAATTTAACCAAAACTTGATGTTTTCTTCGGCCTAGCTTATTGTTAAATTAATACATTTCGATGTTCCTTAGTCCTTGTGGAAGAATGACCCTTGCTTACCACTCTACTTAGTTTAGTGGTCTAGTTAGGTTTTGTTTGACTTTAGGAGACTAGTAACGACCTAGTTTTCCCCCTATGTCAAAATGGCACCGTTGCCGGGGACTTCGGCTTACATTGATTTGTGTTGATTAGATGAGTCTAGGCTATTTGTGAATATTCTTGTTTTTCTTTGATTTTTTTTCTTTTCTTATTCTTACTAAAAAAAAATGGCAAATATCTCTTTCCCTCAATATGAGAATGAGTCCTTTTGGGTTTACTTTGATAGACTTGAGGAATTATAAAGTACTATGGTTATGGTCTTGGGGAGACTTGTGAGATTACTTATTGGGGTTTAAATGAGCATACTAGAGGAGTGGTTGAAAATATGTTTAATGGTGAATTTCGAGCTATATCTTTAGATGAAGCTTGGGATTTTTATATGTGGTTAGCTAGGGATACTTATGATTTTGATTGTGCAAATTCTCATAATTCATCTAATGTTTGCATGAATTCCTTTGATGAGTCAAATGTTCCCACTAGTGACCCTATTATACATGATTTTAATCCCCCTCCCTCTTATGCTTATAACAATGATGTGCACTCTAATATTGATGATATTCATGCTATTTCTCAATATTCATCGAATTTGTGCATGGTTTTTAATCAAGTGCCTCATAATCCCGATATTGATTCTCATATGCTCGATTGTAATCCCCCTCCCCAAAATGGTCTTCAAATTATACTCCAAGCACCTCTTCAATTAGGACCGTCCACCAACACCACTAGTTTAGAGAGTATGATGCAAACCTTCATGACTAATCAAGCTAAAGAGACTAGTGAGTTGAGAGAGAGCTTAAAAAAAATGCAAGTTCATAATAAAATGCTAGATACTCAAGTTTCTCAATTGTTGGAGTCTAGGTTGGAGCCTACTTTTGCAAATCAAGAGCAAAATAGATCTTATGATGACCATGATGAGATTATTGATGATGATGATTCGAGGGATGTTGAAGTTGAAAATCAATTGGGAAAGAGTAGCCTAGATCTTGATGATGGTTTTTGGAGTAGTGATGATGAGGAGTATGCTCTTGAGGAGAAAAAGCCCATTTTTGAGGATATTGTTGAAATTGAGGATGTTTATGGGTCTATACATTCTCTTTTTGAGTCTAATGTGTCTTACTCTAATGAATTGGACCTTACTCTCCCTCCTTGTGCTTTAGAGTACCCATCCTCTCCTACCCCTTCTTGCTTAAGTGAAGATCTTGGTCAATTTGAGAGTGAGATACATCATTTGGTGGTTAGTGATGTTTTTGAGGCTTTAGAGGATGAAAAAGATGTTGGTAAGGAGTCATTGGTTGAAAAAGTGTGCGATTTGAAAACTTGTGATATAAGAGAAGCCATTTGTGAAACCTTAGTTTCTATTCCTTCACCTTATATCCTATTTTCAAGAAAGCTTAACCTACTTCCTTCATTTTCCATCCTTTTCCCTTATTCACCCAAATTACCTCCATTGTATGAGTCTCCTTCCTCCTTTGCCCTTCAAGTGCCTCATTTGATAAATTTTGAGGAAAAGATTGAGATTGCTAAGCGAAAAGAGTTTATCGAGGAGAGTTTGCCGATTTTTCCTTCGTTTTTGTATTCTTTTGATTCTTCTTCTTCCTACTTTCTTGATTCTCCTTTTGTTCCTTCTTTTAGGCACTCCCCTCCTCGATTTTTGCATAGAATTGCACCATACCTTGTGCATGTTCACTCTTTACTTGTTGCATATGGTATCTTCTTTGAAATGTGTGCCAATGCATTTGACAAACTCTTGCGATCTTTGTCGGGATATTTACTAGAAAGGTCATGCTTAGGACCTTAAATAAGCCTTTCTCGGGAAGTAACCCGTGATTTATTGCTTTCATTTTTCATTCTTTTAATTTACTTAATCTTCTTTTTTATCCTTGATTTTGATTTAGGCGCATAAACAAGACTCATTCTCAATAGCACGTGGAAAGCAAATCATGGTTTTGATGAAGTTGATTAGAAATGGAGAAATTGGGTCAAATGCAAGCATTTACACCCACCTACTATCCGGTAGCATCCTTCCTTTTCTCTTTCTCTAATGCTTTATTATTGTGGAACATGTGCTTGTTGGTTTGGTTGTTCTCCCCCCTCCCTCCCTTTGATCGTATTATTTAAGCATTGAGGACAATGCTTTATTCTAGCTTGGGGGAGGTGTATATACTCTATTATTTACTTTTCTCTTTTTACAAAATTTTAAAATCTAAAAATATTTTCCATTCTTTTATTTTTCTTTATTTTCTTCCAAGTTTTGATTCTCTTTAATAATAGAAAAAAATAAAAAAAAATGAAAAATTTGAAAATCCAAAAAAAATGGGGAATAAAGAAAAGTATAAAACATTTTGCGTCCAATGAAAGATTCTTGTTGTTGGCAAATTTATGTGGATTCCTTTGCTTTGGTCATTTGGGTGGATGAGTATAGGTGTTTCCATTGGATGCTTACTTGTATGTGTAATTTGGGGCGATTAGGGATCGATTAATCTTTGGTGCTTGATTTTCTACTTGAAAAAGACACTCTATGATTTTAAATGTTATCAAACTTTGTGTTGAAAAGAGTCGAACTAGTTCCCTTTTGGAAGTTGTAGTGACCCTAGTTGGATCTTGAAATATTCTTTGGTGCACAAATGATTTATTTCCAAATAAGCTATGCTAAGAGTTAAATTGATTGTTAAAAAGAAAAAAAATTTGTGGTTTATGTCTTGAGTCCAATAAGTGGAGCCAATGAGCCCACAAGGGACAATAAGCCTATTAAAGTCCATGAAAACGAAAAAAAATCGAAAAAGAGTCAATAAGTGGTAATATCCACATATCCTTGAGAAAGTGGGTTGTCGAAATGGTTGAGTGGGAGTTTGAAAATTTAATAAGTAGAGTCTCCCTAGTAATGATGAATGTCATTATGGCTTAAACATTGAGACTCTAGACCCATTGCTCAATCGTTATAATACTACAATCATGGTTTTCTCTTAGCAAAAGTCAAGTTTGGGTGAGTTTATGTGCACTATAGGTGATTATGATCAATCTTGGGACCATCTTCATCCATTTGAGAACGATTTGTAACTCTTGAATGCCTTAGTAGACTCTAATTGATGTTTTGAAGCTTTTAATAGTGTCAATTATGCACCTTAGATTAGCCTATCCCCTATATTCCTAAGTCATGGATACATATTGATGATGGTTATGCTTTGAAAGTTTGCTTAGATCGTCCATTGCTTTGTGAACCATATTTAAAGAGATGACTTTGGCTTACTATATGTTTGTGCTTGATTAGAGTTGTGGGTTAAGCCTCTTGGGAAACCCTCGCGAGATCTCACTCGCCCTTTAAAGCGATTTAGGGGTTTAAAGAGCTTGTTGTTTACGCTAAAAACAATCGTGATTCCTACGAAAGTGAGTTAGTGTATATAACTTTCTTATTTTTCTTTAGTGTGCTTTGTCTTAATAGTCATTTGCCTTGCTATCTTCTTTTTACTCCTTTTCCTCTCATTACTCTTGGGACTTTGCTTGAGGACAAGAAAATGCTTAAGTGTGGGGGAAGTTGATGAGTGAGATTTATCTCACTAATAGGGTAGTTTTAAGGCCATTTTTGCTTAGTTTATTTCCGTTTTTATTTCGTTTTCACTTAATTTTACCTCTTGTGTTAATTAATTCCCTCTTGCTATATATATTTGTTTCCCCTCTCCCAACTATTCTATTTGACCTTTTTGTAGGAATTTGAATAATTATAAGTGGGAAGCACTTGAAAGGGGAGGAAAAGAGAACCACACACCAATCATAGAGTGGAACAATTTTGCTAAAATAAGAGCTTTGGGAAGGATTTGTGCATATAGGTCATAGTCAAACGGTCATAACTATCAGCACACAAAGTATTTTTCAGTGATTCAAGTTGGAGATGAAAGTTTAGCTCGATAGCTTTCCAACGAGTGGTCACAATCCTGATTCCGATGAAAAATGAAAGAGATATGGCTCTTTGAAATCAGGCGCGTCTGCTGGCCCGCTCGAGCTATGCCCAGCCCGCCCGAGCGAGTGTCCTGCCCGCCCGGGCTGCTGAAGAGTGGAGCTTCTACCTCGACGAAGAAGGATAGCATGCCCCGCCCGGTGGATCAGCATGGGCCCGACCAACCTGCACCGCCCGGGCCTTGACCCAGCCCGCCCGGGCTGCTGTTATTCGCACGTTTTTCTTCGGCCCATTTTGTTTACGCCGATGTAATTGAGGGGGAGTATAAATACCCCCCTTAGCCCATTTTGAGGAGCCAAGTTTTATTTTATTCCCTACTTTTAGTTTTAGAATTTTTTTAGGGTTTTAGGGAGGATTAGCCTCCATAGCTTAGTTTAGGGAAAAGTGAGAAAACTCAAAGAGAGATTGCAGTTTGGAGATTCAAGGGTGACAACTTGGATTTAAAGATTCAACAATTTATCAATAAGCATTTCTTACTCTCTCTCCTCTTTTATTGCTTTATTTTAATGTTTAATAGTTAATCTAGATTAAAGTTTTTCATCTTTGCCTAGTTTCTTCTTGTTTGTTCTTTAGATTTTGTTTTGCTTTTACTTTAAAGTATTGATTTTTGGTTTTGCTATTTTTAGATTGGTGATTAAATGCTAGTTTTTCCATGTTTAGGATGTTTGGTAGTATAATGGGTAGTGAGTAGTTCATTAACTAGGATTGGGAGTAGCCCAATCATTGTTTGCATCCTATTTTCATGAGTAGAGTTTATTGGGTTGATTACGCTTGGGATTTGTGCAATTTCAATCTTTAATGTTGATTGGTGACTTAGTTGATATGAGCTCCATCACCTTTTGATCCTTTTGTTGCCCATTTAATGGTTTACTTTTATGTGGTTGACCTTCATGATCGATTGATTAGTTGCTACACATCACTTGTTGATTGGTATTAACTTGGATTTGATTTCAATTCCTAACTTAGCCTAGTTAGGTGATAACACCTCGAAATATAGGTTTTGTTGCCATAATTAGGACTCTAAACTCCCTAACAACGATTTTAGAGGTGTTTAGGTTTGTTTATTTCCCTTTGCATATCCCCAATACATGTCAACCCTCTTACCTCTATTTGGTTGTTAGATGTGAACTATGATTGTGGTGATTCCCCATTCCTAGTGTTTTTCCTAATTTGATTTCAATAGTTTATACCCTTAATTTAACCAAAACTTGATGATTTCTTCGGCCTAGCTTATTGTTAAATTAATACATTTCGATGTTCCTTAGTCCTTGTTGAAGAATGACCCTTGCTTACCACTCTACTTAGTTTAGTGGTCTAGTTAGGTTTTGTTTGACTTTAGGAGACTAGTAACGACTTAGTTTTCCCCCTATGTCAAGAAGCCATACCATTGGACCCAAGAGTCCTTAGTCTTTTATTTTTAATTGTATGTTCATATACTAATGTGCTCTTTTTAAAAAAAAAAAAACTAATGATGCTATAATAATAATAATAATAATAATAATAATAATAATAATAATAATAATAATAATAATAATAATAATAATAATAATAATAATAATTATTATTATTATTATTATTATTATTATTATGTTATCTATATTATTATTATTATTATTATTATTATTATGTTATCTATATTATTATTATTATTATTATTATTATTATTATTATTATTATTATTATTATTATTGTTATTATTATCGTTGTTGTTGTTATTATTGTTATTATTGTTATTATTGTTATAATATTATTTATATTATTATTATTATAAAATTATTATTATTATTATTATTATTATTATTGAAAGTTGTGCATAGTAATAAAATGATAGTAATAGTAAACTAGTAATGAAATACAAAGTATAATATGTTTTTTAAAAGATAAGTTCAGATCAGATCAGAAAAAATAAGTTCAGATCAGATCAGATTAGAAAAAATAAGTTCAGATCAGATCAGATCAGATAAGTTCAGATCAGAAAATTTCAGGTGAACTAAACATAGCCTAAATGGATATTATTTTGGAGCATATTTCAAGTACTATCCAATGGAACAACAATTATAATATTTCGAATTACGTAGCATTTATAAACAAAAAATATTTAAAATAAAAATTAATGACATGACAATCCTACGTGGCGCTCTTTATTTCATAAGTTGTAGAACTATATATGGTAAATGGATCTTATTTTGGAGAATAAAAATTAATGACATGACAATCCTACGTGGCGCTCTTTATTTCATAAGTTGTAGAACTATATATGGTAATCTTATTTCGGAGCATATTTCGAGCACTATCCAATGGAACAAAAATTATAATATTCCGAATTACGTAGCAAAAGTTATACACAATTTACATAATATAATAATTTAGGTTGTTCATGGAAAATAAAACTCTAATTTAAGCTTATCTAGAACTCATTATGTGTATTTAAATCTATGTAAAATTCTATTTTTTTTTAAAAAGATACAAATAAAATTTGATGACGTGACAATCTTACGTGGTGCGCTCTATGGCCTCGAAATCTTGAGGAGCTTCCTATGCTCCCGAAAAGTTCCTCCTTTATTTATATATATTGATTATTATTAATATTACTTTATACAATTACTATTACTATTAATATTACTATTTACTAGTACATTTGTTAAAAAAGATTATTATTATTGTCGTTGTTGTACTTATTCATTATTAATATTGGTAATTATTATTAATGTCGTTGCTATTATTATAAATGTCATTGAAATCACTTTTTGAAGCTATTTGTGTTCAAGAAGAAGAATGTTCTTTTGGCATTTGTACGTGCTTTTTTTATATTTATTCTAATTAATAATTTTGATATGTGATGTTCATGATGTTGTACATGTAACGAACATGACAATAGTATATGATGTTTATTTTTTAAAATAATTTTGGTAGAATAATATAAATTATATATTACTAGTTTATATAAAACATGAGTAGCATGGGATAACCTAATGGTGTTGTCATCACGTTCAAAATTTTCTCTACAAAGGATTTCAACCTATCTTTAAAAACAAAGTTTATATAGAACAAATAAGAAGAATATTTAACCATTTTGTTCAAGATCATATGATTATATATATTTATAGGTTTATTTATAATAAAAAAGAACAATTTATTGATATAACAAAGAACATGTTGTTAGTTAAAGCCAAACATGTCATCAATATAAAAATAAAATCTATCTTTTATTTTAAAAATGTGTTCTTTAAATAGAGCTTGTATGCTCTGTCAGTATATGTTCTTTTTTTAATATCATTATATGCTCTTTTCATTACTACCTAAATTCTTATTATTAACGGACCTTGAACATGAACAATATGTTTTCTTTACCATGAACAATATGTTTTTTTTTATCTAAAATGTGTGTTCTTTTATTTTTAATTTTTTTTGGGCCCCTTTCGGGAACCCCGTGGTAAGATGAATTTTCTCTGGGCTGCCCTCGCACAGGGTTACTCACCTAAAGACCCAACAAGCCCAAACCCCACTCCCCCACCCACAACAATATTGAAATATATGCTTCCACCAAAATTTGAACCTTGGTCTCCCATGTGGGAGGTAAGAAGCCATACCATTGGACCCAAGAGTCATAGTCTTTTATTTTTAATTGTATGTTCATATACTAATGTGCTCGTTTTAAAAAAAATAATAATAATTATGCTATTATTATTATTATTATTATTATTATTATTATTATTTTATTATTATTATTATTATTATTATTATTATTATTATTATTATTATTATTATTATTATTATTATTATTATTATTATTATTGTTATTATTATTAGGAGAAATTGACAACAGAGGTCTCAACTTTGGGTGATAATTTTTAAAAGGTCTGAACTATTGATTAACCTGTGTAGTCCCAACTTTAGCGGGTCTTAAATTTTAGCGGGTCTCGGTGACTTAAAACTGACGATTTTTTTAAAAATCTCACCTAGTGCCTACATCCATCCCTCAATTAACCCTTCTGGTGTGACCCAAGTTTTACAAGTGATGACCTATTAAACCAGTTTCAAGTCACTAAGGCCCGCTAAAAGTTAAGACCCCATAAAGTTGGGACCTACACAGGTTAATCAATAGTTCAGACCTTTTAAACATTATCACCCAAAGTTGAGACGTCTGTTGTCAATTTTTCCTTATTATTATTATTATTATTATTATTATTATTATTATTGAAAGTTGTGCATAGTAATAAAATGATAGTAATAATAATGCTAGTAATGAAATACAAAGTAATAATAATATTAGTAATAATATGATTTGTAAAAGATAAGTTCAGATCAGATCAGATCAGTTCAGATCAGATCAGTTCAGATCAGATCAGATCAGATCAGAAAAAATAAGTTCAGATCTGATCAGATCAGATAAGTTCAGATCAGAAAATTTCAGATGAATTAAACATAGCCTTAGTTATTGCCATTAAAATTGGGGTACGTGGGAATGATACTTAATTCCGTTTTTTTGGGCTGTATTGAACTGAATTGAAACTGTAAGAGGAAAGTAACTGAACTAAACTAAACTGAATCTTTGCCTAAAAGAATAAAGCCTTAATATTTACGGTCCGTTTGGTAGTTGGTTATAAATGGTGGTAATGGGAATGAATTTATATTTAAATTACAATCATTGTTCATGTCCATGGTAATGCTAAATTTATCCTAAAGTGTCTATTTTTCTTCTTAAATTTTCACCCATCCAATACCACGTTGTAGGTGGCAATGGGTGGTAATGAAAACTGTTTCCTCTTGGAGAAAAAAACACAAGTTTAGTGGTGAGATTGCTTTCCCAATGGAGAAAAAACACAAACTTAGAGGGATTGGATTTGCCTCCCCATGGAGATTTTAAGGGTACGTTGTTTTCCTTGTAACATTACACTTAAAATTTATTCCCATAACTACAATTGGAGTCAAACAACTATCAAACGGGCCGTTGGAGTCATAATGGGATGCTTGCTATGAGGTGTAACTTTATAAGAGTAGCTAGAACTTAGAAGTGTAATAATTCTAATAAAGAACGAAGTGAGGCATAGGAGTGAAGTTGCCAAGTTAGCGTAACCGTGCACCTCATGATCGTTTGCCATGTTTGTTTTCGCTGAATTAAGGGGAGCCATAAACTTGTCTACTCGTCCGTACTGCTGACTATCAAACATTCATGTTGGTCTGGAAGTTTGTTACCTGCATGGAAACTAACTTATTAATGTTGCCTTTGTTATGGCCTAGTATAAATACAATTAGTGACTCTGTCTAAGGCTATCATACTTAGATTAAGATTGAAAAATAACTACTGAGTGACCTTAAAGAGTTTTTTTACATCATCATGGAACATCTTTGATTTCCACTTTCCTATTGCAATTTTTTTTCCTCCAATCTTAGGCTTCCACAAAATATCCTTCTGCCTCTTTTCTCTCCAATGTTTGCTTTGTTCTATTTTGTTGTTCAGTGGTGCTTTGATTTATTCCTTGCTAGATTGAGATAGTACTCAGAATAATAGGACTTACAAAAAGACAATCAGGGATATGTAACATCTAATTTGGATAACTTAATAGACACAAGACACGTGGGATATCTACCAAGCCGCTGTTTAATTTAGGTATTAGAGGTGTGATGGAGATTATTGAAAACAATATGTGTTTCTAAATTAGTAACACTTGGAAGTATATGCAACTATAATTTTTTGCTTTAAAAGATTTCCTTCAGTTCCTGAAAACTCACTTTTTTTTTGTTTTTGTTTTTGTTTGTTGAAGAACCATTCACGTTAATGTATTCTTATTATAGGTCAAGAGATATAATACTTTGCTAATTCTTGCCTCACACTCTATTTCTCTCTTCCACGATCTTTATCTTCCAGAAAATATGATAAACCCACACATTCTCTCCTAATTAAATAAAAGAACTAAGTGAACCCAACTTTTTACACTCTCTTTGTAGTTGCATGTGCATCTATAGTAACAAAATGAGTAGTCGGTGAAACTTCAAAGCTTAATCTTAAAAATCTTAAGTGGAAATTTTTTTGGTGACTCCAAAGATAGGCAACCCTCATAAGCGATAAAAATGTAAGCTAAATGATTTATCTCTGTCTCATTCATAAGGATTTTTTCTAAGGTAAGATGAATATCCCTTGCACAAGTGAGGAGAAAATTGGGGATCCCACTTTGTAAGGGGCTAGAACTGAAACATTGTCACAAGAGTGGAAGTAGCTAGAGGTAGTAAAAATTGACACGACCCACTAACCCGTCCTGAACCCAACACGACATTAGCGGGTTTGGGTCAATGTATTCATCCCGTTTAAGTAAGCGGGTTGACCCGACACGACCTGTTTATTTAACAAGTTGGATTAAATAAGATTTATTCTTTGGGTCAATGGGTTAGGGTTGAATATTTTAACTAGAGTCCAACACGACAACCCGTTTATCTATTATCAATATTATTAGTTGGGCTTGAAATAATTTGAATATTTTTCATAATTATATAAGATTTATTCCCCCGTTCTTTTTCTATTGCAACAATGAAATTTTTACACTATTCACTCACCACCCTTTCACTATCTCTTGTGATTTTTACGTAAGGAAAAATATAGTCAAGTGGGATCTTGTTAGATTCGTCTCGATTTATACTTTCATCATATCTAATTTGTATATTTTTTACTAAAAAGTAATTAAAGATATTAATAGTTAGAGTTGTGCATTGGCAAGCGTGAAAACTCTATTGTTGCAATAGAAAAAGAACGGAGGTAGTTGTTTTTAAGACGTGGGTTAAGAAATATATGATATACATTTGTTTAGTTTATGTACATATGCACCCTTTATAATAGCGGGTCGGGTAACCAGTTTAATAAACAGGTCGGGTCAGGGTTGAGTGTTCTTCACCCGTTTAATGAACGGGCCGGATAAGGGTTGAGGGGGTGCTCAACCCGTTTACCCATGGACCTGACAAGAATTTTACACGACACGATCCGTTTGCTAGCTCTAGGTGGAGGGAGAGCCTACAACCAATTAGGCCAACCTTAATTCTTGGCTTCCTTCATAAGGATTGTCATATGTCAACTATATTAATTATCATTTTCCTTTTTTACGCCACAGATTCCAACACCCTTCTTGATGTGTATTTGGTGTTATAATTAATAAACACTATGTATTATAAATCTGTCAATGCACCTATTTAAAAAAGTACAATGAAATTAAGAAAGTATTAACAAGTCTTGATGATGAAATTGTTTTTTTCTATAAAAAAGAGAGTCACAGAGATTAGAGACATACTCCCTCTGTATTTTTTTATCTTTCCTACTTTGACTTTGCACGTTTGCCAATGCACTTATTCAATCTTAAATATTAGTAAAAATTATAATGATTGAATATTAATAAACTACTCAAGGAGACGAATCAAACAAGACCCCACATGACTATAACTTTTCTTATATATTGAGAAGAATTTAAAAGATTCTCTCTAATTATGAATAGTGTCAAGATTCCAAGTGAGAAAGATAAAAAAATACAGAGGGAGTACTTCGCATCTACAAGACTTTACCATCGAAGTTAGGTGCCATGCCAACACTGAGCAAATTGTGCTGGTAATCCAAAAGGTGTTATCAACAACAATGAGACTAACTTGAACATAACTACATTTATGTTATTAGAAGTAATAATGCAGATTTCAAAATAGGAAGGACTAACTACAAAAAAAAGCACTTCTTTTAACTACCTAATTACAAAAAATATCCCATATGGAAAGGCAAGTGATCTTTCCAACAACAAACAAAGAGAAAAAAAATGTTGCAATTCATGAACCAATGTGAGTACAAGTTTAGGCCAGTTCAGGACCGCTAGGCAGTTCTTCATAACCATCATGGGGTTTAGCTGGAGACCTAAGGTTGTCAACTGGGATACATTTCAACAACACTGCTATTAGCAAGCTTATTGCTCCAATGCCTATACTTAGCAGCCACAACCTCAAGTTTAGAGGAACTGTATCGGCGAACGTGCCCAGATACTCCACAATGATCACCTGGAACATCACAGTAGAGGATATGATTGCCAAGAACACCCAGTTTCCGAAAATTCCCTTTATCACATTTATCTTCTCCATGTCTCTGCTATTGATTTCGTTGAATACCTGAAAGCAATGTGACAAGTTTATATATTTGTGTAGTGGAAGTACAAAAAATTTGACACGACCTGGAATCGATCAAAAAAATTTGGGCAAGGTTGACACGCTCTGTGTCAATCAGTTTACAAGGTTTGGCTTTCACGATCTCCAAAGCACATATATTACCATTTATATGTATTGCTCCAATAGGATGGAAATTTAAAATCTAATATCCCGAGAATACACATTGAGAGGTATCAAACAAGATTTTATATGATATGTTTTTTCTTATATAGTTGAAACTTATGGTTAAATTATGCGAGTAAATTGTAATGGACCGACGTAAACTCCAACTTGCTTTGAATAGCATAGAATTGCACCTAATTGAGCACATGACCCAACCAATAGAAACCCTTCCAGATTCAAGTTCAGGTGACTAATGCACACATTATATGAAATATGCCGGCTAATCTGGTTGACATCTACGTAAAAAACTGATATTATAGAAACTTATTACCTGACAGAACACAAAGGTATTGAATATGAAGGTGTTAAGCGTTTTAGTGGCATCAGACCCTGTGAGATTGAGGAGGTGTTTTCCGTTGAATTGAAGAACTCCAAGAGCTACCAATTGGTAGATGCTGTGACCAATGATGTTCCTCCACATAGTGTTGGTTATAAAATGGGCGTCTCTGCCTACAGGTGGCCGCTTCATTAGTTCATCATTAGGTGGCTCAGTGGCTAGTGCTAAGGCTCCTAAGGTGTCCATAATCATGTTCACCCAAAGCAACTGAACTGCTGTAAGAGGAGCCGAACCTGCAGTATTTTCAGAATTATACACAAGCGAAATAGCAATCAGAAGATAAATTCACAATCCAAGAAGCGAAAAATAAGTAAAAGAAAAGAATTGATGTTAAATGGACCTGAAATGCAAGCAGAGACAAAATTGATCACCAGAGCAACTATGTTCACTGTTAGCTGGAACTGCACAAACTTCTGAATATTTACATAGACAGATCGACCCCAGCGAGTAACATTTAGTATGGTTGCGAAATTGTCATCCATGATGACAACGTCAGCATTTTCTTTGGCAACCTGTGTGAAGAAGAAATGAAGAGCATATCGTAAATTAAGGGAAATTATTGAATCAAACTGATCATATCATAAGGAGAAAAATGGAGGGAAAGATTATGTAACAATATGAAACCTCGGTTCCTGCAATTCCCATAGCAAGTCCAATGTCTGCTTCATGCAAAGCTGGAGCATCGTTAGTCCCATCCCCGGTCACTGCAACAATTTCTCTGAAATTTTGCCTCAATTGGGTCACTAGTGTGTGCTTGTCCAATGGCATTGAACGAGCCATGACCTGCAAATTCAATATGAACATTTCTATATGGTGAATCTGAATATATTTCTATTAATTATTTTCTTGTTTGAGCTAGGGAGGGAGCGGTGGTTGGAATGGAGTTGCTAAGTGTCTACAATTCATATGAGCTTTAAACCCAAATAATGGAGACTTTGCGCAATAAACTTTATAGACATCGACAAGAGTACTAGAGTGATTTGCGTAGTTCTAGCTAAGACCCTGTTCTCTACACCTCATTTTTACTGATTAAAATTGATTTTAATCTGTCAAAACTGATTGTAATGATTATAACTATTTTTTTCTTTAAAACCTAATGTTTATCGAGTATTATTTATTTAAAGTTGAAGATAACAGGGCCTGATTGACAACTTAGGAAGACAAAGCGGTGCTTCTGTTAGGAAGATATAGAAGGATTGTGGTTTAATATGTCTTATACCTGCAAATTTGGTATAATGTCTTGCATTTCCTTAGGGCTTTTATTGCGAAAATCTGGCCCTTCGATTGCCAATCCATCACTAGTCAAGATTCCACATTCTCTAGCAATAGCTTTAGCCGTGTTAATATTATCCCCAGTAACCATCCTTACAGTGATCCCAGCAGCTAAACAAGTTTCTACAGCTTCCTTAACCCCAGGACGTACAGGATCCTTTATCCCAACAACTGCAATCAATGTAAGGTTGTCTTCAGGAATGTTGCTATCAGCACTAGCTTTTTCTCCCATATCTTTGTAAGCTATGCACAGAGTTCTCAATGCTTCCGAAGAAAACTTGTCTACAACCTCGGTAATCCTTAGTCTCAAATCTCCAGATAGTTTTACTGGTCTCCCATTAGGATCCAAAACCTGATCACACATCTGAAGTATAATTTCCGATGCACCTTTGCTGAAGGCTCGAACACCACCTGAAGGGAGAGCAACAAGGACCGACATCTTTTTCCTTGTAGAATTAAAAGGCTCAACCTTGATTATCTTTGATTCGTTTTGTATAGCATCAAAATCGCCTCCTAGAAGCAAGCCAAACTCAAGGATTGCTCTTTCAGTGGGAGTGCCTAATATCTTTGGCTTCCCCTCGGCCTCTCCTTTAACCACTTCAGATCCCGTGTTGAGAAATATGGCATGTAAGAGTACATCCAATACACTATTACATATCCATGATTTTACATCATCTTTCTCGCTACTTGTGCTTGAAATATCCTTTACTTTTCCGTGTACCCATACTTTAGTAACCACCATATGATTTGTCGTCAAAGTCCCTGTTTTATCAGTACAAATACAGCTCGCAGAACCCATTGTTTCACACGCTGAGAGATGTCTGACAAGCGCCCTGTCATGCATCAGTTTCTTCATCGCAAATGCAAGACTTAAAGTCACAGCTAATGGCAGTCCTTCAGGAACTGCAACTACAATTATGGTAACAGCAGTTGCAAAGTAGTTTAACAGTTTCAAAGCATCCATTGAAGTCCAATTCCTCATCTCATGGTATATCATCTTCTGCACCATGAACCGACCTACCAAAACCAAAAAAGTCACTACTGCAAAGACCAACCCGATCTTTCCAATAATAGTTGCTACCCCATTTAGCTTAACTTGTAAGGGTGTCTCTTCTTCATCTCCCTCATTAAGTGTAGCCATCAGAGATCCCCACTCGGTCCTCATACCAACAGCCGTCACCAGCATTTTAGCCGAACCATCTTGTACTTTAGTACCCGAGAGAAGAAATGGTTTATCTTTCGTTACTTGAACAGGTTCACTCTCACCTGATAAGCTCGACTCATCAATCGATAAGTTATAGCCTGACATGAAAAGCCCATCTGCAGGAACTTGATCCCCTACGGATAAGTTCACAACATCTCCAACTACCAATTCATAAATCGAAATTTGCTGCCTTTGTCCATCTCTTGTAGCATGTACCATTATGTTTTTCTTTTCTTTATCTAAGTCTTTAAATTGCAAAGATTGCTTATAATCACTAATTGCCGTCACCATAACTACTAACATAATACTAAGTATTATTCCTGACCCATCATACATTCCTTTTGGCCAACCTTCAGTTGCTAAACCCACTCCTACAGAAACAACAGCACATACCATTAGAATAATTAAGGTCAAGTCTTGCAACGCATCCCAAACAAAGTTCCAAAAACCTTTAGAAGGTTTCTCAGCAAACTGATTAAACCCAAAGATGTCTTGTCGTTGCTCGATTAAATTCGAGTTGACACCATCTTTAAGGGACGCGGAAATCTTGCTCGCAATTCCCTCTAGTCCGCCATGGGCTTTGAGGTCACGTAAATTGTGACCACGTACAATGGATGCTAGCTCGTCTGCATGAATGGTAAATCCAGCTTGTTTTGCATCTTCTGGCACTATGTATTCATCTTTCTTGGCCGCTGTGCATAACAAATTAAAGTTTGAACTACAATTAACGAATAGACGAAGATGAAAGTTATTCAGATATGAAACTTCTACACAGAAGCAGTTCTTGTACCGTCAATGAAATGTAAGGCGGCTTTTTGTACGTACAAAGCAACTCGTATTTTCTCCTGGATGATCAAAAGAGATATAACAATCAACTTATTAGATAACTTTATTTCACTTGAAAATATGATCTATAAAGCTGGATTATACTGATTGAATTACATTTTATATCAATTGCATCTTACAAGTATTTAGTAAAAACTATGAGATGTAGGTTTAAATAAGGCAAAATTTGTCAATGGTTACTTTTTAAATGGGTAACAGAGCCTTCTCAAAAAGCATTATAAATCACTACCTTTCAAACATACGTTTTAGACATACCCATTTGAGTTTTTCACCATTTGCCACCTCACGTTTCTTTTTCCACTTTTTGGGACCCAAACTTAGTTTTACGGTAATTTTAACTACCCACTAACCCAAGGTCGGACTTTTAAATTTTAAAAGATAATAAAAGCACCATATGAGGTTCCTATGAGGTCCCAATGATGCAAACGCCAAACGTTAAGTCTCAAACATATGCTTAGGTTTTCTTACACTAGTAAAATTCGATATGAAAGCATTAAAATTGTCACAATAGCTGATACATACTGAATGTTGTAAGTTGATGTAATTCATTCCGTTTAAACAGAAAAAAAAAGCAGAAGACCTCATGTTTCATCCATACGTACTGCATAAATATACTTTGCTACGGAAGAGATAGAGACCTAAGCTAACTTAACTATTTAGCAATGCGATTACTATAGTATAGCAATAATAAAGGATAAACTACGGCTAAGACTTGGATAAGAATTTACAACATGATCTTCCTCAAAAAAAAAAACCAAAAATTTACAACACATTATTATCTTGCCAAGAGATATTAACAAATAATATTTCCACGTAAAATACTATAATATGTAATCTTATCAAATATCAACAAGTGATGTATTTCCATTTATTATTGTTACCTTTTGAAGATTTCAATGGATTTTTTTGAGGCTAAAACCACAATTTTATAATTCTTTGACATACATTAGGTTATCATTTTGGGTAAATTGGATTCACCGAATTTTTTTTGGCAAACCGCAAATGGTACCAACTAATAAAGTGTTATAAACCTTTTATTGATAAATCTATGGTACAACCCTTCACATTCTCTATGTATCATCTGGCTTATACATGACTACACACATGAGTATATATATATATATATATATATATATATATATATATAATGTGAGAAGGTGTAATACACTCGAGTGTATGATGCAAATTCTAAACTTCCGCAAACGAAAGAAGAATGATCGAATAAGTACAAGAAATAACCTGAATTTTAACGCGTTTACGAGCCGATTCTTGACGTTTGGCTAGATCGGCGACCATACGAAACCGACGCCGGGGATTTTTGACAAGCCAAACAGATGATCTCCATCTCCTTAAGGCTTCTTCTGAAGGTCTCTTTGGATCCACCTCAAAATTTTCTCTCAAATATTTCTCCATTTTATCAAATTTCATTATTGTTCAGGAATATGATAGACATACACAATGGAACAGTAAGTTAAGAGACTCAATATAATTTCTTATGTTATTCTAAATCTAAGTTTCTGTTGATTTTTTTTTTACCTGAAAGAAGTGGCAAAACTTGTTGATGGTGCATGTGTTAGGCGCAAATAGTGGGAAAGGAAAGGAAAGGAAGGCTTATAGCAAGGAAGAGTGACTTAAACATTAAAGTGTTGACATGAAGATATGAGATTTCTCCAACTGAAAGATCCGATTCTAAGGGGAGGATTAACTATATCTTTTTTTTTTGGAGGAAAACTATACATGATAAAACTAAATTATTGAAATAAGTTTTTGCTAATTTTGTTTTCTAGACTGTATTCAAACAAGTGTTTTTTAAGGAAATAATTCAAACAAGTGTTTTTTTAAGGTAATAATTCAAACAAATTCATGCATGCTGTTATGGGTTGATCTATTCCTACGTGGCAACAAAATGCATACCCAAAATGTGTTAGTTTGCCTGGTTAAATGGCAACAATTAATTGGGTGAATAAGGAAGCAAGCGGATAGCTGACGTGTCAATGCGGTTCCGAGATTCTTGAGAGTAAGAGATATGCGCTGCGTTGAGGAGAAAGTGGAGTTAGTTTCAACCGCCAAACAAGAATATCTCAAAGGAAGCTCCTACAAAATAGGATCTAAGCCAATGAGGAGCAAGGAGGAAAACGGCAGATATTGTAATCCATCTCTCACTGCTCTCTCAACTCTCTCTCTAGTTACTACTTGTACTCTCTCACAAACTTAAGCAACTTAGTGAATTGGCAGGATACAAATCCTCCAGTGGTTTTTTCCTCATTCTTAAAGGGTTTTCCACGTAAAACTTGTTGTGCTCTTTTCTTTATTTCTCGCAACTTTACTTTGTGCAATTTACTTTTATTAGCAAGTTAATTATCAACCCCCTCTCCAAGCAAATTAGCCTTAGTGTGAAATTTACCTTAAACAATTTGGCGCCCACCGTGGGGCTGGTAATTTAAAAAGCAATCCTAACATTCTACCAATTTGTCACGAAACATGTCTGGAAACAATGTTGATGAGTCGCCGGCAACTCCTAATTCACCTGTTGATGTGCCGGGGCCAGAAGCCATGAACCAAATCATGGGGGCCATTGACAAGATGAAGCAAACTCTCAGAGATGAAATTGCAGCTCAAGGTGTCCAACTCATAAAGGAAACCGAGGAGCTCCGATCCTAAATGTTGTCCAACGCGTCCCACGCGCCCAATTCCCGCAAGCGTCAGAGTGATGTCGGCAGCATAGCCAGGCAACTCGATATGGAGGACCCCATCCATGAAGACGGCGAAGATGTTGTACCAGAGCAAGAAGCGTCAGCTGTCAGCAAGTATCCTAGCCTAAACCGCCAGGCCGCCTATGAGTGGGTCTCCCCGTTCGAAGAAATGCTGGCAAGATGCAGGATCAACCATCACAGAAGTGGCAGCCATCCAAAGTGGCCGCGGAGCAACTTCAGCCGGTGTAAGATGCCCGAAGCAAACAACCTGCACCCAACGCGCCAAGGATCATCCCGGTAACCCTCCATGCAGATCCCTTGTTTGAGCGCATCAAACAGGTTGAGGAGATGATCCTTAAGATTCTTAGAGTGCCAAGACCCGTGGAGAAAGCTGCCCTAACCAGCTATGCCGACTCGCCATTTGCAGATGCCATTGCCTTGGTCGAGATCCCTAAGCGCTTTACCGTTTCTGCTATGAAGTTGTACACGGAACGACGGATCTCAGCGAGCATGTCGCCCAATACAGGCAGAGAATGATCACTATCCCAGTCCCACGCGAGATGCGTGAAGCTTGCATGTGCAAGGGCTTTGTATCAACCTTATCAGGCCCCACCCTTCAATGGTTCATTAATCTACCTAATGGTGCTATTTTGACTTTTGCAGGTTTGGTAGACATGCTCAACCTCCAATTTGCCAGCAGCAGGCGACTGTAAAAGCAAACCAGCGATTTGTACCGTGTCGTACAAAGATACGGCGAACCGCTGTGAGACTACCTCAACAGATTCAACCGCGAAAAGGTCTCCATCCCAAGATGCGATGCTCCTACCGCCATCGAAGCTTTAGGAAGAGGTTTGCTAGAAGAGTCGGAGCTGTATAAGGAACTGACAAAGTATCCTTGCCCAACCTTTGAAGATGCCCAGGCAAAGGCTCTCGCGCAAATTAGATTCGAAGAAGATGTTGATACCAGGAAAGGTGCAGCAGACTTAGATCGAGGCGGCAGGAAGGCCCCAAGAAACAACAATCGTCGGGACAACCGATATCAACCATACCACAAAGATGTTGTGCAAAATGTCAACGTCACAGATTCAAACCATCCCCCCGCAATCCGAGAATACAACTTCAATGTCAGTCTAGCAGGATTAATCAACAGTCTTGGCAAATTAGGAGATGTAGTCAGGTGGCCCAAGAAATCAGACAAGCCCTCGGATAGGAAGGATTCGTCAAGATGGTGTGACTTCTATGCAGATATTGGTCATACAACAGACGAGTGCATTGCCCTCAAAAGAGAAGTTGCCCACTTGCTCCGGAAAGGATTCTTGAAAGACCTCATGACTGACAAGGCCAAAGCAACTATGCAGCATGAGTCAGCAACTTCAGAAAGGCCGCTAGCTCCCCCTAACCCTTCTAGAATTATCAATATTATTTCAGGTGGATTGGACGTGTGCGGGCTAACATACTCAGCTGCAAAGCGTCATGCAAAAGAAAGCGGCATGGAAAAGCCCGTCGGCTCATGCAGAAAAGCGAAGGCAGATTGCATGCCTATATCCTTTGACGAGGAAGACGCAACAGATTTGGCGGATCCGCACCATGACTGGCTCGTTATCTCAAGAATGCTAGTGGACAATGGCAGCTCGGCAAATATCATCATGTTAGATGCCCTCAAGGACATGGGGCTAAGCGAAAGCGACATTACCAAAAAGTCCACAGTGCTCGTAGGATTTAGTGGCGAGGCTAAACATACCCTTGGCGAAATCACTTTGCCTACTTATGCGCAAGGCATTAATGTCCAGGTAAAATTCCTAGTTATTGATTGCTTGTCATCCTACAATGTTATTGTTGGCAGGCCATGGATCCACGATATGAAGGCGGTGCCTTCTACTTATCACCAAACTATCAAGTTTCCTACCAAATGGGGAGTGCAAGAGATAAAAGGCGACCAAAAGTTGGCGAAGGAATGCTACAAAACAGCCTTAAAGCCTTCGGCAACTCGCAAGATGCCTGCATAGCAACTACAGCAACGACGGATCATCGAAGAATATGCTGAACCAGAAGCTGAGCCAATTGATGAAATCATCCTTGATCCGTTTAAACCCAAGCAAACTGTCAGGATCGGAGCAGACTTACATGGCAGGTTGCGAGAAGGATTGATCGAGTTCTTGAAGCGATACGCCGACTGCTTCGCTTGGCCCCATGAGGACATAGTTGGCATCAACCCCGAGGTAATAATGCATAAATTAAATGTTAGTCCTAATCACTTGTCTGTCAAGCAAAAACGCAGGAAGTTTGCACCTGAGCGCAACCAAATCATCAACGAAGAAGTACAAACCCTCCTAGAAACAAGCAAGATACGAGAGGCAAAATACCCCGACTGGCTCGCAAACGTGGTGGTGGTACCAAAAAAGAACGGGAAGTGGCGAGTTTGCATTGACTTCACGGATCTCAACAAACCATGCCCAAAGGATCCATTTCCACTACCTCATATCGACGCCATGGTGGACGCAACTGCCGGTCATGAGATGCTCACCTTTATGGACGCTTTTAGCGGTTCAACCAGATCCTCATGCACCCTGAAGATCAAGAAAAAACGGCATTCATCACAAATCGAGGCATCTACTGCTACAAAGTAATGCCCTTTGGCCTAAAGAACGCTGGCGTAACTTACCAAAGGTTAGTAAATAAAATGTTTGAAAAGCAGATTGGGGACACCATGGAGGTGTACATTGACGATATGCTGGTCCAAAAAAGCCGACGGTCATATTCAACATCTTGAAGAAGCATTTGAAATCTTAAGACGCTACCAAATGAAGCTGAATCCCGACAAATGTTCATTCGGCGTCACCTCCAGCAAATTCCTAGGATATGTCGTAACACAGAGAGGCATCGAAGCAAGTCCAGAGCAAATCAAAGCCATTGTCAATTTACAGTCTCCAAGATGCGTCAAAGATGTGCAAAAGATAATCGGACGAGTTGCAGCGCTTAACCGATTTATATCCAAGTCGTTAGATAGATGCAAATTGTTCTACGACGTGTTAAGGAAGAACAAATCATTCGAGTGGACCAGCCAACATGAAGAAGCATTCCAAAACTCGAAGACTTACATGATGACGCCACCACTTCTCGCAAAGCCAAAGGACAAAGAAGAGCTGCAACTTTATCTAGCTGTTACGCATGCAACTGTAAGCGCCGTTTTGGTAAGAGAAGAGGATGGAATCCAATCTCCCATATACTATGTAAGTAAAACTCTTGTAGACGCTGAAACAAGGTACACCTCATTAGAAAAACTTATACTTACCTTAGTCATGGCTTCTATTAAGTTGTGCCCTTATTTTGAATGTCATCCTATTTGCGTTAAATCTAACTATCCTATAAGATATGTGATGAACAAACCTGAGTTGTCAGGTAGGATGGCCAAATGGCTAGTACACCTAAGTGGCTACGAAATCAGGTATGAACCAAGGACAACCATTAAGTTGCAAGCTTTGGCAAACTTTGTGGCTGATTTCAGTCCCAATCTACAAACTGAAGCCGACGAAGAACTCTTGCACTTGCTAGAGCTAACCGCAAGTCCCACATGGACACTATGCACTGACGAAGCGTCAAATACAAACGGAGCAGGACTTGGATTTGTACTAAAATCGCCACAAGGGGACATCATAGCCCAAGCTGTGCATCGCGAGTTCAAAGCAACTAACAATGAAGCAGAATACGAAGCTTTGATTGTTGCCCTCAACGCAGCAGCAGAACTCAAAGTCAAACGCATCGAGGTAAGTTGCGACTCCTTACTAATTGTCAATCAATTTAATGGATCCTATGCAGCAAAAGACCAGAAGATGGCAAAATACTTGGACATTGCCAAAAAGTTCGATGAATTTACCATAAATCAAATACCAAGGGAGCAAAATGTAGAAGCGGACGCCTTAGCCAACCTAGGCTCGGTTTCAACAGCGCTCAACCTGAGCAACATTCCCATTGTGCATATCTTGCAACCTACGATAGACAAACACCAAGTAAATGAAACCAGCACTGAAGTTGCCTGCGAAGACGTAGATTGGACGGAGGAGTACGCTCAGTGGCTAAAGGAAGGCATCTTACCCCAGCAATTCGGAGATCTGCGAACTTTCAAGGTAAAAGTATTTCACTTCATCTTAATCGATAACGTACTGTTTCGCAAGTAAGTTGCAGGTCCCTACTTGAGATGCCTCAAAAGGCAAGATGTACCCGTTGTCTTGCGCGAACTACAGATGGCGAGTGTGGCAACCACGCTGGAGGAAGGAGTCTATCTAATAAAGCACTCAGGATGGGCTATTTCTGGCCTACTATGAGAAAATACGCCATGGAGTATGCCAGAAAATGTGATGCTTGCCAAAAACACGCCTAGCTTTCACACCAAAGATGCCGAGCAACTTCATCCAATCCTGGCACCTTGGCCATTCATGAAGTGGGGAATGGACATCGTCGGCAAACTTCCGCAAGCTCCAGGGCAACACTTATTCATGCTCGCTATGACAGATTACTTCTCCAAATGGATCGAAGTAGAAGCATGTCGGAACATCACTGACACTGAGGTAATATCTTTTATAAAACGCAACATACTATGCAGGTTTGGCATTCCTTTAGAAATAATATGCGATAACGGATCACAATTCATAAGCGGCAAGACGAAGAACTCTGCCAAAAATGGAACATCAGACTAGACACTTCAACCCCAAGATACCCGCAAACTAATGGGCAAGCTGAGTCTAGCAATAAAATCGTCGTCAACAACATCAAAAAGCGCATCAACGAAGCAGGCGGCAGATGGGCGGACGAGTTGCCTCTAATCCTCTGGGCAGACAGGACAACTCCCAAGAACACAACTAATCAAACTCCCTACTCTTTAGTTTTTGGGTGTGAAGTAGTTATCCCAGCGGAAGTGTACATGAAAACTGCAAGGTTTGGCCTCATGATAGAAAACAGGAATGACGCAGAATTAGCACACAACTTGGATACCATCGACGAAATCAGAGCTCATGCTAAGGTAAGAATGGCAGCCTACCAGCAAGCAGTCGCCAAGAGTTACAACAAGCACATCAAGGTCAAACAATTCCAAGTTGGAGATTGGGTCCTCAGAAAGACATTTCAAAATACGAAGGATCCAAAGGTAGGCAAACTTGCTGCGAAGTGGGAAGGATCGTACCAAATCGAAAAGGTAATAGGTAACGGAGCATACAGGCTGATCACTAGAAATGGCGTGCAAATTCCACGTAGTTGGAACGCAACTCACCTCAAATAGTATCACTTCTAAACTCATCCTTTTACTTCCCTGCAATTTATTTCTTTTCCTCCATAAACATTTACTGACTTAAGCATCGGAGGGTCGTTGGCAAAATGCCAACGATCTAGGTTTGCCAGGTCACCTCGTAAAGGGCTGCAAACTGCCAAAACACATCTTGGCAGCTACCCAGGTGACACTTAAGCACAAAGGGCTTGGCAAGAACACTTCTGGTAATATCTTCTAATACCATTCTTTTGTCGCACCTACTTTTCTTTTAGCTAATTTGTAAGAACACATACTGACTTAAGCATCAGAGAGCCGTTGGCGAAATGCCAACGGTCTAGGCCTAACAAATCATTTTGCAAGGGGCTGACATAACGAGAGCAACTTCTTAAGCAACTTGTCCAGCAACTCGTCAAGCAACTTCTCCAGCAAATTTCTCTAGCAAACCCCTATACGAAGTTCTTCGGCGACTTAGCAGGCAACCTACACTACAGACCCATCGGGCGAATATGGATGCAGCAACTCAAGAAGCAAGATGCTGGATAGACCGGGTTGTGGTTCCTAACTGGGACACCTCGCCATTATTTTTGAAAAAAAATAATAATAATAAGTTGTAAGCAAGTTATTCCTTTTATTCATTACTTGTAACTTTCGAATTATATTAATAAAACGTGCAATTCATTCGAAATTGTCCAAATACAAACAATTACCTTCTCGCAAAGTTATGCCAATTATTGAAAAGGTCATAACACAGCAGTAGCAAAACAAATGGTTTCAAAAAGCAACTTCAAAACGGATCGACGTTTTAATTTGCTACAACATGCATGCATGAGACATTATCACATAAACACGCGCTATTCTTAAAAACAGAATGGTATTAACCAAAACAAAGCAAATTTGATAAAAGTTGCTTTTCTTAGGGAAAGCAATACGTCAATTCCTAATCTCCTGCTCCTAGCAAGCAGGAGAAGCACGCAAATTACAAGTTGCTCCTATGAGCAAATACCAAACACACCAATGTATCAAACCTTGCTCCCATGAGCAAGTAAAGCAACATGCAAAATAAAACATTGTTCTTAAATCCTAAAACAGAAGGTAGCAAGCATTAAGCGGCATCATCCTGGGGCTTGTCAGCATCAACATCAATAGGCTGGGAATGTGCGCCAACTACAGAAGCTGCTGCATGGGTAGATGCGTCGTCAGCAACTTCTTCGAAAGCTGCTGCTCTTTTTGGCCTCTTAATTCATAGACCAATCTCTCTGCAGCAGGGTTCCATTCCAAATGCTTGCCAGCAGCATATTCCTCCATAGCCTCGATCCTGGCCAACACAGTTGCATGCCAGTGTTGTCAAGGAGTTCATTAAATTTCGCCTCAGACTCCTTAGTAGCTTTCTCCACCTCTATCTTCAAACGCTGCACTTCTGCTTGCTCCTTCACCAACTCATCCAGCCAATGTTGGCATCTTCCCTCAACCTCTTCTTTCTCTTTGGTAAGGGTGGCAACTTTAGTGGTCAAGTTAGATAAATTTTGGTGCGTAGCAATAAAGGCTTGCATGCACTGAAAGTAAGATGCACTAGAAGTCATTATATGGCAAAAACAAGGAAAATAGTTGGAGATAGGAATGAAGTTAACCTAGACAGCTAAACCGAGACCCTTAGACGCGATGGCAGCAGGCGCCATAGTTTCATGACGCGACTTGGCAGCAGGGAACCACAAGTTTTTGGCACTCGGCCATATCGGAGTTGCCTCAGCAGCAACGGAGTAGAAGTCTTCAGGGATTTCGATTTCCATGTTCTTTCTCTTCTGCCTAGTTAACGTAGAAACCGCAGATATTGCAATCGGGCGAAGTATCTGAGGAGCGGGTAGGCGAGTCGTCACAGAAGGCGCAGGGAGAGTAACAAAAACCCCACTCCTGTTGCGCATCCTTGAGATCAGTTCGGAGTTTGAAATTGGAGCAGATCGCAGAGATGCAGAAGTTTCTAACAACAAAGGAAGAAAAGATAAGCAACTCGTAAAGGAGAATTATGCAAAAGCATAAGAAGGTGCCTACATACCAGAAGACATGTTAGAGGTTGATCGAGTTCTAGTGCTTCTTCTTTTTTGGGAGTCGGGTGAATCTGCTTGTGCAGGCAAGTTGGTACCAGGGTGCGAGGGAATGATAGGGAAGGTTCTATCTTCAGCACTAAGAGCCAAGATCAAGTCTGTAAGACCGGTCGATTGTTCGCGTCCAGAAGAATGCAGAGAAGCGCCTGCCCAACAAAAAGTGTAAGCAAATTGTCAAAAATCAGCATGCAAAATTTACAACAAATCAGGCAAATTACCTTCAGATCTCCAAGTATCCTTGAAAAAACCACCAAAATCACCCACAGAGTCGGCTCTTACAAAAAAGTATCTTGTGGCCCAGCCCCTGTCTCGACCCTTGTCGGTTTTTTCTATCAATGCATTTCTGCCTTCGTTAGTTTTGAGGGTAAATGTCCCTTTCCCGATTGGTAAGTGAAGGCCAAATCGTCTATTGTGAAATCAATACCCAAATTTTTGCTTAGGGTCTCTATACTTATCAAAACCCTCCAAGCCCCAGGAAGAAATTGGCAAGGTGCCATGTCAGTTGCAGCAAAGAATTGGCTGATAAAAGGCGAAAAAGGGAATTTCAGTCCTAATTTGGCAAAGGGGTAGTCATAGAAAGCCAACCAACCAGGACAAACCCAATCCATTCTCTCTTGATTTATGGGCAACCTAATCACAGCGCCAAGAGGAAAACCATAGTTCTTCCTAACAGTTTGCAAATCGGCTGCAGTTAGCACGCTAGGATAAAGGTTTTTGTCTTCTAAAATCTCTAAAGGACGAAAGACATTTGCTCCTTCAGGGGAGGAACTGTTTCTTGAAGAAGACCTAGGGTTTGCTCTAGTCATGGCGAAAAAAGGAAGCAAAGGCAAATTCGTGCAAAATCGAAGAACAACTTGAAGAAAAACGCAAAGAAAATCAGCAAGGAAAAAAGATTACCTGAGAAAAAACTTGAACGGACAAAGGAAGAGGATGAAGAAATTTTGTTGTTTTCCAAAGAGGCGTATTTATAGAAGAAGGGAGAAGGTATATGTCTAATCAGTCCATGCAAGAAAACCGTCATAATTGCGCGCGTTCTCCAAGGCATTTTTCTTTTTAAATCTTGAAATTTTTCTGTCCTTAGTTTGCCGCCCAAGAAGGAAAAATTTGGGGCTATTGTTATGGGTTGATTTATTCCTACGTGGCAACAAAATGCATACCCAAAATGTGTTAGTTTGCCTGGTTAAATGGCAGCAATTAATTGGGTGAATAAGGAAGCAAGCAGATAGCTGACGTGTCAATGCGGTTCCGAGATTCTTGAGAGTAAGAGATATGCGCTGCATTGAGGAGAAAGTGGAGTTAGTTTCAACCGCCAAACAATAATATCTCAAAGGAAGCTCCTACAAGATAGGATCTAAGCCAATGAGGAGCAAGGAGGAAAACGGCTGCATTTTAACGTCATTATTATAGCTTAGTATAAATAGTCCATTAGCTCAGATATTGTAATCCATCTCTCACTGCTCTCTCAACTCACTCTCTAGCTACTACTTGTACTCTCTCACAAACTTAAGCAACTTAGTGAATTGGCAGGATACAAATCCTCCCGTGGTTTTTCCCTCATTCCTAAAGGGTTTTCCACGTACAACTTGCTGTGCTCTTTTCTTTATTTCTCGCAACTTTACTTTGTGCAATTTACTTTTATTCGCAAGTTAATTATCAACCCCCTCTCCAAGCAAATTAGCCTTAGTGTGAAATTTGCCCTAAACACATGCATATATTACCTTTTATACGAGAAGACACTTACTTAACTTTCTTTTTATATAAATAAATAATTAAGCAAGGGTGTTCAAGGTCATTAATTATATGGCTGTTTTCCAACTAGAGTATTCAGTATATGTATGAGAACAATAATAGTCTCTCCGTTTCTTTTTATTCTTCCTATTTTGACTTTTACGTATGCGAATACACTTATTTGACCTTAAATATAGTTCATTGTGTATTAGTAAAAATTAAAATAGTTGAATATTAATAAAGTACTCATTGATACGAATAAAACAAAATTTCACATGACTATATTTTTTTTCATAAGTTAACCATCATTTAAAAGATTATCTCTAATTGTAAATAATGTCAAGATTCCAAACAAAATGAAACGGAAGTACTACATATTGACAAGTGAATATCATAAAGGTGGGAGGCATTGTATATGACAATGCAGCAGGAGCAGTGTTATTACTTCTAAGAAATGGCAATGCACATAGCGGAATCTATGCCTAGTATACGTAAAACATATACGAAATGTGACGCATGTCATTTTTACAGTGAAAACTAATTGAATTTTCATTTTGTTTTCTAAAGATTACTAATTCATATTCAGTTTTTAGTTTTTTCAGTTTTCTCATCTAATTTCAATCGTTAAATTTTCGTTTACAATTACTTGAAATTTCCTATTAATTACAAGCATTGGGTACTAACAATAGGAAACCTTTTCCTTCAGTTACATTGTGTTTAATCTTCTCTGCCAATTACATCAATTTGATTCTTATAAAAAAATTAGAAGTTCATCAACTAGCTAGCTTGCATTATCAGACCAATTTTAGAGCAATATGTTCGAAAAAACTCGTTCTATTTGCAGCCTTTCATATCATTATTTTCATGAGTTGTTAAACGACGCCCTATTTTTCTTAGTTCGCCCTAAATATACCAAAATAAATACATGGCCCCACCTCCATGTATTTTTACTCCCATTCCCATACCTAGTAACATACTAACATCCCTGGTTCATCTTGCCCTAGATGATCCACTAATATCGAAAACTCATCGCATGTCATTTGTGATTGTCCCCACTCGGCTTCTGTATGGGAGGCTTCAGCCCCTAGCACTCCCCCTAATTTGTCGTTTTCGGAATGGCTCAAGTTTAGTATGGAAGTTGAGATTGAGTTTAAAAATCTAAATTGGCATGTTATTTTTACATATCTGTCCATGAAATCTAGAAAGATAGGAATGAGTGTAGCTTCAGAGGCTCCAAGCCCTCCCATGCTAACCTTTTGATCCATAAAGCCTTTATCCTAGCCCATAATCGAGTTCTCTCATTCAAATCCTCCATAAACATCAGTTTGATCCCCTCCCCTCGTAATTTCCCAATTCAGGAACCTCATACCCATATTATTCATGTGGATGCTTCCTTTTCGCATGTGTCGGAACCAATGGGTACGTGTGGAATAGTTAGAGACCATGTAGATCCTTGGGTTTTGGGTTTTCTGAAGAAATAAAAGTTACGCTTTGGACCCCCTAACGTCTGAACTTAGTGCACTATATGAGGGTTTAAGTGTTGCCAATATCCATGGGTTCACACATGCTACTATTTACCCTGACAGTCAGCTAGGTGTCAATCTCATTTGTGGCCTGAATGATTTTTCTAACAAGTATGCGAGTATTTTGTTACACTGAGAAAGTTTTGGAAGAAGATGTCGGATGTGAAGGTTGAGCATTGTAACAGGATCTGCAACAAAACCGCAGATGCTATAGTTAAGCAGCCGCATGATGGATTATAGTAGTAATGTAACTAGGTTGTCTCCCCTCCCCCCTAGTTATTGTATGGATATCTATTTAAGTGATTGCATGGACATGTTTAAGTATTATTAATTGAAGGTTGCTTTTTTCACCAAATAAAAAAATCCTACCTTTGGGTAGTCTTGTAACACCCCAGAATTTCAAAGCGGAAAAAAAAGAAATAATAATAGTACTAATAGGACGATGGCGGAAACATCGTCTTCTGGGAATGTCACTACTACAAGAATAGTGTTTAAATAATTAAGTTATAAAAACAAACATAAGTAAGTACTATAAGTAAATTAATTATTTAGATTAAAATCAAAATGAGAAAACTATCTCAAACTAAAGAGAAGTCTAGAACTAAAACCCCTAATAGATTAATTCTCGCATCTCAATCCGAGCCCAAAATCAAAGAAAATCCCCATCAACAAAACCTGCAAAAAATACAACAAATATCCACAATCAGTGGGGAGTAACTAGCAGTTCTCCCAGAATAAAAGAAATCAAAGCATGATTCAGACATAGATTAATAAAAAAGGAAAGCATAAAGTCAAGTCAACTACAATATGCATCCACTTCCATATAACTCACAAATAACGCAAATGAATAATAAATAGCAAGTGAGTTGGATAAAAATAAATAAATCATCTCAAGAGTACTTTTATAAAAATAAAATATAGGTAAAACAAGTTATTGAGTCAGAAACCGAACGCTAGTGAATCGCAATTCACTTCCTAAGGTTTGTCAGATCGCAATCTCCAGGTCAGTCTATGAGCTTACGTTCCCCACTGCCTGTGTCTAAGAATGGCCAAACTCCCGATGCAGGGTAGAACACGCAGAACTCCCTGACCTCTCGGACGACAACAATTAACCCAGGTGTACCCCTAGTTCGCAAACCAGGTGGTTGGCATGTTCTTCACCGGGGACTACATCTATCCCACCGGATGTTCTTATCTCAAAATAAAATCACAAATATCATCAAAGTATCATTTATCTCAAAAATATTCGTCAAAAGGGATGCCACCCGGCCTTATACCCATAATTCATCAAAAGTAATTTTTCAAAAAACTTCAAAGTAGTAACTTACAAATTTACAACAAATATCTCCAACCACAATACTTTAAACATCACTAAGCATCAACAATGATAGTGAAATAGTTTTTACAGCACTAACAGCATCAATCAAAAATGCATCACCAATTAACTCCAAGGCTTATTAAATAAATGAATAGTACACAATTAATCATTTTTACATAAATCAAACATAAATATAATGATACCAATAATGCTTACAGCAACCTACTAAACACCAGCATCCAAGAACATAAAAGATCACAAATTATTTCTGATTAAGAAGCTCTCAAATAATTTAAAAGAGTATCCTCAATTTCACAACAAAAACCCAATAATAATTATTAAACTAATAAGTTCGAGCAGTAAAATCACACAAAAATTATCATATGACCCTAATGGCTCTACTGACATGGTACAAATTTCATTTATAATTTTCGGACTCCAAAAGTAATTTTAAAAGTTAATATACAGATTACTCAATAAAGCCAATATAATAACTAAAAATATAAATAAACGCCCAAAAATTTACACAACATGCATAAACTCACGAAAATACATATTATACAAAGAAATGAATTTTTCGGCCTCCAGAAATAATTTTCATGATTTATATACTGACAGAAACGAAATTGCAAAAACAGATATATCAATTAAATAAACCAGTACACAGTAGGCAAAAATTATTCTAAGGCATGGAATACATACTACGCATACAACATGATCTAAGAAAAATAATTTCAGCAATTTTAACATCCGTTTAATAATTATTATGCAATTTAGCCAAAAACGCACAAAACACCAATTAAATCAAATAAATACCAAAAATCATACGAAAATTATTTTTCTCTTTACAGTAATCACACAGCATGCATCAAGTATATTCATGTCAAATTTCGTCAATAATTTCATTCAAAAAGTATTTTAAATAATTCCTAACTTAATAATCTAATACCGAATAATACTCTAATCACTATGGTTCTAAGATAACTACTAGTTACCTGGAACGTCGGGAGGAGAGCTGAGTCTAAAGAGATAGTTAAGAGCTACGCATACAATCCAATTCCTCTTCTAACCCCAAGGCACAACGAATGAGAATTGAAGCAACCAGTCACTAGGCATTTTCTTCTTGAACGTTGATAAATCTCATGTCACACTGCTCTGTTCCGACTATGATTCCCGGTGATCAAAAGCTCAGATTCTAAATCGCTCCGGTCAGAGTGTAGAACAAGATGTTATAAACGTTCTGTCCAAATTTGAAGACGATCCAACGGTTAGATCTCCGACTATGGTTATTTTCGTGAAGGTGTGACAGGAAAAACCGGGTTGAACCTTTCTATTCTTTTCCTCTTCCTTTTCTCTCTTTCTTTTCTTGAAAACGGTGAGGGTTAAATGAAAATGATGCTGAACTTCTTTTAATAAAAATCAGAATTTTATGGCAAGGAAAAATGAAGGGTTTAGGAGAAATGATTAGGGGGGTTATGGGGGTTACAATCTACCAAGAGTCACCAATTAAAAGAAATGAAATAAAAGAGGAGAAACTTCTTCCTTCTCCCTCCCCATAGCCGGCTGTCCAAGCCCAAGTACACCAAGAAGATTTCGGCCCAAGTCATCAAAGGTCCATGCATCAAAAGTCTGTCACGAGATAAATCGATAAATTCCTAAATCACGCCTAAACTTTGAAAATACTTAATAATGAAAATAACTCTAATAAATTATTATTATAAATATAAATATAATAAACACATTAGCACGCCACATGCGATGCAACATTTCATCACCCAAGTCGGTCCAACAATGTTACAAAAACGCTACGCGACAAAACAACATCCTAAATGCCTAAACAAATAACGAAATGAATATAACCTTTAAAATAAATAACTAAAAACTTAAAATAAATATATATACATATATCACATCATATAAATATATATACACATTTTCACAACACCTTCCAAAATAATCTAAATAATAAATTATTTATTTTTACGAAAAATATCATTTTAATGTAAACAAACACCAAAAATAAGGGTGAAATTACGGGGTGTTACAAGTCTTCCAAAAGAGTTCCACCTTTCAAAAATTTGGGAATAATCCGACCTTTAAGGCGTGTTTGCCCGAAATAGGTCATTACTTGTTAGTAACCTGCAAATGCAGGTTTAATTCCCTAATTATATAAGTAAGAACAAATTTGATATATTTTAAAACTAAATTCTTAATTAAACATATAAATTAAATTCTAATAATAAATTAACTAAAAAAAACTCTACAGCTCTCCCCCTTCCCTTCTACCACCACAACCATGCCTTCACCTAAAGGTGATCAAATGGCGGGTCGGGGCGCACCTAAAAAAATTTGCCCGTTAGTCGGGTCGGGCCAAAATCGGACCGCGCCAAAATTTCAACTAAAAATCGGTTTTAGCTTGCCCAAAATCCGTCCCAAATAAAAAAAGGGTAGGTTCCGAATCCGGGCCCGAAAAATCTGCCCAAACCCGGGCATTTTTTAGATCGGGTCGGGCACGCTGGTCGGGCTCAATTTGATCAGCTCTACCTTCACCCAACCAATCCCACCCCCACCAGGAAAACCAAACCCCTTCCCCACCAGAACGATATATGCGACGCGAGCTCGACTCCCCAACTTTTCTTTCCTCTCCTTAAACCACCGTCGGAAACTACCACCACCTTACAGACCCTTCACGCCTTCTCCCCCTCACCACCTCTACTCTCTCACCTCCCTCACTCCCTCGACACAACCTAAAGCCACCACCACCAACTTAACCCTAAGCCACGTATCACCACCGCCACCAAAAAAGTTTGTTGTCGCGACGTCGCCATGTATATACACGAATCCCCCCCCCCACACACAAAACCACCCCTAGAAATCAGCCCCCCCCCTTCCCCAAAAAAAGGCCATGCCCCCACAAAGCCATCGACATTCCAGCTCATTTGCCCCAAAAATCCTCGCCCACATTTGTGTCCATTTCTTGAGGGTCTTTTTTTGAGGAAGGAAATGGGGATGAGATCTTGGATGTTACGCGACAACAGAAGATTTGAGGGAGATCTCGGATCAGACGCGGCCTGACGATGGAGAGAGAGGAGACGACGTTGTAGAGGAGAGCAACGAAAGTAGTGGTCGTGGTGGGAGAGAACTGGAGGAGGAAGAGAGGCTTGAACAAAGGAGATAGAAGATGAGGGGTGGGAGAAGACTTGGGAGCCAGGGAGCTGTTGCAGGGGTGGGGGATGATGGAAGGGGATGGGGTGGGGGTTAGTGGAGTCAGGATTAAGCTTTTTATTTTTTAAATTAAATTAATAATTCCTTTTAGAAAGAAGACAAAAGGTCAACATGTGTTTTCAACTAGTAAATGAGGTCATTGGTTAAAATGACCCAATTTGGAAAGACATGGGTCATAGTTGGGATTATTCACAAATTTTTGAAAGGTGAAACTGTTTTGTGAAGACCGTTCAAAGGCGGGTTTATTCCCATAAAAAAAATAGTTTTTTTTCAATTTCTGAGACTTACTAGTGGCAGAGAGAGAATGGAAACGGTCCCACATGAAAATAATCCCATTATAGTTCTAAAAGCTTCAGCTGGGAAAGTTTGATTTGGGGGGTTGTTGAAATGGAGCATTTTAGAGGAAAATGCGAAGTAAGTTTGGTTTAAGAGAGAAAATTGAGGGATTTTGAGGATTTGTGTTTTTTGGTTGGAAGTTACTTGGATGGAAAAATGTGGGATGAAAGAGATTGCTTTTGCACAATCATTTCTGCAATAATTGGATTGGAGATTGGGGGTGATGATTTTGAGTTCACTTGGATGTGTATGACATACAACTCTTAGACAAATATTGAAATCTAGAAAAATTAAAGAAAGGAAAGGAAAAGGGGAATGGAGGAAAGAAATGTGTATAAATGTATAAAATATAGGGCTTTAATAGGAAAAATAAGGCAGCATTTAGCAAAACCCTTCTTTTCCTCTTCTTTTTTCAATTGATTAACTAAACTTAACTTTTATATTTTAATGAATTACTATGTTCCGTGGTATATCCCAAATACCTTTCTGTATTATTACAAATATGACCTTATCATTTTCAACTCATTTTTGCTAATCTAAACTTATATAAACTTATCTATATTTATTACACCTAATCCAAACTTATTAGACCTTATTTCACAAGTGTGTAAAACCTTAATTTTGCTAAACTTAATTATCTAAACTTATTAGACCTTATTAATCCTTATATGAACTCATTTTGTTTATAAGGACTGAAAATAAGTTAAACATAACATCTATATTGTGCAAGTCGATTACAACCCGGGTTTCCCTTTTGAACCTCTAAATGGAAAAATCATGAGTCATTGATAAGTACTCCCTCTATTTTTTTTACTTGCTACATTGTTATGCACGATTTTCAAGACGTTATTTAACTCTTAATATCTCTTATTTTATTTACGTAAAAATTATAAAAATTTAATATTGTGAATCTACACGTCGAGACGAATCTAACAAGATCACACATGACTATATTTTTACTTATAACATAATCAAAATAATCGGTCAAAGTTAGTGGCTTCATTCCAAAGCACCAATGTAGCAAGTTAAAAAAAAACGGAGGGCGTACTCACGTAAAAATACACTTCCAATAGTGACATACTGACATAAATTAAATAGTCAAGCTGACAATCAAATGTCAACTAATGATTTAACATTAGTATATATCATATATACACCTATGAGTCATCCCAATTCACGCATGACCACATTTCATTTACATTTTGAAGTGCAACACTTCTAGAGATCCCATCATTTAGACTTTAGAGTTCCTATTATTTAAACAACAGAATGAGTGAAATAAACCTACAGAATCAAATTATACTAATTCATAGATTATAAAGTTACAATACTTCAAAACATAGACAAAAAAAGACCATAATCCGATGACAACTCGTACCAAACCTGAAACCATATTGACTCAAGCCGAACGAGCCAGCTCGAACCCAAAAGGATAAATGACATGACAAACTCAACCCAACGATGACGTAAACCGATAAAAGGATACAATGACCCTATATGATCCAACCCAAACATGAACGAAACCAACAAAAATATACAATGAGTCAATGACCCAATATGATCAAACCCGAAATGCGAACATGAACTAACCCATCATTGGCACGAACACCTGAATTGACAACTCTATGCTAAGCATCCCAATTTCAATAGCCATACTTGCAAATTCCGAATACTAGGCTACTTTCTAAAGCTTTACACTCAGCCATATTAAGCAATTATAATCTATCAATAAAAGCTTGTTATTTATATACAAAAGAAGCATTATTTACCGAGCAAACGAGTACAAGCAATTTAGGACAAGCAAACAGTTCCCCTCACAATCAGCCTAAACAGGGTACACTAAGCAATTGAAGTAGGGGAGATACCTAGTGTACTATCTTAGGAAAAATCTGTTGTCATCCACTAAACCTAGATAATATATAGCTATTGTAGAAACTGTGTCATCATCAGAAGAAACAACAAACAGCCTACAAAGGGAGAGATGGCCTATGACTAAAACAAACAAAAAACAATAACAAAAACTACGACAGGTCAAACATACAGCGATAGACCTCGAATTAATGAGTCCCGGGAGTGAAAACTTTCTTCTAGCTCCACAGCATAAAATATCACCACATAGTAATAAAAGCTCAGAAACTTATATGGCATCACAAAGAAAACTTCCCATATTACGATGATCCTTGAGAATTTCTTCGAACAAAAAGCTTGTTGATATCTTCTGTGACAACATTGCTCCTGCATAATTTAACCAAACACTAAGCAAGGACTTCGTGCAATGTATTGTGCTGATTAAAGTATAAAAATTAAGGAAACAAGCATTCGATCGATCTAGATATTTCAAGTCAGAAGAACAAGAACCACCAGAAGCTAGTAAAACTAAATAATTTATTCACAACATAACAAGAGCAATGCGAATAATCATATCGAAAAACAAATATCAACTGGAGAGACTTCTAATATTTTCATAAAACAACCACATATGAGGAAGTAATGATTATTTGACCTAAGCTCTCACATTGTAAATGCTTTAGCACATCAATCTTTATGAACAAAAGAAGTGTACATCCCTCCCCTCTACTTCAGCTCCTACATACTTCCTCTATTAACTTTTACTTGCAACACTTCCCTTTCATGGCAATATCAGATTACTTGCAACACTACTACTTTTGGCATTGAGTTCTCTCTATGTCTCTTTTCATCACATGTGTCCCACATTTTATTTCTCTATCTTTCTTCTCTTTTTGTTCTTGTGCCTTCCCCCATGTTGCAAACAAAAGTGAACAGAGAAAGTATATACTGAATCATCCCTCATGGTCTGAAATTATTCATATTCAAGATTAACAAAAATTATTCATTCTCATCTTTCCTACATAGAGTGGTTAAAAATGTGTGGAAGTACATCGAAAAGGGTGCCTAGTTACATGTCTCAAATATATTGGCGATTGGTGACTAATATTGAAAAAAATCTTTTATATAAAGATAATAGCAGTTAGATATCCAACTATCTATTAGCACGCCTCCCGGTGATCTATGAGCTAGTACACGGCTTTCTTCATCGAACAATCAGTTTGTTTGTTGATCATCTCATGGCCGCCTATGTGCTAGTGTAGACCAGTTTTCACTTATTCTTCAAAACAAGTTATTTAAACATCCTGTGAACAATTTCTTTGTTCACGGGTATAATTGGCCTAAGAACAACTCTCTAGAGTCATCTAAATATATACAGCCTAATACATGCTGTGGCAAACAAAAAAAAAGCCTAGATATTCCACAATGACAAGTAGGTATTAGTACTATGGCTTTCAACCTAAATGGTTTCAATTCAAGCTTATGGTTTAGGCATCAGATGTCCAAACATACAATTTGATGGTCAGAAGTCAAAACCCTTGGAATATTGAACATGTTGACTTTACTGAGAGAACCTACTTGCCTCAGGTATCCAGCGACTGCGCCACAACCTAACAAAACATCTCAGCTAACTTGCCAAATCATCGAATGTGTTGCTATTTGCTAATGTAATACGACTTCAGAGCCACATTCTTACAACTCCAAAGCTCCAATGTAAGATAAATTCTGTCCTCCACTATCAGGTGGTCTTGAGTAGTCCACCAACTACCAGAACATCTAAGCTGACTTGCCAAATCATCAAATGTGCCGCTAATGTAATACAACTTGATCGTTAATTTCTTACAATTCCAAAGCTCCATTCCAAGATTAATGCTGTCCTCCATTGTCAAGTGGTCTATAAATAGTCCACCAACTAGATCTCAGCAAAGTTTTTCAAAATAGCAGTAAATTACTAAATTCTGCCTCTGTATTCAGATTATTCACATAGGAGATTCTTCCAAGCCCCTTTCATGCTGTCATGCTATACCAGCACAGTTGATGGAAATACTTTCTCAAGCCACATGGTAAATCAACTAAACTGTACTCACTGCTTTATTGATCATGAACACATTAGCTCTACCTCTTGCTCTTTACAAAGCTTCAGTACAGGGTGACTTAAGCTGCACCACTAAACTTGAGTCACACTATACGTGCCACCTCATCCCATCAACAAAAGTTAATTCTGCCTCCGATAGATCAACTTCTCTTACTATTCTTGTATGGAGGACAGAATAAGTGCATGCCAAATAATAATAGACAAAATACCCATCGAGGACTCCTTAGACCAGGACAAAAGGCATTCATGATCCAGATATAGGGTGATCATCTTTCTTACATATGGATGGATCATTTTAGCTAATGCGAAATTAAACCAATGCCAGAGAGGAAGCACACAACATGTAAACAAAGAGTTTCCCTCATTTCAACTCAAAAATATAATTACTTTCTTGAATTTCAGCAGCTGAAGAGCAAGGAAAATCAATTATTGGTACATCATAATGTTTTGGATTCAGGATACAATAAAAATATAGTTAATCACAGTATTGTACTATTGTCATCTTATACAGTGATTAATATGATTTCACATGAATTGAAAGCACGACCAGGAATGCAGCTACCTGTCTCAATCATTAGGAGTTGATGAAGAAATTAAAATTATTAAATGTTCAAATTATTTGTCAGATTCAACAAGCTATTTCTACAAGTTGCATGGTTAACTCTAGTACTTAATCTAGAGACAAAAATAAAAAACTATATCAGAAATATCTCTCTTTTACTGGGAAAACAAGACAAAAATGGTTTTTACTGTGAGAACTAGCACTTACTTTAGTGTGAAATCGATAATTTTACAACATTTAACTACTGAACTAGGAATTCCATTGAACATCATCAAAATCTCACTTGTAGCTAGTTAAATCCAGGAAACATGCGAAAACTGTCAACCTCGTGGTCTTGTTCAGCAAGAAACTATGACAGATCCTACTTTCCTAGAGTTATGTCTGACATTCTACTTGCACCAAAGTCTAGCATATATCTAAAAATAACATGTTGGCTTAGAAGCATACAGTGAGTTTACTCAAAAAGAAGAATCCCAGCCACTAGAAGGAAGGAAACAGAATACATTCTCCTATAAGAAATTGCTGCACACGTCAAGCATTCTTGTAATGGGTTTTCACCAACCCTTTTTAAGAGCAACGAATCTACCATTCAAGTCGAGCAAACTAATCAAGAACTAAAGCATACCAAGCAAATTGTTGTTCTAAAAATAATTCAGTGAGCTCACCAACAGAGACCACAAAGTAATGGATAATGATAAGCACGAACTTTCAACAATAAGAAGTTGACAAAATCAGCATACTAGAAAACTCACCTTCCAAGACGAAGTTGGGGAGGCATCAACATACCACTGCTAGTATCTGGAATATTCTTCGAATGAGGCAAAATCCCTTTTGGTATTTTTCCACGAATATATGAAGAACTTGAACCATTTGCTTCTCTCTTGCGTGACGCATTATCAGCCATAGCAGCTGCAACTCGAGAAGAGTGATCACTGCCAATTGGCTGTGATGATAAAGGAGAACTTAAGAGCAATGAAGCGTCAGGAAGCTTCTCAACTGGTGCAGATGACATAGGTGACACATGTTTTGATGCTTGATCAGATGATGATTTAATTGAACTGAAGAAACAAGGTCTGACATGGTCAAGCAATCCTCATACAAACTCAATTGATGAAATAACAACACTATTAGTTTCATGAACAATCAACAACCAATAATTAAAACAAAAAAATAAAACACGACATCAACGACTTAATAGAAAAATACAAACTAAAAAGGTACTAATCTGACAGTACTTATCAGTTACAGCCCTCAAAAATGTTAACCAGCATATACAACAAAGAGCAAGGGGAGGAAAGGAATATAGCTGTTTCAAGATACAGATAAAATCCTGCTACGCAAAAGTTAGAATGAAATTGTAAAAGCGGGATTTTAATCACTGAAACAGGCAGTAAAACCTAATCCATTACAGGATTATACTAGGCAATGAGAAGTCAAGCAGTAGCAAATGTGGCTTGTCGATGACTGTTGAGCTACTCAAAGCGAGGAAAGTCCATGTCATACATTTGTTTTCATATACTTCTAAATCTTAATTTTCACACTTTTGGCGTGTTAAACCATACAGTCATATCAAAATCAAAAGGTTCTATAGTTGAATCGCTTCAAAAAAAGGTTTCAAAACATTTAGTAAATCAGTACAGTAGTAAGAAAAATATTTACATAACCTAGGAGTCTAGGACTAAAGATGGGCACTATGCCATATCACAGAACTGGAACATACACTGTAGATTAAGAACGCAGTAATCACATCAGCTAGACTCTCCACAGCAAGAAATTAAGGGTCCATTTGGTTTGATGGAAAACATTTTTCATGGAAAATGGTTTTACATGAAAAAACTAAATGAATGCTAGTTTTCCTTTATTTGGTTTGCTAAGAAGAAAATGGAGATGTTGGAAATGAGAGAGTGGAGGAAAATAGTTTTCCTTCCAATGGAGGAAAATGTTTACAAAGGAATGGAAAACTCTTTTCCACCTTAGTTTTCCTTTTTAAATCCCTTGTCCAACCAAACTACGGAAAATGGGGAAAATCATTTTCCTCCAAAACAAACGGAGCCTAACACCTCATCCTTACATCGAATTCCTTATTAACGCCCCGCAAGACAGAATTTGATCAATATATGACCCAATAGAGAAACTCATACTTTACTGTTATAAATTTTAACACATACTACAAACACTATTTCATTACTCTTTTCAAAAAACCCCTATTTTCCCCCAAGTTTATTCCCAAAATCCCCCTTATAACTTATAACAGTTAGGAATACGTTATAGCTCGACCCAATATGGCTTATAAGTTATAACTACAGCAAAAACTCAAAAAAGTGTTTAACTAGCTCAGCAATGAAAAACTGAGAATCACATTTTGTTGTCATATTCGCGCGTTTAATAACTGAAAAAACAGTTTTCCAATCTCGAAACATACAAAGTCACTAGAAATCAACAACATCAACAAACAAAGATATGAAAAAGAAAAGTACGCAATCTAGTGCTACTAAGATATGAAAACATAAAAAATATGATTTTAAGCATAAATTGGGCCAAGAAGAAAACCCTAATCGAAAAAATAATCTGTATTTTCTCTCTTAATTATAATTCGGAAATGGAAAGAGAGGAGAATTACTGGAATTGACGAGGATTCTGAGAGTTGTCAGAAGTAGATGAGGTTTTTGAAAATTGAGGAAGGTCGTGTTTGTGATGTTTAATGGATGAGTCTTCATCTTCTTCGTCGGACGATGCGTAGTCTACTAGCGACATGTTTCTCTCTCCTCTTTTACCGTCTCCCTCGCGCTCACCCGATCCTTGAGCTGAAACAAGACCAGCAAAACTTGGGTTATTATACTTCCTCCGTTCAATTTTACTCGACATCGGGGAGACACAAAAATCGAGGAGAGAAGAGAGAGAAATATAAAAATGGGACTCATTTTGTAAGTAATTTGATGTTGTAAAAATGTTGCAAGTAAAAACGAATAAAAGAAATATTTATTAATTTTCGATAGAAATCAAATAGCTATGCGGTCTATGCCTATAACTCGATTAGTGAAGAAGTCGGTCAAGTTTGAATGGAGTGATGAATGTGAAGAAGCTTTTCAAGAATTAAAGAAATGTCTTATCTCTTCCCTTGCTCTCACCCTCCCTTCTGGTACAGATGGGTCATGTGTGGTGTACAGTGGTGTCTCAAGCATGGATTATTATGATGTGTATTGATGCAAAACGAGAAAGTTATAGCATATGTGATGATTGGTTTATATGCTTGATTTATGTTTAGTTTTTAATAGCTTTTGTGATAGTTTTTAGGCTAATTTAGGCTAAGTTTATTCCTTTTCTTTCTTTTTGTACATTTTCCCTCCTTTGCGCTCTTTCTTTGGGTGTTTGTTTTTATTTCAGGATTGGGAGCACGCTTGGAGGATCTATGCACAAGCCCAAGGCTAAGCATCGAAGAAATGGAGCACTAAAGGGATTGAAAGAGGAGAAGAAGGAGAGGAAGGCGCTGACCCGAAGGCCCGGGTCAGCCCAGGCAGCATTCGCAGCCCTCCCCTACTAGTGGACCCGCCCGAGTCTGTTAACACGAGGGCTCGGGTTCACAGACCCGCCCAGGTAGCTTGTTTTGAGGAACCTCCAGAATTCCCGTTCAATTGACCCGATAGCTCGGGTCGGGCCACCCCGAGTGCTCGGGTCTCTCACCCGTCCGGGTCGGGTTATTTTTCCGAAAAACGTTTTTGTGACTTTGTTTATTTTAATGCGGGGGCTGTTTTGTAATTTTCTGTTTTATTTCTTATGACTATATAAGAGGGACTCCTCTTATTTTAATTAGAGGTTAGAGATAGATTAGATCTTGTTTTAGCATTCAAGTTTAGAACAAAAACCCTAGGAGAGAGAAAAGTGGAAGTTTGAAGCTTTTGGATCTCCATTCTTCATTTATGAAAGCTTAAAGTTGGTAATCTTTGTTTATTTTCTTCTTTTCTTCCATTATTCTTGCTTATTTCATGCTTTGTTTGTTTATATCTTGCTTTGTTAGTTGATTATTTGCATTTTTCTCTTTTTCCTCCATGGTTATGGTGATAAAGTTATTTCAAGCTTTGTTTTGTTTTATTTCCATCATGTGTGAGTAGTTTCTTACTAGGGGGAGGGATGTAACCTTCATTTATACTTTGAATCTTAGATCTAAGTTAGGGGGATAACTTTTGGGGTTGAACTTGTTAATCAAACTTGTTTTACTTGGTTTGTTGGGTGCTTGATCACCACTTAACTTGCATATTTGGAATTCCTAGTGAAGGATGGAGAGATGAAGCTAGGAATAAACTAAGTTTGGTTGTGTTATTATAGTATGAACACTAGACCAACTACAAGAGGGGGGTGAATTGTAGTTGAGGAGAAATTTTCGATTTGTAATGCGGAATTAAAACAAACTTGAAATTAGAAAGAGACAAGCACACGAGATTTTTTACAAGGAAAACTTCATAGGCCTAATAGGAAGAAAAACCTTGACCACGAGGGATTTTGACTCAAACTTTCTTTAATATACTAGGCCAAAAGACTCTCTTTTGTACAACCTAATATTGGACCTTCTCTGTTCCTCTAGGAACTGGTTCCCCGTCACTCAGTTCCCCCCGAACTGATGACACTCACTATTGACTTCACTCGAAGTCTTCTCTCTTCTCTCGTTCTTTCTCTCTCTTGAATACAAGGATATTCTCTGAATTTTCTCTCACCCACACACTATGAATAGTACAATAATGAGTATGTTGAGTAAAGAGGAAATTACAAGAAAAACTTTCTAAGTAATGATTGACTTTTTTCGCTTGAAAGTTCTTAAGTTTTTCTTCAAATAATTTCTTCCTTATATAGCTGCTGCAATTCTTCCTTCGTTTGGATAGGTAATGCTCCACGTTCTCCATGATGTGAGCTTGTAGTGTTGTGGAAATCATGGCCTGTTTTTCGCTGCACTTTCTCCTTATTTTTTGCAACAGAAATAAACTACCTCCATTAGCCGTTAGTGGGTGTATCTCCAGCGAGTTTGTTGGAGTCAGTTCGCTAGCTTCACGGGGGTGGTTCCACAAAATATGCCGCGCCTATTCCAACTGATTTTCAAGCACTACAACAGCAACAAAAAATATCTACTAACATAAAGAATCTTTTATACAAAGATTCTAAGTTACTAGAATATTAAACATACCATATGATAAAAATTCAAAGTGTATAAATTAAATATCTTGACTTAGATCAAATAATTAATCTTTCTCCACAAGATATAAATGTAAACGTAAACAATACATTATTTTTGGTATTTTATAAATTTCGCTAAACTAAAAACTATATAGTAAAAGTAACCTATGTATTTGGCATCATGAAAACATCGAATACAACAGGTTGCTAGACTAGGATCTCCATGAAAATAGGCATTTTCTAGTTTAAGGAAGCTCGATTAATCAAGTTGTGCTTGATTTGGCTAGATTAGTTGCTCATGCCATGAAAATAGGTCATGAGTGACTAATCAATCTCCTCTAATTAGCTCGAGAGAGTAATTAGAGTTCATATGTGCGTGATTTTCCCCCTGTGATCCCCCATTTGTTTCTCCTTGGCTTTGATAATTGGATTCTTGGATTGAGTGTTGGTGAATCCCCCTAATCCCCTAGTTCCTTTACCCTTGTTTTATCTCCTTTAATTGTTTGTTGATTTACTTTGCAAATTTCCTAGTTTAATTAGATTTTAGAATCATTGCTTAACTTTTAAAAAAACCCAAAAATTGATTTAGCTCATTGTAGTTAGCTAATTAACTCTTGATTTAACCCCACTTCCTTGTGGATTCGACCCTATACTTATCCTATATTGGGTTAATTAGGTTATATTTGGCGAGTGTACAACGAACCGTTAAATTTTAAGGCCGAATCCACAAGGAAGTAGGGTTAAATCAAGAGTTAATTAGCTAACTACAATGAGCTAAATCAATTTTTGGGATTTTTGAAAGTTTAACAATGATTCTAAAATCTAAATAAACTAGGAAATTTGCAAAGTAAATCAACAAGCAAGTAAAGGAGATAAAATAAGGATAAAAAAACTAGGAGATTAACGGATTCACCAACATTCAATCTAAGAATCCAACAATCAAAACCAAAGGGAAAACAAACGGGGGATCACAAGGGGAAAATCATGCACATATGAACTCTAATTACTCTCTCGAGCTAATTAGAGGAGCTTGATTAGTCACTCATTACCTATTCTCATGGCATGAGCAACTAATCTAGCCAAATCAAACACAACATGATTAATCGAGCTTCCTTAAACTAGAAAATGCCTATTTTCATGGAGATCCTAGTCTAGCAACCAAACTTAGTTTTTTCCTAGCTTCATCTCTCAATCCTTCAATAGGAATTCCAAATATGCAAGTTAAGTGGTGATCAAGCACCCAAAACCAAGTAAAATAAGTTTAATCAACAAGTTCAACCCCAAAAGTTAACCCCCTAACTTAGATCTAAGATTCAAAGAATAAATGAAGGTTACATCCCTCCCCCTAGTAAGAAACCACTCACACATTATGGAAATAAAACAAAACAAAGCTTGAAATAACTTCATCACCATAACCATGGAGGAAAAAGAGAAAAATGCAAATAATCAACTAACAAAGCAAGATATAAACAAACAAAGCATGAAATAAGCAAGAATAATGGAAGAAAAGAAGAAAATAAACAATGATTACCAACTTTAAGCTTTCATAAATGAAGAATGGAGATCCAAAAGCTTCAAACTTCCACTTTTCCCTCTCCTAGGGTTTTTGTTCTAAACTTGAATGCTAAAACAAGATCTAATCTCTTTCTAATCTCTAATTAAAAATTGCCTAAGTTAAAATAAGAGGAGTCACTCTTATATAGTCATAAGAAATAAAACAGAAAAATTACAAAATATTTTGATGCATATTTCAAGCACTCTCCAATAGTAAAAAAATTATAATGCTTTGGATTAGGTAGCAAAATTTAGATTAAATTTACATAATATAATAATTTAGGTTGTTTATTCAAAACACAATACTAATTTCTCCCTATTCAAAACTCTTTTATGTCTGAAAAACAATGAAAAACAAAAATAAGTTTTAGCTTTGAATAAAGTTTTGATTTCCTTGCCCAATGAAGATGCTAGTTGATGATATATGTGGACTCCTTGCTTGGATTTTGAGTACATTTAGAGGCTCCCTTTTAGAAGAGTGTGAGCTTGAGTTGTGGTGCTTTAGGAGGTAATTAATCTTGATTGCATCAGAATCAACCAAAATGAAACCAATGAATGCTCAATTAGATGTCTAGTCTTGAATCTTGACTATGTTGCTCACACTTGAATAAATTTTGCTTCAAATTTGCGGTCCCTAGCGTCCCTAGATATGCTCATCGTGTCCCCAAACAAAACTCCACAAGAAGCTTAGTTTTTGCTTCTTTTCGTTTGTAATAAGTGGTACAAAAAGCCACGAGTTCTCATGTGTTCCCTTTAGTGAGTAGTTACTCCTCTTTTGTGTAGCAAAAATTCCCATAACAAGAGAAAAAGAAAAAGCCAAAAACAGTAAAAAAAAAAAAAGGCATGAAAAATGAAAAAAAAAGTGAAGAAAAATGAAAAGCAAAAAGAATAGAAGAATCCAATAAAAGAGGTCAATTTGTGGATGCCTTCCACACTTAGTACTAATTTTTCTAAAGTTTTGAGTAGAGTGGAGTCTAAGGCATATTTGTGTGTCTAGGGATGGTGGACTAGTGGTTTGAGCTTCTATAACACTTGAAGTGCTCTAAATCTTCTGGATAGCTAGGTGTTCTCTAATGAGCGAGTAAAAAGTCTAATTAGGTATCCTTTTGCAATCATGATTAGTTGCTTTCTCTACCCATAACCTATGAGTATACTTGAAAATTAGTTGTTTTGAAAGTTGCTTTCTATCCTTGCTTGTGAACCATTTCATTGATAGTTGACTTGGGCATTACTCTTGAATTTGATTGAATAAATGGTTGATGAAAAACTAGAGTTACGGGTTTGAAAACTCTTTGGAAACCCTCGCGAGATCCCACTCGCCCTCTAGAGCGATCTAGGGGTTTAAAGAGCTTATTGCATATGCTAAATGCAATCGTGATTCCTACAAAAATGAGTTAGTGTAAATTCTTTATCCTTCCTTCCTTTTTCATTTTTTTTCCTTCCCTCTTTCTTCTTCATTTTGTTTTCAAATAATTTTTTCATTATCCTACTTATTATTATATATATTTTGCTTGAGGACAAGCAAAGATCTAGCTTGGGGGAGTTTGATGATTGGTTTATATACTTGATTCATGCTTAGTTTTTAATAGTTTTTGTGATAATTTTTAGGCTAATTTAGGCTAAGTTTATTCCTTTTCTTTCTTTATGAACATATTCCCTCCTTTGCGCTCTTTCTTTGGGTGTTTGTTTTTATTTCAGGATTGGGAGCACGCTTGTTTTGAGGAACCTCCAGGATTCCTGATCAGTTGACCCTCCCGGGTCTGTTGACTCGAGGGATCGGGTCAGGCCACCCGAGTGCTCGGATCATCTCACCCGCCCGGGTTGGGTTATTTTTCCGGAAACGTTTTTGCGACTTTATTTGTTTTAATGCGGGGGCTGTTTTGTAATTTTCTGTTTTATTTCTTATGACTATATAAGAGGGACTCCTCTTATTTTAACTTAGGCAATTTTTAATTAGAGATTAGAGAGAAATTAGATCTTGTTTTAGCATTCAAGTTTAGAACAAAAACCCTAGGAGAGAGAAAAGTGGAAGTTTGAAGCTTTTGGATCTCCATTCTTCATTGATGAAAGCTTAAATTTGGTAATCTTTGTTTATTTTCTTCTTTTCTTCCATTATTCTTGCTTATTTCATGCTTTGTTTGTTTAGATCTTGCTTTGTTAGTTGATTATTTGCATTTTTCTCTTTTTCCTCCATGGTTATGGTGATGAAGTTATTTCAAGCTTTGTTTTGTTTTATTTCCATAATGTGTGAGTAGTTTCTTACTAAGGGGAGGGATGTAACCTTCATTTATTGTTTGAATCTTAGATCTAAGTTAGGGGGTTAACTTTTGGGGTTGAACTTGTTGATCAAACTTGTTTTACTTGGTTTGTTGGGTGCTTGATCACCACTTAACTTGCATATTTGGAATTCCTAGTGAAGGATTGAGAGATGAAGCTTGGAATAAACTAAGTTTGGTTGCTAGACTAGGGTCTCCATGAAAATAGGCATTTTATAGTTAAGGGAAGCTTGATTAATCATGTTGTGCTTGATTTGGCTAGATTGGTTGCTCATGCCATGAGAATAGGTCATGAGTGACTAATCAAGCTCCTCTAATTAGCTCGAGAGAGTAATTAGAGTTCATATGTGCATGATTTTCCCCATGTGATCCCCCATTTGTTTTCCCATTGGTTTTGATTATTGGATTGGTGAATCCCCTAATCCCCTAGTTCTTTTACCCTTATTTTATCTCCTTTACTTGCTTGTTGATTTACTTTGCAAATTTCCTAATTATTTAGATTTTAGAATCATTGTTAAACTTTCAAAAACCCAAATATTAATTTAGCTCATTGTAGTTAGCTAATTAACTCTTGATTTAACGCTACTTCCTTGTGGATTCGACCTTATACTTATCCTATATTGGGTAAATTAGGTTATATTTGGCGAGTATGCAACGACCCGTCAATATGCTTCTCGACAACTTAAACCACATGAACAAAATTAGCCAACACATGATCTTGAACTAGCCGTAGTCGTATTTACCCTCAAATTTTAGCGCCACTATATGGTGTTCCGTGCAAAATATTTACTGACCATAAAAGCCTCAAATACATCTTTATCCAAAAAGAGTTGAACACAAGACAACATAGGTGGCTAGAACTCCTAAAAGAATACGATCTTGACATCAGTATCATCCTGGAAAAGCAAATGTCGTAGCTGATGCCCTTAGCCGAAAAGCTCACTTAAACACAACCTTGATCTTACCCAAAGCCATAAGCGATGACCTATGGAAAATGAAAGTGGATATCATTCATAGAAAAGAAGCTGCATACTTGAATGCATTAGAGTTAAGACCAATATTGTTGGGAGAAATGAAGGAGACACAAGGTGGAGACTCGCAGTTAGAGAAAATAAAGAATGATGTAAAGAAAGGGAAGTCGCCAAGATTTGTGATCCATGAAGATGGTACTTTGAGATTTCAGGAAGTCTATGTGTCCCCAATAATGAGACATTAAAGAAGAAGATTTTAGAAGAGGTTCATAACAATCCTTTCTCGGTACACCGTGAAGGAAACAAGTTATACACAGATTTAAAACAAGCATTATGGTGGAGTAATATGAAGCAAGAAGTTGCTGAATTTGTGGCAAGATGTATGATGTAATCCCCTGTAATTTTATGAATTTTATAAATGCATTTTAATGTATATTATATATATTTTAATGTTTAAATGATTTATTTCTCAAAAGTTGACTATTTGAAAGTCAAAGGAATTATTTAATAATTTTAAATAGTCAAACATTTTATTTAGACATATTGTGAAAAAAACATTACTTATAACTAAACTAGTGGAGTTGAAGTAAAAAGATTTTAATATTGGGTTAGAGGAGCCCAAACCTTATAGCTTTTCCTATGAACATCTTCATTAAACTAACCCATCAAAGCCCAAACCATTATTGGACCTAGGGGTGTTAACGAGCCGAACCGAGACCGAACATGTCCAGGCACGGCTCGGCTCGAGAATGATTGAGGATCGGCTCGGCTCGAGCTCGAAGCTCGTCGAGCCTCCAATATTTGGGCTCGGCTCGAGCTCGAGAGGACAAAGTCCAAGCTCGGCTCGAGGCTCGGCTCGAAACTTGGCTCGAAAAAGTTGGGCTTAGGCCCAACCAAGTAGGCCCAAGTCAATATCTAAAGCTTCACTTAGGCGGTAGGCCCAACCGTATAGGCCAAGTATGCCCAAGAACTTGTTCACTCACCCACCATATGCTTTTATAACTTGGTTTCCCTCTTAGCATTGCTAAGATTTCAATGTGGGACTCCATGGTTTGTTGAAGAAAAACAAACTCATCCTACCCATGCTTTTATAACTTGGTTTCCCTCTTAGTATGGCTAAGTTTTCAATGTGGGACTCCATGTTTTGTTTAACTCATCCTACCCATGTTTTTATAACTTGGTTTCCCTCTTAGCATTGCTAAAATTTCAATGTGGGACTCCAGCTTTTGTTTAAGAAAAAAACTCACTCTACATATTCTTTTATAACTTGGTTTCCCTCTTAACTTCACTAGAGTTTCAATGTGGGACTTCATGTTTTATTTAAAAACTTCCAACCTTGTAACAACAAGACTCTAAGAGCATTTAAATAATCAATTATTAAATAGTTTAAGTATTAAATAATCAAATATTTTAATATATAATTCATTCCTTTTGTGAAGAAAATGGAGTATAAAGTTTGTTTTCCAACCAAGGAGGTACGAAATCAAACTCTAAGTTGAGGTAAGGAGTAGTAGCTATTTATAAAGAAAATAAGATTGGTGCTTGTTTTCTTAACCAATGTGGGACTTTAGTGCCTAGTGGAGTACTATTTAAGGTCCAAGTTGGATTACATATTAAAATATAAATAGTAATGTAAATTTTATCGAACGTGTTTGCGAGTTAAGGTCTCGAGCCGATCCCGAACTCGCATCGAGCCCCTCCGAGCCGAGCTTTGACCGAGCTTTGACCGAGCCGAATTCGAATAGTTTGCTAGCCGTCCTGGCTCGTTAGCACCCCTAATTGGACCCCTAATGGGGGAACCTATAGATACCCTTTATTACACAATACCCCACACATTAAACACATTTTATTTTCTCTCTCTTCCTCCCCCAAATTTTCGGCCTTCTCTCTCCTCTTTTTTTTCTCTCTCTCTTTTCTTCTTCCTCCACCCGATTTTCTTCTCTCTCTCGGACCACCGTTGCCGCCGCCAGCCGTTCCTCCTCCTTCTTCTCGGCATCCGTGCCTTTTCCTCCCTCTCTTCTTGTGGTTATTTCTTCCTCCTCAAGTTTTATTTAATGCATAGTTTATATTTTTGAGGATTGTTATACTATGTTCATGATTAAAGTTATGTTTGATGATTTAAATATGAATTTCATATTATGTAATTTATAAAATGAAGTAATTAAAATTTCAAATTTAATAGTTATATTTAAACTAGGGTTTTAAGTATCAAAGCATGGATTTTTAGGGTTTTATGAGTTGGAAAATCATAGTAGTATATTATAGTCTATGAAATTTAGTACTCTTATGATTTTAATTATGTTTAAGTATGTTTAAAAAGGGTTTTATTACATTATAAGTTGCTGGATATTTTATAAGTATGCTTATGATGGAGTTTTCATGATCAAAGTATGAGTTTTTAAGTGTTTTTAACAACTAGTATGTTAGTACTATACTAGGAGGTGTTAATAATTGAAGTCTCAATGATGGGAAAGGTTTTTGAACAATTTTAACAAGGGTTTAAAGTATTTTAATATTGCTGAAATTTTTTAGAGAATTGATTTGTGGTTATGTTGATTATTGTTAGGCAGAGAATTCTCTCTAGGCGATTTTTAAGCTTGTTAGATGGCCTCAAACTTTGTCTACACAAGGTACGTACATACCTATGTGTGGGTTGGATTAGTATCATGTGCTAAGGATGGGATTTATGTAGTATCGTGTATAGGGAACTAGTTATACTTCATATGTGATTTATATTCAAATTGAATTTACATGTTTTATGCCATTGTGTGAAGCATGTTGGTTATGATGATGATCTTATGTTTGTATGGATGATTGATGCAAGCATATGGGATTGAGAACTTTATTTATTAATTCACATGAGGGATTAATATTTATATTGGTGTTAGATTCATTGATTGGATCATGTTGTTCCCTTTTGATTATTTAACTACTTTATGAGGACCGAGGACCTTATTTGGTAAGTTGGTTATTCGCCTATGAAAGGTTGGTTGGTTGTTGTTGAACAAATAAATAAAGGTTATGGATTTAATATTGGAATTATTCTTGAATTGTTAAGTTGTTGATCACTTTTATCTAATCCTAAGATAAAAATGGAAGTTTATGTATCTGTGATGATTATATTATTTGTTCTACTTGTGAGTCATAACAAGTAAATAATTTATTGATCATGTAAAGTGAAACATGAATAGCAATAGCTTTAGACTTGTGCACGTCTGAAGTATTGGACTAGTATGAGTTGGAGTACATGGTGGTAGCCCATGGCTTTTCTTGGACCGGATTGATCACCGTGTCCGATTTTTATTTAAAGGTTCCTCGATATCGTAGGTCAGGGGAATACGGAGTCGCGCACGTACTACGTCTTCTAAATTGAAGACTAGTTTGGTTTGGACAACTCTTTCCATTGCCTATTCCATCTAAATTAATTACTTTATTAGTTGTGGAGTTTAGTTCAGTAAAAGTAGTCTGCTGTGTTATTATTATTTATCCCTGCTTAATATTTAGAAAAAATGGAATCTAATATTACCACCTTTGGCACATCTTCTGAAAACAATCCCAGCTCATCGAAATCTGGAAACAATCCCACCTTATACCCCCATATTCTTGAAACAAGCCTATTTACCTTCAACCTGTTTAACAGGTAATTTTTTTTTTTTTTTTTTCTTTTTTGTCCTTTAATCTCTCTCTTCCCACCATGGGCACCACCATCACCACCACCTCCCGTAAGCCCAGCCCCCTCTACCAGCCCCCACCCCTTCCCCCCCACTGCCCCACCACCCTAGAAGCCTCCCTCCTCCTCCTCCTCCTCCCCACTGACCACGAAGCCCCCTTCCCTCCTCCTCCCCACGCCCCCTCCCCCCTCCCACCACCCCCCCCCCACCCCGAAACCCCCCTCCCTACTTCCACGCAACCCCTTCCCCCCCCCACTCCCACGCAACCCCGTCCTCCCCCTTCCAACTCCCACGCAAACCCCCTCCCCCTCCCCACTCCCACGCAACCCCACCCTCCCCCTCCCCACACCCCCGTAACCCCCGAAGCCTAAAAAATTTCTAAAATCGAAGGGGAGGGTAATTCCGGATTTCGATGGAAGGGAAGGGGGGCCGTGGGGAGAGGGGAGGGGGTTACTGGAGCTGGGGAAGGGGGGGTAATTCCAGATTTCGATGGAAGGGGAGGGGGCCGCGGGGGGGGGGGAGGCGGGTTACGGGACTGCGGGGAAGGGGGGGGGTTGCGGGGGGGGGGTTACGGGGCTGCGGGCTGCGGGGAGGGGCTGCGGGGGGGGGGTTGTTGGTGGTGAGGTAGTGCTCAGGGGGTGGGGTGGCTGTTATGGAAGATATGGTGGTTGTTATGGAGGTAGGGGTGGTGAGGTGAGAGAATCGACGGCGGCTGGTCCGACAGGGGATGGGTGCTCCGGCAGGGAAGGGAAGACCAATCAGAAGGTGACACATGGCAAGTCACCTACTAAAATAAGTTACCAATTTCACAAACCGGTAAAAGGCTTGTTTTGAGAATATGGGGGTATAAGGTGGGATTGTTTCTAGATTTCGATGAGGTGGGATTGTTTTCAGAAGATGTGCCAAAGGTGGGATTATTAGATTCTATTTTTCCTAATATTTATTAGTATCATGTTAGGTTTTATATTTATTTACTATGTAGTACTCAGCTTTGCTGATTACGTGCTTTTTGTGTATGTGTTGATCATGACTATGCCTTATTGATCTTGCGATGACCCATTTGGTGAGCAGTCTCTCGGGATAAATAGAGCATCGTCGATTGCAGGTTTGAAGATGATGCATCATAGGTTCAGGACGTTGGAGAGCTTGTGTTGACCTTATATTTATAGTTGACTTTTACTTCGTGGTTGACTTTTACTTTTATAGTTGACTTTTGATTTATTGTTGGTTTAACTTTGGTTTGATTTTTGGAGTTGACTTTTGGGTTTACTAAGTTTTATTTTGAAAGTTATTTATTATTATTGTTTCCGCTGCAAAATTCTGAATAAGCCGATACGTTATCATACGGGCGATAATACTTTGATAATTCTCTAAGTTTTATATTAAAAGGTATTTCCGGAAAACAGAGAATTGTCGGGTGTTACATTTGACTTGTCAAAAGATCAAGATTGAGCACCGGGGACCTACAGGACTGCTACAACTTTTGGATGTCCCTACTTGGAAATGGGATTTGATCTCGATGGATTTCATAATGGACTACCACCAACTCGAGGCATGAACTCTATCTGCGTGATTGTGGATAGATTAGCAAAATCCACACATGTCTTAGCTGTAAGAAATAATTGGAGCTTGGACAAGGTAGCTGAGTTGTACGTAAACACAATTGTCAAGCTACATGGAGTTCCGAGTTCAATTGTATCTGATCAAGACTCAAGGTTCCAGACAAGGTTTTGGAAAGAATTGCAGAAAGCTCTTAGTACTAGACTCAATTTCAGTAAAGCTTTTCACCCAGCAACCGATGGTTAGACGAAACAGACAATTCAGACTCTTGAGGATATGTTAAGGGCTTGCATATTGGACTTTCAAGAAAGTTGGAACAAAATACTTGCCACTGGTAGAATTTTCATACAACAACAACTATCAAGCTAGCATTAAGATGGCACCACATGAATCACTCTATGGAAAAAGATGTATATCACCCATTTGTTGGAGTGATATTGACGAAGCTCGAATGATCGGACCCGACTTGATATAAGAAACAACAGAAAAAGTACGGTTCATTTAGACCAGGATCAAGACTGTTTAGAGCCCACAAAGAAGAGTTATGCGGATCGACGAAGAAGACCACTAGAGTTCATAGTGGGTGATCATGTCTTTCTGAAAGTCTCACCTACTAAAGGTAGGGTTGTGCAAAGACTAGGGTCGAACCAGAATCTGGACTAGACCGGACTAAAGATTCTAGTCCAGTACTTAGCCCACAGAAAATCCTGATTCCGGGTTTCAGGTCCGGTCCAATCCAAACCCGGAAAATTATGGTTCGGACAGAAACTTCTGTTTTTCGTAGTAAAAAAAAAATTTATATGTTAAAGTTAGTTTAAAAGGTAGAAAGTTAGAAATTTAAAATCCTACTATTTATTATCTTTAGAATTATTGTTATTAAAATTATTAAATTTTAATGTATCTACTTTATAAACATCTTTAAATCAAATAAAAAAGATTTTTATTAAAACAATATCTAAATTTCGTTCCAACAGGTCCAAAATCTGACCGAACCGGAAAAATTCCGGTGCGATCCAAAAAATTCCTAGATTCCGATCCATCGGTCCAGTCGATTTTGGTCCGGTTCGGTTCGGTCCCGTCCTGGATCGGTGCACACCCCTAATTAAAGGTGTCATGAGATTTGGTCAATCTGGTAAGCTAAGTCCAAGGTATATCGGTTCATATGAGATTCTCAAGCGAGTGAATAAGTGGCTTATCAATTGGCACTACCAACAAGCCTAGTTTAGGTGCATATTGTGTTCCATATATCGATGTTAAGAAAGTACATACCTGATCCAAGCCTCATGATTAGTCATGAACCTTTACAACTGAGGAATGATTTTGACTTATGAAGAAAAACCGATTGAAATCCTCAATCGTAGGGAAAAGCAACTCAGAAACAAAGTAATTTCCATGATAAAGGCTTTATGGGCAAACCATTCATTGAAGCAACTTGGGCAGTCAAAGATCAAATGAAAGCGAAATAACTTCATCTATTTGCTTAGATTGTAATGTACGTTTTGAATATCATGTCTCATCTGCATATGTTATCCGAAATATGAATATGTTTTAAGTTCAAGTATAAGATAATAAATTAATGAATTCCATGACCTTATTTTGACTTACTAAGTTCCGAGGATGAAACTGTTTCAAAGGGGAGGGGGGTGAGTATGTAAGATCCCGTATCTAAGTATTATTAATCATTGTAATTGTCTAATTAAGTATAAATTAAATCTTCCTAAACTAACAAAACAAGAGTTAAAGGTAAAAAAGGTGTAATAACTTATTTCAAATTTCTTGTACTAAACCTCAATGTAGAACAACAACTATATACTTTAAAGAAAAAAAAAAACAAACTAAGTATAATCAAAATTTATACACACCCCTATAAATCTATTTAAACATGAAATCAAACACTCATGTGTCTAGCCCATCTTCTTCCTTCCTCCATTTTTCTTCTTGGCAGATTTGTAAAAAATATTCAAACATGAAATCAAACACTCATGTCAGTTCTCATATAGTCAACAAAGCTTGCTGCCATATCTCACAAAATCTGGAAAAAGACCTAAACTTTAAATTCTCAATCTTCATCCATTAATGTATCTTGACCAAAGATCATAATTTTTAAATTTATAAATTGAGCAACAATAGAATGATAGCTTCCAACAAATTCTATAAATAACCAAACAATTACCGGTCAAGAACTCAAGCCACCAACTAGAACTAATTACTTATCAATTGCTCCAAAATTCATAATTTCTCTATCTCCTTCATCTCTGTTTCTTAAGACTTGTGGTAATACCACCACGACGCCATACGACGAATCTCCACCGTCCACCTGCGTCGCCGTAGTCACCACGACAGCACCATCACTCAACCACACACTCCCTCCTCTCGTTCGCACTCTTTCTATTGCTGCAGCACCACGCCGTCGACGCCACAACCACGCCTTCATCTCCCATCTTCCGACGTCACGAACTCACGCCACCCCTGCTCCTCTATCTTCTCTCTCGCACTCCTCTATTTCCCTCTCTAAAATAAAAAGACGTTAGGCTTTTACTTCTAAAATAAAAAGAAGGAAAAATTTCATAAAACTACCCTTTATAATCAAACTAGTTTAACACCCGTGCAAAAATGCACGTGATGCTAAATGTTTGAGTTTATTTACAAAAAAGGTTTAACAGTATGTATGGGACATACATAAAACAAACAAAGTCACATATAACTATAAAAAACGCATTATCGTATAATATGTAACAAAGTATACGATATGAGAACTGTGAGTGACTATATGAACAAATTGAAAGAAAAACTAATTACATAAGTTAAATGTTTTCGTAATACTTATTACACATTCTGAAATACTTCCTTATACACTACATTTGTGGTAACATTTGAGTTCCTACGCTCTTTATCACTTATTAAAATTTTCAAACCCTTTTTGCTTGTAACTCTTGATACGGCAACATAGAATTGTCTATGGCTGAATACTAACCGAGGGAGATATAATCCTACCTAGGCTAGAGACTGTCCTTGGCTTTTATTTATCGTCATTGCAAAACATAAAACCAATGGAAACTGCCTTCTCTGAAATTTTATCGGGAACTTTGTTGCGTCTGATGGTGTAAGTGTCATTATGGGAATGAGAACTTTATCCCCCACGTTACTGCCAGACACAACCACAACCTCAATAATGTGATTGCCAAGAAGCTTGACGACTAATCTGGTACCATTTCATAGCCTTGAAGTTTGGTCAATATTTCTTAGGAGCATCATCGGTGCACCTCCCTTCAATCTAATGTTATGATTTGGCAATCCCCCGCACTTGATCGTATTTTAGAAATTCGGTAGAATACATCTCATGAACTCCAAAATTCCCTTGCTCAACGGAAATTGCATCTGAACTCAAATAACTTCTTTCTTCACCTGGCAAGCGAGAAAAAACATGCTCATTATACATGTCGGCAATTTCATTAGTTGGAGCAAGAATAGCTCTTTCCTGAAAATATTTTGCTTCCCATATGTGATTCTCTAGTTCGGGATATGTACTCTCTACTATTGCAGAAATAGGATCATCTCCTCCATCTATCAATGTCTCATGAGGAATTTCAACATCGGCTTCACCATCATTCGGCTCACCAACTTTTCCATCTCCAATGTTCAAAATCCACTATGAGAATTCCCTAATTTCATCCACATTAGAGCTACAAGAACCTGTTCGCAGGCGCAAAGTTGTTAAAATCGAGATTCTAGTTTGAATCGGAAACGACCTATAGAATCGAATCGTAAAATCGTAAGATTCTACAAACACGTATAATCAAGATATTGCACTCAATCTTCATTGTATATGCTAAAATTATAAGTTAAAAGACCTTGAAATTGGAGAAAATAGTTGTTTAGCTACTATATTGGCAATAACTAACAATATATATTGATTATTTGCTTGTTAGCATGATTTAAATTTGCGATGTTTTCGCTAGTCAACAGAAATGTATAGAATCGTCTAGAATCGTGAATCGAATCGTCTACCATATTTTGAATCGAAACTCGTAAGATTTTAAGATTTGAATCGCGATTTTAATAACTTTGCGCAGGCGTATATTCTTTGTTAATCTTAGCACATGACAAAAATCCCATAAGTAAGAATTGTTGATTGCAGAGAACACAATATCTTGTCTGGTTCCTTTGGGAACGACAGGCAAAATTTGTCTTAAATCACCGGTGAACATAACAACCTTTCCACCAAATGGAATATGTTGATTTGCTGGATTCATGCATTGCATAACATCCTTTAAGCTTCTATCTAGATCTTCAAAGCAATATTTATGCATCATAGGAGCCTCATCCCAAATGATCAATTTTGTCCTCATAAGGAGAGCTGTGAGGTCCGATCCTAGCTTAATTGCTGAACACGTTGAGTTCTCAGTTACATTTAAAGGAAGTCCAAATCTTGAATGGGCAGTTCTCCCGCGTGGAAGCAACAAAGAGCGTATTCCACTTGATGTAACTGGCAATACAATTTCCCCTTTGCGCCTTAATGCAGCACACAGTAATCTCCACAGGTACGTCTTACCAGTTCCTCCATAACCATATACAAAGAAGACGACTCCTACACCTCTCAGTACAGCCGACATGATTTCATTATAAATTCCACGCTGTTCAACCGTCAATCCCGAATATAGTTAAATTCCTTTTCTAGCTTCTCTCTATCATAAGATAGCTCATCAATTGTTTTGATCATCTGAGACAATCAAATCATCTAGAAATGGCATTTCGGTGAATTTACGTAGAGTGCTACCATTACTTTGTAGATTAGCTTCGATGTCAGTGAGAGCTAAGTTCTACAATTGTTCATCAGTTAGCCGTAATGCTGCAAAAACAGACTCATTTGACGGTTAATCCCCATGGAAACAATTTCGTAACAATAAATTTTTATGAATAAATTTAATAAGGGTAATGATAAATATGCTAATATACCATTGTCCTTGAGAAGTTTTCGTTGTCTGAATAGGATATCATTAGAGAGGAGGTGCCAAGTATTTTCCCAAAGAGCCTCGGGTTTTGTCAAACTGCATGACAGTATACGCTCAAGTTATACGGTGTATTTACGTTATTTTGGGTGCACTTCGCTAAGGGTTTTGATCATAATTGTTAACGTTTGTGCTTTATTTAGCTCTTGGCGGAAGTTCGGAATTTTGTACGTTAATTATTGTTAAAGTTGTAAGTTCCGAACTCCTAAGGTGAAACGGATTGTTATCTTGGAAATGCCCGAAAAGTGCAGGATTGTAATACGAAGAAGCATAAGTGGTTGGAAAGACTCAACATCGTTACACTTGCTAAGCGTCGCCACACGTTCTAGTCAAGTATTTGCCGCTGCTAGCAAGCGATAAGCCTGCTCAGCAGCGAGGCTCAGCACGTAGCAAAGCAGCGCGCTCGAAGCCAGCAAGCAGCAAGCACGCAGGTCGCACCTCGCGACCTGTGCATCGCACCTCGCGAGTAGCTTCTCGGGTCGCGACTCCCTTGCCAGGCCAAACTCTGCAGCGTGTGTTGGAGTCAGTAGCTCGTCGTACGGTGCGACCAGACTCGCACCTCGCGACCTGCTAGGTCGGTCGAGGCGGTTTGTCGGCTGAGGGTTATTTTGTGCGTGTGATATAAATAGAAGGCCTTGAGCCACGAATGAAAGGGCAACAGACATTAGGAGAGAGAAAATACTCCTCTCTTCATCTTTCCTTCTTCATTCCTCTTTGTTTTTCTTAATTTTCTTCGTTTTATTAGAGATTTCAATATTGGATTTGGTTTATGATATGCCGATTGTAGCTTGAACTGTTCTTGAAGAAGATTAACATGAAGCTTCAACCATTATTGTGAGATCTTTCCTTTCTATTTATTTCCCTTGATTATGGTTTAATTTCTATGATTATACTTTATGATTTTTGCATAATTATGCTAGGAACGTTACTAGTTTGATTGTGTCATTAATCTAATGCTAGATTTAAGAATAGAATTGGATAGTTTTATTCTTTTATCACTTTGTAGCAAGCTATGGAGTAACTTGGATGCAGATCATCTTGGTTATTTCTTGGGGAAATTAAATCAACTGTTGAATGTTTATCGCGTGTATGACTTTAGCAGGTCTATTGATTCTCTGTGTTTATTGCTGCTATTGGACTGAACTTAGACGTTGATCGGACTAGGTTATCCTTAAGTTAGGGTTTTATAGTCACACTGATCGTGCTATTCAACTAAGAATAAGGAGAATACGAGATTAGTTCTCAACAATAGATAATTATGGAAATAATTAGAGTTGAGGTTCAATGATCGATAATTAAATTGAAGTGGATGTTAATCGGATTCAAGATCTTTCCATATTGATTTCTCATTTTATTTATTTGCTAATTAATTTTAGTTTATTTATAACTCATTTGAAAACCCCCCTTTTATCAGGTTACTTATGACCTAGTTTAATCTAGGTATTGATTCACGCTGAATATAAAGCTTATCCTTGTTTCCCTGTGGATAGGAACCTTACTTCCCTTCTACATTTAATTGTAAAAGAGAGTAGGAGAAACTTATTTTTGGATAGGTGCATACGACTAAAGTGCCCCGCCACAGTAGCAACATGCGGAAAAAATTACGTAGATATTGGCCCGATTCTCTAAAACTGGCCCCTCCTTGTCATCGTCTAATAAACCTCTTGCATAACATGCTTCTTTAAAAGTCGAATATTGTACACCATCAATAACGCGTATTTCTTCATAAGACGTTGCACCTTTAACAAAATTCAACAGTGTCCTCAAATAGAATTTTTCACCTGCTTCTGGAGTTACATGATAAATCCTCTCAATGCAAAAGCCTTGCTTCTGAGGTGTTCTTTCACGTTGATCTGATTGCCATACAATTTTTGTTGGGGACTCAAAATAGCTCAATTCTCTTGCCTCAGGATATTTTTTATTGCACTCCATCAATGACAAGAACTTTGTTCTGTCAATGTTAGGTCTCTGAAGCACCGACTCTAAGTCAGCATCATCAGTGTACATCACACTTTGCTCGTCGGGTAAATGAAAACTTAGCCTCTCCACAGCAGGGATTCTATAATGGATAGTGAACCTAAATATCCTCCACATGGCTTCACACGGGGATATGTACCGACAATCATATTACATCTTTATTTTATCGATTTCCTTAGGATCATCAGAGTTTTGACGATTTCGATATGCTGCTGTCGTGACTCTATCATATCCCTTATTGATATACTTGAACAAATATTTAGTAGATCTCGACTGCTTGCACCATTCAGCGTTTATATGTGCACGATACTTACACAACAACTCTGGATTATGCAGGACCACAAATCTATTGTCAAGCGTGATCCCACCTTTGACAACAGTTGCACCATTATCTCTTCTTCTATAAACAGGATAACCATATTCATCCACTGTTGTTCTCTCATTATTGAATTTCTTCGGAAAATGTTTTGTGCATTTCTTATTCGTAGTACATGGGGCGTTATTGTTCAAAGCACCACATGGACCGTGTATCATAAACTCTGAAACTACATCGTACAACTCCGAATTCTCATCTTTATTCGGAAGCTCAGCACAAATAATTTTGTTTATTGCTTCTGCATTAGGAAATTTGTCGTCCCGGTGAAAAAACTAAAGTATATGCGCATGTGCCAATCCACGCTTTTGAAACTCCACAGTGTAGACAACTGTAAATCATAATAAGATAACTATTTAGCCAACATGTTAAGATTTTCCTAGAAAAATTATGCAAAATGTACATTTAATATATATATATATATATATATATATATATATATATATATATATATATATATATATATATATATATATATATATATATATATATATATATATATATATATATGCAGTAACCTTCTAGGTTATTAGCTTATTACCTGCTTTAACTCTGCCAAAAATATTTTTATCCTTAAGATCCTTAATCATTTGGTCGAACTTCATCCTAAACACTCGACAAACAGTATCTCGTCTATCTTCAGGTCTTAGGCCCCTCTTTGATACAAGCCGTATTATTTCGGGCCACTTTGGATTACACGTGAATGTTATAAACAAATCTGGATAGCCATACTATCTACAAATAGCCATTGCATCTTGATAATTCTCTCTTATGTAGTTGTGTCCTCTAGTAAATGAGGCTGGTATAACTACTCGACTACCTGTCGATGCTCCTTTTGTATCTCCTCTAATTGTTGCACCACGTATGTTCTTAACATTATCTGCCCTAAAACTCTGTTGATTATTCCTTACGAATGACAATCTTTCAGCCTCCATCATTGTATAACCGTCGACGCAAAACTGCTGGCATAATCGTCCGGAAAACAAAATGGTGTCGGCCACTTCTTCACGGTCTTGCATTCGATATGCAAACCACTCTCGCATAGTCAGTCTATCTTGTTTTTGGGAATTGTCGGTAGGTAGACTTTTATCTCTATGGAAAACATCAACTTTGTATCCGTCCTCACCATATATATGGAAATAGCAGAGGATATTGCAAAGGCAAATAAGCAGGATGGAGCTTGGAGATTCACTTCAGCTTTCTACTTTGTGTTTCTACAACTATATCTCGTTTATTCGCAGTGTCGATGTCTCCAACTATCAAGGCAGCTACCTCAGATGTTGTTGGTAGGTTGTATGTCCTACCATCAGTGTCTCTCATCCTAATTAATTTCAATCGAACTTCATCACACATATTATTTTTAAAGCGATCTATTGCCATCCTAAAATTTTTAGCATGAGGATTGTACTGATCAATCATATCTTGTAATTCGGCAATTAGAGAATCTTCAAACTTATCAGGATTTTTAGAACTGTGATAAAGTTTTAAGAACTTATTAGAACATACTTCCATGAAGAGGTTTAATTAGTATTCAAAGTTATGTCACAAAAATGTAATGTTTCATTTACTTGTAAGCAGCCTTCCTATTACCAATCTCATGCTCCGTGTCATATACGTATAGTTGAGAAAACCTCGGACGGGATCCTCCATTCAGCAGCAAACTACCAATTAGGTGATGATTCTGACCACCTATTTTGAAATTATAGGGTCCGCGTCCTTTAGTGGATCGTGCTTGTATCTTTTCTCCCATCGATGTAAACGAATGCATCATATTATATGGTCGGATATTCTCGATGAAGTGCTTGCTTCTAGGATGCTTTCCTTTCAGCAAGTCGGTCAATAGATGTGGAGGAAGAAACGCAACAAAGGAAGAACAACTTTGCCTTGCATACAACATTGTGAGAATTTTGGCTTGTCCTTTTTTTGTAGAATATCTTTTTGCTCTTTATTCATACCACATCATTGCACCACAATACTCACACTTCCATATTGGATCACCAATATCCCAGTACTCTAAATATATAGCATTTTCAATATATTAATATTTTCAGTTAATATATATGTCATTTATATGCAATTGAAATTTAAAAGTTATTTTCTTCGAATACCTGAAACTTTATTTTGGACTTCAACATTTCTGCGTGCATTATCAAGAATTCATGACTACGAAATTCCCCATCAACGGTACTGTAACAGCCCGCTCTTCCGAGCTGCTAGCTAATCTCACTTAACATTCATAAATCTCAATTAACACTTAATAAACCTGGATTTTACATTTACTCGCAGCGGAAACATAACCTCTAAACGATCCTGGACCTGTGGGTCAGGGCCCACAACGTGATAACCCCAAAATGAAATATCAGCTTACAGAATACTTTACAGAATTTCCATAAAAGAATATTTTATTCTCAATAAAACATCTAACTATAACTTTAATCCACGATTTACAACGTAAGCATCTTCTCGTTCATTTCGCATATTCCAAAACCTCGATACTATACCTGCAAAATATCTAACAATGAACTCTGCCCCCACTAGGACAGGTTCCAAGAACAAAATCAGCGAAACTGAGTACACACTCTCCAACCAGAAATTCACTTTAGTGGCTTAAACTTAGTTTCGTAGCTCATTGATCTTCTAGATGATAACTTAATTCAAAACATCCATAAGACAAGAATTCAGATAAAAGTAAATCTTTATCACTCAGAATTTTCATACTCGATAGGGCCTTTGAAAAATATACTAAAAACCCAGAACACAAAAGCTTCAATTTTCCACAAACAAAATATGAACTTGAAACATGTTCTCCAGCCATAATTTTAACTGTCTTTGCTATCCATTCACGGAAAATATACCTTCTTAGTAATAAAACATATACTTCTTGAACATAATTTCCTCAAGTTGAAATTCAGATACAATGATTCAGAAAACATTATTAAGAGCATATCTCTTAGTATATAATTCATTTGCAAATTCGAAAACTCCATAGCATAAACCATTAAGTCTTCGTAAAAGACAGAAGCTTTTGCAAAGAAAATAACTAGTAGGAGTTCCACATGAACCTCCAGAGACCATATAATACTTTGTAATTTCTCCCTTCAATCAGCATGTAACATATTCGGGGAAGAATATACGAATAGAGAGTGGACTATGCCGCCATCTCTAAACTCATGGGGACGTCTCCCCTACCAATTTTGTACTACTTGCAAGACTTGTTCCCAGGACATATGTCCCATCATTTCATAATACACACATACCACGATGTGTTCATCACTACCGATGCAACATCTTCCCCATCATACACGTAATTAGAATACTTAATTTCATAGTTACTCAACCCATATATACTTTCTCATAACCAAAATTCATAGTTTTTAAAGTTAATGATCATATATAATTAGGATCTCAATCCACATAATACACTGTCTTTCATACTTTCATAATTCTATATAGAACTTATATCGCAAATCCTTTAACAATTATTTTATACTCGGAATCATAACTCAAACACCTTTGATAAAATTCCGTTGTTTGCCATTAATCTTTCAAACACCTATAATTCAGATCAAAATCGATTTCATAAAAGAATACTAAATTGGCGTTCCCTAGGTTCATAAATCGAAAATCTCGGTGTGAACAACTTACATAAATAAAGATGTCGAAGGTTCTATCTCCAATATTTATAGCAACCGTTACTAAAAACATCGCTTTACAACAAATACAAAGTCTTATAAACTTAGTTCGAAGACAAGTTCATATAACAATTTCATGAATTTATACTCTTAAGAAGTTCTCGTGCCTCTCGGCAATGCAACTCAACAACAGGCCCGTTCCCGACATTTTAAAGGCCCTGGGCGAACCAAAAAATATGGGCCCCCGCAATCTCACCTACTATTCTTGACATATATTGATTTAAACATATTAATGGTCAAAATTTAACTAAATATGACTTTTTTTAGCTCATGAACGATTCACTTTAGCTTACAATTTTTTATAAGATAACCTTTTTTTAGCTTATGAATCTTAGTTTTTCACTTTAGCTTACAATTTATATAAAATAGAATAATTTGAAATTAATATACATCAAGATAAATCTAATAATAGTTTTTCTTATATATATAACTTTATAGTCCAAGTGGGATAGATGAACAATATAAACGTAAAAAGTGAACAATAATATAAACTCGAGGGGGATATGAAATAGTAAAAAGGACATAGTTACTTTATATGAGAAGGGAAAAAAACCACTTAGCTATTTTAAAATCTTTGAAAACAAAAGATAACCCAAAAGGAAAAAGGAGGTGAAAAAAATTAAAAACGTTGCGGGTGGGATTTGAACCGGGGACGGAGGGATGGAGTTAGTAATAATTATGACACCAACAAACCAAGGCCAATGCTATGCTTCATTGATGTAATGCGAACAAATTTGATTTATCCGCAATAGCGATTGGAAATCGGAACATTGGGCCTTTCTTTTTGGGCCGGGGGTTGCCCTCTAGACAACCCCGGGCGGCCGCAAACTCCCAACATTATATAAATAATATCTTATTAAATTTGCTTCAATCTATATATTTTTAAATTGAATATTTTTATTATATTTTATTAATATGTAATTAAATATATTAATAGTCAAAGTAATACATTGAACACCGTACAAACTTAAGTGTCGTATACTTCAATTTGTGAAGCGAATACTTGCAGGCGTGGCCTAGTGGTAAAATTTGGTCTCGTGACTTTAGGTCTGGGATCATCCACCGTGATTATAATGTGTTCGTGGGATTCATCTTACGAACTTAAAAAAAAAAAAAAAAAAACTTACATCTCTCCGAAATTTTTTTTTTTTTCCAAATTAAAAAACCCTCTAATAGCGCGTTGCGTTGACATGTCAAAAAGTCATGCTATTCACTACACTGTTTTATTTATGTTCTGTTTTACCAAGTTGTAGTATTATAAATCCATTTTAACGTCGAGGGATAATAGAAGTTCATTGTTTGAAAGAAATGAAGAAAGGTAAGCAAAGGGTAAGTCCATAAAGGAAGAAGAGAGAGAGAAACAATATTCATGGCTCCTTCTTCTAGATCAGCTAAACTAGTTGACATCTCCGGCGAGCTCAAGAAGATCATCGATGCCGATTTCGATAAAGCTTCTGCTCGCCGCCGTGCTCGCGAGGCTTTTAAAGATGTTTAGCTTTCCATCGATCACTGCTTGTTCAAGGTAAGGTTGGTCAATTATACTAGTATAGAATTATTGAATAATTTGAGTTTGTTTTATCAGTCTTTTTTGTTATTTCTTGCTAATAATTGTGTAGTAGATAGTATGAGAAGTAATTTTGTTTGAATATCTATGAAGACCTGAATATTAGTTTTCATTTTCCACCGGGAAAAAATATTTTCCATGAAAAACCATTTTTGATGGAAAATGTTTTCTATCAAACTAGATGAACCTTAGAGATCGATCGACACATCTCGATCTACCTAGTCAGGCCCGTTCCCGACATTTTAAAGGCCCTGGGCGAACCAAAAAATATGGGCCCCCGCAATCTCACCTACTATTCTTGACATATATTGATTTAAACATATTAATGGTCAAAATTTAACTAAATATGACTTTTTTTAGCTCATGAAATCTCGATTCACTTTAGCTTACAATTTTTTATAAGATAACCACTGGATTGATGGTTATATCTTAGTTTTTCAATTCGTACAATTTATATAAAATAGAATAATTTGAAATTAATATACATCAAGATAAATCTAATAATAGTTTTTCTTATATATATAACATTATAGTCCAAGTGGGATAGATGAACAATATAAACGTAAAAAGTGAACAATAATATAAACTCGAGGGGGATATGAAATAGTAAAAAGGACATAGTTACTTTATATGAGAAGGGAAAAAAACCACTTAGCTATTTTAAAATCTTTGAAAACAAAAGATAACCCAAAAAGGAAAAAAGGAAGCTGAAAAAAAATTAAAAAACGTTGCAGGTGGGATTTGAACCGAGGACGGAGAGATGGAGTTAGTAATAATTATGACAACCAACAAACCAATGAGCCAATGCTATGCTTCATTGATGTAATGCGAACAAATTTGATTTATCCGCAAATAGCAGATTAGAAATCAGCAACATTGGGCCCCTTTCTTCTTTGGGCCCTGGGCGGTTGCCCCTCTAGACAACCCCCAGGGCCGGGCCTGCTCAACAATAATTCAAAATGTAACTTCATTCTATAACTTTTTACAACTCACAATCAAAGTTCAATTATTAAAACTTGGCAAATAGACATAATCATATGAAATACCAATTTCTGGTTCGAAAGTGGATGGACATGTGTGTACCTCTTCTATGCTCGATTCCATAATAATCTTCGAGAGTCCAATATCTCCTTATCCAAATTATACTCGAATTCCACATAATTTACCTCATAATAATAATGACAACCATTAATATCCATCTTCACAACAATTCAGATAACTAATTTACTTGCTCATACTTTCTAAGCTCTTTCATGAACTAACCACAACCCTTATATACAAATCATTTCACAATCTAACTCACATTGAAAATCTCTAACTTCTGATTACTGCAATATTGGAAACCATCACACTGATTTGCAGACATGAATTTATGATTTCACTTAAACAAGTTTTCAACCCATTACAACAGTAAGAAAGTTTCAAATTTTAATCTTAAATAAGCTTCAAAACAACAAATTCAAGTCATAACTAAAGTGCATTACTCTTTACGTACTTGAGACTATACTTTTAGAAAACTAATCTATATAAATCTAAACTCTTACTTTAACATAAACCATAAACTAACTTAAAGCTCATAAATTGTCTCAACAACTTCTTAGAAATCAGGTTTACACAATTTAGAAGCCAAAAGAATACAACAAGGAAGGAGTACCATACCATGCAACTCAATAAGTTATCGGGAGATGAGGAAACAGGGCAGCAGCACCAACACCGGTGCAGCGGCAGATTTTCCGATCAACCATGCCGACCGATGAACAGGGTAGGACAACAGCGACGGCAGAGACATCTCATTATCAGAGAAACAAAGTAGAGGAGAGAAGAATAGACACGAGGTGGCAGCAACCACCACGAAGCAGAGGAAGGAAAGTCGAGCAGCTGCCAGGGTTGAACAGAGAGAAACTCGACTAACACCACCGAAGAAGCAAGCGTGGCAACGGCGGCGGCAGCGCCAGCTGTGGTGGCCAAGAGACGCCGGCGAGGGAGGGGAGGTTTGCCACGAGAGAGAAGAAGGGAGATGAGGAAAATTGGGGTTTTGCTTCAATGAGGATGGTTTAAATGACTTATTGGTTGTTTCTCCTCAAATCTAGAGAATTCTTGTAAATTTTTTTCCTTCCTTTTTTTTTTTAAAAAAAGGGCATTTTTGAAATTTCATTATAAAACTAAAAATCCAACTTTGATTTCATTCATAATTTCAAGAGTTCAATAAACTCAATCACAAGCAGATCTTAAAACATTAATAAAACTAATGATCATAATTACCAATTAAGAAAGCTGCTTAAAATCTTAGGCTGTTACATATTACCACCCTTAAAAAAAAAATTTCGTCCTCGAAATTTGAAAACGTGAAACTTTAGATCATCTGAAAATGAATAAAATCACTTAAAACATATTTGTGAAAAAAAATCAAACTAGATATACACTTAACTTAGTTATAGTATCTCCGAAGACCCATGCTTCCTGTAACATAAATCACTTAAGCTCCTATTAAAATCTCATAATCATTCATCAATACATTCAAATTTCCTCAAATCATCACACGCTATAATCCAAATTCCAATAACACTGTTCACTTTTCCACAATTATATTCTAAATTCTCAACCTTCAATTTTCTTAATCTCTATTTTTTTCTCGATTCTTGACTACTTATAACCCAAATCAATTTCAAACATTCCCAAGAATCTTTTACCCCTCGCTAGGTGGCTTACTCGGCACACGATCGTCAGGTTGTTCTGATAACTAACTAGGAAATATCGAATCCTCACTATACATATTCCATAGCATGACTCAAATCTTAACTCAAAATATCAATTTTTTCTCTCCAAGTGCGAATACTTAGTTTGAGTACTCATAATAATCAACTAATTCCAACTCATTATCAATATATTCTAAAATAAATCATTTCATCCATCATCCGTAAATTATAGATCTAACACTCCTGCTCTGGATTCTTAATACATTTCACTTATCCTTTAATTGCTCTACATAATACTTCATAACTCATAACGAATTACACCTTAATTAAATGCTCAAGACTCTAACATCATGTAAAATATTTCCTCATTAAGATAGAATCACAAATTGACAAACTAAATTTTCCATACGTCTCGTAACTCATACAAGACCATTAATGCCAAGTCATTCGCACACTTCTAATTTTCATTATCACTCCAAGTTTTCATGTCTCTTATTTAACCTTGCCTTCTTTACTAAATACTTGAAGATCAATAACTACTTTTTTCATTACAGAATTGACCACGTCCTATCCTTAAATTCAGACAATTAATTCTCATCAACCACATCTAGGCATGTTGGGTTCCAAAACCACGATACCACATCGCGTACTAGTTTTCATTAAGTAACAACTTTGCTTGACTAAATTTTAATGTTCAAAATTCCATTCGAATAACAACAAAAATCAGTCCATAATCAACTCGACATGCATATTCAAAGCAATATCCCAATTCAATGGAAGCCATTTCACTTAATTTCCCATATGCTTACTCTTATGACTATCAAACCTTTAAACTCGAATTCTTAACATTTACCTCCGAATAGCTCAATAACCTGCATAACTTCCTAATTCCGCAAATCGAAACTCGAATCTCCGAGCTTATCAACCAATATAATTCATATACGTTTAACTATTAAACACTCTCAAAACCTATCTCAACTCATATGCCGTGATATGAAGATCAGAACAACTCTAAAACAACATTGCTCTGATACCACCTGTAACAGCCCGCTCTTCCGAGCTGCTAGCTAATCTCACTTAACATTCATAAATCTCAATTAACACTTAATAAACCTGGATTTTACATTTACTCGCAGCGGAAACATAACCTCTAAACGATCCTGGACCTGTGGGTCAGGGCCCACAACGTGATAACCCCAAAATGAAATATCAGCTTACAGAATACTTTACAGAATTTCCATAAAAGAATATTTTATTCTCAATAAAACATCTAACTATAACTGTAATCCACGATTTACAACGTAAGCATCTTCTCGTTCATTTCGCATATTCCAAAACCTTGATACTATACCTGCAAAATATCTAACAATGAACTCTGCCCCCACTAGGACAGGTTCCAAGAACAAAATCAGCGAAACTGAGTACACACTCTCCAACCAGAAATTCACTTTAGTGGCTTAAACTTAGTTTCGTAGCTCATTGATCTTCTAGATGATAACTTAATTCAAAACATCTATAAGACAAGAATTCAGATAAAAGAAAATCTTTATCACTCAGAATTTTCATACTCGATAGGGCCTTTGAAAAATATACTAAAAACCCAGAACACAAAAGCTTAAATTTTCCACAAACAAAATATGAACTTGAAACATGTTCTCCAGCCATAGTTTTAACTGTCTTTGCTATCCATTCACGGAAAATATACCTTCTTAGTAATAAAACATATACTTCTTGAACATAATTTCCTCAAGTTGAAATTCTGATACAATGATTCAGAAAACATTATTAAGAGCATATCTCTTAGTATATAATTCATTTGCAAATTCGAAAACTCCATAGCATAAACCATTAAGTCTTCGTAAAAGACAGAAGCTTTTGCAAAGAAAATAACTAGTAGGAGTTCCACATGAACCTCCAGAGACCATATAATACTTTGTAATTTCTCCCTTCAATCAGCCTGTAACATATTCGGGGAAGAATATACGAATAGAGAGTGGACTATGCCGCCATCTCTAAACTCATGGGGACCCCTACCAATTTTGTACTACTTGCAAGACTTGTTCCCAGGACATATTTCCCATCATTTCATAATACACACATACCACGATGTGTTCATCACTACCGATGCAACATCTTCCCCATCATACACGTAATTAGAATACTTAATTTCATAGTTTCTCAACCCATATATACTTTCTCATAACCAAAATTCATAGTTTTTAAAGTTAATGATCATATATAATTAGGATCTCAATCCACATAATACACTGTCTTTCATACTTTCATAATTCTATATAGAACTTATATCGCAAATCCTTTAACAATTATTTAATACTCGAAATCATAACTCAAACACCTTTGATAAAAATTCCGTTGTTTGCCATTAATCTTTCAAACACCTATAATTCAGATCAAAATCGATTTCATAAAAGAATACTAAATTGGCGTTCCCTAGGTTCATAAATCGAAAATCTCGGTGTGAACAACTTACATAAATAAAGATGTCGAAGGTTCTATCTCCAATATTTATAGCAGCCGTTACTAAAAACATCGCTTTACAACAAATACAAAGTCTTATAAACTTAGTTCGAAGACAAGTTCATATAACAATGTCACGAATTTATACTCTTAAGAAGTTCTCGTGCCTCTCGGCAATGCAACTCAACAATAATTCAAAATGTAACTTCATTCTATAACTTTTTACAACTCACAATCAAAGTTCAATTATTAAAACTTGGCAAATAGACATAATCATATGAAATACCAAATTTTTTAGTTCGAAAGTGGATGGACATGTGTGTACCTCTTCTATGCTCGATTCCATAATAATCTTCGAGAGTCCAATATCTCCTTATCCAAATTATACTCGGATTCCACATAATTTACCTCATAATAATAATGACAACCATTAATATCCATCTTCACAACAATTCAGATAACTAATTTACTTGCTCATACTTTCTAAGCTCTTTCATGAACTAACCACAACCCTTATATACAAATCATTTCACAATCTAACTCACATTGACAATCTCTAACTTCTGATTACTGCAATATTGGAAACCATCACACTGATTTGCAGACATGAATTTATGATTTCACTTTGATTTCATTCATAATTTCAAGAGTTCAATAAACTCAATCACAAGCAGATCTTAAAACATTAATAAAACTAATGATCATAATTACCAATTAAGAAAGCTGCTTAAAATCTTAGGCTGTTACAGGTACGGTCTCTTATATTTGTCTCATATTGATCGGTTGAAACTCCTATACATACGCAGAAAGAAGGAAAAAATTATCAAAGATATATAACCAAATTAACGTAAAATGAGATTTCTTATAGTATAAATTGTTCAATACCTTAATTAATATGTCGTCTCACTTGTTTGACAACCTTTTTGGTTTGGACGACATACTTTTTGTATTTGAATGAATAATGACTTTCTCCTAGTCGAATCAAGTCTCTATCTGCAGCTAAATAAATTAAAAATTCTTGAGTGTTTGTCAAGAATGAGAATCTATATATGCATATCGATAATGACTTAAACATAAGAATAAAGAATTCAAATATGAAATACCTAAATTTCGATTCTCATTCAATAAAAATCTTCTACTATGTCGTGCTAATTTCGTATCAAATTGTGATTCTTAAATACAAATAAACGAATAATAACACAGGTCGGTAAATTGATAGTTTGGATAATTATCATTCTTGATTGAAGTAATGCATAGTTAATTGTAATAATACTCACGGTTTGTTGTAGTACTATTAAGAGAAGTACAATGCTCGTTTGCAATACTTGAAGATATCGGTGTGACTTCATTATCAGTCTGAACAACTAAAAAAACAAATAGTTTTTTAAACAAAAAAGTTTCCATGTAAAGCAAATTTAAAGTATTCATCTTCTGGAACCATTATTGTGATATGAGTACATCTGACAATCTACCTTTTCTTGAGCGCTTTTGTTTCAATACTGTCATACGTTTATATCGATTAAGTTTTGCTGAATTGCGTCCGTCGTCATTGATATTGGTATCTACAAAAACTTAAGTACATGAACGAATTGAAGTTTAAATTTATTATAATAATATCACAGAGCAATTTGATGAAGATTACTAACCATTTGTAATGTTACTAAGCGGTGTTATATTCGCTTCATCATATATAGTTCGACGATGAGTTAGAATAATTCAATGGAGTTAACTTGTCACTTGGACCTGAAATTATTCATAATTAGAATTCTATTGGTTACTATGAATTTAGTAAAATCAGAACTTCTGAAAAATAGTTGATCATTAATGTATTATTTATTAGTATTTGTCTTTTCTTACTCCTTGAATTGATATCAGCTTGTAATGTTGTCGGTGTGCAAACTTGAAAAAGAAAATATAACAAATTAGAATCAATAACCTTAATTAATGAAGTGAAACTTATGAATTTGAATAATGAAATTGTAAGTGTATTACATTGGCTATTATTTAGAACACAACTTAATAGAGTCTCATTTCCTTTCATATCTCCTGGAGAACAAAAATGACCATCACGCTTCTCTTTCAATATAAGCCTTCTTTTTTCCCGAGCAATACGTGCAGATTCATTATGAACTGTATTGACTATAATAGGGCCTGTTTTTAAAAACAAATCGATAATTTAATTAATAAGCTAACAATGAATTGTATATTTTGTATGATTCACTAATTATATATAAATTTATAATCAATAATCTTATGGTAATAAATCAAACTTATGAATTTGAATAATGAACTTGTAAGTGTATTACAATCGCTATTTCTTGTAGCACAACTTAATGGGGTATGATTTTCTTTCATATTTCCTGAGAACTTAAACGACCATCACGCTTATCTTTCAATATACACCTTCTTTTTTCCTTGAGCAATACGTGCAAATTGACCACGAACTGCATTGAGTATCATAGGCGCTGCTTTAATAATCAATTTGAAATCATTAATTAAATAACAATGAATTGTAAATTTTGTATGATTCACTAACTATATATATACATATAAGACTAAAAAAAATACGGTTTTACCATTGGATATGTCCAGCAAGGGTATTCTATCATTTGACCGCACAATAATATTTTGTCGTGGTACAGTTGTATTTAATTCGATATTTTCTCTGCCTATAATAGAAATAAATAATAAATTATGTATTAAACTTTTATAACAATAAAGAAATAGTATATATTCATGAATTAAATTAAAAGTGGACTACATTATTTGGCATAAGTTTTTGGCAACCAAATCATATATTCATTTCTTATTCTCTCAATGTAAAAACAAAATTTTGTACCACACCAAGTAAATAAACATTATAAGATTTTGGAATCTATTATAAAAATGTATATAGAAAAATAACAAAAATATATTTCATCACACGGTTAGTATGATAAACATTTTATAATTATAAAATCTGTTATAAAAAATTGTTCCGATTAAAATATTTTGTATTAGTTAAAATCACATGGTTAGCAAAGTTTTATTAACATATTATATCAACTCATAGGACAATGTGATATATAAACATATTATAATTTTTGTTGCATTCACTTTATATACATTTTTATTAAAATTTATTTCAACTCAAATTTATATCAACTCAAATTATATGAAATTTCTATCAAATCAAATTTATAAATATGAACTCACATTTATATCAACACCTAATATCTTATTTTATAAATATCTTTTACAAATATAATTTCATAACATCTTTTAATAATTTCGGGTATATATTTTTTTCCGGTTATAAGAATCAAAAACAAAACCAAATAACTCTCAAAGTCTTTCCACATTCTCTGAACCTATTTCTCTCTCTATATTCTCTTTCTCTCTCACTCTCGTTTGTTTTCTCTAAATCCGAAAAATGCAAATCAAATTCTCCAAAAAAATTCGTTAGTTGGAATTGTTCGAAAAAAAATTATACATACAAATGTGTGATTATATAGTAGATCTATCAATTTTTTTAACATGCAACAAATTTTTCGAGAAGATCGAAGGTGCAAAATAGCAAATGGTGAAATTCGTGGAGAAAAAACTGAATAATCTTAGCGAGTTTTTTTTTTTTTGGGAAAAAAATGAAGATGAAGATGCGATTATGATGATGACTAATGTGAAAGAGTTATTTTTTTCTCAAACACTTCGAATTTCATGAAAATTCAGATAAGTACCAAAATTTATATTTGTATCACTTTTAATTATTTATTTATTCACTTCGATTTTGCTAATTAAACTATGTTGAGAGATTATTATTATTTAAGCTTATAACTAAATGCATGCAAGTAAATTTATTAGTTCAAGTATTATATAATATGTAATTGATATAATTTATAATTAAATATACATGCATGTGTCTAGATGAAGGAAAATATGAAGAAATCTGTGGAAAATTCTTCTTTGGGAAGAAAATCATGATGAGGATGCGATGATGATGATGATGACTGGTATTGAAGAGTTGTTTTATTCCTCAAGAAAACCGACTTTCATCAAAATCAGATAAGTAACAAAATTTCTATTTTAATCAGTTTTAATAATTTATTTTTTCATTAAAATTAAAGATATTTAAAAAATAGGAAAAATGTCAAGAATAAGCTAACCTTTGGATGGTCTACTTAAAATAAGTTATACTTTTGATTAACTTAGAATAAGCAAAACTTTTTGGGGTATAAGCTTTTAATGAGTTCAACAGGTAAACAACTTATTATTGTAGGTAACCATCCACCTGTCTTCATTTTATTGGTTTAAATTTTTAGTTTAATTTATTTCTAAATATTAATTTTAAAAAAAAAACTCAATTCCTTTCTTCTGTTTCCTCTCCTTCACCTCCATGCCCCTCCTCTACCCCCTCCCCTGCCACGCTACCACCCCCCTCCCCTTCCTCTTCCACTTGGACCACACCCCTTCCCCAACAATCAGTCTGCCACCCCCTAAAATCAGCCCCCACACCCAAAAACAGCCACCCACAAAAATAGATTAAAGCATTAGTACAGATGAAGAGTCTTTGTAGTGGCAGTACTTTATTTTCAATCAAAGCATTAGTAGAAGTAACAAATATAATTATTAAAAACTCCCAAATGCAGAAATTCAGGTCAATTTCTTCAAATTAAACTCATGGTAGTCTACTAGAAGATGTGAGTGTCTAAACTCCCACTAACGTTTTGATTTTCTCATACTATGCTCTGCAACAGTATTGTTCTCTTATGAATTATCGAAGAAACATGAACCAAACCTGGCCAGTAATTATGGAGCAATCCACATAAGAATTGTTGTAATATTTGATGGCCTCTTGTGCTTGTTGCTCTGGGTTCGGGTTTGGGAGCGGATGGGGCTGGGCGACAGTAAGCTAAAGTTTGGGTCGGTGGTGGGTGGGGGTTTCGTGGGTAGTCTGGGCGACGGTGATGGTTAGGCGAGGGTGCGGCTGGGGCTAGGCGAGGTGGTTGGGGGGGTTGTTGGGTGAGGGTGGCGCTGAGTGTTGGGTTGTCATGGGGAGGAGGGAGAAAGAGAGGTTGGAGGAGGTGGTCTTGTGGTGGTGGGGTTTAGAGGAGAGAGATCAGACAAAAGGAAAAAAAATTAAAAATTAAAATATCCAATAAACTAAGATGTAGCATAATGGTAATGAAATTGGTCTGTTACTTTAGAATACATAGGGTTTATAAAAAAAATGTAAATTAGATGAGAATATTGATACTACATAGCATTTAAATGTGGAGTATTTCGTGATTATATCTTAAATATAAAGGATTTAGAGCACAAATTGGATTAAATTAGGTCATGAAAACATTTTATTGAACGCAAATATATTTTAGTTTCACTTACACGGATTGATTGTATTTATTATTATAAAAAGTATATTCGAACTAAAATGAAAAAATGACACTAGCATGAGATAATTGATGGGTTTTACTTTATGATTTTCCAAATCATGGATTTATACTTCATCTATTTTTACATTAAACAATGTTATTTGCGATTTATGTAGAAATTACTTCATCTATTTTTACATAAACTCTCAACTTGTTTTTTTGATATATGATAAATATAATTTATACATTACTATAAACAATATTATCTTATATTATTTCATAACTAAAAACAATAAATTACAAAAAAAACAACATGTATAATAAATGAGTACGTATTTTATTTCACGCTGAAATTTATTTTCATAATATTAAAAAACAATACTCAATGTAAACAAAACTTATAACTTTAAATTGTTTGCCTACAACATCCTATACAAAACGAAACGAACTTCATAATCACATTTGCATTCGTCACACTCAACTTGATCGAAATTTTTTGTTGAAGAATAGGAGTCACCAACTTGTTCTTCTTATGTTTTTGTTGAATCTTGCAATAAGGTTTTGGCTTTGTTACTAAATTAATCTTACTTTTTACCCATATAATATTCATCATCCTAGTAAATATAATCCTACACCTTAAAATCTCACTCATAACTATTTCTCTAATTAAGCAACTAAGCATTTTCACGCCCTCCTTTTTTAGCTTTTCATCTTTATTACAAAGATAGATGAGGGATAGCAAATAAGTTGTAGTCTTGAGTCCTAAATTTGACACTTTTTCAATCTTTGGTAATCCATGATACCAACAGCCCTGCTGAAAAATGGCAACCTAAAAAACAAAAAATATAAAACAATATTAGAAAGCCACTTAAATGAAAATAAAATAAATGTGATACTCATATAGTACATAATTATTTTATAGCTAATTTGATTAAACGAAATTAAATATTCGAAATTCGGTTCACATTATATAAAAAAATAAATGTAGACAATTTGTAACGAATATAATAATTAAAATATACTAGTAAACTATAAAATAACAACAAAAAAAATTAAATTAATTGTGAATTACATGATTTAAGATTTATGAATTAAAATTACAACCTAAATGTTATACCTTATCTATTATATAAATTTAGTTATAACGATATATAATATAAGTCAAAATAATTTTGAACAATCAAATACTTAATACAAAAAAATTATTATATATATTTGAATACTAAAAAATAATACTTACAAATCCATAACGTAGGAGTGATTCTGAATTATTTGCTTCTACGCAACGGTAAAAAAAATCTCTTGAATTTGAATCAAACCTCCATATAAGATCCATCATTCCCTCTACCCACACTTGTTGAAGAACACTCTTTTCATTTGACATATTATTCAGCATCTTGCAACTGACAATAAATGAAAGAAAAAATTAACACAAACCCCATTATTTTTAGATAACGAAAAAAGTAGAAAAAAATGTGACAAAAAAATAGTACCTTAATTTACATTTGAATAAATCAAATGGAGCCTAAAATGCTATACGTCCAAGTATGTTGAGTATGATCTCATTAGGAAGACGGTTGAATAAATTTGGCAATGAGAGAGATTGCCTCTTCATGGTTGATACTAAGCTTTGTAATAATTAAGGGAGTTGAGAGAAAAATAATTGTGCTTTTGTATAATAGAAATCAATATATATAAGAACTTGAAAAGGAGTTGATGTATTGTATTAAAAAAATTCCACAATTTCAAACCCTAAATTTCTTATTAAAAAAAATTTCCTAAAATCTGTTGTAGTAAAAAACGGACAAACAATTTAAGGAACTGCCGTTTTTTATGCAAGAAAAAAGGTGTCATTACTCAATATATAAATCGGACAATAAGGTAAATTAATTGAAATTAAAGCAACCATATAAAATTAGTTGATTCATATCTCCTACCCGATCTTTTATTTATTTATGTTTACAAAGGTTTCCAAAAAAAATTGCTCAACATTCAACTTGTCTTTAAAAAACGTTTGATTTTATGAATTGCCTTAAATATATAAAGTAACATTTAACTATAAGATATGTTAGAATAGGAGTCACAAATTTTATGAATTGCTCAACACTCAACTTGATCGAAAACTTTAGTTGAAGAATAGGAGTCACCAATTTTCCAGTCGTTCATGTTCTTCTTATGTTTTTGTTGAATCTTGCAATAAGGTTATGGCTTAGTTACTAAATTAATTTTACTATTTACCCATATAGTATTCATCATCCTAGTAAATATAATCCTACATCTTAAAATCCCACTCATACCTATATCTCTAATTAAGCAACTAAGCATTTTCACGCCCTCCTTTTTTAGATTTTCATCTTTATTGCAAAGATAGATGAGGGATAGCAAATAAGTTGCAGTCTTGAGTCCTAAATTTGAAACTTTTTTAATCTTTGGTAATCCATAATGCCAACAGCCCTGCTGAAAAATGGCAACCTAAAAAACAAAAAAAATAAAACAATATTAGAAAGCCACTTGAATAAAAATAAAATAAATGTGATAGTCATATAGTAAATAATTATTTTATAGATAATTTGATTCAACGAAATTAAATATTCGAAATTCGGTTCACATTATATAAAAAAATAAATGTAGACAATTTGTAACGAATATAATAATTAAAATATACTAGTAAACTATAAAATAACAACAAAAAAAATTAAATTAATTGTGAATTACATGATTTAAGATTTACGAATTAAAATTACAACCTAAATGTTATACCTTATCTATTATATAAATTTAGTTATAACGATATACTCCCTCCGTTTTCTTTTGTTGTTCCTATTTGGAATCTTTTTGTGAGAAGAAATTGGTCAAAGTAGGAAGAACTTTCGGAAACAGAGGGAGTATAATATAAGTAAAAATAATTTTGAACAATTGAATACTTAATACAAAAAAATTATTTATATATATTTGAAAACTAAAAAATAATACTTACAAATTAATAACGTAGGAGTGATTCTGAATTATTTGCTTCTACGCAACGGTAAAAAAAATCTCTTGAATTTGAATCAAACCTCCATATAAGATCCATCATTCCCTCTACCCACACTTGTTGAAGAACACTCTTTTCATTTGACATATTATTCAGCTTCTTGCAACTGACCATAAATGAAAGAAAAAATTAACACAAACCCCATTAATTTTTAGATAACGAAAAAAGTAGAAAAAAATGTGACAAAAAAATATTACCTTAATTTGCATTTGAATAAATCAAATGGAGTTTGAGATACTATACGTCCAAGTATGTCGAGTATGATCTCATTAGGAAGATGGTTGAATAAATTTGGCAAAGAGAGAGATTGCCTCTTCATGGTTCATACTTAAGCTTTGTAATAATTAAGGGAGTTGAGAGAAAAATAATTGTGCTTTTGTATAATAAAAATCAATATATATAAGAACTTGAAAAGGAGTTGATGTATTGTATAGTTTTCACAATTCCTAAATTTCTTATTAAAAAAAATTTCCAAAAATTTGTTGTAGTAAAAAACGGACAAACAATTTAAGAAACCGCCGTTTTTTATGCAAAAAAAAAGGTGTCATTACTCAATATATAAATCGGACAATAAGGTAAATTAATTGAAATTAAAGCAACTATATAAAATTACTTGATTCATATCTCCTACCCGATTTTTTATTTATTTATGTTAACAAAGGTTTCCAAAAAAAATTGCTCAACATTCAACTTGTCTTTAAAAAACGTGTGATTTTATGAATTGCCTTAAATATATAAATTAACATGTACTAAATGAATTGACAAATTAGGATCGAATAATTAGAGCCGAAAACTTAGGGCCCAAAAAATATAGCCTATCAATAATACTAACTAGATTAGGGCCGAAAAATCTAGTCTATCAATTATATGACATTATAGTAAATTTACTATATGTAGGATTAATACTATATCAATTAGGCATAAATTAAGGCCGAATAAATTAAGTGTCAAACAATTTTTATACACATCTAAACTTCTAATAATAAAAAACTTTATTATTCATTTAAAATGTGGTACAAATTTTATTTATAACGTTAGAACATAAAGTAAAAGAAAAATGTAATTTTAATACATATATGTTAAGAAGGAGCTAACTTCTCGATCACACTTGCAGTTTTCACAAACCATCTTGTCAGAATCATGATTAATACTATAGTATTGACCAACATCCCATAGGTTAAGATCCATATTTTCTACATGGTGCGAGTAACAGTAAATTGGTGTCTTGCTTGCAATAATAGATATATTTTCAACCCATATAGTGTTGATCATCCTAATAAATTTCTCCCTGCATTGTATGATACCTTCCATACCAACATGTCTAATTAAATTTGTCACCACAATGACCCCATTATCCTGCAATTCCTTCACTTCATTACATAAGATAATTATGAGGCCTAAAAGATAAGTTGTAAAATTATGTCCCAAACTTGAAGCTCTTTCAATTTGTGTCAAACCATCCTTCCACTTATTATTAGTGAATAATTAGACCTGCGAAGGAAAATGAAACAATTTACATAACTAAATTAAACAATTGAAATGTATTTTTAAAAAACCGATGCCATTGAAAAGTATTATCAAAACTAAACCATATTTCTTAACAAAGTTAAATAAAAAATCTAAAACTTACTCACCATTCCGAACCGTAGAAGAGCATCAGGATTGTTGCACTCTAGGCACCGATTAAAAAAACGTGAAGCATGCCGATTAAATCGACATCTTAGACCAATCACAAACTCAAGGGAGAACTGTTGGAAAATATGTTCATCATTTGAAATAGTATTAAGGTTCTTGCAACTGATTAACATTCACAAAACTTAACATTACATATTTAAAAAAGCAATCATAATTGTTGTTGTTAATAGTTATAAAATAACATACCTTAGTTTATAGTTTTATAAATCCAAAGGAGAGTCGGCAGCTACACATCCAAGAATATCTATTATGATCTCATCAGGAAGACGGTTGAATAATGTAGACTTTTCTAAATCCATTCTATTCATGATGGTTTATTCGTAAACTTCTAAACTTTTAATAACTGAGGATATTTAGAAGTATGTAATATGTGTTGTGCATACGTAAATATATAAGAAGTTTATAAAAATGAATCATACAACTTTTAAAACGACCCAATTTAGGCCCAATAATGGTTATGGTCATTTTATTAAATAATGTTATCATGACCTCTAATTGAATATTTAGGGCAATTAAGGGTTATAGAATATAAATATTAATAAAACGTTACACTATTTAAGACCCAAAATTATAGCATAATGGGATAAAACTGTGAAGTTATTTGTTTTAGTGTATATTAAAGATTTATTACATACGTAGGGTTGATGTATTTGTATATGATTTTCATTAATTAATCATTTGCCTTGACAAATTGAATTATATATTTTTTTTATATTAATACGTGGTTAATAACTATGTGTATAAAATTCAATTTTTTTATTATACTTTTGAATTCGTAAAACAATTACTAATTTTAAAAACAAAAATAATTATTGTTGGTTAAACGTGTAATTAATTGAAAAAGAAAGTAACATTTACTACATTTAAGGTATACTGTAAAAACATAACATTTTTTATTTCATAACAAAAGCATAAACTTTAAGAAAGAAATACAATATTGTATATTAAAAATTGACATAAAATTAGATAATTCTCTAAAACATGAATGATAAGAAAAATTGAACTTCTCGATGACACTTGTATTTTTCACACTCCACTTTATCCCAATTGTTGGCAAAAGAATAGTAATCACCATTCTCCCAATTGCTGAACTGAGTAGTATGTATTTCTTATGTTTTGCAAAAATTAGTGTCTTGGTTACCAAGTTCAATCTAGTTCATATCCATATCGTGTTCATCATCCTTCTAAATCTCCACCTAAATCTTATGATACACTCCATACCAACTTCATTTATCAAGGCAATAAGCATTAATGCACCCTTATCTTTAAGCTCTTCTTCTTTATTACATAAAATGTCAAGGCCAGTAGATAAGTTGCAATATTCAGTCCTAAGTCGAATGCCTGTTGTATTTGAGGCAATCCATATTGCCAACGACCAAGTGTAAATATTGAAACCTATAAACATTGATTTATAAAGAAATGAGGAAAAAATATATACAAAAAAATATATTATATACGTTTATATGTAATGTTAAAAATGATACATTGTACTTACAATTCCATTCTGTAAAAGCGATTGTGGATTATTGCCATCTAGACAACGTTCAAAAAATTCTTTAGCTCTATCATCAAGTTCCCATATGTGATCGATCATGGTCTCTATGGATACTCGTTGTAACACACTTTCTTCATTAGAGATATTATTAAGTGTCTTGCAACTAAGAAAAATTTATGAGAAAAAAAATGTTAATGTTCTTAAAGAAGCACAGCCAAGTAGTTTTAACTAATAGCACAAACAATTCATACCTTAATTTGCAATTAAATAAATCCAATGGAGCTTGAGAGGCAACTCGTGTAAGGATCTCTATTATTATCTCATGAGGAAGACGGTTCAATAACGTTGGTTTTGCGCAAGATAGTCTCTTCATATGGTTGAAAATGATGAACTAAGTAGTTCATACTCAAATGGTTGTACTCGAGATAAATAGAAGTTGTGTGATGAAATTAAAAAAATCCGGCCAACACAATTCCTATATATAAAGATTTCAAAAATAATTCGGCCAATTAAAATGTTTTCAAAATTCAAAATTAGATTATATTTTCAAGAATCTGATCCATAATTAATGTTGGTCAAAATGGAATTAATTCTATAAGACACTGATTCATATTATGACTAATTGTGATTAATTGGTTGGATATTGCCTTTATGGGAATATATAGTATCATTTTAATTTAAGTTTAGAGTGTCAAACTTTGAGTAAATATCTAAATTTGGTTATAATACTTGCCTTGATGAAAGCTAAAATCACAAAAATTGTGCCATACTAAACCCAAAATTTTGTAATGATATAAATACGTGTAATAAAATCGATTACTAATAGGTAGATGCATTTTTAAATGGAAAAATAAATAAAAGTAATTATTGAGTTCACAAAATGAAGTTTTAAATAATGAAGTACATCACATATAAATGCTTGGCTATATTAACATTGAGAATATTTGCTCCGAGACCTACATATAAATAGATTAATTTCATTAAATATGTATTTACATATTACACAGAGAATTATGAATATTTACATATAATATGAATGCATACTTGAAAATATTAGCACATTCTTCAGTCCAATGTACATATGTGATATATTGAACCTTATGTCCCAGTAAATCAGAATTACCAGCATCATGACTTAAAATGAAAACATAAGACTTGTTTGCGCGGGACATTAAAGTCAAACGAACAAATTTCCTGCCTTCATTCTAATTTAAAAATCAGAGAAAATATAATAGTTAAGTAATTAAATATAACAAATTTAATAAATTATAATCAGTAAATCTTAATAAATGATAAATGATATACTACTCAAATACACACCTGAACCAATTCCTTAATCAATTCGGATATAGTAGTCGGAATATTAGTTCTATTTGCTTATCTCGTAGTAATATATTCATTCTTCCACTGTTGTCTTCAATAGTAACCATAAAAGATAAACTATATCCATGAAACAACTTGAAATTTTGTGTGTCAATGTCGACTATACTCCCAATAACCCTACATATTTGTTTCTAACAAACATTGAAGAAAAAAGTTAATCATGTCTCGTGTTATTTAATCAAAGTAAAAGATACTAAATACATGTAATAAACAAATGATAAAATCAATAGTACGATTGAACTTACATGCTTTGTATTTAAATAGTGAGATATTTTCATTCGCTTTGCATTTGAAATGTTTAGAACTTTTGGAATTGGTAATGGACATGTTTTTATGAAATTCACCTTCTCTTTTACAAAACGCTCATCCTTAAACCTAAGTATCAAACATGATAATCAAATTATATGTGTGAAATCGTAAAAAATAAAAATGTTTATTTAAATGTAAGAAATAAGAGAGTTGTAAATAAGATTAATTATTACCAATTAATCAAATGAGAAGCTTTCGTCGTTCGAGATCCTATGTAGATTCTAGAATAAATCGTAGAAGTAAAAAAAAACCTGTTGCAATAGTAACGTTGGTATACATAATGCCATTAAAATATACAATATTTAGAGGGGTCATTAAATATTTCAACACTGAACTAACTAAAGAAGAGATAAAGCAAAAGTAAATATTATATAATTATTCATATTACCTCGATCGTTTACGATCGATAATCCACATGCTAGAATACACAGTGGTTCCTCAATTAATTCACTTTGTTGGATAATCGCTTTTCTTAAGGTCAATTCTAACTGCAGTACAACTACATATAAAAAATTAAATGAATATTATCAAAAGCGTTTCTAATAGGTTATCAAATTAAAGACAAATTATTAATAAATGTATAATAAAAAGAATATAGTACATGTCATCCAAAATTACTAACTCTTGTGTACCATTGCTTGTAAGATTTGTTGTTTGATATATAATAATTCCAAGAACATCTAAATTTTATACAAAATCGTTATATAACTATCATATATGATTACAAACAATCTAATACATATAAAAATGGTATTTCAAACTTATCTACTAATCCATGCAAGTCATGTCTAGCTTCTTCAACTATTGACTTTAAACTTGAAATTTTGATTTGGGATGACAAACCCATAGCCGATCGAATTGTATGCTTATAGCTTAAAGTGATTGAGAAGTGTAGCAAAAAAAATTGGTCATAAAATGAATTTATATAAAATTTATAGATCACATCTTAAATATATCTTAAAAATCTATTATATCTAGATACATGATAAATCATATCGATCTAGTATTACAATAAATATAACTAAGATTTGGAAATTTCAATATAAGCAATGTCGAAAGAAATTAAGGCATGAATATGGTAATAACGGTTTATTTTTTCATTAACTGTAAATAAACTAAAAAAACGACCAACTAATTGAAAAAAAAAATCTATAACATAACTAAATTGCAAAATTTAAAATTATTACAATTGTTTGTGCCACAGCTTGAAATTCATAAAAATTAATTAAGAACTCGATTCGTAGTCATCACTTGCTATATAATTTATTAACACTTTGTTTTTAAGCCAAAGAACATCCCCTTCATTCAAATCGACATATTCAAAGTAATCATCGCAAACTTTATAAGCTCTTGGCGGAGTGCATTGAAGGTCATATAACATCATATTACAATTATCAAAGTATGGCCGGTAATCATCTACAGTGGTATAAACGTCTTCCACATGAGCCCATACATCATTACTTCTATTAATATGATACGTAAACATATTAGATACATCATGGAAAAAAAATGACCTCCACAAAAAAGGGTTAATACCAAAGCATCAACATTAAGGAAATTCGAATTTTCAATCTTACGGGGCCATGCGTATTTCATTATAGTTTTACCTTTGTGGTTTTGTGAGGGAGATGACTTGGCCATGAAAATACAAAAGGTTTAGAGTAATATTTTCATATGGGGCATGGTAAGTATTTATAATTGATATCGAGACAATATTTAATTAAAAAAAAAACAAATCCGAAAATATTGATCATATTAGAGATATTTATAGAATACGTATTATATTAATATTATGAAATCATCACTAAAAGGGTATTACTTTTACTTAATAACATAAATAAAGAATTCTTTGATTTACTAAAGATTAAATTAGCAACATTGGACCTATTAGAACTCTTTTTCTTCTTCAATATACTCATATATGATATTGTATGACAATTAAGATTGTCAAAATCAACCATCATTATAAATAAATTATGTTCAAAAAGGCTTTTTTTTAATATATAAACGTTTCACTTTATAATATGTAGCATGCGTTTCTTCAACGAATTTTAAAATTGTTTTGTGATTTTGTAACTAAATGGTATAGCATTTCGAATCTTACAATAATTAAACATGTACTAATAATAGGATTACAAAAAAAAATAATGGAACATTTTTTTATATCGTGCACATTGTAATTGATTCAAATGGTAAAATCGTTAAATAAATTTAATACACTTCGAATGATCATGACATTAATATAAATCATTTATATTAATCAAACCGAAATTTTAAAAATTACACATATTATTCAAAGAAAAAAAGTAAAATAAAAAAAAACCATACTAACTTAATCTTCCACATACTCTATTGTGAAAGTTTATTCAAATACAAAATGCTTTGAAAAATAAATTACTAATAAATTAATTCACTCTCTATTACATGAATTGCAAAAAGAAATTAACTTCTCGATCACAACGGTAAGTTTCACATTTCAATAAATCATGATCCGTCATAGGGGAATAATAGTCAATAACCTCCGTCTTCTTACATGTCATCTTATGTTGTTCGTACATATCACATGTTATTTTGAGTCCACAATGATAATGTTCTTAACCCAAATAGTTCTAATGACATCTCTAAATATTTTCCTACATTGTATAACTCCTTCTTGACCAAGATCAATCATAATGTTGATCATCATTTATACCCCTTCTCTTTGCAATCTTTATCTTCACTGCATAGATATAGGTTGTCCAATTCATAAGTTGCACACATGTATCCTTCGGAGCATGCCTTCTCCAACATCTCGAGTCCATTATCAAATTTATTCTTTATAAAAATGGTAACCTACAAATTTCATGCAAAACAAAATTGAGGACCAACTATTAAATAATAATTTTATTACATTTATAATCAATATTTTGAAATAACAAATTCAGTATAATTACCAAGCCAAAGCGAAAAAGAGCTTGAGTATTGTTATACTCTATACACTTGGTAAAAAAAATATTTGAATTATGACAATCGCGCCATGCTCGATGGATTATGCCATCGATTGATACACTTTGTATAACCATCTTATGTGAGATAATCTAATTCAACGTTTTGCAACTGCGAACACAAATAAAGTTAAAAAAAATAAATTGATGGTTATATATAATTTATTGGCGATTATATAAAATAAATTTTGTATATGAATGTCCTAACCTCGATTTGCAACGAAATAAATCTTGTGGACTATCAACCGCTAAACGTCGAGTAGTCTCGAAAATGATTTCAATTGGAAGAATTATCAACATTTGTGGCCTTCTTCTTGATGATACCTTCATTGTTTTTTTAACTTAGGATTTAGTATATTTTACTGGATACTAACTGTTTTCTATACGATTCACTTATATAAACTTCAAACATTTTGAAATACCTAATTAACTCCTAAAAATAATGTGCCAAAATTGGGTCATATGTTTAATTCCCAAAAGGCCGGATTTCTTAATACGTTTCCTATATATTTTTATTCGAATTATGTGTAGTCAATATCGTACCTTTCCTAAACATTTAATTCGGTTTTTTAGGTCATAATTATAGACATGGCGAATTATGTAATATTTATAATTAAGGATTTCATAGTCTATTTAGTCTAAAATCGTGGCAATCACATTAATGATACAAATAAGATAACATATCCATATTTAGTCCTAAAATTGTGCCACTCAAATGATAGTGGATCTTATAAAACCGTAAGTGTAGAATTATGTCTTCTTTCCCATTTTCATAGGTATCACCAGCACATAAATCTTGGCAATCACATAAATTATGCAAATCGTATCACAAACCTATTATCTTATTCCTAAAAAGTGGCAATAAAATGCTTTAAATCTTATAAAACCGTGGTTAGTATGTCTTATTTTTCGATTTATTTTTTTATATCTCTTTGTTTGAATACAATGACAAATCTTTACAAACTTTAAAATTGATTAATTGATAAATTTTAATACTATTTCTAAAAATGATAAAAAAATTATTCTTAAATAGAGAATACTATTTCTTTCAAAACCATTGAACCGCACAACTTACTAATTAATTATTGTAGTCTAATTGATTTAAAAAATCGAAATAATGTAGCTATTATTCAGCAGAATATATTAAAAAGACTAAAATTATATAAAACACTAAATAAAATACTAATAAAAAACATAATATATTATATAGATGATAACAAAAGATACAACTAAGATAATCTAAGAACAAATCTACTAAAACTAAAAAAACTAACATAATCTGTATTATATAAGGCAACACATGGGGACACCAAAAAATAGAAAAAGGTCAAAAAAAGGGGGAGATAACTAACTTCTTTATTTAAACAAGGGGGGGGAAACAGTTCCACATTTAAACTGACACATGAGTTTTTTGAAAAAAATAATAAAATACTAAGACAATTCGCATGCATTACGTGCATATAAGACTAGTCTAAGATAACAAAACACACGACTAAAACTAAGAACAACTCAAATTGATAAAAACTACGAATTTAATAATTTTAAAGGCTACAATAGTCATAGATTTTGACACAACATCTTTAAACATCACAATTCTTCACTTCATCACGAAAATATTCAACAATATTCTTTGCTTCTTGCGAAGCAAATTCAATTTGATTACGAAAATATATATTTTGACCAATGTAGCCCATGGTTACCTTACCTTCATATTCCTCTAATTTTCGTAATTTGTTACATGCAACCGAAATCCTCTCATCAATAATCGACCAAAACTCTAAAAATTTGAAAGTTGCCTCGTGAACTTCTTTGACATGTTTGGCGATTTTAGGATCCATTGAGATAATTGCTTAAATTTGAGAGTTTTGAGATTAATAGCTGAAATGAGTTGATATATTAGAAAAACAAAGAGGAATTTCCCTCTTTTATAGATGAAAATGGCCGGTTTTCCTTAGGTTAAATTTATTGGTTTTAGGTGGAAGTTGCTATTGCATTTATAAGGTTTGACCAATTTAAGTCAAATTTGAAAAAGACATAGTAATTGATAGCTTGCATTGATCGATTTTTACAATGGTATATCAATGTATTTAATTGGTAGGAAGACATATTAATTGGTAGACTATTTTTTTTTTTTGGTTTTTTGAAGGGAGAACTTCGGATACGTATAGGTATAGTACATTGCTATCGAAGCATTCAATTGCAATAATAAATATAATAGTTGACCTAAAATGTAAACAATAATTAATGAAAAACAAGATATATGAAAAAGGTAAATATAATGAGATATTGGACATCTAACTTAATAAGAAAAAAAAATAAAAATATAATGACTAACTTGGACGTAAACTAAAAAGAAAACTAAGTAATTATTACTTGAATGACAATTAAAAAAACAAAAATATTGCGTAATTAAACTTGACAAAAATTTTAACCACATTAAAAAAAAAAAAAAAAAATATTTACCGTCCCCCCCCCCCCCCCCCCCCCCCCCCCCCCCCCCCCCCCCCCCCCCCCCCCCCCCCCCCCCCCCCCCCCCCCCCCCCCCCCCCCCCCCCCCCCCCCCCCCCCCCCCCCCCCCCCCACCCCCCCCCCCCCCCCCCCCAAACCCCACCACCCACCCCACCCCCCCCCCCCCCCCAAACCCCACCCCCCCCCCCCCCCCCCCCCCCCCCCCGCCCACCCCCAAAAAACCTTTTACTTCCAACCCTTCTTTACTTCCATTAAAGGATTAAACTTGCAAGCTCAAGTGGGTCAAAAACCCCATCACTAAAATCAACCCAAAAAGGAAAATCAACAACCCATTTCTATTACTTCAATAAACTCAAATGGGATGAAAAACCAAAATTAAGGTAAAGATAAGGTCTTTAAGTGTAAAAATAAAAACCCGAAAAGTTGTCTTCAAAAATGAAGTGGTTTTCGAAAAGGAAAAAATGAGGAGAGAAAAAGAGAAAGAAGAGGGCGGGGGGCGGTGGGGGGGGGGGGACGGGGGGGGGGGGGGGGTTTATCCGTGTCGGGGGGGGGTTTTCCGTGTTGGGGGGGCGGAGAAAGAAAATGATTTTAATGTTTTTGATATTTAAATCAAATTTTTAAATACCATAAATAATGACACGTGTCTTAATGACCTTTCCCTTTCAATTTTGCCTAAATTTATAAAAAAAAAAATTTTTTTTTTAAAATCCAAAAACTAACCACTTTCATTAGATAAATGATGCAACAAAACTCTGTTTTTAGGTGGTATAACACCTCCGTCGTTCATGTTGATTTCTTCAAATGGAATTCGACATAAAAAATGAGCTCGGTGAGGCTTGCAATGAAGAAAGTGTAGTGCCATATATATTCTAGATCAATATAAATTCTGGAATCCTTGATTGTAGAAAAGACATAATCTGACATATACTAATTACCCGAATTCAAATCTTCTGGATCTGCGACATCCTTGCAAACTTTGTAGAATTAAATATGACCGGAATGGAACATTGTTAGTACCATACCTTCGTGGTAAAAAAAATTAGAATGCCCCACTTTAGGATGCCAAACCTTTAAATTTCTAGGTGAAGATGGTGTGTCAAATGATTCATATTCATGGTCCATTCGAAATAATATAAAGGTGGCCAGATTATAAGATTGTGTTTAGTGTATGTGAATTTTGATTGTGTAGTGCTAGGAAAATATAATTAGGGTAATTATAGTGAAAAGAACTAATTAGGTTTTCCTCCAATAAAATTATAAGAAATCCGAAATTCCTTATTACATATTGATTGAATCAATCCCTAAAATCAAGTCTTCCAATTTAGGAATGATTTTGATTTAGGTGATCAACTTGCACATGATTGAAGATTGTAATTTGATTGAATTTCGCATGATTAGAGTGGGGTTAAAATTTTCGGCCATTACAATTGAGAAATGAGTGAAACGTGGCGATTTATCCTAGTTGGACAATGTTTTAATTGAAAAAACTACCATGTAGGATTAATGAGGTTTAGAGGGTCGATTTTGAGGGAGAATTTGTGAGAGCAATTTTCAAAGTGACATGTAGGAAAAAAAAAGCAAGGTTTATTAGTATATATAGATTTTTAAAAGGTACTCAAATTTGTAAAAGCCTATGACAACCTTAGTTAATTATTTGAGTATATAAGTTCTAACTTACACGTATTCACTTAATATTATTTACCATGCTTCACTAATACTCATTCTTCTAATTTCTAATTAAGTTGTTATAATGATAACAATATAAAATTAATGACTAAATGTTACTAAACATGAGTTAAATGATAAGTCCCTTTAATAAGTAAAGAATAATTTAAGTGTTGATAATTATTAACGTACATGTTTAAAGACCAAATATGACATCATTCTCCGGACCAAGGACAATATGATAAAATGACTATGGACTCTATGACAAAAGTTTACATGACTTGGACTTAATATAACTATCAAACTTACATTAAATGACAAAAATATCTAATTAATAAGGCCTAAGGGTTAATAGATTAACATATATTAACATCACCATTCTTGACCAGATTGAAAGGATAAAGGATATTACCGCCTCCCTTGACTATTAAAGTTGCTACGCAAGATTTGAGGTAACGTATACAACTAACACCCGCATTCCCCTTTTAACCAAATTTTATGATATTCTTATGTTAGTGTTCATTTATGGATTACTGGATACGAAATGTTTTATACTATACCGTTGTTATACAGTTTAATATTATATAATGTGCTCATGGAATGATTTGATGGAATGCAGAATATGATTTATATGACTCTGCTAAAATAAATAAAAGATATGAAACATGATAAACAAAAGCAAAATATGGTTCTTGGCAGTATTATGTTATTTTGGTCGTGCACGTACTGTTATGTTATATGGCGGAAACACCACCTTCTGGTTAGGGACAATTATCCCTGGTGGCATCGCATTATGCATGGCTTTATGCCACCTTCTGGTTAGGGACAATGTCCCTGGTGGCTATCGCCCTATGATTATGATGATGATGTTTTATGGGAGACGTCCCTTCTGTTATTTGTGCCAAGTTACCAGTAAGATAATGACGCAGTCGGAATTAATGGAGGAAAAGCAAGCGCAATGCCTAATACGACCAAACAGATTTACAAGCAATAAATCTGTAGAAACTTCGGAATCCGCAAAAAAAGAGTTAAAACTCTCAAATATTATTATTAGAAGAAAAGTATGCCTTTTAATGACAGCTAAAAACATTTAAATAGTCTAAGTAAAATCCTAATACAAAAATTAGAAAAAAAAATTTCGAAAATTATTAAAATGTTGTTTTTCGGGCCTTAAACAAACTTGGGTGGCTTAAAAAAGCCTGTAGGTTACGACGTAGTGGTGAGTTGGACTCGTTGGCCCGTTTCCCTTTCCGAAAAGGTATTTTATTAAGCATTCTGACACCGGGAACCTGACTAGTAGAAATCATTTTAGGTTTTTCGACGATGGGCTTCTTCATCGAACCGTGCAGCTAACCTTCCTACGTCAGATAATTATGATGATTGGCATGATAAAAAGGATAATAATTAATTTATGTTTTAATGAAATATTTTATCTTATTCCCTCCTTCATGTTTGCAACTAAAATGAATTGCAATGAATTTATGATGTTATTAGAATAGTATGTAACTGAGCTTCGGCTCATGAGCTTTTGTTTTTGTGTTTCAAGTATTGACGGGGATGACAGAATGGCGTAGCAGTGAGGAATAATTACTATTTAATTATGCAGACTCTTATTATTTTGTATTCTAAGATTAAGAACGTTAGATTATGAACCTTAATTATGCTTCACCTAATTATTTATGCATTTTAAAGTTAGTTATGAGTTACATATTTATAATCTTACGTTATTTTTAACGAACTTATGTTGCCTTGAATTTTTCAAATGGAAAGTTGGCAGTAACACACTGACTGAGGTCTTTCGCTGCTAATCATTAGTTGATTAATGTATTAATGATGCTTAGAAGTCGGAGCGTTACGACAAGATAATATATAATATTAGCTTCCCCTTTGGTAAGATCTTGGTAGCACAACAACCTAGAGATGTAGATCAACTTTTGATAATGAGCAAGCAGAGCAAATAGGAGATGGAGTTTTACCTAGTTATAAGTATGCTATCAAGTGTCTTCACCATCAATACACTGAATCTTTGCAATAAACCACAAAATCAAACTTTAAACTCTCACAAGAGGAGACTACTAAATTAAACTTTAAACTCCTACTAGAGGAGACAAAGAGCCTAATAATTGGATAGAAAACTCTCCAACAGAGAGAGAAAAAAGATTGTCAACAAAAACTAGAAAAATAAGTGTATAAAAGTAGAAATTGGGGATTAGCACAATTGAAAAGGATGATGGCAATCCCCCAACTGGCTGAATAAAGACTAGGGTTTTTAGGGAGAAAAAAGGAAAGAAAGAAAGAGACAACTGCTGATTTCTTAGCTTATGTACACTATTGATCTGGAAGTCAAATCTACCTTAAAGAAATACCATGACGCTAAGAAATTGTGAGATTCTTTAAAGAGCCGTTATATGGTATAAGATTGTTCAACAGTACACTCGCTAATATAACCTAATTCAAATCTTATAATTTATCTGTTATAACATACACAAATACTTACATATGAGAGCATTTATTGTACACATCGGTGTACCATAGTCCATGTACATGGTACAACAAGGGTTTTTTTTTTTTTTACTCTTTTGCTTATTCGCTTATTTCGAACTCTCTTTGTTGTGCGAATTTTTGCTCATTTGGAGGTAAAAATGAGCAATAAAAAAAAAAAAAAAAAGATTCGGGTGTAAGATATACTCACAATACACCTGGATGTATGATAAAAGTTGTACTCACATACCTAACCCTCTTTCTAACCCCCCCTATTTTCCCATTAAGTTTTTTACAAAATCCTATGTTATAACTTATAGCATTTAGGAATGCGTTATAGCTCTTCGAAAGGCTGAGACATTATTTAAGCTATTCACTAGTTTACTTCCTCAAAACACCCTTGTTTCCCTTTCTTCCCCTCAATGAGTGGATATCATGATCCATAGTACAAACTTGCCATATTTGTGATCCTTCTGATAATGAAGAATAAGAGCATAATCTTCTTTTCCTTTTTTTATTTTTGATCTTTCAAAAGAAAGATTTCCTGCTTGCACTGGGATAAGATATGCCAACAGAATATGCCACTGTCGTGCAAAGAACTGACAACTTCCTGTGCTGGCTTTCCACGAACTTATCATGTTGTACGCAGAATAAAGATCTCAAAAGCATCACCTTAATTTGCTTAATATATCGGTGTCATTTTTGGTGATTATTATTTGGGTACTTGAGCAGCATACGAGTGAAATTGGCTCATCATTTGAATTGCCAAGTAAGCCAGTTAACAGGATAAGAACATTTGAACTCTAAGCTAGTTTATTTTTTCAGTTCATCAATTGAAAGCATTCGACATGTATAATTAAAAAAACTACGAGACTATCAAGACAAAAAAAGTTATTTTATTTTCAAATAGATAAAACTGAATACAGTCTTCCACGAGGAGATCAATCCATTTGACATAGTTTTGACACATAGCTGCTGCTGTTTGTCTAAAACATCATGCCATTTGCACTTTAATTACTGTTTCATGTCATTAATCATATCTTTCAACAGTAATGAAACTGATTATATGCCAAACCGACATATTTGGGGTTTCTCTTTTCAATATCTTTTCCTGCTTTTGTTTGGCACTTAAGCAGCATGAGTGACATCCCTTGGCTTGTCAGAAAGACCATTTGCAACCAACCTTTTACTATATTCTAAAGTAAAGGTCCTTATTCACTTAGCCAATGAATCTTCACTTTATTGGATGAGTACAGGTTTACTTGAGCATCTTATTAGGTGGGTCAATCGATTTTTGTGAAGAAGTCTTGAATCCTGAGTTATTCATTATCCTAGCCTTTACATTTGTATTGCAAAATTTGATAAAAAAGGGTTCAACTGTTGACATGTTTACAGTTCACACTGTTGCTATTTTCTTAAAGGTAAGATAAAATCCCTTGAAAGAAGGGGGGAAATTGGGGATCCCTCTTTACAAGGGGTGAAACTCGATCCCAGGATCTATGGAATCGAAGGTGATGCCAACACCATTAGGCTATCACCTGCTGCACAGTTCCCTATTGCTAATCAACTTCACATATTCTTTTCCTGGATGTATACGTCCATGTGTAGAAATACTTGTATAGTGTGGCTTTAGGTACGGTTTGGTTGGAACTACAATATTTCATGTGATGACTGGAGGTGGTATTGTAGCAGTAACGACGATAACAGAGCCTTAGTCAAAAAATGATTTGGGGTTGGTTAACATGAGGCGTCATAAAATCTTTGGTTTTGTAACAAAAACAAAACTAATTATGAAATTACCTTACCAATGGTATTGACTTGAGACTTTCTTTACAAAATTACATAGTACAATGATGGTTGTTGACCCCTTTTTTTTCCGCCTTGCCCTTTGTTGGATTATGCTCCAAAACTAGTCAAATAGTTTTCCTAATAGTTAGGACTAGTTGCTAATAATTAGTTAGTGGGCTAACAAGTAGTGGTTTACATAATGGTCTATTTAGTGGGATAGCAAGTAGTGGGCTATGTAGCAAACATGTTCCTAAATTCTCTCTTTAGTTGCTCATAGTTAAAATGTTATTAGTAGTGCTTTATATGCCTATTTAAAGGCTGTTTTGTATGCCTATTTAAAGACTGCTTTGTTTATTTCATTTATGTGTGAAATATATAAAAATATAGTCTTTTTAATTTTCTCCAAGAATTCCTCTAAAAATTCTACATGGTATCAAGAGTATCAGGTTAGATCCTCAAAAAAAGTAGAGAGAAATGAAGAAGAAGAAGAAAAAGAAAGGAGAGAAAAAGAGATAAAAAAAGTTAGGAGAAAAAATTATAGAAACAACAAAAAAAAAATTGTGAGTGTGTGATCAACCATGGCAAGTAATGGTTTTTTTTTAGGATATGTGGATGGGTTCCCTTTTAGCCCAGGAAATTATTTTTGGTTACTATAAAAAAGAGGGAGAAAATATTTAGAGTGATGGGCAACCTTCAAGAAAATCAGATAATTGGCAATCTGATAATGGTGGAAGTCGTAGTCAACGCAGACATGGTTTCCGAAATTTTAGTAGTGGATGTGGTCAAGTTTGCAAGACTACGTCAAAGAGAGATTATGGAGAGAAGTGCTCCATTCATTGAAGGTTGATGAGAAGTGCATCAACAAATTTGAAGATGGTGATGAGAAATGCATTACATAAGGAAGAGAAGTGCTTCCGTGTTAATGGAGAGAAGTGCTCCATGAAGATTAAGAAAAAAGTTTGAAGGTCCATCATGCGGGAAGAATTATTGTGACACAATGTTTAATGTTGGCTCTTACAAATTTTGGAGCAAGGGGGTGTGTTGGATTATGCTCCAAAATTAGTCAAATAGTTTTCCTAATAGTTAAGACTAGTTGCTAATAATTAGTTAGTGGGCTAAAAAGTAGTGGTCTACATAATGGTCTATTTAGTGGGATAGTAAGTAGTGGGCTACGTAGTAGGCATGTTCCTAAATTCTCTCTTTAGTTGCTCATAGTTAAGATGTTATTAGTAGTGCTTTGTATGTCTATTTAAAGGTTGCTTTGTTTATTCATTTATGTGTAAAATATATAAAAATTTAGTCTTTTAATTTTCTCCAAGTTTCTCTTTTTTCTCCTCTAAAAATTCTACACTCGCTGTGAAATATCGTTACTCTCTAAGGACCTCCTTTAGAGTAAGGACCTTCTTTAGAGTGATTTTATGGTACTTTGGACTAGAGATGGCCAACAATAGGGGGCAAATCCAGCCCATCTAGCCCAGGCCACCTGGTGGGCCATGTGGGTCGAGCCAGCAAAAAGCCCAATCCAGTCTGCATCGAACCGTGAAATTGGTGGGTGGATCATGGGCCGGATTTTTTGAGCCCAACCCACAAAAGTCCGCTACTAAAACCGCCCAACCCGGTCCAAGAAACTGGTCCAGCCCGGCCCATGAACCGGACCAACCCAACCCAAGTAATTATTCAACCAAATTATGTATTATTTTAATTGAATTGTATATATTTTAATTAAGTTGCATATATTATAATTCAATCAAATTCAAAGATAATGAAATTATTCATTAATATTAATAATTATATATATTTTAATTAGTTTTATAGGTTTTATGTAACAATAATGAATAATTTCAATGATTCAATAATTTTGAAAACAAAAATTCTCATGCCGGACCACCAGCCCGCTAGGTCCACGAACCGCCACAATAGCTCCCCGAACCATGAAAACTGATAACAGACCGATGTGGGCTAAAATTTTTGAACCCGTGGACCAACCTGCCCAAATCGTGAATTTCATGGTCCGATCCTGCGCCATGAAATCTCAGCACGGCTCGCTAAGGCCCACGAATTGGCCCACCCAACCTGCAGCAATGGCCCTCTCTACTTTGGAGAAACTTTCGTACACAATTGTTATCAAATTAGAAAGCTAGCACGTTTTCTGTAAGAGAATCTTTCCTTTTTATACGAGTTCTTGTTTTTTTTTTAAAAATAAATCTTGTGGGTTGTCCAAGAGAAAAACGTGGAAGAACAATGACACTTTGGTGAGTTTCATGGATAGGTCTAAGGAACCATGCTGATGTCCTTGAATTAAAGCAGGAAGGCAAATGGACAAATGGTGTATAACTTTTTCCAAGCATCTATCTAGTCATCAGTAGACCTGGTTATTGGATAGAGTAGCCCAATAGCTAAAGGATTATGGTCAAATTTATAAGGTTTTTATTAGACACGGCTATAATGGACAGAGTCATTATTCGACAGGGTCATTATAGGGCTCATAAAATATCCCAATAATTTTGAAAAATATATTAGATATTGTAAAAATAATTACATGTATGGATTCCTATTCAATTATACTCACTTTTGTCTCTCTTTGTTCGCTATTTTTCTTACCCGGTTGTCGACCTGCCCATTATCGACCCGTGACCCGTACTGACCCGACAAGCTAGCGACCCTTATGAAGTAATCCTTTAGGACGTGACCCACTATCGACCCGCACCGACCTTGGCCCGACATGCCCAATAACCAGGTCTAGTAATCAGATAATAAGAATCCCGTCAATGAGTTTTCTTTCACAGATTCGTACATCATATTTATCAAATTGTGCTTGTAGGTTATCTTTCTCAAAATCTTACCTCAATTATTATACGTATCCAATATTCGACAATAACAATTGATTTTTGACCAAAACTATGGAACTTTTCATCAGATTAGCAGCTTCCAAATGAATAGCCGTGTCCAAGTAACGTAGCTTGCAGATTGTTTATACTTTCCACAATATGCAGATTGTTTATACTTTCCACAATAACATAGTGCTACCGTCTAGATATATGACGAAAGTACCCAATATATAGGGAATTCTTATACAAAATGAAAGAGTGAATAAGTATGTTGTTTTTTAATAGCAACATTTTGACTATAATGTTTTTCAAAATATTTTTGTTACATACAAGAATTACATGGAGGTTAACTATCTTGGTATTAGCATTTGCAAGATCATATATAGATTTATTACAATTAACACAATTTATTACTTGCAACCAAACGGGCATTCTGGCACAACCTAATCTTGCGTGGATATGGTCCACGCTAATATTATTGTGGACCAAAGCCACCAAAGCCACCAAGACCATATGATATAGTGATCCTTTTTTTCATATACTAACCTTTAAAAATCTTAAGTTACACTAAACTATTATTATCTAACATAGTGACACTTTTTTTTTTTTTTATATTTACCACTTCTTACATTAGTTTGTCATAATGAAATTTTCATTCTATAACATAGTAACCTTTTAAATTTTTCTTACATATATAGTGACCCTTTACTATCAACACCTACTGCTCTTTTATATATATATATTTATTGACAAAGTAACCCTTTTTCCATTAATTACATGTACTAGCATTAGGTCCATACTAATTTTGTGTGGACTAGGTTCATATAAGTTGTTTACTTCCCGCACAACCATTACATACATGTGCGTTTGGAAGGTGTTGTCAGTATAAAAATGAAGAATTAATGCTTGTTAATATTCCAACTTTGTACTATACAACGTTGAATGAAGTTGAAATTAGGTTGACATAATCATTACTATGGCCTTAAACTTTATGTATATTGTGGCTAGTACATGCGTTACACTTCGTTAAAAGGAAAATTTAAACCACTAATTACACTATCACTCTCATAATTACAGTTTTCTGAGGTGACAACAATATTATATTGCTTCTAGTAGCATGTTTTGAAGCTGTAGTTATAAACATTATGCACTTATGTGTCATGAGAAAGGTATAGACTTTTGAAAAATTCTATGTCCTGGTGCAAGAATTCCCAAAGGATCATAAGTAGATTTCCTTTGTTTGAAAACTTCCCACTTTGGACCAAAGTGAGATTTCCACTCTTCCTGTGTGCTGTAGTGGGCCAGATACTGCTTCACACCCAGATTACTTGATTCACAGAAATCTAGAATCTTTTTATTCTGACTTAAGATATGGTCTAAGCCATCACTTCCTGTTGAAGAAGGAACTGCTGAGGATAGAAATCCCACTAAGTAAAAAATATCCTCTTCTGGAATAACCACTGAAGTTTTGTTGTCCCACCTAGACAAAACAAATATTATTAGTGAACCAACCAATTGGTCAATCGTATTTATATGTAGGTCATGTTCACTTCACGTTAACAAAATATTATTCAAGTAGTAGTGTTGAAGACACTAGCTAAAGATCGATAGAAATCAGTCATATTTATATGTAGGCGGTAGGCCCTGTTCACTTCACGTTAAAAAAAATATTATTCAAGAAGTAGTGTTGAATACACGAAGCTAGAGATCGATAGAAATCAGTTTTGATCAGTAAAAATAATTTCACTTGGATAAAAATAAGGTGAATTAAATAGAGGCATCACGAAAGCTAAGTGATTAGAGTGTAGTACTTTGATTTGTTGACTGGGTAGATGAGAATGGGTCCATTGCTTGTGTCCTTAAGAATGTTGCCAAAGACTCGTTCCGCGAATTTGTGAATGCTGCTTTTTGGGACCAGAAGATTAAGCCATGGGTGTGGTACTTCCCATAATCCTTTTGATCTTAGTTTGATTTCGGACACATGAACTCGATCCAAGAAATCGATATATGAGACTTCTGCTATGAATAGAGTCGATGAGATGTAGCTTAGTTTCGAAAGCAGCACCTTGATCTCCTGTATCAACATAAACAACTAGTATTGAGTTCTGTTCTACATCATACTACATAAAGCACATTTAATATTTGACTGGCTTGGTTTAGGTTACCTGGTCTGCAAGATTAATATCCTCATGTTTAAAGTATTTTGCTAATTCTAAACAGAAAAGTGTTTTCCCATCTGAACTGAACTGACTAGCTTGAACTGGATCTTGTGGGCTGAAAGATGTTCTCCAGTTATTTAGGAGGCCGGTTCTGTTTATTATGACAAAACCTTCAATGTAATCGAATGTCGTCTGTTTTGATGATATGAGCTGTTCTTGATCTCTAACGAACGTGTCGAAATCTGAATACAAAACCCTGATCCATTTCACCTGTTTAAGAAGAGCTTCTGTTAGGTATATAATCAAGGGAAAGAAGAAGGTATCATTCTTCAGAATATAATACTGCCTCGTTTTTTAGTTGTAGCGTTTTGACTTAAATAATATCACGAACTTTTTCAGCATTTCAAAACAATATATGTGACCTTCTAGATTTAGTAAGTTATACTCCGAACTTTCCCATATTACCCTTAACGTTAGACAGTAATTTAAAGCATAAGTTTTACCGTTTTAGGCGCCGATTCGAGAGAAATTCTTGCTCGAGTAATGATGCCGAATTGTCCAAGTCCTCCAAGAACACTGTGAAAGAGTTCTGCATTTTGCTTCTTGGAACAGTTAAGTGATTCTCCTTTACCTGCATTAAATAGTCAGCTTCCAATAAGTTTTAAGTAGGAGTATAAAATATTTAAAATAGTGGGGGACTGTTTCTATTTATGGATAAGATGGTCAAGCTAAAAGAAGAGGGTTATCATCAAAAGGTATATAAAATCATTAATTTGAGTCAAATTTTAGTAAACTACATAATTATCATGTATGACAAAGATGAAACAAATTATCTTATGTGTCTTCCATTATTTTTCTTACAAAGGTTGAACCGTAACCATTTGTTCCACCTAGTACGAAAACGATTGGTGTTAAGCGTTTTGAAAATGGGGAAACCTCATGTTCTAGCCTTTTTTTCAGGCTTCATTAGCACAAAAGTAGTTTGGGGTTCCAAAAACAAAAACATTTTGGAACTGTGGAAACCTCATTTGATTCCAGCTTTTTTTTTTTTATACTTGATTAGCACGGAAACAACTGGGGTTTCAGCGTTTCAAAAACAAGGAAAGCTCAGGTCACAAAGGTTTGCGTACTTGGCATTTGTCCACTCTCTAATGTTGTTTTATGATGGATTAAGAGATTCAACTGACCTGTAACAACCTCCAGTTGGTGGACATTGCTGATCTGCGGGCCATGGCGAAAAGCTTGTCCACTAATCCCAGCATTAGACAAAGTACCTCCAACTGAAAGGTGAAGATAATCAGTCCAAGACTTTGGTGTCAACCCATATTTCAGACACTCATGCAGGATGTTTATCCATAGTTCACCTCCAGAAACATCAACATAAGGATGGATTACTCCAGTTTGGACTACTTGCATTGGATAAGCCCGAAGAGAGCCCATGTCGATCACAATACCTTGATGGGCTTGGGCCTGTCCATGAAGCGAATGACCGGAGCCTCTTGCTGCAACTGTAAGTTCAGAACTCAGGCCCATTTGCCATATATGCCTTATGGTTTTGGTTATATCAGAGACTGATTTTGGATGAAGAACTGCCAATGGATGGAGTTGATATCGGTTGCCAAAATCGCGCGCTGCATGGTGTAGTTCTTCGAAGCTAAACCGGCCTTTGAGAGGAAGATTTTGGAGTGGTAGAGGAAGAATTTGAGTGGCCATAGTAGTGATTATGAAGATGATCATATAGGCTTTGTTAAGGTATATATGATTATGATTAGAAGGTTGAGGCTTCATTTTATTGTTGTTTTGCTTTCTTACTTATTATAAACTTACTGTTTATGGCTTGTTTGGAGATTGCTAGGTGAATACGGAGATGAAAGGTGTTTTTGTAGTCAGGTTTAAAGTGTGAGAGATTCTAAGGAAAATGAAGAGAATTTAAAGGTGATGTTGGTGCCTCAGTCAACCTCTCTGTGTCTTATACACGGGGTAAGAAATCGTATGGCGACTGCCTACTTTGGTGGGAAGAATTCTTTCTATTCTTTTTCTGTGTGATTTTCCTTTGATTTTTCCCTTTTCATTGTTGGTGTTTTTTGTGTTACCCCAGAGAGGGAAAAAGCCACAACCAAAAATAAGATTTCACCAAATCTGTTTTAACACTTTTCCCCACAGTAGCCAGCACAAAGACCATCCTTTTCTTGTCACTCAATAACATCCACCTTTTCGTGTGTATTTTATTCACATGACGGGTATGTGCATGTCTAAACATTGTTAGAATGTCTTGAATCAAAATCCCTTTGAATTAGGGTTGAGCATGGGTTGAGAAATCGAAATAATGATATCAGGCAGGGAATCTGATAGAGCGATACTCAATCTAATTAACATATACTTCCTTTGTCCACAAATATATAGTTCCCTTTTTATTTTTCATGGTCAAACTTTAGACTGTTTGACTATATATTCTCAGTGATATGTGTTTAAAAAAACAACTCAGGTAGATCTTGTTAGATTCATCTCAATGTGTAGTTTTATAACATCAACTTTTTATAGATTTTATCAATATTTAACTAAAGATATTAATAGTCAAATATACGTGTTGGAGACCATACAAAAAAGAAACGGGAATTATATTTGGGACGGTGGGTAGTAATTACAATTGAATTGCCAATACAAGACTACTTATTAAAGGCATATGTTTATCCAGCATATATAATAGACAAATAGGAGTGTGCATGTCTCATTTTTTCCTTATTTAGCCGTAGTTTCCGTTTAAGATACACAGGGAAGAACCTACATATAGGTAGACATAGCAAACGGATCATTTTGTTCAGGATCGGGTCGGAAAAAATTTCAGCTTTTTCCTACACATGGTTCTTATAAAATCAATTTGGGATTTGAGTTTGATTCAGCTCCAATAATGATCAAGTTGCGTCTCTTATCGGGTCAATATTGGATCACGTGGTTTTTGGATCAGACTCACTTTACTCGGGAATAATATACAATTATATATTCGTTTCAAATGCAGCATACATAAGGGGGATAAAGCATATAATCATTTTTATGTCGATAAATATAATATGAAACTGATAAAAGTTTGTGTCAATTATTGGTTAACATTAAATTGGTATTCAATTCAAATCGGATTAGGATCATTATATGTCTATATCCAGGTTGATTTTAGCTCGAGTTATTTTGCGATTTTGGGTGGGAATCGATTAGGGTCAATTCGGTTCTAGTGAATTCAGGGTATTGGATAACATCAATTCAAGTTAATTTTGAATCGAGTTTGATTCAGTATATTTTAGATTTTGAATTGAGTTCGGATCGACATTTTCAGGTCTAAAGTCGAATATCAAACTGAGGTCATTTGGATTTTATCAACTTTATGAAGTCTACTATAGTACTATAGTACTATAGGTAGGCCCAACCTTCAACTGGGCAACAGCATTGCTTAATGCTCATTTTGGGGAAAAACTAGTACTTGGTTAACTTGGACTTGGACAATATAATGGAGCCAAAAGAGACCTTGTACCTTGTTTCTTTGTGTAAGCGTGATTATTAATAGAAATTGCGTAAGCGTGATTATTAATAGAGTTTTAGGTATTTTGTTTGACTTCCTTATTAGTGGGAACTTCTTTTTATTGTAATTAGTAGATTATGGGGCCTCAATTTTTGAAATAAGAATATGGGTTGATGATTCTTTATTATTGTTTGGTTTCTCATGAAGAGGGAAAAATAATGTTGAATTTGTGGGATCTTGCCATTTTAGCAAGTGTATTAATTAATGTGGGGTGGACGAAAATAAGATGTATATCAATTTATATGGGATAGAAGAGTAGTTGTGTTTATATTAAACCCAATAATCACATAATTTATATAAGGACTTCTTTTTCTTAAAATTCAATAACAACTCTATATAAAGCACCTAATTAGAGATCTTTATTTGAAGATCTTTATTTGATACCATGGTGCTTCTTTGTGATGCTATATTATTGTGGTACACGGAAACTTTTAAAACTTCAAATAACTTGTTTTCGTTCCCGAAACAAATTTATTTTTGCACAAATGAAGCTTAAAATTGTACATAACAGCAGGTTTTCCCATTTCCAAACATTTCTATGTTCGAAATCCTAGTGTTTTCGTGATATATGTTATACGCATAGTTGGAATATATGGGACGGTGGGAGATTCTGCACCCTTGAATTTTAAATTTCAAATTAATATACAAAATGCTAAATTTATTACATGGTTCCCTTTAAAAAATTCATAAGAAAGTTTTGACCACCCCACAGTAATCTGATTTTCACATCAAAAAATAATCATGACATGATTTTCTGTTTCATCCCTCGTTATATGTCTAGACAATGTTGCGACTTGCGGTTATGTTATTTTCTAGTGCAATAGCGTTACCGAGTGGACGATCTAACCATTGAGCCTTTATAATGAGTGGAGCTCAACATAAATAATGTTAATAATTTTTTTATTGTTTATTTTCAGTGGGTAGCTTACCGGGTGGGTAGACGTATCAATTTCCATGTTGAGTTATGTTTGCATGAGGAATTACAACATGAATTAATCTGATCAGAATATGTGGGTATCTATGCAAATATATTAAAAAGTGTACTTGACAACGTCTATACGCCACGTGGCACCCTCCTTTTGCCACCAGAATTTTGCCACGTATCTATTGACCAACAATAAGTCAGGTGATCATTGTTTAAAATATATATATATATGCTGAAGCCTGGGGTCGAACCCTTGACCTTAGGTAAGGATTTCCAAAGACTCACCATCTGATCTAACATCTTTTTAGTGATCATGTTTTCACATAATTATAGATATGTGTTGTAATTAGTAATGTGGCAGTCAATGCCTACTTCCAGCCATAAAGTTTTTTCTTTTTTTTTTTTTTGCTATCATCCCCTTGCTCCATCTCCCCTTTCGAAATTCACCATGAACATTAGACTCCTCTACTTCGCAATTAATGGGCTAGCGGTACAAATTATTCTTGCTGCTAATCGAATCTTATTGTTGTTGTTCGAGAATACGAATCAAGAGATTGAGTTCAAAGGTCAGAGGGCAATGCCTATAAAGAAGGTCGGTGAAATTGTAAATCTTAGCACAAATCCCTTGATTGCAGATATAATTTAATTCACTAATCACTCCTAAATCATGTTAATATTCTCATTGCACATTGAAGTTCAATTATCAATTCAGTAATTGCATAATTTTGTAACTGAAATATACTCCATCTCTCTATATATATAACTAATAGGGTAATTGTATGATCCTCAAACTTTTGTTACTCCTCTTTAAGAAGGTATTATCTAATCTGGCATAATTTTTTTTTGGGTTTTTGTGATCGATGAAACTTTAGTTTGTAATTCTCTTTTGTTTTAAACTCATTGGTTTTCTCTTCGTTTTTTTGTTAGAGGATTTCTCTAATCAATCAACTTAGCAAGGTAATATGTTCATCTTTTTCTTTGTTTCTTTTGTATAAATTTCTTCACCATCTTAGATGCAAATTATTTTATGCAAATTAGAAAGCCAAAAAACAAATTAACCATCTTTGCTTTCTTGTCCTTCTTCACCTTCACTAATCCAGCTGGACCATGCTATTTCAATCCATATACTGTCCTTAAAAGTATATGTAACTCAAGGTAGTTTTTTTAAGTGAAGAAGGGGACTCTTTTTTAACTCAATCAAACAATTCACAAATACATATGAAAGATCCAATCGAAGCAGCAACGCCAAAAATTATGATCCTAAGAAACTAGAATAAAAGCATATTGTCTGCAAAACAATTTCTTTATGCACCTTATGATGTTTTCCTTATTGTTTTGAGAGTTTTTGCAGGGATTTACTAGGGTAATAGGGCGTTTTGTGGGGATATCCCTTACTAATCTTTTTTTGTGGGAATATACCAACCTAAATTTAAGTTTTGTTAAAAGGTACCAAAAACACTATTTCCGGCGAGAAAGTCAAATTTCCGGCCTTTGATTTGGTAGAAACTTGCGAGTGAGCCACAAATTGACAGTGAGGAAGTTGGAGGGAAATGAATGTAATAGAAGCAATTGAATATCACGCACTATACAAACAGTAATTGAGCAAGTCAAAGGCCGGAAATTTGACTTTCTCGCCAGAAATAGTGTTTTTGGTACCTTTTAACAAAACTTAAATCTAGGTTGGTATATCCCTACAAAAAAAATTAGTGAGGTATATCCCCACAAAATGCTCTATTAATTACCCTGATATATCCCCGCAAAAAACTCTTGTTTTGACGCACATTTGACATATTTATACTATCGAAATGTAAGAATGATGCTAAACTTCAGTCAGCATTATCCATTGCATAACACAACTTACAAACTACATGGTATTAGAAACGACATAAACCAAATAACCCAATTTCCATAAACAATAGTTAAACCATACAAAAAAGTAAAAACAGTACCACCCGGGGCAGCGCCCGGGCCATACACTAGTTACTATTGGATATCCCGTCAACAAATGTTAATAGATTTGATGGCAACAAATTTTTTTTTTTGACAACAAGTACAAACAAAAAAAGAAAGAACAACACTATACAAGAGTACCGTTCTTAGCCGCTATAGCGAGATCATGACTAACTTGAACTACCTCCCTAGCAACTTTCCTAATTTCACAATAACTAAACTTATTACAAATAGCAAGTATGTCATATCCTAGGGTACATAAGTGAAATGGAAATTGCTGCCTCCTAATCATACATATTAACATACTAGAATCAGTAAGCACACTAATTGCCGAGCTACCGCACTTCAAACCTTCTCGTAATCCCCTGAGCACCGCCATCGTATCACATTGAATTGCTGATACTGCTTTAACCTGTTCATTCCCTTGAAATTCACATCCATCCTCCAACACACCCATCCATCCAATACCTGCTGATGGACACTCCTTTCTAACATTCCTCTTCCAAGCTCCATCCCCTTTAACCCGACACATTCTCTTCAGCTGCCTTCCAAAAGTAACCACCAGATTTCTTTGATGTTGATCCATATTTCTATGGTTCACATCATGGTATTTGAACTTGCCTTCTTCCTCCTTATGAAACTCTTCTGCCATACGCAGAATTTCTACTGGATTTGGGTTAACTTTACGAAATACTACTTGATTTCGATGCCTCCATATAGCCCACATATATGCACAAAAACTTCTTACTCTAGGGCTCTGAGGACCATCTTCCTTCCAAAATTTGTGCATGAAGTTAGTGATCCAGTAATTAATTGAAACATGATTCGTACTCTGCACCTGAATCGACAACCAAGAACCCCACCAAATTCTAGCAGTTACTAGACAATCTCTAAACAAATGAGTATCATCCTCTGTTGCGTCTTGACATAGATAACACCGCTCGATAACGTTGACATGTATTCTCCTGAGATTGCTGTTTAATGCCAACGCATTCATCAATATGCGCCAAACAAAAACTTTCCACTTTGGCCGCATAGTCGTTGCCCATAACTTCTTCCAAAACTTACTGTCCACATTCTGCCTGCTTTGTAACTCCTGTGACGATTGTAACATAGCATACGCATCTTTAGTCGTGAGAATTCCAGTGTTAGTTCTGTTCCAAACATAAGAATCACTAACATCAGTTTCCGGAAGATGAATCGACATAATCCTATGTGCAACATCCTTAGGAAATATCCTCCAAACTAGCAACGTATTCCACATCTTCAATCCTGGAATCAGTAAATCCTTCACTCGGTGAATGCCCAAGTGATCTAAATCACATCCCCTCCTTAAAGCTATCGGCTTTCCACTAACCCATTGATCCTGCATAATATGAGTCTCTGCCCCATTGCCAATTATTCTACTGAATGCCGCCCTACATTGATTAATTGCCCAACACATACCTATAAAACCTCACGATGCAGATCTAATACTTTGCCGCTTTAATCCAATTGAAACAGGCGATCCTTTGTATTTAGCTAACAAAACTCTAGAAATAAGCAGATCTTCCCTTTTATGCAACCTCATAGCTTGTTTAACCAAAATTGCCGTATAAAAATTTCTAACATTCCTAATCCCAAGGCCACCCATTCCTTTAGGCAATTTGACCTTTTTCTTGCTTGCCCAATGAATTGTTGTTGATCCTGAAGCATTTCTCCACAAAAATCTTGAAAAAATCACGTTAATACTATCTGAAATTCGTTTAGGGAGTAGTAACACAGTAAGCACATGATGGCATAACGACGCTAGAACTGCAAGGTAGGTAGAAACTTGCTAGAACTACGTCCATTCAATTCAATATTATTACCCAAATATCTGCCTAACTCTTTAAATGCAGGAGTCCCAATGATACACCTCATGCTTGCTTTACAATTCTGCGGAGTGTTAGGGCTAAACATGATTAACGACTTTGAAAAATTAATGACCTCGCCTGAAATTTGACTGAAGCCACTAATAATGTCCTTAACAACTTCACAAGATTGAGGTGTTGCTTTAAAAAACAGGAGCGAATCATCTGCAAAGAAAAGATGAGATACCAAAGGTCCATTCCTTGACACTTTTATGCCTTGAAACAACTCATCTTTTTCCGCTTTGACCAACATTCGAGAAAACACCTCCATCACTAAAATGAATAGATATGGCGAAAGCAGATCAAACAGATTTATTAAGAGTATATTACCTCTTTGATCGATGTTTGTTTGATGAGAAATAGCAATCGAGGAGGTACAAATTGGGTCCATGGGACATGTGAAGATAAAATGGGCTAGTGCTAAAAGGGAGATGGGGCGTCAAAAGCACGCCTTTGATGATCTTTGTGGACCTCGTATTAGGCCAGTTTGATGTAGCGCATAGAGAGAAGGATGGGACAGTATTTGGAGAAATATTGCTAAATTGTGACACTCATCTGTCTAGTTATTAAATTGATTTGAAGCCATAAGAGTTCAGTCCCAACAACTAGACAAAATCAGGTATGATTTTCTTTCATAATGCAACTTCTCTGCTCAAAATTTAATGCAGCACCGGTTTTGCAATTTTTTGTCATTACCTCATGGCTCTTGCTCATGGTTATATAGGCAATATAAACCTCCGCATGTCACCGCATTAATATTGTCACGTTTACACGGCATAATTAATTAGATTTCACAATTCAAAAGTATTTCCTTCGTCATTAATTGATAATTTGTCTTGTTACATTAAATAGTAGCGAATGTAGCTAGGTTTTTCTCGTACAATGATTAACAGGGAATGTTAAAGGAGGGTCCACATCACATGAATATGAAGACGGGATGTGAGAGAAAAATTGTTGGATTGTATTAGTGCTATTATTACTAAAAACAAGTTTGACTCAAGTGCAAAAAAAGGCCGCTCCCATCTTCTCCCTAAACCTAATTCTCTCTCGCTGCCCCCTCTTTCCCCTTTTTGATGTGTCAGATTTATATATAGTTTTTAGGTGCATTTAGGTTGCATTTTAGAGCATATAGAATCATATTTAGGTTCATGTTGCATTATATTCTTAAGTATGCTATTCTACTCATCCTATTTGGTATGTTTTCGTGTTTTTGATCAGTTTTAGGTTTTTAGAACGTTTTTGGAGTACAATTAGCTAGTTTTGGGCCTTAGGAGCGAAAAAAGGTACATTGCATAGGATCGTTATAGATATCTTTAAGTACGAGTTTGGGCGAAAATAAAGTGGAAATTCATTAGAAGAAATGTGAAAAAAGAGTCACGTCTACTCTTCTAACCATAACTTTTGATATGTTTATGAGAATTGAATAATTTTAGTGGATTTGGAAAATAGACTTAAAGAGATTTCCAACAATAGGTGGCACATCCCGACGAGACTTCTAGTCAAGGTGTTACCTTTTGGAAGTTCGAACTATTTCTGCACGAATCTACTACTGCATGCGCGGATCACTAAATCCGCCTACTTAATGATTATTCGATTTTCCTTATCTTGTAACTTACTTTCCTAATCATATTAGGTTACTTAATCTTATATATATATATGAGAAATTACTTGTGAAGGAGAAGTCTCTCTTTCCTTATTTTTAGTTTTAGTTTTCTTCTATTTTTCTCTATAACTTTTTAGTTGTAAACCCTCGTTTTTCTTGGTTTTGTCATTTCTTTCTCTTTCTATCATTTGTTTATTTTAATTATGTTTTCCTTTTTAAATGTAGTTTTTGTTCTTTATTTCATGATTGAATAGTCTTATTTCTAGGGTTTGAGAATCTATGTTTATATGCTATGAATCTTGATTGATGTTATTGATATTTTGGTTAGTCAATGATGAATCTAGTTGATTAGGCTTATTACGTTATTTGTGCAATCGGATCAACCTTTTGGTTAAATGTTGCTAATATCGAGTCATAGATTGAGAGATAGTACTCCTTAGAGGTTTATCTACAATTAGCAAATGTGATTATGATAGCGATTGTACTGCATATGTTGATTTGAGAGCGTTATGACTCGAACGTAGGATTAACGTGTGCTCTATATATCTGATTAATTGAGCTATTGATGATATTTTGATAGATTATAGTTTGTTTAATTTGTTTTGTAGGTATGGGACATTGTTCTCGTTGGTTGAAGTTCAAGACTATTAACATGAAGGTATTGGAAGCTCAGATGCGGTCTACATGGTTAGGTCAAGAATGTTCTTCTCCAAATTATGTCAGAATGATGGACGGTTCCATTAATAGCTGCTTGATTCAGCAAATACAAGGTGCCTACACCACATTATTCAATCTGGTTCATTGTAGTTTCATTAAAGACGAAATTGATTTGCTCTTGTTTGTATGTAATTTGTTTTTCTTTAATTCTTATTGTTGATGCCATTTGACATTCAATTAATGAAACTTCTCTTTCAAAACAGAAAAAGAAAAACAAATTTGACTCGGATTATGAATTGAGTTGGTTGTGTTTTGGCCAACTCCCTGGTGACCACCTCTACTAGCATGTACATGTAGCAATATATTGTTATTGTAACCCACCAGATTTTGAAGGTGATTGTTAGGAGTTGCATGATAGCATTGGAAAGTAATCAAGGATAGCCGTTCAAAAGGAGATGGAAGCATTCTCTTGGAACCACTATAGGAGCTATCCCTTGGGGCCTTGTGGTCCAACTTGCTTAATTTCCCCACATTGATGTTAAGATTGTATTTATTCCATTATACCGACTAGATGCTATACCTTTTGTTTGCGTAACATATAAGTTAACAACTTATTCCTGTTTATCTCATAGAATAAGGTTTGACTCATTTGGGATAATTTCTATTATAACGTTATATTGTCAAGTTCTTGCTAAAAGTGGATTAGTCCCAACTCCCAATCAAAGGGCCGTTGCTTGTCCGAGGTTACACTCAAGATCAGGTTCTTCTGAATAATAGTATTTTTTCAAACTAAAGTAGTTAACTAGTTTACCAGGTGATAAAAGAAATAAGAAAAGCTATAACCCCTTTGCTAATTAATATGCATATGATATAAAATTTGATGTGCGATGGTTGCAAGAAAATCAATAATTTCACTAGCTTGGTAGTAGACATGAGCTATGCTAAGGATTTTTCTTTTACAAGTATCGTAGACTGGGCTATTTATATCAGGCAGGGCCCAACCCAAATTTAGGATTACTTCACCCCCATGCTAAGGATGTTGTTACAAGATTTCACAAGACTTTTGAGTTGTTTTCGACCAAAATGTAAAACTTCCACCGTATTTGATTGATATACTCTCAATATATTAGTAACAACTAAATATAAATTGTTCAATACATGCATAAAAGTAGTGAGCCGACCATGAAATAAGGAGCAACTTTTTTTTTTGGAAAGTTTAACGACTATTTTTGAAGAACTACTGTTTCACCTGCAAGAGTATTTGCTCAGTTAATTGAATGAGTGAGCTTTTACTAGGTCAAGTTGTGAATTCTAAAGGCTATATCTAATGTCAAGTTGTTATCTTGAAAAGACCCATTAAATTTTGATTATATATTTATTTGGGTGACAGGAGAATCCAAGATACCAAAAATGTCCTTTCGTAGTCTTTGTTATGGAAGGAATTTCCTTAGGTATTGTTTAAGACATTTTAAATATAATTCCCTGATAAATTTGATATTAACATATAGTGTTTATTTTACAATTAGATATAAAGAAGACTTATAAGTCATAATTATTGTATTATCTTATAAGATGAATCAAATATTTTAGAAAAAAGTATCCTACTACATAGAATCTCGTACAAGTCTTTAACATGTTAAGGCTTTTTAGAGTGTTGGGGGAGAGAGTAAAGGGAATCTACTCCTCCAAGGTGCTCCTAGTTGTGTTGCTCACACAACCTTTAAGTTTCAAGAAACAAACCTTACCCCTAATATTATTGCATCGATGTTCTATTCTTAGGGACCTTATATATATATATATATATATATATATATATATATATATAGGAATATCCGTCAAAAAAAAAAATATATATAGGAATAGGATCACGTGAAAACCACTCCTTATGCTGAAAACTGCAACATAAAATGAGCAAAAAGTTTCTTAAAATGAGCAAAAACATAAAATGAGCAAAAAGTTCTTAAAATGAGCAAAAACTTAAAATGAGCAAAAAACATAAAATGAGCAAAAATTTGTAAAATGAGCAAAAGTTTCTTAAAATGAGCGAAAACATAAAATGAGCAAAAAAAATAAAATGAACAAAAGTTTGTAAAATGAACAAAAACATCGTAAAATGAGCGATAGTTTGCTAAAATGAGCAAAAACACGAAATGAGCAAATAAAATAAAAATGAGCAAAAATCTGCAAAATGAGCAAAAAAGCCCGTTTTCAGTTTTCAGCTTAAGGTTAGTTTTCTTAATATAGTATATATAGATCATATATATATATATATATATATATATATATATATACTCTCAATAATACTCTTAGTATGTTTCTGTACTCTTGAATCTTGATGAGTATGCTTTCAATACGACTATATTACTATATAACTGTAGGTTACATACCTACGTAACTCCAACAAATACTCTCCAGCTATGACAAAATATATTAGCTAGCTTAACCAGATAACTATGGCAATAAGGCAATTGTTCCATATTTTCCAATTTTCTTTTTCCACGTGACTACTGACTAGTATCAATTAAAAAAGGTATTAATTAGGTTCAGTAATTTAAACTTTAAAACTGTTTAGTCAAATGTCGTAAGGATTATTTAAAACCTCAGTGCAAAACATAGGTTTAGAAGTCAACTCCAACACAAAACGTAAGACTACAAATCCACTATCTACAGCAACTTTATAAATTTTTTTAAGCGATCATTTGTATAAATACAAATATTGAATCATCCTACAAATAAATTGAGTTAAAAAAAATGCTATGAAGTCTATGCAAAGTATTCTAGAACATCTTGAAGTTTGCAAATTTAATATGCGTACAATATACGTTTAATTTACGTGCCTAAACGAATAATTTAATGATGTTTAGACAATAATCATGCATTTTTGGTGTGGCTGGCTGATAAAGATGCCAGCTATGCTAGTGAATACATTTGCCTATAAAGGATTGGTTAGGACGTTAGGTTAACATCCAATGACAATTTACGGTCGAGAACACCATCATAAATTGAAAGATATGTAGTGGTGGACTAAGACCGTTCTAAGTGTCCAAAGTTGTTTCTACTAAAAAATCTTTTGAGAGTTGACCACTATCTTTTCTTGTCTCTTTGACCTCGATTGTGCAGTTCACTGTGATAGTAGTCGCTGACCCGCTATATGATTTATAAAGATGGTTTATTTTGACTTTTACATTATTTACCGTATCTATTTTTATTATATTATTACACATATGTACAAAATTCAATATTATGTAAGTTGTTCAATTTGTTTAGACTTGTACTTTCTTCGTTGTAAAATAGATGACACGATTTAACTTTTGCATTATTAACTTACACTTCTTTGATCGTGTTTTGTGATTTTTATATAAGAAAATTTTTAGTCATGTGAGATCTTATTAGATTCGTCTCGATATATAATTTGTGAATATCAACTTTTTATAATTTTTACATGTACGGAATCAGATATATTAATTGTTAAAGTTATGCATTAGCAAGCGTGCCTGGAGAAGTGTGTCAAATATTTTGAAACAGAGGAAGTATATATTTCTAAAATATCAATTTTTAAATTATATTTTTAGTAATGAAAAACTAGAGATATTGATTATCAAAGTTGTGCATTAATTAGCATGTATGAAAGTAAAAATGAAGCATCTTAAAAAAAAAAGAGGGAGTAGTATGTATTTCTCTTTTCCTCCTACACTGTTGTTTTTGGCCAAATTTTTATATGATATGGTTTTACTATGAGTTTGTGATCTCTATATTTATCTAATATTCACTTGTAGTTTACTTAACTTTTTAAGTGATTCCCTTTATCACAAATAGTACGTTAAGATGGTTTGTTTTGTAGATCAACGATTGTTTTTCACAGTCTTGACTACATTATAATAATACATATAATTAGAAAATTAGTGAAAACAATTTTTAAAAATAATTTCTTTTCTTGAAGTGATGAAAATTTGATGTCTTAGAATTACATTAGAATAAATTGAACAAATTCCAAAAATAAATATATATACTTTTATTTCTTATTTATTAGTGAATATTAATAGTCAAAGTTCTCTATTTATGACCAAAACAAATAAAAAATGGTCGTGAAAGCCCAAGAAGTATCGAACTGCTAACTCTAGGCCGGGAAGTAAGAGGAGTCCCCAACTTTTCGAACTTTTATTTTTCAAACTTTTACTTTTAATCAATTATTATCCTATCTATAGAAAATTTTAAATTCAACATTTTTTTTGTATATAGAGATCTATTGATGGGAAAGTAAGTTAGAATTTTTTTTTGTATCAAGTTATGCAAAATTAATTTTAATTGCCACTTATACTCACTATGAACTAAGAAACATTTTCCTCCTAGTTGAGCTAGATGGTATAATTAAGCTCTTAAATAGGAAAAATTTTCAAAAATTAACAATCAAACAAATATAAACTTATTAAAATCAACGCTTTTCTCATATAGAACTGATGTAAAAAGATGGGAGACTGTTAGTTTGACTTAAACACTTGCCATTACGAAACATTAATCATCAATATAATTAATAATCAACAAGGAAAGTTTAATGTATTGTATTTTTTCTTACGCATAAATGATCAATAGCAATCAAAATATTATGCCAATAATCAATATCACTTCTAATGTTGAATCATTGATAATTGTTAGTAGTTATTAGTTTAGAAAGTACAAATCTATATACCAATTACTCAAATACTCAGTTACAACTGTTTCTAATTTTTAGATGTAAATGATAGCAAGAATAATAATTAGAATAATATATCATAATGACTTACATACCTGACGGGCTCGTTGTAAACATGCCAAAAATACCTAAACAACCCAATATAGGGTAAGTAAAGGGTCGAATCCACAAGGAAGTAAGGTTAATCAAGGGTTGATTTGCTAATTATGATGAGACAAATCTATTTTTGGGGTTTTTAAAGGATTGGTAACAATTGCAAAGTCTAAAATAACTAGGAGATTGACAAAACAAATTAGCAAAGCAAATAAAGAGGATAATTCAAGGATAAAGGAACTAGGGGATTAGGGGATTCACCAACACTCAATCCAAGAATCCAGTTATCAAAGTCAAGGGAAAATAAATGGGAATCACAAGGGGAAATCATGCACATAGGAACTCTAATTATTCTCTCGAACTAATTAAAAGAGCTTAATTAGTCACTCATGACCTATTCTCATGGCATGAGCAAACGAAGCATGAACTAAACAAGATTAGAGGAAATGAAAATGAAATAAACAAGAAATTACCAACGTTTAGTATTGCATAAATTTGAAAATGGAGTTCCAAAGCTTCAAACCTCAACTTTCTCTCTCCTAGGGTTCTAAAATTTGAGTATTAAGCACAAATTAAATCTCCACTAATTAGAATGTAAATTAGCTTAACCTAAAATCAGAGGAGTTTGCCTTATATAGTCCTAAAATAAACTAGGCATAATTACAATTAAAACCCCCGTACACAAGAGCATTAAAAGAACTTCGATCATTTTCCAGAAAAACCCAGCGAACAGGGCGGATCGGAGTGACCAAAGCAGGTCAGATCAACAAAACTGAAATTTTAGTTTTCCGCCAATCGACTGGGCAGATCGGAGTGACCAGAGCGGGTCAGACCAACAAAACTGAAATTTTAGTTTTCTGCCAATCGACCGGGCGGGTCAGTTGACCCGAGTGCTCGAGTCATTTTTCAGTTTCATCAGTTCATTTTCAAACGGCCATATCTCAGTCGTTTTTCATCGGAATTGAGCTTGTGACCACTCATTGGAAACCTATTGAGCCAACGTTTCATCTCCAACTTGAATCGCTAAAAAATATTTTGTTTGCTAAAAAGTATGGCTATTTGAATTTGACCCTTGTGCGCAAACCCTTCCAAAATCTCTTATATTTGCCCCCAAGAACTCGATTATGCTTCCTTCATGCTTCCTTGACCTTCCTTTTCGATCTTAATATTCGGAGTTTTGCAAGTGTCCTCCAAGCATGATCCTATGTCCTGAAACGAATCAATGCGCCCAAAGAAAGTGCAAATAAGGAGGAAAGTTGCACAAGTTAAGGAAATAGCTAACAAACTAGCCTAATCTAGCTCAAAAACAACTATAATACCAACTAAAAGCTATCAATAAGTAAAGCAATAAACAAGACATCAAACTCCCCCAAGCTGGACCTTTTCTTTTCCCCAAGCAAAAAAGAATAAAACGCAATGGTAAGAGAATGAAGATTATTTGAAAACAAGGTCAAGAAGAAAGAAGAAAGGAAGAATAAAGAGAAAAAAAATTGTCACTAACTCATTTTCGTAGGAACCACTATTGCATTTATCATATCTAACAAGCTCTTTAAACCCCTAGATCGCTCTAGAGGGCGAGTGGGATCTCGTGTCCAAGATTTTGAAACCCACAACTCTAACTTTCCATCAACCATATGCCCAAGTGCACTAGTAACGAAATGGTTCACAAGAAAAGACAAAGATCAACTTTCAGGACAACTATCTTCTAAGTGTACTCATGGGTTAAGGGTAGAGGAACATGCTAATCAAAATTTCAAAAGGACACCTATCTAGACCTTTTACTCGCTCATTAGAGGAATACCTAGCTATCCAAAAGACTTAGGACTCTTCAGTGTTATAGAAGCTTAAATCACTAGTCCACCTTCCATAGACACACAAATAAGCCTTAGAATCCACTCTACTTAAAACTTAAGAAAAGTAAAAGTAAGTGTGGGAAGCATCCACAAATTGACCTCTTTTATTGATTTTTTTCTATTCTTTTTTGTGTTTTTCCTTTTTTTTTCATTTTCACGCCTTTTTTGATGGTTTTTGGCTTTTTATTTTGCCCTAATTATGAATAATCATTTATTAAGAAGAGAAATAAGAACTTGTGGCGTTTTGTGCCACTTATTGCATACAAAGAGAAGTAAAACTAAGTTTCTTGTAGAGCTTTGTTTGGGGACATGATGAGCATGTCTAGGGACACAAGAGACCGCGAAATTGAAGCTAAAATTATTCAAGCATGAGTAACTCAGTCAAGATTCAAGATTAGACATCCAATTGAGCTATCATTAGTTTCATTTTGGTAGACTCTAATGCAATCAAGATTAATCACCTTCTAAAACACCTTAACCCATGCTCACACTCTTCCAAAAGAAGCCTCTAAACATATGCTCAAAGTCAAAACAAGGAATCCACATTATATCATCAACTAGCATCTTCCTTGGGCAAGTAAACCAAAATTTTATTCAAAGTTAACGCTTCTTTTTGTTTTTTCTTTGTTGTTCAATTTGTTTTTGTTGATTTTGCTTTTTTTCAATTTTTTTGTTTTTTCTTTGAACTAAGGAATGGAGAAATCAAAGCTTGAAAGAGAGAGAAAAGAAAATGAAGAAAGAAAGATAAAATAAAGAAAGGAAATGAAAAAGGAAAGAAAATTGTATTTGGATTTTTGAAATATATGATTTCTTTTTTGTTAAAACGAGCTAGTAAGATAAAAAAAAAAAAAAAAAAGAATACACATCCCCCAAGCTAGCGAATAACTACTCCCCAAGTTAGAATAAAGCATTTTCTCCAATGAATGAACAAGAGAATCAAAGGAAGGGAGGGAGGGGGGGAAGGAAAACCAACAACAAAACATGCCAAACGAGGCTCAAAGTATACAAATAAGTACATACAACAAAAAACACTAAACTAAGACCAAATAAAAGGTCTCAAAATAAAGAAAATTATAAGAAAGAAAGAAAAAAATTTAATAAATATAGGTTACCTCCCGAGAGTGCTCTTTTTAAGGTCGATAGCTCGACTATGTGCTAGGTCAGCATGGAGGGCGGAAAGAGTAATCCTCAAAGTTGATGGGGGGAGATCTTTGAAGTATCAGGCCATGAGTTTCATTAGTCGATCTTTTGTCATCTTTCATAGCTTGCATTAAACCACATTAAGGATCATGCCATATGTTTGGCCCAACATTTCACATATTTTCTAGGAAGAGTCAACAACGGCTACATGGGATATTTTTTAGCCTATATATTTTTGTGTATTGTAACCTAATTTACTGTCTAGCTACTACTGATCATTAGCACACAACATCTCCCTCTCTCTTTAATTCTCTCTCCATTAATATTCTACAAAGCTCTTGTGCTGATTATTGTATTCAAACATTTGTACCGACGACGACATCATTATAGTGGATTGGTGGTCAAGAGAATCACTGGCAGTTTTTCCCATCCCTTGGGTTTTCCGCGTCAGCAATTATTTGCGTTCTTAATCTTTTATTTATATTCCTGTTATTCATTATTTACATCATATTAAACTAATATATTGTTCTTGTTGGTGGCTCCTCGATACCTTTTGCATACTTAGTACAAAATCGGCATAAACAATTTGGCGCCAATCGTGGGGCCTTCAACAAGATCTTTATACATCGATCATCATATCCTTTTTATCCATTAGTTCGTTTGTGTCTTCTCCTTTTTTCTCTGTTTACAATGGCAGGAGAATGGGTAACCACTCAAGAAGTCATCAACGAACTCAATCGCATCAATGCTGCCATGGCCGAACTACAAAATAGCTACGCCGTGTTATGCGTAGAGAACCAAAGCATGAAATCGGCTTTAAAGTCCAAAGGGCCCAAGCGTCGTAACGTAGGCGATGTCTCCAGAATGCCCGACCTAGATGGAGGATAGTTTGACACACCAGTGGGCCATAACATCCCCACGCATGGAGATGATTCGGATGGAGATGCTGACGCCGGCGGTGAAGCTGACGCCAACCCCAATAGAATGCAAGCCAAGATGCAGTTGCGGTCCTTCAGCGACGATCCTATCCAGCAACGCCTTCAGCAGTTGAAAGATATGTTTGCCAGGATCCCGGCGTCCCACGCCCAATGGAGAAAGCGACGCCGAATAGCTATGCAGATTCACCCTTCACTGACGCCATTGCCATGATTGAAGTCCCGAAGCAATTCTCAGTCCCAACTATGAAGTTGTACGATGGCACAACAGATCCGAATGACCAGGTCGCTCAGTATAAACAGCGGATGATCACCACCTCAATTCCGCAAATCATGCGCGAAGCGTGTATGTGTAAAGTTTTGGATCGACGTTGACTGGACCAGCACTACAGTGGTTCATCCACCTTGGCAACGACACTATCTCTTCCTTTGCTCAATTGATTAATACTTTTAATTTGCAATTTTCTAGTAGCCGTAAAATGGAAAAGCAAGCTAGTGATTTACATAGAATCGTACAGAAATCTGATGAATCCTTGAAAGAATTTGTCCACAGGTTCAACAGGGAAAAGGTGTCGATTCCAAATTGTGACGTCAAGACGGCGATTGAAGCTTTCCGACGGGGACTGGTCGAAGAGTCAGATCTATACAAAGAACTCACCAAATATCTTTATCCGACATTCGAGGCTGCACAAGCCAAAGCCTTGGCCCAGATCCGGTTGGAGGAAGACATGCAATCGAGAAAGGAATTCTATAACGTCGACAGCAGGAAATCGACGCCTAGCAAGAAAAGTTCGTGGCGTCCAAAGCCATACGATCGTCCGCAACATATCCATTGCGTCCGTCAGACCGGGCACGTCAACGACTGGAAAAGCGATCCTAGCTTGCCACCCAAACTCAATGAATATGGGTTTAGCATCAACACATCAGGTATTGTTAACACTTTGCATTCTCTTGGTAACGCTGTCAAATGGCCTTTCAGGAACGAAAAAGCAGCGCCACAGCGAGACAAATCCAAGTGGTGCGAATTCCACGAAGATCATGGGCGTGACACCAACGAGTGTGTCGCGTTAAGACGCGAAGTTACGTATCTCCTTAAAGAAGGCCACCTGAAAGATCTATGGACGGAAAAAGGGCAAGATACGTTATCCAAATTTGATGGATATCGACAACCCCCTTCGTCGCCAACACACGTGAAGGTAATCAATGTTATTAGTGGTGGATCAGATATTTGTGGACTAACCTATTCCGCAGCTAAACGACACGCAAGAGACGTCACTAATAAAAACGTCGTCCCGAAATAACTCTGACATCCGTGTGATGCTGAACTAGAAGCTATGACAATAACGTTTGACGATGACGACCTTGGCGACGACAAAGATATCCACCACGACGGTTTTGGTAATTTCTCTAACTATCTGTAATTATTTATTAAAGCGTGTGCTAGTGGATAATGGCAGTTCAGCCAACTTCCACATGAAGGATGCCTTAGAAGATATGGGCATCGACGAACGTGACATCATCCGAAAATCTACTGTCCTCGTCGGATTCAGTGGAGAAGCTAAACATACAATGGGAAAAGTGACATTGCCTACCTATGTTAAAGGAATGAACATGCCTACCAAATTCTATGTCTTAGACTGCCCGTCCTCATAAAACATCATCTTCGGAAGACCTTGGATCCACATCATGAAGGCCGTCCCGTCCACGTACCAACAGTTTATGAAATTCCCTACCAAATGGGGAGTGCAAGAAATCAAAGGGGACAGACAGATCGCTAGAGAATGTTACAAAATATCCCTCAAGCCTCGCAAAATGGATGCATAGCAATTACAGCTATTGTGGTATCCGATTTTTTACTGTCTTAATTAACGGTCTGAATCCCACGAAAGTATCTCATTGGACTATGAGTTTTAGAAAACTTGGAAGTCGCCACCCTGTTAATATCTGAATAGGGACAGATTTATTTAATAAACCATTTTAAAATTAATTTCAAGAAATATCATTTAAAATGATGATGACTTCATATGGATAAGGCTTTTTTGAAAATTGGTCTTTCATACCGTGAGATAGGGTTCGGGGTTTAGGTTAAGAGGTGCGAACGTCTGGAACTCGTCTCCTCTTCCGTTCTATAGAACGAGCTCTTACTAAATGCATTATTTTCCATTTTAAAGTAATCAAGGCTATTAAAAAGAAAGAAAAATCACATAATTTGCACATATACACATCAACCATTTTTATTTAGGACCAATATATCATTTGTACATGGTAGAGCACTGAAGTTGCACTACGTACCAATCATTGTGGGATTGGAATCCACTCATGGACCAAAACCATCGTAGTTCGATCATATGTCTCACCCTTAAATGGCCAATTCCATTGGGGAAGAAAATGGGATAGATTATGAATAACTCACCTTTAGAATTAAACAAATCTATTGGAAAATGAAGTAACCTCTCCAATTAGTGATTGAAATGAGATTAAGATAATCACCTTAATTAGTGATTAAATACGGGGGAGGATTAAGATAATCACCTTAATTAGTGAATAAACTTAAGAGAAAAGATAATCACCTTAATTAGTGATTAACAATGAAGGCTAGGAAGTAATCACCTTAATTGATGATTATTCAAGGTTTAGGATAATCACTCTAATGAGAAAAATAATCGTCCTAATTAACGATTATTAAGGTTTAAGATAATCACTCTAATTAGTGATTAAATAGGAAAAATAATCGCCCTAATTAACGATTATTAACGTTTAAGATAATCACTCTAATTAGTGATTAAATTGGAAAAATAATCGCCCTAATTAACGATTATTAAGGTTTAAGATAATCACTCTAATTAGTGATTAAATGAAAAGTTTGAGTCAATCACCCTAATTAGCGATTAATCAAGGATTGAAATAACCACCTTAGTTAGTGATCACGGTTATGATTTTCGAGAGGTCTTAGAAGGTTTGCTTCCTAATTGAAGGCTTTTGAGAAATAATCTTAATTGAAGATTATTAAGTCATTTGGAGAGAAATGATCAATTCGAGACCGAATTTGGAGATTTGCATTTGGCTAATTGGAATTTGGCCATTTAAAGCAAGACATGTGAAACGGCCTAAAATCAATTTGGAGATCATAATTACCAATCTAATTATGTCAAATTATATGATTAATCCATTTGAATATGGAGAACACATTTTTAAAATGTAAGATGGATCATCATATAATTTAACTTAGTTAGACTTGCAATTTTTCCTCTTAATTGAGATTGGGTCATTTGATTCATATACTATGATATATTGGCCCAACATGCAATATTTGTAACATTGGTTGCTCATTTTATTAAAAAGAGTTGTGGAACTATTTATGAAAATCATGCATAAACATCTTCATGTTTTTCATTAATTGAGTGATGTAATAACTATTTACACAAAAAAAAAAACAATATTATTACAACAAAATGTACAAATTCTATGATCTATACAAAGTCTTCAATCTTGATCTTCACCATGATACTCCTTGATCTTCCTTACCTTGAATGTGCTTTGGAATTAATGTTTATTTGTTAACATCTAAAAAATCAGAGATTAATCAACCTCTTTGATTTTGATTTTTTATGACAATTTTATTGATTTTTATTTACATGATAAAATGAGTCATTTTAAGAGAAACTTAAAATTTCATGATTTTTAATTAACATTTTCGTATGAAGAAAAAACCATTTTTTTTATAAAAGTTGAGTTAATCACTTTATTTCATTTTCTTGATTGCCTTTTTGTTCTTGTACTGAATTACAAAATTCATAAATTTCTCTACAAAGCGTTAAACTGAGCATGTGATACATCTATGGATAGATAAGTGAGTTATTTATGTTGTGTCAAAATGTCACAAGCATTTAGTGACAACTCAAATTATGGTGAATTTTATACCAAAACTGGTCAAAACATATGCTTTATTCAATTTGTTCTTTTATAACCTAACTTATTTAACTTATTCTTAAGTGAATTTTGGTATAAATTCTAGACACCTTGAAAGACTAGAATGGAAATTTTCACTTCAATTGGACATTTGTATGACCTTTTTGTATTTATTTTCTTAACAAGAAAGAAAATCAGTCTTCTCGAATTTAGTGATTTACATGAACGGTTTTGTAAAAATGATGTAAAACTGTATAAAATTCATATGAACATGGTTTTTATATTTTTGAAAATCAACTGATGTTTTATTCAAACTTGATGTTTTTAGTTTTTTATCTAAATGATTTTATTTCGAACTTTACTGATAGAACAAGCTTAGGTGGTACTAGACAAAATCAGTTTTGCACAACAAAGTTGTATGATTTTTAATTATTTACACAAAATTCGTTTTTTTATAAATTCCAAATCCCAGTTGCTGGAAACATATGACACTTCATAGGAAAAATATCAAATCCTACACACTATTCTGATAATACAGACGAAAAATAAAATGAAGTACAAAATTGAAACTGATTATAATTACATCATCACATTTTTTATGGAGAAGTTTATGTACAACTTTCTTGAATTTTTTTGTGAAAACATTTTTTTTGTGATGAACAACAACTTGATTAAGGAAAATCACATAATCACATTGTGTCCTAAGAGTCTCCTCATTAGAGTTGATTATTCTAGGTGGGTGATTTAAGGTTGGGAACCTATTAATTAGGACTTCCACATACCCAAATCACTCCAAAGATTAAAAAAATGATAAGAAGAAAACAAGGAGAAAGTTAGTAGATGATTAAGAAAATCAAAATAAACAAGAATTTTAATTTTACCTTGCTAGACCAATGATGCACTTCCTTTTTGCCAAATTTTCTACCTTTTTTGTGATTTTCTTAATTTATAAGTGCGTTTCTAAATCCTCTTAATTACTAACTCAAACTCTTTTTTTCGTGTTTTTTCTTCTTTTGATGAACTTCTTTACTTACTATTATCCTACTAACTTTTACTTTCTTTTCTTAAGTGTGATTTCGTTAGAGGAAGGAGTAGAGAAGATGAGAGAATTAGTGAAATTAAGTTGAACTTTTTTTTTTTAACTTCCTTACTTACTTATTAAGACTTTTGCTTAGATGAAAAGATTAAGGAGGAGAAGAGTAGTAGAGAAGATGAGAGTGAAGTTGAATTGTGTTTTTTTTTTCAACTAGTTTTTGAAGTGAAAAAAGAAGGGTATTTATAGAGAAATGAGGGAGGTGAACTAGGGTTTCAAAGAGGTAGAAAATCAGATTTTTTGGGTGAATCACCCTAATGACATCACTCTAATGAGCTCACCCTATGACATCATCAAATCTCTTTGGAAATACAAATATTCTTATTCTTTTTCGATTTTCTCATAAATGAGGCAAAATCAGAATTTCAGAAAATATTCTTCCATAAACATCCTAATACGTAAAAAAAAAATACATCGAAAAACGTGCAAGCAAAACTGATTAAGACGCTGCGCCAAACGCAGGAACCTACGCTAGGCACAGTGCCTTGCGCTAGGCGCAAGGCTCTACGTCTGGCGCAGGGCACGCTTGCTGGGCACACAATCATTTGTCTAGCGCATGATTGTGTGCTTGGCGCACACTCGATTCTTCCGGAAAAAATCCGGATTTTCCCCTCTTACACATGGGATTTGATTCTTATTCTCACATCTTTTCATGATTCTTATCCTCAAACTAATGGATAAAGGGTGTGATTAATGGATAAAGAATATATTCTCATTCTTTATCCATTGAACAATGACTTGACCATCAAAATTGATTATTACCGGTTTTGGGATACGACTAAAATCCCGACATCCAAACGCGACTCATTTTTTCTGTTTTTTTCGAAAGACTTACTTAAAACTATTAATGAAAACTCGTCAAATTAATAAAGACGAGCATGATTATACTAGAATCATTTTATTAAAACGGTGGTTGTAGTTATTGACTACGACTCACGAAAATTATATTTCAAAGCCGAAATCGCACGACCAATACGCAAAAATGTAAAACAATACAACGGAATGAAACTCGTGCTACGGGGGGGCGCGCTCCACGATCCATGACGATTTTTGTTATTTTTATTTCTTTTCAAAATCTCTTTTTATCCGAAAAAGGGTTTCTAAATTTGGTGTCTACAGAATGCCCCACATTGGTCGAATTTTGGAGGAAGTGATGGCCAATGTTTGGAAAGACACAAAATTTTGACAGAAAATTTCTTTTGAGATAACATATTCTCCACATAATATAGTTATCATCAGTGCTATAATTCGCGTTGCTTTATGTAGAAAATCCCAATTAATTTTCTAAAACTGGAAATGCAACTTTATTGTCGTCTTACATAGAAAACCCCAATTAATTTTCTAAACCTTTAAAAATGCGACTTTATCGTCGTCTTAACTAGAAAATTCTGATTAATTTTCTAAAATTTGAAAATGCGACTTTATTGTCGTCTTTAGATAAAAATCCCAATTAATTTTCTACAATTTTAAATGCGACCTTATTGTCGTTTTAGATAGAAAATCCCAATTAATTTTCGGAACTTTGAAAATGCGACTTTAATGTCGTCTTAAATAGAAAATCCCAATGAATTTTCTAAAATTTGAAAATGGGACTTTATCGTCGTCTTTTTTAGTCTTATGAATTCGGCCCTGTTCTTTTGAACTTATTTTGGCTGAACTGAACTGAACTTATTTTATTTTTGCTGAACTGAACTTATTTTTGCCGAACCGAACTTATTTTTACTTATTTTTGCCGAACCGAACTTATTTTGGCCGAACCGAACTTATTTTTGCTGAACTAAACTGTATTAACATAATATTATCAATACTCATTATTATAATAGTCAATAAATATTAACATAATATTATCAATACTTATTATTATTATTTTATTATTATTTTATAATAATAAATAATAATAATAAATAATAATAAATAATAAATAATAAATAATAATAAATAATAAATAATAAATATAATAAATAATAAATAATTAATAATTAATAATTAATAATTAATAATTAATAATTAATAATAAATAATAAATAATAAATAATAAATAATAATAATAATAAATAATAATAATAATAAATAATAGTAATAATAATAAATAATAAATAATAAATAATAAATAATAAATAATAAATAATAAATAATAAATAATAAATAATAAATAATAAATAATAAATAATAAATAATAAATAATAAATAATAAATAATAAATAATAAATAATAAATAATAAATAATAAATAATAAATAATAAATAATAAATAATAAATAATAATAAATAATAAATAATAAATAATAAATAATAATAAATAATAATAATAATAATAAATAATAGTAATAATAATAAATAATAAATAATAATAAATAATAATAATAAATAAAAAATAATAAATAAAAAAATAAAAAAAAAATAAAAGAATAAAATAATTAAAAAAATAAAAAATAAAAAATAAAAAAATAAAAAAAATAAAAAAAATAAAAAAATAAAAAAATAAAAAAAATAAAGAAAGTAAAAAAATAAAAAATAAAAAAAATAAAAAATAGAAATTCATCATTATTATAATTATAATATTAATAATAATAACAATATTAATAGTAATATTGAAAATAAAAATAATAATTACAACATTAGATAAGATCGTACTTATTTTTGCCGAACCGAACTTATTTTTGCCGAACCGAACTTATTTTTACTTATTTTTGCCGAACCGAACTTATTTTTACTTATTTTTGCTGAACCGAACTTATTTTTGCTGAACTGAACTTATTTTTACTTATTTTTGCTGAACTGAACTTATTTTTGCTGAACTGAACTTATTTTTACTTATTTTTGCTGAAAATAAGTCCAAAAGAACAGGGCCTTCGTCTTTTGTTAATGTGAGAGATTCCGACAATTAACAGGTTGACTCCAAGCTTTTTTATTTTTATTTATTTATTTTTTTTTTTATGGCCTTGTTGACAAACAAATTGTCAAATCACCATCATTCACCTTTTATGACTTCATGTGTTATCATGTCACCTTAAATTAGGACATTGTCAAGTCATGTCACCTAAAGGGTTGACCAAAGGTTATTACACTTTAGATAAACTATGGTGGACCAAATCATCATATGGCAAACAATTTTATCTGTTTTGATGAAATCTTTCAGGAAAATTTTCATGCATAATTTTTTTGCTTTATTGGAAAGGATTAATTGATAGGAATAATCCCACCTTTGGCCGATATGCTCAAAACAGTCCAACCTTTAACTAATATCAAAATAATCCCACCTTTGCAACTCACATTCTCAAAATGGTCCTTAACCTGTTGATAACCGGTTTAATAGGTAAAGCTTAACACATGTCGTTTTTCTATAGGTCTAGAGTTTTAAATTATAATTTCCATTATTAAAAAAATTCTCTCTTATACCTTCCCCTTCCCTTCCACTGCCCTTCTCTCTCTCTCCTACCCTCTGCCACCGTTTCTCTCTCATCCCCTCCACCATCCTTTCTCTCTCCTCCCTAATTTCTCCCTCTCATTAAACACAGACCCCATACTACCAGAGTCGTTGACTTCCAAGTCAAATACACACCTTTCTTCCCTGTATCTCTCTCCGTCCATCTACAATGGTCTCCTACTCATCTCCACTTCAAAAACCTCCAAAAATCCCACCATCAATCAATAATAATGGAACCTTCATTCTCTCTCAATTCTAATACCACCAGTCCACCACCCTCAACCAAAAACTTCTTCATCATCGTCAACAACGCCGAAGAAGTCATCGAATTCGCATCACCATTCATCGACGACCCTTTCTCTCATTGTGAGGAGTGAGTAGTAATCATCGTCGTCGATTCTAATCGTCACTTTGTCCAACAAAAGACTTGTGTCTTATATGTTTAACCCTTCTGAGTTAGATGAATAATATACAATTATACAAGGAGCCTTCAGAACCCAAAATGATTAATTTGTGTAACCTTAGGAGTTTAGGACCATAAATAATGGTCGATTATACTACATATATAGTATCACCATTTGCGGGGTGCTTTCTACAGTATCACCGTTTTTATTTGCGGGTTTTTGTTTCGGTAGAGTGCGGTTTTTTTATGGTGGGTGGATGATTTCATATGGGGTTGGGAGGATTTTAGGTACGGTGGTGGGTTCTCGGTTGTGGGTGGGTGGCCGTGGTTCCATGTGGGGCTGGGTGGATTTCGGGTGATGGGCTTTTGGTGGTGGGTTTGGGTAATTAGGTGGGTTGAGGACAGGGAGGAGAGAGAAGGAGTTTATTGAGGGGTTGGTGGCACAGTGGGTGGGTCAGTGGGGTGGTGCTGGTGGTGGAGTCAAGTGGAGGAGAGGGAAAGAGGTTGTGAGAATAGGGAGGCAGCTTATTAAAAAGAAAAAAATTAGTGTTTTAATCTGTTCAACAAGTTTTAGGTAAAAAAGCCCATTTTAAAAGGATTAGGGATAAAGGTGGGATTATTTTGAGATTAGTCAAAAGTTGGACTGTTTTGAGCAGATCGGTCAAAGGTGGGATTATTCTTATCAATTAATCCTATTGGAAAATGATGATCACTATATATAATAGTTTGATCAAAGTCATTATTTTGGATGTTCATTAGGAAAGGGGATTGAATCAACGTTCTTGATTCATCATTGACACAATTTTTTTTTTATGTTCGGCTTTGGGAAAAATTGACGTACCACAAATGCTTGGTCATTAGCCATGGTGAAGGATGCTCCTTATTATCCTATGGACAATACTCAAACTCATTATCCATGGCATAAATCATGGATGATCATCTTTTCCATCTATAAAAGGGGAATGGTTCTTCATTTCCAAATGCACCACTTCCACTACTCCAATGTTTTCTCTAAATTTTCCTTTCACAAAAATGGTTCTTACTTATGAAGAAACTAATGAAATGTGGAGCCGAAAGAAAAAACAACTCTCGGGGGTCACAAAGAATTTGGAGCAACCAAGGCAATCTTTTTCTTCTTCCCACTTCACTAAGGCTCTTATGCCTTTGCTTTCTCTTTCCATCTGTTATGACATGATTCATGCTGCTTCCCAATTTTGGGATGAAACTCATCATGTCTTTCATTTTGGAGACCGAGAGATTGTGCCTCTTGTCGAAGAGGTCGATGGTTTGCTAGGCTTATCGTCCAATGGTCCAATTATTACACCTAAATCTCCTACAAGGATCTCGGGAGATTTATCAACAATTTTATATCTTCTCGAAAATCTTCATGGCAACTACCTACAATATGGTGAGATATTTCTTCTCAACTTATTGTGGACTTTTCAATCTGACACTTGGCAATTCTGTAATAATGCCAACTATAGGATTGCTAGAGAAAATGCATGCATTCTTATGATTTTGGGAAGTACCCTCATTAAATGATCTTTAAATGCATCTATCCCATGTTCGGTGTCTTTCACTTATTCCTCAAATCGTTAGTGGGGGTCGTCTTGGACCACTTATTTTGGGGGAAATGTTTCTTAGCTTAGATGAACTCAAAAGAAAACCCCGAAGTTTTGTGAAGGGATGTCCATTAGCCCTTCATTTATGGTTATTGGAAAATTTTCTCTCATGAAACCCCACAAAAGTCTTACTTACAAAACTAATCATGTCCGGGAGAGTGGCCTTCTTCCTTTCTTTTATCAACTTTGCAAAAATGGTGGGTGGGAAGATTTTTTTCCTACATCAAGACATAAAGTGGGTCACAAACCACCTTGGTATTAGTGCAATTGTATATTGCAATTCTGGTCGTAGAGGTGTACAATTACCCGGGCTTTGCCAAGTCACTTTCTACCTTCCATGGAGGTGTCTAAGGCAAATGAGTTGGAGGCAACATCATATTCCTGCCCTCCAGGTTCTTCCACCTTGAGCCACTTATGAGGCTGATATGAGTGGTATTCAGAGAATGCCTACTATATGGCAGGCAGCTAAAATTATATTAGCGCTACCTGAACCTCACCTTCCACTGATTGATGAAGATTACCTTCAATGGCTTCTGGCGGATATTGGTCAAGACAATGATTCAGACGAGCCTACCATGAAGAGGAGAAGAGTTTGAGAGAAATATCATGTTCATGTTCTATGTTGTTTTTTTTTAGTTTTTTTTTGAGTTTGTAGGAAATGAAGACTTTATGTCTTTTTATGTATGAAATGAAGTACCCCAATTGGGATGAACAAAACAAAAAAATCTGTTTGTGAGAATTATCTGCTTGTGAGAAATTCAATGTGAACACAATTCTAAACACGTGCACACTTTAACATTAAATATGACATGCTAATCATAATTAATTAATCATATGACACATAAAAGCATAACATATAAACCTTAAAAAAAACACAAACATCCTTGCATGTTTCATCATTTTCCTTTTTCTTATTTTTCTTCTTCTTCTTTTTTTTTTCTCTTTTCTTTCTTTTTTGTCTCTTTGTTTTTTTGCATACATCATATGAATATCTAAAAACTCATGGCATATTTATTAGGAACAAACAGATACGATACAAAACCCACAAACTGCTTGGTTACTTGACCATGACAATTACAATTATTTTGATGCCTAAGCGTAATATTTCTTCAACTGATCAAGATTAGTTAAATGAGTGAATTCATTCCCATCAAAATCCATTAGCTTTACTACTCCAGCTGTAGTGACATGATTGACTAGGAATGACCTGTACCAGTTAGGCTTGAATTTTCCTCGAAGATCATGCAATGGAGCTCTATTTTCCTTTAGGACTAGATCACCTTCTTGAATGTCTCTATCTCGAACCCTTTTGTTAAATGCACGAGTAATTCTCCGTTGATATAGTTGAATGTTAAGCAATGCTTGTAGACGGCGCTCATATGCAAATGCAAGCTCATCATAACGAGTTTTATACTATTGGTCTTCTGAGATTTCACTTTCTGCTATGACCTTGAGAGATTGTGTCTCCACTTCAACTGGTAAGACTGGCTCCATCCTATAAACCAAAGAATACGGGGTTGTTCCTGTTGGAGTCCTAATTGATATCCTATATCCCCAGAGGGCATACGGGTGTTTATCATGCCATTCCCTAGTCTTTTCAGACACCTTGGAGACAATAGTCTTGATTGTCTTATTGGTTGCTTCCACCGCTCCATTTGTTTGGAGACGATAAGGTGAGGACTGATGATGCTTGATTGAATATTTTACGAGAGTGGTCTTCATATGACCCTCAAATTGTGATCCATTATTAGAGATGATTTCAAAAGGTATGGCATACCGAAAGATAATGTTGTTTATCACAAATTTCGAGACTCGCTTTTCCCCTAGCTTTGAAAACGATGCAGCTTCAACCCACTTCGAAAAGTAATCAATTGCTACGAGAATATATTGATGCCCATTTGAAGCCTTCAGATGAATTTGTCCGATTATGTCTACGCCCCAACTCGAAAATGGCCAAGGAGAGGTCATATTATGTAGTGACACAAGTGGCATATGATTGAGGTTAGCAAATATCTGACATTGCTTGCAGGCGCGGACAAAGCTGATGCAATCAAGTTCTGGAGTACTCCAATAGAAACCTGCTCGCAAAATTTTACGAGCCAACATTCTTCCATTCATATGGGGTCCACATTCTCCTCCATGAACTTCTTCCATGATGGCTTGCTTTTCGCTGCCATTCACGAAGAGTTGCAGGGTACCATCAAACCCTTTGTGATATAGTATGCCTTTTAGAATGATAAAATGAGCAGCTAGCCTTCTGATAGCTATGCGGTCCTTCTTACCACTTCCCTCTGGATATTGCATAGTCTCCAGGAAAATCTTGATATCCTTATATAGACATCATCATCATCATCTTGATCCAGTGTGGAGACAATTTGTGCTACCATCACTGTAGGTCCCTTCCTTTCTTCAATTAAAATTGACTGTATCTTTGTACCATTTTCCCATGTCAAATTAACAGCGAGGTTGGCTAAAGCATCAGTGAAACTATTTTGTTCCCGAGGAAGATGTTTGAAGCTGATATCATCAAAATAAGGGATCAATTCTTGAAGGTATTCTATGTAGAGCTGAAGTCTTTCAGCTCTAACCCTCCAAATTCCTATTGTTTGAGATATGATGAGATTAGAATCTCCATATACAGTGAGATGTCTTGCCCCTGCTACCAAGGCGGCCTTTATTCCATATATGCAGGCTTCATACTCAGCTGTATTGTTTGTTGATGGGAAATCCAACTTGACAGCAAATGCAATATGGACTCCATCCGGATCTACTAACAAAACCCCTGCTCCATTACCTCTCCGATTAGAAGCTCCATCGAAATACATGCACCATTGTGGATTGTCAATGAATAATAAATACTCATCAGGGAATGCATCACCATATTCATCTCCAGACATTGGTCCTTCTGCTAGGGCTTCAGATATGGCTCTTCCTTTGACAGATTTATGGCTGACACATTAAATATCAAACTCAAAAAGCATAGCATGCCATCTCGCCAATCTTTCACTGAGAATGGGTTTCTCAAACAGATACTTGATTGGATCAAGTCTTGAGATTAGATAGGTGGTATGAGCTTGAAGGTGATGCCTCAACTTCTTTGTGGCATACACCAAGGAAACACATGCTTTTTCCAGTGGGGTATATCTTGTCTCATACTCCAGTAATTTCTTGTTGAGATAGTATATGGCAACTTCCTTCTTTGTTCCTTCTTGATATTGGGCTAAGAGAGCTCCCATAGCCGTTTCTGTAATAGCAAGGTACAAAATTAGAGGTTCCCCGGCCCTAGTCTAGGCGGCATTAGAACAGGTGGATTTGAACGATTTTCATGGAATCAAAAGCTTCCTGACATTCCTCGTTCCACTCATGGATGTCCCTTTTCTGAGCAACTTAAATATAGGTTCACATCTCATAGTGAGTTGTGAGATGAACCTGCTGATATATTAAATTCTACCCAGAAATCCTCATACTTCTTTTTCTGTTTTTGGAGGAGGTAGCCCTTGAATAGCTTTTACCTTTTCAGAGTCCACTTTGATGCCGTCTTGAATGACAATAAATCCTAACAACTTCCCTGAAGTGACGCCAAACACACACTTTTGAGGGTTTAGCCTTAGATTGTACTTCCAAATTCTTTCGAAGAAGGACCTCAGTGCAGGAATATTACCCTCACGATCTTCACTTTTCACAATCATGTCATCTACATAGACCTCCACAATGTCGTCGATGAGGTCATGAAGGATGGTGGTTGCAGCCCTTTGATATATGGCCCCAGCATTCTTGAGACCAAAAGGCATAACTCGATAGCAGAAGGTGCCCCACAGAGTGATGAAAGACGTCTTTGTCATATCTTCTTGAGCCATGAGTATTTGATTATACCCTGAGAATCCATCCATGAAGGAAAACATTGCGTGACCAGTCGTACTGTCCACGAGGACATCGATGTGAGTAGAGGAAATCAATCTTTTGGTGATGCAACATTCAAATCATGAAAATCAATGCATACTCGAACTCTCCCATCCTTTTTAGGTACGACCACTATATTGGCGAGCCAACTCGGATGCTTTACAGCTTGGATGAATTTGCCATCAAGTTGTTTCTGGATTTCTTCTTTCACTTTCAAACTAATCTCTGGTTTCATTCGACGGAGTTTTTGCTGCTTAGTCTTGCTTTCAGGATGTAACGGAATGCGATGTTCCGCAATCTCTCTATTGACACCAGGCATATCAGCATAAGACCATGCGAACACATCTACATACTCTTTTAACAATGCAATAAACACAGACTGTTCAGTTGGGGAGAGGGATGAACCTATTTTGACTTCTTTTACAGCATTGTATGTACCAATATTAATTACAATGGACTCTTCCATGGGTTTTATATATGTTATAGTTGCATCAAGTGATTCATCATTATTAAATTCACTGTCAGAAATAACATCTTGCATGCAAATGTATTTAGATAAAGGTTCACATTCAATTTCCTCACTATCAGAGTCTTCTGACTTGGTATGCAAGGTAGATTGGCTGGAAGATGAGCTATCAGTATGATATCCATCTGAAAGGGGTGAAAAGGAATTTTCATGAGATGGATGTGGAGGATGGTTTCCTGAAAACATTTTAAATTCTATAGGCCCGTCTTTTTCCAAATACTCAATACTCCACTTATATTCAATGCTTTCGCCAAAAGGTATCATCAAAGACACCGGGTCAAAATCTCCTTCCGTAGAGGACTCAGAAGTGAAAAGCTTCTTAAGGACTCCATGTTCCAGATTATCCACCTAGTCATTTTCTTTTTTCATATTTTGTTTTTGGACAAACCAACTTTTGATTAAGTCCAGATTTCTAGCCTCATTGAAGAATATCTCCAATCCCGGTAAAATCTTTTGTTCCTTCCTACTAAGCCAAGGTTCTGGAAACTCATAGTATAGCTCAGTATCTCCTTGCAGGATGAACTGGCCGTTGAGGGTAAAATAATATTTTTTGATGTTGTGAGAAGTGTTGCCCGGATCATATCCTAACCCATGTCGGTTTTGCTTATCTACAATAGGGATTGGTTGCTTTATTCCCCTACCATCACGCCCTAAACCGTTTCCTTGATAATAACCCATCTTCATCATGATTTGAAATCCTTTGGACAGAGATGGCATGGCAAACCCTACAGGCTCTTTGACCGCATTTGTGGATACAGCTGAGGTGTTTGTTTTCTGACGATAATTGGTCATCCTTAGAGAAGGGAACAAATTTCTTCTTTTTGGACCCAAGGGTAGAGACAAATAATTAAAAGAAGAGAGAGGAAAACTACATGTTGCAGAATAAAGAAATTTTTTGGAAATCATCTTGCCATATATTGACCGGAATGGTCCACCTTTACAATTTATTTTTTGTTTTGATTATCTTGAATGATTTTACTGTCATTGGGGTTAAAAACATATTTTTCATTCTTCCATTCCATGCTTAATATTTGAACAAAGACAGAAAATATAAAGATTAGGGTCTGTATCCCCATTGATGCGTCAATTCAGCATTCTGAAATTGCTCCTGTGATGACTGGCATCTCGAGTTATGATCACATTGCCTGAAACACAATGGTTAATACATTCGAGTCGAAATCGAAGGCTGCCTACATTTCTCCATTGCTCCAGGTGCATTTTATGGGGAATCAGACTCAGCGTAGTTCATTATTTAAGCAAGAACTAAAGATTTTTATTTAATAAAGCAGCTGCACTCATATTGAGCTACCTACGTACCCCAAGTGTTACATAGGTGGAGTGATCTCATAGTGCAAGTGTACGTGATAATGGGGATTCAAGCTGCACGTAGTTCTCTAATACTAACAAGCTGAAAGATTATTTTTTTATATATATGGGCTAACCCCCTACAGGACTTTTACAGCAGATTTTTTCCTTTCTGTGAGATGATCAAGTAGCTCTGCGGTAGACAAGAGCTATGTTGGTGATTTGCTTGATGCAATAGCTAAGAGCATGACATTGGCTTGTGCCTTGACCATGCAACTGATGATATTGGCAGTACTTGTGAAGATCTGACCCTACGGGACTTGCCCCTGGGCGTCTGGGAAGTGGATGAATCTTACCTTGTTCAACCAATTTGCGTAAGATATCGACTTGGGATTGCGGTTGCGGATGTGACGACACCTTTCTTGCAGGTACTTCTTTGTGGATTGGACTAATGATGCCTCGATCAATTAGGCTTTGCACTTTGTAGTAAAGGTCATGGCATCGATCAGTTTCATGCCCAAATTGACGACAATAAGCGCAGAGTTTGCTCACGTATGTTCCAGGAAGGGGTAAACAGTGCACATGCGCTGGAACTTAAAGTATACCTTGCCTCTGAATACGATCATACACCATACTCAATGGTTCATCCATCTTAGCATATACCCTTGGATTTGTGTTGGGAGTTTCAAGATCTTCCCGAGGTCGTTTTTCTTGCAATTTCAGAGTATCGATGTCGAAGCCATGTAGTTCCATGTGGCTAAGGGAGGTGTATTTGATAGTAACCATGTGACAATAATAGAAATAGTTAAATGATGCACTTTTAGTTTTCCCTTTTATTTGGATGTGAAGTACCTGAAATGTACACACTAACAATGTTAGTCAATGACTAATGAATTTTTCTTTATATGTTTTTTTTTAGCAGGAAATGGAAGAATCCTCTATTTTCGAAAATAATTATCCCCGTTGACACAATTTTTTATTTTTTTCTCTTCTTTTTTTTTAACAATTATCCCTTTTGACATAAAAATTTTTAGACTAGACTCCTCGTGTTTTAGACTATATGTTCTAATATCTAAACATGACACATTTTGAACTCGTGATTATTACTCTTTTCATTTTTCATTTTTTTTTTTTGATTTGGGATCATATTTTCAAAACAGGACTTTTTTTCTTCTAAAAAATCAATTTTATTTTTGAAAAAAGAATTATGAAGTAAATGTGAGTTTTTTTTTTTTTTTTGTTTTGAAAATGGGTGAGCATACATTTTTCATGACACTTGTGATAAATAAACAATAATACTCTTAATATTTTAATAATCATTTCGGCAGCAATTCAGCTACACTTAATGATTACGGCAATATTGACCGACTGAAAACGGATTGAGGAATTTTTTGAAAATTTCCACATTATTCAATAGCTGAAATAAATAAAGGACATTTGTGCATTGATCCTTGTGTCCTAGAAGTCAACTAAAAGGTGATTCATTTAAGGAGAGATTATGTTAAAATGGCCTCGAGTCACTTCCATTGTGTCCATCGAGGGTGGACGCTCCTAACAGAGTTGGTCCCAATAGCTCGCGGATGCAGGTTTTACGCCCTTAATTCATTAATTTGTCATTCTAAAATTCTGACCCTTGCGAATAGACAGAGGTATCAGACCTAATAAGAAAATGCTTAAAAAGAGTGCACGTGTATGGATCGATAAACTACCAAGCACACGTAATTTTCACATAAGCATGACATATACAAAAATCAAATTGTGAATAGCAATAATTAACTTTTTTTATTATTATATATACACATGGAAAATAACGCATTGTTCAGGTTTAAACCTCATATACTTCAAGTGGAAGTATAGTCCCCAGTGAAGTCGCCAGCCTGTGGTATCCGATTTTTTACTGTCTTAATTAACGGTATGAATCCCACGAAAGTCTCTCATTGGACTATGAGTTTTAGAAAACTTGGAAGTCACCACCCTATTAATATCTGAATATTATTTATTTAATAAATCATTTTAAAATCATTTTCAAGAAATATCATTTAAAACGATGATGACTTCATATGGATAAGGCTTTTATGAAAATTGGTCTTTCATACCATGAGATAGGGTTCGGGGTTTTGGTTAAGAGGTGCGAACGTCTGGAACTTGTCTCCTCTTCCGTTGTACAGAACGGGCTCTTACTAAATGCATTATTTTTCATTTTAAAGTAATCATGGCTATTAAAAAGAAAGAAAAATCACATAATTTGCACATATACACATCCACCATTTTTATTTAGGACCAATATATCATTTGTACATGGTAGGTTTGAGCACTGAAGTTGCACTACGTACCAATCATTGCGGGATTGGAATCCACTCATGGATCCAAAACCATCATAGTTCGATCATATGTCTCACCCTAAATGGCCAATTCCATTGGGGAAGAAAAGGGGATAGATTATGAATAACTCAACTTTAGAATTAAACAAATCTATTGGAAAATGAAGTAATCACTCCAATTAGTGATTGAAATGAGATTAAGATAATCACCTTAATTAGTGATTAAATATGGGGGAGAATTAAGATAATCACCTTAATTAGTGACTAAACTTAAGAGGAAAGATAATCACCTTAATTAGTGATTAACAATGAAGGCTAGGAAGTAATCACCTTAATTGATGATTATTCAAGGTTTAGGTTAATCACTCCAATGAGAAAAATAATCGTCCTAATTAACGATTATTAAGGTTTAAGATAATCACTTAAATAAGTGATTAAATAGGAAAAATTATCGCCCTAATTAACAATTGTTAAGGTTTTTGATAATCACTCTAATTAGTGATTAAATAGGAAAAATAATCGCCTTAATTAACGATTTTTAAGGTTTAGGATAAACACTCTAATTAGTGATTAAATAGGAAAAATAATCGCCCTAATTAACGATTATTAAGGTTTAAGATAATCACTCTAATTAGTGATTAAATGAAAAGTTTGAGTCAATCGCCCTAATTAGCGATTAATCAAGGATTGAAATAACCACCTTAGTTAGTGATCATGTTTATGATTTTCGAGAGGTCTTAGAAGGTTTGCTTCCTAATTGAAGACTTTTGAGAAATAATCTTAATTGAATATTATTAAGTAATTTGGAGAGAAATGATCAATTCGAGACCGAATTTGGAGATTTGCGTTTGGCTAATTGGAATTTGGCCATCTAAAGCAAGACAAGTGAAACGGCCTAAAATCAATTCGGAGATCATAATTACCAATCTAATTATGTCAAATTATATGATTAATCCATTTGAATATGGAGAACTCATTTTTAAAATGTAAGATGGATCATCATATAATTTAACTTAGTTAAACTTGCAATTTTTCCTCTTAATTGAGATTGGGTCATTTGATTCATATACTATGATATATTGGCCCAACATGCAATATTTGTAACATTGGTTGCTCATTTTATTAAAAAGAGTTGTGGAACTATTTATGAAAATCATGCATAAACATCTTCATGTTTTTCATTAATTGAGTGATGTAATAACTATTTACAAACAAACAAAAAAATATTATAACAACAAAATGTACAAATTCTATGATCTATACAAAGTCTTCAATCTTGATCTTCACCATGATACTCCTTGATCTTCCTTTCCTTGAATGGGCTTTGGAATTAATGTTTATTTGTAAACATGTGAAAAATTAGAGATTAATTAACCTCTTTGATTTTGATTTTTTATGACAATTTTATTGATTTTTATTTACATGATAATGAGTCATTTTAAGAGAAACTTAAAATTTCATGATTTTTAATTAACATTTTCGTATGAAGAAAAAAAACATTTTTTTTATAAAAGTTGAGTTAATCACTTTATTTCATTTTCTTGATTGCCTTTTTGTTCTTGTACAGAATTACAAAATTCATAAATTTCTCTACAAAGCGTTAAACTGAGCATGTATATATCTATGGATAGCCCAGTGAGTTCTTTATGTTGTGTCAAAATTTCACAAGCTTGTAGTGACAACTCAAATTATGGTGATTTTATGCCAAAACTAGTCAAAACAGAACCTTTATTCAATTTATTCTTTTAAAACCTAACTTATTGAACTTATTCTTAAGTGAATTTTGGTATGAACATTTTAGACACCTTGAAAGACTTGAATGGAAAGTTTCACTTCAATTGGACATTTTTAAGACCATTTTTTATTTATTTTCTTAATGGGAAAGAAAATCAGTCTTCTCGAATTTAGTGATTTACATGAACGGTTTTGTAAAAATGATGTAAAATTGTATAAAATTCATATGAACATGGTTTTTATAATTTTGAAAAGCTACTGATGTTTTCTTCAAAATTGATATTTTTACTTTTATTAAATGATTTTATTTCGAACTTTATTGTCAGAAGAATCTTAGGTGGTACTAGACAAAATCAGTTTTGCACAGCAAAATTGTATGATTTTTAATTATTTACACAAAATTCGTTTTTTAGAAATTCCAAATCCCAGTTTCTGGAAACGTATTGAAATTCATAGAAAACATATCAAATCCTACACACTATTCTAATAATACAGACAAAAAAATGAAATGAATTACAAAATTGAAACTGATTATAATTATAGCATAACATTTTTTATGGAGAAGTTTATGTACAACTTGTCTTGAATTTTTTTAGGAAAAATTGACAATATAGGTCTCAACTTTGGGTGATAATCCTTAAAAGGTATGAACTATTGATTAACCTGTGTAAGTCCCAACTTTAGGGGGTTTTAACTTTTAGCGGGCCTTAGTGACTTGAAACTAGGTTAATAGGTCATCACTTGTAAAACTTGGGTCACACCAGAAGGGTTAATTGATGGAGGGATGTAGGAACTAGGTGAGATTTTAAAAAAAAATCGTCAGTTTTAAGTCACCGAGGCCCGCTAAAAGTTAAGACCCCCTAAAGTTGGGACCTACACAGGTTAATCAATAGTTCAAACCTTTTAAAAATTATCACCCAAAGTTGAGAACTCTGTTGTCAATTTTTCTTAAAAAAATTCAAGACAAGTTGTTTCCTACACAGGTTAATCAATAGTTCAAACCTTCTTTTGTGATGAACAACAACTTGATTAAGGAAAATCATATAATCACATTGTTTCCTAAGAGTCTCCCCATTAGAGTTGACTATTCTAGGTGGGGTGATTTAAGGTTGGGAACCTATTAGGACTTCCACACACCCAAATCACTCCAAAGATTAAAAAAATGATAAGAAGAAAACAAGGAGAAAGTTAGTAGATGATTAAGAAGATAATCAAAATAAACAAGAATTTCAACTTTACCTTGCTAGCTCAATGATGCAATTCCTTTTTGCCAATTTTTCTACCTTTTTTGTGATTTTCTTAATTTCTAAGTGAGTTTCTAAATCCTCTTAATTACTAACTTAAACTCTTTTTTTGTGTTGTTCTTGTTTTGATAAACTTCTTTACTTACTAATTATCCTACTAACTTTTACTTTCTTTTATTAAGTGTGATTTCTTAAGAGGAAAGGAGTAGAGAAGATGAGAGAATTAGTGAAATTAAGTTGAACTTTTTTTTTGACTTCCTTACTTACTAATTTAGACTTTTGCTTAGATGAAAAGATTAAGGAGGAGTAGAGTAGTAGAGAAGATGAGAGTGAAGTTGAATTGTGTTTTTTTTCAACTTGGTTTTGAAGTGGAAAAAGGAGGGTATTTACAGAGAAATGAGAGAGGTGAACTATGGTTTCAAAGAGGTAGAAAATCAGATTTTTCACCCAAAAAAATCTGATTTTCTTCATCCTTAATCACCCTAATTACATCACTCTAATTATATCACCCTAATGACATCAACAAATCTCTTTGGAAATACAAATATTCTTATTCTTTTTGGATTTTCAAAATTAGTTTTTCAGAAAATATTCTTCCCTAAACATCCAAATATGTAAAAACAATGCATCGAAAAACGTGCAAACAAAACTGATTAGGACGCTGCGCCAAACGCAGGAACCTGTGCTAGGCACAGTGCCTTGCGCTAGGCGCAAGGCTCTACGTCTGGCGCAGGGCACGCTTGTGCGCTAGGCGCACAATCATGCGTGTGCTTGGCGCACACTCGATTCTTCCGGAAAAAATCCGAATTTTCTCCTCTTGCACATGGGATTTGATTCTTATTCTGATATCTTTTCATGATTCTTATTCTCTGACTAATGGATAAAGAATGTGATTAATGGATAAAGAATATATTCTTATTCTTTATCCAATGAAATTTGACTTGACCATCAAGAAAATTGATTATTACCGGTTTTGGGATACGACTAAAATCCCGACGCCTAAACGCGAATCTTTTTTTCTGTTTTTTCGAAAGACTTACTTAAAACAATTAATGAAAACTCGTCAATTTAATAAAGACGAGCATGATTATACTACGAATAATTTTATTAAAACGGTGGTTGTAGTTATTGACTACGACTCACGGAAATATTTTCTAAGCCGAAATCGCACGACCACTACGTAAAAATGGAAAACCGTATGACGGAATGAAACTCGCGCTCCGGGGCGTGCGCTCCACGATCCATGACGATTTTTGTTATTTTTTATTTCTTTTCAAGATCTTTATTTATCCGAAAAAGGGGTTCAAAATTTGGTGTCTACAGCTGCCAACATTGGGGGAACAAGAATATGATGAACAACAGGCAGATGAAATCATATTGGACGCCGGCAAACCAAAGAGAACTGTAAAAATAGGAGCGTCAATGGCCCCTGACATACGAGAACAGGTAATACAATTTCTTACAGCTAACGCCGACTGTTTTGCATGGTCGCATGAGGATGTAACAGGTATTGACCCTGACGTCATAACACATAAACTCAACGTCGACCCTCATCACAAACCGGTGAAGCAGAAAAGCCGTAAGTTCGCGCCTGAGAGAAATCAGATAATCAATGACGATCTAAAAGCTAATTGATACCGACAAGGTAAGGGAGGTAAAATATCCTGATTGGCTTGCTAACGTAGTTGTTGTAGGGAAAAAGAACGGAGAACGGCGAGTTTGCATCGACTTCCCCGATCTCAACAAAGCTTGCCCGAAAAATTCATTCCCGTTACCACACATCGAAGCCCTCGTCGATGCCACCGCTGGAGATGAGTTGCTGACATTCATGGACGCCTTCTCTGGTTACAACCAGATACTTATGCACCCAGAGGATCAAGAGGAGATGTCGTTCGTCACTGACCGGGGAATTTTTTGCTACAAGGTGATTCCGTTTAGATTGAAAAACGACGGTGCAACCTATCAGCGTCTTGTCAATGCTATGTTCAAAGACCAACTAGGTGACACCATGGAAGTATAAATCGATGACATGTTAGTGAAATCTAAAACTGCACACGACCATGTTTCACACTTACAACAGGCATTCGACGTCATAAGGAGGTATGAAATGAAACTTAATCCTACTAAGTGTTCTTTTGGAGTGTCTGCAGGAAATTTTCTAGGCTACATCGTCACAGAACAAGGAATAGAAGTCGGCTCCCGATCGGATAAGAGCTATTATCAACATCCAATCTCCGTGGAACGTCAAGGAAGTTCAAAAACTCACAGGACGCGTTGCAGCTTTGAATCGGTTCATATCCAAATCTTCTGATAGGTGACGATTATTTTACGACGTCGTGAAAAAGAACGAGGGCTTCGAATGGACGGATCAGCATGAACAAGCATTACAGGAACTTAAACAATATCTAATGACGGCAGACGAACCTTTACAACTATATGTCGCCGTTAGCGAATCTTCGGTCAGCTTCGTCCTAACAAAAAATTGTGTAAGTAAGTCATGAGGAGATTTGAAATGAAGATATGAAGGGACGGTTATCATGAGGCGATAAGTGAAGCAAAAGCTTGGGCCCACTTGCAAGTCAGTTGAGGCAAATGTGGAAGCAGTTGGGATGTAGGTTGATATCGCCTATATTCTAGGAAGGGACAACAACGGCTACAGGGGATATTTTTTGGCCTATATATATTTGTGTATTGTAACCTAATTTACTCTCTAGCTACTACTAATCATTAGCACACAATAGCTCCCTCTCTCTTTAATTCTCAGTCCATTAATATTCTACAAAGTTCTTGTGCTGGTTATTGTATTCAAACATTTACACCGACGGTGACATCAGTATAGTGGATTGGTGGTCAAGAAAATCACTCGTGGTTTTTTCCATCCCTTGGGTTTTCCTCTTCAACAATTGTTTATGTTCTTAATCTTTTTTTATATTCTTGTTATTCATTATTCATATCATATTAAAATAGTACATTGTTCTTGTTGTTGGCTCCCCAATACCTTTTGCTTACTTAGTACAAAATCGGCATAAACATTATCCATCATAAACCCAATCATGCTCATCCCAAGTCTTGAGGCTCACCACTTCATGACTACATGCATCTATGTGGTCCCCATTCTTCGTGAAAGGAGTTCCATTGGTTTTCTTGGATGTGAACTCCATTTTCTCTTTACAAGTGGGAGGAAGTTTAGTACTCTCCTCCTTCTTCAATAGGGCTTCGAATACCTTAAGTTTTGCTTCTTTCGGGTGATAGATGGAAACCATGTTCACGGCTTCCTTGAAGTTGCAAACTTCACCTCCCCTTTCTTGTTTCTGCCTTGATAGCACATCGTCAAAAGGGGTCCCTTACTTCATTCAAAGTCTTAAGGCTTGATAGCTCTTCTCAAGAGTATCCATTCAATGCACTTCTTCCATGATGGGGGCTTTCATGCTTTTGTTGAATGCAAATTCCATTTTTTCATCTCCGACCTTCAAAATCATGATATCTCTCTTTATATCTACAAGCACCCGGGACGTTTTCAAGAAGGGTTATTTTCCCAAGATAAGAGGCACTTGATAGTCTTCTTCCATCTCCATCACAAAAAAATCAGAAGGAATGAAGACTATCCCTACTTGCCCCGGCACATCTTCCAATTCTCCAACGGAGACCTTAAGCGAACGATCCACCAATTAAATTACTCTTCTAGTGGCTTAAAGTTGAGCTTCCTTGCAATTGAGAGTGGGATGAGGCTAACACTCGCCCCTAGGTTGGCCAATGCTTTTTTTGACTCCAAATCTCAAATTCTCACGGGTATAGAGAAAGAACCCTGATCTTCAAGTTTCTCGGGGAGCTTGTTTTGGAGAACCGCACTAAGTTCGGCGGTGAGAGCAATAGTAGAACTTTCCTCAAAATTGGACTTGTTGGACAGAAGTTCTTTTAGAAACTTGGCATGAGTGGGCATTTGGCCATAGCTTGGAGAAATGGAATGTGTACTTGTAGTCCTGTCATATTACTTCAAGGAATTTGACAAACTTGTCATTAACTTGCCTCTTAATTAATCGTTGAAGATATGGAACCAGATGAGCGTAGTTCTTCATTGGAGGAGGCTCTTTGCTTGATTTCTTAGTTTAAACCACTATTGGAGTCCCATCCTCTTGAATGTCTTCCACAATGACCTCTTCAACCTCTTTACCCACTCCACTATCTACATTCTCACTCTCCTTGGAAAGACTAACATCATGAAGTTTGGGCATCTTAGGACCCTCGTAGTGATGGCTTTAACTTGGTCTCGAATGATTGGTTAGCTAGGCAGTTGGGTAGAAGAATTTGAGGAGTTGTTGCTTACTTGTTGAGCCTCTTGGGCAAGTTGGGTCTCAATTATCTTGTTGTGAGCATTCAATTGTTGGAGGGAAGTGGTTATCTCTCCAAACTTCCTATCATTATCGGTGTTGATTTTTATTTGTTGGGACATGAAGAGTTGGATAGGGATTCTAGGGAAGATTGTTTGGTTAAAGGGGCTCTAGGAGGTGGTTGTGTGAATCCTTGTTGGGGGTTATGGAATCCGAGTGGTATATTATTTGAGGCTTGGTAAGGTCCACCACTTGCATTGTTGTTTCACCTTCCTTGATTATTGAAGTTGGGATTTCCATCACATCTAGAGTTCACCTATGCAACATGGTCCATAGACCCAACACAATAAGAACTAGCATGGTCCGATCCACCACAAATTTCACAAGAAAAGGCTTAAGAAGTGCTTTGGCTAGGAGATGACAAGCTTACCTTTTTCAACTTCTTTGCAAGGGTATCATGTTTTGCATTAATGTGGTCAATGACATCTAGATCATACTTTCCCTTGGTTACATTCTTCTTGTTTGCGATTCTAGTAGAGTTCCCCCAAGAGTAGTGTCTTACTACCTCTTCAATTGTAGGTTCAATGTTGTAAACCAGAAGCTTTGTTAGTTGGCCTCCCGCACCCGAATGGCCGAATCAAGGATTGCACGGGTCATAGGAAGAAGACCATTATAAAAGCTTTGCATAAGCATCCATTGACTATAACCATGGTGAGGGCAAGATCTTCGAATGTCCTTGAACCTATCCCAAGCTCCATATAGTGTCTCATCCTCCTTTTGGGTGAAATTAGCTATCTTCCTCCTAGCTTCGGGAGGTCTTCTCTTGAGAATATAATTCATCCATAAAAGCCGCGGTCACTTTGTGCCCAAGTAGTCAAAGAGTCTTCCGGAATGGATTTCAACCATTTATTAGCCTTGCCCACAAGAGAGAAGTGAAAGAGATTGAGACTCACAAACTCTATTGTTTTGCTTCACCATGGCACATTACTTTGAGAAATTAGCCAAATGCTCAAGAGGACACTCATGAGTCATACCTTCATAAGGTTCTTGCTTGATCATGCGAATCAAGTGTTGGGAGAACTCAAGGTTAGCTGTTGTGGCGGGACGACAAATTCCACTCTTAAGTTTACAAGCCTCGGAATGTCCAAAATCCCTCAATGCTCTAGGAGGTTGTTCATCACCCATTATGCTAGAAGTAGTAGAAATATACGACTCTTCTTCAAATGGTGGTTCTTCTTCCGTTTGCTCAATAATTGAAGGTTGTACCGTTGGTTCTCTAAAGATCCTCCTCAATTGCCTCAATGTGTTCTCAAGTTTATGATCAATAGGGATATTAGGATCACCTCTTAACGTTCTTGACATGCAAGCAACACAACTAAGGAGAAGATTAGCGAATAACAAGGCACAAATCCCACAAGTAGTCAACAACCAAGAGGTAAACAAAAAATAAAAGGTGAATTAGTCTCAAAATTAATAAATTAAAACAATGTTAACCATTACTTCCCCGGCAACGGCGCCAAAATTTGACGGGCTCATTGTAAACACGCGAAAAATTTATATACTACCCAATATAGGATAAGTAAAGGGTCGAATCCACACGGAAGCAAGGTTAATTAAGGGTTCATTCGTTAATTACGATGAGCTAAATCTATTTTTGAGATTTTTCAAGGATTGGTAACAATTGCAAAGTCTAAAATAAGTAGGAGATTGACAAAACAAATTAGCAAAGTAAATAAAGAGGATAATTCAAGGATAAAGGAACTAGGGGATTAGGGGATTCTCCAACACTCAATCCAATAATCCAATCATCAAAGTCAAGGGGAAACAAATGGGGGATCACAAGGAAAAATCATGCACATAGGAACTCTAATTACTATCTCAAGCTAATCAAAGGAGCTTATTTAGTCACTCATGACCTATTCTCATGGCATGAGCAACTAATTTAGATAAATCAAGAACAACATGATAAATTAAGCTTCCCTAAACTAGAAAATACCTATTTTCACGGAGATCCTAGTCTAGCAATCAAACTTAGTATATCCCTAACTTCTTCTCTCGATCCTTCACTAAGGATTCCAAATAAGCAAGTCAAGTGGTGATCAATCACCCAACAAACCAAATCAAGCAAGTTTAATGATCAACAAGTTTAACCCCAAATGTCAACCCCCTAACTTAGATTTAGGATCCAAAGAGTAAATAAAGGCTACATCCCTTCCCCTAGTAGGAAACTACTCACAAATCATGGAAATAAAGCAAACCAAAACTTGAACTAACTTCATCACCATAACCATGCAGGAAAGAGAAAAAGGGGGAGATAATCAACTAATAAAACAAGATCTCGGCAAACAAAGCATGAACTAAACAAGATTAGAGGAAGAGAAAATGAATTAAACAAGAAATTACCAACTTTTAATCTTGCTTAATTCTGTAAATGGAGTTCCAAAGTTTCAAACCTCAACTTTCTCTCTCCTAGGGTTCTAAAGTTTGAGTACTAAGCATAAATTAAATCTACACTAATTAGAATGTAAATTAACTTAACCTAAAATAAGAGGAGTTTGCCTTATATAGTCCTAAAATAAACTAGGCATAATTACAATAAAACCCCTATACACAACAGCATTAAAAGAACTTCATTTTTCGGAAAAACCCATCTACCCGGGGGGTTGGAGTGACTCAAACGCTCGGGTTGGGGTTGACTTGGGCGGCTCAAGTCTAATCCGGGGGGTCAGATCACCTGAACATAAATTTCAATTTTCCGCAGATCGACCCGGGCGGGTCAGTTGACCCGAGCGCTTGGGTCATTTTTCAGTTTCATCGGTTCATTTCCAAACGGCCATATCTTACTCGTTTTTCATTAGAATTGAGCTTGTGACCACTAGTTCGAAAGCTATTGAGCCAAGGTTTCATCTTAAACTTGAATCGCTCAAAAATGTTTTGTGTGATGAAAGTTATGGCCATTTGAAATTGACCCTTGTGCGCAAACCTTTCAAAACTTCTTATGTTTTCCCCTAAGAACTCGATTATGCTTCCTTGATACTTCCTTGACCTTCCTCTTCGATCTTATTATTCAGAGTTGTGCAAGTGTCCTTCAAGCATGCTCCTAAGTCCTGAAACGAATCAAAGCGCCCAAAGAAAGTGCATACAAGGAGGAAAATTGCACAAACTAAGGAAATGGCTAACAAACTAGCCTAAGCTAACTCAAAAACAACTACAATACCAACTAAAAGCTATAAAAAATTAACGCAATAAACAAGACATCAATACCCTTAGATACTCTATTGGTTGTTAGGGTTTTATTTTAATACCGCAAGTGAATGGTATCGTAGCACATACGGGTCGAACTCAAGGAGGTGCAAGATTAAACACTAGTTTATTTTAGACTATGAAATAGCTACATAATCCAAATATCAAGAGAAATCTATGTAACTAATAGCTAAAATAATAATAAGATATGTTAAACTATGATATATATGATAATTAAAACACTAAGACTAACCATCACCATTAATATGATCAATTGATCAAAATATAACTCATATCCCGGTTATCCAATTATAGTTTAGGCTAGATTGACATTCCCTTATGACTTAGTAATAAAGCACAGCTGCGATTCGAAACTAAATCCTCTGTCATTCCTCAATACCTAGAGCTCACTTTCGTGATAGCAAAAATCCTAACTAACATGTATGTCTCCTATTTTCATGGCTTACACACATAATTAGAAGCATTAAGAACCAATGCCAAATTAATAATTTCCAATTTTAGTTCTCACCTATTTTATTGGGATAATTCAAATCAACGACAAGACTATTTAAATCAAGACCCAACTTTCGTTGATGAACTCAATTAATAAAAGAAAAATTAGCATCAAATAGATAACTCTTAATTCCAACTCCAACTTTCGTTGATAATATAAAACTAGGGCTAAATTAAGATACAAAATTGACAATAAGAACAATCTTATCAAACCCTAAGCATATAATTCAACAACATGGGAATTAGAGAAAAATCATATGATCAATCCATACTATGGCTCACCTCAATCCTAGATAAAAAGACTTGAAATACCCCAATATTTTCTTATAAAATCTTCTAGATAGATGAAGGGGTTTTTAAATATTACTTCAGGATTCTTAAATATTACTTCAAGATTTTGACGTTTTAGACATCTTACAATGTTTTAATATTACAGGCAAATCTAGTAAGTCATTTTGTTAAATTTTATTTTATCACTCATCCTAATATATGAGGATTCCTCCCCTCATATTTTTCCCTTAATTCTCTTAGTTTCACCCATTTACTAAAAATCATCCGTATTTTTTCCTTAAAATTCCCCCTATACCCCTCCCTTTCTACCCTACTCTTACTCTCTCACCTCTCACACTACCACCACCCGACCACCACCACCACCTCGACCACCACCACCACCACCTAACCACCATCACCACCAACACCCACGACCACCAACACCACTCGACCACCACCATCGCGGACCCACTTCGCCACCACCGGAGCACCACGAAGAATCGTCAACGCCGCCAACCACACCGGAACGAAATGTGCTTAGTTTTAAAAAAAAAAACCGCCACCAGTACACGGTAACGGATGAAAATCCCATTACCTCCATGGTGGTAACGGATGAAAATCCCGTTACCTCCATGGTGGTAACGGATGAAAATTCCGTTACCTCCATGGTGGTAACGGAATTTTCATCCGTTACCATGGGTTTTTCCAAAAAAGTAACAAAAAAATTTTTTTTTTTTTTTGAAAAAACCATGGTAACGGATGAAAATTCCGTTACTATGCAAATTTTTTTTTTTTTTTTTTGGAAATATCCATGGTAGCAAGATTTTCGGTGAGAGTGGTGGTGGTGGTCGCCGGTGTGGTGGTGGTTGCGGTGGTTGACGCCGTGGTGGTGGTGATGGTGATGGTTGCTTTGGTGGGTGGGTGGTGGTTGGGGTGAGGTGAGAGTGAGTTAGTATACAGAGGGGTAGTTTAGGAAAACCATGAAAAAAATACGGACGATTTTTAGTAAATACGGGGGGTAAATAGTAATGCCCTAGTTTTAGTTGCTCAAAACTCCATTTCTCTCTCTCTTCATCCGACAACCCTCCCTCCTCTCCTCCGTGCGCACACTGCTGCCGCCGCCTGCCGGAACACCGGCCACCGTCACTCTTCTTCTGCACCGGATTTTTCGTCTCTCTCCCTCTCTCCCGTGTCAATTTCGTTGGGTCACTTAAGGTATTCTTCTCTTTCTCCTTCTATAATCAAACTTAGGGTTGTAAAAAAAAGGGAAGCTTACCTGCATGTCGTTGCCGCCGCTACTGCCATGGAGTGGTGGTGGTGGTTTTAGTTTTCTCCTCTGATTTATAGTGTTCCTAAATTTATCCCTTCCAAAACCCTAACCCCCAATTGTTATTGTTGAAATCTCAATCAACCTCATGTCATTTTAGCTTAAAGATTTAAGTTCAAATTATGATTTCTTACAATTCTAATTAGTTGGATGATTGTGAACAATTTTGTTTTTATTTTCATATATAACCTAATCTGTTTTGGGTAATATAACTATACTTCTTAGTTTCTGATCTGTTTTGGGTAAGTATGGCACATGAAGCCCTTATATATATATATATATATAGGAATAGGATCTTGTGAAAACAACTCTTGATTTGAAAACTGAAAACAGATGATCTAGACCGTCCATCTGTAATCGGACGAATGATAATAAATGCTGATAATGAATGGTGAGGATTCATTCTCTCGCCTACTCCCCTCCCACACGGAATTCTCTCTCTTCCTCCTCTCTCACACGAAATTCTCTCTCTTTCTCCTCTCTCACTGGTGTTTTTCTTTCTCATCCTACTTTCTCTGAAGCTCAATTCTCTCATAGTCTATTGCTTCTCTCTCAGCGGCGTTCCATCAATTGCTCGCAGCTAATTCTATCCCTTCCATTGTTTATTCGCTGCTTCTAAGATCTGAAATTTTGGTATGATTTCGTTTGTTTTTTCATGGTTTTGTTCATATTAATTTCGAAGTTCAATTACTCATTCTTTGACTTGAGAATCGCTAGATTCAAATCAATTTTAGCTTAATTTTGTTCTAGTTATTTGAAAATTATATGTGTTTCGAATTTTTAGACTTAATTTCTTGAATTAGGTCACATTTGGATTTTTTTAGGCAAATAAAGAAACTGTTTCACAAGATGGCTGGAAAGAAATGAAAGATGATGTCGAAATTGAACTATTAGTTGCGGTGTTTTTTGTGATTCCTAAAATGTTAGGGTTTATAATTAGGAATTGTGTGCATGTGTCTGTGTTCATTTATGAATCTGTTGAGTTTGTTAGAGTTTAGTTTATTTGTAATTATGTGTTGATTTTTGTGATTTTGTTGAATTTGCGTGTTTATGAAATTTTATGGTTACATTACTTGGATGTTGTTGCTTTCTCTGATGTAAAACTGGTAATCTTTCCTTGCAATTTTAATTTTCTTAATCTTTCGTTTCATGTGGTATTGTCTACTTTTTACTTTTGGTGTTCTATTTGTTATTTTTATCTTGTTCATTATGGTGTAGCATACTCTGTTTTTATTAGTTTCCCAAGTATATTGTTATTAGTTGTTGTTTTAAAGCTATTTGTTACCCCATCTCACTAACATATATTTGGCGAAATTCATACAACCTATTAGCCCAATTGGTAGAGCATTGTGTAAGACACAACGATGTAGGTTCGAATCCTGCATAGGTTTAACTATAATCAAAGTTAAAATAAGTTACCCTTAAAATATATATAAAGTTGCCTTAAAAGTGGTAAAAATTACCCTTAAAATATAAAAAGTTGCCCTAAAAGTGGTAAAAGTTACTCTTATAATATATAAAGTTGCCCTTGGAATATATAAAGTCATCCTTAATATAATATAGTTACCCCAAAATTGGTAAAAGTTACCCTTAAAATATATAAAGTTGCCCTTGAAATACATAAAGTTATCCTTAATATAATCTAGTTACCCTAATACTGGTAAAAGTTACCCTTAAATTATATAAAGTTGCCCTAAAAGTGGTAATAGTTACCCTGTTTTCAGTTTTCAGATTAAAAGTTGTTTTCAGCGGATCCCACCCCTATATATATATATATATATATATATATATATATATATATATATATATATATATATATATATATATATATATATATATATAAATAAAAATCAGATATTCTTTTCTTATATACTATTATACTTCTTATGTTGACTTATATTTGAAGCATAGATATGATTCTAGTATTTTGAAAATGTTATTCTTGTAGTTCATGATTATAATTCGAATAATGTGTTACTAAGAAATGAATGATTTTTAACTCTCAGTTTAGCATTGTCTCCACTTTTCAAATTTGGGTTAAGGTCATCTAATTGGGAATAAATTTCAGAATTTTATAAATTCGTATGAATGATTTAAACTTGTTCCTTTGAATTTTAGATGCATGAAAACATCTATAATAAAGTGATTATACTTTCAAGCTTACGTATATACTAACTAATAGCACTTAAGCATTCTTCTCGTGGGAATATCCTATCTTGTAGGTTCTTATCAAACTTAAACTATTAGAATCTAACTTCTTAACTATCGTCTTGTTTTGGGGTCAAACATAGGAGAAGCAGAGCAAAACCAAGGTTAGGGGACCTTATCATTGTGTTGGGCTTCACTTAAGGTAACCCCATGGACACCTCTTTCCTTATAACTCGTAGATTCAGCGTTATTGCAAACTAAACCATGTTTTTAATGTTTTATTCATGTTGTCCAAATTCTTAAAGAAGGTCCTAAGATTTAAAAACATTCTCAACTGTATAAAAGAACTTTTCTAATATCTACCAATTTCTTACCTTGATTTCAGACACCTAAAGCTTAGTGATTATGACTGTTGTCTCACCTGCTTATGTGAAAGGAAAAGAGAAACTAAATAGTTGATATAAGTGTTAGTGAATGTAGAAGTGATTTTGAAACGTTATGTTTTATATTTGATGAATTGTGTGGTATGATTTGATTATATGGTGGTTATGAATGGAGAACTTGTTGATTCAATTAGAGTATTGTTGATGGCATGAGTGTTTCCATTAATTGTGAGATGATTGATTGATTCAATAACTAGAATGTGATAAGAGTAAAATGGGAGGTTAAATTGTTGTAATTGTTGAATGTAGCCACAAATATGATCTATTATCTCCGTTTGTGGCAAGGTATCGAACCGTCCCTAACCCTGGTGTGACTGACAGGGTCTCTCGGGTCACTAAAGGAAAAGCTAGGATTGGGGGGTGTGCACACTAGAGGTTATTGTTGAAATATGGTCATTTGGAATTGTAAACTGGCAAGGTCTCCCAGGTTTACAGGATGATATGACTCGCAGGGACTCCAGGTCTATCATTGTTACTAGGTGGATTGGCAGGGACTCCCGGATCCACCATACTTGATGACGTTATAATTGTTGTTGATGATGTAACATTTATGTTATGTTTACTCACTTGTTGATTCATAATAATGTTAAGGACAAATATAACTACCTAAGTTGTTCGGAAATGGACTAAAGGAAGATTGAAATCGAGCAATATGTTTCACGTGTTATTATTATTTGTATTACCTGTATTGCTTTAAATCCACTAACTTTAACTAGGTGGAATGGTGGTTACCAGCTTTGCTGATAGTTCTGTTTTCTTTTCTTTGTGTTGTTCTATCCATTGGGACGGAACCTGTGATGACCCATTGTACTATTGGCGAGCAGCTTTTTGTCATGCAGGTAAGGGGTGATGGGAATACGTTGGAGTGAGTACGTCCTAGCTCACGATATATACTGGCCTCGTATGCACGCGATGTGTGCGCCAACATATTAGTATTAATACGGATATTCAAAATCGTCAAAAAACATTAATATTAATGCGAAAAATAAACATGTACTTCGTACTTATAATTTATGTTTACAAAACATAGGATTGAAAATGAAGATAAGAGAAGTTGGTCTCTGCTTATTTTTTCTCATCAGGTTCAACTTTTTATCTTGAATAACATATTGACTACAACAATTATGAAATCGAAAAAATACAAAGATGAGTTATACTATTTTTTTTCTCAGTAATTTTTTGAATATTTAATTTATGTTCTTTGTAATTGTTATTGAATATTTAGGTAAAAGAAAACTTTGTATTTTTGGTTTTACAATTGTTGGAAAATTTCTTTGTTAGGATATTTTCCTCATCATAAGTAATCTTTTAATGGCAATCTTAATCTTTTTTATGCTATTAGTTTTATCTTTTTACAACTTTCCTTATTGTATAATTGTATTTCAGGAAATGAATTAGAAATTGGATTTTTTAACTGGAATAATACAAACTTTGGCCCATTCTCTCGCAATAATACAAACTTCTGATTATTTTTTAATAATACAAACTTTAGGCCAAAATTCCTCCAGTAGGTCAAGTTGAACACGTGTCGCTTTTTTATTGGCTGATTTTGGCCTACTGGAGGAATTTTGACCTATTGGAGGAATTTTGGCCTAAAGTTTGTATTATTAAAAAATAATCAGAAGTTTGTATTATTGCGAGAGAACGGGCCAAAGTTTGTATTATTGTAGTTAAAAAATCCTTAGAAATTTTGAATAGTTTTTTTCTATGTTTCAAATTAGGGATATATAAGTCTTTTCAAGAGGGGACTCCGTAGCTCCCCTCTTGACTTATATATATACTAGCTTTTTATGCACGCGATGCGTGCGACGATATTTTAGGCGTAACTGTTATTCTAGTAAAACAAACCAAAAACGAAAGTTCGTATCTAATATCTAATTTCACCTCCATTTTGTGAATAAGAAATATTGAAATACTTAGAAATAGTATTTAAAAACACTTCATTATTTTATGTAATATTGTTGTTTAACTTATAACTAACTGAGTAAATGATTAACGTTACTTATTTGTTAATAGTAAAAATAAGTTTGTAGCCTAAAGCCACATGTATGCCAGTAACAAACCCACATAATTTTTCCCACCTATCCATATGACTATCAATCCCACCTACGCCGTATAACTATCCACCCCACATACCCATATGATGAATCTCACGTATCTTATCATCTAATCCTCCATATTTTAATCTTCCCACCTACAACCTTAGATCTCCCCTTCCCTCAAAAAATAAGAACGATTCATCTCCTTATTCTCACTATCTTTCATAATCACTTAAAAAGATTGAGATTTAATCAGATCTCATGGTTATTTTCACAACAAACACCACATTAATCAGTTCATTCTGGTGTCAAAATTAACCCCATCAAGGCTCCATTGATTTTTGGGTAATTTTGGTCTTTGTTGTGGGTCTTTTTGGGTTTTCATTTCGATCTGGGTGGTAATTTAATGTTGAAGAACGTTCGTCGAGATGGGGTTTAAATTGGGGTTTACTTGGTTGACAAATTAAATAGAGGGCCTCAAATTTGAAGGTAATTCCTTACGTTTTATGTTCCTGATTTCATCCCAAAAAATTCAATTGTCAACTATAGTATTTCTCAAACATCCGGTTACATTATGTTTGAACTTTTATTTGTGAAGATGTTTTTTTTCAAAAAAACCGTGGCTGAAGTTTAGAATTTTGAATTTGCAAAAATCTAGTTACAATCCTAGTCGGTTCTTGAATCATCCCCTTATTCTTTTTCTTTCCCTTTGTTTTTTTCAAGACCTCTTCTACTGCTTTGGCAAATTTTGTATGCAAAGTAATTAAATCAAATTTAAGCATAATTTATTGCGTAAAAGACCTTTTGCTTCTGGGTTTTTATTTATTCATAAGAAATATCAATTTGTACTAATGGTTTATAAGATTACATTTATATTTCGAAAACTTACTATCGAAAAGTTATTTTTATACACTTCTTTTTAATTATGAAATACTATTTTTTCAAAATCCATATCCGGTTTTTATATTTCATTCCACGGACTACTTAAAGAAAATCAATTGTTTTCATCGGTTTTCAATTTCACTACTTGTTTTGGCAAATTAATGTAATTTTTTTTTAGATTGATTTTTGTGTCATTGTTATTGTATTCGAAATTAATTTAAATTTATAATGCCTTTTTTTTGTTACAAACTTGTACTGATTTTTTAATAATTATTTCGAAATTTATACCATACAATACAAACTTAAATTATTCATGTATCATTTTTATTGTATTTTTTTTCTAAAACATGTAATTATCAATACTACAATTGAACATGCATTCGAACATAAGAGTTGTTAGTTTTTTTTTCAAGTAATTTGAAATAACTTGCAAGATTAAAAGGAATTATGTACCTTTTTTAGAAGTTCGCAAATCGCCAATGGACGAATGTGTGATCTCCCCGTTGAAATCGTATGTTTTTCTTAATTTGTAATTTGTATTAACGTTGTAGTGTATTGGTAATTTTCTGAGTATGTAATTGTAAATGGTTTTTGAGAACGGAGTATGTAATTACTAATGGGTTATAGTTTGTAATTGAATCTTTTACTTTTGTAAAGTTTCCTCATTTGAGTGATTGATTGTTATAATTGTATTTTCGTCAATTTTTTTCAAACCCCAATTTGTTTGAAATTAGTTTTGTAATTTAGAAAGGGAAGGGCGTAAAACAGTCTCTTCAATGGGGGACACCATAGCTCCCCCCTTCCCTTATATATATATATATATATATATATATATATATATATATATATATATATATATATATATATATATATATTGGTTATAGTTCAAAACTCAGCTTAAGCATGAAAGATTGTATTGGGCTTGTATTGATGTTGGGTTGTATCCTATTTTGGGAGCAAGGGTCTCATTTTGGATGCTCGTTATGTAATAATTATATTATAAATTAGAACGACTCATGTATATACTAACTATAATATGTAGTCCCTAGCTAGGACTACCCTTTGAAGTTGGAGATCGTTATTCTTGCTAAGGACGTGATACAAAACAGGCTAGAGGTTGTAGCGCTCTAAACTCAAAAATTTGTAGTTGAATGTTAATTTTGGATCAGGATATCATGCTTACAGAATTGGATGGTCCTATTTTCAAAGAAAACTCTGTTGAAATTTTGAATTACATTGTAGGATGATTCGGAGTAACGGGTGCATTTAGTGATCGTGAGGTTCGGGACGTTGCAAGACTACTCACTAATCATGGCAATAAAAACAACAAACTTAATAGAAAACATAATTAAAATAAACAAAGAGAAGGAAAGTAAAACTTGATACGCAATACTTGAATAGAAGACGAATATGAAATCTTCAATCTTAAATCTCCAAAATAGCAATAGGAAAACTAGGGCAAAAATGGAGAAATTAGAGAGAAAACAATAAGAACCAAAATAACGTGAAACGTGAATAATAAATAATCCATAACCTAACCTAATTAGAAATCCCCTAATATAAAGTTGTATCTCGTAATACTAGTAGAAAAACAAGTTACAAGATAAGAAAAACCAATTAAATCATTAAAGAGGCGGAATTAAAGTAATCAGCGCGCCTGTAGGAAGCCTCACCAAAACAGCGCCAACTTGCGATGCCCATATCTCCCAGAATATAAATTGCCTTGGGTCGTGCAACCTATCATTAATTAAAGCTCTTCAAGCCTACTTTCCAATGCCGCTGGAATCGTCCAATTATCAATGTCGAGTGAAAAGTTATGAGTAAAAGAGTAAACATGACTCAATTTCCATAATTTTTTCACTGAATTCCATCTCCAATTTAGCTCCAAAGCACTCAAAGATATTCAAAATGATCCTTATCAACGTAGCTTCCTTCCAATTACTCCTAATTACTCAAGCTTGTCCAATAACACTCCAATTATGTTCTCAATGCCTGAAATTCATCAAATAACACCAAAAACACATAAAAGGAGTAATAAATGTTCTTAAAATGCAACCTAAATGCACCTAAAAACTATATAAAAATATGATACATCATTGGTCCCTCGTAACACATTTGTTTTTACGCACAGAGATATGAAAAGTAGTAGAAATCGGGTCATTATATATGTTTCGAGAAGTTGGGGTGTAATTCCCCTTTTTTTGCACAAAAAGAAAATTTTACATTGAAAAAATGAAAACTAAATTAAGAAAAGGTTAAAAACAAGTGAGGTGGATACTCATAGTAGTTTCATAGATGAGAAATGGAACTAACCCAGGAATAAAATAATCTCATACAGTCCAAAATGGGTAATGTTTGACTACGCGAGTACCTAATTTTGCCATGACCAGCAATTATGATTGTATGCAATACGATTGAGTTGAACTTGATCATGAAAGGGAGGAACCTACTGACACAGCCCATCCAATATGATAATAAGTGATCTTTAGCATCAAAAAGTCATAAAAATTCATGATTTAATTCTGATTGACTTGTTAATATTCATTGGAGTAAAAAATGTTCCAAACAAACTAACAAACTAGCCAAACTTGCCCATTTGAAAATATAAACTAAAAATTAATAAAACATTTACTTAACTTTTAAATGTGTGTTCTAGAATATAATTGTCAGTCAATAACCGATATAGCACGGGATAACTTTAGACGTCAAGATTTATATAATTTGTAGTTCAAACTTGATTGTGACCTACTAAAATCATACAAAACCCAATTAAAACTTGATCTTATTTAACAAATATTAATAAATAATAATAATAACAACAAGAACAATAATAACAACAACAACAACAATGAGCCTTACTAAATTACTAATTATTAAAACAAATTTATACACTAAATTACTAAGGCTCTGTTCTTTTGGACTAAATTGAACTGAACTGAACTGAACTGAATTTGTCTCGACCCGAACCGAATAAACTCGAACTAAACCGAACGTAATAAACTCGAATCGCACGGAACTGAAGTGAACTGAAGTGAATGAAAACTGTGAGAGGAAACTAACTGAACTGAACTAAATAAACCTGAACTAAATTAAACTCAATTGAATTTGTCTGAACTGAACTGAATTTTCATTAATTCAGTCCAAAAGAACAGAGCCTAATTATTATTGACATAAATAAATATATATTAAATTGTTACGCCATGAAATATAAATTCGACTTCATGGGTGGTTTTCCGACAAGAGTCCTGTTTCCCGGCTAATATAGGAGCTATGATTAGAGCTTATGTCATAAAATTAGACTTCATGGGTCTTCTGTGGTTGAAGTTGATGCTAAGCTCTCCTTGCCTCCTAGAAATAAGGTTTGTTTTCTCTTGGTGGGCCTAAGATTCGGGATCGGGTCAGTTGGCTCCCTCCTCCTAGTAATTTTGTAAAGTTAATTTTGATGGTTCCAAGCTTCTTAACGGTCAAGCTTCCTTTGGCTTTGTCATTCGTGACTTAGAAGGGAAAGTTTTGCTATGTGGTGCTAGTGCTATTGATTCTCCGGTTTCTATTCTTGTTGTGGAAGTTTGGGGTCTATGAGAAGGAATTAGGAGGGAATTTATTTGGGCATTCTAAACATTATTATTGAAGGGGATAACTTGGCTGTTATCCAATCTATTAAACACATTTGGAAAATTCCTCGGACTATTAGCTCTCGTATTTTAGATGCAAGGTTAAGATTTGAAGAAGTTTCTAGAGGACCGATTCGATATGTGTTCCGGGTGGCTAATGCTGTTGCGGATTGGATGGCTCATTGAGGCCACACGACGACTAATCTTACATATTGGTTTGATGTTCCTGATTTCCCTTTTTGTAATCATCCGAAAGGATGCTTTAGGGTGGCCCAAATCTTGGAATCCATCCTAGTTGTTTCTTTCCTTTGTAAAAAAAAAAAATTGAAACATAAATCATTGAATCTTAATCTCTAGATCCATGTGCTTCATAATCCCCATCTCATTGGCCAAAATATAAACACATGAATCATGATCTTCAATCGTTGATTATTAAAAGAGTGAAATCCAACCGTTTTATAGGTTGTCGTATACCTATCAAAAATAATTCCCGCAAAACCTTCTAACAATGTAGTAGGGTAAGTAGGGTTAAATCCACACAGAGATGGTTATTTTATTCTAGCTTCTAAAGTATGGAGAAACTAAACAAGATTATGAATATTTGAATTAAAGTTCTAAACTAATCAAACTACGAAAATCAAACTAAAACGGATCTGGGGCAATGGTTCACCATGTTCATATTTATAATCCATCAAAATATCATCAATAGTTCAACTAATCAGATATCTAGAGCAAAGGCTAATCATACAATCGGGTCTTATCGCTCTCAAATCAACATATGCAGTATGGTCGCTAACATAATTAGATTTACTAATTGTAGGCAAGCCTCTAAAAGTTGATCTTTCAATTCTAACTCTTATTACCAAGATTTAATCAAACAATTGATCAGGTTGCAAGATTAACAATAAAAACACTAATCAATTAGAGATATCAATGACAAATCAAACCATTAAAAACATCAATCAAGATTCATAACATATAAACATGGATTCCCAAACCCTAGAAAATAAAACTACTCAATCATGAAATAAAGAATAAAATCTAAATCTACAAAGAAAAACATAACAATGAAAGAAATAAATAGAAGTCGTGAATTATTGAAGAAAAAGATAAACTAGGGTTTACTAAAAACTAGAGAGAAAAAGAAGAGAAAACTAAAACTGGAAACTAGAATAAAACTACGTCAGAGTGAGGGTAAGAGTAAGAGTAAGAGTAAGAGTAAGAGAGAGGAGAGAGAAGAGAGTTTTTCTAATCTAAATAATATTAAGTAACCTAATATGACAAGGAAAATAAGTTGCAAGATAAGGAAAGTCGAAATCTTCATTAAATGGGCGGAATAGTGATCCGCGCGTAAGCGTGGCAGATTCCAGCAAAAAAAGTCCGAACTTCCGGTAAGCATAACTCCTTGACTGGAAGCCTGCTCTGGGTGTGCTACCTATCGTTGGAAAGATCTTCAAGTCTAGTTTCCAAATCTGCTGGAATTATTCAATTATCAGAATCACATCAAAAGTTATGATCATACGAGTAGACGTGACTCCTTTTCCACATTTCTTCTAATGTTTTTCCGCTTTGTTTTCGCTCAAACTCGTACTATGAGATATACATGACGATCCTTATGCAATGCACCTTCTTCCAAATGCTCCTAATCCTCAAGCTTAGCTAATCATACTCCAAATACATTCTCAATACCTGAAATTCATCAAAAACACGAAAACATACCGAATAGGACTAGAATAGCATAACTTAAGAATATGATGCAATAATGAACCTAAATATGAATCTAAATGCTCTAAAATGCAACCTAAATGCACCTAAGTTGTATATAAATTTGATACATCACCGTTCTTATTACATCTTCATCACATTTTTTTTACAGCATTAGCCTCACTCAATCTCAACCCTCCATCTCACTCAATACACATTTGCTGCTTAAAATTGTGCCCTCTGTTCCAAACTCAAAAGTGGAAGAGATACAAGTTGAAGTGATAATTATTTTTCAAATTTCATATATAAAGGGGTGGGTTATGTAGCCTACTCCTGCTTTGTAGATCATATTCCTTAAATGGATGTTGTACTTTGTTTAGTGTAGTGGTGCTTTGTTCTCATAGTTTCATAGCATTTGCTACCACTCGATTTTGGAACCAAGTCACTAACTCAGTTATTTAAATTTAACGTAGCGTATTTGGTCCTATTTGAATGTATTTTATTTTAATTCATGAACTTTTATACCTTCTAGTATGAGCTTATGTGTACGTTATAAACAAGCGGATGAGGAGGAATTTGAAGATAGCGTGGTTTTCACTAGAATGTGTAATGGACCTACATCTTTTTTGGCTAGCTTATGGAACTTTTGTTGTATATATTTTGGAATTTTCTTAATTTACTTGTCACGAAACATATTGATTGAAATTTTAAGTGCTCTTGACACAAGGATATTATAATGTAATAGATTGTTTTGAATGGATGAATATCTGGTTGAGTATGGTACTCTATGTGTACAAGTATATATTTAGTAGATAGATAAAACATACTCCCTCCGTTTCATTTTAATCTACTACACTTTCCTTTTTTGGCCTGTTTTCTTTTTAATCTACACACTGCTCGTTTTTCTATTTCGGGTAACATGTCACATCTACTTTCTCTTCTTTTTCCACCCATGTCATCCACTTTTTAATATTTTAACCCACTTTATACTTTCTCTCTCCACCTTTTCAGTTTCTCTCTCATACTTTTGTACTTATTCCTTGGTTCTCCCCAAAAGTGAAGTTAGTAAATTATAAAATGAAACGGAGGGAGTATCAATTATAGTAATGTTCTATGTACAAGTATCATTTTTAATGAAAAAAGTAACACAGGTTTATGTAAATTTCGTTAAAAAAAGATAAAAAATGAAAAATCAATTTTCTTAGTTTACTTGTCACGAAACATATTGATTGAAATTTTAAGAGCTCTTGACACAAGGATATTATAATATAATAGATTGTTTTGAAAGAATGAATATCTGGTTGAGTATGGTACTCTATGTGTACAAGTATATATTTAGTAGATAGATAAAACATATCAAGTATAATAATGTTCTATGTACAAGTATCATTTTTAATGAAAAAAGTAACACATGTTTATGTAAATTTCGATAAAAAAAAAGATAAAAAATGAAAAATGAATTTTTTTAGTTTACTTGTCACGATTCACGAAACATATTGATTGAAAGTTTAAGAGCTCTTGACACAAGGATATTATAATGTAATAGATTGTTTTGAATGAATGAATATCTAGTTGAGTATGGTACTATGTGTACTAGTATATATTTAGTAGATAGATAAAACATATCAAGTATAGTAATGTTCTATGTACAAGTATCATTTTTAATGAAAAAAGTAACACAGATTTATGTAAATTTTGATTAAAAAAAAAGATAAAAAATAAAAAATGAAGCAGCTATTAATTAATTATTTACAGTAAAGAGATCACTGGTTTCTTTATAGGCTCAAAGAGTCTACCTAATTTAGATAAGTGGTCTCTTTGCCTTCTTTTTATTTCTTATAACCGACACCTAAATAACCACTTACTTTAAACGGTTTTTTCACCATATACCCCCGACAATTTTTTTTTGCACCATATACCCTTCCAACTTCCAAATTCACCATATACCCCTCACGTTTGAAAAAATACATCCACTTACCCTTAATGACTAACGGCGTTAAACTCCGTTAGTCATTAACCCTTAATCCCCCATCTAACCTAATTAACTAACCTAAATCTACCCCTAATCCTAACCCTAACCCTAACACTTAAAACCCCCACCCTCCCCCCCCCCCATCACCCCCTTACCCCAGCCCACACCAGCCCCACTTGCACCACCAGCCCTTACCCCACCGCACCACCACCCTTCCCCAGCCCCCATCCTCCCCCCCCGCAGCCCCCCTCCCTCCTCCCCCTCCCCTTTCCCCGCGACGCAGCCTCCCTCCCCTCCCCTTCCCGCCAGGAGCCTCCCTCCCCCTCCCCTTTCCCCGCGACGCAGTCTGCTCCTTTCTCTCTCATCGCCATTGAAATGTTGAGGGGCGAAGAACAACAACAAACGGTTGAAGCTTGAAGACAAATGGTGGGGCGAAAATTATAAGGGGTTTGCGGAGGATTTCGGGTGGGTTTTGCGAAAATTATAAAGGGTTTGCGGGGCGGGGGCTTGAAAGGGAGGGGTTGCAGGGGGGGGCTTGTGGGGTGGGGGGGAGAGCGTGGCGATGGTTGATGTGGTGCGGTGGTGCGCCGGTGCGATGCGGTGCAGGTAGGAACGCGGAGTATCTTGCGGTGCGGGTGGGGATGCGATGAGGAGATGTCGTTCCCTGGAGGTGCTGGTCGCCGGAATTTTGAGCGCAGTGGTACCGGCGGATGTGGTTGGCGAGGTTGGAGCCGGGTTCGGGGTCGTGGTGGGTTGCGATGGTGAGGTGAGAACCGGGGGTTGGGGTGGTGGACAGGTGGGGGGCTAGGGTAAGGGGTGGGACAGGTGGGGGTGGGGTAGGGGGTGGGGAGTGGGGGGTGAGGGTTAGGGTATTAGGGTTAGGGTTAGGGTTTAATTTTGGTTAGTTAATTAGGGTTAGGAGAGGATTAGGGCCTAATGACTAATGGAAGTCTAAAGCCGTTAGTCAAAAGGGAAGTTTGATGTATTTTTTGAAAGGTGAGGAGTATATGGTGAATTTGGAAAGCTGAAAGGGTATATGGTGCAAAAAAAAATTTGTCAGGGGTATATGGTGAAAAAATCGTACTTTAAAATATCTGGTATACTTATCTCTATTATATAAGGGAAGGGGGAGAGCTATGGTGTCCTCCAATAAATTTACTTAACTGCCCATTAGTAAATCAACTACTACCAAAAACACAGAAAAACAAAGTCAAACTCAAATATAGCTTTAAAAAATTAACTTAAATGATGAAGGTAATCAAGTTATAATTGAACCACAAAAAAAAACATTGACTATAAGATTTAGTACATTTTACTGAACAAAGTAAAAAGGAATATTACATCAATCAAATATCTTATCATTCAATTTACAAACACAATCACCTATTACATCAAAACGGAATATTTGATAAATTAACAAAGTGAAATGATTTATTTAACACAAAAAACTATGTTAATACAACATAAAAAATCCTAAAAAAATTCACTTAACATTATTTTATCGTTAATCAAGTTTTATTTTAAAAATCTAAAAGAAAGAATAAGTAAAAAAAAAATAATAAAAGAAGGGTTAAGTGATAGAGGCTTAACCTACGAAATTTAGCCAAAAAAAAATTTAACATTCAAAATTTTACCCCTGTTTATGCCCAAAAAGACTAGAATTTATGTTCGAAAAAAATAAATCAAGCACGCATTGCGTGCATAAGTTTTTTGCTAGCCTTATCTAAATGACCACCTCTAAGAATGGTTTCTTTTACTAAGAGACCACTGAGCTAGAAATCGCCTCTTAGGTAGTCTGTACTCTGCGTTTGGTTCATAAAATATAGGTATGAGGTATGGGTTTGGAATAGGCTAAACCCGTATGGGCGGGCGCGGATGTGTCGTTGTGCACCGCACCCGGCCAAAGATAAAATTTCTCCTACTCTCTTTTACACTAAGCAAGTATAATGGAAGTAGGGGTCGTATCCACAGGGAAACAGGGACGAGTTTAGTACTTAGCGTGATTCGAAACCTAGATTAAGCTAAGGGCCGAGAAACCTAATTACAAAAAGGGGGTTTTCAAGTAGATTTACGAACAAACTAAAACTAACTAGCATATAAACAAAATGAGAAATCAATATGGAAAGATCTTGAATCCGATTAACATCCACTTCAATTCATTATCGATCATTGAACATCCACTCTAATTATTTCCATAATTATCTATTGTCGAGAATTATTCTCGTGTTCTCCTTATTCTTAGTTGAATAGCACGATCAGCGTGACTATAAAACCCTAACTAAAGGATAACCTAGTCCGATAGCGTCTAAGTTCAATCCAATAGCAGCAATAAAACACGAGAGAACCAACGAGACACGCTAACGTCATACACGCGATAAACATTCAACGGTTGATTCAATTTCCCTAAGAAATAACCAAGATGGTCAGCATCTAAATTACTCCCTAGTTTGCTACCAATTGATAAAAGAATAAAACAATCCGATTCTATTCTTAAATCTAGCATTAGATTAATCACACAATCAAACTAGTAACGTTCCTAGCATAATTATGCAATAATCATAAATCACAAGCATAGAAATTGAACCATAATCAAGGAAAAGAAAAAGAGAGGAAAGATCTCACAATAACGGTTGAAGCCTCATGTTAATTGATCCAAGAACAGTTCAAGCTACAATCCGATAGCAAAAACCAAATCCATAGTTGAAATCCCTAAAAACTAAACTAAGAAATGAAAACTAAAACTAGGAAATGAAGAACAAAGACTAAGAAATGAAGAACAAAGAGAAATGAAGAAGGAAAGATGAAAAGAGAATCATGAAGAAGGAAGGATGAGGAGAGGAGTATCCTCTCTCTCTCCTCAAGCTTGCTGCTCCAAGGCCTACATTTCAGCTCTCCTCTTCGTACTCCTCTTCGTCTCCCTCAAAAGTTAGGTTTTAGGAGCTTTTAAACCCCGCACAAAATCGTAGCCGCTGAACCGACTAAAGTGTCGCGAGTCGCGATACTGATCGCGAGTCGCGAAGGGTTCTCTGACCTCACGCACACATTAGCTGGGCCTTGGCAAGACAAGCAGGTCGCGGGTCGCGACAGACCTCGCGAGTCGCGAGGGCAGGTCTCGCGAGTCGCGAGCTCCATCGCGGGTCGCGAGCTGCTGTACGCTGCTGCTTCGCTTGTTGGGCAAGTGCTGCTGAGCTGCTGGATGGCTCGATGATGCTGCTGGTTGTGCGATGCTTGGTTAGCGGGTGTGCGTGTGATGCTAGGTGCTGCTGAGCTGCTGAGCTCTACTTGGTTGGTGATGACGAGCTTGCGGTGATGTGATGCTTAGGCACACGGTGGAGTTCCAAGAGCTCGGAACTTTACAACTTTAACAACAATTAATATACAAAATTCCGAACTTCCGCTAAGGTCTATTTATATGCAAACATTAACCATTATGAATAAATCCCCTAGCAAAGTGTACCTATAATACCACAAAAACATCGTATAACTTGAGCGTATCACCATACTAAGTGTTTGGTTGGTGGAATTCTAATTTTAAAACCAATACCTTAAATCCATGAAGTATGGGGTTTAGAAACCCAGGGGGGGTAAGTTTGGCTTATACCAACCCCTAGGTATCAATCTATACTAATATATTAAAAGGCGTTCCGAAACATGGAACGGTGCCACGTGGCACTCACCCTAAGGGCGTTTTACTCCATCTGATCCAGATACAATTAAAAAAAATTAGAAATTACATAGTATAAGGTTCGATTCCGTGATCACATTTTATATACTAAAGTCTTAACCACTAGACCAAATGATATTTAGTGTTATCATCTTAAAGTATAATATTAATAAATAAATATTTTCCTTATAAAAGGGGAGAGAGATATATTGTTGGTAAAAAAAAAAAAAAGCATCGTCATCTTCTCCATCCAATCGATTACGAAAACTACAGGTCTTTATTGTCGTCAATCATTCCTCTCTTTTCTAATGTGATTCCTACTTTGTAATAAAAAGTTTTGTCCTTCCAATTGTTGTTTTTTTCCAGCATCGTTAGATGTTAATTGTTTTCTTTTTTACTTTTTCAAGGTATCGCGAAGTATAATTCTTTTCTACTGCATCTACACAACAATTGTTGTGTTAAATGTTTTCTTTTCTATTTTTTCAATGGAAGGTAAGAAATTAAATCGTGAATAATGTTTTCTTTTCTACTTTTTTTCAGGGAAGTTAAGGGAGTTTTCGGGGTTCTCTATACATGATTTTTTGTAGTAATGTTAGTTTATGATTTATGTTACTATATGGTAAATTCAATGACAAGTCGAGTTACCAACACCCAATAAGTCGGATAAAATCGGATAACATGTTGCAATATGTCAGGTAAAACTAGGTACCGAGTCGCAACAGGTCTAGTAAAATTAGGTAATGGGTCGCAACAGATCAGAGTAATAACAGGTTGGGTTGAGTTATAATCGGTTTCAGGCCCTAGTCACGTCAAGTGTCGAATTGGGTTCGGATCGTTGTCAGATCACATCACTTCAGTTATCGGTATTTTTTTGGGTGGGTGTCGGTTCAAGTTCAGGTCATGGAGCATTGGGTCAAGATCAGTATCATTTATTATCAAGTCGGGTACAGGTCAGATTATAGGCAACCTATTTTATCAAAATTACAGGTGGAAGTCAGTTACAGATCATTACAGGTATACCTGGTTATTGGACAGGGTAGCCCAATGGCTAAAGGGTTGGGGTCAAATTTATAGGGCTTTTATTGGACAAGGCCATTATAGGGCCGATAAAATATCCCAATAATTTTGAAAAATATATTAAATATTGTAAAAACAATTATATGTATGGATTGCTATTCAATTATACTCACTTTTGTCTCTCTCCGTTCATGATTTTTCTTACGCGGTTGTCTACCGGCCCATTATTGGCCCTTTATAGACCCGCTACCCATATTGACTCGACCCGCTAGCGGCCTCCTTATGAAGTGGCCCTTTATGATCCGGCCCGCTATCGAACCGCACCGACCCTGACCTAACCCGCCCAATAACCAAGTCTAATTACTCGTATCATGTCATTTTTTGACAACTCTAGGTTTGATCATGAAGTCCTAGACATTGTTGAGACTAGTGGGAGAAGATAACATAAACATGAGTACCATTAATAAAGGATCTTTTGTTTTGTTTAGAGATGTTAAAATTTCTTTATATGCAAACCATGTTAGAATTTTACCATGATAATTTCGAGTAATCTTAGGAGATTGAACAAATCATTTTCATTATGAAATTCAAATTGAGGGCATGCTCGGTTTATTTTGAAAGAATTTTTAGGTCTAATTAGGTTTAATTAAGGTTGATTAGGGCCAATTATATATGAACATAAGGTAAATTCAGAGGTGATCAGGTCCAATCAGGTTAAGAAATGCAGTTCGCACAATTTTAGATGAAAAGAACGCTATTGAAAAAGATAGTACAATGAAGTAATAGCTCTGAACTGAAATAGGGTCTTCCCTTTATAGAGTAACAAAAGATCAGTATCATCGTAATGACATGAAAATGAAGGTGTGGTAAATTGGATGTACTACACTTGCCATTGTCAAGTCCAATCCAAAATATTTTATACGCATTTTTTTCCCCAATACAATCTAATTTTTTTCACAACTTTTGATCCACTACTTCAGGAAACTTAATACTAGCTTTTCCCAATCCAATCTAGTGCAATAAACTTGGATTGAACTGGAGTACATTCACTAGATGATTAATTGTGATGTTCAACAGAGGTTGATAAACTGATGGGCTTTTACATGCCAATTGCAACTTAAATTGTCCACGGTACTACCCATAATCTAGTATTTTTTTCGCTTAGAATTATGTCAACCGACCAATACACAATAAACATAATGAAGGTAATATGCACCATTTGTTGTTCAAAAGAAAGCTACCCAAAGTATCAAATAAACCAAATTGATCCCCTGATCACCAACAATCCTTGTAATTCTAAACTAATATATTTACTTCAAGTTCTTGTTTGATCTAACAGGACCACAGACTCCTTTTAAGCTTGGTGATTTCTGGTGAGGAGAAGACAAACTACACTTGTTACTAACCTTGCTAAATCCACTACTAGTTGCTTCACTATTGATAGAAGACATTGGTGAAAATTTGTTCTTGTAAGGTGAATCGCCATCGGAATAAGCCTCGAAATGTAGAGGCTTTAACCTTGGAGAGGTCGATGATCTTGTTTTCGCTTTAGCAGATTCAGTCGCAGCCATGTAAGTTGGAAGATTCGTAGGAGAATTTGCAGGTAACAAATTGTCTTCATCATAGGAATTTTGCTTCTTATGTTTATGGAATGATCTTCGAGATAAATATGCCATATGATCAAAGTTGTTGACACAATCTGAGTTCCTCAGTTTATGTTGCTTTCCTCCAAGTTGGTCTTCTTTCTTTGAGACTTCATCACTAACATACTGCTCTAGCCAGTACCTAAGTCTACCTTGAGTAACGCCATCTTCTGAATCTGCGGAATGCTGTGAGCCATGACAAACAAAAAACCGTACTTCTTTGAGCACATAGATTTTTGCAACAAGGTTAACTAAAAGGAAAAATTGACGTGGACAATAATCACAATTTTCACACGTCTTCTCAAAATAATATCCGCATATTATTTAGGTATCTAATCTCAAGTTTGTAGTAGGGATCTTCTGAACATAATCCAAACTGTTATTTTTGCGTTCATCAATCCATTTTGGGTTTATCATATTTCATATACCGGAAAATTTACAGTTCGGATTATTTTGAAAAGGTCCTTCAAAACTAAGGATTATTCCAAAACAATCAAATGTTTTGATTACTTTAAGAAAATAGGTGAAACTTGAGAAAAATAAAGTATTAAACAAGATATGTACCCTGTGATTGAAAGAATATGCTTTAACCCTTTTGCTTCTCAGAATGGCCTCTCTCTTTCTCAAAATAATGTCAATCTCCTCTTCTTTTGTGAGAAGCTCATTATCCAACCTTCTTAATCTACAGAGTTGTATCTGCATTGTTTGTCACACCATTTAATAATCATATCACAAGCAAAAAAAAATCATATCTTAACAGAACCTCTTGTTTTTATGAAGAAAAAGAAAAATAGTAATGAGCTATTGCCAATTGTTCATGCAGTCTGATGAACGAATAGGAAGTGATGCATGTAGTCCTAGTTCACATATCTGAGAACCCTCCTATTGATTTAGGTTCCGTTTGTTTTGGAGGAAAACGTTTTCCTAGAAAACGGTTTTCCCCATTTTCTGTTGTTCGGTTAGACAGGGGATTTAAAAAGGAAACTAAGGTAGAAAATAGTTCTCCATCCCTTTGTAAACACTTTTCTAAATAATTTAAAGGAAAACTATTTTCATCCACTCTCTCATTTCCAACATCTCCATTTTCCAGCTTAATAGTTTTCCATCAAACCAAATAAAAAATAAAAAAAATAATACTCATTTGCGTTTTCCTCGAAAAATATTTTCCATCAAACCCAATGAACCCTTAACTAGATTTTTGGGTAGTGTAAATGTTAAGTATTAATCTTGGGCAATGTTTTTCTGGCTCTAGGCAAATCATCGATAGGCCGAAAATATGTTTTATTATTTTATTTAGATTTAGATCCAAAAAAGCTTAGATTGGCTCAGCCCTTATTTTCTGAGTTTGGGTAGAAAAGACCGGCCCAAAACTGAGGCTCAACTTCATTCCTTTCACTGGAATGAACCACTTATCGATGACAAAATTACATGGTTCATAACTTCATATTGTGTTTCACAAATGTCATTTCATCAGGGAGAAATTAGACATGATAATTTGAATTTAGAATTGTTGGGAAATTGTTCAAGTCATCAAGTACACTAATAGAATTGTTTGTAAAGTGATCTAATATAACCTTAATCATGACTTAAGTTTGGGCTTGGTCTACATCGAACGAGAAGATACTTTATTTAACTATTGGATCATGTAGTAATACAATATTCTCATATTTTGCTTAGTTAAAAAAGGCTTTGGTTATATCATACTTTTAAAAGATAGGGAAGTATTATAAGATTTATGAAGATTAAATTTGATATTTTCTGATATCCACTTACATCTATTGTCTGTTAACGATGGTAAATGAGATAAGGTGTGGTAAATTACCCGGCATGGTGATTAAAATAATTCAAAAAGTTTCTCCTATACTACATGTATATTGACAGCTTTTGTTCTTGTTGTGTAATCTATCTTGAAAATCTATGTATGAGTTTGTCCCATATTAAACAAGAATGACAAAGTTAAATCTATGTAATATGCTACTACACCGATTGTCAAATAGGGGCCTAGTAACTTATACAAATGATATTTTCTCTATTAGTGCGTGGTTTTAGCATGGAACATCATTTAAGCTTTAAAGTGGTTCGAACTCTTCTCTATCTATGAGTGTGGCCTAGATTCATCTGAATATTAATGTGATTTTTCATACTATTAGAGCGGAAAATGTTGACCTAATCTTGGTCTCAAAAGGGAGGGACCATTTTCTAAAAATGCAAGATAAAGAGAATTTATATATTTGTTTAGAGTATGAAGCCCAACCGAATTGATTTCCTCTGAAGGAGGCTATTGGTCTACTAAGGATGTTATGGATTCACAAGGAGGTAGTTAAGAATAATGACTCACATCGAGTTTGTACCACATTGAACAACAAAAGGAAGAGCTTCTAATATATAAACGTGGTGGCCTAGGTCAATTATCTTAGGATAAAACTTCATTGGGCTTATATGAGAATGCTCCTTACCTGAGAAATGAGAATGAATCTCAACAACACGATTGGATTAGAGTTACAACACTTGTTCATTAGAGTTATACCCCCGAAAAAATTTCGAGCCAAAAAAAAAAAAAATTTTCGATTTTTTTTTTCTAATTTTTGTTTTTTTGGAGTTACATCACTTTTTCATTAGAGTTACATCACTTGTTCATTAGAGTTATAGCGTGTAAAATTCATTCTTATTTCTCATATAAGTATACATTCTCATATGAACTCACTTATATATATATATATATATATATATATATATATATATATATTTTAAGGTAAGATGAAATCCCTTGCAAGTAGGGGGGAAATTGGGGATCCTTCCTTGTAAAGGATGAGACTCGATCCCAAGATCTCTGAGATCGGAGGTGATGCCAATACCACTAGACTATCATGTGCTGCTCTCATTGGGCTTGTATATTTTTTTTTTTGGATTTGGTAAGATGAATAACGAGCCTCACCCAGAGCCTAGACACTTGGAACGAGGGGGAGTTGTAAGGGGAATTTTCCTCCAAGTACCCCTCACTTGGTGGGATTCAAACCCCTGACCTTGGGGTCATGAGGTGGAATTCCTACCAAGTGAGCCAAGCTAAACTTGGTTCATTGGGCTTGTATATGGTTACAATCATTTCAAGCGTACGCCTATTTGAGCAAATCTTTTGCCTTTTTTTTATATCTAATATGCATCTTTGACCATCGACGTCTTTAATTACATATTAAAATATTATAGAATGTTTATAGTTTGAAATACACATCAAATGTATCTAACACCATCATAATTCACACGTGATAATTGTTTGTAATAATTATATTTTCATTCTAAAATAATTGCAACACTTTCCCTTTAGACTAAGTTTTGAAACAGTTGCAATATTACATTATTGATTTGGTTAAGAGGTTTTTTCTATCTCTTTTTCCATCACATTGGCGCCTCTTTTAATCTCTCTATATCACTCTCTCCTTTACGTGAGCTTCGTATTTATTGTGCATTTCCCTATGTTACAATTATTTTGAAATAAAAGAAGTATTTTGTTTTTAAAAGAAGATAAGGTAAATATATGTAATATATACTACCTCCGGTATTTATTAGTTTACCCCTTTGACTTTTGACACTATTCACATACATGACTTTGACTATCTCTTGTGATTTGTACTTAAGGAAAAATATAGTCATGTAAGATCTTGTTAGATTCATCTCAATGTGTAGTATCCAAATATCAAATTTTTGTAATTTTTGCTTATATTAGAGATATTAAGGTTCAAATTAGTGTATCGGCAAATATGCCCCATAGAAAGGGGTAAACTAATAAAGACCGGAGGGAGTATTTGTCAATGTTTGTTCTACAAATTATCACTAAATTTAAGTTAAAAAGGGATTTTAATTTAAATTAATGTACTAAATTGCATAGAAGGAAGATGAAAAGGCAGGACACCAATCTGTCATACCCCAAATGGAGCATGATGGGACTATCACTTTGTGCTATGAAGAGAGTACACAAATCATATCGTATGCATAATGACTATATAACTTCACCTTTGGTCCCCAATAACTCAATAAGGCAATAAACCTCTTTGTCTTTGAGACCTTTATCAAGATTGCTCTATTACCAAAATAAAGTAGTTTTCTTTAAAAGCTTCGACAAATAAGGCACGGTACTATAGTAATAATGTGGACAAAAATTAGACATTTGTAGTATTTGATGTTTTAATTTCAAAAACATGAATAGAAATGTGGAACCTTTTATTTTATAAGGTGATTAAGATTGTTCGCCTTAATTTATTAAAATAAGTTTCAGCAAAAATAAGGTACTCCTAATCTTTAATAACATCTTCATTTACTTATATATGACAATACACTTGATAAGTAGTAGTTGGCTAGTTTAAACGCTTGTTTATAATACATGTTCAGTGACTAACTTTTCAGATAAAAAGCCAAATACCTAGTTTAATGAAATACAAATTCTTATATGCGGTTAGGCACTCCATTAGTTGATGATGCAGTCAATCCACATATAAGGCTAGTTATTATATCTTGAGGTTACTAATTAATATAATAGGGTTACTTATAATTGTTGGAGTTACTTATTGATATAGTTTGGGTTACTTATAATTATCGGGGTTACTTATTTTTCTCGTTGGGTTACTTGTCTTAGAAAGGATTAGGAATTACTTAATAATGTACTAGGAGATACTGATAAATGATAATTATTGGGGACACTTATTAATCCTTAGAGGTTATTTATAACTGTTGGGGTTACTTATAATAGTTGGTGTTACCTGTCTTAAAAATTATTAAGGGTTACTTTTATCTTAATATAATTAGTTTGTCTTTTATGCGCGCGGCCGTATAATTTGTTAAATCTTCTCAGCCATAGATAAAACACGCGGTTACTGAAAAGATTGAAAAAAACACAGCCTAACACTTTCTGTTTTATTGATCAAGTATGGTATAATGAGGTGAGAAAATCAGTTCAATCGGTAATGTCATAAAAATAATAGAAAAGTCATAAAAATTTATATCAATTAGTAAAATAAAATTTTACTCCTTAGAATTATTATATTTTTATTTGATAAAAGTCATTGCAATTCGATATATGTACGTTAAGCGTCCTATTAGAATAATGTGACAATTTTTTTTTGAAGTGACGTGGTAGACTGACTCGAGTGAAATTGGTCTTTGAACTTATAAAAACCTTAATTACCCTCACTAGCTAGTCAATATTAAAGGTGAAATTTGCAGGTAAAAAAACCTTGCAGTAAAATCGCTTAAACTTACTGGGGTGGTCTAAATTTACCTTAGGATTTTCACATCTAAGATCCTGCAGCTGCAACTCTCCGTCCTTGCCCCTTATCAATTGACATCTTTTAGCACAAACCTCCGATTGAATTTTTGCAATGGATTGCAAGCACTTCAATGTTGTCATGGCCTGCCTTCTCACAGCTCGCCCGCGAATGATCGCTTGAAGCTTCACGAACCCCTTCAACGCCCTCAACGCTTTCCTCGCCTACACCAAAATTTTCAAGTTCAATTTACCCATCATTTTAGAATGCACGAGATACCCTCGCATCAGCCAATTAATATACTAGATGTATATAACCAAATGACCGAAAAATAACGAAAACTGACTATATACAAGGTGATCAATGTGTAACAAAATGTATTTTGAGTTGCTTTATGATATAGTAAGTCCAAGTTCATTAAAATATGTACAAGTAAACGTTCATATCTTCAAAAGAATACCACCTGTTTTTCCTGAACTTCACCTAAATTTTTTGACTTACTGTCTACTTCTTTTTGGTCCCCAAACCCTAACATGATTGGGAAAACTAACAAGACTTGTAAAGATAATATTTTACAAAAATATATCTTAAATCTAGGAAGAGAATATTATGTGTATATTCTCTATCAATCCACACTATAGCTCATCTCGGATATGAAGTGGATAGTCCTCGTTGTCTAATTACACGCAATAGATTGTAAAAAAACGAGGCGATTGATGGAAGAAACTTACAAGATAACCGCGATAAGAAGTTTGAATCTTGATGGTAGCTAAGGTTTGAACATGGCTTTCATACTGTGAAATTGACAAACTAAGATTGGCTTCATTTGTGATGATAATTTCTGAAAGTTTTGACAACTCATCTTGGCATCTGAAAACATCATCTTCTTCACATTTGCTCTGTTTTTTCTCTTCATCATCATGCTTTGTTATTTGTATTGGTTCATGTTGTGTTCTTGAAGGTGATGTTGATGGTGATGGCAATGTTTTTGTCCTTTTAAACCTTCCAAATAACCATCTTCTTCTCTTGATCTTTGTTCATTTTATACATTTCCCAAATAAAAAAAAGAAGCATCAATACTAATATAGAAATCATATTTGGAGAAATTAATTAAGAGAAGTGAGGAAATTTGTTTACCTTTTGTTGTTGATGGTGATGTGTTTCTGGGAATAAGAGCCTTTTGATCAAACCCAACCAACTCCTCTTCTTAGACATTAGGAATTGTATTTCTACAACTTACAGCTGTACAGCATGATGAATAATTTACATAATCTAGTAGTTCAGTCAGATGTTATATCACCAATTATCACCAACACTTGTCCTACATGTCTGGCTGTCCCTAAGATAGATAAATATATTGACTTAGACCATCCCATAATATGTGATCAACAATAGTTTTTTTTTTTTTGAGCGGGTGACCAACAATAGTTGTAATTGTAACTTGTAGTAATGTGTTGAAATTGACACGTCTCTTATAGTACACCCTTGTTTTCCTGAAATTGCAAAAGTTGGACTTTTGTTGTTTTGGGATATTCACAGTCTTCACCTTTTTTTTTTTCTTTCTTTTGTATGGAAAGGAAAAACGAGGATTAACCTTAATCAAGCTGTCATTCTAAAACATCTCTACAAATGATAAGGAAAAATAGAAAAACAATAGGGAGGGAAAGAGTAAAGAAGATAAGGATGGTGATAAACTTTGTTTTCTTTCTGGTGAATTTGTGATACTCTTTGTGAGCCATAGATAAATAAACTTTAAAAATACATCATATTAGGTAAAATGTTATTAGATTTATCTTAACGTATCTTTAGACAAGATTAAATATTTATAATTTTTATTAGTAAATGATTAAATATACTAATGGTTAAGAGTTTCCATTTGTAAAGCATACAAATCAAGATATTGCAACTTAAGGGAAACATATGCAGTAATTCTATATGGCTTTCCTTAGAATGATATTCACAAATAATTCAATGCTACTATCATTAATAGTTCCACTACCTAAATCAACAGTCCACCTGAGGATTGCTAGATCTATAAACGTGAGTGACGGAAATGATAGCAACACTAGTTCATTGAATTATGTAGTTTATGATACTTTTCTCTTTGAATTATATATTCTTTTCATTTCAATGAATTAAGGTTGGCCTAGTTGGTTAGTGTAGACACAAAATTGTGTCTCCCCATTAAGTACCTAATAATGAAACATACCGTCGTCCTAATTGGTCTGGTCCAAAGGAAGAGCAATCGAACAAGTTAAGCCCAAAAGCATTTCGAAAATGTAAACTATATGTATTAGTTTAAAACAATCCAAACACAATTTTAAAGCGCAATTAATTATTCCTGATAATTAATTGCATTTTCTTAATATTTTAATATTAATTATTCTTGATAATTAATATTTCAAAAATCAATTTTTTATTCCTAAAGATAGATGATTTCGGATTTCAAAGGATAGATTTCATCAAAGGATAAAAAAGAATCTTAGTTGTGCGTCTGGCGCATAGGATGTGCGTCACGCGCAAAGCGGTGCGCCAGATGCACTGTTTTATTTTATCTTTTCAATTTATTTTCGGTTTCCTTTGCCTATAAATACCTCGAAACTTCGAACGACTTTTCACAATGCTTTCCTATGACTTCTACACATACTCTCAAACACTCAAACTCGTGTTCAAACACTCAAACTCATATTTAAACACTCAAACTCACTTTCAAACACATTTATACATTCGGATTTTATATTTCAAGGTTCAAGATTGCCCATCTGGAAGATCGTTACATAAGACCTAAGCGACAAAGGTATAATTCATGAGGGTCAATTCCAATTTAATTCCGTTTTTACTAACAATTTACTTGTCACAATGTAGATCTTGAAGGAACTAATGCTATTCTATACATTCTAATCCTAAATCTTCTCTTTTAATTTATTTTCTTTATTATTTCTATGCATGGTTGTATGTTTTAATGTTTCATCACCTCACATGATTATTATTGTTAATTAGCAAAGACCTAAAGAACTGTTATAATGCCTAATAAGATAATTGGCCAATCTGATTAGGATCCCAGTAATTTGATTGCATGATAACCTGCCATCAAAAATTAGTCTTTTGTTTATTTAATGAACCGACATAGATTAATCATACAATGCATTAAACGACGTTGCTTAGTTATTTAATTGCATAAAACATGACATGAATCGATATTAAGTAGAGCCCATCAATTGGCGAATTTGATTCTCGATCTTATCGTACCCTCACCCCCGAACTCAATTTATGGTTCATTGACCATTCATGGAGTCATGACGGGAAAATCTACATTGGATAATCTAAGTTGTCCCTATAATTTTCCAATATCCAATTAAGTTTACGAGTCTTCATTTAAATAAAGCTACTAACTAGAATAATGTACAACATTTATTTTAGTTGTAATATTGGACTTTTAATTTTTCTTTTAATTTACCAATTTAACTACTTCCTCCGTTTCAAATTACTCGCTACACTTTCCATATAGGGAAGTTTCATATTACTTGCTACACTTCCTTTTTGGGCAATAAACTCTCTCTATCTCTCTCCTCTCACATGGGTCTCTTTTCTTTTTACTCTCTACCTCTCTCTTCTCAAAAAATTACCTAGAAGTCCGTAAATTGAGAAGTGTAACAAGTTAAATGAAACGAAGGAAGTATCAAATTTGACCGTTTGAATAATAAAGTTGTCCGCACAAGCACGGCAACTACCCCCTCAAGCACTATAGCTGCCTCCCTATTGATTCCTCCCAAACTCCTTTGCCTCCAATTTTGTTGCTTTGACTTCTTCATATTCACTATTAAATTAGGTTTAACTCAACAAATACAAAATTTAATAGTCAACCGAATTTAAACCAAACACTATGATTAAATATAGACTTTTAGCTCTCATAGAGAGAGAGGTGGTAGTTTAGTGGAGTACCACCCCGAATTTCAAGGCATTGTCCAGGCTTCGAATTCTAATCCCAACAATATGCTGGGATTAATAATCTTGTGGTGGCAGTGGGCCTTCAGGCATGTTATCTTCGGGCTATTTACCTTTGTATCCAACATCTTGCAGTGTGCGCTTCATGGCCAGTAAGCCCAATAGGAGTTGGCCTTTCTAGCCAATTATCTTTCCTAATAAAAAAATAGACTTTTAGCTCTCTACACACTTTAGGATATTTAATATTCTACTTTGCAGCCACTCAATAGGTTCTCGAAATAACAATAATAACAATAATAGTAACTTACTTTCAAAGTGGGTCACATGCCAGACTCCATGGTACCACCATCAATGGTTGTTCACATTATAGACAAAGATCACATAGTTATTTTTTAAATGTTTTTAATATATAAACAAGTCTCATCATGTGTTCTCTTCCTCTCTAGGCCATATAAGTACTTGTTACTCACGATTTACGAAGTCTGCAACTATTACTTTCTTTATTCGTCGCAACATGTTCATTATCAACACAAAGTAGATTCACATGCTAGATTTGTACTAAACTCCATTGAATTTAATTGTTAGTTCGTAATGTTCCTCTCCTACACTTGGTTGGATATGACTAGAGAAAAAACGCTGCCCTAAGTTGACATAAGGTTAGGGTACAACTTAATAAATAGGAATAAGGGATGATGTGCTCTAATGGTAAAATAAACTAAACTATAAAGACCCCTCATCATTATCAAGTGGAAGGTGATAGATTGTTAAGATTTATTGTAAAATAGTTAGGCTTTTTTTACATCTTTTAATGCATATATACTATATAGTTAATAGGAATACCCCTTATCTTTCATATACTATGATAATAGATAGGACTATTATTGTCAATGATATATATATATTACCATGTTAATGTCAATGTCACATACCTTAGTCGGTGAAGTCTTAAATAAAACTCATTTACATAATTGCATTACTATGTTTTAGTGTGTGCTTAAGTTACGATTCAATATTAAATATAGTATTTGTTGAGTGAAGCACAATATGGTAGTGAATTGGAAGAAGTCGGAGCTACAAAATTGGAGGAAAAGGAGTTCCAAAGAGTTGTATATGCTAGCAACTACGGGGCTTGAATGGGAAACTATCGTGTTTAGGCAGACAACTAGATTATCCGAATGATCAGCTTCTTTCTCATTGTCTGTGTCACTCGCTCACTCTCTTAAATATCAAACTTCCTTTATTTCAAAATACTTGACGTATTTCTCTGGACACGCTTGCCAATACATTTATTTAAGCATCACCATCTCTAATTCCCTATAAGAAAAGGTTATAAAATCTTGACAAATTTGAAATTGTATGTCGAGAAGAATCTAGCAAGATCCCATATGCATGACTATATTTTTCCTTACCTAAAATTACGATTACTTAAAACACAGTCGAAGAGGGAGGGGTACGGTGTGTGAATAATGCAAAAGTCAAACAGTGTCAAGTATATATAATTGAGTCAAGAGAACAATACAAGGAATTATGTCAACCCAGATATATATAGAAAGAAATTATATATATAAAAGAAAAGCTATGTCAGACCTGAATAGCCCACCAAGCTCGATTGGAATGGGATTTAGACAAAACTGACATGATTTATCATGTTGCTCAGCTCAACCTAATACCAAAAGGGTATATTTTGGGGGCTAAAGCCCCCAGATCCCACTCATATCGCCTTTTGATTAGCTCTAATATGAATATGGACTAGAAATTGACCTAAATTTGGGCTTCAAATGTATGGGATATAGATCACTAGCTAGATATGATATATTTCTTATAATAAAACTGTCATACGTGATAAAAGATTAGACTCAATATCTTTACCTAAAACAGTTACACCTGACCCATATAAAGTCGAATCTATCATCACCAATGTGAATCTAGGGCCAACAACTGTCCTTAATAACCAACACAAGTTCTTCCGGTACGTACTCATGCCCACCCCGAGAAACTTCCAAGAGGTCACCCATCTTTGAACTACTCTTAGTCAAGTACGCTTAACTTTGGAGTAACTTAGGAAATGAGCTCTCTAAAAGAAAAATATATCTTGTTGGAATGAGTAGCCTGCTAAATCCCTTTAAAACAATCTTGAGAAGAATTACATACATCCCCACTTGAGGACAACAATGCTCTCGTTGCGCCTAAGGACTCCACGTATTTGGCCACAACGACCTGTGGGTCGCTTCAACCTAGAAACTAATCACATATTTAATCGCAGCCAGTGATATAGCCCTAGAATCCTCCCCCTCTAGGTGAATAACCTTGGATTAACTATCCACATGATCAGCACACGGTCGCAAGATTTCTCTGATATCATTTGCACCACCGGACTCGGAGTCGAATCTATCATCACCAATGCGCATCTAAGGCCAAGAATTGTTCGCAATAAGGAACACAAGTTCTTCTGGTGCATTTTGTCCTCACTCATCCTCACCCCGAGAAACTTCCCTAAAGGTCACCCATTGAACTACTCCTAGTCAAGCACGCTTAACTTTGGAGTAACTTAGGAAATGAGCTCCCTAAAAGAAAAATACATCTTGTTGGAATGAATAGCCTGTTAAATCCCTATAAAGCAATCATGAGGTATATTACATAAACAACTTTATTCCTTTATATCTATAACCTAGTATAAACAATGGATCTACATCATGTCAAGGGGTGGCACTTATATATTAACACTCAAATAAAATAAAATCTATATCTATTGAGCCATTAAATATTACAAAAAGATTGTTTTAATTGTCAATACTGCAACCTTAAATTATCAGTCTCAAGACTTATAACTTGCACTCCAAAACTAAAATATTGGGTCTACTACTGTGTAAAGATATATATAAGATGACTTTGTGAGTTTGTAGATACTCCCTCAGTCCTCCAATCATTTCTTATATTAATCAACATATTAAAAATTATAAATAATACTTATATGCAAGTACTATTAAATAATTTTTGTATAAGGTAAGAAAAATACATTAGGAGATCCTACACTCGAGGGTAACTCCTAATACGTCGTTTACAAAGATAGAGCAAAGTAAAGAGTTATTACAAGAAGTGACAATAAAAGATGAAGAAACTAGACGTTAGAGATCCAATCAGCCGCTCGATTTGTTTCACAGAAGATATGATTGAGCTGTCAACTATCGAACTTTTTTAGAAGAAAGCTTGATATCATTCGTCATATTAGCTATTTGATATGGAGGAGCCCAAAAACCTTTGATTGCATTGATGACGAGAAGGTTATCGCCTTCGATGACGATATCTTTAATGCTATGCTGGCCTTGATGTAAAGCATAAGCTTTAGCGGTGAAAGCCAAAGTAGAACCAAGGTTGAAAGCACGCGCGAGCATGGATGACATGGAGTTGATGGGAGGTGGCTCGCAGGCAACTAGGATTGTGGATGGTAATAAAGGGAAGAGGGAAATGGGTTGTGCTCATTGGAAGGGGAATCTAGAATTTTGATAAAAATCAATTTGTGCTGGTGCGCCATTCATGATGGGCAAACCGAGCTCTGTGAAGAATTATGTGGGTGTTCCAGCGTATGTTTTGTGTTTCTTTTATATTACAAATTATATTTTCAAATGTGATGAGATCAATATTAAATTGTCAACCATCTTAATTGATGAAGTAGTCTTATAAGGGTGATATATCATGAGTGACATAAGATTCAATCTTGTATATATTATTACTCTTGTAACTCCTTAGATTATTTGTTTGTTTAAAAAATTCAAACATATGATCACATAAAATCAAATATGATTTATTATGAAGGATAGATGTGTAATTATTTCATTGAAGATTCCCCATTTTGTAATATATGGTACACAATTTTCTTTATACTGTGATTGACTTCAATAATATTATGCACTATTTAATTTGGCATTTTCGTACCCTAAAACTACGCATTATACTCCAACAAAGTGCAAGTAACGGATTAGTCATGTGGTGATGAGCACATCCATTTTCTCAAACAGCCATTAAACATATCATATGTATTAGCACATTGGAAGTCAAAAAAATCCAAGGAAAGCAGCTTTTATCCATCAGAAATCAAATGGGCCGGCGTACTACTTTGCAAAGACAGGCAGAGAGATGAGAGGATGGTGTATTATTGAGTCGGGGTGGGGAACTCTTAACGTGCAAGGTGTGAGAGAATGTTGGATGTTGGAGAAGCAAACAAGAAGTCCCAAATTTTGTTTTTTTGAAGGTGGAAGACAGTTGTAGAGGGGACCCAGGTGAAAGACTTACCACTTGTTTAAATTATATCATACTCCCTCCGTTTCATTTTAATTGTTACACTTAGACATTTTACACTATTTACAAATTTCACTTTGACCATCATTTGTGATTTATACGCGGATGAAAATATAGTAATGTGGGATCTTGTCAGATTCATCATAACATGTATTTTATTAATATGTACTTTTTATAATTTTTACAAACACAAAACTAAAGATATATGTCCTCAAAGTTTTGCATTGGCATGCGTGAAAAGTGTAAGTGTGTAGATTAAAATGAAACGGATGGAGTATTATTTCTTTCCCTATATACTCGGATATATAGTACACATCTTAGAGTTAGTTATTGCTTATTTAACACTCTTTACATTCTGTTTATCTACTTATTTAGAGCTCTCTCAATATGTTAACAAACAACCTTAAATGTAACATGCGTACGATAAGGTTGATCTAGTGGTTGTAACTTGTAAAACTCTTCTTCCATCTCTGTGACAACCTGACAGGGGTTCAATTTTCAACCATTGCAAGAAAGATCTCCAATCTCCCCCTCCTTGCACACAAAAAAAAAATTAACATGCGTACGGTCACTAAAATGTATAATGTATTTGAATTAAGAATACTCTATAGTCCATTGTATTAGATCTGTTTCACAATAATGATCTCAATAAAAGAATATATATCAATTTCTAGTAATAATAAGGTAAAGTTAGTATTAAAAATTGAATATCTTAATAATTTTAATATTTATTTCATCCTATAAAAATATAATATGTTGATTTCTAAAAAGGGGTGCTTCCTCCGTTTTCCTAAGTTTTAGTTAAGTAGCTTTTTTTTTACATATGCATTTAAGGAAAAAATGATGCCAAACAATCTAACTATAGGCTTCCTTTCATATCAGGTTTTTTCCAAAAAGACATATAACCTGACCTCACCCACCATCGCTCAAGACAAACTTCTTTCGGAATGGACACGTAATATTTATTCTTCATAAAGTATGTACGAGCTGATAAAGTTCTTGTTACTATTAGTTTGTTTCTGTTTGGTTGTATTAGCATTAGGCTGTACTCCAGTTTTAAATAAATGCAAATTTTCCTGATGTGAAAAAAAAATCCCCAACTTTAGATCATTAAAAAGCAGGCTCAACTATGTTGCCATGTTGGCTATCTTATAAGCTTGATTCCAATGGGTAATTTATCTGTTGTAGGAGATAAAGTTGGGTCACATGATTTACTAGTTAAGACACATGACCCAAGTTAAAATATCCCAATCCTTTGCTTCTTGTTCATCTCTTGACACTTTTTCTTCTCATTAGGGGTGTCAGAAACAGATCTGACCGCTGGGTCAACCTGATACTGACCTGACTTGAACCTGGTTCGACCTGTGAGTGGTCGGTCCCCGCACGACCGAAACCCGACCTCGGATTACCGCACCCGACCTAAGCACCCGGCTAGATTATATTCGACCCGACCACACAGACCTGCGTTCAAACCCGAACCCGACCGAACTAAACCAGATATTAACCCAAAACTCAATTAGGCCCAATAAATACCTGGTTCAACTCGAATTCTAATTGATCTGAAAATAAAATCTACCTAATTTTACGCAATTTTTCAAACCAACTTATTTTGACGACTAAACTCAACAAAATTACTAAAATTCAATTATTTTTCTATATCTACAAAATCATTTCAATATGGTAATTTATAAAATTACTTACATTTAATAATAATTTAATAAAAAAATAAATTACATTCTCAATCAAATTATTTTTGATGTAATTTTGGATCATGTCATAGTGTTTTAACTATTGATGAGATTATAATAGTCACTTTTTAACTGCTAGTTTCTTAGTGCATATTATAGAATGTCTTCTTATTAATTTTTCAGTTGCTTTGTATAATGCAAATGCTTCCGTAAAATACTATACTTTAATTTTTCCACAACATATAATTAAGATCATAACTTGTTTGAGTGAAGAACAAAGTTTGGTAATTGGGTCGAGTTAATATAATATCATAAAATCATTCAAAATACATGTGTCAATGTCAAACGAAATTACAAAAATCAAATTGCTTGAATTTATTATATGTAGGAACTAGGAAGCGAACAACAAAGCAACAACCATCATCTAGAATTTCCAAAGACAAAACCAAGAAGCAAACCACAAGAAATTCAGCATACAAAGCCACAAACAAGCAGAAGCAAAGAGGCCACAAGCAAGCAAAGAAGCAGCAGCGGGAGCGGGAGCAGGAGGGAGCGGGAGCGGGGAGCGAGGAGCGAGGAGCGAGCCACAAGCAGCAGGAGCAAGAGAGCCCTGGCAGCAGCAGCAGGGAGGAGTAGGCCACAAGCGAGCCACGAGCCCCAGTAGGCCACAAACAAGCAAGCAGCAGCAGCAGCGAGAGCGAGGAGCGAGGCCACAAGCAGTAGGAGCAGCAGAGCCACAAGCAAGCGAGCCACAGCAAAGAAGAGCACGCCACAAACAAGCAGCGGCAGAAGCAGAGGAGGCAAAGAAGCATCCAACAAGCAACGGCGGCAAGCCTCAAGGCTCAAGCAAGCAGCATCCAACAAGCAACAAAGCACCACGACAACCACAACAACAAAGTACAAAAATACTTTTTTATATTTTTTGGGCTCTCGGATCTTATAACAAAGTTTTAAGAAACTGTTACCGTGAAGAATCATCATCGAGCACTTAGACTCCATCAACGTCACAAAATGTAAAAATGTAAACGAGCCACAAAGCAATTGTGGGCAGGCGGCAATTCCAAGGCACTAATAAAAAAAATTGGCTCTCAAGTGTGTATCATATTCTTAAATACATGCCTAGAAAAAGCGCCGCCTCACAAAGCTAAGGGCAACAAATACATAATTAATTTTGGAGTTGAGAGTCTAACATACGGGTACCAAAATAAAAAACCAGTACAACACCAGTCCATCCACATGAACATTAGCACCATCCCACAAGCACAAAGCAACACCAACAAACCACAAGCACAAAGAACACCAACAAACCACAAGCACATCACCATCCTACAAGCAAGCAAAGACAAGACCACAACAACCACAACCAAAGCAACATAACATGGGCAGCAACAAAACAGAGAGCAAATGAATCAAGGAATAGAATCATAGTCTATATCACTAGGTTCACCTACAACACCAACATCAGAAACCCTAAAACATATTAAAAAAATCGAAACTCGAAACTCAAACAAAGAAAATCAGGCATCTTACATAATAAAATCAGGCATGTTACATTCGAAACTCGAAATTAAAAAAAAACCAACCAAAGTTAATCGAAACTCGAAATTAAAAAAATCAGAAACTCGAAATTAGGCATAAAATCAGGCATCTTACTATTAAACAACTTCACATGAATCGAAACTCGAAATTAAAAAAAACCAACCAAAGTTAATCATCACATTCGAAACTCAAACAAAGAAAATGAGGCATCTTACATAAAATAAAAAAGATAAAAAAAAAAGGAAATTAAACAAACCTCGGAAAAACAGTCGATCGAGGAGAGATTTTGTGATTTCTGGCAAGGATTTTTATTTTCCGGTCAAATTTTTACGCTTTTCGGCGAGATCTTTACGTTTTTCGGCGATATCTTTTCGTTTTTCGCCGAGATATAGACAAAACCGGTGAGAACTCGAGAAAAGAAAATGTTTTTCGACAAGATCTATGTATTTTCCGGCGAGATAGTGACGGAATGAAGAAGTGAAGAAGACTGAGAAGACGAGAACTCGAGAAGTGAGAGACAGAGTGTGAGACCAGTGAGAGTCGTGAGAGGGAGAGGCGCCGAGACTCGAGAGAATTAGTTGATGAGAGAGAATTGAGAAATGAGAAATTTAGGGTTTCATTTTAGGGTTAGTTTTTATAGGGGGGTTATTTGGGGTTGTTTCAACCGTTAGATTAGATCTAATGGTTAGGAATTTAGGATAGAAATAAAGGATATATGAGAATTTCTGAAAAAGAAGGGAAAATTGGTTTATTTTGGGCCATTGGATCAATGTTTTGGCATTTTGCTCTTTTACAAATCAAAGGCTAAAAATTAGGATCCATGTGTTTGTTTTTTGACCAATGAGATTTGAGAATGATAATGTTTATGGATTATGGATTATGGCAAAAAAATTATTATTCAAAACAACTAAACCCCAAAATCCAAATCTCATAGTCTCATACTCTATAATCCCATTTTTAAATAATAATCATAATTATCTAAAGTAATAATTAAAATTTTCATAATTTATATTATTTGTTTAACCGAAATTTACTCGTGTCAATTATCTCATTTGTCGGTGAATTGATTAGGGAATAACAAAGAGCGTAAGCATTAATCGGTTATAGACTTATAGTTATGCTAGTTATATTGCTCTAAGGTCATTACTTATGAAACTAAACTTCTTGGAAAATTACTTATACAACTATTAGTTGTTCAATTAATGTTTTGATTATAGTCATTTACGTGAACTATAGACATAGTATTGCAATAAGATATAGTAATTTAACAAACCTCCCTATTTAGTGAACTTATAGTTTAACGATATAACTTATATATATGAACTTCATATGAACTTATATATATGAACTTATAGTGTAACGATATAACTTATACAACTATTAGTGATTTACTTCTTAAGCTAGTATTCTTATAGTGTTACGTTACGTATGCAAATATCACTCAATTATGTAATTGTTTGTTTATAATATCTATTTAGTGAACTTATAGTGTAACGATATAACTTATATATATGAACTTCATTGAGTTGATAGTGATTGTTTGTTATATTATCATCATAAAGGTGATGAACTTAAATGGAGTATTGTTATCTTGAACTATCGACTTACATTCATACATTCATTATATTGATCTTATCTAATAATAACAACTTATTTTAATCCAACTATATAGTAACTAGCAAGTACTTGTTATAATCACTTAAACCTCATATGAACCATCATTGTAAACATATGAATGTATGATTGTCATTTGTTATAGTATTATATATAACATATCAAGAGTCATTTTACTAATTTATAATCAATAGAGTATTAGGTTCGTTTTACAATTATTATTCTCATTATCGTCATAGTTATTTACAAACTTATATATCAATCATAATGCTTATAATAATAAATCATTTATATAAAGCTTGGAACATATGAACCCTCGTTATAATCAACTTAGGCCTCATATGAACCGTCGTTGTAAACATATGAATGTATGATTGTCATTTGTTATAATATTATAATATATTAAGAGTCGTTATACTAATTTATAATCAATAGAGTATTAGATTGGTTTTACAATTATTTTGATATCAACCTTATATTAAAATGATTCAACATATTAATATTTATATTGTTATTGTTAGTACTTCTGTTCTTATTTGTATTACTATTGCTATTGTTAGCCTTGTTACTATTACCGTTATTATTTGTATTTTTACCTATTATCATTGTCGCTTTATGTTTATTAGTATTATTATTCTCATTACCATCATAACTATTTGCAAACTTATATATCAATCATAATGCTTATAATAATAAATCATTTATATAAGTTTGGAATTGATCGTCTACTCGTTATTATTGTCGTTGGTTATAATATATAATATTAAAACATATGAAGAGTCGTTATACTCCTTTACTCATTAGAGTGGTTTTACGCAGTTGATTATTCGAAATAAGAGTTGAGTAAAAGAATACACTAAATATCACGGTAATCAATATAGTGTTTTTATTGGTTTTTCGTTGGCATCCATATATTTATCGTACACAAACATATGTATATATATGTCGATCTTAATACTTTTATTAATATGTTTCGTTTACAAAATCCATAACAAAATCAAGATGGCCCGATCAGGAGTTACCCGAAGTTGAGTTGACGTTCAATAGCGAATGGACCCGATGTTTTACAATGATCGAACTAAGGTCATTACTAATTCAACCCGAGTACATTTGGCTTAACTCAACCGTACATGAAACCTAAATACGACTTGCGCAAACCCGACAAAAAAAAAAGTCAAGGGGCGATCATATCCGGGAATGAATCGACTTGTAAATGGAACGTTCAAACCTGTCCGGCACCCGGGAATCCAATGATTCAAATGTGTTCGACCCAGTTGAACAAAACCTGACCAATCATGACCTGGGGCACTGACAATCAGAATCCTGACCTGTCCGGGTCTAACCTGGTTCACCGTGGGTATACTCAGAACCTGTTTGAGAACCTGTTTTGACACCCCTACTTCTCATCATCTCACCCTTCCAGTGAAAACTTCGGCCACTAGTCTTGTTCTTTTTTTCTTTGCTAAAATTTTGTGAGCCTTAAACTTATTCTTCTTTATCAGATTCATAACCGCTATGAACATTTTTTGTGCTTAACTTTTTTTTGATTGGATAGCTAATCATAAATGTCCAATATTTGATCACCAATGTTGTAATTCCTCCCCTCTTTTAAGTTGGATATATTTTTAATTTTACTTCGTTCCTTTAGGTTGGTTACACTTTTTCTATCACCCATTTTTTATAATTTTTTTGTTAATATACTCCAACGTACCCCACTTTATATTGTCTTCGCCTCTCTTTTTTTCATCAAGAAAAGATGTTACAATCTACTTTTCCTTACTTTACCTACACAATACTACATCTCTCCGAACTACTCTACTTTTCCTTACTTTACCCCACACAAAAATTGTCTCTCTGCTTTTGTCATATTCTGCGTGCATATAGTAATTATAACAACTTAAAGGAATTGAGGAAATATATTAAAATCAAACTTATACATCTCAGTATAGCTAATAGATGATGTTCATACCTTTGTTTTCATAGACAATATTTGTGGTTCCTTATAAAACATTCATAATAGTTATGGATCGGGATCTGTCACATTATACTTCTCCCTTTCCGCGGGGAAAAGGCTAGACTTACACTTTGTGTATAGAGAATCTTTATACACATAGTGTTGCAAGTTTTTTATTGGCTTATATTGTGTGGGGCTAAAATAGTGAGAACATCTATATTGAATTTCAAACGAAATTTTTTGAAATCAATCGTCTAAGTTTAAATTTCAAATTTCATATGTGAGTTCTAATACAATATTAATTGTAGTCATCTTTCCCCAACAAATAATTATGAGAGTAATTTCAGTTTAAATTTCTTTGGAAGGTTTTTAAGGGCTAAAATTAAATTATAACCTAGTGAAAAGAACCTTAAATTACACAAATAAACTAATTTTGTTCTCCCAAAACCGGATCAGTTAGTTCATGTTTTTTGGGTGTAAAATTTTGGGACAGTTAACTAATCCAATGAGGAGGATAACCATATCAGTTTTTGTAAACTAATCCGGTTATCCACCCCACCGGATCAGGTAACTGGCCCAAATATATTAGGCCCAACGTTTCCCCATCCCTCATTTCCCCCTGGCCCAAATGTTCCCTTTTTAGTGCCCAAACCATTTTCCCAACCCTCATTTCCACCTTTTCTCTTTCACCCTCACTCATCCATTCTCCTCTCTGACCTCTTGTCTCACCCTCCCTCTTTTCTCCTAGGGTTTCTTCCATCTCTTACCCATTCTCCTCTCTCATCCCCATCCGTCTCACCCTCCCTCTATCCTCTATCCCCAACACCATCTTCGTCCTTGTCATCATCTTCATTATCGTCATCATCTTCGCCAGAGCACCATCTTCAACACCAACCACCACCATCATCATCATCTTCACTTGTCATCATATTCGCCAGAGCACCATCTTTGTTCGTCATCTTCGCTCGCGTTTTTGCTGACACCAACCACCACCATCTTTACCGTCACTCGTCACCAAATCTAGGGTTTGTACTTGCTGATTTTTTTTGTGATTTTTCATTTTTAAACTCCTTTGTAGTTTGTCTTGTAATTTTTCGTTTTTAATTTCTTTCTTAATTTATCATTTCTTAGAAATTATGTGTAATTTGTAATTTATCTTGTAATTTCTTATAATTTTTAATATTTAATTTCTTGTAATTTATCTTGTAGTTTTTAATTTCTTGTAATTCTTATTTTTTTATTTTATATATTAATTAATCAATTATTTTCTGTAGTGATTATTTAGTTTGTGAATTTTTTAAGTTCTATTTTTGGATCTGCATTATATTTTGGTGGTAATGGCTCTGTTTGGCAATACTACCTAAAATGCAGCTGAAATTGATAAGGTAGCTGAAACTGATAAGGTATAGCTGAAACTGATAAGGTGCTGAAACTGATAAGGTAGCTGAGTAGTTTACCTGTTTGGCAGAACTAGTTCCATAAGTTGATTAATTATTTACATTTTGTAATTTTTTTATTATATATATTTCAACACTAATTTATTTCAATGTATTTAAATAATAAAATAACAATATAACTATTTGAAATTATAACTCACTTGAACAAAAATATTTCGCTACTTCTCCATAAGTAATTATGAAACGAATTTCTCTGAATGTATACTATCACATTATGAGTAATTATGAAACGAATTTCTCTGAATGTATACTATCACATTATGAGTAAAAACCGTCATGATACAAAAAAATATGATACTTGTAAAATATAATAACTAAATTCAAGAGAAAAAAAATGAGACTGAAAGCAAAGAAAAAGAATAGAAAAAAAGGCACTTCCTGCTGGGCATATATATCAAACGAAAGACAAAGTTTTGTTATCATCCATGATGTCGTCATGTCGTTGATTAATACAGTCACAAATGTGGAGTTGTCAATTGTGTGGTAATGTAATGTTTTCATAATTAAGAGCTGCAGAAATGTGGGAAGAGATGCAGTATAGGTATGGAAGACCAACAACGCAGTAGGTAGTATGCGAGAATGAGAGAGAAACATTATTTTCCAAGATTTTAGGTACCTGATTTTAGGTACCTGGTTTTCACACGTTACATTTTTTACCTTGTCAATATCAATCATTTTAAGAACTGATATTTTATTTTAGATATTTCCCAAACACACCTAATTCATTTTAGTACCTAAAAGTTTTAGCAACTTATCATTTTAGGCACATAAAATGCCTCCCCAAACAGAGCCATATCTGATTTCTAATTTTTGTGTAAAGAAGTAAATGAATTAAAAAAGTAAATGAATTCGTGTATTGATACTTTCTGTAACATGTGATTGAATTTTTTTATAGCATATCTCACTTATGATCTAGTGGGTGGAAGAAAACCGGATTAGTTAAGTATACTAACCAGATATAGGCAGTAAACGGGTCATACGGGTCGGGTACGAGTCTAGTCATATTCGGATTAGCTTTGCATATACGTTAGGATTTGGTGGGGTTCATTTTGGTTCTTTTCCATCTCGAGTCCGTGAAATTTCGGTAAGGGTCAGGTTTGATGACTCGGGTCAACATCGGGTCAGGTTGATTTGGATCATGTCAATTCGGGCAAGGTCGACTTTTTTCCGTAACAAATAAATAAACACACATACTACCCAGTATAAAGTAAGTCAAATAACTAGAAATCTAGAATAGTTCCAGTTTCTTAAAAAAAACAGTTTAAGTTCTTTTACCTACGTTAATATTTTGGATTAATGGTGTCACACAATCATGTGATATTTAGAGTTTGCTCTAATTAGAAGCTTTCATGTTTCTTTATTTATTTCTATTTGGTTGTTGAAGTAAATTGCCCATAAAGTTTAAGTTCATTTTTTTAATGTTCGTTAAAAATATTGCATTTATTTTCGGGTTGGGTTCGAATCATAATTTTTGGGTCACTTCGGGTTGGGTATGTTTGACCCAGTTATTTTCAGGTTAGGTATTGGGTATGAGTGAAAGTTTGGTGTACGGTTTAGATTTAGGCCATATCCAATCCGATCTGAACAAAATTTGGATTTCAACTTTTCAATCCAAATCCAAACCAATTAGAGTTTGAGTATAAACTAATCCAATCCGAATTTTCAGACACTAGATTAGATCCGATCCGAATTATCCAATTTTTTAAATTGTTTTTCCAATGAAATATATTTGGCGCGAGTATTAAAATAAAGTGTTTGCTAATAGAAGTAATACGTACAACCCCATAAAAATTCATTAATAAACTAATAACAACTAATAATTCTTTTCCCCTCAAAAAAAAATTCTTTACAAACTCATAATTCATTACAAATGAAGGTTCAACAACAACATAACAACATGTTCAAGTACACAAAGAGTTTTAACTTTTAGTGGAAGAGAATGGTTGAGAGACCATTTGGGCTTTGTCATTTTTTTACAAGAAATCAAGTAAGTCCAACCATAAATATAAAGTACAGGGTCTATTTACTATTTGGTTATTTTGGATTTTCGGATCCAATCACCCTCAATCCAATTTGACCCGGAAGTTCGAATTTTCAAAAACTCAATCTAAATCCACCCCGAACATAGTTCTAGTCCAATCCGAATTACTAATTCGGTTTGGATTGGATTTCGGTTTCTATTTGAATATCTTTCACCCATAGTATCGGATATGAGTCTATTTTGCAACCTCTACTACTAGTCTGTTTTCTTCCACCCACCAGATCAATTAAGTGATAACTGATCCAGTTGTGAACCGAATCAGTTCATTAAATTTATTATATTGCTCCGCCCTTAACTGATCTAGCTTATTTCCGGATCAGTTAGGCTTTTTTCCACTAGTGATAATTGCTTAAATCTCATCCCTATATCATCATTAATTAATTTATCCTGTCCATTAATTTAGTTGATCTTGAAAACCTCAAATAAAAGAAAAAAGAACAACAAAAAAGTTGACTTTGGAAAAAAAAAGAAGTTGCCAGACGTGTTCTTGTTTTCGCAATTTCATCATTAAAGTACTTGTGATGATTTAAAATGATAAGACATTATATTTTCCATACTATTTATGTTTAATGTTTGAAAAGTATCACCAATTTAATATTACAACATTAAACTATAATGCCCATTGTTTCTACAATGCTCTTATTTTCGTAGTGTGCATCAAATAAGGTTGTTTTGGATGCTTTTTATTTTTTAACGGTCTAAATATATAATCGAATATACTAAATTTATATTATATGTAAAATATGAAAAGTATAGGAAAATGGGTGTCTGTTTGTAGAGGATGAAAATAGATGTGCTTTGATGGTTTTTCATTTTTAAAACAAAATATAATTTTCGTGTTGTGGTTATTCGAAATAATAATTCCAACATAGTTAAATGAATACTCTCTCTGATCATTAATGTTAATTTCGTCAATCGTCATCCACCTCATAACATGCGTGAATTTTTCTAGTATAATACAAAAGATAAGTTACTCATTTTTCTAGTATCAAATTTATTAGTTTTCTAGCAAACATAATTTTATGATATCTATCAATTTGTAGTAAATTACATGTATTTCTTGTACAATAACCTTTTCAATTCCCAGTGCTCATTTTAGGCCGCCATAATTTTCGTTTCCCATTTCTTACATTTCCTCCCTCCAATAACCAAAAATTTCCTCCCAACATTTCCGCCCCAAATAAGTTAATTTCCCTCTAGAATCTCTATTCTATATGTGAAGAGGGGTAGGACACCAAAATATTGAAAACTCCAATTTTACCCTCACTAAATTAAATAAATTACAACAAAACCTTTCCAAAATTTGAAAAAACTTAAAGGCAACAGAAATATTCAAACAAGAATCAAATTTGAAAATAAATCATTGACGTGTTGCATAGGTATTTACATGTAACTTCTTTCTCTCTCCTTTTTTTTTTTATTTAAACAAAAAATGTCAAACAAAAATTCACAGAAGAACTCTTTCTCTGTCGGCAATAAATTTTTTTCCCTTTTTTTATTTTTTAAAAACAAAAAACAGCACAACATATATGTTATTCCCAACCCCTTGCCATATAGAGATAACTTCCATGAATAACTGATTCTCACTTCTCAGTTTGACATTTCATGTTCCTCTTTTATTTCTTTCTCTCACTCATTTGCAGTGATTCCCAGAATTCTAGATTCCTTCTTCCTCCTCCAAAGTCCAATCTATATCTTTCTCAAGTCATACGTCGTCATTTTCTTTATCAAATTTGGTTATTGCTTATTAAATTCATAATTGGTAATTGGTAATTGGTAATTGGTTATTGAATTCTGATAAAAATTTCACCCATTTTCTTTGTTGTTGCAGAGTAATCAACAAGACTCACGTATCTCCATTGGCTCGAGATGTATTTGTTACGCCGCTTTACATCACCGCCACCGCAGTTAGTGTTTCAATGTCGTTTGTCCTGTTTTTGTTAAGAATTCAAGTTAATTTTATCTCACATTAACTTCTTAAGATTTCTTAATTACCAGTCAGATTTGTATTTGTATTTGTTTTTAAATTCTATGTGGGTCTATTTTTATTATACCAATTTTATTATACCCTTTCTTCTCCCAAAGATTTCTTGCCGATAATCTAAAGTTATCTGAAAACTTGCTTTGATTACTTGCTGATAAAAGACGACATGGGCTTGGTTCATTCCCTCTTTCATCTTTTACAGGGTAATAACATAGCATTTGCAAAATAACAAAAGATATGAACTACCCAGTTAACAAGTTCAAGGGAAATTTGGCAAAATTGGTGAAAGATTTGAACTACTAAGCGTGCTCGAAGATTTGAGTGAAAATTCCGCACAAATCCGGAAAAAGTCATCTCGTAAGTAGATGTGTTACTACATGCTTTCATTCTTCAACTCCCTCACACACGTTCCAACCTCGACCGTGATATTATGTGCCGATTTCTCCTTGAAGAAGAGGTGGTGATACCAAGAAGAAAATAGGTGCTGATTTCCCCTTAAATAAGAGGTGGTGAGTTGTTTATTTTTTTCGACACAGTTGTACAAATTAATACTTTCATATCCATCTAGGATCTCGGGGTTCATTTTTTGAAAGAAATTCCAAATGGATAATTGGTCACTTTGATCTTTCATGAGTTTATTCGTGATTTGATTGGGGTATGCCATTTGTTTGTGTAGATGATGGTTAATTTAGGGGAACTCGTAAAAAACAGCTGGCAATGGAAGTTTGATTATGAAGAAAAAGCTTCTTCAGAGTTTGGTCTGAGCGTCTGAGAATGCATTCAAGTGGTGTATCAGTGTGTGATTCGAATTTTTCATTAAAATCACAGTGTCAAATCGAGTTTGTGTATTTCAACTTTTATAACTCTTAAATCTTAACCCATTTTTTTCTCATAAGGTATATGCACGTCATGAGTGAGAATTTGAGAAATCAATAGTATCGAATTGTTGTATGGGTTTCTATAACCTAGAGATTTGACATCTTTAATTACAATTTGATAACTTTAATTACAATTTGATAACTTTATGATATTATTTCACCTAACTATTTAGCTTTTTACTTGCATTTGATTTTATATCAATATGATTACCAATTTTTTATGATTTTTTCTATATCTCAGGAACTTTACAATATACATGTGTATAATGTTAATAAAAAGCCCTACTTTATCTCTAACTTCCAAAAACAAGTTATTCAGAGTTCTTCATTTTCTCCACTCCATTATCTTATCTTCTCCATTGACAAACCAAGAATAGAACAATGTCGCTCGAAAGGTAATCCTTACTCTTTTTATTCTGCTTTGATGTTCATGTGGTTCATAATGTTAGCAAATATATGTAATCATCGTTAAACTTCAAATCTAATATGAATATGTTTTTCTTTAATAAAACTTTGTAAATAATTTTTTGAAGAAATTATTACTAGATATAATTATATAAGAAATTCAATTTTAATTACAACTTCGCATGCATAGCGTGCATATAAGGCTAGTATTTATTAGTACGACAAGGTGGCACAATATTATTAATGGTGTACAAGGATTTTCTATTGAGTCTATACACAAAGTGTAAGTCTATCACCTTCCCCTTCTACCGAGTAAAATATCTCTTTTTTTTTTTTATAAGGGAGTAGAATATCTCTTTTAGCAGCTACACAATCTTTTTTTTTTTTTTTTGGGAAGGACCTTTACAATCCTGATAAATCGGTTTACTTATTTTTGGGATATGAACTTTCCAAATGTCTTATTTTCTCAAATTTCCCTTATTAGTTTTGAGCATAGCGAGTTCCAAACTCTTACTTCTTATTTTAGTGAATCTTATGGAGTAAATTGTGTTAATTTTAGAAGGCAACGCAATATTTTATAGCACCGTGCTCTCTATACGTCACGACAATCCACATGAAATAATCTTGGCCCACATTCATTCATTTACAGTGCTTATTTTTCCCTTTCGCTATTTACCGTCCTTATTTACTAAAAATCGCCCGTATTTTTTTTCAAGATTTTCCTAAACTACCCCTCTCCTTTCACCCCACTCTTACTCTCTCACCTCTCATCCAACTTCACCTCACTCCACCTCTCGGACCTCCACCACCACGGGACCACCACCACCACCACTTTTCCACATGAAATAATCCACATTTTACCGTGCTTATTTTTCCTAACAACAAGGTCCAACAAAATAATGGAATCAAAAGCATTGACGGCCCGTTTGTTTAGTGGTTACAAATAGTGGTAATGGTAATGTAATTTAGTGTAAATTTGTAAAGAAGTTCTAATGTCACCATGGAAATGAAACTTTATCACAATACATGGGTTTCCCTTTATAAATTTCCAATACCACCTTCCCAAGGGCCAAGTGGTAATGGATAGTAATGAGATTTTAAGAAGAAAATGGATATCTTGGGATGAAGTAGCATTACTATAGGTAATGACATTGGATTTTCGGAACAAATTTACACTATAATGCATTACCATTCCCACCATTTATGGCCTCTTACCAAACGGGCCGTGAGTAGTTTTTTTCTTTTGAAATGCCCACAATTAACAAAGCACAACACTATTAAAAAGAGAAGTAATAAATCTGTAATAGTAAGAGGACACAATTGCCTCTAACACATGGATGAATAATGTTTTTGGCCTGGTATACAGCGTTGATGTTGCTAATATTAGTGTAAGGGTGAATCAGCAAATAAGAGTAAAAATTGAACGTTTTACGCCATTTTCATCAACATAAACACTATATATTCACCAAAGCATATAAAAACACAATGACACCACTTCTAAAGCCAAATTCTCCATATAACTTCTATACTAACAAAAACCAAAATACGTGGATAGCTCATAGCAGCACATAAGATCACAGACACCACATTTAAAAAGGGTGTCACAATCTTCTAACACCTATCATGTCTCCATACATGGATAGAATGATACCAGCACCTGATATATACTTTCGACCTATCATCTAACACCGGAAGTGCATCCAAAAATCGTAGGAAACACACAATTAAGATTATTGGCCTGCATAACTGGGCCTCTTATCATTACCTCCATTCCAAAAATAAGGTTGGTCACCCCCTTGTAACCTTGGTCCCTTATGGTTTGCTACATAGTGATCAGGACCTTCTCGTTTTCGGCAACCTGCATTGAACTGTCCTTGGCCTCTATGGATATTTACAGAATCTTTCGGGCCCCAGTTAGACCTATCCCTTGGTTTCTGCCCCCATTGGTTGCTCCTACCATTTGGCATTCTGCTACCCCTATATGAACTGTATGCTTCAGGTTTATTTTTATTACTGATACTCCAATAACTGGTAAAGGGAACCCTTCCTGTCTCTTGGTTCCAACTGCTTGAACTTGCTCCACGATCTTTCCATCCAGAACTTTCATTTCTCCATGAATTAGCATTAGCACTCCCGTTCTTCAACATGTCAGAACAATTATTTGATTGTAAACCCCAGGATGTATTCCTTTCACCTTGCCAAGTATTATCCTTAATATCTTCATTTCCCTGTATGCAATTGTTTTCCCAAGGGTTAAAATCCATACTCGGCTTACTTGTATGATTACCAGAATTATCCCACTGGTTCCAACCAATAGCTTTATCAGTCACAGCTCCATTTTCGTGTACGATACAGCTCTCCCAAGGATCATCTTTATTCGACTTGCTTGTGGCATTCACAGAATTATCCCACTGGCCCCGACCTGATGCTTTATTTTTCTCCGTGCAACTCTGTGCAGGACCATGTTCCCAAGGATCATTGGCATCATCAGGCCATCCACAATTATCTTTTGATCTAGTAGCAGAAGGTAAGTAATGCTTATCATCTGGATTAAAGAAGGCTCGATCCAACTCCTTCGCTAGATTTGGATCTATATAAGGGTTCCAGTCTATTTCATCAATGTACATATCTGGATTATGCTGAGTTTCACATGGAAGCCCATTAATCTCATCCCAAAAGCGTTTTTTGGCAGTATGAAATGCCTCTTTTCCGGCCAGATCGTCCCAGTTTAGCACAATATTGTGGCCACTCATAAAATTCTTTGTACTCAGTACCTTCTTCCATGGCATCCGCCCCACTACATAGCAAAACTTTTTCTCCCACATTGGAACATTGTCCTGCCAAACCTCTGATGTACGTTAAAGCAACATTTCAGATCACAGCCGCACTGAAAATAGTCCATGCAATATATAAAATAATTCAATGTGGAAATTTTATATATAGTAGTAATATCACCACAGACACAAGAATGGAAACATTCACACACATTCATGCAAAAGGTAATCCAGGTCATAGTAACCTAGTTGACTGTCCTCAAACTCTCTCCCTTTGGGTCTTTGACTCAATCACTCTCAACAAACATATCTTAAGCCCACACCAAGAGTCCAAGATCGACACCCATATATAAGCAACATGAGTCAGGGAAAACATACAATTTAGATGGAAGCACAACAAATATTTCAAGTCTAGCACATTATAGCCTTTCAAACTTTATTAGAAATCTGAAGGTCAAAAGTCAAGAATTACGCTTGAAAAATCTTACATTTTTCCAGCAACCTACTACCTTATTCCAACTTGATGTAATACGATTCCCACTTAGTCATGTTCTAAATCATATGAGAGCACATAAGGTCAGAACTAAAAAAATAAATAAATGTTGAACCTTATTGGTATAGAAGCCACTAATTTGTGGTTTTTAACTGCATATTTGGGTCCCTGATCACTGATATACAGCCGGCATCCAGATTGAAAACCAATGATCTTAAAGTTCTATGCCAAACCCCCCCTCTTTTCTTCTAATTGAAGATGATGCGAGTCGATATTCAAGAGTTTCTTTTTCTAGGAGAAGGTTTTTCTTGATGTTGCTTGTGGTCAGATGAAGAAGGAAATACAAGACATGGGAGATCATGGTTTTGCTAGATAAGGGTTAAATTGATTAGCAAATCATATGTTAACAAAAGTGTTGGGGGAGGGGGGGAGCAGGTAGGAAGCTAGCTGAAAATTTGGAATTTTGGCTAACTAGCTCCTTAAAACAAGCCAAGATTTGCATGAGCTTCTTCACATGTGACTTAACATGACCAACGTGATATTTGATAAGGTCAAATAAAACTCACGAAAATTTTAGCTAGCTACAAAGTGCATGGCGAACACTGCCCAAGCTCCCCACCTTCCCCGCCCCAGTATTCTCTCCGTCCACCATCTACCTATCACAAGAACTCAAACAATAATTCAATTAAATCAGCGTACAATAGCTGATTTTTTCCCCTTCCCAAGATACCCCTATTCGAATTCTGCTGACAACTAAAGAGTTCAGAATGTGGAGCAGCCGGTGCAAGAAAATCATGCAATAAGACGAAGATCTCAAATGAAAACTAATCCACCATATGATCAACCAAAGCACAAGCATAGAGAACAGAAGCTGAAGTATATACCAAATGAGCACGATTACTTTCCTTTCGCCAATCTTCCCACAGAGGCCAAATGGGAAATCGCCAAGCGAAAATCAACTTAATTTAACAGCATTGTCTTAAAAAGAACACCTAAATAAGGGTTCATTGCAACACTATATATCAATTTACTTATTCCACATTCACAAAACCAAAATAATAGTTACCCTACTCTCAATTCACCAAACCTCAAATTAAATACACGAATTCACATCCGATGGCAGCTAACTTGAATCAATTTCAAGAGGAACAAACATCACATAAGATCATTATGCAATATAATGCCACATTACATCCAATTAGCCTAAATATTTTTACCCAGAAACTAAAATAACCAAATCCAATATTATTTCAGTTAACGTTGCATACCCAGTTCACAAATAGTTGTAAATATCAAGAATAATTCGACAAATATTTGTTCCCACAAAATTTTAAAAAGTTCCCAATAAAATAAATTAACAAGAAAAAAAAAGAAGAGGAGAGAGAAAAATATACCAGTTTCAGGGTCAGGGCAAGGCTCATCTCTGGGAGGAGACCATTGATAATCTTGATATTTATAATTCCTTGGCCGCGCATAATTTCTTCGATTCCATTTTCCCATTTTCACCTAAATTAAAAAAGAATCCCTCTTTTTAATTGGAATTAGGTTTTATGAATAAAAATTAGGATTTTGATGTAGAAAAGTAGAAGGGCAGAGAAAGAAAGAGTGGGTGGTTGATGGGTTGAGCAAAGACCAAATCACCAAATGTATGCAGTGAAGAGAAGGAAGAAAGATGTAAAGGGAAGATTGAAGGAGCAGTTTGTATGGAAATTGGAAAGTAAAGTACAGAGGAAGATTTGCTTTGAATTGGAAGTGGATGCGACTTTTGCCGTTTAATTCACTAACCAAATCAGGACGGAGAACTAGGAAACTCGCCGACTCGATGATGCGGGTCGAACTTGAGTTTAAAGTATTTCAATGAAACTTTTAAATTTGAGTTGAACTTGAGTTTAGTTGAGTTCACTTGAATTAAGTTTTAACAATTTTTAATTGAGTTAAGTTTATTTGGATTGAGTTTTGACTGATTTAAATTTAATCTCGAGCAGCTTATAAGTTGTTTTATCTTATTAAATGATACGTTGGATTTAGACAATTTGTTTTTGTTAATAGATTAGTAATTGTGTTTTCGAGTTTGTAACGAGTTTTTAAGTAAGTAAACTCTACTCGCCAACATCTCAAGTCGAGCTCGAATTCAATATTAAGGTCATTCGAATAGAATTTTGACCAAGTCGATTTTGAATAGTTCGCAAGGTATCACGTCTTATTGACATCTCTCGTCGTAACTAAGGGGGAAATTGTGAGTATTTAAAGCTTTGGGGAAGAGCGTAGAAGATATATTTGGGCAATTTACTTATAGGGGTTTGTTCATAATTGTTTGGAATTGACCAAGCTTGTTTGGTGGAAGTGATGGGGAACTCACCTTGTGACTTTGAGGTCACAAGTTCGAACGCCACTACCTACTTGGGTTTGGGAGTTGGGATTCCCTTGTATCCTCCTACTCTGAAACGTTGACCTGGTAGTTGGGTTGGGCCGACTGCGCGAGAGTGTCGGCTCAATAGGGGCACTCTTCTTACGAAGGAGTTCCCTAGAGGGGGGCCCCAAAAAAAATTTGTTTGGAATTTCTGTTTCTTACATTTAAGATTGCCAAATTTATATCAACTATGAACAACTTTATTCATTAAAAAGTATTATATTAAATTTCAAAATTAGTACATACAAACCAAAAATATTATTGCTTTAAAAAATAAAATTTGTTGGAGATACTATTGAAAATTGATATGAAATTGTTCATATCCGACATCAACTACACATTTTCTCGAGCTTTTCCCAATCCCTCCCCAAGTTGAACATAAAATTGTTCATACCATGACAAGCTTAGACCATTTTTTATACAACATCTATCATTTGTTATGCAAACATTAATAGTTGTATATTACTTCCTCCTTTTTTTTATTATTGCAACATTTATCTTATTTACGTATTCCACAACCTTAGTATTTCTAGAAAACAACATAAAATTTTATTTCATTTTATCTTTTTTTAAAAAAAACTTACTTCATTATTTACAAAGATAAACATCAAACCTTCATTCCTCCCTACTTAGGTTTCTCTTCCATCAACTAAGTTTAACATAGCGAGAAGGATAAAGAAACAAGGGTTTTTCTATGATATACCCCTGTGTTTTTTAAAAATCTATAATATACCCCTAATGTTTTTTTATTCTACACTGTACCCCTGTGTTTTTTAAGTTTTCTAAACGATGCCCTACGTTAAGTGTACGTAACGTTTACCGTTAAATTCCGACAAATTTCGGGTTTCTTTCTCAACCTCTCCCCTGCCCGACCCCACCCTACCCCCCCCCTACCCTTCCCCTCCACCCCCGCGACCATTATAACCGCCGCAGCCCAGCCCCCACCCCTCCCCATCCTCTTCGATTTCCAATCTAACTAACTCCAACAAATTTCCAATCTCCGGCGGAATCCCACCGGAATATCCATTATAATACCCAATATAAAGCTCTTTAAGTGAACCTAAATTCCCAATTTCCGCCGGAATATTCTCTTCAAGTTCATTACCAGAAACAGCAAGATAATTTCCTTCAAGTTTCCTCCATTGTCGGTACTCGGCGGAATCTCGCCGTAAAAGTAGTTACCACCCAAATGAAGATGCCAGAGCTCCGATATGTTGACGACATAAAGAGGGAGTGGGCCGGTGAGATCGTTGTTGTAAACGTCGAGGATTTTGAGGTTGTTTAGAGGAGAGAGAGAGGAAGGAAAAGTGGAGTTGAAGATGTTGTTGGAGAGATTAAGGTGGTAAAGATTTGAGAGGGGAGAGAGAGAGAAGATGTGATTGGGCCAGAGAATGAGTTTCCTGCAACACTAAGGTTTTGGAGGTTGGGGACAAAACCTATGTCAGGAGAGAGAATTCCGGTGAGATTTAAGCCGAAAATGTTGAGTGAAATTACAGTTGGGTGATGATTTGAAGAACATTTGATGAAATCCCAAGTGCAGTGATGAGTGAAAGTGTTCCAAGAAGAGAGAGAAGATTGTGGGTCGTCCGTAAGGGCGGATTATATACCAAGTAAAGCTTTTGTTACAGTAATGTTTCGCCATTGATGAAATGAAGGTGGAAATTAAGAAGAAACTAAAAAGATGAAGAAGACTTAACGTCCGTTTTCATTAATACATACTAGAGGTATTTTGTAGAAAACTTAAAAAACACATGGTACAGTGTAGAATAAAAAAACATTAGGGGTATATTATAAAATTTTAAAAAACACAAGGATATATCATAGAAAAACAAAGATAAAATTGTTTTTATTTTGTAGAAAAGAAAGTAGTCTCTAACCTTAATCCTCGATTACAATCTTACATCTTTCTCTACATTCATCCATTCCAGAATTATATCCAAAAATTGACAAATCACCACTTACAATTTATGATTTCCAGCTTCAAATGACCTTTTCTGAATGTGAAGAACAGATATGAAGAGTAAGAGAAAAGAAATTTGCAGGTTTTTTAGTACTAATTTTTACTTTCAAATTTTAAGATTTAAATTTTGTATACTTACCCAGCAAATTTTCTAACTTTCCTAGAAATTTGAGAAATTAGAAGTCTGTATTTAAGTTTGTAACTTACTTTAAGTTGTATTAAATTCAAGGAGCAAGAATACAGAATTTAAGTGTTGAATTTTTTTTAATATTCTTCAGTATCTTCACTGTTAAGCTAAAAAAAAAAAAAAAAAAAATTCAATTTTGTATGTTCAGTTGAAAATAACTGAACCTCCATGAAAACAAACCTCAAATCAAAATGCCACCACAACCTCCACCACCTGCTAAACCCAACAAATTTTACTTCTTTTATGGTAAAAGAAAGCCATCTCAGAACAGACCCACTGTTTCTGGTGGTCTCTTCTCCAATCGCCAAACCCTAAACCCTAAACCCTTCGATTTGTTAAACCCTAACAACCCCAAATTTCCCCCATTTAAGGATCATTCTCTAAAACCCACAAATTTTAGCCTCCAAAATTGGGACCCAGATTGCCCAAATGCCCCAAAACCCCTTCCTCCTTCTAAAACACCGTCGTCGTCGTCTGAGAACTTCTTCCGAATTGGCCAGAGACTCTCCCCGATTGCCCGGTATATTTGTGATTCGTTCCGGAAGAATCAGAGGTGGGGTCCACAGGTGATTGCTGACCTCTCGAAGCTTCGTCGGGTTAACCCGGATTTGGTTGCTGAGGTCCTTAAGGTGCAGGATGATCCTGTGGTTTGCTCCAAGTTCTTCCATTGGGCTGGTAAACAAAAGGGTTATCAGCACAATTTTGTTTCTTATAATGCATTTGCTTATTGTTTGAATAGGTTGAATAAGTTTAGGGCTGCTGATCAAGTACCTGAGCTAATGCATATGCAGGGAAGACCGCCTAGTGAGAAACAGTTTGAGATTTTGATTAGAATGCATGCTGATAATAATAGAGGCCTTAGGGTGTATTATGTGTATGAGAAAATGAAGAAGTTCGGGGTGAAACCTCGAGTTTTTCTGTATAATAGGATTATGGATGCTTTAGTTAAGACGGGTCATTTAGACTTGGCAATGTCGGTTTATGATGATTTTAAGAAGGATGGTTTAGTGGAGGAGACTATAACTTATATGATATTGATCAAGGGATTGTGCAAGGGAGGGAGGACTGAAAAGATGTTTGAGCTTTTGGGCCAAATGAAGAGTTTGTCTAAACCAGATATTTTTGCATACACGGCTATGATACGGATATTAGTGGCAGAGGGGAATATTGAAGGGTGCTTGAAGGTTTGGGATGAAATGGAGAGGGATAAGGTTGTGCCTGATGCAATGGCTTATACGACTTTGATTTCAGCACTGTGTAAAGGGAATCGGGTGAACAAAGCTTATGAATTATTTAAGGGCTTGAAGAATAAGGGAGAATTGATTGATAGAGCTATATATGGTGCACTGGTGGAAGGTTTCGTTGTTGATGGCAAGGTTGGTTCAGCCCTTGACCTTTTAAAGGATATGATGGATTCTGGATATAGGGCGGATTTGTCGATCTTTAATTCCTTGATACATGGTTTATGTAATTTGAAGCAGCTTGACAAGGCTTATAAGCTTTTCCAAGTAACAGTTAACCAGGGCCTCCAACCAGATTTCACAACTGTGAATCCGATGTTGGTGTCTTATGCAGAATCAAGAGAAATGGATGATTTCTGCAATTTGCTTGTGCAGATGCAGAAATTAGGATCATCTGTTATCGATGGTCTTTCTAAATTCTTTTCCTTGATGGTTGAAAGGGGAAGAGAGACTGCCTTGCACTTTAGAGGTATTTGAAGATTTGAAAGGCAAAGGCTACTGTAGTGTTTCAATATACAATATTCTTCTGGAAGCTCTGTACAAGAGTAAGCAGGCAAAAAAAGCGTTGTCCCTCTTCACGGAAATGAAAGCTTCAAACTTTGCACCTGATTCAACAACTTATAGTCATGCAATTATGTGTCTTGTTAATTTAGAGGACATCAAAGAGGCATGTCTATGGTATAATAAAATCAAGGAGATGGGTTCTATTCCTTCCATTGCAGCTTATTGCTCTCTAGTAAATGGGCTTTGCAAAATTGGAGAGATCGATGCTGCAATTTCACTAGTACAGGACTGCTTGGCTAACGTTACAAGCGGGCCTATGGAGTTCAAATACACTCTTAATATTCTTCACGCTTGCAGATCTTACGACGCTGACAAGGTCATTGAAGTGGTTAACGAGATGTCCGAACAAGGATGTGTACCTAATGAAATTATATACTGTGCTGTCATCTCTGGAATGTGCAAGCATGGGACGCTGGAGGACGCTAGGAAGGTTTTTTCTAGTATGAAGGAGCAAGGATATTTATCTGAGGCCAATATGATTATGTATGATGACATGCTTATTGAACACATGAAGAAGAAAACAGCAGACCTAGTGCTGTCAGGTTTGAAGTTCTTTGGTCTAGAAAACAAACTGAAATCAAAAGGTTCTACATTGTTGCCAAGTTAAAAAGCAAATAGTGGTGATTTTTTCCATCAACTATTTAGCAATATTAGTTATTTCTTTCTCACAATATAGTACCCAATAGCATTTACTTTTGGAATGAAGCATTTGCTTTACCATTTTCATTGGTCCGCACTGTACTTGTAGTTAGCTGGAAGATTTTGCATATAATAAATAAGAAATGATATCATAGGGAATCGTTTAAATTGAGAACTGTTGGAGACAAGAAAATTTTTCTTAACACAATACATACAGTAGTATAATGTTGGAAGACAAAACATACATTGCATTTCTCCTAGAGCACAGAGTACTAAGCATCAGCAATGGTGTGCAAACCTATAATTTCTCTCCTCTTCTTCTTCCTATACCTTATCTTCTCATTCCTCCACCTAACTTTCTAATTCCTAGCCTCCCCTTTTTTTTTTTACTATCCACATTGCTAGGCTTGCCTAATAATTTCTCTCCTATTTTTTTTTTTTTATCATCACAGTTCACAAATGCTTAAAATATTAACCCCACACATGGGTGATGGGCCCATGCCACATGTCATATTTCCATTTCTTCTTGAGTTGGGGAGGTACGCAACTTTTAGAGCATCTTTAATGGATGGGCAAGCTTCCCACAATGGTGAGCAAGTTCAAGTGGAGGAGAGAGAGTGAAATGGGGAGGGACGTTGCGCAACGATGCTCGTGCTCTGAGGAGTTTATGCACATGTGCAATAAGCGCAACCTTACTAGGTTCTCAACTAAGAGGGCCGCAATTTCGGGTAAGTACTATATGTAAGATTGATCACCTACTGCATTCTAGTTTTGTGGCACTTAGGCTCTGCACTTTTGGGTTGAAGTGAGCTGAATTGAATCGAACTAAATTGAACAAAAATAATGAGAGGAGAGTAGCTGAACTAAACTGAATTAAAGTAAGTTGGACTGAATTGAATTGAACTGAACTGAAACTGTGACTAAAAGAACAGGGCGTCAGGATACTTGGAAAGCTTATGTCGCAGTTCCAATTTTTTACAAGCTCAAATATTTAGCTCAAAATGCCACTTGCCATGCATTAGGGTTTAGGGTTTAGGAAATACTAACAAATGTAGAAAAGCAAAACTGCCAACATCGTTCAAAAAGCATTTATGCAACAAAATTGCTCTTCTTAGATCCTATTCCTTTGTATTGAACTTGGCTAAAGTGAATATATTAAGATTCAACTGGAGTGAAATAAACTCATCGAACATTAATATTTGAGAAGCTAAACCAAACTTAAAGTAGAATTGAACTTATTAGATTTAAATAGAAAAACTAAAAATAAGTCCAAATTAAAAGAGAAGTGCCTTATTATACGCTTCACTTCGAGGGAGAGGTGCTAGCTCAGTGGAGTACCACCACGAATTCCAGGGCAATTGCCCAAGGTTCGAATCCTCATCCCAACAATATGTTGGGGCATTGACCTTGCGGGGGCAATGGGCCTTCAGGCCTATTGTCTTCTGGGCTATTTAGCCTTGTACCCATCTTTTTAACTGGTGTGCCATGCAGACTAGTAGCCTAGTAGGGGTTGGTCTTCTAACCAATTATCTTTCCTAATATAAAAAATACACTTCCACTCCTCATTATTTTTTACAATTTCCTTTTTCATATGTGCTCCTTTATTCTTTATATGTCTAATCTTTGACATGGTGGCCCACTACTAGTTTTTTTTTTACTTATTCAAGAATGAGCCATTGCTATCTATGTTTGGGTCATGTATGAGAGATTCACTTATTACTCGTGAGGTTCGGCTAAATAGGCATTGGTTATCCGTAAATCTATTAACAATCTATATCTATGTTAAAGAACAGTTTTCCTTATAACTTAAAAAATAATTGCAATGGAACTCCAATTTTGCATCGTTTTTAAAGTAATTATCATGATATTAGTTTCTATTACATTTGTATATTGTTCATCTTAGTAAAACTAGCTTTATATGCACGCTATGCGTGCGAAGTCATTTATGAAGTTAAATTATTGCATACTTACATTTAGCTCTTTCTATATAAGTTTTAAGTTTTTGTGTATGCGTGCGTAGTCGTTATTAGAATTAAATTAGTTGCTTAATTACATTTAGTATTAATAGAGATAGAAAAATTATTTACAAAATTTACCTAAGAAAAAAAATATTCATAATGTAACAATATAATAACAAAGATAGTAAATGAAATCTCTAGTGTTTCAATTCAACTATGGAATTTGCCTTCATAGAAATTGGTTAACCACATGCACTCTTCAGCCCAGTCGACTTGCAGCACATAGCTAACAGCCTAACAGTATAAAAATGATCCGGATTGAACTCTTGCATTGGTGGAGGTAAGATCCAAGCGAAGGTTTTGTATCCAAGTTTTGAGAATAATATTTCCATGACTCGATTCTGTCCATTTGGCTGCAGCAACGCAAACAATTGTGCATTTATTTTCAAGGGTGAGATATGGGCTTTGAAATTATGCAACGTATTCAAATGCAATGCGAGCTAGTTTGTAATAGATGTAGAACCTGTTGAAGTATTAATTTTATGTCCGTAGATGGGCATCCCAAAATGAGTTGTGCAAGATCATGAAGCATTGTGATTTTTAAAGTACCACTTCTATCACATATTGTTAGTCGAACTAACAATCTGTTAATAAAATAAGATAAAAGTTTATCAGGTTAAATAAATGTTGGTTGTTTGATGATCGAGATCATATGAGATCGAAAATTATACCTTGGAATGGTTACAACATTTGTAATATCGCAAGAATCATGTGGGAACTCCTTGGAAAATGTTAACCATTTTGAGACAACGATGACATGCTTTATATATGATATTGTCAACATGCTCAAGATGACACTCATTGGCAATAACTCGACAATATTGTACCTGCAAGACAATTGAAAGTTATTTATTCATGTATATGTTTATTTTAGTTTTAAAAAATAAGGAGTAAGGGTCTAATTACTTACTTTTCTCACGACATGGAAGGTAGCTAATCGAATCCGAGGAGCATTTGAGATATCAATGGATGATTGTAAGGAGGAAGGAGTTGAGCGGAAACATGCAACCATTTTTTTCGCTAATTTATCGGATTCATACCTATAAATTTAGAAGATAAAATTATTCAATAAAAAATAGTAATTTAGGATACACAATAATATAATTATCTTGTGCATACCATGTAGATAAGGAAGTAGTTAAGTCATCTACTTTGTTAACATAAATCCTGAAGTAAAATCCTGTTATAAGATATGTCCGGCCTATGTTTAAGATAGAGATAAAAATATTATCACATATTAATTTGACACCTACAAATATGAAAATGAAATGCAATTGCTAATAATCCATATATAGTTCAATAGTGTACTACGGAAGCTCTTTACATGTAGACCACATGCAAAAAGAATTGGACAAAAATCAGCTTTGGTGTTAAGATGTCCATCTTCAAGTATACGCACAAATTCATTCCAAATGGTTAACTTTATAATTGTCCAACTGCGAGTATGAAATTCAATAGTGTTAGGAACATTTGGTGTTAAAAGAATATAGAGATGGTATGCAAATAAAAGTTATCTAATTAGAATAGACTTACGTTTTATCCATTATCGCCAAATCTCTTTTAACCGAGTTTCTTCCAACTGACTCAATTGGTGAAATATATAGAACTAATCCCATTGCATCTTAACACAACCAAAATAGTATAATTAAAGTTAGCTTCCTTCAAGCTAAGCATAATATTAATTTAATCTAGATAGAGGGATAGTAAAAGTACCAAACACCATATCAGTACGATTGGCATGAAAATGGAACCGGTTCAAAGCAACTAATTGTAGAAGAATGTGGGAATTGCAACGTCATCATGCTCTTCTTGTATCACAATTGTTTCTAATGCTATTGTCATTTGTTTCCAGTTTGGGACGATTTTATTATTCTCATCGGCGTGTACTACTTGTACCCCGCGGAGTACATAAATAAATCCCTCGTGAAACCTTCCTATGAAGTTTTCAACATGGGGCGATAATATAGTGCATTGTATGCACTCACCCTATCATTTAAAACAAAATGAAAGTTGCTAAGAGTGTCTTGTACCATTGTGAAATATATTTACACTACATTAATCTAAATTTTCTTTTACCTCGACATCAACGAAAAACATTTTCCATATCTGCTTAGTTGTTCCGCGGTGATTGTAATTGAATACGTCGTAGTTACGAACCAACCGAGCCCTGACATTATATCGTCAAACCCCGCAAGGATATAAATGCATTAAGGGTGGATAATAGAACTCCATCCCGAAGAATATATGTTCGACATAAAAATATAGTTACATATAATAATTTAAAAATGAGTAACGTGATATATGTACATCTACATCACATTACAATATGTTAGGTATCAAAATAAGATCATAATCGTAATGATGCAATTCATTGAAGACTATATGAGCATGACATTATTATGAAGTAACTCATAATTGTAAAGTACATAAATTAGGTAAAATCATGACTATATTTCAATCAGTTACATTGTTCTCTTATTACAAAGTGGTATTACAAGATTGTACACATTGAATACAACTATTCAGAAGGCAATAAAACTTCTTTATATACAATATTCTTTGTAAACACCTCTTGATGTCCTTGTACATTTCCTTTTTTTACCACAATCTTTGTTGTGTTCTCTGAGGTTCCGTGTGAAAATGCCACATAGAGTTGCCCGTGGCTGCATACATGATCTGGTAGGTATATGCCAATATGGGGTATAGTTTGCCCCTGAGACTTGTTTATTGTCAAGGCAAAACTAACCTTCACTGGAAACTGCTTTCTAACCAGCTCAAATGGCAACTTTATATCTTCAAAGACTCTTGTGAGTGCAGGCGGAAAAACTCTATTTCCCCTAGAATGCCCTGTTAAAATCTCAGCATCTATAAAATGGTCATTTAGTCCACGACAAAGTAACCGCGTTCCATTGCAAAGCCCGTTCTTAGGATCGATGTTTCTCAAAAACATTAAGGGTACCCCAGGTTTCAAAGTGAGAGCATGAGGAGGCAATCCCGAAGCTGAAATTGAATTCAGAAACTCTTGCTGGTACAAATTTCTCTTATCTTTGGGAACAGAATCAATCGAATAGTATATTTTTCCTTCTCCGATAAATTTCTCAACAACCTTATCATTTATCTTGTCAGCATCTTCGTTAAGGGGTGTGATAATGGCCCTTTCAACCATATAATTTCCTTCTCCCACATATTGAATTAAATTTGGAAAAACCTGGTCAATCAACATTTCAATCGAGACATCATCAGTTGATGGTATTACCATATGATTTGGCAGTTTTATCATGTGATCTGACACGGTAGGTTCATCTCCGTTGCCAATTGAGAGCAATCGAGTAGCAAATGCGCTGTCATCTCTTGATCTTATATTTTCTCTCAAATGCAAAATACTGAGGTGTCTCCAAATAGGGGACTTGACAAATGACGCATCGATCATTTGAGCTCTTGTTCCGTTTCGAACCACTGGTAACACTTGTCTGAAATCACCACCAAACACAATAATTTTTCCCCCAAATGGTAAGTTGTTTTCCATTAAGTCTTTTAGTGAACGATCAACGGCTTCAAAATGATATATGTGTGTCATTGGAGCCTCAGCCCATATAATTATGGCAGATTGTTTTAGTAAAGTGGCAGTTTTGGAACTCTTGGTGAATGAGCATGTTGAGTTGCTATCAGGTTGCAATGGGAGCTGAAAAGTTGAGTGCGATGTTCTTCCCTGATGCAACAACGTCGCTGCAATTCCAGATGTCGCCGTGGGAACATCAATTTCACCTCTTCCTTTTACGGTTGCTAGGAGTGCTTTGTATAAGAATGTTTCACCGGTGCCTCCTGGACCATCAACGAAAAAAGCTCCACCGGTTTTTGAAATGGCAGCATCCATAATTGCGTTGTACGCATGTCGTTGATCGCTATTAAGAGTGTCAACACACGCCAAGTCCTCTTCTGGAACTGGCACAGAAACGTACTCCTCCATGATTGCGGGAAGATCGTCGATGTCCTCAGTACTTTCAGGTAAACTTGGCAACTCTGTGAAGTCAGGAATTCTTTTTCTCAACGGCCGTAATTAAGTCCTGCAGAAGCTTATGAGTGAGAACAACATTGTTAGTTGTCGTGCTTGAAGATGGATAATCCTCAACCATGTACGTGAAGAACTCGTCCCATAGGGCACGTAATCCAGTGGGTTGGCAGTATACCAAAATGGTTGTGAATAATCTTCGTAATGATGATGGCATTCTTACAAAAGATGCTTCTAAAAGACACTAACGAATGCTTTCATCACTCTCAATTAAACCAAGGGATTCCGCAGCAGCTCTAAATGTTGGTTGTGTGACACCATTGACCGTTCTCAGATGTTCAAATGATTGGGGACCTCGCACGTGGTTGAGCAATAATCTTAGGTAAAATCTTTCTCCTTCAAGTGGAGAAGCTACGTACAATCGACCAATAACTCGCTGATTACTTCTCCTTATTTGCCACTCACACCTAGACTTAAGCCACCTGTAATGCTCTGGAAATTCTCTATAAAGATATCTTCTTGCACCTGCACCAATTTCATTCATCTTAAAGAACTGAGTCAGCATCATTCTGGAGTTTCTCGGGTCTTCTAATACGTCTGAAATTAGGCAGTTCTCTTCGAATCTCACTTGATGCATGTTTAGCAAATGCACTTGCAAACGATCCACAGATGGATATATTCGAGTTAAAGGGAATTTATAGATTTTCCAAAAAGGTTCGGGTGCACAAATCCATCTCGCATCCACGTATTGTGCAATCTCATCACCATTCTTAACTTCCATGGATACTCTATCTGAACCCTTATGTATATATTTATAGAGATATTTGACACACTTAATGCTGCTCCATATCTCTAAATTGACGTGACAGTCGTACTTTAAGAGCAATAATGGATTGTAGGGAACTACCCATCGGTTGTCTACTTCTATCCGAGAATTTTGACGCAATGGTACAGGTGGACGATCTTGTCGGCGACGATATAGAGGATATGAGTCATTTCCCTGCATTATTGCATTAGTAAATGACTTTGGGAATCCTTTCTTACAACTCCCTTGTTTCATGCATGGAGAATCCCTGTTGTGAATACCACATGGACTATGAATCATGTGTTTAAGAACTTTTTTGTACAATTTCGGTTCTTGTTGTTCATCTGGAATTTCTGCTCTGACAATTATATCGTAGTCATATGGAGTGGTAAGCTTCTCAGTTTGTTCGAGGATCAACAACATATGAACATGCGGAAGACCCCTCTTTTGGAATTCAACTACATATACATAAGCAACCACCTTTCCAAGGATTCCCCTTCTAGAACATTTTTTTTTAACTCTTCAAATTTAGCATGAAACACCCTTGTCAGTAGATCTGACTGATCATTTGGAACTTGTCCAGGCAATAGTTCTGATTGTATTTCTGACCAAGATGGATTGCATGTCAGTGTCAGAAATATGTCCGGCTTGCCAAACTTTTGTATCAAGGCCATGGCATCTTGGTACCTCTGGGGCATATCTCGTGGGCTTTCTACGAATGAAGATGGTAGTATCGTCCTTCGACCAACCTTCTTTGTAGATGAAAGCTAATGAAAAAAAATGAATGTTAATTAAAGGGATTGGTTTCATTAAGAAGAGTATTGGTATAGGTAAATCAATCTGAACCCGTGTTATGCTCTCCAGCATTTAGAGAATCCTCTAAACCCTTGTACAAATAAGCACGTATCTTGTCTTGATTAAGTGCAATCCATCTCAGCTTGGATGCTTGCATTTTGACACAGTTATCAACAACATATTGTTGGAGTAGACGACCACCTCTTAAAAGTAGAGAATCAAGATGTTCACTAGTGGAAAAAACCTTATTTGTCACTTAGTAACAGATGGGTTTTTGTAAAACCGCATCCGAAAATCAACATTAAAAATGGGAGGGAAAGTTGGGAGGATAATCTTATGCGGTCCTCTTGTGGACCGCATCAGATTAAAAAAACTGATGTGGTTTTTAAAAAATCTGATGCGGTTAAGAGAACCGCATCAGATTTCCCACGTTTTCACGAAATAAAACACGAAATGCAGCCCAAGAAATAAAAAAAGATGTGCAACCCATGAATTGAAAATTAGCCCAACTTGATCCTCCCCATTTAAACCCTTCTCTCATTTCTCTCTCTTCTCTAAACCTAATCATCAGATCCATCTCCCTTCTCCCTTCTCCCTTCTCCCTTCTCACACACCGTCTTCCTCCACTCTTTCCTTTCCCCCTCCTTCTCCTCTGAATTCCTCTTTTCCCTTCGCCATCAATCTCTCTCCTCTACTTTTTCAGCATTTCTCTCTCGGAAAACTTGCCGGATTTCGTTCGTTGTTCATCGAAAACTCGCCGGATTTTGTTCGTTGTTCGTCGAAAACTCTCGGTTTTCATGCGTCGGCTAATTTCGAAAACTCGCCGTCTCTTAAGCTTCGTCGCCGCGCACGAAATCACCATTCTCTTCATCATCGTCGTTCGTTTTCGTTCGAAAACTCGCATGATTTCGTTGTATTTTTCGTTCGTCGCGCCCCCACCACCATTCTCATCATCATCGTCTTCAACCACCGTAATTTCGTTCTATTTTTGGTAATTTCGTTGGTAAATAGGTTTTTTTTTTATTTAGGATTTCGTGTATTATTATTAGTTTATAATTAGTTTTTCGTTTTTATTTTATATTTTATAGATCTAGGGTTTTAGTTTTGTATTTTAGTTTTCAAATTTTTTTTCTCTTTTAGATTCTGTTTATAAGTTTTATATCTTTTTGTAAGTTTTTATTTTTCAGTACAAGTTTGTCAGATTTTTGTATTTTCTGTACATAATTTCATTTTTTAATTTGATGTATAAGTTTTTTTTTCTATATTCTGTATATATATGTAAAATTGTTGAGTATATTTATATGAAAAATTGTTGAGCGTATTTATATGAAAAATTGTTGTATAAAATATGGTATATTATAATATGTTGAGTGTATTAACTTTCACATACACAATTTCTTTGGCTGCTTCATGCTTTGATTTCATGGATACCATATTTAGCGGCAATTTGAAAACTGATGCGGTTTTCATGGAAAACCGCATCAGTTTTTGCTTAACTGATCCGATCAAGGACCGGATCAGTAAATAATTGGAATGTGCTGCTAGTCCATCTGATGCGGACCAAAACCGCATCAGTAAGCCCGGTTTTGACCGCATCAAATGGGCTTTTTTCCACTAGTTGTTGTCGCATCTAAGGAACATTATTTTGTTGATGTTAGAATGATATGAGTATAAAGCTGTAGGAAAATAGGACATACACATAAGAATTTCAAAATAATTTTCACCTGAAACATATATGCATAGAATTCTCGACATGTCAGCTTCCTGCCAGTAGCAGTACAACTGTTTAAATCCCAACCATTAGAGTCGTAAGGAAATAATAGAGGATATTGTAGTGGATCGTAATAACCCGCAGTATCTTTGATACACATCAGTTGTCCATTGACAGACTCTATCATAATTCTTTTAGGTTAGTCATGTCATCCCCTCCATCGACAACGGCTGCCACCTGGGATGCTGAAGGCATTGAGTATTGATGATTATTAGCAGATTGCTCTTTGATGACAAACTTGCAATCATGTATGTCCGTACGTTGTGCAAGATGTCGAATATTATGAACAAAAGGATTATGGGCATTTAGAATATTCTTAATTCTGTCAATGATGTCGATCCGTAATGAAGAATTTTCAGCTGCACGATTTTCATTTTCATGATCAGTGTCATAAATGTAGAGCTGAAGGAACAGAGGGAGATCATTTGAGTTCAAAGGCAGAAGACCGCCTATGCGGTGATAAGTTGACATTTGAGCGCGAAATGTGTACACACCTTGACGTGCATTGGCCAATTCATCATTTATTTCTACTCCCATTGAAGTGAATGCGAAGACATGATTATACTTACGAATGTTCTGTCTGAAGTGAATCCCATTATCTGATTGATCAGAGAACATGTCAAGTAAATCAGTGGACAAAGGTAACTCAGGTAGATTGACCTTTCCATTTAAGCAGCAAAATTCAGGAGATTCAGATCTGAACAAGCGTGCTTGACAATGTGGACACGTTGTCATTGTAGGCAAATTAAATATAGGCACCCCTTGTGACTCGGTGTAATTTCTTGCACAATTTCGATAGCCATGTCTCCCCATTTTCCAAACCCTTACATCATCAGAGATGAGAATTGATAAAAGGTGTTTCGCGTGGGATCTATTGTTGTTAGCAATTTCAAACAATGGATCAGGCAAACAACTTTCTCTATCGGTCTCAGCTAAGTGTGGAAGGTCTCTTGCACCGGTGAGTTCCAATATATCTGCATTTGTTCTACTACTTTCTCCTACACAAAAGAATCGACTGGGTAAGTTGCGTGCATCTGCGAAGTCCACGTAACTTTCATTGGGCATTTGAATATGATTCTCAATGTTCGCACGCGTGTCGAGTGAACAGAGTTCACCAATGGGGTGTGCTGCATGATTGAAAAGGTATATATTTGATGAGTACATTAAATGGTGTTTCGTATATTACTACTTTGTAATTTATTAACGTTAGAGCTCTTACAATCGTGTATTTCGCATCCATCTCCATTGACAGTATGATTGTAATTAGTAATGTCTGTCATGGGTCTTCTAACTTGTGAAGAGTTGGAAGCATCATTACGATTTTGAATCATGCAATGTCCTTGTGCAGAGGCTGTTTGAGGTGACTTTCTTGAGAAGCAACGACATTTTCTCGGATTACACGGGCATAATTAGATTGCCTTCTTGCTTTCTCATGTCCTCTTTGCTCAGGTATAAGTGATTGCCTTTGACGTCTTTCCTTATCACTCCATTTCCTCCTTTGTTGTTGCATTTTTTCTCTTTCATTTTCATCCATTATGAAACTACAAATACCAATCTTAACTTTGTTATTATAAGAGGAGTAGTGTGATAATATTTTATATGGATTCGTTTGTGTGTAAATTTTTATTCAAAAACTTATTTTCTTATTTTTATGTAATATGTATTGTCATATATCAATAGAGATTCAAGATATCAACGCCTACAAATTCCTCTCTAAGTCTAACTTTAATTTTTAAGATTTAATAACTTTTTTTCTAAGTTATTTAACATTAATTAGTGAGTACCCTATGAATGGTAGTTCATAGATATTTTATATTTTTGTATTTTGTTTAATCTTATAATCTAACTATAAATTCAAAGTACTAATAAAATTTAATTTATCGCTATTGAAAATGATTAATATAAGTAAGCTTTTACTTTTTTATATAGTTCCTTTTGAATGGTAGTTCATAGATTTATGTATGACATGACAGTTAAATATAAATTATTATATTTGTATGATGTATTATTACGAATACTCTTACAATAACAATGCTTGTACATATATATAACCGTGTATGATAATTGGTTTTGTTATTGTGTCACAATCTATACATCTCAGTGTTCAGTTTTGTTTGATTATGTCACACTGTTTTTGTCTTTTTGTAAAATAATTTTCATAATAACATTGAGAAATTATTTAAGATAATTAAGCTCTATTACTTCCGTCTGAAAGACCAAGAGGGAGCTCATGGTGTACATAAACTTAAGTAACGACTATTATAAACGACAAATTTGTACATCTCAAACTAATATATACATATTAAACTTGAAGAAAGCTGGATTTGAGCACAATTATCGTAAACTAAAATATAAAATCATTATTATTATATTGAAAAAAAAGTGTCAATAATGCATCTCTCCATTCAATTAAAAAAGTCTCAATATTCATCTACACAATTTTGTTTTTAGAAGAAACTAACAACGATGATTTAAAGAACTTAAGCAATTTAATCCAATCTGAAGAGTTCTTTTAATTCATGAAGAGCTACTTAACTACAACAACGGGAAATCTAAGGCAGAGAGGCATCTGATAGAATTATGCATTGCTTTACTCGTTACATAAAATAATCCCTACCTTTTAGCCCATATATTCTCTAGTTTTGGTGATATCATATCATCATAAAAATTACAAATAGAGAGCCCATCTCCCTATTATCTCCTCTACCCAATTCAGCCCATCTCTCTCTCCCTCTCTCTCTATGCGTGCCAATTATCTCCTCCTCTACCCAATTCAGCACATCTCTTTCTCTCTTTAAACCCCCCTGTTACGCGTCTACCACCAAGACAACACAGGCGAGCGATTCAGTCCAGCTTCAATATTGCTTCTCCGTCTACCACCGCACCACCACCGTCAATTATTCTTTCTACATGCCGTCTCCGCTTGTAACCCCATCTACCACTACTCCTCTGTTAGGGGTGTTCATGTGTGGTTAACCGTCCCGAAACAATATTCCGGTTCGCACTTTTTGCGAACCGTAACCGTAACCGTTTAGACCGGTTACCGCCTAGCGGTTAACCGTTTTTTTCGGTACGGTTTTTTGGTTAACCATTAACCGTTATTCAAGTTATACTATTATATTTTACTTAATGTAAATATATATTTTCTATCTTTTTGTGCATGTACTTTAATGTTATATATACTCTAATATAAAATGTATTATAAAGTGGATAATAAATCCATTGGAAGACATAATAACACTAAGAATTTACTCCATTTCCTAATTATAATGTTTATATTAGTACTAAAGTTTCCAGATAATCACATTCTTCCTCTAATTGTTGTTATTTAGTAACAAATATTAGAATTAATGTAATTGTTGGAAAAAGTTTCAAAATAATTAAATAGAGGAAAATGATATTTCGGTTTTCGGTTAACCGTTCACTAAAAATTTATAACCGTAACCGTACCGTTTAACCGTTAATTTTACCGGTTCGGTAACCGTACCGTTAAAACTTTTTTTTACCGGTACGATTACCACCCATTTAGACCGGTTTTTCGGTACGGTTTTTCGATTTCTGTTTTTTATGAACACCCCTAGCCCCTGTATCTCTTATCTCGCTCTATAAATGGAAAATTGAAGTCTTCCCATATGTCTAGCTTGAAATGGAAAACTAAGATTTTCTTTTTGAAGAATTTGAAGAAGTTTTGGGGAAAAAATTGGATAGTTTGTCGGTCAATTAAACCACTGAGATAATTGAAGGTGGAGGAAGAAAAAATCAGAGAAGAAATATAGATGTCAAATTGTCATTGTTGAGGTGAGTTTGAAATCTCTTCATTTTTTTGTTTGCATGCAAGTAAAACCTATCTTTCTTGTAATTTTTATTTTTTCTTTTTGAAATAGTACTCATATTTGAAAAATGAATATGGAAAAATGAATGATTTATTATTATTGGGAAACCAAAAATCTTATATGTATTGCAATTTTCATTGTTTTATTCGATTTAGTATTCCAGGAATTCTTTTTTTTTAAAAGAACAATGTAATTATTCTATGGAAAGATTGGTTTTCTTTAAGAATTAATAATCCATAAAAAGGTAGAATTTTTGTTTTGAGAAATTATAGGTATATAAAAAAAAATTGTCTTTCTTGTAACTATAATATTTTTTTTTTCCGAATTAGTATTCATATAACAAAAATGAATCTGGAAAAATGAACGACTTTACTAAGGAAAGATTGGTCTACCACAACCTGTCATCTACCAATCTCACATTCAAAAGAATTGTTTTGGGAATAATGTAAGATGTCTTATTAATCTCTCTGCTTGTAACTTAGGAAAGGTTGTGGTAGATGTAAGTTTAAAGTGATCTTCTTCTCCTATGTTTTTATGTTTTGAGAAATGAATGGTTGTGGTAGATTTCTATGTTTTGATAAATTATAGTCTGAAAAAATAATCTTGCTAAACTTTTGATCAACTAACAATGTTGTTCTTGCTAAAATGAATTTTATATAGAAAATAACATTTATAGGTTTGTCTTGAATTTAACGAATTGATTGATTAATCATAACTCCATGAAATTGAAAGACTTAAAAATTACCTTTTTTGAGTGTTATCTAAGTTGAACTTGAGATTACCCTTTGGAAGTTGAATGTGAGACTGCTCTTGATGATCCTCTTGTCAATTATGTTGTTGGAGTACTTATGAAATCAAACCACAGAGATATTGTATTAGTTATAAAATCTCTATTCTAAAAGGATTCTGAAGAACACACCAAATTTTATGAATAATGTCATTACCAGATATTGGACAGATTGTAATGAATGTAATAAATTTTGCAGGTAAAGGGATGGGAGATTTTATGTTCCCGTGAATGTGAAAAATGCAAGCTTAAGAAGAGTGGGTTCTACAGGAGGTGTAATCCGTGTTGTTCCAGCAACACATCATCAAGTAGAAGCTGATAATTCTTTGGCAAATGACCTTGCAATTGGGGAAAATGGTATGTGCGTAGTTCTGGTTATGAAGAATGGGAGTAGAGGAAGAAGGGAGAAGAGGAAGAAATGGGAACGCAACTGTCAGGGAATTGTGGTAACTGTGTTGGGGGAGTTGGGGTGATTTTTGTTTGAGAGTGAATTACAGTTATTTGTGTGCCGTGATTTTCTGTTGAATATTGAATGTGATTTAATTTTTATTATTTTATTAGATTGTAATTTGTTGTATTTAGTTAGGGTAAAATAGGATATTTTTGTATTTTGGTGTCCCCCCTCTCTTTCCTTATACAATAGTCTTATAAATTAATTAAATTTAAGATCGTTAACAACCAACACATCTAGACCCTCTGCATCGGGCATCAACATGTAGAGGGTCCAGTCTTTTGGTAAATATAGTCTTGCTTTTAGGCTGTAATAATTTTTCAACCATTACCATTAGTTCACTTGACATTGAAGATTCATTTTGATCAAACATCGGTAAATTCTTTTCATTATCTTCCATCAAAAGCATGCATCACTTAGAATCTCCAAATTTATTTACATTTTGTGACGGGTTTAATATTTTTGCTTGATAAGAAATTTAAGTGCTCTGTTTTTTTTTACTAAGAAATTAATTGCTTTGTATTTCTTGCTAAAAAAAGTTATCTTGATTCTTTTTGCAATGTCACATTTTTGCTTTGCGTCTGCATGTAAAATAACAGAAAATCATAATTTTATTATTTAAGCAAAATTTCAAGTAAAACAAAATATGAAAAAGAATATCAGAAGTGTTTCTGCCTAGAAACTAGTCAAATGAGTTAAGTGTGTTTAGAGAGGTTAAAATCCCGAGTTGGAGTATAATCCCGAGTCTTGTCACATGGAATCCTGCAAAACAAGAAAAACTGGCTCGGGGGTGTTCCCGAGTAAGCCCCTCCGACGCTCAAGTCAGTTGAGATTTAGTTAGGTGAGAATTGAATACCTGCTTATTGATTGGGCTTGCTGCTTTTATAATGTTGGGGATTTCCTAGACAAGAAACCCTATTGGGGAACATCCATGTCTGTAGGAAACCTGTCTCCCTTTTATGGTAAAGTTATTTTCTACCTAAAGAACTGATGGGCCCCTTGGGAGCATGCAGATCAGATCTTTCAGGTGGGCTTTGCTTAACATTGTTGGATCAAATCATGGGTCCAAACAATTAGCCCCACGCCAAGTAATCGGAGTGGAAATCGCCCTTTTTAGTGCGGTTGATTGGCGGAAAAAAATAAAGTGGTTGCATTTTTGCCGATGTGACTCAGACCACGAATTCTCATGATGGGTCATAGTGGAAAGAATCTTCGGACGCTAGGATCACCCAAGTAATCGGAGTGGAAATCGCCCTTTCGTGAATTCCCAAGCCCCAGGTCAATCCCGAGTCAGGGTAGATCCCGAGCATGGGGGGCTTTGGACCCCGAGGTGATGGAGGGGCCCTAAGGCTTGCTTCCAAGCAACCCCGAGATGACGCCCTGGTACTGGGCACCGAGCGATCCCGAGAGGGGGGGACCCTGCTCCCCCAAGGTGGCGCGTTGGACCCCTTGGGATAACTCCCAAGCAATCCCGAGATGGTGCGTCGGTGCTTGGCACCGAAAGATCCCGGGGGGAGGATCCTGCTCCCCGAGGTGGCGCGTTGGGCCCCGAGTGATGGGAGATCGTTGGGTTAACTCCCGAGCAACCCCGAGATGGTGCGTCGGTGCTTGGCACCGAATGATCCCGAGGGGGGGATTTTGCTCCCCCGAGCTGGCGCGTGGGGTCCCGAGTGATGGGGGATGCTTGGCTAACTCCCAAGCAATCCCGAGATGTTGCACCAGTGTTTGGCACTGAATGATCCCGAGAGAGGGGGGAACCCTGCTCCCCGAGACGGGCGGGGCTACTTGCTTACACAACTCCCAAGCAATCCCGAGATGGTACACCAGTGTTTTGGCACCGAATGATCCCGAGAGGGGGGGACCCTGCTCCCCCGAGCTGGCGTGTAGGGCCCCGAGTGACGGGGGATGCTTGGGCTAACTCCCAAGCAATCCCGAGATGGTGCACCGGTGTTTGGCACCGAATGACCTTGAGAGGGGGGGACCCTGCTCCCCCGAGGTGGTGCGTTGGGCATCGAGTTTGAGCTCCTCCTCGGGGAAGAGTGAGTAATTCTAGGGGGCACCCTGCGCCAACTCGGGGGCTAATGAGCCCTTATATAGGAAACCCCGAGTTGGTCCTGAGATGCTTAGCCATTATTAGCCCAAGTGATGGGCCTTCTGGCAATGCCGAGGTGGGTATGTGCCAACTCGGGTGCTAATGAGCCCTTCTATAGGGACCCCGAGTTGGTCATGGAAGTACGTAGCCTTTATTTGGCTAAGTGATGAGCCCCCTGGCGAGGCCAAGGTGGGTAAGTGCCAACTCGGGGACTAATGAGCCCTTCTATGGGGATCCCGAGTTGGTCATGGAAGTACTTAGCCTTTATTTGGCTATGTGTTGAACCCCCTGGCAAGGCCGAGGTGGGTATGTGCTAACTCGGGGGCTAATAAGCCCTTCTATGGGGACCCCGAGTTGGTCATGGAAGTACTTAGCTTTTATTTGGCTAAGTGATTAGCCCCCTGGCAAGGCCGAGGTGGGTATGTGCCAACTCGGGGGCTAATGAGCCCTTCTATGGGGACCCCGAGTTGGTCATGGAAGTACTTAGCCTTTAAGGCTAAGTGACGAGCCCCCTGACAAGGCCGATGTGGGTATGTGCCAACTCGGGGGCTAATGAGCCCTTCTATGGGGATCCCGAGTTGGTCATGGAAGTACTTAGCCTTTATTTGGCTAAGTGATGAGCCTCCTGGCAAGGCCGAGGTGGGTATGTGCCAACTCAGGGGATAATGAACCCTTCTATGGGGATCTCGAGTTGGGTGAAGGAGCATTCTTAGTCTTATGTGATCCCGAGTGTGTTTAATCTTCTCAGCTGAGCTTGGTCCTAATCAACTATTTTGGCGTTTGACCATTGACCGTTGACCGCTAGGATTGGGACGTTGACCATTGACTGTGCACTTTGAGAGAGGTTGGGCCTTAATACTTTGGGCCTTTGCTTTAAGGCTTTTCTTACTGTAAGCCTGTCTCTGGCTAGCCCACCAAGGGTGGTGTAGGAGTTGTCGCGGCGCGGGGTTGAAGAAGGGGCTATTTAGAGGAAGAGAGAATTAATTCCGTACATTACAATCATTTGCAAAGTTTTTTATTCTCTCTCCTCTTTCTCTCTCTACAGTTGCTCTGAAAGGTATCCCGCATCTGTTCCTGCTCGAGTTCCTTTGATCCTCCGTGCTTGTGACCACCCCGAGTTCTTATAACCCTGAGAAGGTATGTGTTTCTTTGTTTATTTCTTTATTGCTTTCTGTCGTATATCGATCTCCCTAGAATGGACCCCGAGTCAGGCCCTGAGTCAGAGTCGAGTACCCCCGCCTCCTCTCCTTACAAGTTTTCTGAGGAGATGCGAGGGGAGAGTGGTTTTTTAGTTAGTACTCGGGTACCGTGCCCGGATCCCTCGATGGTGCTCGAGGCTATTCCTTTACCTAGCCCTTCGGATTCTTTATCGGAAGAAGAAGAGGGTAAAATCCCGGGTCCTTGGGATGTGTTGATTGCGCACAGGCCTTGTGCTAGGAGTTACTTAGATAGGTATATTTCTGATGGTGTAGTGATGGTGTCCGAGAGAAGTCACGAGGATGACGGGGGCCCTAGCACTTCAGGCCAAAACTATCCTCCACTGGACCCCAAGGGAGGTCCTCACACATATTTCCCCGACCCCATATTTATGAAATATATGGCGAGAAATTTCAAACATATCGAGAGCAAGTTCTGGGTCTACGATCCTTTCTTTGTTTTTCGTGCTAAGCACATCGAGACAGTTCTGATGCCCCCGGCAGGATGCGTGTCGGTTTGCCATCAGAGTATGCAGATGGGTCTCCCCCCTTGCATCCGTTCATCCGGGATCTCCTTAATGCTTATCAGTTGACCCTTTTCAATCTTCTTCCCAATAGCTGGCTCACCATAATTGGCATTGTGGCTATCTGTGAGTCTCTCGCGGTGACCCCGAGCGTGCGTTTATGGCGCAACATGTTTACTTTGATGTTGGGTCTTGCTGATAGACACAGTCCAGGATGGTTCCGCTTTCAATGTCGGGCTGGCTATAACGTTGTCCGAGATGCCCCTTCGAACCAAAAGGGTTTTAGGCGGAATTTTTTTCACATATACACCAGTGACGAGTGGGGGATCCCGATTCTTCCGGTGGAGGGAGGTCCTCGCTTTGGTTTAAACCAAACGATTCCCGAGATGTTCCGACAAGAGGCGGTTGTGGGTATATATTTTTCTACCACACTCAGGACTCAGACCGGGGCCCTCTCATATGTCCCCAAGAATTGGCTCCCGTCCTGCTATGACATACGGAACGAGATGTTCCTGGCGGCTGCGGGTTTGAGCTGCATCCTGTCTTTGTTTATTTGTAAAGATTTCTTTTTTTATGCTAAGTGTTTGACGTTTCCTTTGTTTCAGTTGTTGCCCGAAGTCAGCTGGACCCTAAGATGGCTGAGCGATAAATCAACAATACTGAGTTGGCCCTAAAGCTGATGGGTGAGCTGGAGGGGGAAACCATGTCAATCCCCCCTCTTCCTAAGGTAAATTCCTCGACTTATTCCTCTGTTCTCCCGTTGAAATACCCCGACTCATATTGATTTTTATCCCAACAGGGCACGGACCCTAAGAGAGCCAAGAAACCTTATGTTCGATCTCAGAGGTTGAAGGGGGACACTGAGAAGGCTCAAGCTGCCGAGAAGCTGGCTCAATCCTGGGCGTCGGATAAAGCGTTGTCAGGTGTGTCTACCGGCTCCAAACGCAAGGCGGGGGACATTGAAATTCCCCTGGAAGTTATTGATGTGGAGGAGCCGCAAGGCAAGAGAACGAGAGCTGATCAGATTGGCGCTGGCGTGCCATTTATTGACACTAGCCCGACTTAGAAGCTTGCCCGAGTGCACCATGCGGTTCGAGAAATTTATATTGAGGCAGACGACGTGGCCTTAGCAGCTCTGGGTGCGGAGGAGGTTAACACCCTCTATGAATCCTGGCTGGAGGTAAGTATTTGTCCCGGCTATGCTTCACTATCCTCATTCTTTGTCGTTTCTTATGCTCCGGCCCTTTCTATTGCAGACTTCCATTCGAATGACTTCGGTCATTCGTCGCCGGGTTCAGATCGAGGACGAGATTGCGTCCCTCAAGAAAGAGGTAGATGGCTTGAAGGCCAAGGCACAGGCTGACAGTGCTGAATTGAAGAAGCTTGATAAGAGGTTTTTAGTGTGTCGTTAAGGCACCAAAAATCGCTTTCCAAACAATATTTATAACTCCTAACAAGCAATTACTAAGAACGTAGTAAAGGCAAGTCAATGGTCGATCCACAGGGAAATTTGGATTAATCAAAGTTTATTAAGTCTAAATTACCTAATTGAAGGGATTTTGGGGGTTTTAAAAAGGTTTGGTGACAACTACGACTAGATAATATCAAGCGCTAGCAATTAACACGAGATGAAAAAATTATAGGCAGACACTAGAGTTAAGGTTACTAGTATGGATCAAAGCGGATAACGATTATTAATGCAATTGTGATTCAAAGGCCACGATTACGCAAGGTTTAGTTTTCCTCTAAAATATTCGAGTCCTCTCTCGAATGGTCCTCGAGAATGATTGCTTAATCAATCAACTAAATCCTCTCTCGAATGGTCTTTAGTCAATTGATTAAGAGATCCAATGAATTTGGAAAACCCCTAATATAGGATCCCCTTAATTTCTACCCAATATCTTAGTCTAGAAATTAAGTTGATTCACGGGGATGATAAAAGAGTTCATAATTCAATTAAGAACATTTGAAATCAAAATACCAAAGCACAAATGTGATCAATATCTATCCTAAGGCCTCAAAACACCAAGATTAATGCATAAACGTCTTTAAATCATCACAATCACATTAACAATACATTTAAACCCTAATCCATACTTTCACCCTAACCCTAGATGGGAAACTACTCACTAATCATGGATTCTAAGCAATAAATCATGAAATCTATGACTAATCTATGGCTAAACATGATTAAGAGATAATTAATTTAATGAAAGTAACAACTATGAAACTATAATAAAGTAGATCTAATAAAAGGGAAGAACAAATAATAGCAATGAAAAGAGATAATAAAAACCAAAACATTGAAATTAAATCGAATAAAAGTACCTTCAATGTTGTAGTAATCACAAACTATAATCTACGAATCTCAAATCTTGATCAAAAACTAAGTGTTGATCTCTCTAATATGAACCCTAATAATCCTATCTAAACTCCAGAATAAAGCATAAGTCAAAAAACTAATCAACTCTTGTTATTAAAACACGCATTTCTTTCTTCGCAGATTTAAATGGTGCGGGCGCACCATTCTTTCTGATCTGGTCGGACAGTTCAACTTAAAACGAACATAACTTCTTCGTTTTTTATCCAAATCAAGCTTATGACCAGTCGTTGGAAAGCTACCGATACGAGATTTCACCTCCAACTAGAATTACCTTCATCCAATTTGTGGTTTGAAATTTATGTTCATTTGAAGTTCCCCATACAAGATTTTATGGCACTATGTGTTCCTTTGTGCGAGCGGACATGGGGCATGGTGCAAGCACACCATTTCTCAACGTGTGCTCTATTTTGCATTACTTTCTTTTGCCAACTCTACAAATCATAGCCATCCTAAGTAGTTCCACCTATATTAAGAACACGGCAAACCAGGGTGAAAGCAAATGTACAAGAAATTCGGTCAAAAATGACTGAAAATCTAGCAAAATGTCACTATGATCAAGAATGATCAAGTGAATGAAATAGAAGGGAAAAGGGAGAAGAAAGAGGGAAGAAAGGGGAGAAAGATGATCAAAATGAGCTAAAAGGAGTCCATAAAGTGTGTTTGAAACGCACTGATCGAACTCCCCCAAGCTTAGCATTTTACTTGTCCTCAAGTAAACCAAGAATGAGAAAGAAGAAAGAGAAGAAGTGAACCAGAGGAAAAAGAAAAACCATGCAACAAACTAACCTAAATGCTCTATAAGCAACGCTACAAACATGACATGCAAGGTAAATGAGTTTATAACAAGATTAAGGAGACCAACCAAACACAAGAGGGAAAATGATTAGGAAGCACAAGAGTGACTCAATGGATTCAATCCACTGATCAACCGAGTCTCCTTGAAAATAGGCTTTCTAAGAGTGATTTCTCACTCCTCTCCACTTCCAAGTCCCGAGTTTGACTCCCCCTTAGGGATGCTCAACCATAGTAGCTCGCCTCTACCACATTTTGATGACCCTCATCATAACTTGCACAAAATCTCACACGCCACTACTAATTGACCAAGTCCGATCTAGAAGTCAAAAGGGACTTTATTAAGGTTGTAACGGGGCTAGGTTAAAGGTGTGGATAACATTTTAGGAAGGTGGTGCAAAAAGGGTAAAGTGGAGTACACACTAGGGGGTAAAAACTCCCCCAAGCTAGTCCAAACACCAACTCAAATCGAAATCTCACACATCTTTTATTCTCACTTTGATTTTTACTTTTTGAACACATTTTTTTTTTTCAACAATTTGCTCTTTCTTTCTTTTCAATAGAAATCCAAATGAAGCACTATGAGCATTCTTTCTTTCTTTCTTTCTTTTTTCTTTCCTTTCTCATAATTTTACTCAACTTTTGTAATTATACACGCACATTAATTTACTGTCAACCAAAGACTTAGTATCAAAACAACTCAACTCAACACAACTAGACATGTACTCCACTTTGGGGAATGTTTGGCCATGACTTATTATGAGGGTTAAGCGAAAATAGGATAGAAAGGCTCAAATGGGTTGAGAAGCGGATAATTATGCCGTTATAAAAGCTTTTTGGCTTTTGAACTCCTAATTCTAGCAAAATGAAACGCCCTAAATCATTCTTCTATAGGTTCGATCTTATGTAATCTTGGGGAGCTAAAATGCAAGTCACAAGTAAGGCGATCAATGGTGAAGGTTGTAAATGAGTCTCCTTCGGGGTTCATCGCACAAGGGATAAGGCAATCCAAGCAACCAACTCGCCTAATTTCAAAAAGACTCTACCAAAAGTTACCGATCTCAAAGATCACCTAAAGTCACAGCAAGGCTTCCAAAACCATCAAGTCAAATGTAAAGAAGGTATTCCAATCAAGTTATGAACACTCTTAGCAACATATCATGCTTGCAACCAAACTAATATAAATGCAAAATATATATATATATATATATATGTATATATGTATATATGTATATATATATATATATATGTGTGTGTGTGTGTGTGTGTGTGTGTGTGTATATATATATATATGTATATATGTATATATATATGTATATATGTATATATGTATATATATATGTATATATGTATATATATATGTATATATGTATGTACATATATGTATATATATATATATGAAAAGAAAAAGAAAATCTTTTTGTTATTATTTTTCTTATGCAAATCTAACATGCAAATGCACTAATATGAAGCAAATTACAAAGAGGCGGAAGAAAATTTTCAAATAGAGAGAACACATGCTATTTCCCCCAAGCTTAATACAAACTCCATCCTCGGAGTTGACAAGCAAAGAGAAAATAGGGAAGGAGGTAAGGGCACAAAATCAAGCAAAAAAAGCCTAACCAAGTAAGATAAGGAGAAGGGTCTCAGAGTACCTGCCAAAAAGTGCTCTTTTAGGATCATTAGCTAGACCTTTCCACTACTCAATAGTTTGTCATAAGCATTAGTACACATTTCACAATGGAGTAAATAGGTATGACATAAACAAAGAGCATGCACAAATTTCAATGTGTCTATATGCTTACCAAGTGATGAGTGTCGAAGTCTATTAAGTCTAAATTACCTAATTGAAGGGCTTTTGGGGGTTTTAAAAAGGTTTGGTGACAACTAAGACTAGATAATATCAAACGCTAGCAATTAACACGAGATGAAAAAATTATAGGAATGCACTAGAGTTAAGGTTACTAGTATGGATCAAAGAGGACAACGATTATTAATGCAATTGTGATTCAAAGGCAACGATTACGCAAGGTTTAGTTTTCCTCTAAAATATTCGAGTCCTCTCTTGAATGGTCCTCGAGAATGACCGCTTAATCAATCAACTAAATCCTCTCTCGAATGGTCTTTAGTCAATTGATTAAGAGATCCAATGAATTTGGAAAACCCCTAATATAAGATCCCCTTAATTCCTACCCAATATCTTGGTCTAGAAATTAAGTTGATTCATGGAGATGATAAAAGAGTTCATAATTCAATTAAGAACATTTGAAATCAAAATACCAAAGCACAAATGTGATCAATATCTATCCTAAGGCCTCAAAACACCAAGATCAATGCATAAATGTCTTTAAATCATCACAATCACATTAACAATACATTTAAACCCTAATCCATACTTCCACCCTAACCCTAGATGGGAAACTACTCACTAATCATGGATTCTAAGCAATAAATCATGAAATCTATGACTAATCTAGAGCTAAACATGATTAAGAGATAATTAATTTAATGAAAGTAACAACTATGAAACTATAATAAAGTAGATCTAATAAAAGGAAGTACAAATAATAGCAATGAAAAGAGATAATAAAAACCGAAACTTTGAAATTAAATCGAATAAAAGTATCTTCAATGTTGTAGAAATCACAAACTATAATCTACAAATCTCAAATCTTGATAAAAAAACTAAGTGTTTATCTCTCTAATATGAACCCTAATAATCCTCTCTAAACTCCCGAATAAAGCATAAGTCAAAAAACTAATCAACTCTTGTTATTAAAACACGCATTTCTTTCTTCGCAGATTTAAATGGTGCGGGCGCACCAAAATCAGGTGCGGGCGCACCATTCTTTCTGATCTGGTCGGACAGTTCAACTTAAAACAAACATAACTTCTTCGTTTTTTATCCAAATCAAGCTTATGACCAGTCGTTGGAGAGCTATCGATACGAGATTTCACCTCCAACTGGAATTACTTTCATCCAATTTGTGGTTTGAAATTTATGTTCATTTGAAGTTCCCCATACAAGATTTTATGGCACTATGTGTTCCTTTGTGCGAGCGGACATGGGGCATGGTGCAAGCACACCATTTCTCAACGTGTGCTCTATTTTGCATTACTTTCTTTTGCCAACTCTACAAATCATAGCCATCCTAAGTAGTTCCACCTATATTAAGAACACGGCAAACCAGGGTGAAAGCAAATGTACAAGAAATTCGGTCAAAAATGACTGAAAATCTAGCAAAATGTCACTATGATCAAGAATGATCAAGTGAATGAAATAGAAGGGAAAAGGGAGAAGAAAGAGGGAAGAAAGGGGAGAAAGATGATCAAAATGAGCTAAAAGGAGTCCATAAAGTGTGTTTGAAACGCACTGATCGAACTCCCCCAAGCTTAGCATTTTACTTGTCCTCAAGTAAACCAAGAATGAGAAAGAAGAAAGAGAAGAAGTGAACCAGAGGAAAAAGAAAAACCATGCAACAAACTAACCTAAATGCTCTATAAGCAACGCTACAAACATGACATGCAAGGTAAATGAGTTTATAACAAGATTAAGGAGACCAACCAAACACAAGAGGGAAAATGATTAGGAAGCACAAGAGTGACTCAATGGATTCAATCCACTGATCAACCGAGTCTCCTTGAAAATAGGCTTTCTAAGAGTGATTTCTCACTCCTCTCCACTTCCAAGTCCCGAGTTTGACTCCCCCCTTAGGGATGCTCAACCATAGTAGCTCGCCTCTACCACATTTTGATGACCCTCATCATAACTTGCACAAAATCTCACACGCCACTACTAATTGACCAAGTCCGATCTAGAAGTCAAAAGGGACTTTATTAAGGTTGTAACGGGGCTAGGTTAAAGGTGTGGATAACATTTTAGGAAGGTGGTGCAAAAAGGGTAAAGTGGAGTACACACTAGGGGGTAAAAACTCCCCCAAGCTAGTCCAAACACCAACTCAAATCGAAATCTCACACATCTTTTATTCTCACTTTGATTTTTACTTTTTGAACACATTTTTTTTTTCAACAATTTGCTCTTTCTTTCTTTTCAATAGAAATCCAAATGAAGCACTATGAGCATTCTTTCTTTCTTTCTTTCTTTTTTCTTTCCTTTCTCATAATTTTACTCAACTTTTGTAATTATACACGCACATTAATTTACTGTCAACCAAAGACTTAGTATCAAAACAACTCAACTCAACACAACTAGACATGTACTCCACTTTGGGGAATGTTTGGCCATGACTTATTATGAGGGTTAAGCGAAAATAGGATAGAAAGGCTCAAATGGGTTGAGAAGCGGATAATTATGCCGTTATAAAAGCTTTTTGGCTTTTGAACTCCTAATTCTAGCAAAATGAAACGCCCTAAATCATTCTTCTATAGGTTCGATCTTATGTAATCTTGGGGAGCTAAAATGCAAGTCACAAGTAAGGCGATCAATGGTGAAGGTTGTAAATGAGTCTCCTTCGGGGTTCATCGCACAAGGGATAAGGCAATCCAAGCAACCAACTCGCCTAATTTCAAAAAGACTCTACCAAAAGTTACCGATCTCAAAGATCACCTAAAGTCACAGCAAGGCTTCCAAAACCATCAAGTCAAATGTAAAGAAGGTATTCCAATCAAGTTATGAACACTCTTAGCAACATATCATGCTTGCAACCAAACTAATATAAATGCAAAATATATATATATATATATATGTATATATGTATATATGTATATATATATATATATGTGTGTGTGTGTGTGTGTGTGTGTGTGTGTGTGTGTGTATATATATATATATATATATATATATATATATGTATATATGTATATATGTATATATATATGTATATATGTATATATATATGTATATATGTATGTACATATATGTATATATATATATATGAAAAGAAAAAGAAAATCTTTTTGTTATTATTTTTCTTATGCAAATCTAACATGCAAATGCACTAATATGAAGCAAATTACAAAGAGGCGGAAGAAAATTTTCAAATAGAGAGAACACATGCTATTTCCCCCAAGCTTAATACAAACTCCATCCTCGGAGTTGACAAGCAAAGAGAAAATAGGGAAGGAGGTAAGGGCACAAAATCAAGCAAAAAAAGCCTAACCAAGTAAGATAAGGAGAAGGGTCTCAGAGTACCTGCCAAAAAGTGCTCTTTTAGGATCATTAGCTAGACCTTTCCACTACTCAATAGTTTGTCATAAGCATTAGTACACATTTCACAATGGAGTAAATAGGTATGACATAAACAAAGAGCATGCACAAATTTCAATGTGTCTATATGCTTACCAAGTGATGAGTGTCGAAGTCTATTAAGTCTAAATTACCTAATTGAAGGGCTTTTGGGGGTTTTAAAAAGGTTTGGTGACAACTAAGACTAGATAATATCAAACGCTAGCAATTAACACGAGATGAAAAAATTATAGGAATGCACTAGAGTTAAGGTTACTAGTATGGATCAAAGAGGACAACGATTATTAATGCAATTGTGATTCAAAGGCAACGATTACGCAAGGTTTAGTTTTCCTCTAAAATATTCGAGTCCTCTCTTGAATGGTCCTCGAGAATGACCGCTTAATCAATCAACTAAATCCTCTCTCGAATGGTCTTTAGTCAATTGATTAAGAGATCCAATGAATTTGGAAAACCCCTAATATAAGATCCCCTTAATTCCTACCCAATATCTTGGTCTAGAAATTAAGTTGATTCATGGAGATGATAAAAGAGTTCATAATTCAATTAAGAACATTTGAAATCAAAATACCAAAGCACAAATGTGATCAATATCTATCCTAAGGCCTCAAAACACCAAGATCAATGCATAAATGTCTTTAAATCATCACAATCACATTAACAATACATTTAAACCCTAATCCATACTTCCACCCTAACCCTAGATGGGAAACTACTCACTAATCATGGATTCTAAGCAATAAATCATGAAATCTATGACTAATCTAGAGCTAAACATGATTAAGAGATAATTAATTTAATGAAAGTAACAACTATGAAACTATAATAAAGTAGATCTAATAAAAGGAAGTACAAATAATAGCAATGAAAAGAGATAATAAAAACCGAAACTTTGAAATTAAATCGAATAAAAGTATCTTCAATGTTGTAGAAATCACAAACTATAATCTACAAATCTCAAATCTTGATAAAAAAACTAAGTGTTTATCTCTCTAATATGAACCCTAATAATCCTCTCTAAACTCCCGAATAAAGCATAAGTCAAAAAACTAATCAACTCTTGTTATTAAAACACGCATTTCTTTCTTCGCAGATTTAAATGGTGCGGGCGCACCAAAATCAGGTGCGGGCGCACCATTCTTTCTGATCTGGTCGGACAGTTCAACTTAAAACAAACATAACTTCTTCGTTTTTTATCCAAATCAAGCTTATGACCAGTCGTTGGAGAGCTATCGATACGAGATTTCACCTCCAACTGGAATTACTTTCATCCAATTTGTGGTTTGAAATTTATGTTCATTTGAAGTTCCCCATACAAGATTTTATGGCACTATGTGTTCCTTTGTGCGAGCGGACATGGGGCATGGTGCAAGCACACCATTTCTCAACGTGTGCTCTATCTTGCATTACTTCCTTTTGCCAACTCTATAACTCATAGCCATCCGAAGTAGTTCCACCTATATTAAGAACATGGCAAACCAGGGTGAAAGCAAATGTACTAGAAATTCGGTCAAAAATGACTGAAAATCTAGCAAAATGTCACTATGATCAAGAATGATCAAGTGAATGAAATAGAAGGGGAAATGGAGAAGAAAGAGGGAAGAAAGGGGAGAAAGATGATCAAAATGAGCTAAAAGGAGTCCATAAATTGTGTTTGAAACGCACTTATTAAGGCTCAACGACGAGCTTGATTCCCAGAAGTCCACCTTTGAGGAGGCAAGCAAGGTGGTAAGTGAGGTAGAGACTCTAAGGAACAACAACAAGCAGATCCAGGCATCGCTAGACGCTGCCCTTATTGAACGCAATGAGGCCAAGAAGACTGCTGATGTTCTTCAGGCCAAGTTTGACGAGGCAGCAAAGAAGCACAAGTCTACCCGATAGAAGCTGAAAAGGGCCGAGGCCAAGCTCAAAAAGTTCAGGAGGACTTATTAGCTCAGTGGAAGACTTCGCCTGAAGGGCTTAGCTACCTGGGTAAGATGGCTTCAGCTTCTTACCGCCTTGCGACTCGAGAAAATAAAGAGCGCCTCCGGGCCATATTGACTGAATCCAACGAGTCGTTGGACTGGGATGTTGTTGAGGCCAAGTTCGACCGTCGGATTGCCATGGGCCAGAAGGCCAGCGTGGGAGCTTCTCAGACTCCGGGTGCTTCCCGAAATCAGGGCCCGACGCAGCCATCTGGTCAAGATATCCCCGAGGACGCTCAGTCCAAGGGCCTTGCTGGTGACGGGAAGCTCCCTAAAGAAGGTGGGGGTGAAGGTCACGACTCCCGTTCAGGTGAGGCTGATGGCTCTGACGAGGATACTGGAGAGAGCTTTGAGGGGACCCCCACTAAAGGAGTTGCTGCATGATTTAATTTAGGACTTCGTTTCTTTTTCTGTATGAACTATTCTGGATCCCAAGAGTCTGTTCTTGGGCTTTTTAGGTAGTATTTTGGCAACTGAGAGCATGTTTTCAGGTGTTTAGGTTGTATTTCTTGACTGAATGAAACAGTTTTTTTTTACTCGAGTAGTGTTTATGTTTCACCATTTTCCCGAGTATAATCTTTCTGAGCAGAATGTTATTTTGTTAGATGCAAATGTTATGAACCGAGTAGTGTTTCGCAAATTGTACCATTCATTCATATTTCCGAAAATTGACAACTATTGGGTACAACTGACTGTCCCGAGTTGTGTTTAAAAAATTAACTGCTGGAATAGACTAAAGGCTCATGTTGGCCTGTTATAAAACGAGGCTCAAGTGTGGCCTGTTACAAAACAGTGGCTCGAGTATAGCCAAGTTATCCTAGCTTGTCAAATGTAGTATTTCTTTAGATTGTCTGCATTCCAAGGTCGAGCCAAGGGGGTGCCTTCGGGTGATTCGAGTCGGTATGTTTCCGGCTTGATCACTTATGTGACCTTGTAAGGTCCATCCCACTTAGGCCCGAGCTTGCCTTTCAGGTGTGTCAGCCCTGTGGCCTCGACCTTTCTGACCACCCAGTCGCCTATATGAATCGGCCTAGCTTTCACCCTGAGGTTGAATTGCCTGGTTACCCGTTGCTTATTGCGGATTGACTTGAGTAGTACATTACCCTGGGACTCAGGCAATAAGTCCAGCTCGACTTTCTTCTCTTCTTCATTCTTGTCATACTCGTAGAAGGTCATCCTTGGGGAAGGTATCCCGATTTCAACTGGAAGAACGGCATCACTACTGTAGACTAAGCTGAAGGGCGAATTGCCTGTTGCCTCTTTCACTGTTGTTCTTGCTGACAAGAGTACGCCCGGAAGATCGTCGACCCAGGACCCCTTCGCTCCTTCCAGCGACTTCTTAATCCCATTCAGCACCACTTTCTTTGCCGCCTCAGCCTGGCCATTGGTCTGGGGTCGTGAGACTACTGAAAACCTTGTTTGAATCCCGAACCTGGAACAATAATACCGGGTTGGCCCACTGTTGAATTATATCCCGTTGTCCGAGAAGAGGGTCCTTGGGATCCCAAAGTGGGTGATGATGTTGCTCCAGATGAAGTTCTGCACTTGCTTGTCTGTTATTGAAGCTAGTGGTTCAGCCTCGACCCATTTAGTGAAGTAGTCAATGGCTACCAGAAGGAACCTTCTTTGCCCCGAGGCTGCTGGGAATGGGCCTATTAGGTCCATCCCCCAGTTATCAAAGGGTAAGACAGTTTGAATGGTGGTTAAGGGATTAGTAGGATCCCGAGGGATGTCCCCGTGGAGTTGGCAGTTGGGACATCTCTTTACCAACTCAGCGGCGTCGTGCTTCAAAGATGGCTAGTTATACCCGGCCCTTAGAGCTTTCCTGGCTATAGTCCGGGCCCCTTGGTGGCTGCTGCAGGCTTCTTCATGAATCTCTCGGAGTGTAGTTTCCTTCAAAAGGAGTTACACATTTGAGTAGGGGGTGGGTATAAGACTTTTTGTACAAGTGGCCTTCATGCCAGATGAACCACCCCGCCTTCCTCTTTAGGCTATCAGCCTCTTTCTCATCCGGAGGCAATAACTCCGTCTTTCGAGTACCCGATAACCTCTTCCATCCATGTGCCTGTCCCTGTTGATGGTTTGTACTTGCAATGAATTGATGCTTGGCTAGTTGAGGACTTCCCAAATGATGGTTCGAGGGGTCAACCCCTCTGCTGAATTTGCCATGCGGGCCAAGGCGTCGGCTTGTTGGTTCTCTGACCTCAGGAGGTGTTGTATGTTGATCGAGGACAGTTTCTTGATGAGTTCTCGGGTTTTGTTGAGATATATCCTCATGCTATCTCCCTTAGCCTCGTATTCTCCCGAGACTTGCCCACAATAAGCTGTGAGTCCGATTTAGCCACTACTGCCTGGGCTTCCGAGTTGATGCAAATCTGGAGACCAAAGATTAGAGCCTCGTATTCAGCCTCGTTATTAGAAGCCAGAAAATCAAACTTCACAGCATACTCCATATTAGTCCCGACTAAAGGTATGATTACTAGTCCGGCTCCGCTGCCTGTTTTGGTGGCTGAACCATCCACTTGCAACTCCCATGACTCTCTTTCCTCTATGCCAACGGGTCGGGAGATGCATTCGCTGATGAAGTCTGCCAAGGCATGTGCTTTGATAGCTATCTGAGGCTCGTATTCCAGCGCGAAGTTTGCCAACTGATCCGCCCACTCGGTCATCCGGGTTGAATGATTTCTGCTTTCGATCACTTTCCTGATGGGTTGTCCGGTTAGGACCTTTATAGGGTACGCTTGGAAATATGGTTTCAACTTCCTACTCGCCGTCACCAGCGCAAAAACCATTTTCTCGATCTGGCTGTATCTTGCTTCAGCCCCTCTATAAGTGTGGCTGATAAAATATACTGGATGATGGGCTCCTTCTCTTTCTGCTATGAGCACAGCGCTGAGGGCGTATTTTGATACTGATAGAGAGAGATGTAGAGCGTCTCTCCCGGTAAGGGTGATATGAGTTTGGGCTATGTTACCAGGTGCTGTTTCAGTAGCTGGAAGGCCTGTTCAGCCTCATCATCCCAGTCAAACTCTTTCATTTTGAGTGCCCTGAAGAACAGTAAACTCTTGTCAGCTGAGCAGGATAGGAAACGTCCCAGCGATGCTAAGCACCTGGTTAGCCTCTGAACTTCCCTGACATTCCTTGGTGAAGACATGTTTAATACTGCATTGATCTTGTCGGGATTATCTTCAATTCCCCTTTCATCCACCAGGAACCCGAGACATTTCCCCCCTTTTACCCCGAACACGCAGCAAGATTTAACTTCATGCCATGGCGTCGTAGGGTGCTCAGCGTTTTCGCCAAATCCCCAACGTGGTTTGTTGCCTTTTTGCTCTTGACGATCATGTCGTCTTCATACACCTCAATGTTCCTCCCTAGTTGCTCCTCAAAGACCTTGTTGATTGTTCGTTGATAAGTAGCCCCTGTGTTTTTTAGCCTAAAGGGCATCATCTTGTAGCAGTATATGTAATACTCCGTATTTTGGGAGTTATGTTCTTATAAATAAGAAAATATAAAGTAAAAGTGAAAGTATTTTATAATATAGTTTAGGTAAGACTACAGTTATAATTTAAATATACAACCTACTTTTGTACCTAATTATATTTTAATTCGGTTTTTGTTAAATAATGAATCAAAATTCGATTTGGAAACAAATCCTAATAAACTATAGTTTCTCGTACTATAAATAAGAAAAGGAAGAAAAAAAATATATTAGAAAACCTATTTTTTTTACCCAGCCGTTTTTTACTCTTAAGATTTCTTTCTCTCTCCTCTTTCCTTCTTCTATCCTGCGTTCTTCCTTCTGCTCTACCTTTCTTTCTTTCTTTTCCCTTGCATCGGGAAACCCCCCCTCGCCGGTGTTCGGGTAGTGTCAACGTTCCCGGCTGTTCGTAGACGCTGCCGGAAGTTCGCACAAGGCTGAGGTTCGTTCACTGTGCGTGTCGCTGCTGCCGGAGTTTCGCGTGGCAGGTTCGAGTGGCTGGGTTGTTCGAGGGTGGTTGGCTCGCGTCAAGCAGTCGCGATTCTGCTCGCGTGAAAGTCGTCACCCAGCCGGAGGGAAGTTCGTGGCTCGCCGGTGCTCGGTCGACGTCGGTCGTCAACGGTATCCGGTGGTTTTTCCTCTCTCTTTTCTTCTTCAAGTCAATTTATCAAATCTGATTTTGTTATGTATTTTGATTAAGTTTTGTAATTATTAATAAAGCATAGAATTAGTAAAACAAAATAAGAATTATAATTATGCTTTAATTGTGGAGATAACTTTATTCCTCAAATCTGATTTTATTATACTTGGGTATAATGGTTTGACTTAGTTTTGTAAACTAAGTATAGTAAAGGTTAAAGGAAAAATCAAATTCTTGATTATATTAGCAGTTTTTAGGAGGATGTTTAAGTCTCAATTCTGTTTTTATTATACTTATGTATAGTGGGTTAAGTTATAATTGTAAATAAAGGTACATATTATGAACTAAAAGAAATCAGATTTATATTACACTACTAGTTCCTACTTTGATCTTATTTCTTCAATTCTGATTTTATAGTTCTTATATAAGTATCTAGTTAAGTTTGTTATTATAAACAAAGTAGTGTAAAAGTTAAGTTTAAGTTTTATTGTCATGAACAAGTATAAAATAAGTTAGAGATAATCAAATTCGCAAACTTATTACTAAGTTCTGAAAATATTAGTTTTAATAGAGTTCATGAAAAGGAAGTTTAAACAACAAGAACGTTACTTTTATTTTTCAAAACACTAAGTTTTACATAGTAGTTAAGTTGGTTTTAATTTTAATAATATCAAAGACTTAGCACTAAAATACTTTTATTATTCGATTAGGTCCCAATTTCATAAGCGGAACGTTTAAGTAAGCAGCAAAGATTCTTCGTTACAAGGTACGTACGCGTACTAGTTCAGTTGCAATTACTAGTACCATGTTAGGTTGTGAATTATTCTATTGGAACCTAGAATCATGATAGGGAACGATTGTATGATTGTGATTGCTGAGATTGTTTGGTAGCATGATTGCGGTATGTAGCATTGTAATGCGTAATTCTATCGTATCATAAGCATGAAAGTTTTAGATTTTTGTATTCTTTGATCTATGGTGTGACAAGGTTGTTGCAAGAATAAAGATTTGAGTATTGTATCCAAGAAGGAATGTTAAAATGATTACATGTTTAATGTGGTATGAATGATCGATACTAAGAAAGGGTTTTGGCAATAAACTTGTAGTTGGACTCCCTACAAGTGATGAACAATGGGGGGAGTGTGAGACTTGCTCTACACTCCTACGCAGGCCTACTGTGACGACAATAGTGTCCTTATAAATTTTGATAACTCAAGTAGGCGGAAGGTTCCGTACGATCTTGGGGGTATGCATACTAAGGTGATGGATGTGGAACGGAACGAAACCGTATTTACATTTCATCTAATAGACCAAGTTGTCTATTAAGGATTAAGTAGCCCGTATGATTCTAGAAAGATGACGGTGCCCGTTCGATGCCAAATAAATTGTAAAAACGAAATTTAATGTTTTTGTAGTATCATGTTTAAGAATTGTTATTACTCTTCTGTTTATGTTTAGTGTATTATTTAACTGATTTTGTACGTACTCAGCATAGCTGATTGTTTGTTATTTGTGTTGTTTGTTGACCTGGGATGAACCATTGATATTTCAATGGGGAGCAGATTAGGTATGTTGGTGATGCTGCATGAGTTCGAGCATACAAGGGATACTTTTGATTGTAAACTTTTAAATTGTTTTGGTTGAACATACTAGAGATTTGTTTATGATTTATGGTTTTAAATAAAAGGGGTCAACAGTGATTCCCGAGTTGTAGTTAAGTTAGTATTTTATTTCCGCTGCAGTTTAGTTTTCATAATAAAGAGTAAGTTAGTGTTTTAAATTCAATAAGCCTTGCGTTTCACCGCGGCGGTAACACTCCCAAAGTCGATGCAACGTAGTTTAGACGTGTATGGATTTTGGGGGTGTTACAAAACTGGACTCAGAGCCAAAGGTTCCTATTTTCAAAGATGTTTTAAAAGATTTGAAAATGGGTAGTATGGGATAAGAGCATGTAGATTACTTTTGCGTGCATTAAATCATAGGAATAATTTTATTTGTACTGCCTTTCTTGCCTTTATTTGTCTGATTATATGAAATGTGGTGTGGTTTGCTTGATTGAATTGGTGAAAGGTTCTTTGGAATCTTTGAAATGTGAATAGAGTAGGAGGATGTACAAGGATAGTGGTTAAAAGCACTAAAATTCGATAGTAAAATATTTTAATTGCCTAAAATTTCGAATTAATATAATATTCCAAAGATGTTTCAGAAAGGTATTGAACTAAAACTTTATTTCGAATATTTTAGGAAGGAATCATATAAATTGTCATAAATATTTTGAACTTGGGATTCTAAAATTGAAAATAATCGTTTTACCTCTTATATATGTTTATATATAATGTATACTTAAAAACCTTAAATTCACAAAACTTAGACTATTTTCCTTCTTTAAATTCGCAGATGGTTTACGACATAGGTCCTAAGGAATACCTGATGAAACACCGAATAGCGGAAGATTGGGACATCTGGGCCCATAAAATGAAAGCTGCTATGGAATATAGGACCTTACAGGGAGATACTAGACTAAAGACTGAAATGGAGAAAATATATTTTATGCTGCAGTACGTCCCTAAAGAGGAACCTACCTTTTCGTACACCGTAGATATGGGGATATGTGGTCAGAAAATGGAGGTTTTAATAGGGCCAAACACAATTACTGGAACCAATACCTTCCTACAGTAGGACATGTTATTACCGATCTAAAATACTGTGAAAATGAATGGAGAATTCGTGAGAAAAGAAGTTGGGAGCCCTCTACCTCATCACCTTTAGTTCGAGGAACCTATCATGTGGGGGAAAGCTCGGGAATTAATGTGAATTCTGAGAACCCTAGAGTTAAAATTGAGCCGCAAGAGTCCTTTAGAGCTGCAAAAAGAGCTAGGTACCAAACTTTTGAGGAAGAGTTCATACCCGAGGACTACCACATAGCATCAAACCTCAGAACTGTTATTTACATTGCCGATGATGAGGGGAATAATAGGACTTTCATCGCAGTGATTGGGGAAGATAATGCGGAACTTATACTTGACTTGGAAAATGAGGAAGAGGGAGATCCTAATGAAAATGAGCCTGTTGAAGAGGGATATCCTAATGAGAATGAGCCTGCTGAGGAGGATCCGATTGAGGAAAACGAAGAAGAAGCAGAAGAAGAGCCCATAGAAGAAGAGCCTTTGGAGGAAGAACCTCTTGAGGAAGATGAACCTATAGAGGATGACGAATCTTCTGAGGACGAAGCTGACATGGAAGACGCAATAGAAAATCCTAACTCAGATGACGAAGCTCACCATTATAGTCCCTAGTTTCTTTTGATTATATAATTAGGATTAGAATATTATTTTATTCGTCTTTTTCAGTTTTAATAAGGCTTGCATGCCAAGTAGCAAATTAGTATTCTTTTATTCCTTTATTTATTCATATTATGTTTTCCTTGGAAACAATAAGTTTTACCATTTTCAATAATAATACAACAGTTTTATTCTTTTATTTGATGTAACGTCTTATTTGAGATGTTTATATGGCAAGTCAATAGAGACTTAATGATTGTTAGCAATAAAAACGTGTTATATGAACGTGCCAATGAGTATTAGTTAAAGAAATAAATGACTATGTGCATATCGCTGAAACAGCCGTTGTGTCATTTTTTTTTCAGCGCAGAATGGTTCGTCAAGGCGGCACGACTGATACCTCTCTGAATGTCGAGCAATCGATTCGTGATCTAGTGCAGATCACAGCTAACCTAACCCAAGGTCATAACCGGGATGGGGACTTGTCTGAAAAGGTTTCCCATAGGAACCCACCAGTACTGAATGGGAAAGGGGGACCAGAGGAACTGGAAAACTGGGTTGGGGAATTTGATAAGCTGTTCTTTACCCTCTACTGTCCAGATGATAAGACTGTGCCCTTAGCAAGCTATTACCTTCAGGGGGATGCTCACTTTTGGTGGACCCAAGCTAAGGACAACCTCTTTAAACAACTTGACTTTGGGTGGGAAACTTTCAAGAAAGCCCTGAGGGATAAGTATTACCCTCCATACCTCAAGAAGCAGAAAGCCCAAGAGTTTATGATGCTAGAACAAGGGAACCTATCTGTTGAGGAGTATTACCGCAAATTCATTGAGTTGATGAGATTTGCTCCTGAAATTGCCCCTACTGAGGAAGCTAAGGCCTCACGTTTTGAATTAGGGCTTACCCTTGACCTACAAGGGAGACTGGGGGGAGATACTTTCACCTCGTTAGACCATGTCTTTGGCAAAGCTGCCCACCTATATGCCATAAGGAAACGAGAGGAAGGGGGTAAACAAGGTGAGAAGCGAATGGAGAATCCAAACCCTGAGGTTCAGAGATTTGAAAAGAAATACCATGGGAACCAGAACAATCAAACCTCCCAAAGAAACTTCGATAAGGGACCCAACAACGATAACAATAACCGCAACAATAACACCAACAACCGCAGACCTGAGCGAAGTATTGCGAGGGTAATAAGGTGGAGTGTTATAGATGTGGGAAAATGGGGCATTGAGCGTACGAATGCTATTCGAAGAATAAGGTTAACCCTAATAGTCAAGAAAAAAGGAACTATGGAGACAAGCTTATGAATGGGAATGAGAATGGTGGAAATGCATACAATGGGTCAGGGAACTCTAATTACTCCAAACCACCAACCAATGCAGATAATCAGGCACCAACTGGGAACCATGTGACCAACAACAATGATAATAAGGGCACAGGGAAGTTGTATATGATGATGGTTAGCGAAGAGGAGACTCGTAGCGATGTTGTCACGGGTACTTTCTCTATCAACTCAATTCCTATTAAAGTCTTGTTCGATTCTGGAGCATTTTGGTCTTTTATTGCCCACACAACTATTAGAACTCTAGCACTGGTTGAGTCCGAGTCAATTTCTATGCCTATAGTCATTCCGTCTGGGGATACTGTTAATTGCTCTAAGAAATTCCTTAATGTCTCACTGAAAATAGGGGAGGGCTTCTTTCCTTCCGATTTAATAGAGTTTAAGGTCTGGTTACCATCAATTGAGGATTGTTGATCAAGATATACTTAAAACTGCCTTTAGGACTAGGTATGGACACTAGAGTTTACCGTCATGCCTTTCGGGTTAACCAATACACCTGCTGTTTGCATGGACCTCATGAATATGATTTTTCGACCCTACCTCGATAAATTCGTAGTCGTGTTCATAGACGATATATTGATATATTCAAGGAGCAAGGAAGAACATGAGGGACATTTGGGGCTTATTTTATAGACACTTAGGGAGAACTAATTGTATGCAAAATTTTATATATGTCATTCGATTGCATAAAGTACCCGGAGCTCTTTCAAGGGGTAGGCGAGTTACGGGGACGTAACTTTTCTTTTAAGGGGGGGAGAATGCGATAGAATTTTGCGCTTCCCCTAAAGTTTGCTTAAGTTTGTTATTTATGTGTATTATTATTTATGTGACTTGCGAAAACTGGAAAACGCTTGTGAAATTTGGGGACTTAGAAGTGCAAAAGTGCGTCGTTAAGACTGGCTACCTCAAAGTTTCGGGACGAAACTTCCTTTAAGTGGGGAAGCTTGTAATACTCCGTATTTTGGGAGTTATGTACTTATAAATAAGAAAATATAAAGTAAAAGTGAAAGTAATTTATAATATAGTTTAGGTAAGACTACAGTTATAATTTAAATATACAACCTACTTTTGTACCTAATTATATTTTAATTTGGTTTTTGTTAAATAATGAATCAAAATTCGATTTGGAAACAAATCCTAATAAACTAAGGTTTCTCGTACTATAAATAAGAAAAGGAAGAAAAAAATATATTAGAAAACCTATTTTTTTTACCCAGCCGTTTTTTACTCTCAAGATTTCTTTCTCTCTCCTCTTTCCTTCTTCTATCCTGCGTTCTTCCTTCTGCTCTACCTTTCTTTCTTTCTTTTCCCTTGCATCGGGAAACCCCCCTCGCCGGCGTTCGGGTAGTGTCAACGTTCCCGGCTGTTCGTAGACGCTGCCGGAAGTTCGTACAAGGCTGAGGTTCGTTCGCTGTGCGTGTCGCTGCTGCCGGAGTTTCGCGTGGCAGGTTCGAGTGGCTGGGTTGTTCGAGGGTGGTTGGCTCGCGTCAAGCAGTCGCGATTCTGCTCGCGTGAAGTCGTCACCCAGCCGGAAGGGAAGTTCGTGGCTCGCCGGTGCTCGGTCGGCGTCGGTCGTCGACGGTTTCCGGTGGTTTTTCCTCTCTCTTTTCTTCTTCAAATCAATTTATCAAATCTGATTTTGTTATGTATTTTGATTAAGTTTTGTAATTATTAATAAAGCATAGAATTAGTAAAACAAAATCAGAATTATAATTATGCTTTAATTGTGGAGATAACTTTATTCCTCAAATCTGATTTTATAATACTTGGGTATAATGGGTTGACTTAGTTTTGTAAACTAAGTATAGTAAAGGTTAAAGGAAAAATCAAATTCTTGATTATATTAGCAGTTCTTAGGAGGATGTTTAAGTCTCAATTCTGTTTTTATTATACTTATGTATAGTGGGTTAAGTTATAATTGTAAATAAAGGTACATATTATGAACTAAAAGAAATCAGATTTATATTACACTACTAGTTCCTACTTTGATCTTATTTCTTCAATTCTGATTTTATAGTTCTTATATAAGTATCTAGTTAAGTTTGTTATTATAAACAAAGTAGTGTAAAAGTTAAGTTTAAGTTTTATTGCAATGAACAAGTATAAAATAAGTTAGAGATAATCAAATTCGCAAACTTATTACTAAGTTCTGAAAATATTAGTTTTAATAGAGTTCATGAAAAGGAAGTTTAAACAACAAGAACGTTACTTTTATTTTTCAAAACACTAAGTTTTACAAAGTTGTTAAGTTGGTTTTAATTTTAATAATATCAAAGACTTAGCACTAAAATACTTTTGTTATTCGATTAGGTCCCAATTTCATAAGCGGAACGTTTAAGTAAGCAGCAAAGATTCTTCGTTACAAGGTACGTACGCGTACTAGTTCAGTTGCAATTACTAGTACCATGTTAGGTTGTGAATTATTCTATTGGAACCTAGAATCATGATAGGGAACGATTGTATGATTGTGATTGCTGAGATTGTTTGGTAGCATGATTGCGGTATGTAGCATTGTAATGCGTAATTCTATCGTATCATAAGCATGAAAGTTTTGGATTTTTGTATTCTTTGATCTATGGTGTGACAAGGTTGTTGCAAGAATAAAGATTTGAGTATTGTATCCAAGAAGGAATGTTAAAATGATTACATGTTTAATGTGGTATGAATGATCGATACTAAGAAAGGGTTTTGGCAATAAACTTGTAGTTGGACTCCCTACAAGTGATGAACAATGGGGGGAGTGTGAGACTTGCTCTACACTCCTACGCAGGCCTACTGTGACGACAATAGTGTCCTTATAAATTTTGATAACTCAAGTAGGCGGAAGGTTCCGTACGATCTTGGGGGTATGCATACTAAGGTGATGGATGTGGAACGGAACGAAACCGTATTTACATTTCATCTAATAGACCAAGTTGTCTATTAAGGATTAAGTAGCCCGTATGATTCTAGAAAGATGACGGTGCCCGTTCGATGCCAAATAAATTGTAAAAACGAAATTTAATGTTTTTGTAGTATCATGTTTAGGAATTGTTATTACTCTTCTGTTTATGTTTAGTGTATTATTTAACTGATTTTGTACGTACTCAGCATAGCTGATTGTTTGTTATTTGTGTTGTTTGTTGACCTGGGATGAACCATTGATATTTCAATGGGGAGCAGATTAGGTATGTTGGTGATGCTGCATGAGTTCGAGCATACAGGGGATACTTTTGATTGTAAACTTTTAAATTATTTTGGTTGAACATACTAGAGATTTGTTTATGATTTATGGTTTTAAATAAAAGGGGTCAACAGTGATTCCCGAGTTGTAGTTAAGTTAGTATTTTATTTCCGCTGCAGTTTAGTTTTCATAATAAAGAGTAAGTTAGTGTTTTAAATTCAATAAGCCTTGCGTTTCACCGCGGCGGTAACACTCCCAAAGTCGATGCAACGTAGTTTAGACGTGTATGGATTTTGGGGGTGTTACAGTATACACCTTGGGTTGTAACGAATGCTGTATGTATATGGTCCTTTTCCGCCATCGGGATCTGGTGATATCCCGTGTTGGCATCCATGAAGCTGAGCAACTCGTGGCCAGCCGTTGAGTCGACCAGCCTATCAATCTTTGGTAGGGAATGATTGTCCTTGGGACATGCCTTGTTCAAGTCAGTGAAGTCGACGCACATGCGCTAAGTTCCACTGGCCTTTTTAACCAAAACCACGTTGGCTAACCACTGTGTATTGGCATTCTTCAATAATTCCCGCCTCTAGCAACTTCTTAACCTCGTTGCTGCGCCGCATTCCTCTCGGGCCCTTGATGTCTGAGTTTCTGCTTGATGGGGCGGAATCCCTCCTTGATATTTAACCCGTGGGATGCGAAGTTGGGGTCGAGCCCCTGCATGTCAGAGGCAGTGTAAGCAAACACGTCTTTGTATTCCCGCAAGATATTGATGAGCTTTTCCCTGATCTCGGGGCTGAGGTTTTTTCCAATCCTCACCCCATGCCCGAGGCCTTCATCAAGCATTATCTCTTCATCTTCCTCGACCGGCTGGGGTCGTTCATATAGCTTTAGATTTTCTGAAAGGTAGACCCCGAGACCAGTAGGGGTGTCCTCGGGATCTTCCCTCTTCCTCTTATTTGGACTCTCTTCTTCCGGCGAATTTGCTTTGAAGCTATTTGTATAACACTCCCGAGCTGTCCGCTGATCACTGTAACTTTTCCCGACTTGTCGTTCGTCTGTCTCGTATTGCATGAGTAGTTGGTATACCGAGATGGCTTCTTTTATCTTGTTCATGGTGGGCCTACCCATGATAGCGTTGTAAGGTAGCGGGGTGTCAACCACTAGGAAGTCGACTGGTAGGCTTCTTCCTTTTTCCCTTTCCCCGAGTCTTACCGCCAATTTCACATACCCGAGGGGATATACTAATTCTCCCCGAAGCCTATCAGCGGCTGACTGGTCGGGGTTACGTCCTTCTCAGTATATTTGAGCTTGCACAAGCAGCCTAGGGTGATGATGTCTGCCGAGGAGCCACTATCGACTAAAATCCTCTTAACCCGGGAGTTGGCAATCTTCATTTCTATGACAAGGGGGTCATCATGGGGGGTATGAATGTGCCGGTCCAGGGCTCCCCCAAACGTCATGACGGGACATCCCGTCCTTAGTGGTTCAATTTCTAGGACATGCTGCTTTATTGCTTGGAGGTGGGCCTTGCGGGCTCGGCTGGTTAAGCCTCCCGAGGCATGTCCTCCTTCTATCACCCCGACATACCCGTCGGTATTGTCGCTATCGTTTTTTGCTTCCTTCTCTTTTCCTTTCTCTTTCCGAGAGTGCTTGATGTACCCGTTCAACTTCCCTTGATCAGCCAAGTGATCCAAGGCCTTCTTTAATTCCTAACAGTCCTTAGTGGTATGCCCGCATTCTCGGTGGTATTCACACCACAGTCGTTAATCCCTTCTTTACTTTGAGGTCCTTATAGGGGGAGGGATGGGAAATACCGACTTGTGCTTTAGATCTAGATAGATCTCACGTCTATTTATGTTGAAGCGGAGGGTCATTCCCATTATCTGTAGTTCTCGGGAGGAGTTGTTGATTGCTTTTGTTGCTTTTGTTGGATTCCCGGTAAGGGGTTTCTTCCTTCCTTTTCTTCGATTTTTCCCCGACGGGTTTGCAAATGTCTGAGGCTTGAATGAATTTTTTAGCTCGACTCATGGCTTCCGTGAACGTGGTGACTTCATTCTCGGCCAAGGACCACCTGAACTTGCCTGGCCATAGCCCCTACATCAAGGCAGTAAATGCTACCCCGTCTTAAAGGTCAGAAACCTTCAGAGACTCTTCGTTGAATCGTTTGATGTAGTCAGCCAGGCTTTCATGCTCCTGTTGCTTGATTGACATTAAGTGGATGCTAATCTTTTTGTGCCGGCGCCCGGCAATGAAATGTTGGTGTAATAATGCTTCTAACACAGAAAAGTTTGTGATAATGCCAGGGGAGAGTCCCGAGAACCAGCTGAGTGCTAACCCCTTGAGAGTTGTCGGGAAATAGCGACACCAGGCTGCTTCGCATCCGGTTTGTACGCTCATCTGGGCCTTATAGGCCGCCATATGGTCATCAGGGTCACTGTTTCCCGAATACTGCACAATCAGGGGAACCTTGACCTTTCCCTGGTTGGGTACCTCCATTATCTCCCGACTAAAGGGTGTCATGAAGTTGAGCACTCCTCTGTTAACCAATACGGGGCTCCTGTTTCGGAGGGTCCCTAAGTCTCCTTCGCCTTCAGCCCTAGTCTTTTTGGACCCGAGAGGGGATCCTTCCCGCCCTCTTCTGGGAGTCCGAGAATGGGCTTGTTCTCCTCGATGGGTTTTCTCCCGATTGGCCCTCTTGGCGTTAAGGAGGTTTCGAGCGTCTTGTTCCATCCGGCGTCGAAGATTGTCTTCTAAAATGCGTCGGGCATCATAATTTGAGGTCCTACAAGAGTTAGCATGTCGGGATCTCTCTCCTCCCACTCGTTGCCCGCCTCGGTTAGGTGCTTGAGTGTTTGGATCACCCCCGTCTCGAGGCTCTCCCTAGGTCAACTCTCGAGGTACCCCTTTGTTAAGCTGGGGGATTCCCGCTATGAGTTCATGCAAGCTGCGTTGCATGTTCGCATTTAACTGCTGAGCTATCCTCTCTATATCCGCCCTCGTAATTGGAGGCGGATCAGGCTGGAATCGTTCTAGGAAATGGTTCGCTCTTCCTTACGAGGTGTGGATTCCTCGTCATTGAGGGGAAGCGATTCTACTAGCACATTGGGCTGTTGGGACTGAATCGGGGTTGGTTGAGGCGGTAGTGAGGCTCGAGTAGTTTTCCTTCGGGGTGCCATGTTGCTCTCGGTACGTAGATTTGAGATGTAGTATCCCCACAGACGGCGCCAAACTGTTTCTGCCTAGAAACTAGTCAAATGGGTTAAGTGTGTTTAGAGAGGTTAAAATCCCGAGTTGGAGTATAATCCCGAGTCTTGTCACTTGGAGTCCTGGAAAACAAGGAAAACTGGCCCGGGGGTGTTCTCGGGAAAGCCCCTCCGACGCTCAAGTCAGTTGAGATTGAGGTTGAGAGAGAAAGTGAGTAATTGTAGAGAGAGATGCTCAGGTTTAGTTAGGTGAGAATTGAATACATGCTCATTGATTGGGTTTGCTGCTTTTATGATGTTGGGGATTTCTCAGACAAAAAACCTATTGGGGAACATCCATGTCTGTAGGAAACCTGTCTCCCTTTATTGTGAAATTATTTTCTGCCTAAAGAACTGATGGGTCCCTTGAGAGCATGCAGATCAGATCTTTCAGGTGGGCTTTGCTTAACATTGTTGGACCAAATCATGGGTCCAAACAAGATGATACTAATATAATATGATACATGAAAATAAGAATTTTTTTACAAATGACTGAAACTTTAAAAATTAGAATATGAGAAAGAATATAGGAAGATAATAATGAAATATTCTCTCAATTTTTTAAAAAATAGGGGCATTTGGTTTTTCACGCAGATCAAGGAAGGTATAAAAAAAAAGTAGAGAGAAGGGTAGTATAAGTAAGGGGGAAATGGAAAAAGTATAGAGAAGGAGACCAAAAGTAAGAGAGATGAGTGATAACTACTCGGGTCAACCTACCATATACAGAAAAAGGGAGAAGTGTCCCTATTAAAAAACACTCCTAAGTAGCAAAAAGTCCCCTTAAAAACAAAAGGCAGGGAAGTATATTATGTGAAAATCATATTTTTGTTTCAAACAAAAGTTTAAAAAACCGAATATGGGAAATAGTTTGGGTGAATACTATAATATGGGGAGTTTGGTATGTGGGAATGGGAGTTTGGGGATTAGAGGGTGGGATAGAGTATGGGAATTGGTGAGTGGGATAAGGATATCTATCCCTTGTTTGGTATGGGTTGGGATTTGGGAATAAGTAGAGATTAAATGGTTGTTTTACCTAAATATCCTAACTCTCCACCTCCTTTTTTTTCATTAAGGATAAATGGGTCATTTCCTTATAAAATTCTAATCCCACTTCTAATACCTACCACCCCCCATGTCTTATTTTGGTGGGATTAGAGACTATTTAATCCCATTCCCAATCGCCCTTAAAAACCCCAATACCTCCAAACAAATATGGGATTACTACCCGTGGGGATTTAAAATCCCAATCCCTCCCTTAAATCCCCACAAACAAACACCCCATATGTGTTGTATGGATATTTGATTTTTTAATTTCTTAAATACGATATGATACTAGTAAGAATCATTTTAAAGAAAATGATTTATTTAATGTAAAGATCACCTCATATCAATCAATTATGAAGTTGAACATTCCAAAGTCTTTTCCATCAAGTTTAAGATTTTTAGTAAAACTCTATGGAGCAACTGGATGTACAATATATTTGCATAAATGATGTGCTATTTAATATGATGTGTCAACTTTTTTTTTCTTTTATTGAAATAGAGATTGTATATGCTCTTTATTATATTAGATTGCATTAGTGAATATGCCTAAGTATTAGGTAACAACTTCTACGTAGACAATATTTCATGAATTGTATCATCTATTTGTTCACCATAATTATTGGAAGAATATCGTGAATGTACGTATTGTTTCAAATGTTTTTAACTTATAATGAAATCAGTATATATAAATACACTAAATAAACAAGCAGCAGGTGATAGCCTAGTGGTGTTGGCAACTTGGTATCCCCTCCGATCCCAGAGATCCTGGGATTGAGTCTCACCCCTTGCAAGGAGGGATCCCCAATTTCCCCCCTTCCTTGCAAGGGACTTCATCCTACCTTAAAAAAAAAATACACTAAATAAACAAAAAAAAATCGTGCATTTTTCATGGATCTTAAACCTAGATGTGCGTGTGTGTGTGTGTGTGTATATATATATTAGAAAGCATAGAAATACTTTTGGGATTTGGTAACACTGACAATGTAGTAGATAATTTCTATTAGCACGTGAGTGGAGTTTGAGCGCCGTTAGAAAATATTCAATTTCAGTGAAAGGGGTGCATGTCCCATGCTTCTTCCACTCGTATTTGTAAAAATTAGGATTTTTTGTCCCAAACTATCTTTAACTTTCAAGGTTTTGCGAGAAACTACCTTATAAAAAATTTGTTGTCCCAAACTGGGTAATTTGGCCACTCAACTTCTAGGGTAGATCTAAATCTATCCAAATTTGACTTGTGCAAGGTTGATCTATAGCAGTATGTACTGGCTTTAGAAGTGTATGACTTTTGAGGATTTGTGTTGTACAGGTTGTAATTTGGCCACAACCCGTGTATAGTAAACCTTTCAAAATTGACGCCATGCGTCTGATTATTGTGCCAAATTAAATAGTGCCATTTATTTCACAAAAATCTACCCCATATTCAAGAGCTAATATATAATTATGGGTCCAAGATGGGTTTATTTTTGGATAGATAATAGGGTTACTAGTATCCTATGATGAGGTAATAGTGTGGAAAAAAATATGTACTTAATGATAAAAGGAAAAAGGAAAAACTTTTCATTTTGAATAATAGGGATTGTGGGGAATTATAGATATTGGAGTGACTAAAGATTTTTGGAAGTAGATATGCTTGGTTAAGGTTTCCTCCCTCTTTTATATGGGATGTCAAAATCTTTTTTGTATTTGTTTTTTCATTTTGGTTGGGCAATGATCTTTCTATTATTGTTGATATCTTGGTGATGTTGAAGAGAAAAAATTGTATAATATTTTTTTGAGGTGCATGATTTTTTTTATCATTAACCAATATTTTTGAGGTGCATGATCTTTTTATAATTAACCAATATTTTTATGATTAACCAATATTTGTTGAGATGCATGATCTTTTTATCATTAACCAATATTTTGTTTTTAGCACTAATGTCCCCCCCTAAAAAAACCAATAATTTTTGAGGTGCATGATCTTTGTATCATTAACCAATATTTTTGAGGTGTTGAAACAAAAACAACGTTCCTCTCTCTCTCCTAATTACATATTCTGTTCCTAATTACTTCCCCCCTCTCTCCTAATTACTTCCTTGTCTTACCATCTTTCAATTCCAATATTTCCTAAACCTTCCATATTCCATTAAGTTTGTCTCTATCAATTCATAAAAACAACCAATTCAATTTTCTAATTTCATTTTGAGATAAACCGGAGTAATGTCATTCAAGAAATTTAATTCTCCTATTGAATATTGCAATTACCATCTCTCAGCATCTTTTGATGCACAAAGATAGAAGATAACTTGCAGATTTGATGGTAATTGTGCTTTTCATTTCCTTATTTTTTTTTTAAAAACAATTAACTAACTCAGGCTTAGATTAGTATCTTCAAGTTTTAGGCTGCGATTTCATTCGTAAACATTGTATTCATCTTATTTTACAATTTTTTGATTGGCTTTATATTCTGTAGTTTTGTATTCATTCCAATTTACAATGGCTGCGTTTTTTCTTCCAGTTTCTAGGATGGTATTTTTCCAGTTTATTTGTTTATTTAAGCACAAATATTTTTGTAGTCTGTTCATATAATCTCCTGTCCTTTTTCTCCAACGGAATATGATCACTAATTCCGCTTTATTAGGCTTAGATGGTAAGACTGTGTGATAAGTAGGCATTAACTAATTGTAAGATGTTGTTTCTTATATGTTTAAAGTTAGAAAATAAGATCTAGTTACAATGAATGTGGACCACCGCTAGTCACCACTAATATTATATATTTTAATTTTTTAATCTTATAATATGATTTTAAAAATTCAGAAGTTACTAAGAATCCCCAGAAGGTTGGTCCACTGTTCGGACTTAACCTAGTTTTTCTTGCCTAATAAAAAAAAAGAAGGCCAAAACAAAATCAACACATCACCTTCATTTACCAAACTTGGATTGCTCATACGGCGGCGAGATGCGACGCTCGCCGTTGGTTGTTCGTTGTCCAAATCGTGATCGTCAATCGCTTCTTCAACCAATTCCATCAGCCATCCGAGGATTGCATCCACCATCATCAGCACTGATCAGCGACGAGCCCCTTTCTACGCGACTTTGTTTCATTTTTATTTATTTCTGTACTACCTTTAGGTTTATGTGTTTGTTTTAATTTGGGTTGTATTAGCATTAGGATGTACTTTCTCTTTTAATTAATGTACGATTTCTCATTGTTAAAAAAAAAAAACAAACTTGCAGTTTAATTTGCTTTTTGTTTTTGTTTTTGGAATTCATGCGCTTTTTATAATCCTAGCTGATCCTTCAATTTAGTAAAAATAAGATGATCCTTAACAAAATTCTCCACATGAAGCCTTTCATTAGGGTAAAGGGAGAATTAATCGGTAGATGAGCTGGAAAACTTGTGAGCGTATAATATGGGTTAAGATTTTGCAGAAAACTTTGTTAAAACGAAAATGGAGTAACGAGAGAATGATTACAAATTTACAAACGAATGAATTTGAGATTGATAGTTTTAATGGCAGGCGAAGAAGAGGACGGGTATGCTGCGTTTCAATGGAGGAGAGAGTGTGGAAGGGTGGGCCGCGACCGTGGGGGTGATTAGTGGAAACAATTTTTTTTTTATTTTCTAGATGACCTTATGTTTTTGTATATTATATTAAGGTGCACTAATTATGATTTTAACAACGAATCTAAATCTAAAAGAATAATTTGACTAATCTCCCACCCAAAAAACCAAGAGGATTTGTCCCCATAAGTCCGTATATAAGTACTACTACACTGAAGAAACCTCACTCATACATGAGATCCTACAAGGAATCAGACGAGCTGTGATGCACATCACAAACTTTATGGTATGGGTGCACGAATCAACACAAAATGACGATTTTGTTAATTTTTGGCTAAATTATTTAGGCCAAAATGATGAGTAGGATGAGGAATTTACTTTCTCAAAGGATGTGTCCGGTATGTGGGGACAGGACCATGATTAATAATTTATTATATTTAAGCTAAAATCGTCGATATTTTATAAAATTTAAGCCAAAATTGTTATTTATGTTGGTTCGTGCAATCATACCATAAAATTTGTGTTGTGCATCACACCTCATTCAATTCATACTGTTCACCAAACCAGTGCTTGGTGTTGTTCGTGCTAAATTTTTCCTTAAAAATAAAATAGTGCTAAGTGCTAATGTATATTATTAATATACATTAGGATTAGTAATATATACTAGCTAACAATGCAAAGCAAGCAACCCAATAGCAACTAGGCCCAAACACCGCAAGCCCAAATCATCTCAATGTATATAATACATGCTTAAATATTTAACTTAAGTCAATCATCTCTATTTCTTCACTGTTGGAAAAAAAAAACCCTACATACAAACTACACCAAACATGAAGGCTACGTCCTCCTCTATAAAGGCAGAGCCGTCTCGAACTTTTTCGAGTCCCTGGCCAAAAAAACACGACGATTTGTCCCCATAAGTCCATAACAATCAGATTCAACAACTACTATAAACTCAAAAGCCAATTACTCTTGAAGAAATGTCTGTTCATTGTCGTTATATCTATGTATAAGCAATATAAGTTATATTACTTATATAGCTCAAGAGTTAGTAAATAGCTGGCAAAAGTTAGTTAGTTTCACTGTATATAAGCTTTGTCTCATTTCAGTTTGTTGTAACAAATTCTGTATCATTTCATTTCCTTCTTACAATGAAGATAACTCTTCTCTCCAGATTCTTTCTATCTCTATTCTTCTCTATATGAGTGTCGATACTATGACTAGGGGTGCTTATCGAACGAGCCGAGCCCGAATAGCACTGGGCTCGGCTCGAGCTCGTTTAACTTTTCATGGGCTCGGCTCGCCTCGTGAGCTCGACGAGCTTGGGAGAGCCGAGCTCGGCTCGAGCTCGTTTAACTTTTCATGGGCTCAGCTCGGCTCGGCTCGTGAGCTCAACTAGGCTCGAGCTCGTTTTCAGGCTCGGCTCGAACTCGGATTCGATTATGGGCTCGAGCCCGTTTGGGAAATTTATTTTGCGAAAAATCTGTATATACCTTAATTGAGTTAATATTTTGAAAGAAATACTTAATATAATTTTTAATATATACATATTTTTTAATATAAAATATTTTTTTAATATAAAATATTTTTTTTAGTATATAATATTAATCGAGCTGTTCATGAGCTTTTCGAGCCGAGCCGAGCTTTGCTTAGCTCATCTCGGCTCGTTTAAGTCTCGAGTCGAGCCACAACGAGCCGAGCTTTGACCGAGCTGAGCCCGAACTGTTCGTGAGCTTGTCAGGCTCATTATCACCCCTAACTATGACTTTGTTTTCCACTTTTTGATTTTTCTTTATAACAATTATCCAATTCTATTATTAGTTTATTACCGTGTATGTACCTCCCTTTATTAAATTTTTATCCGGCTTTCACTGTAAAATCTATGAACCACATCTTTAAACTCCAATTTTTTCCGCCCAAAATCTCTCTCCTCCCACCTAGTCATCTCCATCTATAAATATATTAAAAAGCGTAGGCAAGAATTGCAATCTGCCACGTATCATATTTTTGTTGCTTCATTTGTCATATTGCATTCTATCAACATCGTTCTCATATATTAAAAAAAATTGTCAATGTGATGATTCGAACCCGTAACCTCAAGTATCAAATAAAGAGTTCCAACCATCACTCTATCATATTTTTGACTTTTTGTTGTTTCATTTGTCAAAATTAATGATGATATATGAATAGAAATCAATAATTAAATTGTCACTTTTGAAATCTATATTATAATTTAGACGACTTATTCTCTCTTTTTAATAATATTTCTTTATGAATGTTTGTTTAATGACCTCCATCAAAAAAAGATGAGAGAGAAAGCTAGAAATTGAAAGAGAAAGAAAGAGGGGAAAAAGCCCCAAATGAAAACCCGAGAAACCCTAGCCCTTTCGAAAAAAGTCCATCAGCTATATCAAATCTGTGCCAATCTCTGCAATTTCTTCAGGATTGCTATAATCCTTTCATCTCGTCATTATCAAAGTACAATTAAGTTTTCGTGTTGGTTTTGCTTAATTTAGCCTGGTTTAAAGTTGGTAAAGTAAGGTTTATTAGTTGCAATAATTCGATCCTACTCTATAAAGGTAGGGTTAGTTCTCAATTAAAGATCTTTATTGAGCCTATTAGAGGCGATTTCCGAGGCTGGTTTCCATAAATTGGTTCAGTCTTTGTAAGTTACTACATATGAGCTAGGGTTTTCTTCGAGTTTTGGGGCTTTTCATTGGGTGTTGTTTTTTCAAGCATTTAATGAGTGGCAAAGAGCTCGAGTGATGTGTGAGAGAGATGGTGTTTTTGTTGTGGTGTCATTCATTATCAGTGAGGTTTTCTCCTTAAATATCGTCTGGTTTTGGCGTGCTGTTAATCAAGTGCGCAGAGGATTTATCAAGATTGAAACCCTAGCATATATGGTGATGGTAAGTATCATTAAAAAAAGTTGGTATGAAGATTGATAATATTTCTGCTAGTGTGATTTATATATGCTATAAAAAGGATTGGAAGGTTGGCTTTTTCTCTTCACTCCAACTCCTTCTCCTTTTTTGATTGTGTGCTTCAGCTTATTGTTTTCTTCTCTATTTTCCCTCTGAAAGAATCTTAAGCCTTAAATTTGTCTCTATGAATTTCAAAGATGTTGTTTTGTCTTCTGGGTCTTTCCAGAATGATGGGGGTAGCCCCTCTGGTACTGTTAGTGTGCCTAATGAGAGTGTTACCCCTGTTGTGATTGCTTCTGATGTAACTCTTGTTGATTGTGTGCATGACCCTCCTGCTGATGCTGCTTTTCCTGAGGCTGTTGTGGTGGATAAACTTTCACAAGTTCAAAAAGATATTCAAGAATTGTCTAAGTCCTGTTTGATAGGTAAGATGCTTGGTGAACCCCTAGATGTGCGTACTATAATTTCACGTACTAAAGCTGAATGGAAATTTGTGAAAGGTGATATAGAATTTATGGATATGGGTAATCACTGGATCCTGTTAAAATTTGCTAATCCTAATGATCTTTTTTTAGTATGGTTAGAGAGACCTTGGCATGTCCAAGGTGAGCCTTTTGTGTTACAAGCATGTAAACCTGATTTTGACCCTTTCCTTGAAGAGATCAAGTGGGTTGATCTCTGGGTTCGTATTCCCATATTCTAGGGTTGTTCAGAGTGCGGTCTGGACCGCACCAAACCGCAACCCAAATCGTTTTTTCGCGGTTTGGGTTGGTTTGCGGATTCAAAATTTCGGTTTGGGTTATGATTTCAAGCAAACCGCGACGCGGTTTGGGTTCGTAAACCAAAACAGCACCGTAAACCGCAATTTTATATGATTTTTTTTAAAATTTATTTTATCTATTTTGATTTTTTTTTAAATACACTCTCTCCTTTGTTTGGTATAAGATTTGGACATAATGTTTATTGTTTGCTATAAAATTTGGACAGAATGTTTAATTATGAAGTCAACTTCATATTTATTTGGACTCTTTATATTTATTACCAATTTATTTTACTCTTAGATTACAAAATTAATGTCGCGGAGGAAAAAAATGGTTAAACCGCACCAAACCGTTTCGCGCGGTTCGGTTTGGGTTGGTTTGGGCAAAAGTGCGGTGCGGTTTGGGTTGGGAAAATGTCAAACCGTATATTTGCAATTTGAGTTGGGTTACATCCCAAACTGCACCAACCCAACCCGCGAACACCCCTACCTGTTTTTCCTACCGAGCTTCTAAATTTTGAATCCCTTGCAAATTTGTTTGCTGCCAATAATGTGGGTGTCTTGATTAAGCTTGATTCTAACTCTCTTTTAAGAAATAAGATACGGTTTGCTAGAGCATGTATCCTTGTTGATATTACTAAGCCTTTGCTTGAATATTTTGAGTTAACTCGTGCTGGTGGGAAAGTATGTAGGTATAACATTTGGTATGAGGATTTCAGTACTGGATGTTCTTTCTGTGGCTCTAAGGAGAATGCTATTGATGCTTGTCCTTTATTACATGCTCCTAAGAAAGAAATTTCTATCTCTCTCTTGAAAAGTCCCAAGCAAAAGAGCTTGGTAAAGATTCTATCTCTGGCTACTAGGCGGGTAAAGCTTGCTACCGTGGCTGTGGAAGCCAATGTGGTACAAGCTAAGCCTAAGTCGGTTCCTAGAGTCCCTTGTAATAAGAAATTTTTGAATCAAAAAGCTATGTCCCATTCTAAGTTTGCTTGTTGGTTCCGTTAAGAGAAAGGATTACGGTATTGTTATCAAGGAAAACTCTTTTGTGCTCGCTAGTAAGGCTATGGTGCCTTTTTATGGGAAAGGAAAACAAAAGGCTCTTCTCTATCTTCTTTGCTCCTAAGTTTGTCCAGGTGAGTGACTCGATGATGAAGGCGATAGATAATGTGGTCGCTTCTATCCAATTCCCTTCGATGCTTGCTTTCAAGCTGCCATGCTTGAATACTCTCACGGTGAGAAAGGTAAGGGTGTAAGGCAGGTGCTTGCTCCACCGAAGGCCTCACGATGTGGTCTTGCCTCCGGTCCCTTTACAAATTATCTATCCCGAGGACTACTTTCAAGGTAATCGGTTTGGTCCTCTTGCTAATTTTTCCGACCATGCTTATGGTGATCTCTCTATATTTGAGTCCGAAGTTGAAAATGCTACCATGGTGATCCATGATGATGAGAAATCCCTTGGTGAGCTCCATTCTCACCCTAAGAACTCATTCCGTTTTGTTGACTCGAGAGCTCCATTGTTAGGCACATTGGTGCCATGGGTGTTGAAAGGGGAGGCCCTTATGGAACCCACCTCTCTCTTTCTAGTGCTGCCAATAGGAGGAAGGGAAAAAGTGAGGAAGATTCAGCCTCCTCGGCTTTAAAGAGATCAAAAGTGTAAGTTTTCATGGTAGATGAAAGTTTTTTGTATCTTTGTAAAATTGTTTTAAAATGTCTTTGGGTTTTTGGAATATCCGGGGTTGCAAGAGGAAAAACGCATTAGAAGAAGTTAAACTTTTTGCAATGTAAATAGGTTATCTATTGTAATGCCATGCGAAACCAAGTATGTCCTTCCCCCTCCCCTGCTTGTTTGAGGATGACTAGTTTCACATCTTTTGAGTGCTTCCCAACCCAAGGGGTGTCGGGTGGCATCTCGTTACTATGGAAAGATGATGTAGTTAATCCCTCGTAATCTGCAGATTTTATTTATAGCTTTGTGTTTTATTGCTTGTAAATTATCTCTTATAAATTCGGGAATTTCCTTTGTCATTTTGTTTGTTTATGCACCTGCAAATGCTTTGGATAAGTGTGAATTTTGGGATGAAGTGTCTCAGTTTGTGAATATCATTAGTGATCCGTTTATTATAATGGGTGACTTTAATGATCTTAGCTCTAAGAAGGATAAGTTGGGTGGGGCTCTGTTCAAGTACTCTATAGTAGCTAGATTCAACAATATTCTTGCTAGTACTAACCTGTTTAGAGCTTGAGTTTCTTTTTCAACCTTTCTCATGGAGAAGGAGGGGGGGGGGAGTTGATAATGCTTCGTAAAGATTAGACGAGGCCATAGCTAATACTAGTTGGTTAAATCTATTTCCAGTAGCTAAGCTTCAAAATCATATTTTCACTTCATCTGACCATTGCCAAGCTTCTTTGCATTTTATGTAGTGTGAATTTTCCTAAAGATCCCCCTTTTAGATTTGAACAAATGTGGTGTATGTGTAAAGATTTTGATACTCTCATTAAAAAAACTTGGTGCAATCAATTTCAAGGTTCTATGATGTTTTGCCTTGTAAAGAAAATGCATTTGTTAAAGACAAAAGCTAAGTAATGGAATTGCACAAACTTTGGTAATATTTTTCGACAAATTGCGTCAGTAGATTCACAACTTGAAAATGTTCAAAATAGGATAATCTTGGAACCTTGTAATATTTCCCTTGTAGATAGGCAAGAAAGACTCCAAAATAAACGAAGAGATCTATTTTCGTTCCAAGAAAATTATTGGAAGCAAAAGAGTAGAGATAATTTTTGGCTAAAAGGAGATTCTAACTCCTCGTATTTCCATGCTAGTGCGACAATTAGAAAAAATCGTAACACTATTAAAATGTACAAATCTAGTAATAGTTCAATTGTTACTAATCCTTAGCTAATAGAAGAGGAGATTACTAAAGACTTTAGGTTCAGGTTTCTCGCTAATCATAACTGTCATTTTGATGAATATACATATTTTGAGTTAATTACTCCGATTCAAGAAAATTTAGAGTTAATCAAGGAAGTCACTAAGGAAGAAATTAAAGTTGTTGTGTTCGATTTAACACCAGATAAAGCTTCGGGTCCGGGTGGGTTTCCTCCATATTTCTTTTAGAATTATTGGACTTTAGTAGGCAATTCAGTAACTAAAGCAATCAAAGCATGTTTTTATTTTGGTAGAATGCTGTCAGAAATTAATCATACATTTATTACGTTGATCCCTAAAATTGACAACCCATAATCAGCTAATAATTTTAGACCAATTAGTTTATGTTCGACTTTATATAAAATTATTGTAAAAGTGTTAACTAACAGACTCAAAGTTTCGTTAGGAAATATAATTCACCTGCTTCAAGGGGCTTTCATTTCTGAACGAATAATTCAAGATAATATTTAGCTTACTTATGAAGTGTTTAACTCGTTTAAAAATAAAGGAGGAAAAGAGGGATGGTTAGCTATTAAATTGTATATGGAATAAGCGTATGATAGGCTTGAATGGAATTATGTCCTAACTACTTTGAAGAAAATAGGTTTTCATATTCAGTTTATTGAATGGGTTAAAAGTTGTATCACTATAGTGTCCTTTTCTGTGCTTGTTAACGGTATCCCTGGTAGCCAGTTTATGCCATCGCGTGGCTTAAGACAAGGGGACCCTTTATCCCCATATTTGTTTATATTGTGTGTAGAGTTGTTAGCTAGAAAGGTTCATCAACGAAGCTTTTTTGGGAGTAAGGATTTAGGTGTTAAAAATTGGGAGATGAGGGATTAAAATGCCTTTTTTAACCTTTGTTGATGATACTTTGCTATTTGCAAAAGCTAACTCAAGGTCTTGTTTCATCATTAAAAATATTCTGGATGAGTATTGTAGAATGTCGGGCCAGTTGGTTAACTTTCATAAATCAGCTTTCCAATGTACATCAAATCTGTCGGAGCAGGATTGTGTTAATTTTAAAAATATCCTTCATATGGATCATTCCCTCTCCTTAGGGAAATATTTAGGATCCCAGTTATTACTGAAAGAGTAACTAAAGAAACCTTTGGAGAAGTTGTTGATAAGTCTCAGAAGCAGTTATCAAAGTGGAAAGCGAATTCACTTTCCCAAGCAGGGTGTACGATTCTTATTTAATCAAATCTGACCACTAAGGCAAATTTCCAAATGCAAAGCTTTCTGCTCCCTGTGGCAAATTCGACTAGTCTAGATAAAATTAATTGGAATTTTTTTGGAACAAAAAGGTGGATAGCTCAGGGCCAAATCTTACTGGTTGGGACAAAATTTGTAAACCGAAATGCTTTGGTGGTCATGGTATTAGAAAAGCCAATGTAAACAATATTGCTCTTCAATTGAAATTACTCCGGCGAATATTAAAAGATCCGGATAACATTTGGGTATCTATGGTTACAAGGAAGTATTTAAAAAATAATAGTTTGTGGAATCATGTCCCTCCTAGTTCAGCGTCTTGGCATTTATCGCTCCGGTCGACGTTTAGAAAAGGTCTGAGGTGGCAGGTGGGGAATGGGGTTAGTATTTCTTTTTGGTTTGATAATTGGGTCTATGCGTTTCCTATGGCGGATATGTTTCCGGATGTTCCTCATGAAATATCGGTCAAGGTTAGTGATTTTATTTCTGAGGATAACCAGTGCATGAATGATAGGTTAGCTAGTGTAGTCTCGCTTGATGTAGTTCAGGAAATTAAAAGTTTGTTCTTCCTACCTCCTGTATGGAAGATAATTTGGTTTAGGGTTTAACTTCTCATGGAGATTACTCGGTTCAGTCTGGGGCTAAGTTATTGCAAGGCTATGGTATCCGATATACCCGAAAGTCAAGTATGATTAGATTTGGAAGAGTAATATCCCTCCAAAAATTAGGTTTTCCATTTGGAAGATTTGTTTGGATGGCCTCCCTACAAAAGACCGACTTGAAAGAAGTCAAGTCTTTCTTCCTCAAGAGTGTATGTTTTGTAACTTCCATAAGGAAAATGATTATCATCTATTTTGTAATTGTTCTTTTGCTCATAATGTTTTTGCTAAGCTTCAAGATTTTGGTTCGTGGCCGTCTATGTCTTGTTTTGATAGTCATCTAAGTCTAAGTAAGAATATTGCGGGGATGAGAGAAAATTGTAGTCATGATGATAGGGATTGTCTGAGTTTCTGCTTGATAGGGCGGAATCCCTCCTTGATATTTAACCCGTGGGATGCGAAGTTGGGGTCGAGCCCCTGCATGTCAGAGGCAGTGTAAGCAAACACGTCTTTGTATTCCCGCAAGATATTGATGACTTTTTCCCTGATCGGGGCTGAGGTTTTTTCCAATCCTCACCCCATGCCCGAGGCCTTCATCAAGCATTATCTCTTCATCTTCCTCGACCGGCTGGGGTCGTTCATATAGCTTTAGATTTTCTGAAAGGTAGACCCCGAGACCAGTAGGGGTGTCCTCGGGATCTTCCCTCTTCCTCTTATTTGGACTCTCTTCTTCCGGCGAATTTGCTTTGAAGCTATTTGTATAACACTCCCGAGCTGTCCGCTGATCACTGTAAATTTTCCCGACTTGTCGTTCGTCTGTCTCGTATTGCATGAGTAGTTGGTATACCGAGATGGCTTCTTTTATCTTGTTCATGGTGGGCCTACCCATGATAGCGTTGTAAGGTAGCGGGGTGTCAACCACTAGGAAGTCGACTGGTAGGCTTCTTCCTTTTTCCCTTTCCCCGAGTCTTACCGCCAATTTCACATACCCGAGGGGATATACTGATTCTCGCCGAAGCCCATCTGCGGCTGACTGGTCGGGGTTACGTCCTTCTCGGTATATTTGAGCTTGCACAAGCAGTCTAGGGTGATGATGTCTGCCGAGGAGCCACTATCGACTAAAATCCTCTTAACCCAGGAGTTGGCAATCTTCATTTCTATGACAAGGGGGTCATCATGGGGGGTATGAATGTGCCAGTCAGGCTCCCCAAACGTCATGACGGGACATCCCGTCCTTAGTGGTTCAATTTCTAGGACATGCTGCTTTATTGCTTGGAGGTGGGCCTTGCGGGCTCGGCTGGTTAAGCCTCCCGAGGCATGTCCTCCTTTCATCACCCCGACATACCCGTCGGTATTGTCGCTATCATTTTTTGCTTCCTTCTCTTTTCCTTTCTCTTTCCGAGAGTGCTTGATGTACCCGTTTAACTTCCCTTGATCAGCCAAGTGATCCAAGGCCTTCTTTAATTCCTAACAGTCTTTAGTGGTATGCCCGCATTCTCGGTGGTATTCACACCACAGTCGTTAATCCCTTCTTTCCTTTGAGGTCCTTACAGGGGGAGGGATGGGAAATACCGACTTGTGCTTTAGATCTAGATAGATCTCACGTCTATTTATGTTGAAGCGGAGGGTCATTCCCATTATTTGTAGTTCTCGGGAGGAGTTGTTGATTGCTTTTGTTGCTTTTGTTGGATTCCCGGTAAGGGGTTTCTTCCTTCCTTTTCTTCGATTTTTCCCCGACGGGTTTGCAAATGTCTGAGGCTTGAATGAATTTTTTAGCCCGACTCATGGCTTCCGTGAACGTGGTGACTTCATTCTCGGCCAAGGACCACCTGAACTTGCCTGGCCATAGCCCCTACATCAAGGCAGTAAATGCTACCCCGTCTTAAAGGTCAGAAATCTTCAGAGACTCTTCGTTGAATCGTTTGATGTAGTCAGCCAGGCTTTCATGCTCCTGTTGCTTGATTGACATTAAATGGATGCTAATCTTTTTGTGCCGGCGCCGTGCAATGAAATGTTGGTGTAATAATGCTTCTAACACAGAAAAGTTTGTGATAATGCCAGGGGAGAGTCCCGAGAACCAGCTGAGTGCTAACCCCTTGAGAGTTGTCGGGAAATAGCGACACCAGGCTGCTTCGCATCCGGTTTGTACGCTCATCTGGGCCTTATAGGCCGCCATATGGTCATCAGGGTCACTGTTTCCCGAATACTGCACAATCAGGGGAACCTTGACCTTTCCCTGGTTGGGTACCTCCATTATCTCCCGACTAAAGGGTGTCATGAAGTTGAGCACTCCTCTGTTAACCAATACGGGGCTCCTGTTTCGGAGGGTCCCTAAGTCTCCTTCGCCTTCAGCCCTAGTCTTTTTGGACCCGAGAGGGGATCCTTCCCGCCCTCTTCTGGGAGTCCGAGAATGGGCTTGTTCCTCCTGATGGGTTTTCTCCTGATTGGCCCTCTTGGCGTTAAGGAGGTTTCGAGCGTCTTGTTCCATCCGGCGTCGAAGATTGTCTTCTATAATGCGTCGGGCATCAGAATTTGAGGTCCTACGAGAGTTAGCATGTCGGGATCTCTCTCCTCCCACTCGTTGCCCGCCTCGGTTAGGTGCTTGAGTGTTTGGATCACCCCCGTCTCGAGGCTCTCCCTAGGTCAACTCTCGAGGTACCCCTTTGTTAAGCTGGGGGATTCCCGCTATGAGTTCCTGCAAGCTGCGTTGCATGTTCGCATTTAACTGCTGAGCTATCCTCTCTATATCCGCCCTCGTGATTGGAGGCGGATCGGGCTGGAATCGTTCTAGGAAATGGTTCGCTCTTCGTTACGAGGTGTGGATTCCTCGTCATTGAGGGAAAGCGATTCTACTAGCACATTGGGCTGTTGGGACTGAATCGGGGTTGGTTGGGGCGGTAGTGAGGCTCGGGTAGTTTTCCTTCGGGGTGCCATGTTGCTCTCGGTACGTAGATTTGAGATGTAGTATCCCCACAGACGGCGTCAAACTGTTTCTGCCTAGAAACTAGTCAAATGGGTTAAGTGAGTTTAGAGAGGTTAAAATCCCGAGTTGGAGTATAATCCCGAGTCTTGTCACTTGGAGTCCTGGAAAACAAGGAAAACTGGCCCGGGGGTGTTCTCGGGAAAGCCCCTCCGACGCTCAAGTCAGTTGAGATTGAGGTAGAGAGAGAAAGTGAGTAATTGTAGAGAGAAATGCTCAGGTTTAGTTAGGTGAGAATTGAATACATGCTCATTGATTGGGTTTGCTGCTTTTATGATGTTGGGGATTTCTCAGACAAAAAACCTATTGGGGAACATCCATGTCTGTAGGAAACCTGTCTCCCTTTATTGTAAAATTATTTTCTGCCTAAAGAACTGATGGGCCCCTTGGGAGCATGCAGATCAGATCTTTCAGGTGGGCTTTGCTTAACATTGTTGGACCAAATCATGGGTCCAAACAAGATGATACTAATATAATATGATACATGAAAATAAGAATTTTTTTACAAATGACTGAAACTTTAAAAATTAGAATATGAGAAAGAATATAGGAAGATAATAATGAAATATTCTCTCAATTTTTTAAAAAATAGGGGCATTTGGTTTTTCACGCAGATCAAGGAAGGTATAAAAAAAAGTAGAGAGAAGGGTAGTATAAGTAAGGGGGAAATGGAAAAAGTATAGAGAAGGAGACCAAAAGTAAGAGAGATGAGTGATAACTACTCGGGTCAACCTACCATATACAGAAAAATGGAGAAGTGTCCCTATTAAAAAACACTCGTAAGTAGCAAAAAGTCCCCTTAAAAACAAAAGGCAGGGAAGTATATTATGTGAAAATCATATTTTTGTTTCAAACAAAAGTTTAAAAAACCGAATATGGGAAATAGTTTGGGTGAATACTATAATATGGGGAGTTTGGTATGTGGGAATGGGAGTTTGGGGATTAGAGGGTGGGATAGAGTATGGGAATTGGTGAGTGGGATAAGGATATCTATCCCTTGTTTGGTATGGGTTGGGATTTGGGAATAAGTAGAGATTAAATGGTTGTTTTACCTAAATATCCTAACTCTCCACCTCCTTTTTTTTCATTAAGGATAAATGGGTCATTTCCTTATAAAATTCTAATCCCACTTCTAATACCTACCATCCCCCATGTCTTATTTTGGTGGGATTAGAGACTATTTAATCCCATTCCCAATCGCCCTTAAAAACCCCAATACCTCCAAACAAATATGGGATTACTACCCGTGGGGATTTAAAATCCCAATCCCTCCCTTTAATCCCCACAAACAAACACCCCATATGTGTTGTATGGATATTTGATTTTTTAATTTCTTAAATACGATATGATACTAGTAAGAATCATTTTAAAGAAAATGATTTATTTAATGTAAAGATCACCTCATATCAATCAATTATGAAGTTGAACATTCCAAAGTCTTTTCCATCAAGTTTAAGATTTTTAGTAAAACTCTATGGAGCAACTGGATGTACAATATATTTGCATAAATGATGTGCTATTTAATATGATGTGTCAACTTTTTTTTTCTTTTATTGAAATAGAGATTGTATATGCTCTTTATTATATTAGATTGCATTAGTGAATATGCCTAAGTATTAGGTAACAACTTCTACGTAGACAATATTTCATGAATTGTATCATCTATTTGTTCACCATAATTATTGGAAGAATATCGTGAATGTACGTATTGTTTCAAATGTTTTTAACTTATAATGAAATCAGTATATATAAATACACTAAATAAACAAGCAGCAGGTGATAGCCTAGTGGTGTTGGCAACTTGGTATCCCCTCCGATCCCAGAGATCCCGGGATTGAGTCTCACCCCTGCAAGGAGGGATCCCCAATTTCCCCCCTTCCTTGCAAGGGACTTCATCCTACCTTAAAAAAAAAATACACTAAATAAACAAAAAAAATTCGTGCATTTTACATGGATCTTAAACCTAGTTGTGCGCGTGTGTGTGTGTATATATATATATATATATATTAGAAAGCATAGAAATACTTTTGGGATTTGGTAACACTGACGATGTAGTAGATAATTTCTATTAGCACGTGAGTGGAGTTTGAGAGCCGTTAGAAAATATTCAATTTCAGTGAAAGGGGTGCATGTCCCATGCTTCTTCCACTCGTATTTGTAAAAATTAGGATTTTTTGTCCCAAACTACCTTTAACTTTCAAGGTTTTGCGAGAAACTACCTTATAAAAAATTTGTTGTCCCAAACTGGGTAATTTGGCCACTCAACTTCTAGGGTAGATATAAATCTATCCAAATTTGACTTGTGCAAGGTTGATCTATAGCAGTATGTACTGGCTTTAGAAGTGTATGGCTTTTGAGGATTTGTGTTGTACAGGTTGTAATTTGGCCACAACCCGTGTATAGTAAACCTTTCAAAATTGACGCCATGCGTCTGATTTTTGTGACAAATTAAATAGTGCCATTTATTTCACAAAAATCTACCCCATATTCAAGAGCTAATATATAATTATGGGTCCAAGATGGGTTTATTTTTGGATAGAAAATAGGGTTACTAGTATCCTATGATGAGGTAATAGTGTGGAAAAAAATATGTAGTTAATGATAAAAGGAAAAAGGAAAAACTTTTCATTTTGAATAATAGGGATTGTGGGGAATTATAGATATTGGAGTGACTAAAGATTTTTGGAAGTAGATATGCTTGGTTAAGGTTTCCTCCCTCTTTTATATGGGATGTCAAAATCTTTTTTGTATTTGTTTTTTCATTTTGGTTGGGCAATGATCTTTCTATCATTGTTGATATCTTGGTGATTTTGAAGAGAAAAAATTGTATAATATTTTTTTGAGGTGCATGATTTTTTTTATCATTAACCAATATTTTTGAGGTGCATGATCTTTTTATAATTAACCAATATTTTTATGATTAACCAATATTTGTTGAGATGCATGATCTTTTTATCATTAACCAATATTTTGTTTTTAGCACTAATGTCCCCCCTAAAAAAACCAATATTTTTTGAGGTGCATGATCTTTGTATCATTAACCAATATTTTTGAGGTGTTGAAACAAAAACAACGTTCCTCTCTCTCTCTCCTAATTACATATTATATTCCTAATTACTTCCCCCCTCTCTCCTAATTACTTCCTTGTCTAACCATCTTTCAATTCCAATATTTCCTAAACCTTCCATATTCCATTAAGTTTGTCTCTACCAATTCATAAAAACAACCAATTCAATTTTCTAATTTCATTTTGAGATAAACCGGAGTAATGTCATTCAAGAAATTTAATTCTCCTATTGAATATTGCAATTACCATCTCTCAGCATCTTTTGATGCACAAAGATAGAAGATAACTTGCAGATTTGATGGTAATTGTGCTTTTCATTTCCTTTTTTTTTTTAAAAACAATTAACTAACTCAGGCTTAGATTAGTATCTTCAAGTTTTAGGCTGCGATTTCATTCGTAAACATTGTATTCATCTTATTTTACAATTTTTTGATTGGCTTTATATTCTGTAGTTTTGTATTCATTCCAATTTACAATGGTTGCGTTTTTTCTTCCAGTTTCTAGGATGGTATTTTTCCAGTTTATTTGTTTATTTAAGCACAAATATTTTTGTAGTCTGTTCATATAATCTCCTGTCCTTTTTCTCCAACGGAATATGATCACTAATTCCGCTTTATTAGGCTTAGATGGTAAGACTGTGTGATAAGTAGGCATTAACTAATTGTAAGATGTTGTTTCTTATATGTTTAAAGTTAGAAAATAAGATCTAGTTACAATGAATGTGGACCACCGCTAGTCACCACTAATATTATATATTTTAATTTTTTAATCTTATAATATGATTTTAAAAATTCAGAAGTTACTAAGAATCCCCAGAAGGTTGGTCCACTGCTCGGACTTAACCTAGTTTTTCTTGCCTAATAAAAAAAAAGAAGGCCAAAACAAAATCAACACATCACCTTCATTTACCAAACTTGGATTGCTCATACGGCGGCGAGATGCGACGCTCGCCGTTGGTTGTTCGTTGTCCAAATCGTGATCGTCAATCGCTTCTTCAACCAATTCCATCAGCCATCCGAGGATTGCATCCACCATCATCAGCACTGATCAGCGACGAGCCCCTTTCTACGCGACTTTGTTTCATTTTTATTTATTTCTGTACTAGGTGGAATGTAAGAGCTCTTAAGGCTCCTTTAGGTTTATGTGTTTGTTTTAATTTGGGTTGTATTAGCATTAGGATGTACTTCCTCTTTTAATTAATGTACGATTTCTCATTGTTAAAAAAAAAAAAACAAACTTGCAGTTTAATTTGCTTTTTGTTTTTGTTTTTGGAATTCATGCGCTTTTTATAATCCTAGCTGATCCTTCAATTTAGTAAAAATAAGATGATCCTTAACAAAATTCTCCACATGAAGCCTTTCATTAGGGTAAAGGGAGAATTAATCGGTAGATGAGCTGGAAAACTTGTGAGCGTATAATATGGGTTAAGATTTTGCAGAAAACTTTGTTAAAACGAAAATGGAGTAACGAGAGAATGATTACAAATTTACAAACGAATGAATTTGAGATTGATAGTTTTAATGGCAGGCGAAGAAGAGGACGGGTATGCTGCGTTTCAATGGAGGAGAGAGTGTGGAGCGGTGGGCCGCGACCGTGGGGGTGATTAGTGGAAACAATTTTTTTTTTATTTTCTAGATGACCTTATGTTTTTGTATATTATATTAAGGTGCACTAATTATGATTTTAACAACGAATCTAAATCTAAAAGAATAATTTGACTAATCTCCCACCCAAAAAACCAAGAGGACTTGTCCCCATAAGTCCGTATATAAGTACTACTACTCTGAAGAAACCTCACTCATACATGAGATCCTACAAGGAATCGGATTTAGCCGTGATGCACATCACAAACTTTATGGTATGAGTGCACGAATCAACACAAAATGACGATTTTGTTAATTTTTGGCTAAATTATTTAGGCCAAAATGATGAGTAGGATGAGGAATTTACTTTCTCAAAGATGTGTCCGGTATGTGGGGACAGGACCATGATTAATAATTTATTATATTTAAGCTAAAATCGTCGATATTTTATAAAATTTAAGCCAAAATTGTTATTTATGTTGGTTCGTGCAATCATACCATAAAATTTGTGTTGTGCATCACACCTCATTCAATTCATACTGTTCACCAAACCAGTGCTTGGTGTTGTTCGTGCTAAATTTTTCCTTAAAAATAAAATAGTGCTAAGTGCTAATGTATATTATTAATATACATTAGGATTAGTAATATATACTAGCTAACAATGCAAAGCAAGCAACCCAATAGCAACTAGGCCCAAACACCGCAAGCCCAAATCATCTCAATGTATATAATACATGCTTAAATATTTAACTTAAGTCAATCATCTCTATTTCTTCACTGTTGGAAAAAAAAACCCTACATACAAACTACACCAAACATGAAGGCTACGTCCTCCTCTATAAAGGCAGAGCCGTCTCGAACTTTTTCGAGTCCCTGGCCAAAAAAAACGACGATTTGTCCCCATAAGTCCATAACAATCAGATTCAACAACTACTATAAACTCAAAAGCCAATTACTCTTGAAGAAATGTCTGTTCATTGTCGCTATATCTATGTATAAGCAATATAAGTTATATTACTTATATAGCTCAAGAGGTGTAATATACACCAAACTTCCAATGTATCCTACAATTCAAAAACTTAGAACCAAAGGCTTAATTGCCAATGACATTAGCAAATGTAGAGTTAAAACAGTTATTGATCAACAGGTAAAAAACCCAGATATAACTATCACTACAGCTAATATAGATTATTCCCCTAAAGAAAAAGAAGAATTTAAAAAGCAAATAAATGAAATGCTCAAAGCAGGATTAATTGAAAAATCAAATAGTCCCCATAGAAGTGCAGCATTTATAGTCCAAAACCACAGTGAGCTCAAGCGAGGAAAAGCTCGTATAGTCTATAATTACAAAAGGCTAAATGATAATTTAGTAGATGATGGTTACTGTATACCTAATAAGGATACATTAATCAATTTAATCCAAGATAGAAATATATTCGATAGAATTTGATCTAAAATCGGGATACAACCGGATTAAACTAACAGACAGTTTTAAACCATGTACAGCATTTATTTGTAGTGAAGGCCATTTTCAATGGAAAGTTCTTTCATTTGGTTTAAAAAATGCTCCAGCTATATTCCAGAGATTTATGGATAATATCTTTGGAAAATTAAATTTTTGCTTTGTTTATATTGATGATATTTTAGTTGCTTCAAAATCTATACAGGAACATACAAAGCACTCAGAGGAAGTTTTCAGAGTTAGTAAATAGCTGGCAAAAGTTAGTTAGTTTCACTGTATATAAGCTTTGTCTCATTTCAGTTTATTGTAACAAATTCTGTATCATTTCATTTCCTTCTTACAATGAAGATAACTCTTCTCTCCAGATTCTTTCTATCTCTATTCTTCTCTATATGAGTTTCGATACTATGACTAGGGGTGCTTATCGAACGAGCCGAGCCCGAATAGCACTGGGCTCGACTCGAGCTCGTTTAACTTTTCATGGGCTCGGCTCGCCTCGTGAGCTCGACGAGCTTGGGAGAGCCGAGCTCGGCTCGAGCTCGTTTAACTTTTCATGGGCTCAGCTCGGCTCGGCTCGTGAGATCAACTAGGCTCGAGCTCGTTTTCAGGCTCGGCTCGAACTCGGATTCGATTATGGGCTCGAGCCCGTTTGGGAAATTTATTTTGCGAAAAATCTGTATATACCTTAATTGAGTTAATATTTTAAAAGAAATACTTAATATAATTTTTAATATATACATATTTTTTAATATAAAATATTTTTTTAATATAAAATATTTTTTTAGTATATAATATTAATCGACCTGTTCATGAGCTTTTCGAGCCGAGCCGAGCTTTGCTTAGCTCATCTCGGCTCGTTTAAGTCTCGAGTCGAGCCACAACGAGCAGAGCTTTGACCGAGCTGAGCCCGAACTGTTCGTGAGCTTGTCAGGCTCATTATCACCCCTAACTATGACTTTGTTTTCCACTTTTTGATTTTTCTTTATAACAATTATCCAATTCTATTATTAGTTTATTACCGTGTATGTACCTCCCTTTATTAAATTTTTATCCAGCTTTCACTGTAAAATCTATGAACCACATCTTTAAACTCCAATTTTTTCCGCCCTAAATCTCTCTCCTCCCACCTAGTCATCTCCATCTATAGATATATTAAAAAGCGTAGGCAAGAATTGCAATCTGCCACGTATCATATTTTTGTTGCTTCATTTGTCATATTGCATTCTATCAACATCGTTCTCATATATTAAAAAAAATTGTCAATGTGATGATTCGAACCCGTAACCTCAAGTATCAAATAAAGAGTTCCAACCATCACTCTATCATATTTTTGACTTTTTGTTGTTTTATTTGTCAAAATTAATGATGATATATGAATAGAAATCAATAGTTAAATTGTCACTTTTGAAATCTATATTATAATTTAGACGACTTATTCTCTCTTTTTAATAATATTTCTTTATGAATGTTTATTTAATGACCTCCATCAAAAAAAGATGAGAGAGAAAGCTAGAAATTGAAAGAGAAAGAAAGAGGGTAAAAAGCCCCAAATGAAAACCCGGGAAACCCTAGCCCTTTCGAAAAAAGTCCATCAGCTATATCAAATCTGTGCCAATCTCTGCAATTTCTTCAGGATTGCTATAATCCTTTCATCTCGTCATTATCAAAGTACAATTAAGTTTTCGTGTTGGTTTTGCTTAATTTAGCCTGGTTTAAAGTTGGTAAAGTAAGGTTTATTAGTTGCAATAATTCGATCCTACTCTATAAAGGTAGGGTTAGTTCTCAATTAAAGATCTTTATTGAGCCTATTAGAGGCGATTTCCAGGCTGGTTTCCATAAATTGGTTCAGTCTTTGTAAGTTACTACATATGAGCTAGGGTTTTCTTCGAGTTTTGGGGCTTTTCATTGGGTGTTGTTTTTTCAAGCATTTAATGAGTGGCAAAGAGCTCGAGTGATGTGTGAGAGAGATGGTGTTTTTGTTGTGGTGTCATTCATTATCAGTGAGGTTTTCTCCTTAAATATCGTCTGGTTTTCGCGTGCTGTTAATCAAGTGCGCAGAGGATTTATCAAGATTGAAACCCTAGCATTTATGGTGATGGTAAGTATCATTAAAAAAAGTTGGTATGAAGATTGATAATATTTCTGCTAGTGTGATTTATATATGCTATAAAAAGGATTGGAAGGTTGGCTTTTTCTCTTCACTCCAACTCCTTCTCCTTTTTTTGATTGTGTGCTTCAGTTATTGTTTTCTTCTCTATTTTCCCTCTGAAAGAATCTTAAGCCTTAAATTTGTCTCTATGAATTTCAAAGATGTTGTTTTGTCTTCTGGGTCTTTCCAGAATGATGGGGGTAGCCCCTCTGGTACTGTTAGTGTGCCTAATGAGAGTGTTACCCCTGTTGTGATTGCTTCTGATGTAACTCTTGTTGATTGTGTGCATGACCCTCCTGCTGATGCTGCTTTTCCTGAGGCTGTTGTGGTGGATAAACTTTCACAAGTTCAAAAAGATATTCAAGAATTGTCTAAGTCCTGTTTGATAGGTAAGATGCTTGGTGAACCCCTAGATGTGCGTACTATAATTTCACGTACTAAAGCTGAATGGAAATTTGTGAAAGGTGATATAGAATTTATGGATATGGGTAATCACTGGATCCTGTTAAAATTTGCTAATCCTAATGATCTTTTTTTAGTATGGTTAGAGAGACCTTGGCATGTCCAAGGTGAGCTTTTTGTGTTACAAGCATGGAAACCTGATTTTGACCCTTTCCTTTAAGAGATCAAGTGAGTTGATCTCTAGGTTCGTATTCCCATATTCTAGGGTTGTTCAGAGTGCGGTCTGGACCGCACCAAACCGCAACCCAAATCGTTTTTTCGCGGTTTGGGTTGGTTTGCGGATTCAAAATTTCGGTTTGGGTTATGATTTCAAGCAAACCGCGACGCGGTTTGGGTTGGGTTTTAATTTTCGTAAACCAAAACAGCACCATAAACCGCAATTTTATATGATTTTTTTTAAAATTTATTTTATCTATTTTGATTTTTTTTAAATACACTCTCTCCTTTGTTTGGTATAAGATTTGGACATAATGTTTATTGTTTGCTATAAAATTTGGACAGAATGTTTAATTATGAAGTCAACTTCATATTTATTTGGACTCTTTATATTTATTACCAATTTATTTTACTCTTAGATTACAAAATTAATGTCGCGGAGGAAAAAAATGGTTAAACCGCACCAAACCGTTTCGCGCGGTTCGGTTTGGGTTGGTTTGGGCAAAAGTGCGGTGCGGTTTGGGTTGGGAAAATGTCAAACCGTGTATTTGCAATTTGAGTTGGGTTACATCCCAAACTGCACCAACCCAACCCGCGAACACCCCTACCTGTTTTTCCTACCGAGCTTCTAAATTTTGAATCCCTTGCAAATTTGTTTGCTGCCAATAATGTGGGTGTCTTGATTAAGCTTGATTCTAACTCTCTTTTAAGAAATAAGATACGGTTTGCTAGAGCATGTATCCTTGTTGATATTACTAAGCCTTTGCTTGAATATGCTGAGTTAACTCGTGCTGGTGGGAAAGTATGTAGGTATAACATTTGGTATGAGGATTTCAGTACTGGATGTTCTTTATGTGGCTCTAAGGAGCATGCTATTGATGCTTGTCCTTTATTACATGCTCCTAAGAAAGAAATTTCTATCTCTCTCTTGAAAAGTCCCAAGCAAAAGAGCTTGGTAAAGATTCTATCTCTGGCTACTAGGCAGGTAAAGCTTGCTACCGGGGTCGTGGAAGCCAATGTGGTACAAGCTAAGCCTAAGTCGGTTCCTAGAGTCCCTTGTAATAAGAAATTTTTGAATCAAAAAGCTATGTCCCATTCTAAGTTTCTTTGTTGGTTCGTTAAGAGAAAGGATTCTGGTATTGTTATCAAGGAAAACTCTTTTGTGCCTGCTAGTAAGGCTATGGTGCCTTTTTATGGGAAAGGAAAACGAAAGGCTCTTCTCTATGCTGCTGCTCCTAAGTTTGTCTAGGTGAGTGACTCTGATGATGAAGCTGATAGATAATGTGGCTGCTTCTATCCAATTCCCTTCTGATGCTTGCTTTCAAGCTGCCATGCTTGAATACTCTCACAGTGAGAAAGGTAAGGGTGTAAGGCAGGTGCTTGCTCCACCGAAGGCCTCTGATGTGGTGCTGCCTCCAGTCCCTTTACAAATTATCTATCCTGCGGACTATTTTCAAGGTAATCAGTTTGGTCCTCTTGCTAATTTTGCTGACCATGCTTATGGTGATCTCTCTATATTTGAGTCTGAAGTTGAAAATGCTACCATGGTGATCCATGATGATGAGAAATCCCTTTGTGAGCTCCATTCTCATCCTAAGAACTCATTCCGTTTTGTTGACTCAGAGAGCTCCATTGTTAGGCACATTGGTGCCATGGGTGTTGAGCAGGAGCCCTTTATGGAACCCACCTCTCTCTTTCTAGTGCTGCCAATAGGAGGAAGGGAAAAAGTGAGGAAGATTCAGCCTCCTTAGCTTTAAAGAGATCAAAAGTGTAAGTTTTCATGGTAGATGAAAGTTTTTTGTATGCTGTAAAATTGTTTTAAAATGTCTTTGGGTTTTTGGAATATCCGGGGTTGCAAGAGGAAAAACGCATTAGAAGAAGTTAAACTTTTTCAATGTAAATAGGTTATCTATTGTAATGCCATGCGAAACCAAGTATGTCCTTCCCCCCTCCCCTGCTTGTTTGAGGATGACTAGTTTCACATCTTTTGAGTGCTTCCCAACCCAAGGGCTGTCGGGTGGCATCTGTTACTATGGAAAGATGATGTAGTTAATCCCTGTAATCTGCAGATTTTATTTATAGCTTTGTGTTTTATTGCTTGTAAATTATCTCTTATAAATTCAGGAATTTCCTTTGTCATTTTGTTTGTTTATGCACCTGCAAATGCTTTGGATAAGTGTGAATTTTGGGATGAAGTGTCTCAGTTTGTGAATATCATTAGTGATCCGTTTATTATAATGGGTGACTTTAATGATCTTAGCTCTAAGAAGGATAAGTTGGGTGGGGCTCTGTTCAAGTACTCTATAGTAGCTAGATTCAACAATATTCTTGCTAGTACTAACTGTTTAGAGCTTGAGTTTCTTTTTCAACCTTTCTCATGGAGAAGGAGGGGGGGAGTTGATAATGCTTCAGAAAGATTAGACAAGGCCATAGCTAATACTAGTTGGTTAAATCTGTTTCCAGTAGCTAAGCTTCAAAATCATATTTTCACTTCATCTGACCATTGCCAAGTTTCTTTGCATTTTATGTAGTGTGAATTTTCCTAAAGATCCCCCTTTTAGATTTGAACAAATGTGGTGTATGCATAAAGATTTTGATACTCTCATTAAAAAAACTTGGTGCAATCAATTTCAAGGTTCTATAATGTTTTGCCTTGTAAAGAAAATGCATTTGTTAAAGACAAAAGCTAAGTAATGGAATTGCACAAACTTTGGTAATATTTTTCGACAAATTGCGTCAGTAGATTCACAACTTGAAAATGTTCAAAATAGGATAATCTTGGAACCTTGTAATATTTCCCTTGTAGATAGGCAAGAAAGACTCCAAAATAAACGAAGAGATCTATTTTCGTTCCAAGAAAATTATTGGAAGCAAAAGAGTAGAGATAATTTTTGGCTAAAAGGAGATTCTAACTCCTCGTATTTCCATGCTAGTGCGACAATTAGAAAAAATCGTAACACTATTAAAATGTACAAATCTAGTAATAGTTCAATTGTTACTAATCCTTAGCTAATAGAAGAGGAGATTACTAAAGACTTTAGGTTCAGGTTTCTCGCTAATCATAACTGTCATTTTGATGAATATACATATTTTGAGTTAATTACTCCGATTCAAGAAAATTTAGAGTTAATCAAGGAAGTCACTAAGGAAGAAATTAAAGTTGTTGTGTTCGATTTAGCACCAGATAAAGCTTCGGGTCCGGGTGGGTTTCCTCCATATTTCTTTCAGAATTATTGGACTTTAGTAGGCAATTCAGTAACTAAAGCAATCAAAGCATGTTTTTATTCTGGTAGAATGCTGTCAGAAATTAATCATACGTTTATTACGTTGATCCCTAAAATTGACAACCCATAATCAGCTAATAATTTTAGACCAATTAGTTTATGTTCGACTTTATATAAAATTATTGTAAAAGTGTTAACTAACAGACTCAAAGTTTCGTTAGGAAATATAATTCACCTGCTTCAAGGGGCTTTCATTTCTGAACGAATAATTCAAGATAATATTTAGCTTGCTTATGAAGTGTTTAACTCATTTAAAAATAAAGGAGGAAAAGAGGGATGGTTAGCTATTAAATTGTATATGGAATAAGCGTATGATAGGCTTGAATGGAATTATGTCCTAACTACTTTGAAGAAATTAGGTTTTCATATTCAGTTTATTGAATGGGTTAAAAGTTGTATCACTATAGTGTCCTTTTCTGTGCTTGTTAACGGTATCCCTGGTAGCCAGTTTATGCCATCGCGTGGCTTAAGACAAGGGGACCCTTTATCCCCATATTTGTTTATATTGTGTGTAGAGTTGTTAGCTTGAAAGGTTCATCAACAGAGCTTTTTTGGGAGTAAGGATTTAGGTGTTAAATTGGGAGATGAGGGATTAAAATGCCTTTTTTTAACCTTTGTTGATGATACTTTGATATTTGCAAAAGCTAACTCTAGGTCTTGTTTCATCATTAAAAATATTCTGGATGAGTATTGTAGAATGTCGGGCCAGTTGGTTAACTTTCATAAATCAGCTTTCCAATGTACATCAAATCTGTCGGAGCAGGATTGTGTTAATTTTAAAAATATCCTTCATATGGATCATTCCCTCTCCTCAGGGAAATATTTAGGATCCCAGTTATTACTGAAAGAGTAACTAAAGAAACCTTTGGAGAAGTTGTTGATAAGTCTCAGAAGCAGTTATCAAAGTGGAAAGCGAATTCACTTTCCCAAGCAGGGCGTACGATTCTTATTTAATCAAATCTGACCACTAAGGCAAATTTCCAAATGCAAAGCTTTCTGCTCCCTGCGGCAAATTCGACTAGTCTAGATAAAATTAATTGGAATTTTTTTGGAACAAAAAGGTGGATAGCTCAGGGCCAAATCTTATTGGTTGGGACAAAATTTGTAAACCGAAATGCTTTGGTGGTCATGGTATTAGAAAAGCCAATGTAAACAATATTGCTCTTCAATTGAAATTACTCCGGCGAATATTAAAAGATCCGGATAACATTTGGGTATCTATGGTTACAAGGAAGTATTTAAAAAATAATAGTTTGTGGAATCATGTCCCTCCTAGTTCAGCGTCTTGGCATTTATCGCTCCGGTCGACGTTTAGAAAAGGTCTGAGGTGGCAGGTGGGGAATGGGGTTAGTATTTCTTTTTGGTTTGATAATTGGGTCTATGCGTTTCCTATGGCGGATATGTTTCCGGATGTTCCTCATGAAATATCGGTCAAGGTTAGTGATTTTATTTCTGAGGATAACCAGTGCATGAATGATAGGTTAGCTAGTGTAATCTCGCTTGATGTAGTTCAGGAAATTAAAAGTTTGTTCTTCCTACCTCCTGTATGGAAGATAATTTGGTTTAGGGTTTAACTTCTCATGGAGATTACTCGGTTCAGTCTGGGGCTAAGTTATTGCAAGGCTATGGTATCCGCTATACCCCGAAAGTCAAGTATGATTAGATTTGGAAGAGTAATATCCCTCCAAAAATTAGGTTTTCCATTTGGAAGATTTGTTTGGATGGCCTCCCTACAAAAGACCGACTTGAAAGAAGTCAAGTCTTTCTTCCTCAAGAGTGTATGTTTTGTAACTTCCATAAGGAAAATGATTATCATCTATTTTGTAATTGTTCTTTTGCTCATAATGTTTTTGCTAAGCTTCAAGATTTTGGTTCGTGGCCGTCTATGCCTTGTTTTGATAGTCATCTAAGTTTAAGTAAGAATATTGCGGGGATGAGAGAAAATTGTAGTCATGATGATATTTGCAAAAAATTTATAGTTTGGTGGCATATTTGGTTTGCTTGGAATAGGATTACTTTTAAAGAAGAAGTTCTGATTCCCTCTAAAGTAGCCATGTCTATTATACATTTCCACACGGATAGGAGTCATGCGCACAATATGGATGATCGTCTTGCCATTTTCCATAAGCCTAAGCCCCAGAAGATTTCCAAAGAGGTTTGGTGGTCTAAGCCCAATAGCGATGAATTCAAGCTTAATTTTGATGGCTCTAATGGTGCTACTTCTTTTGGTTATATTATCTGTGACTCTCATGGTAAGATTTCCATCATGGGTGCTGGGAGCCATCATAATTCGTCTATTTTGACTGTAGAAGCTCGGGGTTTAAGAGAAGGAATTAAAGCAGCAGTTTCGCTAGGCATTACTCGTCTTATTGTGGAGGGAGATAATCTTGTGGTTATAAACTCCCTTAGGAAAGTTTGGTTGATCCCTTGGGAAATTAATAATTTAATTTTGGATGCAGGGATGGATCTTAGGGTGTTTGATTCTTTCTCTATCAACCACTGTTTCCGCGAAGCAAATCAAACGGTGGATTTTCTGGCTCACAAGGGTCACTCGGTTCGCACTCCTCATCGCTGGTTTGAACTTCATGATTTTGTGTTTCTTTCTATCATCCGAAAGAATGCTTTAGGTTGGTCATATGTTAGGGACTAGCCTAGTTTTTCTCTCCTAATAAAAAAAAAATTCTTTGTACTAAATGGTAACCATTAGTTATCTTTAACTATTATTAATTTATAACGTGTAAAAATTCAGGGGAATCGCCTAGGTGTAAATACTAATTTCATCTTAAATCTTTAAATCCCAGAAAAATTCCAAATTTCATCTCAATTTCTAATTTACATGATGATGTTCAGGAAAAAAGTCTGCGAAAAAATAGGCTTTTGTAAAACCAATACAACAGTGACCATGAATCAGAAATAAACTGTGAATTCTGAGGGGCAAGTTAACCAAATCATGTTTTAGGTTTGAGCTGTTTATAATTAGTACACGCTAATCAAATACACAAAATCATGAGGTGACTTTAGAAAATCAAAAAAGTTGTTTCCACCAACTCGAAGAAACAATGATATAGGGTCACTAGGCAGAATTTTGCTTTATTTTTTTCATTTGGTGGATGGACAATAAAGTAAGGGTGTGATGGTAATTTGTTATGCTAAAATATAATTAGCATCCTACGGGCTACGGTTCCGGTGACATATTTGAGATCAACGGTCTATAATTTATTAATAGTGGCGATTAGCGGTGGCAGACACTCGCCGTAGACTCATTTAGGGATGTCAATGGAGCGGGGCGGGTGTGGAGGATGGTCCTTCCACACCAATACCCGCCTAAAAATCTCATCCCCATCCCCGCACCATGATGGTGGGGAAATTTTCTATCCCCATCCCCGCCCCAACGGGTATGCAATAAAACTATCACCGTCCCATCATCCACATGGGTCTCCGCACCCGTCTCACACCCACCATACCCGCCCCAACATCCGCCGTACCCGCCTTAACATATGTTACATGTTTGTTAAAGTATGTGCTAATTTTTTTTTAAAAAAAAATGTAAAAATAAAATAAGTCAATGCAATATTGTTTTTATTCAATACTAATTAATAGGTACTTAGGAAGCGGGGATGAAGTGGAGCGGGTAGGGATGGGGCAGGTACATTGTAAACTCCAAACCCGCCCCATCACCCATGTTGGGGATAAGTTTCATCCCCATCCCCGCCCCATCACCCGTGAAACCTTATTCCCGCCTAACTGGGGCGGATGCGGGGCAGGTCTCCACGAACCCCGCCTCACTGACATCCCTAGATTCATTGGTAATAGAGTATTGCAATTCAATGCAGCAAGCGTTTGGATATCAAAAAGTTTTGGAGGGTTGAAGGATCAAGATTGAAACACCAGCCTATTTTGCACTTTTATCTGCACTTTTAGAGTTTTAGTTACACAGTTTTTTGTTAATTGTTCAATTAAATTATAATTACCAAAACATTATTTATCTTAGTTTATACGTTTTTTCTAACCTATGTACCGGTGTATATGATTAGTTATTTGGATTCCCCTTCCCACAACGAACTTGATAAACAAATATAAGCTAATATAGGAAATTATCTTTGCAATTTTTCTTTTTCAGCAATCTCCCTCCTTAACATAATTACTATAAAGATAATTTCTTATATCAGCTTATCCCTATTTTACAAGTTTGTTATAAGAGGGAGAATCTAAGTAATTAATCATATGCATCTGGTGCATATGTTAGAAAAATCTTAGTTTATATTAAGGGGTCAGGGCCCTATTTTTAAGATTAGAACAGGGCTCCTAAATATTTATGACGGCCCTGTACATTTGTTGTGCCTAAAATTGATTTTTTATTTATATTATTTTAAAAGGATAAAATAACCTTTTTTGTTTTCACTTTTATTTCAAATTATAATTTTTTACGGGTATAAATTCACTTTTTATATTTCAAAATTCATTTTAAATTTAAAAAAAAATTAATGAAATGTAATAAATTCTTTTCATTTTCTTGTATAGTAATTGTCCATATATTTTTCAAATTATATTTTATAATTATAAATTTATAAGAAAAAATATCTATTGTCTTTAAAATATACTCACTTTGTTCTTTTTTGTTCTTACTTAGTATTTTTACATTGTAAAAGTATTATTGACCAATTATACCAAAATGTATTTTCCTAAAAGTATTTTTAAAAAAACTTATAATAACATATGGAATTAGAAATAAAAGTGGTTAAAGTGGATTCTTGGAGACCGTATAAAGTAAAAGAGATGGAGAAAATAGATGGAGTAATTAGAGATAATAGTGGTTAAAGTAGAAAGAATAAAAGAAAACAGTTTGAAGAATTACAAATAATAGTGGTCAAAGTGACTTCGCAGAGACCCTCTAAAGTTAAACACCAAGAACTAGGGGTGTTCACCGGTCCAGGACCGGACCGGAACCGGCTGGACCGGTCGACCGGAATCTGGAAAAAATTTGGACCTGGACCGGACCGGAAGTCCGGTCCGGTCTGGACCTGAATTTTTCCGGTCCGGTCCGGTCCGGTCTTGGACCTGTTGGACCGGAATTTTTATTTTTTTTAAAAAAAAATATTTTTATTTGATTTAAAAATATTTATAAATTAGATATATTAAAATTTTAATAATATTAATAACAATATTTCTAAAATTTTATAAATAGTAGTTCTAAATTTCTAACTTTTTACTACCTTTTAAACTTTTTTAACATATAAACTTTTTTTTTTACTAAAAAATCAGAAATTCCTGTCCACCGGTCCGGACCGGAATTTTCCGGGTTTGGACCGGACCGGACCGGAAACCCGGAATCGAGATTTTCTTCGGACCGAGGACCGGACCGGAATCTTCGGTCCGGTCCGGTCCAAATTCCGGTCCGGTCCAGATTCCGATCCGACCCTGGTCTTTGAACAGCCCTACCAAGAACAAAAAGGAATGGGGGAAGTATAATTTCTTCGTTAAATGATTAGAGTGGGTACAAATTATAAACACTAAAAATTTAATAGTGTTTTACATTAATAGTTAATTAATTATTTTTGAGCTAAAAGCAATGGTAGCCCAATTTAATTAATTTAGCCCACCTAAATAAAGCCTAAATTAAATAAACATAATTTGGGTTGTAAAATATTTGGGTCAGTCCATATTAATAGCCCAAAACATATGGTTAAATGGATCGCCGAAAAGACTACCAAGTCATAAACGGGCCCACCCACAATACCAAGTACATGAAGGGTTTCCATCACCTATAAATAGACCTTTCCACCTTCACTGCCAGGTGGGAAGATCATTATTCTCAAGAGCTATCAAATTTCTCTTGAAAATCCTCTCCAGAAGTAGTCAATAAGCACTTCAAATTCGTGACAACAGTTCAGAGACACTCAAACAAATTCGATCTAGATCCAAGCTGTGTCAGCCCTCATTCGAATAAACTCAAACAAAAACTCAAACTCAGGTTGACGTTGACAAAACGTCATTCTACTCTCAAACTCACGTTGATGTTGACAAAACCTCATTCTACACTCAAGCTCAGGTTAACGTTGACAAAACGTCACCCTACAAGGTCGTCATCAACACGTGTCGACGTCAAAATGCGGAACAGAATCAAAGGACTTAATTTATTTTAGATAAACTGTAATACAGAGATTGTACCCAACACATTATTAATATAAATTTATCTTTGTTACATTATTTCTTGGTTTATTTATTTAGACTGTGAAATTTGCGTATACAAATTTTGGCACGCCACGGTGGGACATCTCTGCCTCTCATCTCTGTTTCATAAACTACTTTAAGATCAATGGTCTCAAGGAAGAACATTGTTGAGTTCACTGAAAACCTTGATGCTACCCAGCGAAAGACCGTGACGCTGGGTGACTTCATGGCCAACCACACTCTTGGTGTAAACACAAGAGGAATGAAGAAAGTTGTTGTCACCGCTGCTGCTGCAAGCCTTCGAGCTGCGACAATCCCTACCCGTCAACGCAAATCGCTTAGGCAAACTGCTTCTGAAAATGCCATCACGTCTTCTTTTCGCAAAGAGCGTGATGTTCCAGTTTTTGGTTCCAGCTCTGCAGCTGAATATGACCAACCATCTGTTGCTTCCCTCAAATGGAAGCAAACTGCAACTGAACGGTCAGATAGATCGGTCATTCGCACCAGTCCCCTCTTTAACCCATTTAGGGTCGACGGTGACGCTGAATCCAGTAGTTATTCCTCTGCCTCCTCACCTCTAGAGACCCCTGACGTAGAGGAATCATCTCAATTTTCTAAGTCTTTCACTGCTGCTCTCATGGTGACTTCAACAAAAACTATTGAGGAGCAACTCGCTGAGATGAATAACCTTCTCCAAAAATTGATAAAAGGTGGAGAGGAAAAGGATGCTCAAATCAAATTTCAAAATGATCAAATCGTCACTCTAAACAAGAAGCTTGAGAAAAGTTCAACTGATGGATCATCCAAGCATAGTGACAGTGAAAGCAGAAGTGAGAGTGATAAATCTGTAAAAGACAACTCTCACATCCCGTTGACTGCTAAATAAATCCAATACATGATAGCTAACGCTGTCAAGGGTCAACTTGGGGAAGGTTCTCAAGGTAGTCACCGCTATGTGAAACCTTACCCAAAGAGAATTGATAGGTTGGTTATGCCTTATGGTTACCAACCCCCTAAGTTTCAGCAACTTGATGGGAAGGGGAGTCCCTAACAACACATCGCTCACTTTGTTGAGACGTACAATAATGCTAACACCACATATGACTTACTAGTTAAGCAGTTTATTCGCTCCCTCAAAGGCATCGCCTTTTATTGGTACATTGACCTATCTCCGGAATCTATTGATAGTTGGGATCAAATGGAGATAGAGTTCATGAATAGGTTCTACAGCACTCAACGTGTAGTTAGCATGATTGAGTTGACTAAAACTCATCAATGGAAAGAAGAGCCGGTCATCGATTACATCAACCGATGGCGCGCTTTGAGTCTAGAGTGCAAGGACCGCTTGACTGAATTATCTGTTGTCGAGATGTGTATACAGGGAATGGATTGGGATTTACTTTATATATTGCAAGGTATAAAGCCTAGGTCTTTCCAAGATTTGGCTACTCAAGCTCATGACTTGGAGCTCACCATAGCCAATAATCGTGGTAAAAGCCATGCTTCTTATGAAATGAAGAAGGAAAAGAAAGATTTCAAGAGAAACGACAAAACTTCGAAAAGTTCAACTAAGAAGTCAATGTCGATCACATCCACTTCCGAGCCTGTCAAGATTTCTGGAAAGGCGGGCAATTAAAACAAACACAAAAGAACATCATTACTATTTTTAATGAATATATCAAAAAAAAAATATTACTCAAATATACATCAAATCTATGGTGAGCATCAATACAAATGAAATGAACATCAATAATAAAAATGAAATGAACATCGCTAATATTTTCAAAGAACATTTCCAAATAATGTAATGATATACTAATTGACAAGAATTCTAGATCTACGAAAAAAACACTAAAAAATACATTACCATTCTCAAATATATTGTTACCATTCAAACTTGCTTTTTTGTTGGGTTGAGGTTGAAGTTCAAAATATTTTTTTGGGGTTGAAATATGAATTTTTTGAGGTAAAATTATGAATCGGGGTAGGATTTTTACTAAAATAAGTTGGATGTGGGAATGTGGCTTGAATTACGACTTTTTTTGAATGAAAATGGTGAGTAGGATTGGATTTTGGGAAGAAGATGTAGAGTTTTTAGAGAGAAAATGGAGGAGATGGAAAATTTTTGGGAAATGAATTCAAAATGTCTGAATTCAAAAGGAGGGGGGGGAGAGATAATAGTTGATAGAGAAAAAGCTGGCCCGTTTTTCATTAATCATTATGAATGAACTGATTGTTCATTCCGTGTCTAGGGCAATCTGTTCATTATGAATGAACTGATTGCTCATTCCGTGTTATGGTCTTTCTGTTTTCTTGCGTTTTGTGTTTCTTGAGCTGCGTTTCAGTTGAGCGCACGATGCTCATGGTGCGTGCGTGTGTAGCATCAACCCTTTGGGATGAAGACTGAAACACCAGCCTGTTTTCCACTTTTTTGCTACACACTTTTTTTTCCTGTTGATTATTCAATTAAATTATAATTACCAAAACATTATGCAAGTTTATTGAGTAAAATATAATTTTAGACTAAACTATGAGAGTTTTAATCGCCTGGGGACTCAAATTTGATTTTTAATCATTTAGAGACTCGTTTATCAGAAACTCACTACTATTATCTCACTGGACTCTATTTACACAATAAGAAAGAAATATATTTGACAATTGTAATTTAAAACTTATGCCAAATAAATAAATAAAAATTCAACCTATCACACCAAAAAAAAAAAAAATGTCAAACCTTCAAACCAAAAGGGAAAAACATGGCCAAGAAATCTAAGCTCTAAATCTTCAAACAATATCAACAAAAGTCTTAGGTAATTCATTTACAAAACGTTCTTTCAAAAAGTTGACAACAAAATTAATTCTTGGCACAATCATTTTCTCTCGAAAGCTGGAAAATCAGTTCTTATTCAGAGTCACTTAAAATCTTCCCCAGCCTATCTAATGGCAACAACTCAAGTTTCCAAGAAAATATGTTCTACAATAGATAATATTAACCGAAAGTTTTTCTGGCGTTCCTCAACGAACTCGACTGGGCTATCCCTAATTGCGTGGTCAAAAATCTGTCGTCCTAAAAAATATGGTGGGTTAAATTTTCGGAAAATGGGCCATGTAAATGAAGCATACTTAGCTAAAATGGGCTGGCGAATTCTTTCTAACCAACACTCTCTATGGCCAACTCTTATGTGCCAAAAATATTTTCGAAATACCTCTTTCTTTGAATACAAAGCTAAACCGCAAGATTCTTATATTTGGAAGTCTATTCTTCAATCTCGAGAGCTTCTAAGGAAAGGAATACGTTGGAAAATTGGAACTGGAACAAATGTCTATTTTTGGTTAGACAACAGGTGTGCTAATAAAAGCCTTATCGAAATGTTGAATCTTCAAATTACGTCTATTGCTAATCTGGACCTTATTGTTAGTAATGTCATTCTTTCATCAAGACAATGGAATGTTACTCTCCTTAATGACTTAGTCCCATCCCATATAGTCCACTTAATATTAGGGATTCCTATCCCGAGCTATCCTACCCCAGATGTTCCTTGTTGGGGGCTTACTAGCTCTGATGAATTTTTTGTTAAAAAAGCTACTTGGCTAGCTCATGGAATTAATTCTAACAATATTCCTTGGCCTTTTAATTGGATATGGAAAATTAATGTATCCCCTAAAGTACAAATTTTTTTATGGCAATGTCTACAAAATGGTCTGCCATTGAAATTAAATTTAGCTAACCATCAAATCACTAATGACGCTATTTGCCCCCTTTGCAAATCTAATATTGAGACTCTTAACCATTTATTTTTCACATGCCCTATAATTGGTCATTATTGGAATTCAAATTCTATACGACAAAAAATACGGCATATAGTGCCTCAAGATCTTGTTCAAAGCCTAACATCTCTCTGTCCCTACCCTCAGGCCTTACAATTGTTCTGTTACAATTTGTGGAGCATTTGGAAGGAACACAATTCAATAGTCTTTGAGGAAAATTTGCTTAATTTAAATCGTATTTATTACAGAGCCTGGCATCTGTACTTGGAATGGACTACTCGAACTATGATGGATTTTTCCTTTACTATCTCTTCACTTCCTTGTTGCAGGTTCCCTACTTCCATTGCAGTTAGCTGGCAGCCTCCTCCCTCTGGATGCTTCAAGCTAAACTTTGATGGTTCTGTTATTCCACAATTCCGCTGGCCTTCTTGTGGCAGCACAAGCTTATCGATTTGGCCAAACCTCAACTCTCGTTGCTGAAGCATGGGGATTAAGAAATGGACTTATACTTGCTATTCATCAGCATATTCAAGATCTGTATATTGAAGGAAATAATCAAGTGGTCATAAGAGTGCTGCAAGGGCATTACACTTGCCCTTGGACTATCCAAACACTCATTGAAGACATTCAGCAGCTGCTTCGTCAGTTTAGATTCTACACTATTAAGCATATTTTTCGGGAAGCTAATCGGGTAGCAGATCTACTATCAATAAAAGGTCACAGTATTTCTGCTGCATCGGTTGACGTGGATGCTTCAACAAAACCTTCGTTAAATAAAATTGTTCTTCTAGATTCGTTAGGAGTCCACCTTGAGAGAAGGGTGTCCTAACTTTCCTTATGTACTTAAAAATAAAAAAAAATAAAAAAAAACGTTGTTTCACTTTTATGCAAATTAATAGGTGAATTTGTTTCTTCTATGTTCTTTGACAACCGTGGTTAGCGTTTAGGTATATTTGGGGTGAAATTTGAAACTTTGTTAGTAATTTATGCCAAAATGTATAGTAGAACATTTGATTTTTGCTCAAGAGTGTATATTATGTGTGCGATTAGTCAAATTTTGTGGGTTAAAGTTTGTGAACTCTTTGCATATAATGTTGAGGTTATGGACCTTTCAAAAGAGCAAGTAAAATGCTTGATAGTGATAATGTAGATGTTGATCGTTTTCCCTTATGCACTCCCTTTTTTTATGCCGGAGTTTGTCTTATATTAGTATATATTTTCATTTTAACATTATCTAAGACAATACAAGCTGAGTCTGATGTAAGAATAGTGCAATTTTTATAAATTAATTTTTATGTAATAAAATTAATGATAAAATAATTAACTAAATGTCTTATTTTTGGTTGATGTATTTATACTATCAATTTGTGCTACCATTTTCGCTAACTAAATTAAATTACTAGAGTTTTTTTATGTAATATTGTTGCAAAGTCTTGTTAGCCATGAAAATTGGTGTTTTTTTCTTTAGATATTATGTATATTATGACTTTTCCTTTTTATTTCCTTTGCTTGTTAATAATATACGGTGAGGTAATCGAATTTTGCTATTTTCCCGCGAACGAGTCTCCCAATAATAAAAAATCAAAAGTTAAGTTTCTCAATGATTAACAATTAAAGTTGAGTCCTCTAGGCGTGTTTTTATTTCGCCTACGCGGTCCGAGCGCGTATTAGATTTGACTACCCCACTGTAAAGGTTTTATTGAAAATTGTTTTGAAAGAAGTCGCCAACAATTCTTTTTAGGAAAAATCATAAACCTAATTGGATATAGGAAAACCGTAGGGACAAATTATCCAATGTAGATTTTCCCGTTCTGACTCCATAGATGGTCAAAGTGAACCAAAGATTGAGTTCGGGGGTAATGGTACGAATATAGTCATAATGAACCACATTCGCCCAAAGTTGCCAAAGAATAATCAAATAATGTTTTAAACAACCTAAAAATAATTAGTCTAGGTTGGTTCAGGAAACACACTAAAAGACTATTTTTTAGTGATATGTTATTAATCAATCAATTTACAGGGAACCTAACAGGTTGTCCAAATTAATCTGATTAATGTTAGAACAATTCTTTAGGTCTTGATTAGCAATTAATAACACGTGGGTGATAAAAGCAATAATGCTGGGACAATCATATAATATGAACAGAGTGATCAGGCAAGCATATAATATGCAAATGCATGAATAAATATAATATGAATAAAAGAAAGTATAGAAGAAGGGTAAGAATATACAGTATAGCGATTTTATATTAAAGATCTACATCATGAAATAAATGGTTAGTAACTTCAATATAAAAAGAATTTATTTAAAAACCCTCAGGATTATACCGTGGCTTGGATCTGAGAGATTGACAACCTTCGGGACGAGCAATCGTGAAGCCTGAAAATCTGAATGTATGAAAGTATGTAGATTAAATGTGTTTTGTGTTTGAAAGTATGAATTTTGTAAGGAGATTTTGTGGTTCGTCGAGAGGTTCGTAAAGTATTCTTCGAGTGTTGTGTGAAAAATCCGTCCTGAAATATGTACGGAAAACAGGCCTATTTATATGGAAAATAACACTGCGTCTCACGCGCCAGCTGCGCCTGGCGCAGCTGACGTATCAAGCGCATGACGCGACATGACCAGTAAAAAGCATACACGTGGTACGCGCTTTTAAAAAAGATAAGAAAGAAAATATGCGTCTCAAGCAGAGACTGCGCTTGACGCAGGACCCTACATGAAAAGAAGTCTACGTGGCAGTTCTGGTGCGCCGCTAGGCGCAGCTTACGTGGAATCCCACGTGTCAGGACACGTGCACTCGGCGCAGGCCTTACACTCGGCGCAACAGCTGCGCTCAGCGCAGTGCTTGTTTTTGACACGTTTTGATAGTTTTTGATAAAAACGCGCTCTAAAAGATTTTCTTTTATCTTTTAACTATGGATATTTGATTTTACGGGATAAAATCTGATTTTGACTTATAAAAAATATCTTTTGAAAATATTAATTTATTAAAATAAATCAATTAATTATCAATTAATTGGACTTTTCAAAGAATTGGGCTCAAATATAATTAATTATCATGAGTAATTAATTGGGCTTTAAAATAGGACTTTAACACTTTTCGAAATGGTTTTGAATGGCTTTTCAGACTGCTCTGCCCTTGGGACGGACCAATTAAGTCAACTATATGTTTCATCATCGGATCCTTAAATGGGGAGACACGATTATGTGTCTACAGAAGCCCCCACTTTAACTGAGGTTCATGAAATCGATAGTCAAAGTATACGGTGTCGGGACGCAGAACGATTCTAAACGCTCAGCAGTTTAGAACTGATCTATAACCGTCGGTCTCTGCAAAACAAAGTTAGTATGCAGGATAATAACTACAAGCAATCTGATTACCTGTAGAAGAAGATGATAGCATATAGGTGGAAACAACTCAGATAAAGGACATAATGATGCAATAATGCAAACTTAGACTCTCTAAGGATGCATGAGACGCTATGCAAGGATTAAGGTTATGCAAAGCTATGGGATGACACGTCATGCAAGGTCAGAGTTATGCAAGACTAAGATGTATGTAATGCAAGGTCAGGGTTTTGCAAGACTGCAATGCAAGATCGGGATTTTACATGGCTAGAAGATGTATAGAATGATAGAATGAAATGAATAGAATGATTTCGAAAACTGTTTTGCAGTAAATGATCGGAGTCCGTAAACGAGGTCCGCAGATTACAACTTTTCGGGAGTTTGATGTGCATCAGAGGAACAACCACACATAGGAAGCCCCCACTTTGGGTGAGTTTGCCTGAATTAGGCTTTAGCCTTAATTGAAATGTACTTGATCTGATATTGAAATGTACTTGATCTGTCTGGAACGTTGAAAGTTATCGCTGGGGATTCTTCTTTGGGAAGTTAATATAGGCAAAGTCAAATATCGCCAGAAACCATGGAATTATCGGAGAGTCCTCAGGGAAAAGGAGAGTTTGGATTGAAACATAGAAAGGTTTAAATTTTGTGAGTCAAATGAATGTAGGTGGGAAAAGGCTTTGACGAGGCTAGGTTCATACTCGAGTCTATGTCGGGATCTAGAAATAGATTATGCTCCTGAAATCTAGAAAGTCAAATCATTAGACCTTGACTAATTTATTTTATTGAAGCGGTCGGACCTCGAGATGAGGATTCCTACGTATCCTTATGGAATCAGACCATTCGTAGTTCTAGATCTGATTTTTTTTATTATTCTTTTTATGTGCCCTAACTTTTGCCTAGGCCGCCCTTTCGGGTTTTCAACCTAGCTGGCTTAGGCATACCTTGAAAAAGGAGTTAGGGTTGATAAAAGGTTGAAAAGTTTAAGGCTTAGATGAAGGTTGAATTGGTTTGAGAAATGAAGGGTCATGGATTTGGATTAAAGGTTAAGGGTTTTGATGGATTGAAGGATGTGAATGAGGGGTAGAACTTGTGTGTAAGCCCCTAGCTTGACTTTTTATTTCTTTGCCTTTGGCTTTTTCTTTTTGCCTTGTGCGTTTTCTTTTGCTTTTGGTCTCTTTTTTTTGCGCACTTTGAATTTTTTCACTTTTTTTTTGCCTGACATTGATCTTTTTTATGTAGTAGCGCTTGCACACAAGCTATTGATTTAGGGTAGTGGAAGGTGGATGGCTTATGAAAGGTAATGGAAGGGAGAGGGGAATAACTCCTGATCCAAAGGATGTCCTCTTTTTTTTTCAGATATCCTTTTATTATTATTAGTCAAGTTCATTAGGTGATTTAAGTTTCATCATTGAATTAGAAGCATAAATAAAATGATGGAAGGCCAATGAAAATGAAAAATAAAATTAAATGAAATGAGAATGGAAAGGCTATAATAGATGAAGTCCTATAGTGACATAAACTCGATGCGGAAGGATAAAAATGGCTCAAGGTAAGGACTCTCTGACTCATCCTAGAAAACCAGAAATAAAACACTATGCCCTTTTGAATTTGTCGATGCACTGCACAAGCGGTTGTAGGTGATGCTGATTCTCGTTGTAGCAAGTATTAATAGTATATTGTCATCGATCATGTTTTGCAGTGCATTTGAGGGATCCAACACTAGGTGTAAGATGTTCATTGTTATTATTCTGTTGGAATTTGCAATAGAAATATAGGTTGCACCTTCTGAATTTTCTTTTAAGTGCAGGGTTTGGAGTAACCCTATAGAAGTGATCGCGCCTCTAATGTGAAGGCAGTAGACCCTATGGAAGTGATCGCACCTCTATGGTGAAGGCGATCAAAAGTAATCTTCATGACTCTAAATGAAGCCGGGGTGGTGATAGTGCGATTGATGAGCTTTAGAGTAGACTCTGATTTTGTTCCTCCTTTAAGCATTCCTAAGTTGTAATCTCTCAACCGGTCATCATGAACAGAATGCATGGACTCAAATTTAGAAGGACCTACTATGAATGCAAAATGGACTCTAATGCATATGGGCCTAGAATGAATGCAAGTGAATTGGGTCGATTGGATTGAATTGAAGGTGTTTGGACTGGGCTTAGAATTTTTTGAAAGTCGGTTTTGAAAGGAACTCCTTTATTTTTATCTTTTATTAGGAAAAGATGATGGATTGATTTGAAAAAATATTTTTTTTTGAAATGTCGTGGTATGATGATGATTAGTAAATGTTTTCGAAAAAAGTAAGAGGGTGTAGGATTGATTCTGAAAAATAATAAGTTTTTGAAATTGATTGAATATGGTAAGGTAGGATTGATAGGGAAGATTAGTTGAACAGGAGGGAGAAGGTGGGGAGAGGTAGACTTGCATGATGACTCTAACTCTACTATGACCAGTTTTCTAGATGCATTTTTTTTAGGACTGACTCGACCTTGCATGAAAATACTGAATTAGGTGAGACCCCTAAAATGACCAATTTTTTTTAAGGGAATGCAGACAGACAAACATAGGACTGAACATAGGATCGACAATTACGAAGGCTAAATTAACGAAAAGCGTGCGATGCACAGACTGCGTGCCGCGCAACATTTCTGCGTGCCGCGCAACATTTATGCGTGTCGCGCAGCATTTCTGCGTGCCATGCAGCATTTCTGCGCGCGGCGTACAGTCGTGCGTCTGACGCGGGAGTGGTACCCCAGGCGCAGCTTAATGCGATTGGCGCACTACACCCCGATCGACACAGTTTTCGGGGATTTAGGCGACGATTTGGCCGAGTGACGATTTTTTTGTTTGTTTATTAGACGCGATTTTAGGAACGACGCATAATAATGACAAATTGACAGGATGATAACCGGCAAGAATTGCAATCACAGGCAAATGTCACATAACATGGATGCAAAAGTTCCAACCTAAAGTCCAGTTCTATGTTTGAAACTATTGGTCAGGTTTAGATTCAATGTGAAAAGAGTCCATGACTAAGAGATTGATCCCACGCTTCGTACCCCTGCTTAAAGAGGTGGCCACGTGTAAGACGTACTCCAGTCTCAAGTCAGGAACAAGAGAACAATGCCATGGTTGAGTATGTTTGCTTATAACTAAGATCCAACACTATCGCTCAGGAAGCTTTTTGGAAGGACAAAACGCAAACCCCCGGGAGTGACCTCACACATAGAACATGTGTTAATGAGGCAAGGTAGATTGTCCTTATGGTGGCTGAACAGTAGCCATGCATATGCAAAACAGTATATTATTCAAAGGCATAAAAATAAGAATGACTCATATTGTTCGAGTTTCACCCACTCATTTAAAAAAATTAATTTTTTGAAATCCTCCCCAGTGGAGTCGCCAAATTGTAGACGTGTTTTTATTTCGCCTACGCGGTGCGAACGCGTATTAGATTTGACTACCCCACTGTAAAGGTTTTATTGAAAATTGCTTTGAAAGAAGTCGCCAACAATTCTTTTTAGGAAGAATTATAAACCTAATTGGATATGGGAAAACCGTTGGGACAAATTATCCAATGTAGATTTCCCCGTCCTGACTCCATAGTAGGTCAAAGTGAACTAACGATTGAGTTCGGGGGTGAGGGTACGAATATAGTTATAATGAACCACATTCGCCGAAAGTTGGCCTCTACTAAATATCGATTCACAATGGATTTTATGCCAAAGAATAATCAAATAATGTTTTAAACACCCAAAAAATAATTAGTCTAGGTTGGTTCAGGAAACACATTAAAAAGACCATTTTTTAATGATATGTTATTAGCCAATCAATTTACAGGGAACCTAACAGGTTGTCCAAAGTAATCTGATTAATGTTAGAACAATTCTTTAGGTCTTGATTAGCAATAAATAACATGTGGGTGATAAAAGTAATAATGCAGGGACAATCAAATAATATGAACATAGTGATCAGGCAAGCATATAATATGCAAAGGCATGTATAAATATAATATGAATAAAAGAAAGTATAGAAAAAGGGTTAGAATATACAGTACAGCGATTTTATATTAAAGATCTACATCATGAAATAAATGGTTAGTAACTTCAATATAAAAAGAATTTATTTAAGGACCCTCAGGATTATACCGTGGCTTGGATCTGAGAGATCGACAACCTTCGTGACGAGCAATTGTGAAGCCTGAAAATCTGAATATATGAAAGTATGTAGATTGAATGTGTTTTGTGTTTGAATTTGTGGTTCGTCGAGAGGTTCGTAAAGTATTCATCGAGTGTTATGTGATCCGTCCTGAAATATGTACGGAAAACAGGCCTATTTAAATGGAAAACAACACTGCGTCTCACGCGCCAGCTGCGCCTGGCGCAGCTGACGTGTCAAGCGCATGACGCGACATGACCAGTAAAAAGCGTACAAGTGGTATGCGCTCTTAAAAAAGATAAGAAAGAAAATCCGCGTCTCAAGTAGAGAATTGCGCTTGACGTAGGACTCTTCATGAAACAGAAGTCTACGTGGAAGTTCCGGTGCGCTTGGCACAGTCTGTGAGTTAGGCGCAGCTTACATGGAAGCCCACGTGTGAGGACACGTGCGCTCGGCGCAGCAACTGCGCTCAGCGCAGCGCTTGTTTTTGACATGTTTTGATTGTTTTTGATAAAAATGCGTTCTAAAAGATTTTCTTTTATCTTTTAACTACGCATATCTGATTTTACGGGATAAAATCTGATTTTGACTTATAAAAAATATCTTTTGAAAATATTTATTTATTAAAATAAATCAATTAATTATCAATTAATTGGGCTTTTCAAAGAATTGGGCTCAAATACAATTGATTATCATGAATAATTAATTGTGCTTTAAAATAGGACTTTAACACTTTTCGAAATGGTTTTGAATGACTTTTCAGACTGCTCTGCCCTTGGGTCGGACCAATTAAGTCAACGATATGTTTCATCATCGGATGCTTAAATGGGGAGACACGATTGTGTGTCTACAAGTCCCAAAACGATTAAAACTCTCAAAGTTTGGTTCCCAAAACTATATTTTACTCCAAGTTTATTTTGGTTTATATTAAGGGGTCAGGGGCCCGATTGTATGGATTAGAACATGGCCTCTTAAATGTTTATGACGACCCTTTACATTTGTTGTGTCTAAAATTTATTTTATTAAATCTTTTTTTCTATTTTTATCGGGATAAATTAACCTTAGTTTGTTTTCACTTTTATTTCTTATTTATAATTTTTACGGGCATAAATTCACTCTTTATATTTAAAAATTCATTTTTAAATTTAAAAAGGATTTAATGAAATGTAATAAATTATTTTCATTTTCTTCGATAGTAATTGTTCATATATTTTTTAAATTTATAAAAAACATATCTATTGTCTTTTAAATATACCCCTTTGTTCCTTTTTGTTCTTAGTATTTTAACTTTTATGGTCAAACTTTGAGAATTTTGCCAATTAATATTTTAAAAAATATTATAAATTGCACTGTAAAAGTATTATGGAACAATTATTCCAAAATATATTTTCATAAAAGTATTTTGTTTTAAATCTTATAATGCTATGTTTGGATAGCAAGATTTCATTTCAAATTTTGGATTTGGATGAAATCTATTGTTTGATGGCATGGAATTTGAACAAATTCTTATCAAAAGCCTATATTAGTAGAATTTGAAATTCAAGCTATTACCTTGTCATTTGAAATTCTCTCCTCATACATATCCCAACTCCATGAGTATATCTATATCCCAACTTCACTCATTCTCTTTCTAATATTTATTTCTCTCTCCTTTACTAAACCCATACTTTTTCTATCTCCTTTACTAAACCCATACTTTTTCTCTCTCCTCCATCAAACCCCTATTTCTTTCTCCTCTATCAAACCCCCTTTACAAAACAGTAATTAGGAATTGAAATACAAACTTTAAATTCCAAATTTCAATTCCATTTTTTGAAATGAAATACAAGTTTCCAAACACTACCTAATAACATATGAAATTAGAGATAAATGTGGTTAAAGTGGATTCTTGGAGACCGTGTAAAGTAAAACAGATGGAGAAAATAGATGGAGTAATTAGAGATAATATATGGTTAAAGTAGAAAGAATAATAGAAAACAGATGGAGTAATTACAAATAATAGTGGTTAAAGCGGCTTCTTCGAGACCCTGTAAAGTTAAACACCAAAAACAAAAAGGAACGTGGGAAGTATAATTTCTTCATTAAATGATTAGAGTAAGTACAAATTTTCATGGCCAATAAATTAATAAAATCTAATAAAAATAAATTATAATTGATTGCATATTGAATCGCTTCAAAAAAACATGTGGAAAATAAATAATGATATTAAAAGTTAATTGAGAGTTGTTTCAAAAAAGGAATATGTTTAAATTAGTACTTCTATATTGGAGTCCTACGTAAATATTGTATCTTTTGTCATTAGTTTAATTGAGATAACCAATATACTGGCCTTATGCATCTGGTCTTATGACTACAGATTCCCCTTATCTTTTCCCCCTAATTGGCCATGGTCCTTTTTCTTACCCAAAAAAAAATATTTTCCTTCGTATCATAGGAGTACAATGTACAATGCCTTATTATTTAGGAAAAATTGCGAGAAAACACCTTTTAAAATCATGGTTTTGCGAGAAACCACCTTTTAAAATAATTTTTTGCGAAAAGAAACCTAAAACAAAAATTTATTTGTGAAAAGAAACCTTAGGCATTAACTTACCCTTTTTTTAGAGGTATACTTTGAAACATAAAAAGAGGGAGAAAATAATTAGAGTGTGCTAATATTAATTTAGAAAATTCCCAATGGTGGCCATTAGGTCTCAGGAATTCCCAGTGGTGGAAATTTAGAAAAAAAAAACGTTTTCGTTGGTAGCCCTACTTTACAAATTATTCTCAAACATAACCTTAATGAAGAATATTCCGTTAATAAAGAAGCATATTCTGTTAGTTAACAGTTCAGGCGGTCACTCGCACATAAAACGAGGCATTTTGGGTCATTCTTTGCCAATTTCGACCTCAAAATCAACCCTTAAGCGCTAAAAATGACCCCCTAAAATCAACCCTTAAGCGCTAAAACTGACCCCCTAAAATCAACCCTTAAGGGCAAAAAAGATCCAGAATGCCTCGTGTGCGGCTGACCGCCTTAAAGATTAACTAATGTAATATGCTTTATTGTTAATGGAATATTCTTCATTAAGGTTATGTTTGGAAATAATTTGTAAAGGAGGGCTACCAACGGGAAAGTTTTTTTTTTGGAATTTCCACCACTATGAATTCCTGAGACCTAAGGGCCACAATTGGGAATTTCCCTATTAAAGTAGAGAAATGACAATTTGCGTCAGACTTGGGGCCTCCATTTGCGTCGGACCTTGGTCCGACGGCACAGGTCTCGTCGCAGATGGAAGACAGCCATCTGCGTCGGAAAAGACACTACGCAATTAATCGAATATTTGCGTCGGACACAACCAACATGCGACGCACATGCCCATCCCCCCATGCACCCACAGCAGCCCAGGAAGCCTCATCTGCGTCGCATATGGCCCTGCATGCGACGCCAATGCTATTTTTTTTTGTTTTTATTTCCAGCCTTTTTTTGTTTTTGTTTTCAGCTATTTTTTTTTTATTTTCAAAACTAAACAAACGTTATGTTAATAATTATGAGCAGAAAATTCGGCAAAGTCTCCTTTGTAATTTGGACAACCCAAGAAATCGTTGGGAAAATTTTGCATATATATAACCAAAACCTGTTTCAGTACATCTCAATCAAGCAACCAATGTTGCAATCAATCAACCAACAAGGTTCAAGCAACCAATGTTGCAATCAATAAACCAACAAGGTTCAAGTAACAAAATATTATTCTAACCTACAAATACATACACTAACCATCAAACTTAGTCTGCTTCGTTAACGACCCGTACAAAGTATTCCGCAAAAAGTTCTTTGAGGTCGTTGATCTCATATATGGAGTATGGCTCAAGAATTGGCGGAAAAGCCTAGAAATATATTAAACTAGTTAATATACTTTAAAATTCTATAAGTATAAATAATGAATTTACAACATACATATACCTCATACAATTTCTCTGATTCATAGTATAAGCAGATGATTAGAAACATGTATCTCATCACGAAATAGCCGCATTCCACTCCTCCCGATTGTTGAGCACACTACACCAAATTTAAGATATATATTAGAATCGGAAAAAAATCCTAAATAGAATTATAAAGTATCAAATACAAAACCATAAGAGTTTTACCCGCATATATGTCCAAGACAATTTAGTTCCTTTATTTAATCCTTCAAGCCGCGTGTATTTTGTATATGCACTAAATATAGAGATTTTGTAACAATTAATTACTATAAACATTTATAAATTATTTAAAATATCATAAAATGCATGTAAACTTATTAACATGTATAGCAACTATGAACTTACGTTTTCAACGATATCTTGATAGCTAAGGATCTATCTCTCTTCATCGAATCAAATATATATACCATTCTCTTAGATAGACAAATGACAAGAAGAATCCAATGATCCCTAAGGCATGAATTAAAATGTGATGTTTTATATATATAACCACAAGTTCATGAATATAAAACAAAGTAAAGATTAGTTTAACTAACATACTTTTCAATATACGGAAATAGGATGTAACGCATATATTGATTCGCTCTCATTGAACTTGCCATGTAGTTGATCACGGCATCTAAGTGATTGCGTATCATGGTCGTTGAAATCATACTTGGACACATGAAACCAATATTATTGTCTCCATGCTCCTCAGACTGCTCTGCCAAGTACCTAAGATCCAAACACTTATAGTTAGGAGAAACAATAAAAATAAATAACAATTTTAATTAGTTTAAAGTTTGAGAAATCTCACATCATAAATACTTGCAAAATGGATACATTAATCCATGCTCCCGTGAGAAGTTGAAACTTGTCGCGAGAGAATGATCATATGATCTCTATCAAAGTCGAAGACGGTACCCTTCTGAACTTGCATGTGAAAAGGCTCATTTGAGGGTTAGTCGCAAAATATTCGGTGCATCTCCTTGATATTATCATCCATATCATCCAGTGTCAAGTCAATAAAAGGATCTACGTGCCTATGTGCAGACTCATCGGTGCAAGGATCACTACCAACTTTTTTTTTTCTTCTTCTTCTTCTTCTTCATCGCACCTTCTTTAGGTATATGTTCCTAATTCAATTTGACTTCTTTTTAATTCATATTATATATGTATATAGATTATTTCATATATAAATCAAGATTACTTAGTATACAAAATAAAGATTACTTAGCATATAGAAATCAAGATTTCTTAGTATATATATATATTTACATTTCTTAGTATATAAATCAAAATATTAAACATAAGTTACCTGATTATCTGAGACTAAAAATACCAACTCTTTCGGCCATTCTATGAATGAACCCTCGGCTTGATTGAGTTTCATGATGTATGGAGTAGGTAGTGGAACTAGAGCTTCTGCGTAGTCTGAAAAAAATCATCAACACTCACTTTCACGGCCGTAGGATGTGATGATGACGCCGTTTGAGGATGTACGGCACCCTCAGCTACAATGATCGGTCCCGAGTTATTCGCTATTGCCAAACGACATGGAACCGGACTCTTAACATCCAATGAGAACACAATGTCATTAATTAAGTGTTTTAGAAACATAATATCATAATCGTAGAAGATATAAAATAACTATATACCTGCAAGTTCACAAATGGATCATTGCCTCCCGAGTGACAGCTACTAGGATCAACTGGAGTGTGAGGACTTGTTTGATTTGGTGCTTCAAGACCTAATTGCACCGTAAAAGCCATCAACCTTTCTTGAACTATAGCATCAATCTTCGAGTTCATCTCTTGCATCGTCTGTTCTCTAACTCTTTGGCTCACTCTAGCCTCCAACTCCTGCATCTCCTCTTCATCCATGCCCCTACCCTTTCGAGCAGTACTACTTTGATCAGGATCTCCCCAAACTGATGTAATCCCAATGCTACGCCCAGCTGTTAACACACGCCCAGGACGGTCTTTCCTCTGTAGAGCACGGGATAGAACATCATCCATCCGACCTAGAACAAACTCTCCTTCCTTTTCTTTCCTTTTCCAATCATCCTGCATCAAATTCAAAAACATCATATGATTAGTAGAATTCTAGAATACGAGTACTTAGACAAGAAAATATCATAAAATTTGAAGAATTCTTACAATGGACTCTTTTATCTTTTGTGTTTCTTCATTAGGGAAGAAAAGATTTCCTTCCTTATCTTTTTTCGATCTAGCGAGAAGCCATGGCAAAGTTCGATCCGGCAAGGAGGAAATAATTGATGATGTGGATGAGTCAACAGATGATGCTGTAGAGGATTTAGGGATATACCCTTTGTCTTTCCAAACAGGAATCATCTCCGCATATGAATTTTGACCCAAAAAATGAGGATGAATGTTGGCAGCCTGAGACTTTCTTGCTCTTTTACTTTTAGCCTAATATGAAAACAAGTAACTAGTTAATATTCACAAAAAAAAAATTGATTATAACATATTATGTAATTGTAACGTACATATTATATACTTTAAACTCCTTAGAGCTACACTTTTTCACAAATTTGTCCCAAATCTCTTTCGTGATGAAAGGATAGAGCACGTACAGTTGCATATCATTGTTTGGCCCCAGCCTCGTTTTTGTGATCCATCGACTCACTAATCTTGACTTGAAATCTCTCCACCGCTTATCACAAGTAGTCAACACATATCGTTTCTTCCTCTCATCCTCTTGTATTCCAAACTCTTTCTTCAATATATAAAATGAACCAATAATACACGATTAGTATAATAAACATGATTCAAAGAAAATTAAAAGAATGGATTTTAAAAATACATAGGTTTACTTACTTTAGCATCTTCCCATAAAACTATTTTTTAGGCCTTGTGGAACATCATCCCAACTATCGTACAAGATAGACACTTTGCTTCTACTGATTTCGCCGCAATGTGTCTTGTATGCACCAACATGATCCCCAATCGGACGCATCCAATCATCCTACTGAAGTACTCTTTGGACCCTGGGTTTGGAACGTATCCCTTTTGTAGGACCTTTAGGCTTGCTCACTCTTTTCTTCCTACTACCTCCATCAGTTATCTCGGTCTCAGAACGTGGCTGCCGATCATCATCGAATGCATCATGCATTATGTGATCTTCCATCACTACACCTGAAACCATAAAGCATAAAGACATGTTAGATTCATCAATGAAATAATACAAAATTACTTTAACGAAGCATAAAATATATAATTGAAGAATATAAACAATAGTAGTTGCAATAATATGACATTAGTTACCTATTAATCCCTTTTTTCTTTGACAACGTAAAATCTCTCATTATGGTCTCGACGAATGTAATTCGTGTCCAGATCTTCCCCTAATGTACTTGGAATGACTACTGACGAAGCAATGGCTTCATTGAATTGTTTATCGTATTCCTCTTCATTATGTACATCATCAATTCCAAGTATTCTCCTTTTTCCTTCAATGACAACAGACCATTTTGAATCGACGGGGTCAACCATGTAGAATACTTGTTTTGCTTGTGATGCCAATATCAAAGAATCTTCATGATGCCCTAACCGGCTGAAATTGACTAATGTAAAAAAGTCATGTTCATCCTTCTTTACACCACGACGAATATCAAACCACTTGCATTGAAAGAGCGGAATCTTGAAGTCAACATAGTTGTTGGAACACAAGGTGACACTCAAGAAGGGGGGGGGGTTGAATTGAGTGACTAAATCTAATCGATTTTCGCAAAAATGCTTTTATGGCACAGTGCCGTGCACTGTGTTATTTACTCGTAAAATCTCCGATTAATGTTTTTGCTCAAACGAAACTTAATCATACACTAAAACAATAATATCAAATAATAAAACACAGGAATTTAACGTGGTTCAATCTCACCTCTGAGATCTACGTCCACACAAACTATTCTTTTATTATTTGAATCGTAAAATATCAACCTCTCGATACAATTCGATTCCCCCACTACTAACTCTAGTAGTGCTCCCCAACACTTAACTCTAAGTGTTGCTACTCTCTATAATATCAGAAATTACAGAAAGAATAATCCCTCAACAAACGTGCTTCTTAGTCAAGCAAATTAGAGGGCAATTACAACCGTTGTTTAGTTTCCTAATCTGATTAGAACTCTGTGCTATACTCTGTGCCTTTAGAAAACTGTTTTCAGCTCTTAATCTCTCCGATTTTTTCTCTCTGAAAACATGAACTTTAAAACTGATTTTCAATCCCTTATATATGTTGGTAAACAGAATAAAAATCCTTTTCCAGGTTCTCTTATCTTTTGAACAATTTTAATTCCTTAAATCAAGGGATAAAATTCTTTTCCTAATCAAAAACCAATTTGATCTTTTATAAAACTGATTTTCCATTTCCTTATAGGATAAGGATTTCTCCATATCTTATATTAACTAGATCAATTCTTTAAATCAGATTTCTTATCATACAAACTTGATCACATCAGTTTTTATCATATATTTCGAAAATTCTTTTCCTCAAAACTATATCCGAAAATCTGATTTTTTATAAAAACTTTTCATAAACAGTTTTTCTCAAAACGTTATTATTTTCTTTAACAAACTTGATTTTCGAATTTCTATTTTCTTTTATATAGATATATAAAATTAACATAATTATTTATTTCCTTAACTCTAAGAAAATAATAATTATCCTAATATTATATTTCTATATTTGGCACATAATATATCATCTAGTTCTAGCATATTACATTTTGCATATAGTAACTAAACTTGGAATTCAATATAAACTAAAACTTCAAACTTGATTCTTCACTTCTTCAAAGTCTTCATTTACTTATTCCTTTCTCAACCATCTGTAACAAACTTCCATACTATAACATATTATATTTTTCATCATCAAAACTTAACAAGCACATGCACAACAAATTCCCCCTTTTTGATGATGACAAACATGCAATATAATATTATAGATTAAGAATAGATAGCATAGACATAACATCATTCACAAACACCCACACTTTCAAAACACCATAATCCAATAATAGCCGACATACCAAAGCACATAACCAAACGTTAAGTTCATTAAACTACATACGAACGAGAGAGATTATAATTTCTTTCCTAAAGCTAAGTATTAAACCAATCTTCCCCCTTTTGACATTATCAAAAAGGAACCACAGGGAGTTGTTCAAAATGAGAGTCTTAGCACAATAAGTCAGTTGCTCAAACACTTAAGCTAGTGATGCTGGTGCTACAATGTTAACCAATTCACAATCTTCAAAAAAAACAAGAAGCAACCAGATAACATCACCAAAAACAGTTTGAAAAGTAGTGTAGGTAACCAAAAAACAGAACCCTTAGTAAGAACAGTAAGCAGTCAACGGAAAAATTAGGGGGCAGGAGGGTTGAGAAGCAGGTTGAAGGCACTCATAATTTGTCGATGCTGTTGTCTGGCCAATCTGTCTCGAGCGCGTTCCCTGGCCAACATTTGTTGCTGTTGTTTGTTGAGCTGAGCCATCTCGGTCTTTCATCCGAAGACAACCAAGACAAGCTTCCTTAGGCTGGAAACCCAAAAAATCTTTCTTTAACAACTCGCCACCCAGCACACATAGCTCCATCTTACTCAAAATACCATCAGTCATAACATCCTTTGCACTCTCCCCCTTAGAAGAATCAAGCAAGACATCATAAGCCCGAAAGAATTTAGTAAGCCACACACCATATGGTAAAAAAGTGGGTGAGGAGGGTAAATGGCGCATGTGATGAAGCATGAGATGGGGTAAACTAATAGGGTGACCATGATCTAGTAACCATAACAGAACCTGATCCATAATCAAGCAATCACCTCGGTTTTCAACACGAGGAAGCACAGTTTTTGTAATTATACTACGTGCAAGTTTGTATTTGGCAGGAAGAAGAGCAGCAGGAAAGATTTGGGCATGGGTGAGGGGTTGATCAGACAAGGTGGAAGAAATTGTGGTATTATCAATCCCCTCAAGAAATGGCCAACTTTTGGTATTATAGTCAGAGAACCCGGCATAAGGTATTCCTAACACAAGGGCTAGGGCAGCAACATCTAAATTCAAAGCAACCCCATTTACAGATGAATGCAACACCAAATCACCATCAATAGATAAATTTCGATAAAATTCTTGGATTTCATTCGCATAAATTGCATCATTAAAGCTTAAGAGAGAAACCCAACCTTGCATGGCAATGGAATCAGAAAGAAACATAAATTCACGACGAGCCAACCAAGAAGCCGGGAAAATTCGACCCTGAAGAATTCTCGGCCCAGTTGAAGAGGTAGTATTTTTCAGCCGCTTGGAAGCAGAGGGACGAGATTTGCGAGTACCGGGAGATTTGCGCTTCTTTGTCAGTGGTGGCGAAGTAGCAGGATCGCCGGAGACAGTTTCAGAGGGACCGTTGGAACGACGAGAGCCAGGCGACGCAGCAGCAGGGGAAGGGTTTTCGGGTGGGTTGGAGGGTTGAGGGTCGGAAATAGGAGCCGCGATGTGAGTGGGGTTGTTTGGCGGTGGAGGAGGAGGTGGGTTGGAGGGAGGATTTGAAATTTCGGGTGAGGGGGATGGAGGTGGTGAAGGAATTTTTGATTTCTTGGGTGTGGTTTTTGATTTGACCGGTGTTTTGGACTTCACTCGGCGGATTACGAGTAGGTTTCTTGGTCGGCGATTTGCGGGTGGTTTTCACTTTCACCATGGTTGGAATTTTGAGAGAAGGAAAGTGAGAAAAGTGATGAGAAATCAAAAAAAATCTGAAGGAAGAAGATGAAGTTGGGGGGACGGAGATCTAGGAAGTTAGGGGGTTAGGTTTTTGGGCTTAATGTAGGAATTAACGATGAAAAGAGGTGAAAAAAAATAAGGAGGGCGGGTTTTGTTTAGAAAGACTGCATACTAGTAATCACAAGGGTCGAACCTTTGACAATTATTTTATGAAAAACAATTTTTCGAAACATTTTTTATGTGAAAGCAACATCAATTTTGAAAAAAAAAAACTGGTGATGTATGAGATGTTTTCAAGGAAATTCATGAAGCAACTTAGGTTGAGATTATCAGGACAGCATCAATAGCTCTTGTGTGAGTCCTTATAATATCACATAGACTATGTCTCACCCTGTTTAACAAACCATGTCATTGGGACTCCAATTGACATACTTAAGGAAGAAAACGAGGCATAATACACAACTAGATTCCGAAATTAATCCCAAAGCCACTCTAAGTTTTTCAAAACGTTCACGAGCAAGTGGTTTGGTGAAAATATCGGCTATTTGATCATCAGTGCAAATGAATTCAAGTGCAATATTACCTTTTTCTACATTATCACGCAAAAAGTGATATCTTATTTCAATGTGCTTAGTACGTGAGTGTTGAACTGGATTTTTTGAGATGTTAATCGCACTAGTATTATCACACATAATGGGTACATTATCAATCATAACTCCGAAATCTCGTAATTGTTGTCTTACCCATAATACCTGTGCACAGCATGAAGCAGCTGCAACATATTCAGCCTCGGCGGTGGAGAGAGCCACTGAGTTTTGTTTCTTGGAGGCCCACGATATTAAGCATGGACCTAAAAAGGTGGCCGTTCCAGATGTACTCTTTCTATCTACCAAAAACCCGGCATAATCTGCATCAGAAAAACCAATCAAGTCAAAATTTCCTCCTTTAGGATACCATAAATACAGATTATTGGTTCCTTTTAGGTATCGAAGAATTCGTTTTACAGCCTTAAAATGTGATTCTTTTGGACAGGATTGAAATCTGGCACAGAGGCATACACTGTGCAGAATATCTGGTCTACTAGAAGTTAAATAGAGAAGTGATCCAATCATACCTCTGTAAGTCGTCTCATCTACTTTCTTACCATTTTCATCAAGATCTATCTTGGTAGCAGTAGGTAGAGGGGTAGAATGAGTCTTAGAATCTTCCATACCATATTTTTTCAAGAGCTCTTTCACGTATTTCTGTTGATGTATCATTATTCCTGTCTCAAGTTGTTTGACTTGTAACCCTAGGAAGAAACTTAGTTCTCCCATCATAGACATTTCAAATTCACTTTTCATTAGTTCAGCAAAATAATGACACAATAATTCGGTTGTTGCCCCAAATATGATATCGTCAACATAGATTTGGACAATCAACAATTCTTCCCCCTTAGTTTTTAGAAATAATGTCCTATCTACTGAGCCTCGTTTGAACCCGTTTTCCATTAAAAAGATAGATAAGCGTTCATACCAAGCTCTAGGGGCTTGTTTTAATCCATAAAGAGCCTTATCAAGTTTAAAAACATGGTTAGGAAAATCAAGATCAACAAAGCCAGGGGGCTGCTCTACATATACAGTTTCTTTCAAATAACCATTAAGAAATGCAGTCTTAACATCCATTTGATAGAGCTTAATATTTTTAAATGCAGCAAAAGCTATTAAAATTCTAATAGCTTCCAATCGAGCCACAGGGGCAAAAGTTTCATCAAAGTCAATTCCCTCCTGCTGATTAAATCCTTGACATACAAGTCTTGCTTTATTTCGAACAATCATCCCACTATCATCTAATTTATTTCGAAAAACCCATTTTGTGCCAATAACTGATTGATTAGTGGGACGAGGTTCTAAATGCCAAACTTCATTTCTTTTAAATTGATCTAGCTCATCTTGCATAGCAAGAATCCAATCAGGGTCAGTCAATGCAATTTTATAATTTAAAGGTTCAATTTCAGATATGAAAGCATTGAAAGCACAAAAATTATGAAGAGATGAACGAGTTTGTACCCCCTTGGCAATATCAGTGAGAATTAAATCGGTAGGGTGCGAACTCGATGTTTCCACTTCTTTGGAGTGAAGGATACGTTACGTAGCACGGTGCCATGCTCGAGTTGTTGCTATTGAGTTCAATTCTTGGAGTATGGCGATGTTGTGGATTCATCTTGTGGTCTTTCTTCATCTACCACTTCTTCTTCTTCTTCCGAGTCTTTCAATAAGATCTCGTTCATTTGAATTTTCAATTTGTTCTCCCGGATCTGTGCCACGACCGTGTTACGAGAGGATGTTTCCAACCGTTTTTCAAGCATAACGGTCCTCTTGTGCATCGAGATGTTTCTCTAATCGGTCCAATAGAGAAGTCCTCATCATCATCTACCCGCACTTCTTGGGAATTTTTGTCGGTTTCATCAAAAATAACATGGACACTCTCTTCCATACGCATTGTTCTTTTTGTTATATACTTTATATGCTTTGCTATGAGGAGAGTATCCTATGAACACCTTTCGTCACTCCTTGGATCAAATTTTCCCAAATTATCTTTACCATTATTATGGACATAACAAGTGCATCCAAAGCATCTAAGGTGAGAGATATTTGGTTTTCTTGCTTTAACAAGTTCATAAGGAGTTTTATTCAAAATGGACCGTACTTTTGTCCTATTGTAAATGTAACATGCGGTACTTACGGCCTCGGCCCAAAAATTTCTAGGTAGGCCACTATGTAAAAGCATAGTTCGTGACATGTCTTCCAAAGTACGGTTCATTCTTTCTACCACTCCATTTTGTTGTGGAGTTCTTGGAGCGGAGAAGTTATGATCAATTCCATTTTCATTGCAAAACATTTCAAAATCGGTGTTTTCAAACTCGGTGCCATGATCGGTTCGAATGACAGCAATTTGCAATTTGTTTGATTTTGGACTTTTCGAATATGGACTAGAAATACTTCGAAAGTTTCATCTTTTCCACCAATAAACGGGGTCCATACAAATCTGGAGAAATCATCAACAAGAACTAGCACATATTTGCTACCACCTCTACTCCTTACTCGCATAGGGCCACAAAGGTCCATATGAATCAACTCCAAAGGTTTAGAGGTGCTAACAAATTTCTTTGATTTAAAAGAAGATCGAACATGTTTACATCTAGCACATGCTTTACAAATTGTTTCCCAATCAAAATTTATTGAAGGTAAACCATCAACTAAGTCCATTTTTCTCAATTTGTTAAGCAATCTTGAGCTTACATGTCCAAGTCTTTTATGCCAAAGTAGAGGATTATCTTGCAGCACACTCATACATGAAATAGTATTGTTAGGTAAGTTGTTTAAACATGTTAAATAGACATTATTTACTCTCTTCCCTTCCAATATCAATTCATGAGAATCCTTGTTAATGATTTTGCAAATATCAGCGTGAAATTCAACAACATTACCTCGATCACACAATTGTGAGATACTTAACAAATTGTGTTTCAAACCATTTACCAGCATTACGTTCTCTATGGAGTGTGTTAGGGATTTGCCGACGTTTCCAATACCGATTATCTCTCCCTTTTTGTTGTCGCCAAATGTTACACACCCTCCATGGTGGGCTACTAGTGAGAGGAATTGAGATTTGTCACCAGTCATATGTCTTGAGCAACCACTGTCGAGATACCATAGGCTGCTTCCTCTCACATTCGCCCGCAAAAAAGATCACTTGTTAGTTTTAGGAACCCGGATTTGCTTGGGTCCCTTTTTCTTTCGTTGAGCCTCTAATAGATCTTTTCTAACCCATATTTGATTTACATACTTAACATTCTTGGTAACACTTTATTTCTTGATATTGCAGTTATCCATAAGGTGTCCATTTTTTCCACAGAAGTTGCAAATCAAATACTCAGGTAAATCAACATATTTTCGTTTACGAAAGTCTTTTTCAAAATTTCTGGCACCATGCCTTACACTGTGCTTCTGGTCTATATATCCTAAACCGATTCTGTTTCGATTGCTTGTTGTACTGGAAATATAATCTAGGGCTTTTTGACTGTCTAACCATTTTTCATACATTTTCCGAGCAATAGTCAATTGTGATTCCAAAAATTCAACAGAAGTGTTTAGATCGGTATTCCTTTTTCTTGAAATTTCTAAATCTCTTTTAGCTTTATCAAGTTCGTCACTTATCTTAGCATCATGGGGTAGCATGAGTGGAACAATTCTAGATCTATGTCTGGACTCCTTCACTTTAGTTAACTCAAGTTTTAAAGATTCGATTTGTTTTTCGAGATTCGAATTTTTTCCTTCTAGCTCAGTGTATGGCACAGTGTTATCAACGATTTCTTTTGTTAGAGACTTTTCGTACCTTAAGGCACTCAACTCAATATTTACTTCTTCGACGGTTTTTTTCAGTTCTTCATTCTTTTTCATCAGTTCTTTACAGTCCTTTAATAAATCCTTATATTCCAATTCCAACCCAATCTTTTGCTTAGTCAAAATTTTTACTTCTTTTTTCATGTTCGAAAAATTATCATTCATCTCTTGACAATCATCAATGACATTACTAAGCAAGGTAGCAAGTTGGTTTTTCGAAAGAAGATGAATTGAAGGTTTTAGAGAGATAAGACTTACCTCACTATCTTCTGTTTCGTCTTGAGAATTAGAGCTTTTTGCCATTAAACACAAGTGGGAATCGTCCTGGCACTGTGCCCTTCTCTGTGCTGTCTGTACAGCGTTCAGACATAGTTTTGCCTCATGGCACTGTGCCTCGGACTGTTCTTCATCAGAGTCCGAATCTCCCCAAACTGCAGCTATCATGGCCTTTTTGAACTCTTTCTTGGATTGTTCCCTTCTTTCTTTGGGCTTCTCTTCATCCCATAAGGGACATTCCTTAATCCTGTGATTAAACTCTCCACACTTGAAACAACCGGAGTTAGTAGCACTTTTCTTTGAATTAAAGGTAGTGCCTTTTCCTTTGAAATTTCCAATTTTCCTAGAGTTATTAAATTTGTTTTTTTTGAGAAAATTTTGAAATCTCCTAGTGAGAAGTGCAACATCATCATCACTATCACTATCTTCAGTTTCCAATTCGGTTCTCAAGGCTAGACCTTTGTTTTTTGGTTCATTAGTTTTGGAATCTAATACAAGTTCGTGAGTCATTAATGATCCAATTAGTTGTTCTAGTGAGAGTTTAGTTAAATCTTTTGCTTCTTGAATGGCAGTTATTTTTGGAAGCCATCGACTTGTTAAACTTCTTAGTACTTTTCTCACTAAATCTTCAGAACTATAAGTTTTGCCTAGAGAACGTAATTCATTAGTGATTAGTGTAAATCTAGTGAACATCTCTTTAATAGATTCGTCCTTATTCATGGTAAACAGTTCATATTGTTGGACTAGCAAATCTATTCTAGATTGTTTTACCTCATTCGTACCTTCGTGGGCCAACTCCAGCGTGTCCCATATTTCTTTTGCTGTAGTGCAAGCGGAAATTATTGAGTATTCATCAGGTCCAATACCATATTGGAGAATACTCATTGCTTTGTAGATCTTTTTCGGCTTTTGCATAGTCGACGGGAATCGTAGTCATCTTCATCCATGTCGACCATCTTTCCTTCGGCGTCTTTTCCTTGGATAAGGATTGGTCCTTTTCTAATAACCTTCCAGCATTCATAATCCGATCCATGGATGTAGATCCTCATCCTTACTTTCCACCATCCGTAGTCTTTTCCGTTGAAAATCGGGCACTTGGTGTGTCTATCTCGAGAGTCATCTTGCATATTCATGATGTGTATTCTCTAGGGATGAGCCTTTCGAGAATAACCTGCTCAGATACCACTTGTTGGAACACAAGGTGACACTCAAGAAGGGGGGGTTAAATTGAGTGACTAAATCTAATCGATTTTCGCAAAAATGCTTTTATGGCACAGTGCCGTGCACTGTGTTATTTACTCGTAAAATCTCCGATTAATGTTTTTGCTCAAACGAAACTTAATCAAACACTAAAACAATAATATCAAATAATAAAACACAGGAATTTAACGTGGTTCAATCTCACCTCTGAGATCTACGTCCACACAAACTATTCTTTTATTATTTGAATCGTAAAATATCAACCTCTCGATACAATTCGATTCCCCCACTACTAACTCTAGTAGTGCTCCCCAACACTTAACTCTAAGTGTTGCTACTCTCTATAATATCAGAAATTACAGAAAGAATAATCCCTCAACAAACGTGCTTCTTAGTCAAGCAAATTAGAGGGCAATTACAACCGTTGTTTAGTTTCCTAATCTGACTAGAACTCTGTGCTATACTCTGTGCCTTTAGAAAACTGTTTTCAGCTCTTAATCTCTCCGATTTTTTCTCTCTGAAAACATGAACTTTAAAACTGATTTTCAATCCCTTATATATGTTGGTAAACAGAATAAAAATCCTTTTCCAGGTTCTCTTATCTTTTGAACAATTTTAATTCCTTAAATCAAGGGATAAAATTCTTTTCCTAATCAAAAACCAATTTGATCTTTTATAAAACTGATTTTCCTTTTCCTTATAGGATAAGGATTTCTCCATATCTTATATTAACTAGATCAATTCTTTAAATCAGATTTCTTATCATACAAACTTGATCACATCAGTTTTTATCATATATTTCGAAAATTCTTTTCCTCAAAACTATATCCGAAAATCTGATTTTTTATAAAAACTTTTCATAAACAGTTTTTCTCAAAACGTTATTATTTTCTTTAACAAACTTGATTTTCGAATTTCTATTTTCTTTTATATAGATATATAAAATTAACATAATTATTTATTTCCTTAACTCTAAGAAAATAATAATTATCCTAATATTATATTTCTATATTTGGCACATAATATATCATCTAGTTCTAGCATATTACATTTTGCATATAGTAACTAAACTTGGAATTCAATATAAACTAAGACTTCAAACTTGATTCTTCACTTCTTCAAAGTCTTCATTTACTTATTCCTTTCTCAACCATCTGTAACAAACTTCCATACTATAACATATTATATTTTTCATCATCAAAACTTAACAAGCACATGCACAACAATAGTCAAGTTCTAATATATCTTCAATGAACCCGTAGTAAGACTTCATTCTCTCAATAATGGTTCTATCGCTTCTACTTTTATACTCTGATGATAAAGCCCCCAACGTAACACCACTGTTTTGCATTGTGGATTTGTCATCTTGTCGTTCAGTGTAAAATGAATAACCATTGATGTCATACCCTTCATAGGAAAGAACTTGCATCTTTGACCCATATGCCAACCATCTCAACGTATCAGATACATCATTTTTTGGGTCAGATAGTTGGTTCATAACTCGTTCTTTAAACCAATCAACAAACGACTGATTCTGCTCAATCATCAACTCACGTTCATTCTTCAATGGATACTGAACACTAAGCATCTTCTTGTGCTCATCTAAGTAAGGATGAACTTGTTTTAGATTTTCTAACACCAAAAGTTCTGCTTTTCTTTTCAACTCTCCATCAAGACACAATCTTTTTCTCCCAATGGTACCACAACCAGCAAGCCTTCATGTCTAGATTTTGGCAATCCAATTGCTTGTGCACGTGCTAAATACTGACTTACATATTCAGATACTTCCTCTGCAACTGTTCTTTGGACAATACTTGCTTCCGGTCTGGCTGGATTCATCACTTTTCCCTTGAGAGTACCCATATCACTAGTGGAAAAAAACTCAAAGGCTGCAGTGCAAGGGCTGCGGTTTATTGCAAAACGCAGCCCTTAATAATGAAGGGCTGTAGTTAGCCCAAAAACCGCAGTCCTTTATAAATTAAGGGCTGCGGTTTTTGGGCCGACCGCAGCCCTTTAATAATGGGTTGCGGCTTTTGGGCTAACCGCAGCCCCTAATGGGCCTAGTTATGATTTTTGGGCTAATGGCCGCATACACGCACTTGGACGAAATTTTTGGGCTAACTTTTCTCTCTCCCTTCCCAGTCCTCGATTTTCCCTCTCACCTCATCAAACCCCTCCCCCTCTCTCTCTCTTTCTCTCTTCGCATCACTCCTCGCCGGAGCTGTCGTTCGCTCGCCGGAGCTTCTCTCTCACTTGTTGTCGCGTGTTTCCATCGATGCTTTTGTTCTCCCATCTCTCAGAAACTGTCTTTTCTCTCACATCTCACTTCTTCTCAGTTCTCCCTTTCTTTCTTCCTTTCTTTCTCATTCTCATACAATCTCAGATCCAGACCTTCACTTCTCTCTCAAAGGCCTCACCGACGGCGGCGCCGCAAACCTAAAGACGAGCGCGACTCGGAGTCTCGGACCTCCTGCTGGTTGCTTCATATCGGTGTTGTCATGTGGCTCGGACCTCCTGAATAGCTGCCTCGCCTACGTGTAGTCGCAGAACCGTTCGGACCTCGATGGACGGAAAGACGGTGGACCTCCAAGAGTCGTGACTCGTGAGTAGGTACATCTTAATCTGCTCAATTTTCTTGATTTCTTGTTTTACTTTACAGATTAGGGTTTCATCAATTTCATGAGAATTGGAAAATAAATTGCAATTTCACTTGTTATGGGTGTTTATATATCAGATTATATAATTTTGAATTGTTATAAATATTGATTTTGTTGTTGTACTTTGATTTGGGGTGTTATTGGTTGATTTGTACAAAGATTGTGAGAAATTAAATATCAATTAGCACCTAGAATTCAATATGAGCAATGTATCTAAACACTTAGAGTTCCAAACTTCATTACCTTATAGTTATAAATTTACAGTGATTTGTTGTCTTTCAGTATTTCTTTCCATACAAAGACGTCAATTTGAGTAAATAAAAGTTGCTCTTCCCATTCTTCTTAACGCTGTGAAAGCTGCGTCTTTCGATTTGGATAATAGAGATATAGGCTTTAAGGATTTGTTTAAAGGAGCTATCAGCATTGGCAAATCTATACTAGGAACTTGCCAAAAGTTGGTCTGTCAGTCTTTGATACATCGTGTTTCATTGTGAAATTAATTTTACCTTCTCTGTCTGATCTTCATTTGGTCATCGTGGGTTACTTGCATTATATGTTTTGCAAATCATGGTACTTACTTATCTCTGAATTTTATTTTGTTGTGCTTCTCGGTCTCTCAATTGCTTAACTTTGTTGTTAAGCCTGCTTACTTATTTTTACTATAGCAGGCTTTACCATGTTATGCCCATGCTATATGTTATTCACTTGTCCTGCAGACTATTGTTTCAGTCAGCAAGGGAGAGAAAGTTTCATCGTGTCTTTCTTTTGTGCACAATTATCAAGCTTCTTTCCATATGGTGGTTTAAAATATGCTGATCTTACTTATAACTGACCAAGGAGTTGATCCACTGATCAATCTTGTATGTGGTGGTGAGTTGTCAATGTTCTTTGTGCTCATCCCAGTCAAATTTTCTTATATCTTAGAATTTGTGAAGATAATTCCTTTTCTCTATACTCATCAATGTCCAGATGAAACAGATGATTTTATGGATTGTTTTAGTTATGTCAAGCATGGAGCAGTGCTTTCGTGTGAGCATATGACCATGATGATTTCTCATTTTCTCTTACTCATCCAATATACTGGCTGCCCAAGTATTATCCTGTTTTAATGTTACACTTAGTCTTTCTCTCATGCTTTGATTCAGTGATTTGGGGGCATATATCTGATGAAGTCACTCAGGCAGCTGGGCAGGATGTAAGTATTCTCATAAATGAACTTAGGCATTCTCATAAATTGATTGTTGTTAATTTATAAATGAAAACGCAACCGAATATCTCAAGTTTTTTTACTAAAACCACACCAATACCTGTGTACAAAATTCTTTCCCTTTTCAATCCATTGAACAAAATCCTCCCCCTTCTCAATCCAATGAACATAATCATGGATTATCCTACGCGTACCCGAACCCGTACCTGTATCCGTCTTGTGCAACCTAGTAGGTAGTGAGTAGTGACCTACCATTCATAAATTCCTGGATCCGCCATTGCTTGTCTGACACTCTGACTCCTTGGTTAATTCATCTATTGCGGTTTCTGCAACATGCTCTTGCTTTTGGTATTTGTTTGGTTACTGTGTAACTCCTAGTTCACCTCAGCTCAGATTTTGGAACCCTTTGAAATATTATGTGTAAATTTGATGTCTTCCTATGTTGTCAAGCTAGTGTATTCAGGAGATCTGCAATTGTAATAAGTCTTACCGTATTGTTTAGCTACCTTAATTTTTTCTTTGAAGATGATGCATTTTGTCGTGTGTATATAAAGAACAGTATAGCTTTGATTCATTGTATATTTATGATTAAGTTAACTGGTATATGACTTAGTGTGTATATCTATGATTAAGTTAACTAGTATATGACTTATAATGTAAACATGAAATTTCGGATTCGAAAACTAAAAATTGACCGTGTACTTTCTATAGTGATTGAATATCGGGGTTGGTTACGATGTAGGCGTTGTTCGGCGTTACATATTAACTTGTAATGTATATTTAGAGTATGAGAAAAGTTATGTCTTATTCTCACTCTTTTTTTTCTGCTTTTTATTGCGTGATGTTTTAGAAATTAGAACCCTATTATCCGAAGTTGATTGTTCGAGGATGAACCTTATTTATCTCCTTTTCCCCCTTAGTTGAAGATGATTGTTCGAGGAATTAGTATGGGCATTCTAGCCCCTTTTGGGATCATGGTGCTGGTTTTGTTAAATTATTTTTGGCCGTTATTGCTTGCTTCATGCTTAAAGTTGGTGAATTTAGTTAGTTATTGATATTTGTGGGATTTCTTGGCCTAATATGCATCTAAGTGATTGTTTTAGGGCTTTAATTGTTTGATCCATGATTAAGTGGTTGTTTTTTAGACTTTAAAAAGATTAGCTGCATATTGATATATTTTTTACACATTACATTTCTCCATCATTCTTCAGTAATAGTCATTATTTTTTTCTTCTTTTGCTTATTACTTTATAGGTTGAATTTTTATAAGTTCTATTAGACATACATTGAAATGAATTTGTTGTTTTAGCTACACTTTACTTGTTGAATACCAAAGTATTACAATTATTATCTGATATTGACAAATTGACATCATGACCTTTAGTCTATTCTTTCTCTTCTTTTCTTTTTCAGTGTACTTTTTGTGTATCAAAAGTTTCATGCTACAACACTCACGCTATTCGTTTTAAGCCAAAGTTCTAGCATTTAGTCATCGTTTTAAGCCCTGCCCCCCTTGCTACACCCCCACCCCAGCCCGACACCCCCTGCTGCCCTGCACCCCTGCCCCCCTGCTACACCCCCACCCCCATTGCTCAGCAGCACCCCCACCCCAGCCCGGCACCCCCCTGCTGCCCTGCACCCCGCCCTCGCTACACCCCCGACCCTCCCACCGCCCCAGCACACCCTGCTGCCCCCCTTGCACACACCTCACCTTCGCCCTCGCTACACCCCCCCCCACTTCCCAGCAGCACCCCCCTGCTCCCCGCTACACCCCCACCCCCATCGCCCCAGAAGACCCCCACCTGACCCGACACCCCCCGCCGCCCGCACTCGCCCCCGCTACACCCCCAGCCCCCAAAAAATCGCCCAAAGAAGACCCCCGCTACACCCCCAGGTTCACCTCCAAATTATAGCGATTTTGGTTTTATTTGCCAGGTTCTATCATCTCCAGAGAAGTTGCTTTCGAGGGATCCGGATGCTAGTCTTGGTGGAGTTGTTGTAATGCTAGTTTGTGTTTGTGATCCTGCTCATATATTGCAATTTGAACACTCGAGGGCAACCTCAAACTAATGTAATTCAGTTATTGTTTTCTCTATATTTGTGTAAAAAAATATAATTTATGATACTAATATATATATATAAATGTTTGGGAACATTTAGGACAAAAAATGCAAAAAAAAAAAATTTTTTTTTTATTTTTTTTGGGTCACAAGGGCTGCGGTCTGGCAAAAACCGCAGCCCTTGGTTGGGTTAAGGGCTGCGGTTAAGGGCTAAAACCGCAGCCCTTAACTCACCAAGGGTGCGGTTTTGCCCTTAACCGCAGACCCTTAACCCATCAAGGGCTGCGGTTTTTGCCTTGACCGCAGCCCTTAATGCGTTAAGGGCTGCGGTTAACAACCGCAGCCTTTCCTAAATGCCAATGGCTGCTAGTCCAATGGCTGCGGTCAAAAAACGCAGCCCTTGGGCCCCTTTTGACCGCAGCCCTTGGGCTTTTTTCCTCTAGTGTATGCCTTTCGAAAGGCCACATATATCTCATACAAACAGGCCCACAAAGTTTAATTTCTCGGACAAGATGAATTATCAAATGAGGCATGATGTCAAAGAACGATGGTGGGAAGTACATTTCAAATCGACACATCGTCTCTATTACATCAGCTTGCAACTTATCTAGAGTGTTAGGATCAATCACCTTACTAGATATAGTTCTAAAGAAGAAACACAACTTTGTAATCGTGTATCTCACTTGGGAAGACAAAATTCCTCGTATTGCAACAGGTAATAAATGCTGCATCAAGATATGACAATCACGAGATTTCAAACCAACGAGTTTCAAGTCCTTCAGTGAGACAAGGTTTCGAAATTTTGACGAGTATCCAGCAGGGACCTTTAACCTATGCAAAGACTCACAAAAACTCGTTTTCTCCTTCTTAGACAAAGTGTAGCAAGCTGGTGGCAGATAATAGCGTTGTCCCCGCTCCTGAGGTGCTAGTTCTGGTCTTCCCATTTCAGCCATATCTTTCCGAGCTTTAACTCCATCCTTTGTCTTCCCGGGCATATTCAACAATGTTCCGACAATGGCATCACAAACATTTTTCTCAATGTGCATTAGATCAAGACAATGCCTGACTTCTAAGAATTTCTAATATGGGAGGTCCCAGGACTTAGATCTTTTCTTGTATAAGTTCTTTGAGACACTTTTGAAGGGCTTGTCAAACACTGTTTCAATATCTTTTACCCGATTAGAAACTTGTTTACCACGCAAGGGTACATGGGCTTCTCTCATCTCCACTTTTCCGTTGAACAACTTTTCTTCTTACGAAATGGATGATCTAAAGGAAGCCATGTACGATAATGGAGGTATACATTCTTCCCACAATGATGTAACCGCTCATCAATCATATACTCATCACAAATAGGGCATGCCTTTGCTCCTTTAACCGTATACCCTGATAAATTCCCGTAAGCCGCGAAATCATTAATCGTGCAAAATATCATGGCACGTAATGTGAAGTTAGTTTTCGTATACGCATCGAACATCGAAACACCTTCATCCCACAACAATTTCAGATCTTGAAGGAGTGGGTCAAGATACACATCTATGTCGTTTCCGGGTTGCTTAGGACCCGAAATAAGAAGCGATAGCAGAATAAATTTACGCTTCATACATAACCAGGGGGGCAGATTATAAATGGTCAGTAGAACCGGCCAAGTACTATGTTGGGTACCTAGTGTGCCAAAAGGGTTCATCTCATCTGTACAAAGTCCAAGCCTAAGATTTCGAGGTTCTTTACCAAAACCTGCGAACTTTCGGTCGATATTTCTCCATTGCGGAGAATCGGCCAGATGTCTAAGCATCCCATCTTTCTTCCTCTTGTCCGCATGCCACCTTAATAATTTAGCATTATTTTCATCCGAAAATAAACGCCTAAATCTCGGAATGATTGGAAGATATCAAAGAACCTTCGCCGGAGTTTCTTTCTTTCTCACTCCCTCATCATCCTCTTTTATCTTGTACCGAGACTCTCCACACCTTGGACACTCACCCAAATCCTTGTACTCATTGCGATACAGCACACAATCATTTGGACATGCATGTATCTTCTCATACTCCATACCTAATGGACACAACAATTTCTTTGCCTCATAGGTAGAGTTGGGAATTTCATTCCCTTCAGGTAGCAATTCTTGTAAAAAAGTGAACAACTCACTTAGACTTTTATCTGTCCAACTATACTTCGATTTCATATTGAACAATGTGACCATGCCAGAAAGTTTACTGAAATTCATACACCCCGGATACATAGGTTTGTCCGCTGCACTTAGAATACTATCATACATATGGGGACGATCGGTTCCTTCATCCTCCAAATTGTGCAACATCTCATCTACCCTATCATTCTCATCAACTACCCTATCATTCTCTCCTTTTTCGATATCAACCTCAACCTCAACCTCAACCTCAACCTCAACCTCAACCTCATCATCAATGTGATCAACATGCAAATCATCACACAAGCTAGTGGAGCTCATTCCTGGATCATAAAACTCTCCATGCCATGTCCACCTAGTATAGTTGCTCTTAAACCCACGACGAATCAAATGATCCTTAATTTGATCCACATCACAATACCCCCTAGAGTTATTGCAATCACAACAAGGACACAAGACTAACTTTGACCCATTCTGCAATTGATGTTCTAACGCAACTCTGATAAATTCATCAACCCCTTGTAGAAATGTCGCCGAAATCCGATTACCATACATCTAGTTTCGATCCATATTTATACACTAGAGACACAAAACAAGAACACAATCGATCACATCATTGTCTTATCAAATGCCGTCATGAACATTTGGGTCCTTATCACTCCAACCTAACCCATCCTTGAGTTTCTCATCTCACTAGTGAATGAACATTTGGTTTTCAATTCTAAGAAAAATCCGGCAACACTTCCCTACAGTTCTCCAAGTACACGATGAAGATAGTAGGTAAACTATCAACCTATGTACCCAGAGAACGCTTAGGGAAATAAGCTAGATCTTTCTTAGAATCGAAAACCAAACATTCATTCACATCCTAAGTGAGATAAGAAACCCAAAGACAGTCCCAAACCGGGGACTATTCAAGACTTACTCCTAATGAGTAAGCCTCGAACGGGTATCTAGGCCAATGATGCACACATTGCAATTAAATAGCAAAAACCAATCCATTCCTTAGATTTCCCTCCCCACCGCATTAAGGTATGTCCATATAAGTTTGGTCATAATTCAACATATGCTATCCCAATCACATAACCAAACAATTCACATATACTTTCCCAATCACATAATTCAACATTATAGGCACAAATAAAACAAATAAACATAAAGCAAAAGCTATAATATATATACCTCTGCTCTCAAGGAGCAGCGAAGACAAGCACAACGAGGTGAGCTTGGAGCACCAGCCGCCAAGTAGAAGATGGAATGTGGCAACTGCATTAGGGCATTAACCCACCCACAAATTAAATAGTGATTAAGTCATAACTCATAAACATCAACTATCTAATATTAAGACATTAACAAATTAGAAATTAAGAAACAACATTAAGATTAAAGTATAATTATTAAGATCAATGGTAAAAAAACAAGAATGACTTGTGAATATAATTATATAGTAGAAAGGAAGTATTTTAGAGCACTACAAACTATATAAATTCATGAGCACTACAAACTACAAGCATCCTAAATATAATCTTAAAATCTTAAACTACAAACTACAAATTAAACTACAAACATCCTAAATTCAATCTTAAAGTTCAATCTTAAACTACGAACTACAATCACTCTACTAATACAATCACAAACTCCTTGATTAAGATATAGCAAAAATAAGGAAAAAATTCCAAAAAAAAAAGACATAAATTGAGACAGAAAAGTGAAAAAATAAAAAAAAGACTTACATTGCCGGAGACGGGACGACGAAAAGCAGCGGCGGCGCGACGGCGAGCAGCGGGGGAGCGCGGCGCAACGGTGGAGCGCGGCGACGTTCAGCAGCGGTGAGTGAGGGTGAGTGAGTGAGAGAAAGAGGAGTGCAAGAGAGAGAGGGAGAGTGAGTGAGAGAAAGAGGAGGACAGGCGTCTGTCGCCGGCGAGAGGAGATACCAGAGCAGCGACGGGGGAGATGTCGTTCAGCAGCGCCGGCGAGTGAATTCGCATGAGAGAGAGAGAGAGAAGTGCGAGTGTTTGGTGAATTGGCCCAACTGATGGGCGGGATACGAAAATGAAAAACTATAAATAAGAGTCATCTGCGTCGGATGGGTCTAAGGTCCGACGCAGATGACTAAGTTAAATTGGCTGGGCAGGTTTAAAATATATCAAACGTCATCTGCGTTGGATGGGGCTATGGTCCGACGCAGATGACAAATCAGGCTGGGCAGGCAAAAAATATACCAAACGTCATCTGCTTCGGATGGGGCAATGGTCCGACGCAGATGACTAATCAATAACTTTTGGTTGGGCAGGCAAAAAATATACCAAACGATCTACAAAATTTACAAAGCGTCATCTGCGTCGGATGGGGCTATGGTCCGATGCAGATGACTTATTTGCGTCACATGAAATCTTAATGCGACGCACATAGCGACCCCATTTGCGTTGTTTGCCGGTATACGTGCGACGCAAAACAGGCCTGTATAATTTTGCTAGGCTATTTGCGTCGGATTTTCTTTAGGATCCGACGCACATATATCATTTGCGTCAGTTCCTCTCTCGTGCGACGCAAATAATCAGACGCAAATCGTGAAATTTGTAGTAGTGTAATTTTTAAGTTGGTTGACAAGAAAAATGGTAGGTCAATGTCGGAGAAAATTATTCAACGCCGGATTTTTGCCTCGAGGTTTCTTTTCGCAAATAAAAATTTATTTTAGGTTTCTTTTCGCAAAAATTGTTTTAAAATGTGGTTTTTTGCAAAATCGTGGTTTTAAAAGGTGGTTTCTGACAATTTTTCCTATTACTTATTCAAGTTCTAGGTATTTATTCAAGTTATAAGAGGTCTTAGATATTTTATCCTCTCTCTCCAGACTCTTGAGAACTCTTACGTGTTTTTTATCATCTCTCTCTCCTCCTTCCATTGCACCCCAAGCTAGAATCATGATTTTCTAGGTAAATTATGCTGTTTTTTTTGTCATTTTATAATTAGTTAATTCCATAAAGGTTTGTGATATGTGCTACAAATTGGGATAAATTGTCTTGGATTCTAGAGATCTCAACACGATTGGGTATGCGCATCAAAACTTATGTACGCATATTCCAAAATTTGGGAAAATATTCTAGTATGATTTAGTCTACACATAGTAATTTTCGGTGCATGTGTGTTAATGATTTTTGATATTTTTCAGTGGCTTACTTTTGATTTAATTATCAATTTTCATATATACTTTTGTTTTTATATTGTTTTTCGGAAGTAATACTTCTATAATTCTATGTCCGTAAAATTTATTTGACATGAATATTTAATTTTGCAAAAAGGCGTGAATTAAGGTTATTGTAGATTTGAAATTTGTTACACTGCAAAATTTTTACAGATTTTTTGCCGTTTGACTCGGTTAAATTAGCATTTAATAGATGGGTTTTTCTAACCTATGCACCTAGTGCAAAGGTTAAGCCTTATCTATTAAACAAATTGATTAACTAAAATAGAATATATTCCCCATAATTATGCTAAATAGTTAGTTTCCTTATTAATATATATTTTATCTTTTCTTTTAATCAAACAAAAATTGTCATTAATATATATTTAGCATAATTGTAGGGAGAATATTCTAGTTTAGTTAGTTAATTTATTGAATAGATAAGGCTTAACCTTTGCACTAGGTGCATAGGTTAGAAAAACCCTTAGTAGATTATTAACCAGTTGCTTTTATTGTTTTAGATTTTTTTTTTTTTTTTCATATCTCCTCAAGTTTATATCAAAAACTGTTTCCTAAATTTATCTATCTAGAAGTATTTACCTAGACATATTCAGAAATGTTTGTTTAGATATAATATTTCTTAGTATTATATTTAACGGTTTTTTCACCACATACCCCTGACAAATTTTTTTTTGCACCGTATACCCTTTCAACTTTCCAAATTCATCATATACCCCTCACGTTTGAAAAAATACATTCACTTGCCCTTTCGACTGACGGTGTTACACTTCCGTTAGTTATTAGGCCCTAATCCTACCCAAACCCTAATTAACTAACCTAAATCAAAACCTAATCCTAACATTAACCCTAATCTAATACACTAAACCTAACCCTAACCCTAACCACCCCTCTCCCACCCCCCTTACCCCCATCGCCACATCACCCCCTCACCACCACCCCTCTCACCACCACCGCCCCTCTCACCACCACCACCCCTCCCCTTCCCCGCCGACCCCCTACCCTTCCCCGCCGACCCCCCCCCTCCCCCGCGAACCCCCTCCCCTCCCCAACTGCCGACGCGAACCCCAGTGACCCCTCCCCTCCCCCGCGAACCCCCCTCCTCCCCAACCGCCGACGCGAACTCCACTCCCTCCCCAGTGCCCTTGCTAACCCCCTCCCCTTCCCCCGGCTGAACCCCCGTCCCCTTCCCCCGAACCCTAAACAACCTTCCCGGTTGAACCCCCGTCCCCTTCCCCCGAACCCTAAACAAAATTCGAAATTCGGAGGGGAGGGAGATTGTGTTTCGAAAATCTGGGTTTTGTTTCGAAATTCGAAGGGGGCGTTGTGAAGAATCGGTGGTGGGGAGGGGGTGTTTCCAAAATCGGGTTTCGAAATTCAAAGTGGAGCGTTGCAAAGAATCGGTGTTGGGGAGGGGGTTACGGGTTGGGGGGAAGGGGGAAAGGGGAGGGAGTGGGGCTGGTGGTGCGCCGGTGCGATGTGGGCGGGGGGGGTTACGGCGGCTAGGGAAGGGGGGAAGGGGAGGGGGATGGTGGTGCGCTTGTGCGATGCAGGGGGGGGAGGGGTTGCGGCGGCTAGGGAAGGGGAGTGGGGAAGGGGAAGTGGAGGGTGGAGGAGGGTGCCGCGAGGGAGGGAGGGGGGTGCGGCGGGGGAGGGGGCGAGGGAAGGGGAAGGGGCTGGGAAGGGTGGTGGTGCGGTGGGGTAAGGGTTGGTGGTGCGGTGGGGGTGGGGGTGGGGTGGGGTGGGGGTAAGGGGGTGGTGGGGTAAGGGGGTGGTGGGGGGTGGGGTGGGGGTGTTAAGTGTTAGGGTTAGGGTTGGGGTATTAGGGTTAGGTTAGGGTTAGGATTAGGGGTAGATTTAGGTTAGTTAATGAGGTTAGATGGGGGGATTAAGGGTTAATGACTAACGGAGTTTAACGCCGTTAGTCATTAAGGGTAAGTGGATGTATTTTTTTCAAACGTGAGGGGTATATGGTGAATTTGGAAAGTTGAAAGGGTATACGGTGCAAAAAAAAATTGGTCAGGGGTATATGGTGAAAAAACAGTATATTTAATTTAGGATATATATTCCTAGTTCTACCTTAGGTTTTCTACGATTTAATATAAATATCCCTTTTGGGTTAATAATAATTCTAATCTTTCTCCCTTCAATCTATTTTGTCATGATATCAAGAGCAGGTTAGATCTTGGAACCACCTACCCAAAAACTCACCGGTGGGATTTATATGAACCTTTACCAAAAAAAAACTTCTCTATCTTTTTTTTTTTTTAAAATATTGACGCCGTTTCATTGTGCTGCTATGCTCGTTATGAATTTGTCTTGGCCGGGATTAATTCCTTCACTTTGATTATATTAGTGGAGGATAATTAAATTATTGTTTGGTCTTTTGGTTCCATGGGTGTACCCGTGAAGAAGTTTTTTGCCGGAAATAGTACGACTGTACGAGTGATATTGGTGGATGGTAATCTAGTGGTCTTACGTAGTTACGTACAGTCTACTTGATGATTTATTCTTCTTGATTAATTTTCGGCTCTCCCTGTGTCGTGACACGGGGCTTATTGGTTCTCCCTGTACTGTGAGATAAAGTATTTGGATCTCCTTGTACCGTCAAACAAGGTATATTGATTCACCTTATACTTTGAGACAAGGTTTGGTTCTCCTTGCCCCGTGAAACAAGACAGGGGGTTTATTAGGTTGTGAGTGTGGTTTTGTTCAGAAAAACAGCATTTGCAGAGAGCTTGACTTTGCTCAAGAAAAGTCAATACTTGTTGTGAGAGTGATATGCTCAAGAATTGTTAAGGGTTCGACGAAAATAACGTTCCCGTTTTGTTAAAATATTTGATGAGTTGGCGGGTTCGAAAAGAATAGGCTTCCCATCATTATATTTGTTTAATTTGATTTTATTTTTTTTGTTTCTCCAATTGTAACGTTCGTGTTACTGTCGTTACGATTGCGGGAGGGTGTTAGGATAGATTTAGGAGTATTTCCTAAATCTATCTATCTAGAAGTGTTTATGTAGACATATCTAGAATGTTTGTTTAGAGATAATATTTCTTAGTATTATAATTAATTTAGAATATGTTTTCTTTTTTTCTTTTTGAAAGAGAAAATTCATTAATTGAAGGCCAAACGGCATCTACAATAGGTATTAAAGAAAAACAAGATACAATTAAACAAGGCTAAATCAAATTCGTTTTCGAAGGAACTATAATGAACCAGATCGAGCAATACAGCGCAACCCCCTTGTATTTGCTGAATCAAGCAGTTGTTGATGAGCAAGTCTATCATTCTGATGTAATTTGGGAAGAGCATTCTTGACCGAGTCATGTTGACCGCATCTGAGGATCTAATATCTTCATGTTGAGTCTCAAACTTCAATCAATGAGAACAATTTCTCATACCTAAAAACAAAAAAACCATACTCACAACTCCCATAGGGGAGAAGGAGATTTCCAAAACGAAAACTAAAAACCCCATAACAAAGTTTGAAAAGATCTCTTAAAGAGAGACTAATTTATTAAACAAAACAAGAAAATGAATTAAAAACTGAAAATAAAAGGGGAAAAGGGGCTCACCATGGATGAAATCATCCATGACAGCCCCTAACTGATGAAAAAGGAGTAGGGGAGGCTAGGGTTTGAGAGAGAAAGAGACAGAGGGGAGGCTAGGTTTTCTAAAAATATTGCCTAAACACTAGTTTAATATTAGAAGTTTAGAATATGTTTTCTTAGTTGAATATGTTTTCCTAGTTCTACCTAAATTAGGTTTTATATGATGTACTATAAATATCTCCTTTGGATTAATAATAATTATAACCTTTTTTCGCTTTAATCTATCTTTTAAAAAACTAAGAGTAAAAATTCAAAGGATCATTATGGTAGCGCCGTGGTAGCAAGCCAACCTGGAGATGGAAGATGATGATGCGTTGAAAGAGATTCTGGCTCGATTGCCTGTAAAATCCCTGATTCGATTTACAAGTGTGTGCAAGTATTGGCTATCTCTCATCAAATCCCCTGAATTTGCTACCAAGCATTATTTAACTCGTTTGAATCTCTTGCGTAAGCAAAATCAAACTAAATCCCAAAATGATAATGAAGATTTTAACCGAAATCGTGATGAGTACGATGAAAATTGCCATGATTCCATAATCACTTGTTTTACAAAAGGTCTTTCCATGTCCATTTTTTCTTATGAAAACCTCAGCTTTCAAACTGCCTTTAAATTTAGACCAGCTGTAGCATATGAACCTTTTCTCTTTGGTCACACTCATTTGGATGCAATATTTCCTTTCACCATTTTAGGCCCATGTAATGGCCTCTTCCTCATTGTACTCACAAAATTAACCAAACAAGCTGTATATTTGCTATGGAATCCAGCTACTAGAGAAGTTTTCAGACTTCCTAACTCCATAAATGGTACAAATATCTCAAGGTTTGATATTATGGGTTTTGGATTCGATCACATATCGAATGATTATAAGGTGGTTAATTTTGATAGTAAATCTGGTTTATTACTTTTGTACTCGCTAACCAGAAATGCTTGGAGAAAGGATACCGGGCTTTCATATGATGCAGTTAATGGTACTGGGTACAGCGGTCGTCCCTCATCTAATGGTCGGATGATTAATTGGTTAATAAGGATCCGTAAAGACTCTTCCCTTCTTTCATTTGATGTGGTTGATGAGGCATTTCTGCAGACCCCTGTGCCTAAGCTTGCTGGTGAGTCTACTTCCGAATTTGTTTTATTGCATCAGTATTCGAACCAAATGTACCCAGCTATTTATCATAGTGACTACTTGATGGAGAAAGCGGGTGTGCAAATATGGGCTTTGAAGGAATATGGTCCGAAAGGCTATTGGACCAAACAACAGTATATAACAGTGTCCCAAAGGGTATGTGATAGTGATTTTGTGTTTTGGAAGGGCGAGGCAGCAATGTTTATCAACACTATTGATAAGCCTCAATGTCGTAAGGAAGTGGTGTCCTCATACAATTTTACTACACAAGAAGTGAAATCGCTTAAAGTTTTTGGAGATATTGATCATATAGTATGTTATACAGAAAGTCTTGTTTCAATTGTAAGATCGGCTGGAGAAACTGTAGCAGAAGTAGGAGGAGAAGAGAAGGATTCATCTGTTGTAGTTGATCAAATAGAGCATTTGCAACAACAACATGATGATTGTCAAGAGGACTTGTATATAAAAACATGCTTATTTCAACAACAATATGCCCTTGGAGAAGAATTACAACAAGATTATCATCCAGATGGTGATGATGATGATGATATAGATCCTTATAGAAGTGATTTTCATTCCGATGATGATGATGATGATATAAACCTGAACTTTGGAGCTGCAGATGATCAAGACCCGTATGGAACTGGAAGAGATATTGATTCTCTAGTTGTTGCAAATGAAAATTTGGGTTTTGATCAACACAATGATGAGTATCTAGGAATTGATGATCAAGTCGTTTTTTCTTCTACTATAATTGACGAACCAATTGTACCCTTTCAACAACATGATGATCTAGAGTATGATGACGATGATACATTCAGTATTAACAGTGCTTTCCAATACTTAAACCCCAGAGACGTATATGATCCATATCATAGTGATATTGAGTCTATTAATGACGATGAAGATTTTCTTGTTGATCAAGGAAAAGAGTATCAAAGGTTAAGCAAGCTACCTAACTGTCTTTGCGAAGTTAACCAACCACTTGGCCCCAACCCTTGCACATTCTAAGAAGCTTAGTAGGAGAAGTTGTGAAATCATGAATTTATGATGGAGAAGTTGTGAAATCGAAATTATAATTTTCGATTTTGGGGAAAATTTTGGGGAATTTTTTTTTCACTTTTCTCTCTTTCATCTTTGTAAGTTCATGAAATAGATGAACAAACATAAAATTGATGATTGTATGTACACCATGAACGCCTGAATTTTCATGGAAATTAAGGTATGAGTTTTTAAATGAAGAAACTCAAAATCACAATTCTAGGTTATGAATTTAACAAAAACATAGTTTGGATTGTTGTAAGATGTTGGGAAACCGCCCATTTGGGACCGATGTGTGCGCTTTTTAAGTATTGATGACCATTGTCATACACTAGAAGAAGAATATCAGAGGAGAGATAAAAAAACGAAAGGTTGAAGATGAAGTTGGAAGAAGATGACTGAACGGACACTTTAGGTAATTACTACAATGGGTTCCGGTAATTACCAAAACGTGACAGAAACTAAGAGAAGTCTCAAAACCTCCAATACCAAAGTGTATTGAAAATAAACAATTGAAATAAACAATCCTAATTACAAATTAATCAATATAATATAAATGTGTTAATCCAATTAAGCCAAATAGAGTTTTAAAGTAACGACATGTAAAAGATAAGAATGTCTTAGTAGGTTTGGTAATGCCCAAAACATGATTGGTAATTACCTAAAAGCATATAATCTGGGGTAAATTTCAATAGAGGAAAAAAGCCCAAGGGCTGCGGTCAAAAGGGGCCCAAGGGCAGCGTTTTTTGACCGCAGCCATTGGACTAGCAGCCCTTGGCATTTAGGAAGGGCTGCGATTTTTAACCGCAGCCCTTAGCACGTTAAGGGCTGCGGTCAAGGCAATAACCGCAGCCCTTGGTGGGTTAAGGGCCGCGGTTAAGGGCCAAAGCCGCAGCCCTTGGTGAGTTAAGGGCCGCGGTTTTGGTCCTTAACCGCAGCCCTTAACCCACTAAGGGCTGCAGTTATTGCCCGGGCCCGCAGCCCTTGTGACCCCAAAATTTTTTTTTTTTTTTTTGCGTTTTTTGTCCTAAATGTTCCCAAACCGTTATATATATATATATATAAGTATCATTTTTCATTACAAATTACGTTTTTTATTACAAATTATGTTTTTTATACAAATATAGAGAAAGTAAGAAAAATACGAACAAACATAAATGAATAACACAGGTTCATGGGGATTTTAACTTTTGCCATGTTTGTAAAGGTTAGAAATCAGTGATAATGGCCCAAAAACTAGGTCCAGGAATCAGAAAAGGGAAGTTAGAAATAGCACAGACATGATTTTATACCAGAGATGTAGCTAATAAATTACAAGGCCGCCATTATTTGTTTTTCAAGAAACAAAAGGGTGCACTTGTATTCAATTGGTTATAGGCTGAGTGAATTTTTTTTTACCGTAACTGAATTGGTTACTGCATCAATTACAACAGCACCTAGTTTCAACCAATTGCCTCGAACCATAGTGGGTTCTTGGTGAATGAACGCATAACACTCACAGTAGCGTGGTGCCTCTATCAAACAAACAAATTTAGCATTACTCGTGGAAAATTTTCTGTATACACAAAAGGTACTTTAGATGTGCAGTCACATGGGATAAGTACCTGCAGCAACACCCACAGTATATACAACAAGCTGCTCTTCCTGCAAGCATACCCTACGTGCTTCTGTATTTCAACATTGTTCTCACCCCTGGTGGCTTGATGACTGCATTTTTGACACAATGTGGTATGGTTGGGATCCATTAATACAAGCTTCTATGCAATCGTTTTCTTTCATGCAAACTTGATAACATTGCCTGTATATAGCAGCAATGTAAATAATGAATGTCTAGTATGACGTGTGAACAATGAAATATATCATAATTACTTTTTGTAAAATCATTTCCTATCTTTTGGCCAAATTTATTAGAAAGAAGAAAAGTTGCATAGTCATAAAGGCACCCCAGTAAAGATACCTCTTGCACACCAACACCATTTCGTAACGAGCCAAACCATTGTGATAGTCTATTTTTTAATCAAGTTGTGATTTGTGGACTACTAGTTACTAGTTAGTGGAACTTCCTGTCATTTTACTCACTTTCAAACAATAGCCTTATGCCAGCTCCCCTGGATTTTTTTTTGTCGCCGAGAAAAAGAAGGTTGTAGCTTAAGTAATTAACACGAGTTATGTGCATTTATGGGCGTTGCAACAACATTTGTATCTGCTGGACTCATCAGACAGCTTGGTATGTTAAAGGTTGGTGTTGTTGCCAACTCTCTCTCATTAATTTGGGAACGAGGGAGTGATTAATTGCTAATTTAATTGTATTAGTATTCTGTGCCTATTGTATTATGCACACAGAGATGCATGAAAAGGATCAAGAACATTCTCTTCTGTTAATGCTATCTTGATTCTTTTTAGAAATCCTAAATCTCCCAATTACATATTCTTCTCTCATCAACTATTCTTTACTTTTTCCTACCAATATAAAAAGATTTATAAGCCTTCATTGATTTCTCTTTTTGAAATTAAGGAAAAGAGCTGGTGAAGATAGTGAGAAAGAACTACTATGTTTAAAGAGGACCACAAGCAGTTGAAAACATAGCGATACAGGCGAAGATCACATTGATGGCAAAAAATTTAAAACTAAGAAGCATGTTTCACACATGTTTTCATGTGTATTTCAGCAAAGAGGCAGGAAAAAAAACCAAACTACTTATTTCATAATTAGAACTTGCATCAATAATAACAAATAACAAGTGAAGATAGGCAACAGTACTATCTGCCTACATGGTGGAATAGGAACTTCAAGCTTCTCAATTCTATAATTCACCAATAAAGCCCTACAAAATTAAACAAATTAAGAACAAAAAAGAAATTCAAAGAGTAAAAAAGTAAGCAAGAACAATCCTTCAGGATTAGGAGGGAAAACTGAAGCAGAGTTGAGGAGAACAAGGAGAGCACCAATAGCAAATTAGCAATCCAACTTCATGACACAATCACAGCACATAAACCACAAAACAATACAAACAAATAACAAACATCACTAAACAATCAAATTAAAAAAAGAAAGCTAGAAACTCACAGTGCTCCCCCAATGATCCTTAGTATCGGCCTCGGCGCCGCAGTCGAGCAATAATCCAACAACATCAGCAAGACCTTGACAAGAAGCAACGTGAAGCGGAGTTCTAGAATCAATATCCTTAAAATTAACATCAATTCCAGAATCCAAAACCTCATAAATCCCTTCCAAATCCCCCTCATTCGCAAAAAAATCAACCTCACTCCTTCCTTAATCTTCTCAGGATCAAACTCCAACACCTCATAGTCCTCATTCGCAATCGAACAATCAACCTCACATTCCGGCGCCATTGATGACTGCCTTCCGAAGTTAAAATTCCCCTGCGACTTCGACTCCATTGTTGGTGTTGCTCCAAAACTTCAAACCCTAAACTTCACTACAGGAACATACTTCTGAAAACCCTAATTTCACAAGAATAAACACCAATTTCAGAAGAACAAACACCAATCAGTACCAACTTCTGAAATTCGTAATGGAAACTCATGAAATTTCTAGATGCAGATAACCAAAAGTTAGCGGTTAGGATTTGGGGATTTCTACTCAAATCAGAGCGAAGAGTGTTACCTCACAATCTTGAGAACGGCGCCGGAGAAGAGTGAGGGAAGGAGAACACCCGGCGACTAGGCGGCATACAACCACCGCAAAGACCTGGTGGTCGAGCGACGAAAACGAAAGGAGGAGAACAACGAGACAAGGCGGCGACCATAGCCGAGGTCGTAGAGAGGGACAGGGGCGTGACCGCGTGAGTGAGAGAGAGGGCGAGGACGTGAGTGAAACTGTGAGAGTGAGAGAGAGAAAGAGAGAGAGGCGAGGATTCAGCAGCTAGGGTGTGGTATGAGTGCGGGATTCCAAGCGAGGGAAGTTTTAAGGGTGAGATGAAAGGTGAAGGGCTGCGGTTGTTTAAAAATCGCAGCCCTTCGTAATAAAGGGCTGCGGTTTTTGGACTAACCGCAGCCATTTGTAATGAAGGGCTGCGTTTTCAAGATAACTGCAGCCCTTGCACCGCAGCCATTGGTCTTTTTTCCTCTAGTGTTTGGGCTTTTTAGTAAAAGAAGTGACAATGGGGTCCCAAAACTCAAGTCAATGGGGTTTGGTGAGGGATTTGGCTTAATGGACTCAGTGGCATGATTCTCCAATCCCCATAGAATTGCTTTGATGAGTAATGATAAAATATTATGATTGGGAGAACATCCCCCACTTAGTAGTTTGGTAATCCTCATAACATATGATTGTGGGTTTAATTTGAGCTTTTTAGTACAATGAGGGATAATGGGGTCGCAAAACTGAAGTCAATGGGGTTTGGTGAGGTATTGGGCCTAATGGACCCAGCGGCATGATTGTCCAATCCCCATAGGATTGCCTTGACGAGTAATGGGAAAGGATTCTAATTGGGAGAATATCCTCCACTTAGTAGGTTTGGTAATTCTTGGTAATTCCCAAACCATGTTTGGAAAGTAACTAAATGCATATGATTTGGGGTTAATTTGAGTTTTTTAATACAAGGAGGGACAATGGGGGCCCAAAACTCAAGTCAATGGGGTTTGGTGAGGTATTGGGCCTAATAGACTCAGTGGCATGATTGTCCAATCCACATAGGATTGCCATAATGAGTAATGAAAAAGCATTGTGATTGGGAGAACATCATCTACTTAGTAGGTTCCCAAACCATGTTTAGTAAGTACCTAAATTCATACGATATAAGGTAAATTTAGGCTTTTTAGTACAAGTAGGGACGATAGAGGCCCAAAATTCAAGTCAATAGGGTTTGGTGAGGTATTGGGCCTAATGGACCCAGTGGCATGATTGTCAAATCCCCATAGGATTGCCTTGATGAGTAAGCGCATTGATTGGGAGAACATCCTCAACTTATTAGGTTTGGTCATGGACAAAACATATTTGGTAATTACCTAAAAGTATATGATGTGGGTTAATTTGGGTTTTTAGTACAAGGAGGGACAATAGGGGCTCCAAACTTAAGTCAATGCTGTTTGGTGAGATATTAGGCCTAATGGACCCAGTGGCATGATTGTCCAATCCCCAGAAAATTGCCTTGATGAATGATGGGAAAGGATTCTGATTAGGAGAACATCCTCCACTAAGTAGGTTCGGTAATTCCTAAACCATGTTTGATAAGGACTAAAATCATATGATCTAGGGTTAATTTGGACTTTTTATTTCAAATAGGGATAATGGGGGACCAAAACTCAAGTCAATGATGTTTTGTGAGGTACTGATAGACCAAGTGGCATGATTGTCCAATCCCCATAGGATTGCCTTGATGAGTAATAGGAATGGATTGTGATTGTGAGAACATCATCAACTTAATAGGTTTGATCATGACCAAAACATGTTTGGTAAGTACCTAAAATCATATGATATGGGGTTAATTTGAGTTTTTTAGTACAAGTAAGGATAATGGGGGGCCAAAACTGAAGTCAATGGGGTTTGGTGAGATATTGGGCTTAATGGACCCAGTGGCATGATTGTCCAATCCCGACATTATTGCTTTGATGAGTAATGGGAATGGATTGTGATTGGAGAACATCATCTACTTATTAGGTTTGGTCATGGCTACAACATGTTTGGTAATTACCTAAAAGCATATGATATGGGGTTTAAGGAGGGATAATGGGGGGTCTAAAACTTAAGACCATGGGGTTTGGTGAGGTATTGGAACTAATGGACCTAGTGGCATGATTATCTAATCACCATAGGATTACTTTGATGAGTAATGGAAATGGATTGTGATTGGGAGAACAACCTTCACTTAATAGGTTTGGTCGTGGCCAAAACATGTTTGGTAACTATCTAAAACCATATGATATGTGGTTAATTTGGACATTTTAGTACAAGGAGGGATAATGGGAACCCAAACTTATGTCAATGGTGTTTGGTGAGGTATTGGGCCTAATGGACCCAGTGGCATGATTGTCTAATCCTCATAGGATTGCTTTGATGAGTAATGGGAATGAATTGTGATTGGGAGAACATTCTTCTCTTAGTAGGTTTGGTCATTGCCAAAACATGTTTGGTAATTTCCTAAAAACAAATGATATGGGGTTAGTTTGGGCTTTTTAGTACAAGTAGCGACAATGGGGGCCCAAAATTGAAGTCAATGGGGTTTGGTGAGATATTGGGCCTAATGGATCCAGTGGCATGATTGTCCAATCCCCATAGGATTGTTTTGATGAGTAATAGAAATGGATTGTGATTCGGAGAACATCCTTCACTTAGTAGGTTTGGTCGTGTCCAAAACATGTTTGGTAATTATCTAAAACCATATGATATGGGGATAATTTGGACTTTTTAGTACAAGGAGGGATAATGGGGGCCCAAAACTTATGTCAATGGGATTTGGCGAGGTATTGGGCCTAATGGACCCAATGACATGATTGTCCAATACTCATAGGATTGCTTTGATGAGTAATGGGAATGGATTGTGATTATGAGAACGTCATCAACTTAGTAGGTATGGTCATGGCCAAAACAAGTTTGGTAATTACCTAAAATCATATGATATGTGGTTAATTTGGGCTTTTTAGTATAATGAGGGATAATGGGGGTCCAAAATTGAAGTCAATGAGGTTTGGTGAGGTATTGGGCCTAATGGAGCCAGTGACATTACTGTCCAATCCCCATAGGATTGCTTTAATGAGTAATGGGAATGGATTGTGATTGGGAGAACATCATCAGCTTAGTAGGTTTTGGTCATGGCCAAAACATGTTTGGTAATTACCCAAAAGCATATGATATGGGGCTAATTTGAGCATTTTAGTGTAAGGAGGGATAATGGGGGCCCAAAACTTAGGTCAATGGGGTTTGGTGAGGTATTGGGCCTCATTCACTAGTGGCATGACTGTCCAATCCCTATAGAATTTCTTTAATGAATAATGGAAATGGATTGTGATTGAGAAAATATCATCAACTTAGTAGGTATGGTCAAGGCCAAAACATGTTTGGTAATTATTTAAAAGCATATGATATGGGGTTAAATTGGGCTTTTTAGTACAAGTTGGAATACTGGGGGTCCAAAACTTAAGTTAATGGGGTTTGGTGAGGTATTGAGCCTAATGGACCCAGTGGCATGATTGTCTATCCTCATAGGATTGCTTTGATGAGTAATGGGAATGGATTGTGATTGGGAGAACATTTTCATCTTAGTAGATTTGGTCATCACCAAAACATGTTCGATAATTACATAAAAGCATATGATATGGGGTTAATTTTAGCTTTTTAGTACAAGGAGGGATAATGGGGGTCCAAAACTGAAGTCAATGGGGTTTGGTGATGTGTTGGGACTAATGGACCTAGTGGCATGATTGTCTAATCCCCTTAGGATTGCTTTGATGAGTAATGGAAATTGATTGTGATTGGGAGAACATCATTCACTTAGTAGGTTTGGTCGTGGCCAAAACATGTTTGGTAATTATCCAAAGCCATATGATATGAGGTTAATTTGGACTTTTTAGTACAAGGAGGGATAATGGGGACCCAAAACTTATGTCAATAAGGTTTGGTGAGGTATTAGGTTTAATGGACCCAATGGCATGATTGTCCAATACGCATAGGATTGCTTTGATGAGTAATTGGAATGGATTGTGACTGTGAGAACATCATCAACTTAGTGGGTTTGGTCATCGCCAAAACATGTTTGGTAATTACCTAAAAGCATATGATATGGGGTTAATTTGGGCTTTTCTAGTACAAGGAGGGATAATGGGGGCCCAAAACTAAAGTCAATGGGGTTTGGTGAAGTATTGGGCCTAATGGACCCAGTGGCATGAATGTAAATCCTCATAGGATTGCTTTGATGAGTAATGAGAATGAATTGTGATTAGGATAACATTTCCCTCTTAGTAGGTTTGGTCATCGCCCAAACATGTTTGGTAATTACCTAAAAGCATATGATATGGGGTTAATTTTGGCTTTTTAGTACAATGAGGGATAATAATGGGGGTCCAAAACTGAAGTCAATGTGGTTTGGTGATGTATTGGGCCTAATGAACCAAGTGGCATGATTGTCTAATCACTGTAGGATTGCTTTGATGAGTAATGTGAATGGATTGTGATTGGGAGAACATCCTACACTTAGTAGGTTTGGTCATGGCCAAAACATGTTTGGTAATTACCTAAAAGCATATGATATGAGGTTAATTTGGGTTTTTTAGTAAAAGAAGGAACAATGGGGGTCCTAAATTGAAGTCAATGGGGAGTTTGGTGAGGTATTGGGCCTAATGGTTAACCTTTCATATCACCAAAGTCATTCAATTCTATCATTTGAATGCAAAAGAAAAAGGAAAAATGCAACGTTTTGGCCCGATGTAATATTGTCATATAAACCACATAAAACCTCATGAATTAGGTTATCAATAACCCACATCTTAGCCATACAATTCTTTCATCATATATGTTATAGTCACATGATTTGATGCCATTGTCCACGCCAATTATTAATTATTGGGATATTATCTCAGATAACCCTGACTTATAGGCCTTTTTCCAATATAACCCTGACTTTGACAGCCCTGTCTCCGATAACCCTGAACTTGATTTTTGTCATTAAACTGGACGGAATTTGTCACGGTGTTAACTTGGTTTGACTTTTGCTAAATTCATCTCTTTCTCTCTCTTGTTCTTCATCTCTTCTCAAACATTCATCAATGGTTTCCACCACTTTTTCTCTCTTCAACTTAGGTAAATATGAATTTATATCACTTTAAAAAAAATCTGAAAGCAAAGGAAAGAAAAATAACAACTGCTTCTAAGAGCAGCGAAGCAAAACAACGACAGGGAAGGGGAGCAAGGGCTCCGGCGAGGACGGCAGCATAATGCCTGAGGTCCAGCAACGCGTGCAAGAAGGCAGCGGTGGCGCGCTGGCGGCAGAAGTAGGGGGCGTGCAACAGAATCTGGATTTAAACCTTGGACTTATAACATGGGTTTTAATGATTCTGTGCAAAACAGTGGTTCAAACCCTAATAACCCAGATTCTAGCATTGCCCAGAACCCTGGTTTTGATGACTATGGATGGGGGTATTGTACTGAGGAACAATTGGAGGAGTATTAATTCGCTTGCGGGTATGGTTTGTTTGTTGCAGCAAGTTCGCCCCCATTTAAGTCGAGGGGATGCAATGTGGTGCCTCCTTATGAGTGATCTTCATGTGGGTCGGGCAAGTACTATTGAAAATTCCTATGCTTCCCTCACCTGGTAATGTTTGTGGAAGTGCAATGAGCAATGTGGAAAGTGTTAGTAACAACGCCTCTAGTTCTGGAATTAGTGTCTCCCGTGGGTTGTGCAAGTTCCATGGAGGTTGGGGTTTTGGAAATGGACCCAATTTCTGGGTTTAATAGATGAAGATATGTGACAGAAGATGAAGAACAAGACAGAGGTGTTCAATAACACAAATTTTTTATTTATTCTAAGAACACCCATTGGAGGAAATCTGGATTTTGTTATGATTTTGGGTAAATGGGTTTGGGAAAAATATGGATTTTGTTATGAGTTTGGGAAAAATTGATGAATGCTTGAGAAGAGATGAAGAACAAGAGAGAGAAGAGATGAAGAACAAGAGAGAGAAAGAGATGAATTTAGCAAAAGTCAAACCAAGTTAACGCCGTGACAAATTTCGTCCGGTTTAATGACAAAAACCAAGTTCAGGGTTATCGGAGATAGGGCTGTCAAAGTCAGGGTTATATTGGAAAAAGGCCTATAAGTCAGGGTTATCTGAGATAATATCATTATTATTTTATGTAATGCACTAAAATGGGTTTGGTGATGACCTAAAATGTTTGTTAATATCTTAATCTAATTAAGTGATTACCTAATATATATAGTGGTTATGTTAGGTCATGACTAAAATATCTTTAGTAATTAACTATACCCACTAGTAGAATAATTGCTTATTGCTGCGGTCATTAAGTGGCCTATTGCGGCGGTTTTGGCCGCGCAGCAATTAAAGGCGCAGCAATAGGTAATTAACCTATTGCTGCGGTTTTTGACCGCAGCAATAGACCAAGATATTGCTGCGGTTTCTGACCAAAACCGCAGCAATATGTTATACCTATTGTTGCGGTTTCTAGTAAAAACCGCAGCAATATGTTACACCTATTGCTGCGGTTTTTGTCCAAAACCGCAGCAATAGGTACCTGTACAAGTAAAAAAAATTTTTTTTTTTTTTTTTTTTTTGCATTTTACCATCAAACTCAAAACGTAAAAATGTAACAGGAAATAACACACAACTAACTAAGATATTCAAAATAAGATAAAATCTTCTTCGGTTTCAAATCCTACTATAACGAAATCAAAAATATATACGAACTGAGATCGAGAGAGAATCTGAAGCCTGAAACAAAAATTATCTATGAATTTTTAAGTATTCAAACCGGTCGAGCAAAAAAAAAAAACTAGCTCGAACAAAAAAAAAAAGAAAGAAAACTAAACTATGAAAAACAATCCACATCTGAAAATGAAACCAACATCAAAAACTAAAACTTCACATTCATTCCAAAATTAAACAGGATATTATAATAAAATATGAACTATTAACATAATTTATTAAAAAAAAAAAGGGAAAAATACAAGACCTAAACAGCAGATCTAAATAAAAATGAAAAAATTAAAAAGAAGCTTGAATATCCATCTCCCTAAAGAATAACGATGGAACATTTTGTACAATCAGACGATTCTCAAAACTTTCAGACAAGTCAACAAATTATCCATGTTAAACACATACAATTATACAAATCCCATTTAAAATCTGCACAATCTTCCCATCTTCAGGATACCAAATTTAAAAAATTGATCACGTCTCCCATGGACCATGGTGCCCCTAAACCCCAACAAAAATCAATAATTAACAAAAAAAAGAGGATATTTTTCGACAAAATTCGCATATATTTATTATATTCATTAGAAAATGAAAGAAAGAGACCCGAGTGATGAAGACGGTAGAGGACAGAGACTTGCAAATGCAGCATCGGCGATCATCGCAAACGAATCGACGGTAAGCGATGCAGACAACGCATACATCTTTGTGCCGAGATTTGCCTTCGATTCGCCGCTTGTGGTTTGCTGTTGGAGAAATGGCGGCGTTGTGAGAAATGGCGACGGCAACGCGCCGAGATTTGCCTTCGATTCGTCATTGGGTTTCGTCGACTTTCGCGTGAGAAGAGCGGCCATTGTTGTTAGTTGTTGAGGAGAGAGAAAGTAGTGAGAGTGAGAGAGGAAGGAAGAATGAGTGTTCAAGGAGATGGTGAGATGAGGGAGTTGAAGGAGATGGTGAGATAAGGGAGTTGAAGGAGAGAGAGAATCAGTGAGAGGAGTTGATAGGAGTGAGTGAGAAGTTGTAAACGGCGCTATAGAGTGAGCCGCTCAACTTTTAAACAAACCCTAATGACCCTATTGCTGCGGTTTCTTCTAGAAACCGCAGCAATAGATTAAAATATTATTTAAAATATAATATTTTAATATATTACTATGTCCGTGTTGTTTTTAGAGATATTGCTGCGGTTTCTGTCAAGAACCGCAGCAATATATTAAAATATTTTTTTTAATAATATGTCTGGTCAAATAGTCAACTTTTTTTCAAAAAATTTCGTGCTGAAACCATATTGCTGCGGTTTTCGGCCGAAACCGCAGCAATATGGTTATTTTATATTTTACCTTTTCTTTTTACGTGATATATTGCTGCGTATGGGTAAAACCGCAGCAATACCACCGCAGCAATAAGCATTTATTCTACTAGTGACCCTTCAGTAACTTACACAAAAAACCAGTGATATTCCACTAAAATGGAGATCCTGAAAATGCTGCAAAAAAATTTCATCTAATATCTAAACTAAAGTATGAACTACGCATCAAATGTAACCAAATAAAAATGTGAAGTGCATTGATTTAGAGCAATTATCTCACACACCTTCATTTTATTTTTGGTCATGTCCAATATATCTTTAGTAATTACCAAAACATCTTTAATTTTGGTCATGTCCAAAATATCGTTAGTAAGTACCAAAGCTCTGCAGTAGCTTAGAGTAAAAACCAGCTCAACCTCCCATGGAGTTTCGAAAATTCTGAATTCTTTTTGCATCTTGCTAAACTAAAGTATGAATTACTCAAATGTAACCACAAATTGTCAAATAAAAGTGTGAAGTGCATAGATTTAGAGCAATTTAATAACCAACACCGTCATTTTATTTTTCCTAAAACCCTAGTTTTTTTTTAAAAAAAAAATTTCTTAAATTGCAAGTTTAATCTTACGCAAACGCACAAATGAAGATAGAAAACTATTAATTGTTACTATACGTGAAATATTCAAGTAAATTTACATCTATTTCATCTACGGGTGAAGAGTTTAGATCGATTTCCATGGAGGTGAAGTTCAACAATGGATGTGAAGATTGGGTTGAAATGGAGGTGAAGATTGGGTCGAAATGGAGGGAGATAATGGAAGATAGGGTCGAAATTGAGGGAGAAGGTGGAAGAATGGGTCGAATTTGGGAGAAAACCGGTTAAGAATCGTGGAAGAGGGAAGAAGGAGGAAGTGTTCTTGAGTTCTTGTTCAAGAACATGAAGAACAAGGAGGAGAGAGAAAATGGGTAAAAAAAATTTGGCCCCAAAATTTTTTTTCCCACGTGAAATTAAGTTTGGATGGTAAAAAAAAAAATTAGATTTTTTTCATTTTTTAAAAATTATTTTTTGGATTTTCAGAAAATATTTTCATAAATTTTGGTAAATAAACAAAATAAAAATAAATTAGTTTTGGCAATCAAAAGAAAAGGGAAAAGAAATGAAGTGAGGGCTCCACTAGCAAGAATGAGTGGCTCACATTCATTTGTTTCAATGGTCTTTTTAAAAAAAAGACCATGGTAGAATCATCCCCATATATATTGGACTTCACCGTGCAAACGAAGACTAATAAAACATGTAGATCACTACTAATTTTAGACTAGTACAATTTTACGCCCTTTCCGCTAAAAGATGATAACGCATGCTAATAGTATTGTGAGAGTGAGGGATAGCCTAGTGGTTAGAGCTTCCCTTCTGGTTCCAGGAGGTCCTGGGATCGATTCTCACCCTTGGCAAGTTAGGATCCGCTTTATTCCCCCCAACTTGTCAAGGTTTCTCCTTACCTTATTAAAAAAAATGCTAATAGTATTGTATCTTGTATAAATTTTAGATGTAGAATATCACGGAAAGAAAAAGAGTGCATTGGCAATTTTAATAAGTTTATCCCCTAAAAAGTTTTTATTATCAGACATTTAAATTGAATTTTTATTTTTAGTTTTTGTTTTTGTATATTTTAGGGGAGAAGACATTTTAAACCAAGGGACTATTCTTTTCAGCAAAATAAAACTAAATTGAACTAAACTGAACCGAATGAATAGTAAAATGTGAGAGTAAAAATAAAGTGAAAAGTAGAACTAAACAGAACTGAAAATATAATGGGGAGAGCAGGCCCTAATTCAACCAAAAACACCCTTTGACTAATAAGTAATACCTTTTATAAAAAAATTATAAAAGTTTTTTTTTTTTTGCAAAGCCCCAAAGAAATAACAACGAAGAAAGCAAAAAAAAAACAAAATTACAAACGAATCTCTATTCTATATGTTGACTCTTGAGGTCTTGGTGTCCACCCTTAATTACTTAAATACCCACAACAAATATTACAACTCCACCCAATAGTAAATTAAAAGGAAAAAAACACTACCGTTACTGAAAAAAAACTGCCACTACAAGTAGTTAACCAATACAGTAAGCAAAAACATAGAAATAAAAAACCACACAAACACAAACAGGAGCACTACACGACAGTTTTTTTTCCCTTCATCTTCTTCCTCTTCCAAAATCTTCAATCCCTCGAGATACTCTGTTCATCCTCTTCCATTGCATCATCGCAATTTAAAACTGAAAATCAACATTAGGTAATTATAAAGAGCATAAGTAAATTTTTTCCCTATATTCTCTGTACAAATATAACGTCTAATTTTTTTTTTGTGATTTCAATAATTATGGAGCCAAGAATAAGTGAACCACCATATACCTTGAAGAGCAGCAAACAAAGCAAAGCAGTTGCAGTTTCACTCAAGAGAAAGAAAGGTATGTTCTTACAACAAGAAATCACAATGTAAACTCAATGTTACTACTTACAGTACTTAAGTTTCAAAACTTAAACTGCAATTAAATTTGCATCTTGACATTCTTAATTAGTAAAGTAAATTTTGTTATATGAAATTTCTTCTTCCTTTTTATTATCAACATCCAATCTAACCCCCCCCAAAAAAAAGGACAGTAAAATAAGAAAAAAAAAAAGAATTGATTCTCCAAAAAATCTTCAAACTCTAAGAAAAAATAAAACACACCATTGCAATTACCTATAAAACATCTCGCATAATTGAATTACATATTTGCTGACAAAAAACAATTGATGGTAATTGGGTTTGAGAGTTTCACATCTTTCGGGTTTTGGAGGGATGGGAATTTTTTTTTTCTGGTAGGGGTGATGAGGTTTCGATGGTTGTGGAAGGTGGGGGAATGTGGTTGTAGTGGTGGCTGAATGTATCAGTCGAAGGGAGAGGGAGGAGCGCCGGTGGTGGCGGTGGAGCGAAGAGAAAACGGGTTGAAGAGAGATAGAGAGTTGGAGGGTTGGAGGGATCAGCGAGAGTTGCGGCTGCCGACGGAACAGAATAGGGTGGATGAATTGGGGATGTTTTAGAGTAAGGTGGTTGTTTTTGGTATACTGGTGGTCGAAGTAAGAACTAAGGGGAAAGAGTAGTGGTGTCAATTCAGTTAACCAGTTTAGTTGACTTCACTTCTGTTAATTCAGTTCGTTTTTCCGAGCTTAATTGATTCAGTTTGAACTTTTTCATTTCAGTTTTAATCCATACAGTTAATTCAATTTTCAGTTAAGTTCAGTTTACAGTTGTCTTTTGGTTTGACCCGTACAATTTTGGTTTAAACAGTTGACTTTTACCTATTACTATCAGTTAAACAGTTATTTTCAGTTCAGATTCAGTTAATTTCAGTTTCTTAAATAAAACTGCATCCACTCTGGTGGAATTTGATATCGGTTATGCCATATGCTGTTTTTTTGTTCTTCATGTTACGGGTCAAAGGCTTACCGTTACAAAAAAATTGATGTCGGGTGGACTTTTGTCATATCGGTTGAACTTGTCAAAACCAGCGATGCCATCAAGATTCAAGAGACGTGTCTATATTTGTCTACAAATGCGCATTTGAAACTTGCTAACTTCACTGTGAAATTGTTTTATCAAAGGTTCGACAATATATTTGGCTGATATTCAATATTTCAATTTCAAATTCTTCATTATAGAATGTCTAGTCATTGTTCATTTGTATGTTGATTATAATTACGTCAGTGATACTAAATGTAATTATGTATGATAACTTTGTAATGTTACTATGTAATAACATTATGTTTTCTATAGTTTTCCAATGTGTATATGACTTGTAACTATTAATGATTGATGATTGACTGTGATCAAGGTGATGATGATTTATAATGGTGAATGATCATAATTAGTGATGATGATGATGATTAAAGTCGATAAACACAAGCTAGTACGAGTATAATGTGACAAAAATCAGTGTAAGTGGGTAATCATTAGGCTAAACTAGATCAGTATAATGTGTAGATCGATGTGTTGTATTTCGAGTATATATTAATGTATAGAATAGTGTATAGATCAAGATATCGAATATAGATTAGTATAAACACAAGCTAATACGAATTGATTAGTGTATAGAATAGTCAATGTGAGTGGGTAATCAGTAGGCTAATCGTCTTTAAGTGTAATGCATTTTGAAACTAAAAGCATCTACTTAAATGATTCAGAGTACTTATTGGACTAAATGAATGTGTCAATGACAGTCGATAAGCAAATTTAAGATAACAATACAACATTTGAGTTAATAATTTTTATGTGAAATGCATTTAGAAACTAATAAAAACATCTAATCAAACTGAAAACACGTGTTGTTATTGGATTAGATGAATGTCTCGATGTTAGTCGATAATTTAAGATAACTATACTCTGTTTAAGTTAAGCATCCAATCTAAGTTGTGCTATGGGCTATCAAGACTCGACTCGAGTATATCTTTGCTCTAATATTATCAGTAGTTGAAAAAGTGTCACTGTATTAGTCGATAACCTGAAATGTTTATAGTACCCATGTTCAACTAATATTTAAGTAGTTCAAAGAGTGTCATTATTTTAGTGATGAATTAATATGTCAAAGGTTTTTTTTTATTAATTATGATTTTCGTACATCAACACATACATCACTTGCATAGTTGCATATTATGTAATAGATCAATGTATAATTTTTTATCAACTAAATCTTGTTTCATTTTTGAAAATCTTGATACAACCCAAAAAAGGGCTTATTAGTTATTATCATAATCTTATATATTATACTATAATTAATAAATAGTATAGTTTTTATTGTCTTCTCTTAACTTTTTATATATGTGACTATATTTATATAAATGACTCAATAACGATGATGATAATAATAATAATAATAATAATAATAATAATAATAATAATAATAATAATAATAATAATAATAATAATAATAATAATAATAATAATAATAATAATAATAATAATAGTAATAATAATAATAATAATAATAATAATAATAATAACAATAATAATAATAACAATAATAACAATAATAATAACAATAATAATAACAATGATTGAATAGCATGAAAAAAAAGATTGTTGTCTAAGGTACAATCCATTAGGGTCTCATAAGTGCCAAATGCACCGTTGGATGGAAAATATCTACTATTGAAATGAGTCATAAAAGAATACACGGATCAATAACATACACCGTCTGATTGCAGCCTCGCAAGTACATCCAACGACTACCATCAATTACATCCTCTTCCTTCCCAGTTCCCAACAATCTCCATCTGTCTCTCTCTCTCTCTCTGAAATTCAAAACAAACCCTAACAATCCTCTCTCTCACACGCCTTCCTAATCTCCTCTCCCTCCTGTCAAATAAACATTCATCATTTTCCATATTCAATCCCCGACGATAGAGCAAATGCGAACCTTTTCCGGCGTTAATGTCGAACTCAGCGTCGGCGTCGGTGCTCTAATCACAGCAATGCTCGCTATAATCTATGACCGCGGGTTTGATTCTTCGCTCTTTATTAATTTTTATCAAATCGATCGATTTTGTTTCATTTAGATCTGTATTTGACTGATTTCGTTGTTTTGATATTGTTTTTATTTGTTGTAGAGGTGGCAAAGCCGAGGTTGAACCCGGAAAAGTTGTGGGTTGTCATGTGGATGTAGTTGCCGCTAATCCTAATTCCTAGTAACTGGGTATCAATTTCTTCTCTAAACTTTTGTTGGTTTTTTTTTGGTGAAGTTCATAATTTTTTTCTTTTGGTGATTTTGTTTTCGTGCTGAGGGTGTTGATGTTTTATTGTGTTTTCCTAAATTTGTTGAAGCTATTTGTTTCCTAGATTTTTTTTACAATCAGTAACCTTCAATCGTATGTTCTTGTTACTTGGTGAATTCAAGCTCAATGACCTTGAATTATATGTTCTTGTTGCTTGTTTTTATTTTAATGAGTAAGTTATTGCTGTTTTTCTAGTGTGGTGTCTGCAGGGGCGGATCCAGGATTCCAGACCAAGAGTAGCATAACTTTACATTACTAGAAACTCAAAAAAAAAAATCCACAAATTCAACAACATATGATATATCACTCCCAAATTTCCACAAATTCAACAACATATGAAATATCACTCCCAAATTTCACAAATTCAATAACATATCATTCCCAAATTCACTAGCAATCAAAATTCACAACTAACAATAGAAATTTCAGCCCAACTAACAATAAAAAATGAAAACAATCAATCAAAATTCAGATTAACAATCAAAATTTCAGCCCAACTAACAATCATACTTCACAACAATCACAACTAACATTTAAAATTAAGCCTAACATTCAAAATTCCAACTAAACCAGCACATATTCACATAACATATTCACATATATAGAAGAAAGTTACCTGAACCGCTGACTTGAAGTCTTGAACGCCGTCGGACTGACTTCATCCACCGATTTACCAAAGATAGCAAAACTGCCATTAGAGAGGAAAGAGAAAGAAAGTTAAGAGGAGACTCAGAAAATTCAGGAGTCACGAATGTGGTGTAGAAAACAAACAATCTCATAAGTAATACTAGTATGTAAAACAACAAAGAAGGAATTTACAAAGATTCTCTAACAGTTTACAAACGTTTTGGGTCATAAGACAACGTATTTACAAACATTTTCTTGAACTTTTTGAGTCACAAAAAATTTCATGAAGTTCACCATCAACAATGCTAACAAATCCCACTATCAAAACAATAAATAACTAATACAAAATCTGAATTTTACCAGTGAACAAAATTAAAATCAATTCCGAATTCTTACTCAAATATATGTAAAGCTACAATTTTGCAATGCAATTTGGAAATACATCAAAACATTGATTGATTGAGTGATATTTACCAATTAAAACCCTAAAAGAAAGAAACTTTGATATTGAAATGAACCCATAAAAGGCTTAATATTATGAAATTGGAAAAATACAAACTTTGAAGATAAAAGATAATCTGAAACAATGGCAAAATCCCCAATGGTGAGAATAGAATACCAATCCATTCACTAACAAGTAAAAATTAACTAACATAATCATTCCCAAAATTACAATAAACTAACAATTTACTAATAATTCATTCAATAACAATTAAAATTCACTGACAATCAAAGATTATCATTGTTTAATCAAAGTTAAGACTTAAGAAGAGACTCAAATTTAGGGCTCGATTTACAGTGATGAAGATTGAGGAAACTCAAATCACGAAATGAAAAACGTTTTACAGTGATAGGGATTGAGGAAACTCACCATTTTCTCCGAGACTCCGACGAGTAGAGTAGTAGACGACCGACCGGACTGACCGCACGTTCGCACCACTACGGCACTACTTGAACGTACCGACGACGACGAGTGGAAGGAGGCGACGACAAACTCCGAGAGAGAGGACGGTGAACTCTGAGAGAGAGGACTAGAGAGTAGAGAGTGACTGAGTTTGAGAGAGTGAAAATGGGAAATGAAACAGCGCTGAGGAAGTTTTAGGTTTCCTGATTTTTTGTGATTTTTTCGATTTTTTTTTATTTAAAAGATGGGTAGTACCCCTTGTTACTACGTGGCTCCGCCACTGAGTATCTGCTTTCAGATGAGGAAATAACCTTTTTTTTTGTTTTGTGGAGAGAGTGATTTCTTGCTGGAGGAAAACTTGTTATGTGATTAGCTCATCAAGGATTAGTTGTTTAAATTGATTGTATATTATAATGTGGGTTTCACCAAAGGAATTAAAAGGAGAAAAACATTCATTTCTGAATTTGAGGTTCACTTTTGTTTATATACATCGAAAACTATCATGGGACTTATGTATTGCCCTTTAAATGCAGAAGGCTAGAAAGATTATACAACTAAATTAAAGCTGGAGTTTTGATGATTTCTTTCAAGTTGGAGTGAGAAAATCACCATTAGTTGAGGAACTTGATAGAGACATTCCTGTTTAATAATAAGTTTTATGTTTTTATCCTTTAGGTGATTTTCATTTGGAGTAAATAGCTGGAATGATGTGTGAATTATTGATGCAATTTTTTTTTCATATTGGTTACCATGAGGCCTAGTTTTACCGTGAAAGTTATTCCTTAATTTGTTTATCATTTGGGTAGGTTCAAATATCTGCCAAGATTGATTGTAAAGTTGCTTAAGGTTTGTCATGATATCATGTCACTTGTTATGTGGACTCATTTCCTTTCACCTTGATGGACAACTTATCTGGATGGCAGAGGCTTACATCTGCTGATCAAGCTTCTCTTCAAGCTACGACTGAAGGAAAAGCTCCTCCTGCAGAAAAGGGGTAATAGGTCTTCATATCCAGTTACTCTTTTGTTCCTTTTTTTTTTTTGTTTCTTCGATCAATTGTTGGTAGTATCCTTCTCGCTATTAAACATGGACTTTTCTTCTGCTTCTTTTCCTAGTATAATTGTCTTGAAGTTGAAATCTTATTTAGTGACTGCATTGTAGGTCGAACGGGTGCTGGGAAATAATTAAAAGAGCCAAAAGCAAGAGATGGTGTTAAACGGAAAAGTGGTGGTGATAGTGATCGTCATGCCTTTTTTGTGATATTTGATGAATCATAATATTTCTTGTGACTATCTTGCGACAAATGATGTTTTTGATTTATTGAAATTAGTTAGATGAATTTATGAATAATCATAACTTCATAGTCCATACAACTATGCAAGTATTTTTCTTTTTTATTATAATACACAAAGGTCTTGTGTATTGAATTTTAAGTATTGAGAATTCAACTTTTTAATACAAATAGTAGTTGAAAATTGAAATCATGTGTTTTTATCTTTGTCTAGTTATTAAGGTGGCATGTCATTGTACGCCAATAATTTAGGTAAACTAAAAAAATTACGAAATTAGGTGTTACATTTTGAAACAGTTCGGTTTGAGACAATTTTATTCTATATAGTTCAATACTGTTTTATTCAGTTTGATTCGGTTCAGTTTAAAACAGTTTTATTCAGTTTTATACAATTCAATTAAAAATAATTTGATTCAGTTCAGTTAAAAGTAGTTTTATTTAGTTTGATTCAGTTCAGTTAAAAACAGTTTGAAACAGTTTTCAGTTAAATTCAGTTCATTTTCAGTTTAGTTCAGTTCAGTTTTCCGTGTAGTTAATTTCAGTTTAGTTTGTTTTCAGTTAAGTTTCAGTTCAGTTAATTGCAGTTTACTTTAATCTGATTGACTTGTCGTTTTCTAACTTTTCAGTTATGGGTCAATTCAGTTCAGTTGGTCAACAGTTTGCAGTTTAACCATTGTTTTTCAACCAAACTGACAGCGCTAGGAAAAGAGAGGCGTATGAACTTTATTGAGCAAATTGGTATAACCTTGCTTGATCTTGCTTGCTCAGCATCATTGATATGAGAGTTGGGCTGGGAGATGAGAGTTGGGCTGGGGTATAGAAATGGGTAATGAGAGTTGGGTTGGGGTATGAGGAGTATATAGGTTGTTATAACTCTCAGATAATATATGATGATAATTGATAAATACATATTTATACAAACAGGTTGTAAAAATATAACTTTCCAAGGAGGAGACCACAAGATAGTGCACGACAAATTACCAAAAATAGAATTAAAAAATGGCAGAACAAATATTCAAAAACATTAAAAAAAAAAAGTGCACCACAAAATGGTTCTTTCTTTTTCTTTGCATTTTGCTGCTAAACAATTTGAGATAAGGAAATTTGACGGGTGATTTGGGACACTTTGGAAACTCAACGAGGTTGACTTAATGGTCAAACTACTATCACACGAATTGAAAGTCACAGGTTCTAAACCCCTCACCACCAAAAATAATCATCAATTACCAACAAAAATATTTTTTCTAAAAATTAATACTATATGTAATTATGCAACTAATTGAATTCCAACAATGATTTCGCACGCATCGCGTGCATATAAGGCTAGTATAGGTTGTTATAACTCTCAGATAATATATGATGATAATTGATAAATACATATTTATACAAACAGGCTGTAGAAATATAACTTTCCAAGAAGGAGACCACATGATAGTGCACGACAAATTACCAAAAATAGAATTAAAAAATTGCACAAAAAATATTCAAAAACATTAAAATAAAAAAAATTGCACCACAAAATGGTTCTTTCTTTTTCTTTGCATTTTGCTGCCAAACAATTTGAGATAAGGAAATTTGACGGGTGATTTGGGACACTTTGGAAACTCAACGAGGTTGATTTAATGATCAAACTACTATCACACAAATTGAAAGTCACAGGTTCCAAACCCCTCACCACCAAAAACAATCATCAATTACCACCAAAAATAATTTTTCTAAAAATTAATACTAGATGTAATTATGCAACTAATTGAATTCCAACAATGATTTCACACGCATCGCGTGGATATAAGGCTAGTAGAACAAATACCAACTCCCGCCCAAGTTGACTACGATCATGAATTACTTGGCGGCCCAACAACGCTTCTCTCTCTCTAGAGCTTTCTTCTCAGCCCTCACATTACCACTTTGTTCAGCTAAAACTGTCAGTTCTCGCCGGCGGTCTTGCCCCTTCCGCTCGCCAGCTGGTCCCTGATTTTCTAAAATTCATCAATTTTCTTCTAGTCACTTCTTTTCCTACGGTTTTAGGGTCTTATTTCAAGTCCATCTGTACCACTGATTTGGGTTTAGTTGATCGAGCTAGGAGATTGAAGTTAGCTTGTTTCGTTCTGTGAGCTGTTGTGCGGCGCTTCGCTGTCCTAATATCACTGTCTGGGTCTTCCAAATCTGGTTTGTAAGTTCAGGGGAATCCCCTCTTTTCTATTTTCTTCTTTTGTGCTTGTTGTGGGGTTATTAATTGCGGTTGACGATCAGGTTTGTCCTATATTTTTAGTAGCCTTTGTTGTATATTGGGCGTTTTTTTCTTATTTGTCATGTGTGTTATTGTTTAATTATGGTTGTGATTGAAGATATGGGTGGTTCTTGTGCATTTTCTCGCTATTATTCAATACCACCTATCTCGTTTTTAGAGTATGAGGATGAAGATATTGAGGAGATGTTTGAGAATTTTTCAGCTCCTGAGGAAGTAATTCGATTCGTGTCATCTTTGAAAGAGGAAGGAAATCATCTTTTTAGGTTAAAGGACTTTAGCAGTGCGTTTGATAAGTATGGGAAAGCTATCAAGTTATTGTGCGTGGTCATTACCGCACTTTGTGAGGATGTTAATTTGTGTGATGATGTTCTACCATTTAAGGATCTGGTTATTCCTTTGCATTGAATCTTGCAGCTTGTGGGTTAAAATTGAATAAGTTCACTAATGTTATTGAGGTGTGCTCACTGGTTTTGAGGGTTGATAAGAGGAATGTGAAGGCATTGTTTAGAAGAGGATTAGCGTTCAAGAAATCTGGATATTTGGAGAAGGCTTTTGAGGATTTTTTCCATGCCAAGGAGTTGGAGCCAAAGAATAGGGACATAACCACATAGTGTACTAGTTTGGAGGAAGCTCTATGTTCATCAAAACATGGATTACAAGAGGTGCAAGTGTTGTCTGGGAGTAAAGGGAAGATTCAAGGAGCAGAATTGGGTGATTATCCAATTGCATTAGGTGTGGAACCACTACCACTAAGGAAAAAGATGAAGAAATATTGTCATGTGAGTGATGAAGGGGAATGTTCTACAAAGGCGATCGAAGGGGGTAGTAGTGAGGGTCTTTGCAGCATAGCGGGGGGTAGGATCTCAAGCGAGGGTAAGGATCAAAATCAAGATCAGGCCACATGTGAGGCCAAAGTTGATGAAATGAAGTTTGTGAATGAGGGTGTCAGCGATCCTTAGAAATGTAGTAATAGAAAGGAAATCCCAACCTCGACAAGTGAAGTCCATGCGACTTCTAAAGCCCTGTCGCAAGAAAAATTCCTATTTCCTTCCTCATTTTGATTGGAATGACAGATTACGTCCCGGAATGAAGAGGAAAGCTGGTTATAGTGCAGATACTACCCAAAGCCCAACGAAACGATCTGCTTCAAGTTGTTGTATTGGTAGTGTTGCATGTAGTGCTAGCATTGAGTCAGATAGTCATAGTGTCTCAAGTTCATGTATGGAGTCTGTTAGTATTAGTTCTAAAGAAGATGTCGTGAGTTTATGTGTTAGGTGTCCTAAAATAAACGAAGCCCACATCTTAGTTGTAGGAGATATAAAAAGGGGCTTACTTGTAATGTAATGTTTTTTTATCTAATGTATGCTAGCGAAGCAAAAGTAAAAGATTACTCATAGTTTCGTTGACACTTATTAAATTGTATTTGAATTTTATTATTATCCCTCCACATTTAATAATATGGCAAATAGTAGACTATTTCATCAATCTATAAAAGCAAGAAAGCTCCAGAACACTGTGTATAACATCCATGATAGAGATGGAAATTGGGTGGATACTCAAGAAGAGATGAAAGAAGCTTTTCTTAAGTATTATCAAGATCTCTTGGGTACTGCTAGAACTCAAAGAAAGGGTGTAGAAACAAGGATAATTGAAGCAGGTGTTGTTCTGAATGAAGTACAGAAAGCAGAGTTAATGAGACCTGTCACAGTTACAGATGTGAAAGAAGCGATTTTCTCTATCTCTGGAGAGAAAGCTCCAGGGCCTGATGGGTTTGGAGCTTATTTTTACAAGGATGCCTGGGGGATAGTGGGAGATGATGTGACTCAAGCTGTGATGGATTATTTCAATACAAGTAAAATGCTCTGAGAAATAAATAATACTATTCTCACCTTGATTCCTAAGGTTAAGTGTCCAACTAGTGTCACTAAATTCAGACCTATTGCATGCTGTAATGTAATATACAAAACCATAACAAAGATTTTGTGTAGTAGAATGAGTAAAGTGCTGCCTGTTCTAATCTCAGAGAACCAAGGAGCATTTATTCAAGGAAGATTTATTGCTCACAATATCATGGTGTGCCAAGATATTGTGAGAAGTTATGGGAGAAAAAATGTGAGACCTGGCTGCATTATAAAAATTTATATGAAGAAAGCTTACGATTCCATTGACTGGTCTTTTGTTGCTGAGATGTTGAAAGATTTGAATTTCCCAACTAGATTCATTGAACTAGTAATGGAGTGTGTGTGTACTCCTAGATACTCTTTGATGGTGAATGAGAGCTTATTTGGGTATTTTGAAGGGAAAAGAGGGCTCAGGCAAGGAGAACCAATGTCTCCCATCCTGTTTGTAGTTTGTATGGAATATTTGACAAGGACACTTAGAATTGTGGGGGAGAAAGAAGACTTTAAGTTTCATCCAAGGTGTTCTGGAGTAAAATTGAATCATCTAATATGTGCAGATGATGTGATCTTATGTAGCAATGGTGATTATCTGCCTGTTTATAGACTTCTATATGGGTTCCAACTTTTTTCAGAGGTGCCTAGGCTTGAAGTAAATAAACAGAAGACAGAATTATATGTTGCAGGGATGAAAAGGGAGGAAACTCAGAGGATCTTGGATACTACTGGTTTCAAAATGGGTCAGCTACCTTTCAGGTACCTGAGAGTCCCAATTTGCCATAAAAGAATCTCTGCAAAAGTTTGTGAAAGCCTCAGTGAAAAAATGACTGCCAAGATAAGAGTGTGTAGCAGAAACCTATCTTATTAGGGTAGACTTATGTTGGTGAATTATGTTTTAATGAGTATGCATATATAATGGGCACAAATTAAATTTTTGTTATTCCTAAAAATGTTCAGAAGGAGGTGGATAATATTTGTAGATCTTATTTGTGGTGGGGGAATTATTTCAGCACAAAGACACGAAAGGTTGCTTGAAACCAGATTTGCAATCCCAAGAATGCAGGGGGTTTAGGAGTGAGAAGAATACAGGAGTGGAATGTTGCAACACTGGGTAGATACGTATGGGCAATCACTGTTAAGAAGGATAATTTGTGGATAAAGTGAATAAATGAAGTGTATATTAAGCACAACAATTGATGGGATTACCAGCCTCCTCATGATGCTAGTTGGTATTGGAAGAAGGTGTGCGAAGTTAATGAGAATATAAAGAGTGTTCATGATAAAGGTAACTTCTCCAGGATGCAAGTGTATTCAGTGCAGAATATGTATAGGAGTCTGATAGGGTAAAGTCCAAAAGTGCAGTGGGATAAATATGTTTGGAATAGGTTCAATATTCCAAAACACAAATTTATAGCATGGCTTGTGATGTGCAAAAGAATTCAGACTACAGAGTGGATGTTTAGAGTAGGCATCAATACTAGTCCTACTTGTCTTGTTTGTGGCAATGGTGATGACACAATTGAACATATTTTTTTTGGTTGCTATATGAGCAGGATGGTGCTGGAGAAGATTAAGATTTGGATGGGAATGAATACAAGAAGAGATACTTTGCCTGAGATAATTAAGTGGGTGGATAGAAGTCAGGGGTCAAAAGTGAGAAAACAAATATGGAGTACTGCTGTGGCTGCTACTGTTTATTGGAAGAACATAAATGAAGCTCTCTGGTGTCAGAAGATTGATAATGTGAATATAGTTACTAATAGAATTAAGGTTGATGTAATTAATAGATGTTATAGCATTTTACCAAAGAAGTGTGCTAGGGAGGATAGAAATTGGCTGAGACAATTAGCTTTGAATTTGTAGTCTGTACAGGTGGTTGCTGGTTTCTGTTTGTTTGTGGGCTTTTTTGGTTGTTGGTGTAGGTGTTTTGGCCTAGTTTAGGTTGTAAATTTGTGGTTTTGGAATTTAATACCTTACTTATCGAGCAAAAAAAAGAATTTTATTATTATTATTTCCACTTCAAGCCTTCAACAAAATTTGGAGAATGGATATTTAAAAGATGTACATTTTATCTCAGCAGGAAGCCCATTTAACACGAAAAAATTCAGCAGCGCATGCATGGTGTCAGAGTTCGTGACCTAAACTCCAAGATACAAAAAGTATTCAAAGTAAAAGCCATCCTCGAAAAGAGAAAAGAAAAATAAATCAAAAAATGAATTGAATAGAATAAAATAGGTCCATTCAATAGGCTCAGTCAAACTTATATTCCTTTTCGTCAACATTGTTTTTTTTTTTGATGTGAAAACCGGACAGTCATTCATTAGCAAGCAAAATGTCATTTGTTACAAAACATTGGATATCCGAAGGTATATCCTCAATCCAAACAAAAGAAATCACCTACGTTCTTCGACCATCTAACAAGATGATGTGCTATCGTAATTCCGATCTTTTTAACATAAGAGAACTCCATAACTGAACACGAGGCAATCAACAATCGAATACCTCGAACTATCTCTCCAAAAGATGTTGTGTCTTCTCGCCCATTCTTCAAGTATTGTATAAGCTTGAGATTACCGGACTCTAAAGTAAGGTTATGCAAACCTGCTTCCAGAGCCACCTTCAAACACAATCTCGCTACCAAAGCTTCAGCCACGGCCACATCACAACCACCATCAAAAACTTCACACGTCGCCATCATTACGTCACCCACATAGTCACGCACAACACCAGCAACAACGTATTTTCCATCTTCAAAAACAGCAGCATCGATATTCAACTTGTATTGTCCCATTGCAGGAGGGATCCACACTACATTACTCCCTATTTTCATGCCGACATGAGCTTCTATTTCATTTGCTTTTCCAAATTCACCTAGCATACTCAAAGCCCTCTGTATACATCTCTCCACTCCTCTATTTCCATTGTCGCATGAGTCATTTCTCTTCAGCCAGATTTGCCAAGCTACTGCCTAAAACACGTCCCACGTGTCACATTTTACATTTTTTTTTACCAAGCTCACAGCACCATTCTCGAAAGGAGTTGCATCGTATGCTCGAGGTATCCAAACACAGAGGGGAAATATCCCATACCTGCTGAGCTTGCACGCATTTGGCCAAACAGTAGAGGGTTGATTCATACTCTTCACCACACATGCTGCATTTTGAATCAATCTTCATTCCTTTTTTACATAAATTTACACCAACAGGGAGTGGCCCTTTGAGACTCCTCCATCCGAAATTTCGTACTTTTGGAGGTATATTTGCTTCCAGGGGTGGTTCTTAGCCCATGCAATCACGGCGACGGAATAAGGCCCCTAAAATATAAGGGCCCCAAAATATATTTATTTTTAATTGTTTGAAGAAAAGACAAGAAATACATTTGGATCAGTAGTAATAGTGTAAGGGAAGGAATAATGAGAACATGAAATTCATCAAAGTTTTGTTGTTTAAACTTTTGAAGATAGTCGCCATTAACCAGCTCTAAATACGAATCTTATACTTCTATCTTTTTTGAACTACAAATGAAGGGCCCAATCAGGAAGATTGTACAAGGCCACCATTATTTTCGCCTATATTTGCCCCGCCCCTGTTTGCTTCCCATATAATTCCCCATATTTTATCCAAAAATATCTCGAGCTAGATGCTTCATCTTTATTTTGATTTAACACTTCCACATCATACGCATTTTTTACATAGAAAGACCCATTTTTTGTAAAATTCCATCTCCATTTATCACCATTTGCAAACATCGGCAGCGGTATGCAAAGGATTTCCCGACTTTCCCATTGAGCGAAGACCGCTTGCACTCTCTCACGCATCCACCTACCATTGTCAATCAGCTCACAAACATAAATCGGGTCATCAGTGCTGATGGATACCTTGGAAGTATGCGACCTCGTGGCACATAAGGGATCCACGGGTCCTCCCAAATTCTTATTGATGTTCCATCCCCCAGTATTTTCCTTACTCCTTGAATCAACAGATGCTATCCCGAAATAATTGACCTCCAAGTGTAGCTTGCGTTTTGTTTTACCTTTGCCTCCATGAATGTCGAACGAGGAAAATACTTACCTTTGAGCACTCTGTGTAAGAGAGAATGCTCATTAGTAAGAATTCTCCAACATAGTTTTGCAAGTAGAGCTTTGTTGAAGGCTCCCAAATTTCTCATCCCAAGTCCTCCATAGTGGAAAAAAACGGAAGGGCTGTGCTGCAAGGGCTGCGTTTTTTGAAAAACGCAGCCCTTCTTAGTGAAGGGCTGCGGTTAGCCCAAAAACCGCAGCCCTTCACTTACGAAGGGTTGCGGTCAATGCAAAAACCGCAGCCTTATAAGTAATAAAGGGCTGCGTTTTTTAAAAAACGCAGCCCTTTATGGGCTTTTTTTTAAAAAAATTTGAAAGGAAATAATCGCGGGCTTAACATATTAAGCGGGCTCATTTTGGAAGGAGATCTCCCTCATTCTCTCTCCTCTCTCACGTCCTTCCTTCTCCCTCACCGTCCTTCCTTCTCCCTTCTCTCTCACGTCCTTCCTTCTCCCTCACCCTCCTTCCTTCTCCCTTCTCTCTCACGTCCTCCCTCCTTCCACAACAACAAATATTCGTTCTGATCTCTCACCCTCCGGCGGCGAATATTCGTTCCTCGTCGTTCGTCCTTGCCGCGCCGCGCTGTTCCTCGTCGTTCGTCCTTCGAACTCCGGCCATCCTTTCGTCGTCGTCGAACTCCGCTTAAGCAACGACAGCAACAAGGGATGATTTTTCGTTTTTCAGATCTATAATTTCTTGATCTTTGTTTTGATTAATGTTCATGTAATTTCAGATCTATAATTTTTCTCTTTTGTATTTTCGTTCGTTTTTTTCATTTTTGTTCATTTTCGTTCATTTTTTTTTCATTTTTGTTCATTTTCGTTCATTTTTTTTCATTTTCGTTCCTTTTTTTTTCATTTTCGTTTGTTTTTTTTTTTCGTTCCTTTTTTTCATTTTCGTTTTGATATTGGGACTTTCGGTTGGGAGGGTTTGCGTTTCAATGGCTCAGATTTATGATTTTCATGTATGGATTAAAGTTAATCATGCTATTTAGCATAAGCTTTTCATAGTGGGGCAATGTGTGTTCCAAAATTGTGTTCTATATACTTCAATCTTTTCTGTTTTGGATTGTTCTGCATAGTTGGAATCACTTGTTTGATTTTGTTTTAGTTGGCAGCAAGGTTAACTGGCATGACTTCCATTATTTTTTTTTTGTCAGAAACCATGATTCTATTTATTTTTTTTTTGTGCTTATTAATACGCTGTATAATTAAGAGTTAAGATTTGATACTAATCTTAATAAACAATATCAACATGAAGTAGATATATTTAGGAGTAAAAAAATGCAAATTTTTTTTTTTGGGTCAAAAGGGCTGCGGTTATGGTGAAAACCGCAGCCCTTTGTACAAAGAAGGGCTGCGTTTGAGGCCCAAAACCGCAACCCTTCGTTGTGAAGGGCTGCGGTTTTAGTGAAGGGCTGCTACGGAAAGGGCTGCTGGCCAAAAACGCAGCCCTTAGGGCTGTTTTGACCGTAGCCCTTCCGTTTTTTTCCACTAGTGATAACTTATCCCACGCTACCCACGCAATCTTCTTTTCATCATTCTTTTGTCCCCAGAAGAAATTCCGACACATACGTTGAATCTCGTTCAGTAAAATTTTTGGAAGTGTGAAGCATTGCATAGCAGAAGATGGAATTGTTTGAGTTACAGACTTTATCATGTTTTCTTTGGCCGCTTGTGATAAGTAATTTCCTTTCCACCCCTTCAACTTTTTCCAAACTTGGTGTGTTTTAAATATATACCACAAGTGCACGGTGTCTATTATTAGCAGAGACTTCGCGGGTTGAATCCACAGGGAGCTGTGTTTTCACAGTTAATGTTCAACTAATTAAAAAGCTACCTCAGACAGAATCAGGGAGAAAATAGTTGAACTACTAACTAACACTATTGAGGCCATAGTAAATTAGGGATAAATCAAATAATAAAAAGATCTAAGGCATTAGTTCGGTCCACCATGCTTATACCAATCAAAGGGGTTCAAATAACTAATAATACCTAGGTCTAGAGTCGAGCAATTAGAGCAAGTGTTAATCCTATGGTTGGGCCTTAACGCTCATAATTCAATATATGCAGTACGATCACAAACATAATCAGAACTACTAGTGTGTTCTAGTAAGACTGATCGGTACGAACAATTATTAATCAAATGCAATTCATGAAATTGGCCACTAACATAAATCACGAATCAAGAACAAATCAAACTATAACTGCTCTAATCACAACCTAAATACTAATAGAAATTCAAAGAATAATCATGGTATAAACATGGCTTCCCTCCCTAAAACCTAGAAAACGACTACTCATTCATGATCAGACAAACAATAACAAATCTGATATAAAAATCTATAATTTGCATGTTGAACGAATAATTAACAATATTGAAGCAATCAGAGATTAAGAAAGAAACTAAGAATAACGAATAAGAACCAATTGACGAAAAATAATAAACTTTATTGAAAGCAAGCCGAAGGTTCGATCTCGTCAGGTTGTAAAAACTATAAGTTTTCTCTAAAGCTCTGAATAAAAGACTCAATAATGAGAAGTGTCTGACAAAATAATAAGCTAACATATTTATAATAAACTACCAAAAGTTTTAAAAGATAGTGCGGAAACCTAGCAAAAATAGGTCTTCGGGTGCTCTGCCCGATCGGGTCAACCCCCCCGATGCCATCAGGCGGAATACTATGTTTTTCGGAAAATTGACGGACCGCCCACCTGATCGGGCAAGCTCGCCTGATCTCATCGGGAGGGCAACTTTTCCCCTTGTTTTCAGCACTAGAATGCAGCCTGGTCAATTTGTTCTGCGCCCGGTCGGGCGGGAAACTGGCGAAATTGTGTCAACTTCCGAAGGTCGTATCTCCTAAATCAGAAGTCCGTTTGGGGCGTGTGACGTATCATTGGAAATCCCCTGAAGTCAACTATCCAACCCAACTAGAGTTTCTTGATTATCAATTTTCCATCAAAAGTTATGATCAAAATAGTGAACAAGTGTTAGTTTTAGCACTTCATTCACTAACACTTTGATTCATTCTAACTCCAAATTGTCCCAAACGGATGCATGTGATCCTTGTGCAAGCTATCTTCATCTTGAATGATTAATAAGATCGATCTTAGAGATGATCATTTTGCATCAAAATAACCCGACAATCATCAAAACACGCAAACGGGGAGTAGTAGAGCACAACTTAAGTAAACCATGAAATTATGCACCAAAATGCTCTAAAACCTAAATACGCAAACGGGGAGTACCTAAATATATATTGACTATTGAATAGCGATGTACTAGTCCCTGACTGAAAATTTAGCCAAAGTAATACTAAATAATAGAGTATTTTTAGGGGTATTTAGTGGAATATTACTATGTACCACTATGTATAATAAGTGTCATGTACCGCAATGTACCCACCAAATACATGCCACTTACTGTAAACTCTTTCTTATTTAGTGGTGTTTCTTCGGCTAGGATCAATTTATTTTACATGTACATGGTTATTTTTATTTATTTATTTATTTGAAAAAAGTAAAACTGAGATTTTGACATGGCTAGTATTAGGGGCAAAAGTTATTTGGATAAAAACTGAAATTTGATTTAATTCAAGCCGAATTTGTAATGTGGATCGGACTTAAAATGTATTTGGACTGGATTCGAGTTGAGTTTTCTTGAAAATTTGGATTTTCGGATTGGTTTGGACTGAGTATGATTGGATCTAGAAAACCAAAATAATCAAAATAAGCATTGTATCATATATTTACATATTTGGTATTGAGCTTAAGTGTTTTTGGTAAAAATTATGGGGTTTTATGAATTATTAGTTGCTATTACTGAACTTCTATGGGTTTTGTATGAATTGTTATCGAACATTTATTTTGATGTTCGTGCCTAAATTATATTATCAAAATAATAGAGTATGAAAATTTGAATATTTCGAATTGGATCCAATCTAGTGTGTGAAAATCCAGATTGGATTAGTCTGGTCTCAAACTCTGATTGGTTTAGATTTAGATTAGAAAATCGAAATCCAAGATTTGCTCGGATTGGATTGGACTAGGCCTAAATCCAAACCGTAAATCGAACTTTCATCCTTAGATAGTATATATAACCCTTATTTTTCTAAGTTTTATTCACTTGCTTTTGTATAGTCTCACCAAATCTTGTGTGCCACTTTGTTGTACCATTTTCTGTGTCATCAAATATTTTTGGTCCACATCATAAGATTATGATCAACTTAGCTACTAATTTTCAAAAAAAAGAAATAAAACAGACTATGATTTACTTTAACGAATAAAATTAAGTGGTATAAGTAATGGTACAAATAAGTGAGACTAAATAATTTTTCCCCCCAATTTACATTTTTTCACCATTAGTATCTTTAACTACTCATTATAAAAATTTTGAAAATTTGATATTATTATAAAAATACACATTGACATATTAAATCTAACAAGATTTCACATAATTAGCTTTTTACTTGTTTATTCATGGATTTTTTGTCCCAAACTACCTTTAACTTTCATGTTTTTGCGAGAAACTACCTTATAAAAAGACTATTGTCCAAAACTACCTTACTTTTACCATTTTGGTGTTGACAGCTACCTTATGCCGGTTTCCGGCATAGACTTTTGTTTTTTCCGGTTTTTTAATGTCACGTCATATCACTTGACCTCTTCAAACCCTTTTTTAATTTTCCCCACCCTAATTTCCCCAATTCCCTGTGTGTGCGCTCTCTCTCTCTCTCATATCTATGTTGTGACACTTTGTACCACCAATCCACCATTAAATTCCTCTTCTACTTAAACTAAAATTGAAAATCACCCTTCTCAATTTCCACAATGGTAATTTTGTTTTTCCCACAATTTTGAACTGAAAAAACAAAAGTCAACGCCAGAAACCGGCATAGGTAGCCTGTCAACAACAAAATTGTAAAGTAAGGTAGTTTAGGACAATAATTTTTTATAAGGTAGTTTCTCGCAAAAAATTGAAAGTTAAAGGTAGTTTGGGACTAAAAATCCTTTATTCATTGACAAAGATGCATGATCAAGTTCTATAAATTTAACCACTCAAATTAATAAATAGGTGTAACTTAGCAGAGGGAGTATTTAAAAGTAGAAGCTGCAAACAAGTTTTTTTTTTTTTTTTTATAAGTTGTGGAATTTTATTTCATACGAAGACAACAGGCATAGTTAACTAGATGCCCAGTAAGCAGGGGTGTGCAAAGGGTTGGATCGGGCAAGAATTTGGACCGGACCGTAATTTGGACCGGATCGGACCTGGTCCGGTTGCCGGTCACCTGTCCGCCGAAAATTAGGATTTTGGTTTCCTGTCCGGTCTGGTCCAAACCTGGAAAATTCCGGTCCGGACCGGTGCATCGAAATTTCTGGTTTTTTGGTAAAAAAAAAAGTTTATAGGTTGAATAAAATTTCAAAGTCATAAAGTTAGAAAGCTAAAAACCTACTCTTCATTAACTTTAAGATTATTGTTATTAGAATTATTAAATTTTCATTTATCTAATTTATAAATACGTATAAATCTAAATAAAAAACTTTTTTTCTAAAAAAAAATGCAGATTTCGGTCCAATAGGTTCAAGACAGGACCGGATCGGAATTTTTCCAGTCCGGTCCCGGTCTAAAAAAATTTCGGATTCCAAGACACCGGTCCAACCGTTTCCGTTTTTGGTCCTGGACTGGTACACACCCCTCAGTAAGTAGGCAGCTAGCCAAAAAAAGCAAAAACATGACTCCACATCATTTCAACATTACAGAGATTGAAGTCAAATCGATTAATCTTAACGAGTGAACTAGTTAGTCAAAGGGCCTATACATATCCACACTTCCAATTTTATGGCTCCAAGTCTCCAATGTGTTGCATTGCATGGGTCTAAGAACTAGTTAGTCATAATTTCTTAATTGTCTTCAAATATTATAAAGACAATTATAGGCCTCAACCTAGATTGGCGTCTCATGACCACTTTTATTGATCTAGCGATGTGGGCTGATGACTCTTTCTATGCCCGAAGTTGTAGATATCGGGCTGGTGTTTTTGTATATCATCATTTCAAAGTTGTTTGATATTTTAGTTGCACAAGCGAGTTCCTACCATGTTTGCAGCTCCCTCTAAAGTTCAGAGTCTTCGCCTTTTATGTGGCAACTCAAGCACCTTCTGAGTGTTCTGACGCACAAATTGATGCATAACATTATCTCATTAGCTCACTGTATATATAGACATATGCAGGTTACCAGGAATAATCATATTAAAAGCAATAATTTGGCGATATAAAAAAATTGAAGTTATATATCACAAATTGCTACTGACAATTGCACTGTCGAACTGAGTATTTGACAAACGTCACACTCATAGATTGATTATACCGCTTTGGACCTGGTACTAAACATCAATCACTTGTGAACAAAACGGCAAGACAAATGTTAAGAGATTAAGAAAAAGAACATTACGAAACAAACAAACCGCAAAGCGTGGAATTTTAATAAACTAGTCTTATATGCATACGATGCGTGCGAAATCATTGTTGGAATTAAATTAGTTGTGTAATTACATCTAGTGAATTTATCTTCTAATTTACTATTTAACAATGATTAATTATCCTGATAGTTTAAAATATTTTTATGTACTAATAAAACTACTTTTTTAAAATAGTTGATAACATTGTTGTATGGGTTCGTATGGAAATTTGACATCTTATGACTCGATTCCAAAATATTAAGTTATCATATTTACAAATGATTAATATAAAAAATAGTTTACTTTATTGTATGGGTTCTTATTGGGTTTATTATTATGTCACACTCTTTATCTCATGTAATAGAGATTCATTGTCATAATAACATTGAGAAATAACTCGAGATAATTAATAGGGAGCTCAAATTTTCAATAAATTAAAGTAATGTCTCTATCATACATGACAACTTTGTACATATAAAATTGAATGTGAAAAATATGCATCTAAAAGCCCAATACGAAGCTGAATTTAAGCACATTATCTCGTAAAGTAAATTATGACACCAAACGTTTATAATATAACACCAAATTAAAGTAGAATAAATAAGCATATTATATAGTATCATTCAACAAAAGAGTAGCAAATAATATTAAAAAATTGCTTATAAGGTACTCTAAACAGTATTATAACATGAAAACTTTGATATTGGTTTTGGGATATTATAAGGTTCAACTTTAAACAATATAATTAAGCTGTATTTTGTTTGAGATATTATAAGGTACTCAAATATCTCTCTTTTCATAATGTTCAGCTTCATTATAAGCTACTCATATCTTTGCATAAAAAAAAAGCTACTCAAATCTCTCTCTTTTCATCTTCTTTGGCCCCCTAACACACTCTCTCTCTCTCCCTCAGCCTCACTCGTGAAATCCACCACCAGTCGACACCACCATCTTTTTTCTTTCTCTGTCTCTTCCTCCCCACGTCCCTTTATGTCTTTTTTATCTATCTTTGGTCCTTTTTCTCTCTGTAAATGGAAAGTTAATAAATTGGTGATAGATGAAGAAATTTGAACTTTTCCCCTCAAAAAAAAAAAAAGAAATTTGAACTTTATGAATGGAGCATTTTGGGTCAATTAAATCACCGAGAGATTGAAGGTGGAGTTAGAAAAAATTGGAGAAGAAAAGACAAATGCAATTGATGAGGTGAGTTTAGCAATATTTCCATTCTTTATTGCATGCGAGAAAATCTGAATCTTCTATATATTGGAGATTTTAGGTGTTTTAGGATTATTATTCATGAAAAGATTGTTTATTTTAAAAGAACACTCTGTATAAAGTATTTTATGTGTTTAACAAATGGGATGTCAGGATGTAGCAAAAAATAGGTCAAATAAGATATGTACAGCGAACAAATCTTGCGTGAATTAGAACGAATTTCAGTTATTGTTTTCAAAATCTTCAAATATTCACAATTCTTGGATAAAGGTGTATTAGGCCCTGTTCTTTTGAACTTATTTTGGCTGAACTGAACCGAACTTATTTTATTTTGGATGAACCGAACTTATTTTTCTTGAACCGAACTTATTTTTACTTATTTCTGTTGAACCGAACTTATTTTTACTTATTTTTTGCTGAACCGAACTTATTTTGGCTGAACTAAACTTATTTTTGTTGAACCGAACTTATTTTTGTTGAACTAAACTGTATTAACATAATATTATCAATACTTATTATTATAATAATCAATAAATATTAACATAATATTATCAATACTTACTATTATTTTATTATTTTATAATAGTAAATAATAAATAATAATAAATAACAAATAATAAATAATAATAAATAATAATAAATAACAAGTAATAAATAATAATAAAAAATAATAATAAATAATAAATAATATAACAAATAATAAATAAAAACTAATATTAATAATAATAAATAAAAAATAAAAAATAATAATAAAAAATAATAATAAATAATAACAAATAATAGTAATAAATAATAAAAATAATAAATAATAATAAATAATAAATAATAATAATAATAAATAATAATAAATAATAATATCAATAATAATAAATAATAAATCATAAATCATAAAAAATAATATTAATAATAATAAATAAAAAATAAAAAATAATAATAATAAATAATAATAAATAATAGTAATAAATAATAAAAATAATAAATAATAATAAATAATAAATAATAATAATAATAAATAATAATAAATAATAATATCAATAATAATAAATAATAAATAATAAATCATAAAAAATAATATTAATAATAATAAATAAAAATAATAAATAATAATAATAAATAATAATAAATAATAAATAATAAATAATAAATAATAAATAATAAATAATAAATAATAAATAATAAATACTAATAATAAATAATAATAATAAAAAAATAATAAATAATAATAATAAATAATAAATAATAAATAATAAATAAATAATAAATATAAATAACAAATAATAAATAATAATAAATAATAACTAATAACTAAATAAATAATAATAAATAATAAATAATAATAATAAATAATAATAAATAATAAATAATAAATAATAAATAATAAATAATAAAAAATAATAATAATAATAATAAATAATAATAATTAATAAATAATAATAATAATAATAAATAAATAATAGATAATAAATAATAAATAATAATAATAATAAATAATAATAATAATAATAATAATAATAATAATAAATAATAATAATAATAATAATAATAATAATAATAAATAATAATAATAAATGATAAATAATAAAATAATAATAATAATAATAATTATAAATAATAAATAATAAATAATAATTAATAATAAATAATTACAATAATAATAATAATAATAATAATAATAAGAATAATAATAATAATAATAATAATGATAAATAATAAATAATAAATAATAAATAATAAATAATAAATAATAAATAATAAATAATAATAATAATAATAATAATAATAAATAATAATAATAAATGATATATAATAAATAATAATAAATAATAATAATAATTAATAAATAATAAATACTAAATAATAAATAATAAATAAAAAAATAAAAAATACAAATTCATCGTTATTTTAATTATAATATTAATAATAATAATAGCAATAGTAATAGTAATATTGAAAACAAAAATAATAATTACAACATTAGACAAGATTAAACTTATTTTTGCTGAACTAGACTTATTTTTGCTGAACTGAACTTATTTTGGCTGAACTGAACTTATTTTTTCTGAACCGAACTTATTTTTACTTATTTTTGCTGAACTGAACTTATTTTTACTTATTTTTGCTAAATTGAACTTATTTTTGCTGAACTGAACTTATTTTTACTTATTTTTGCTGAAAATAAGTCCAAAAGAACAGGGCCTTATTATTCATTGAGAAGATTGATTCATAATTCTTGAATAAAGGTGTATTGGATTTTATTTTGTTTTCTTAAATGGTTTTTCTTTTAAAAAAAAGTTGGGTTTTCATCCAATTGTGTGGGCTTTCCATGGATCAACTATATGAAAACATTGAATTTCAAAAAAAAATTCATTTAATTAGAAGTAAATTTTTATTTAACTGATAACTGAAAACCAATTAAGTTGTTATGAAATGTGAATCAATGAGAAAATCATCCTCATAAGTCATTCTCAATCAATTGAATTTTTTCAGCAGATTCATAGTTTTTCTTGTTTGATTTTCTAGAAAATGAGAATTCTAATGAAAATGCAACTTGAGAAGAAGTGTATTTTCAAAAATAATTTTTTTTGTTGAATAAAAATGTGATGGATGAAGTATTAGTAATAAAATAAATAAATTTTGAATTGGAGGAGGTTTAATTTTGAGATTCATGACAGTTGTTGTTTGTGAATTGTGAGGAAAGTGAACTAATATGTGATAAAACAGATTTTCTAACGGTGTCTAACCTTATGAATTTCTATAGTCCGATATGCTTGAAATGATTTTTTGGTCGCAATTGGATAAGTAGTAAGAAAACAATTTGCAATTAGATACCAACCTTCTAACTGGTTTCTGATTGAGTTGCAAGTCTCTTATACGTTGCTATTTGCTTGAGGATTTATGCACGCTTACACTGACTTACCTGAATAAAACTCACACATAAACCGCTATCAATTCATATGATTTGTTTGTTGTAAACTATTTTAGTATTGAGTGAGAGAATTTAGAATTACCTTTTAATTGAATGATGTATCTAATCATCTTTTTGCGTCCTTTGGCTTGTGAAAAAAATCTTGCATAAATCTAACACCAAAAAAAAAAAGCATGACGTTTCTATGTATATAAAAACTCGACAATTGCACTTTGTCGAACCGAGTATTTGACAAACGTCACACTCATAGATTGATTATACCGCTTTGGAGACGTAAATCAAGCTTATTCTTGAAATAATAAAGATAGATTAAATAATCTTAACAAATGATAGAAATAGTAACTTACAATAATACCTTTTCAAAGGCAGCCGCCTCACCCGTCTTCGAAAAAATAATCGCCGCCGCCTCTTTCATATATACTACCTCCGTTCTTTTTCTATTGCAACAATAGAGTTTTCACGCTTGTCAATGCACAACTTTAACTATTAATATCTTTAATTACTTTTTAGTAAAAATTATACAAATTTGATATTTTGAAAGTAAAAGTTGAGACGAATCTAATAAGATCCCACATGACTATATTTTTCCTTACTTAAAAATCATACAAGATAGTGAAAGAATGGTGAGTGAATAGTGTAAAAATCTCCGTTGTTCACGATAGAAAAAGAACGGAGGAAGTATGTTGTATTTTGATCCCACCCACTGACCCACACAAACACTGTTGACTATTCAAAGGAAGCTTCCAATCACTTCAATAATTGATCGGAAAATTATTGATACGCATATAATACTTTCACTCATCTTTTTAAAATAATCCATATCATTAATCATTCATGATCTTCTTAATATAATCCATATCATTAATCATCCATTATTCATGAAAAATACTCCCTCCGTATCATAATACAGGTCTGAACCTCTCTCTTTTTTCATGGGAATTAAGGAAAATGGAAGGAGTTGTAGGATTTCCCAAAAACATATATTTAAGTAAGTGCTTTTTTGATATTTTTGTCTTGGAACTAGTTTTTATTTTCTTTTTCCTTTAAAATTGAATTAAAAAGCAATAAATGGTCCTTGAAATGATGTAAAACAGTAAATAAGGACACATATTTTGAAAGAAAGGTAAGGGTATTTTGGAAAGTTTATGTAGAAATGAAGGATAATTTGGTCCAAACAAATTGATTAAAAGGAAAATAGACAACATTTTGGGACACCAAAAAGGAAATACGAAGACTATATTATGGGACGGAGCACCAACTTTTAAAGGACTTTCTTAAAATAGTACAAATTAAAAATTACGATTATTTATGTTAATATTTTCTAATTGAGTTCCAATGACGATAAGTTGATTAATGGAATATGTGGAGATGAAAAGTCCACAAACACGGCAAAATTGACTTAGAGGTCAATGGTATGCGCCTAACAATTTCTCTTCTAATTAAAGAGAAATGATTGGTCTCTATTACACTTGTAGGGCCACCTTCATTACTAACTCCGTCACATTCATTACTACTTCGTTAATAAACCGGTGCAAATGTGGGGATTATGAATTTATATAGTATGAATCTCAAATACTTCTTCTCTATTTCTAAAGTAGGATTGACACATCTACTTTGATTAGGACTTCAGTGGATTACATATTTACTTGGTGGAAGAAGCCATACACCTCCTATGATATACATACCTAAAAAATGCACAAAAGGGTTCTTAAGCCAAGCAATACGCTACTATTGAACACTTATATGACGATAATCATCCTTGTCATACCCAACAAGTCATATGCCACATCACTGAAAGTTGCCATAGGCCAATAGACTAATATACCTCTTCTAGCTATGAAATTTCACAATTTTGTCCAATGAACAGAAAGGTAGCTTGACTATGACTTAAAAAAATTCTATTTATACGAGACTTGATAAATTGTAAACCTAAAGTTAATCTTTAACTTGAACGCAGAAACCACTCTTATTTGGAATTTTGTGCTAGAAGATATTGCTCTTTAAAGCAGAGCATGTTTTCTGAAATTTTCAGAATAACCTGATGGAGTTTGCCTTCTAGCTTGCATATCATTCAAACTAAAGCTGATAATTTTGTATGACCAAAACCAAATGAGTATAATTTAGCATTTCAAAGTACTAGGGCGGTATGGCTTCCCAATAATGATGATCATTTGCTGGTCCTGCAATGATGTTCAAATCCGATCATTTTCTGGAACTTATTCAGTCCTTAATGAACTGGTTCTGACATCAGATTGGCCCAGGTGTTAATGAGGTGTTTAAGGCTCAATTCCTCCTTGAATAATCTCTTACGATGATGAAGAATATCTGAATTGTTGTGCATCATTTACTGAAAGTCCATTTCCACCAAAATTCATGCAAATATTACCTTGCAACACAAAATAGTTTACGTGATTTTAACTCATTAAACTTCCTTACAAATAGTGCAACCACGTGGAATAACCCGAACTGTATATTGTCTGATAAAACCGTTTGCCAGCTGTATTCGATATGGTATGTCAAACTTACTTTATTGTGCCTGTAAGTTTTCAGGGACCTGTACATTCATATGTTGCTGTCCCTGGTGGTAAGACTTGCTACCTGTCCGAGCTAAAAGCAGGGAAAGAGGTGCTTGTGGTTGACCATAATGGACAGCAAAGAACTGCAGTTGTGGGCTGTGTTAAAATAGAAACCAGACCATTGGTTATTGTGGAGGCAAAGGTAGGTGCTTATCTTCCAGATATTTGTCTCTGTAAATTGTCATAGTAGTAATCTCTCATGTCTTCTACTGTTATTGATGTAGTCTCATTGTACACTTGGGAAAGGGAAACGAAAAATTCACCAAGTAGTATCTCACTAAACCTTCTCTTTTGCGTTCGACATGTTAATTGAACCATTACTTTTGAAGATCTTTCTAGTATATGTTAGAGATTTGTGAAGCATAGAGATGAAAGGTGCTGAGAAAATGAATTAAAATGAATCCCTCCAGTTTGGGAGTGCCTAGGTTATAAACAACTTTCTTTTCCTTTTTCATCCAAGGTCTAGTGCAGTAGCACCTTTAGGGACATTTCATAAAGCACTCAGCTGTTCCTCAGCCCCACCCGCAACCTTTAAAATAAAAGTAATTGGGACAGAGAAATAAAATTACAGTTAATGCTTTTGTATACATCTACAGAAAATAAACTGGCGGTTGTTATGGTCAAAATAAAGTTGTTAGTTACAGTCTAAAATTGAGGAGAAAGATAGCTTACGGGTAAGCTTGCCACATTGCAGACTACACGAGCACAACAATGGCTTCGATGCCTAGTTCGCGTCATTCATTTCGAAAAATTATTTAAACTTTGAAGTACTTTATCCAAAAGAAGTAAAGTATTTAAAGTCAGAAAGTATTTGATTTAATTTTGTGGAGACTGAGCACTAAAGTAAATTAGTAATGTTGAAGAACTCTGTAATCCTATCTGACCTGACTTGTGGTCTGTGGATTATCTGGTTTTGTAGATAAACGTGTTGAGCATCCTCTTTCCAAATGCTCACTTGAATGCGGCAACCGGCAGAGATCAGTGAGATGGATAGATTTTTGTCAATCGAGTTGCAATGGCTTTGTGAAGAAATTTAAATCTGTTAGATTGAGTCGCTATCTAGTGGAGACTAAGCAAAGAGTTTTTCGTAACCAAACTGGTGATGAAGAGGAAAAGCTAAGGGAATTACCATTAGTACATATATTGTATAGTTCTGTGTATTGAGTTGCTGCTGTCTTGCACTTATTAAAGACTAGGCTTTATATGCACGCTATGCGTGCGAAGTCGTTTATGAAGTTAAATTATGTGCGCTTACATCCTAGCTCTGTCTATATAAGTTTTAAGTTTTTGTGTATGCGTGCGTAGTCGTTATTGGAATTAAATTAGTTGCATAATTACATCTAGTATTAATAGAGATAGAAAAATTATTTACAAAATTTACCTAAGAAAAAAATATTCATAATGTAACAATATAATAACAAAGATAGTAAATGAAATCTCTAATGTTTCAACTATGAAATTTACCTTCATAGAACTTGGTTAACCACATGCACTCTTCAGCCCAGTCGACTTGCGGCACATAGCTAACAAAGTATAAGAATGATCCGAATTGAACTCTTGCATTGGTGGAGGTAAGATCCAAGCGAAGGTTTTGTATCCAAGTTTTGAGAATACTATTTCCATGACTCGTTTGTGTCCATTTGGCTGCAGTAACGTAAACAATTGTGCATTTATTTTCAAGGGTGAGATATGGGCTTTGAAATTATGCAACGTATTCAAATGCAATGCGAGCTAGTTTGTAATAGATGTAGAATCTGTTGAAGTATTAATTTATATGTCCGTAGTTGGGCATCCCAAAATGAGTTGTGTAAGATCATGAAGCATTGTGATTTTTAAAGTACCACTTCTATCACATATTGTTAGTTGAACTAACAATCTGTTAATAAAATAAGATAAAAGTTTATCAGGTTAAATAAATGTTGGTTGTTTGATGATCGAGATCATATGAGATCAAAAATTATACCTTGGAATGGTTACAACATTTGTAATATCGCAAGACTCACATGTGGGAACTCTTTGGAAAATGTTAACCTTTTTGAGACAACGATGACATGATTCATATATGATATTGTCAACATGCTCAAGATGACACGCATTGGCAATAACTCGACAATATTGTACCTGCAAGACAATTGAAAGTTATTTATTCATGTATATGTTTATTTTAGTTTTAAAAAATAAGGAGTAAGTGTCTAATTACTTACTTTTCTCATGACATGGAAGGTAGCTAATCGAATACGAGGAGCATTTGAAATATCAATGGATGATTGTAAGGAGAAAGGAGTTGAGCGGAAACATGCAACCCTTTTTTTCGCTAATTTATCGGATTCATACCTATAAATTTAGAAGATAAAATTATTCAATAAAAAATAGTAATTTAATTAGGATACACAATAATATAATTATCTTGTGCATACCATGTAGATAAGGAAGTAGTTAAGTCATCTACTTTGTTAACATAAATCCTGGAGTAAAATCCAGTTGTAATATATGTCCGGCCTATGTTTAAGATAGAGATAAAAATATTATCACATATTAATAAGACACTTACAAATATGAAAATGAAATGCAATTGCTGATAATCCATATATAATTCAATAGTGTACCACGAAAGCTCTTTACATGTAGACCACATGTAAAAGAATTGGACAAAAATCAGCTTTGGTGTTAAGATGTCCATCTTCAAGTATGTGAACAAATTCATTCCAAATGGTTAACTTTATAATCGTCCAATTGCGAGTATGAAATTCAATAGTATTAGGAACATTAGAATAGACTTACGTTTTATCCATTATCGCCAAGTCTCTTTTAACCGAGTTTCTTCCAACTGACTCAATTGGTGAAACATATAGAACTAATCCCATTGCATCTTAACACAACCAAAATAGTATATTTAAAGTTAGCTTCCTTCAAGCTAAGCATAATATTAATTTAATCTAGATAGAAGGATAGTAAAAGTACCGAACACCATATCAGTACGATTGGCATGAAAATGGAACTGGTTCAAAGCAACTAAATTGTAGAAGAATGTGGGAATTGCAATGTCATCATGCTCTTCTTGTATCACAATTGTTTCTGATGCTATTGTCATTTGTTTCCAGTTTGGGACGATTTTATTATTCTCATCGGTGTGTACTACTTGTACCCCACGGAGTACATAAATAAATCCCTCGTGAAACCTTCCTATGAAGTTTTCAACATGGGGCGAGAATATAGTGCATTGTATGCACTCACCCTATCATTTAAAACAAAATGAAAGTTGCTAAAAGTGTCTTGTACCATTGTGAAATAAATTTACACTACATTAATCTAAATTTTCTTTTACCTCGACATCAACGAAAAGCATTTTCCATATCTGCTTAATTGTTTTGCGGTGATTGTAATTGAATACGTCGTAGTTACGAACCAACCGAGCCCTGACATTATATTGTCGTACCCCGCAAGGATATAAATGCATTAAGGGTGGATAATTGAACTCCATCCTGAAGAATATGTTCGACATAGAAATATAGTTACATATACTAATTTAAAAATTTTGTGTACAAGGGACATGAACAAATTCTGGTTATGTGTCTTTTGTCTAAATATGTAAGTGATGAAGCAGTCATGTAATGTTATGCATCTTTTGAAGTTAATGGTAATTAACTTTCCCTGTTATGTGTAGTTAAATTTTATGTTCCACTGAGATCAGGGTAATGGAAACTCTCCATACCAGTTGTATATGGCAGACAAAACATTTAACTGGTGTCTGAACATCATTTGACTTCTTTAATGCATCAGGGATTAACATAATCATCATGACATGACCCATGCTTGATACCTCAACAAGTTGAAGCACAAAGTGCATTCAAACTTGGAGCCCAGAGCATGGGTAATGTGCTATGTTGAGTCCCTTCATCATTTGCATTAGTTTGTGACAATTATCTCTCACATATGTTCATTGAGATGTTAAGGGGACTCATTTCAATCAAAGAAGCAACCAAGCAATAAAGGGACAGTTTTGGCCAAGTAATCGTTGAGATGTTAAGGGGACTCATTTCAATCAGGCAAGCAACCAACCAACCAACACACATTCCAAGTACACAAAGGGACAGTTAATGCCAAGCAATCAATTAACCAACCAATCCACATTCCAAGTACACAAAGCCTCACAGTTAATCAAGAGTCCAAATTCCAATTAAGAGGCATCAACACAATTTCTTTATGCAGCATCAGAGGGGACTAATTTGAACATCTTAATCACTTCAAAAAATTTCACTAAGCATCATAACAAGGGACTAATACCAGAGATTGCTACATCATAATCAGAAGTCAAGGGGACAGATTGCTACATCATAATCACAATTCATGACAAGGCACCCAAAATGCAAAATCACAGAGTAAATTGAAAGCGAATAGAGAAGATAACAAAACCTCAGGAACTCTTTTGAGTTCCTTTGCGAATCAATAGGAATGCATGCTCTGATGGATCCATATCCTCCCCTTCATGATAGGGACTCATGGGGATTTCAGGACCTTCATCATCGAGGAGCTCATCATAGTGCTCATAAACCTTGAACAGACGCATGGTCCCATCATCATCCTCCATGAACATATCATGGTAAGTCCCCCCCTCTGCATCTTCACTTTCCCAGCCACACATCACCTCCTCATAAGGACTCCCCTGTTTTTCTTCCTCTTCACTGTCAACCTCCATCTTCACCTCATGCATCTTCTTTTTCCCCTTTCTTTGGGTTGCTAAATTTTCCTTACAACCCACCGCCTTTAATGCGCACACTATCGGAGGTCTGTTAATGGGGTTTGCCCTAATTTTTTCTCTCTCCTCCTCAGAATTTGGTTCACAGATTTTCACCCCCTTTCCCTGAGATCTTCTTGTAGATGATATATGTACATCTACATCACATTACAATATGTTAGGTATATATCAAAATAAGATCATAATCGTAATGATGCAATTCATTGAAGACTATATGAGCATGAGATTATTATGAAGTAACTCATAATAGTAAAGCACATAAATTAGGTAGAATCATGACTATATTTCAATCGGTTACATTGTTCTCTTATTACAAAGTGGTATTTCAAGATTGTACACATTGAATACAACTATTCAGAAGGCAATAAAACTTCTTTATATACAATATTCTTTGTAAACACCCCTTGATGTCCTTGTACATTTCCTTTATTTACCACAATCTTTGTTGTGTTCTCTGAGGTTCCACGTGATAATGCCACATAGAGTTCCCCGTGGCTGAATACATGATCTGGTAGGTATATGCCAACATGGGGTATAGTTTGCCCCTGAGACTTGTTTATTGTCAAGGCAAAACTAACCTTCACTGGAAACTGCTTTCTAACCAGCTCAAATGGTAACTTTATATCTTCAACACTCTTCAACGGAATTCTGGGCAGAAAACTCTATTTCCCCTAGAATGCCCTGTCAAAATCTCAGCATCTATAAAATGGTCCTTCAGTCCACGGCAAAGCAACAGTGTTCCATTGCAAAGCCCGTTCTTAGGATCGATGTCTCTCAAAAGCATTAATGGTACCCCAGGTTTCAAAGTGAGAGCATGAGGAGGCAATCCCGAAGCTGAAATTGAATTCATAAACTCTTGCTGATACAAATTTCTCTTATCTTTGGGAACAGAATCAATCGAATAGTATGTTTTTCCTTCTCCGAGAAATTTCTCAACAACCTTATCATTTATCTTGTCAGCATCTTCGTTGAGGGATGTGATGATGGCCCTTTCAACCATATAATTTCCTTCTCCCACATGTTGACTTAAATTTGGAAAAACCTGGTCAATCAACATTTCAATCGAGACATCATCAGTTGATGGTATTAACATATGATTTGGCAGTTTTATCATGTGATCTGACACAGTAGGTTCATCTCCGTTGCCAATTGAGAGCAATCGAGTAGCAAATGCAGTGTCATCTCTTGATCTCATATTTTCTCTCAAATGCAAAATACTGAGGTGTCTCCAAATAGGGGACTTGACAAATGACGCATCGATCATTAGAGATCTTGTTCCGTTTCGAACCACAAGTAACACTTGTCTGAAATCACCACCAAACACAATAATTTTTCCCCTAAATGGTAAGTCGTTTTCCATTAAGTCTTTTAGTGAACGATCAACGGCTTCAAAATGATATATGTGTGTCATTGGAGCCTCATCCCATATAATTATGGCAGAGTGCTTTAGTAAAGTGGCAGTTTTGGAACACTTGGTGAATGAGCAAGTTGAGTTGCTATCAGGTTACAATGGGAGCTGAAAAGTTGAGTGCGATGTTCTTCCCTGATGCAACAACGTCGCTGCAATTCCAGATGTCGTTGTGGGAACAACAATTTCACCTCTTCCTTTTACGGTTGCTAGGAGTGCTCTGTATAAGAATGTTTCACTGGTGCCTCCTGGACCATCAACGAAAAAATCTCCACCGGTTTTTGAAATGACAGCATCCATAATTGTGTTGTACGCATGTCGTTGATCGCTATTAAGAGTGTCAACACACGCCAAGTCCTCTTCTGTAATTGGCACAGAAAAGTACTCCTCCATGGTTGCGGGAAGATCGTCGCTGTCCTCAGTACTTTCAGGTAAACTTGGCAACTCTGTGAAGTCATAAATTCTTTTTCTCAACGGCCGTAATAAACGATCTAAGTCCTGCAGAAGCTTGTGAGTGAGAACAACATTGTTAGTTGTCGTGCTTGAAGATGGATAATCCTCAACCATGTACGTGAAGAACTCATCCCATAGGGCACGTAATCCAGTGGGTTGGCAGTATACCAAGATGGTTGCGAATAATCTTCGTAATGATGATGGCATTCTTACAAAAGATGCTTCCAAAAGACACTGATGGATGCTTTCATCACTCTCAATTAGACCAAGGGATTCCGCAGCAGCTCTAAATGTCGGTTGTGTGACACCATTGACCGTTCTCAGATGTTCAAATGATTGGAGACCTCGCATGTGGTTGAGCAATAATCTTAGGTAAAATCTCTCTCCTTCAAGTGGAGAAGCTACGTACAATCGACCAATAACTCGCTGATTACTTCTCCTTATTTGCCACTCACACCTAGACTTAAGCCACCTGTAATGCTCTGGATATTCTCTATAAAGATATCTTCTTGCACCTGGATCAGTTTCATTCATCTTAAAGAACTGAGTCAGCATCGTTCTGGAGTTTCTCGGGTCTTCTAATACGTCTGAAATTAGGCAGTTCTCTTCGAATCTCAATTAATGCATGTTTGGCAAATGCACTTGCAAACGATCCACAGATGGATACATTCGAGTTAAAGGGAATTTGTAGATTTTCCAAAAAGCTTTGGGTGCACAAAGCCATCTCGCATCCACGTATTGTGCAATCTCATCACCATTCTTAACTTCCGTGGATACTCTATCTAAACCCTTATGTATATATTTATAGAGATATTTGACACACTTAATGCTGCTGCATATCTCTAAATTGACGTGACAGTCGTACTTTAAGAGCAAACATGGATTGTAGGGAACTACCCATCGATTGTCTACTTCTATCCGAGACTTTTGAAGCAATGGTACAGGTGGACGATCTCGTCGACGACGATATAGAGGATATGAGTCATTTCCCTGCATTGTTGCATTAGTAAATGACTTTGGGAATCCTTTCTTACAACTCCCCTGTTTCATGCATGGAGAATCCCTGTTGTGAACACCACATGGACTATGAATCATGTGTTTAAGAACTTTTTTGTACAATTCCGGTTCTTGTTGTTCATCTGGAATTTCTGCTCTGACAATTATATCGTAGTCATCTGGAGTGGTAAGCTTGTTAGTTTGTTCGAGGATCAACAACATATGAACATGCGGAAGACCCCTCTTTTGGAATTCAACTACATATACATATCAACCACCTTTCCAAGGATTCCCCTTTCTAGAACATCTCTTTTTAAGTCTTCAAATTTAGCATGAAACACCCTTGTCAGTAGATCTGGCCGATCATTTGGAATTTGTCCAGGCAATAGTTCTAATTGTATTTCTTACCAAGATGGATTGTATGTCAGTGTCAGAAATATGTACGGCTTGCCAAACTTTTGCATCAAGGCCATGGCATCTTGGTACCTCTGGTGCATATCTCGTAGGCTTCCTACGAATGAAGACGGTAGTATCGTCCTTCGACCAACCTTCTCTGTAGATGAAAGTTAATGAAAAAAAAATTAATGTTAATTGAAGGGATTGGTTTCATTAAGAAGAGTATTGTTATAGGTGAATCAATTTGAACCTGTGTTATGCTCTCCAGCATTTAGAGAATCCTCTAAACCCTTGTACAAATAAGCACGTATCTTGTCTTGATTGAGTGCAATCCATCTCAGCTTGGATGCTTGCATTTTGACACAATTATCAACAACATATTGTTGGAGTAGACGACCACCTCTTAAAAGTAGAGAATCAAAATGTTGTCGCATCTAAGGAACATTATTTTGTTGATGTTAGGATGATATGAGTATAAAGTTGTAGGGAAATAGGACATACACATAAGAATTTCAAAATAATTTTCACCTGAAACATATATGCATAGAATTCTCGGCATGTCAGCTTCATACCAGTAGCAGTACAAGTGTTTAAATCCCAACCATAAGAGTCATAAGGAAATAATAGAAGGATATTGTAGTGGGTCGTAATAACCGGCAGTATCTTTGATATACGTCAGTTGTCCATTGACAGACTCTATCATAATATCTCGCTTTTTTAGGTTAGCCATGTCATCCCCTCCAACGACAACGGCTGCCACCTGGGATGCTGAAGGCATTGAGTATTGATGATTATTAGCAGGTTGCTCTTTGATGACAAACTTGCAATCGTGTATGTCTGTACGTTGTGCAAGATGCCGAAGATTATGAACAAAAGGATTATGCATGGGCATTTAGAATATTCTTAATTCTGTCAATGATGTCGATCCGTAATGAAGAATTTTCAGCTGCACGATTTTCGTTTTCATGATCAGTGTCATAAATGTAGAGCTGAAGGAACCGAGGGAGATCATTTGAGTTCAAAGGCAGAAGACCGCCTATGCGGTGATAAATTGACATTTGAGCGCGATATGTGTACACACCTTGACGTGCATTGGCCAATTCATCATTTATTTCTACTCCCATTGAAGTGAATGCGAAGACATGGTTATATTTACGAATGTTCTGTCTGAAGTGAATCCCATTATCTGATTGATCAGAGAACATGTCAAGTAAATCAGTGGACAAAGGTAACTCAGGTAGATTGACATTTCCATTTAAGCAGCAAAGTTCAGGAGATTCGGATCTGAACAGGCGTGCTTGACAATGTGGACACGTTGTCATTGTAGGCAAATTAAATATAGGCACCCCTTGTGACTCGGTGTAATTTCTTGCACAATTTCGATAGCCATGTCTCCCTATTTTCCAAACCCTTACATCATCAGAGATGAGACTTGATATGCTGTTCGCATGGGATCTATTGTTGTTACCAATTTCAAACAATGAATCAGGCAAACATCATTCTCTTTCGGTCTCAGCTAAGTGCGGAAAGTCTCTTGCATCGGTTATGAGTTCCAATATATCTGCATTTGTTCTACTACTTTCTCCTACACAAAAGAATCGGATGGGCAAGTTGCGTCCATCTACGAAGTCCACGTAACTTTCATTGGGCATTTGAATATGATTCTCATTGTTTGTGCGCGTGTCGAGTGAACGGAGTTCACCAATGGGGTGTGCTGCATGATTGAAAAGGTATATATTTGATGAGTACATTAAATGGTGTTTCGTATATTGCTACTTTGTAATTTATTAACGTTAGAGCTCTTACAATCGTGTATTTCACATCCATCTCCATTGACAGTATGATTGTAATTAGTAATGTATGTCATGGGTCTTCTAACTTGTGAAGAGTTGGAAGCATCATTACGATTTTGAATCATGCAATGTCCTTGTGCAGAGGCTGTTTGAGGTCGACTTTCTTGAGAAGCCACGACATCTTCTCGGATTACACGGGCATAATTAGATTGCCTTCTTGCTTTCTCATGTCCTCTTTGCTCAGGTATAAGTGATTGCCTTTGACGTCTTTTCTTATCACTCCATTTCCTCCTTTGTTGTTGCATTTTTTATCTTTCATTTTCATCCATTATGAAACTACAAATACCAATCTTAACTTTGTTATTATAAGAGGAGTAGTGTGATAATATTTTATATGAATTCGTTTGTGTGTAATTTTTTATTCAAAAACTTATTTTCTTTTTTTATGTAATATGTATTGTCATATATCAATAGAGATTCAAGATATCAACGCCTACAAATTCCTCTCAAGTCTAACTTTAATTTTTAAGGTTTAATAACTTTTTTTCTAAGTTATTTAACATTAATTAGTGAGTACCCTTTGAATGGTAGTTCATAGATAATTTATATTTTTGTATTTTGTTTAATCTTATAATCTAACTATAAATTCAAAGTACTAATAAAATTTAATTTATCGCTATTGAAAATGATTAATATAAGTAAGCTTTTACTTTTTTATGTAGTTCCCTTTGAATGCTAGTTCACAGATTTATCTATGACATGACAGTTAAATATGAATTATTATATTTGTATGATGTATTATTACTAATACTTTTACAATAACAATGCTTGTACATATATATAACCGTGTATTATAATTGGTTTTGTTATTGTGTCACAATCTATACATCTCAGTGTTCGGTTTTGTTTGATTATGTCACACTGTTTTTGTCTTTTTGTAAATTAATTTTCATAATAACATTGACAAATTATTTAAGATAATTAAGCTCTATTATTTGCATCTAAAAGACCAAGAGGGAGCTCATGGTGTACATAAACTTAAGTAACGACTATTATAAACGACAAATTTGTACATCTCAAACTAATATATACATATTAAACTTGAAGATGAAGCTGGATTTGAGCACAATTATCGTAAACTAAAATATAAAATCATTATTATTGTATTGAAAAAAAAGTGTCAATAATGCATCTCTCTCTTTAATTAAAAAAGTCTCAATATTCTTCTACACAATTTTCTTTTTAGAAGAAACTAACAACGATGATTTTAAGAACTTAAGCAATTTAATCCAATCTGAAGAGTTCTTTTAATTCATGAAGAGCTACTTAACTACAACAACGGGAAATCTAACGCAGAGAGGCATCTGATAGAATTATGCATTGCTTTACTCATTACATAAAAGAATCCCTACCTCTCAGCCCATATATTCTCTAGTTTTGGTGATATCATATCATCATAAACATTACAAATAGAGAGCACATCTCCCTGTTATCTCCTCTATCCAATTCAGCCCATCTCTCTCTCTCTCTATGCGTGCCAATTATCTCCTCCTATACCCAATTCAGCACATCTCTTTCTCTCTTTAAACCCCCCTGTAACGCGTCTACCACCAAGACAACACAGGCGAGCGATTCCGTCCAGCTTTAATATTGCTTCTCCGTCTACCACCGCACCACCACCGTCAATTATTCTTTCTACATCCCGTGTACGCTTGTAACCCCATCTACCACTACGCCCCTGTTAGGGGTGTTCATGGGTGGTTAACCGTTCCGAAACAATATTTCGGTTTGGTAAACGAAAGTTTTGGTTCGCTCTTTTTGCGAACCGTAACCGTTTAGACCGGTTATCGCCTAGCGGTTAACCTTATTTTGGGTACGGTTTTTTGGTTAACCATTAACCATTATTCAAGCTATACTATTATATTTTACTTAATGTAAATATATATTTTCTATCTTTTTGTGCATATACTTTAATGTTATATATACTCTAATATAAAATGTATCATAAAGTGGATAATAAATCCATTGGAAGACTTAATAACACTAAGAATTTACTCCAGTTCCTAATTATAATGTTTATATTAGTACTAAAGTTTCCAAATAATCACATACTTCCTCTAATTGTTGTTATTTAGTAACAAATATTAGAATTAATGTAATTGTTGGAAAAAGTTTCAAAATAATTAAATAGAGGAAAAAGATATTTCGGTTTTTCGGTTAATCGTTTACTGAAAAATCATAACCGTAATCGTACCGTTTAAACGTTAATTTTACTGGTTCGGTAACCGTACGGTTAAAACTTTTTTTTACTGGTACGATTACCACCCATTTAGATCGGTTTTTCGGTTTCGGTTTTTTATGAACACTCCTAGCCCCTGTATCACTTATCTTGCTCTATAAATGGAAAATTGAAGTCTTTCCATATGTCTAGCTTGAAATGGAAAATTAAGATTTTTTTTTAAGAATTTGAAGAAGTTTTGGGAAAAAATTGGATAGTTTGCCGGTCAATTAAACCACTGAGATAATTGAAGGTGGAGGAAGAAAAAATCAGAGAAGAAATATAGATGTCGGATTGTAATTGTTGAGGTGAGTTTGAAATCTCTTCATTTTATTGTTTGCATGCAAGTCAAACATGTCATTCTTGTAATTTTATTTTTTGTTTTTGAAATAGTACTCATATTTGAAAAATGAATATGGAAAAATGAATGATTTATTATAATTGGGAAACCAATAATCTTATATGTATTGCGATTTTCATTGTTTTATTCGATTTAACATTCCAGGAATTCTTTTTTTTAAAAGAACAATGTAATTATTCTATGGAAAGATTGGTTTTTTTTTAGAATTATTAATCAATAAAAAGGTTTTGTTTTGAGAAATTATAGGTATATAAAAAAAATTGTCTTTCTTGCAACTATAATATTTTTTTTTCGAATTAGTATTCATATAACAAAAATGAATCTGGAAAAATGAATGACTTTACTATGGAAAGATTGGTCTACCACAACCTGTCATCTACCAATCTCACGTTCAAAAGAATTGTTTTGGGAATAATGTAAGATGTCTTATTAATCTCTCTGCTTGTAACTTAGGAAAGGTTGTGGTATATGTAAGTTTAAAGTGATCTTCTTCTTCTATGTTTCTATGTTTTGAGAAATGAATGGTTGTGGTAGATTTCTATGTTTTGAGAAATTATAGTCTGAAAAAATATCTTGCTAAACTTTCACCCACTAACAATGTTGTTCTTGCTAAAATGAATTTTATATAGAAAATAACATTTATAGGTTTGTCTTGAATTTAACGAATTGATTGATTAATCATAACTCAATGAAATTGAAAGACTTAAAAATTACCTTTTTTGAGTGTTATCTAAGTTGAACTTGAGATTGCCCTTTGGAAGTTGAATGTGAGACTGCTCTTGATGATCCTCTTGTCAATTATGTTGTTGGAGTACTTATGAAATCAAACCATAGAGATATTGTATTAGTTATAAAATCTCTATTCTATAAGGATTCTGAAGAACACACCAAATTTTATGAATAATGTAATTACCTGATATCGGACAGATTGTAATGAATGTAATGAAATTTGCGGGTAAAGGGATGGGAGATTTTCTGTTCCCGTGAATGTGAAAAATGCAAGCTTAAGAAGAGTGGGTTCTACGAGGTGTAATCTGTGTTGTTCTAGCAACACATCATCAAGTAGAAGCTAATAATTCTTTGGCAAATGACCCTGCAATTGGGGAAAATGGTATGTGCATAGTCCTGGTTATGAAGAATGGGAGTAGAGGAAGAAGGGAGAAGAAGAAGAAATGGGAGTCAGGGAATTGTGGTAACTGTGTTAGGGGAGTTGGGGTGGTTTTTGTTTGAGAGTGAATTACAGTTATTTGTGTGCCGTGATTTTCTGTTGAATATTGAATGTGAGTTAATTTTTATTATTTTATTAGATTATAATTTATTTTATTTAGTTAGGGTAAAATAGGATTTTTTGTATTTTGGTGTCCCCCCTCTCTTCCCTTATATAATAGAGATAATGACGCATCGAATCAGCAATTTAATGGATGTCATCTAACTTAGGCTCTGTTCTTTTGGATTGAACTGAACTGAACTTAATTTGTCTGAACGGAACTGAACTGAACTGAATTGTACTTAACCGAATTAAAATTGTGGGAGGAACTAACCGAATTTTCCTAAAGTGAACCGAACCGAATTTGTCTCGAATCGAACCGAATCGAACCGAATTTTCATTAATTCAATCCAAAAGAACAAAGCCTTAGTTGGTAAAATCTTGTGGGGGTGGTACTCAAGACTTAGGATCGAATCTCGTCTACATCACTGTGCCTAATCGCTCTTGAACAGCAAAAAAAATTCATTAAGATGTGAAGTCTCTCTATGCATTAAAAACATTGTTGGCGAGCTATTTAAGGCCCTACACTAGATGGATGTAGGTACCAAAATGTCTCCTTCTAACATGCTGTTTTTCATTAAGCCATATTCGTGCTAAACTGCTAATACTAACCCATGTTTCTAAATAAGTGCAATAATTGAGACTTTCACGCTTGCTAACGCGAAACTTTGACCATTAATATCTCTAATTATGTATTTCTAAAATTTATAAAAAGTTGATATTATGAAAGTATTTTTTGATACAAATCCAACGACACCTTAGCTGATCATTTTTGTATTTATATATTAGTAAAAAAATACGGTCAAAGTGAAGTGTGTGAATAGTGCAAAAGTAAAAGTGTTGCACTTAAAAAGAAACAAAGGAAGTATATAATTTCAGCTTTCAATTTTTCAACTTTGATTAATCAAGTGATATTATATGAAATTGTTCTTCAATCTAGTTAACTATTTAATGTATATGCCACCCCCTTTTATTTTTGAAGTTACAACATGGAAAAACATATAATTTCAAGGTGACTCATGCAATGAAGAGAAAGAATAGAGTTGGGAAAAAAAATGTACATGTGACGAGAACAGAGATAAAACACAATTCAACCAAAAAAAAAACAAAAGCATTGCGCAATCTCAAAAACTAACAAGAAACTTCTTAAGATTCGATCAACTCATATAAATTTCAGGTCGATGGGTTTGGACTTTGGATGAGTCAGATCCAGACTATCTACTAGATAGTATCTAGTTATACATGAAGTTAGGATTTGGGTCGGCTGAATTCGGATCCCCCCTGGATAGTCATTTACATAACACATGAATTTGTTGGTTAGTGGGTTGATCATGTCTAAGATTACAGTTAGCAGCAAAAGTTGGTGGTGGTGCTATAGGATGACCGCACAAGAATCATCCTGAACTAAAGCAGCCAAGCAGGTAGCGAAATCAGCGAATGGGCACGCTCAGTTAGCATCTTTAAAACTTATATGGTACCTTGAAACCTCCATTTCATTTGGCTACTTTTCTTTCATAACAAAGGTAATTTCCTTGTCAAATTCGATCACTACTATGAAGCTATACAATTGATACATATATTTCATGAGTGATAGCAGGAATTACAACCAGAAAGATGCCTAATTATGACCTACCCTGAGAATAAATATACAAATATAGCGACTTCACACACACCATAGGATTTCAAACTTCACGCTTTGGCCTATTGCGAGCTCTAGGAAGTGCGGGTTCCTCTTTTCTCGGGAACACTGCTTCATTCACGTCATCATTCTCTTCCTCTGCTTCTCTTATCGCCTCATTCATGGCAAGCTGTCACACAAGCACAGTTAGGAACAAAATAAGCTAATAACAGGACAGGCAGTATAATATGCATATCTCACTGTATTACCAATAGCATCATCCAAAGACTACTAAATCAAACAAAATAATTTATATCAACTAGTTTTCATCATCCTATGCAATATAGTTTTCCATCAATTTGGGGCAGGGGTGGATAAACTCTATTCCAATATTTTTGACTACTTTTCTTTAATTAATTTCTTTTAAGTGATAAATGTGAAGATCAGAAGCCATTGAATAGCCGGCATGTTTTATATTAAGGAAAATTCACCTCTACTACAGAATTTGAAACATTTAATACCTAAAATGTCAGTTTTGTTCTAAAAGCAGTAACTATGGATTCCACACTTGCAAAGGCAAAAGTACAAGGTAGATGGTAAATTTCATCTTGCAAGCAGATTTCTCCTAATTCTCAACTTCAGAATTTTCTGTCACCGGCGGGGAAGAACTGAGCAATACTACACATCATGTGCAAAGTAGCCATTTCGATAACAAAAAACCAGAGCAAACAATTGAGAGACTGAAAGTTAGTCTTAATAATTGAGTAATTTCGCCTAACACGACATCTCTTTTACACTGAAAAAACCCAGTCACTTCAGGCATCAATCATTAACCCCTTATCATGTCATCTCCATTTCTAGTAACTTTATATGAACATAGTGAGTCACAGTTTTGCTGTCAGCTTTACCTAGCCAGTACAGATACGTATGATGACCGCCAACTAATATTATCCATAGAAATATGGCTTGAATCTCATTAAGTGTAAGTGATCCTATGTTCGCACACCTTAATTTTTCCTTCATATTTCCTCATATTCCTCAAGCATTCCATTGGAGCTCTGTACATCCACGCATTAATAAAAAGACAATAGCCTCCTAGTATCAACTTCTGCCAAGCTAATTTTATCTTCTCAAAACAAGACACTATCTTCAACAACACTTCAGCAATAGGATAATTAAACATCACTTCCAACTCCCTAGCCAACTAAAATCCGAGCTACTTTCTTGAAAACTAACAAATGCTAACCCACCAAAGGGGTATCAAAAATTTCACTACATCAAAATTCATCCTGCCCCAGCCACATAGACCCTTAGAACCCTCTTGTTTCCATAGCCACACTGAATCCTTGTCCAGCTTTCTTATTCTAATTGGAGAAGAAGATTAATCCATCAGAAGTACTCCTTCTCAGATTTTGACCAGAATACGGACAAAGTACCTACAGGTTGACGACTGCAAACCAAGATAAACTGTGTACTCTTGCCTCAATGAGTATGGTACATAAGCAACACTAAGAGAGTGTTTGGTTGGGCGGATAACATTTTCCCTAGAAAAGAGATTTTCCACTTTTTCTTTGTTTGATTTGTAGAGGGTGGAAAATAGTTTTCCAAATGGGGGAAAATAGTTCTTCGAAAGATGGAAAACACGTGTCTTCCTTATAGGAAAGAAAGCCACATTTTCCTCCCTATTCTTCACTTACCTCTTTCTTTCCTCCCATCCATCTTCCTCATGCATTTCAATTCTTCCTTTTTCTCTTAAATTTATCATGCAATGAACTAAACAAAGAAAAACGACACCAAAAATATTTTTACCTTGGAAAATCATATTCCATTGAGAATGTAGTCTGTCCAACCAAACAGAGCCCAACTTCAAAAACTACTTACCCTACTTCTTTCTTTCTATGCCCTATATTAGTATACCAAACTAAGGTACATATTTCAAAGATGTCAATCTTTCCCCTTAATTGATTCTCTGGCATAGAATCCTTCCCATTTCTTATCCTAAGATGATACACTCATACACCTAACCTTACAAAAAACAAATTTCCCAAAATCCCTCTATTTCCCCTTCAAACATTCCCAACAGGCAATCACTGATATAGGAAATGAACCATCCATTATCTCTTTCAGGAAATGAAGAGGATCCCAACTCGCTTCCCTGGAAATGTATCTCCACAGCACCACCGTCACACCGAATTCAGACAAGAATTCCAGTTTTCCACACAATGAGAATCCCTAAAGAATCAATAGCTATTATCCAATGAGGACACAATCAGTCACACATAATTCAGACAAGAAGTATTTCCACACAATTCAGCTAAATATTGATCAAACTACGCCAAAATACCCACATTTTCACCAAACAACAGACCAAAAAAGATTATATCACCCAAATGGGTACTATAATTGTCTATAAAGCAGTGTCATTGTGACATATTGTGTATTGGCAAGCGTGAAAGTCAAACTGGTGCGGCAAAAAAAGAAGCGTTAAATTAATACCTCCTCAAGGAACTTCTGGTCAAGTTTATCGCCAATTCGAAAAGCAGTGAAGACAGTAATGGCGAGGAGAGAGAGTGGGAAGACGAATGCGAAAATGAACTGGCTGGTGCTTGGCCCTGCGCGAGTAACGACGCTTACCCCTCTCATTTTCCGGCGGTCGAATTCGCCGGAAAAACGAACGGCCGACGATCGGAGGGAATTTGGAAATGCAAGATGAAGTGTTTGCTGTGATGGGTAGAGAGCAGGAGAGAGAGATTTGGAGAGAATACTACTCAAAGCTGCCATTTTTGGGAGCTTTTAAGTGGATAGATGAAGTGATTGGTGTGCCTAGCCTATCTTATGGGCAATGGCTTCGGCTTATTCATACCAAAAAAAAAAAACTGACGGTTAATTTGGGGGAAGCGCCAATTCATCTAGGAGATGTATAAACTTTATAGATTAAGTGGCCTTTTCATAAATAATTATTATTAATATTAACTTATTAAGTCCTATGACTTAAATATTACCCTACGATTTAATATCAATAATATTTTCTTTACGAAAATGTCATTTGATGTACAAAGTTTGTACATCTTCGAGATGAATTGTCATTTTCTCGTTAATCTCAGGAGATAATCTTGCAAATCAAGTAGCATTTTCATAGCATTGTACTTAGTTGCTCAATATACATTCATAAGTGTTGAATATATAATTATTGACGTATATAAATTTATCTTAAGTGATATGAACTTCTATCGACTTATTTTATATTAACATAACCAATGTTATCAGGATCGAGTACTTTGGATCGTAGGGGTTGGTAGGATCGAATCGGTGGGATCGGATCGTAGGATAGTAAGATCCTACAATTCGGTAAAATAGATATAATTATGCTAGAATATGGTGAGACATTCATGTTAAAAATTTACACATTAGTGACTTATTTCATTAGCAAATGGTGATATTTTTTCAATACTGTAAGATTGAAGTAATATGCAACCAAATCTAATAGAAGAAATATAATATGTGAAATTACTTTACGATTTTTGTACGATAGCCGATAGGATCGGATCGTAGAGTCGTAGGATCGTAGAACCGTATTAAGATCCAACCATGTGATTTTTTGTGGTTGGATAGGATCGAAAGATCCTACAAAATTAAGATCCTATGTAGGATCGGGATCGGCGAGGTCAGTACGGATCGTAGAATTGTAGGATCGTAAGATCCGGATTGGGATTTTAACAACAATGAACATAACATACTATAACATATGGAACTTATTAAAATTATTATACAAAGTTCGGTGCACTTTGATTTACATTTATTTTCACTTTGGTAAGTATGATTAATTCAGTTCATTTAGTCTTCTTTCTTCCAAAGAAAGAAAACTCGTAGAATTCTTCGTTTAAGCCATTTTGTTTATCATTTTATCCACATAGGAATTTTTCTACAAAATTATTAAAATGTCTTATATTCTCTTTGTACAAAAGAAGAAATAATAAGTTTACTTTTTCATTTAGGGGAAAAGTCTTACTAAATGCAACAATGAGATACCGCACTACAACCAATGTATTGCCATTAATTCATTTAAGTCCCATAAGTCACATTAACCTTAAATTTCCTCTTCTTTGTATCTTATCTCTTTATTGCCATTCTTTAGTCTTCGGCTCTGTTTGGTATAGAGAACTTTGGGGGAATATAAGATTATTTGACTAATCAATCTTCTAATTTGAGTGTTTGATAAAGAGATGTTTGAAAAAGATAAATTGGTCCAAAAAAGCTCTTTTTGAAGAAGTTGGGGGGAGCAGCCAGCCTATAGCGGAGATTGATACTCCTACCAATCGGGTAATTTCCCCAATAGAAATTGACAATTAAAAACTAATAACTTTGCCGAGTTAGACTCCACTAATTATTAATGTCTATCTTAAATAGATAGATTATTATTGAATTGATTCGCCAGCTACTACCAATTTGCCACCTTTTGTCATCCAAAATAATACCCCTATTAGATTCATCCATATCGAATATCATATCATACTATCAATAGGAGTGACTCTTATCATAAAAAAAAAAGCAAAAAAAATCATCATCATTAATAATCACCAAAATCTTTAGATCCAATATATTATAATTTGCTTCTGTATCAAGTGAAATCACCCACATCTACACAACAAGTCTCATATTTGTTTATATTTAAACTTAGTACCAAAGCCTTAAGTCGATCCATGGACAATACAAAGAATGATTTCTTAAAAAACAACCTAATTTCACTAATAGGTAGTGCATTCCAAAATATGTCAATGCCAAAAATTCATATTACTCTTAACTTGATAGATGATAATCATGATTCTTGGAAACAAGTAATGAAGCGAGCACGAAAAGCCTTTCAAATTGACTAATTTCTTAGTCACAAATTGTTGCTGCACCAGCCTGCACCCCATAAACATGTCAAGCTTATAGAAGCCACTGCCAACTTGGTACATCGATCTTATAACAGCAAAAACAACCAGCATATTCATCTTGCTGCACCCCTGTCACCAATTTTGGTAACTGGTACAGAATATCCTAAACCTGTGTACAATATTCTTATTCCATTGTATGGTTTTTCAGATATGCGATAAATCTGGTCATTCAGTGCCAGACTACTACAATCGTGATAATAAAGAGCGTGTTCCAGCAGGCCGTCAACAACGCTCAGTCAATCTAGCGTCTACTACACCAAGTGACCTCGTTGATCCGGCATGGTATTTCAACTCTGGAGCTACAAATTATGCCATCACTGATTTGAACAAGCTTTATGTAGCCTTTACTTAAGATGGTGAGGGTGCACTGCAGTTGGAGTTGGTAAGTTAATCTCATTTAAAAACCAATACCTGTCCTTTACAACTGAGTGAAGTTTTTCGTGCACCCAATATCACCAAAAACTTGCTAAGTATTTATAAAAAAACAAAAGACTATGATGTTATGCGAATTTTATCCTACTCTTTGTGTTGTAAAGTCATGCATGACAAAAAGTTGCTGCCTGAGCGTCTCCACAATACACTATACACATGACGACATTGATGACAATAAGATAGAACTAGGCAGTTTAACAATTTGTTTGAGAGATAAAACGAGAACAGTATTACAAAAATAGGCTGTTGAATTACTAACCAAAAAGCAAGAATGCCAAAACAACCTAAAACTGTCCCTTAGTACATTAGTATTACACTCCCCCACCTTCTAGCAAGCGTTGAGGAGGGGAACCTTCTTCACAAACAGTAGAGAGAAATACAAGCAAAATGACTTAATTCTTGCAACCCGCCAACCACATATATGAGCATAAAACAGCCTAACCAAAAGCTAAAAGCCTAAACTGCAACCCCTGAAGGGTAATCAAATTTCTGAAACCACATTCTATATCTGAGCAATTTAACTTCCAGAGCAAACCAGAACCAAATAGAACCTTCTTAAAGGTGACGACCATTCATGGAAAACCAAATAACCTCTGCTCTACCACTAGGAAATCGTTCATGTCTAGTATAATAAAATTAGAGGCTTCGAGCTATACCAAAAGAAGGAAAAAAGAAAAAGGCAGTCCTACATTTTGAAACACAAAATGAGTTCAAGGAAGATTAAAGGGAGAAACAAGACTCTCCACATAATCGGTCACCTTATAAACCTTTGCGAAGTTAGGATCCCTAACTATAGCGTATGAAGGAGGATCTTCACTTGGATCAAAGAGCCAAAGTGCATGTTCTACTCGAACGCAAACAATTCCATAGTATGTAAACCCTATAACTTGAATGGGATTTCTGAGAATACCCTCCTGCAACTCAATTCTATAAAACCTTTTCCAAGAATCCCAATTGTCATATTCCTCTAGCATCCACAGCTCCAACACTTGTTCCTGATCCTCTTCCTCCTCAGAATCTTCCTCTTCCTCGGAATCTTCCTCAGAGTCTGTGTTGGGCATTTGCTGCACAGGGTACTGCACGAACATAGCACATAGAGAGTCATATCCTCCAATGACACTAAGCAACACACGACGTGAATTCTCGAATAATCCAGGCTCGTTAATCGAAAAGGGTACCCTCTCAAAGGTTTCTTCAACCAAATCAAATTTAATTATCCATTTGCGACCACTAAGCCAATGCAACGATTCATCCATGAATACCGATTGAGACCGTGGCACTTGATCACCAGCATGCACTTCTCTCCATACAGGTTTCTCTTTCAACGAGTATATATAGACCTGTGTCTCATAACGCACAGAATACACTAAGAAAATCTTGTAATCCTCTTCAGAGGGAACATAGCCAAACCAACAAGAATCTTCATAGAGATAAGTCCTCCCATATTCCTCAGGCAACACAATTTCTTCGCGTTCATCAGTGACAGGATTCCAAACAAACATCATATCATCACGGTGTTTCGACACCGCCTTTAGGTAAAAACAGACTAGACCATGACATGATCCAATCAAGAAACAGTAATAATCTTCGCATTCGTTTGCCGGGAATTGATTTTCCACTAGACATAACCTCACACCCTTTGTAATATCAGACTCATCTTGATCATTAAACTTGAGTGTGGACATGCAATTATGTTTTTGTGAAGCTAGTGTTAAGGGTGGATTAGTAAGGTTTGAAAATTCAATATGAGATATGGCAAATTCAGGGTCTGAGATTAATGAATTCCATGTTTTACAGACACTGTTACATCTTCCTAATGATTTTAGGGGTAAGCGAAGAAAAACTTCAAGGATTAAATCTTGGGTTAACCCCAAGAATGGGCAGTTTTCGTTTTTGATGAGTTTCATCATTATGAATTGACCCTAACAATTTGATGCAGTTTCTTTGACAAATTTAGAATTTGCAGCAAGAAAACAAGTTCAATGGAAAAAGAAGATCATACCTAAGTACCTAACTAGTAATTACACCTGTAAGAAGGAGTTTATCTGCAACACGACCATTATCCTCCACCCTTATAAGCCACCGAGGCACCGATATCGGCTGAGTTTTTTCAACTGCCCGTGAAAGCAGAGAGACTGGCGGTCAAAGAAAAAAAGAGTAAATTTAGGGTTTTACTGGCTATGTTCTCCTCAACTCATTTTTGCTATTATGTTAGTAGGGAACTCATATTTGTTTAACTGAACTTAACTTACCCTTAAGAAATTAAAAAAAAAAAAACTAAACTTTTTTTTTTACCGATTTACTGAACCTAACTTATATTTGATAAACTTAACTCAGTTTTGATGAATTTATTTCTGTTAAACTTTACTTGTATTTGCTGAACTCATTTTTACTGAAATTATTATTGCTCAAACTTAGGGTAGATTTTGTTGAACTTTACTTATCTTTATTAAACTTAGCTTAATTTTACTGAACTTAACATATTTTTACTTAACTTATTTTTGCGGATATTACGTCAATTTTGATGAACAAAACTTACTTTACCTAAAATTTATTTTAATAAGTTGAGGAGAACATAAGTTTAATTGAATCAAGTTCGTCAAAGATGTTAACACTAGTTTATCTCAAAAAAAAAAATTGTAAGACTACGGTCGTGATAGCTGGTAGCTGTTGTAGTAGCGGGTAGCTGTTGTAGTATTGTTAGCTGTCAGCATTTAAAGTAGCTGTTTATATAATAAGTGTTGGGCAAAACTAGCGGTTGGAATTGAAAAAATACAATATTAGACATATATTTTAAATTTAGTTACGAACATAATTACAACATTTTTATTAATCAGCTTCATAAATAAATTCAATGCTTACACCCCTAAAAAAAAATCAATGCTTACACATAAAATTAGTTTTCAACAACTATCGATCCGCGTCGTCTAGCTTTCCATAAACAATCGGCTATATGGTCACGAATTACTTTCATTTCTGTACAACTTCCCACTCCAGTTTCACCTTGTGTCATAGGCTGAACATCGGCAAGCTTAAATGATGGTATAAAATTAGGATAATGCTCTAACACTCGAAAAAGAGGATCATCCGGTGAATTTATTCCAATGTAATTATGCAATGCAAATGTAGCGACAATAATTTGAATTTGTGTCTCAACACTAAATTGTGGCATTTTGGAAAGTATCTTCCATCTCTGCTTGAGAACTCCAAAGCATCTTTCAATACAACTTCGAAGAGATGAGTGCCAACGATTAAAGGTTTCTCGATCATTTTTTGGAGGCACATTTTGAAATTGAGATTTATGATACCTCAACTTCGGATATGGTACTAGATAACCTTTTCGATCTGGATAGCCTTTATCGGCCAAATAGTACTTACCTAATCAGATTGCAAATTAAACGGTAAATTTATTATAGTTTAGCACTATAAAGATACCTATAATTCATAAATATTAATCTAGAGAAAAAATAGAATAACACATAAATTATAAACACACCTTCAGGTGGTTTAGAAAACTTGATTTCTGGAGTTTCAATTGCATGAAGGAAAACACGAGTATCATGTGCTGAACCTTCCCATCCTGCTAATATAAATGTAAAGCACATATCAAAATCAGAGGCAGCCAAAACATTAAAAGTGGGAATTCCTTTTCTTCCTCTATATGGCATCTGTAGGGCCTCTAGTATGCATGCTTCTATATGGGTATTATCAATACATCCAATAGAATCCTATATAAAAAAAACACATCATAAACCAACTTTAAGTATATATTTAAACTAAATTATATACTTAAGCAACAATAATATTACATACCTTAAAAAAAGGCATGTATCTAGAATCAGTAGCTAATTTAGCTGGCACGCTTTTGAAATCTGGATCATAAGGCCTTATAATATCATGTGCAAGACCATTCACCTTACGGTTAGAAATCAAATTGAGAACTTCATGAATCGTCCTACTAATAGATTCACCAGAACGCTGAAAACGCTCAGGAAGAAGTCTATTTGAGACACCTTGAGCAAGAGCATACAAAAACATGCCAACTTTCTGATAAATGGACATGTTACGTGTAGATCTTAACCCATATTTTGACGATAAATCCTTACATAATCTCTAAAATAATTGTGGCTCCATTCGAAATGCATTGACACATCGAATAGGGTGACCATTCAACACTTCTTTCATCCACATCTCTCCCGTTAGAGTTGAAGTCATGCATGGTTCTTTATGTATATATTTATAAAAATATGTAGTTATTAAAGACATTGTATATGCAATTGCAATCATAATTTTGCGCTTCCTTTCTTTATCGATATCCATAGTTATGATGAGCTTGTCAAATATAAAAGCAAACCACAACTTTATTTATCACTAATAAAGGTTTAGAATATTAAATATGAAATGAATTGCATCCTTATTGAAAAAAAAAAGTTACAAAACTCGAAATTTATTGCAAGTAATTAAAGTGAATGAAAAAACTAAATACTACAGTAAATTAATTGTCTTTATTATCATACAAGCGTTGTAACCATATAAGCCTAGTTTCATCATCCTCCATGTTTAGGAAAACTTCCTTTCTAGTTCCATTTTCAATCACACTAGTAGCATAAAACCATAGATCACTGAGATTCTCCAAAATATGATCGTCTATCATGTAATTGATGATCTTCATTGCAGTAGAGATTGTGGACATGGATGGATGCATGCTAGAATTATTAGTTGAACTACTTTGACTCATTAGTTTAACACATTCTATCATTTCACTAATTTCCTTAGCTAACATTGAAGAACCAGCCGATTGCCTCCTCTTACGCTTCATTTGACGTTATTTTGTGATGTTGTAGGTTGCTTTTTGTCATTCTTTGAAGCACGAATGTCATTGGTTGTACCTTTAGTATTATTTTGTGAATTACTACCCAAGTTACCTAAAGTTGAATCACCTTTTGCTTGTTCCACAAAATTTTGAAAGAAATTATCTTAATTCAATAAAGTATCAGTAAATTGAGAATTTCCTAAATAAGTATCAGCTCCAAGACTTTCACTATTTTCTCCCTCCAAATCTTTAGTTTCTATGGTAAGATCTTCAACGGGGTCCATAGAGGGTATACAAACATTCTCCCCTGTTGCATATGAATCTCCAAACAATTCTTCCCATTTGTTCTCCAAATCTAAGCTGACACCCCTGTGTCGAAATTTTTTGAAGCCTGGATTCTCCTACAGTATTAAAGAAAGAAAATTAAAGGATTCAAATTCATATATTATCCTACTAGTCATATATTTATATATGAGTGAACTTGTTTTAACAGTAACAAAAGCACACCTTGATTTTTCTTTGCCACCATTCGTCCGTAGCATCAATTTTCCTCAAATTGGATCCCATCCTAAACCAGTTTCCGATGATTTTAGTGCTTTCCATTTAATCCAATCTTTTCTCATTGTGTCATATTTGTTCTTGCAGGTTTGCAAATTATTAAAATCACGCTCGATTCTTTTTTTGACATCTATTTAAATATCCTTCCACTTGTAAAATGTACTACGACCATTGTTCTTAATAAAAAGAAGACAAACATCGCATAAAATGATTGCCTCTTCTTCGCTCCACTTAAATACCTCTTTTGTCCCCTATTTGTTACTAGATGAAGCCATCTACAATAAGCACAAATTACATATGAGAACATTTGTATCAGAACATCTGAACACTTTGTTATAATCTTTTATAACTACTATGCAATCCATTTTGGTTTAACTATAACCTTTTAATTTTTTCCTTGTGAAGCCAATCTTTCAAAATGATCGCATTTTCAGGTTATAATATTATCATGTATATCATTAAAAAAAGGATTACAATTTTTTTTGTTAAGTTTAATAAAGACAAAAATTCAATACCAGATCAATCTTACTTCCTAAGAAATAAGGATAGTCCAGGAGATGGATTAAAGTCCAACTCAAACTTCGGTTTCACATGTCATTACAGTTACCGGCTAGCTAAACTACATCGCATTCATTCCATTGCTAAAATGAATATCAGCACAAATGAAAATCATGTTACCCCTACTTTTATCCACGTAAAAGTAGCCATCTATTCCAGCTAGAAATAAAATTTAGCTAGTAAAATTCAGCTTCCATACACACACACACACACACACACACACACACACACACACACACACACACACACACACACACACACACACACACACACACACACACACACACACACACACACACACACATATATATATATATATATATATATATATATATATATATATATATATATATATATATATATATATATATATATATATATATATATATATTGTACTAATTATGAAGTTATGAACAGAGAGAGTTGAAAAAAATTGTGTGTTGCTTTCCATTGATGTTCAATGATAAAGTAGTTGAAAAATATCCAAGTAGCAGAGGTTGCATTGCAACCCCGCGAAGAACAATGATAGGCCTAGCTTGGAACTGTCGAGGGTTGGGGAGCCCTCGTGCAGAGAATACGCTTAAGGGCGTCATTCAAATTGAGAATCCCCACTTTGTCTTTCTTTCCGAGACAAAGTTAAAAGGCAAGGAATGGGATAGTGTTAGAAGAAAGGTGAGATTAAAAAAAAATTTGTGTGTTGATTGTGAAGGGGAGGGGAGACATAGGAGGGGTGGACTCGCCATGTTTTGGGATGATGAAATTGATCTCACTCTAGTTTCTTCATTCCTTAACCATATGGATTTGAGGTAGCTTACTCTAATGGGGATAAATGGAGGATGACAAGTTTTTATGGCTTCCCGGAAGAGGAGCGAAAGGAGAAGACGTGGGACCTGCTTAGGGCTTTGAACAATGTCAGTGATATTCCATGGATGTGCTGGGGAGATTTTAATTGTATTATGATCCATGAAGAGAAACTAGGTGGAAATCCCAAGCACCAACGTGAGATGAATGGGTTTAGAGAAGCTGTTGAAGGGTGTCGATTACAAGGTCTTCATTTTGAAGGCTACCCCTACACTTGGATAAACAACAGAGTTGATGGTGATAACGTCCAAGAACGTCTAGACCGGGTACTTACAACTGAAGCATGGCTCGATATGTTCCCTTGCTCTTTTACCGAGCACCGGCCACGTCGTCACTCAATCATACCCCCTCTAAAACTCATAATCCAGAAGCAGATTCATGTCACTAGTAAGAAACGAAGATTTAACAGGGTCTTCCGATTTGAGAAGGAGTGGTTGAGGGAAGAGGACTGCCATAACATCGTTGAAGAGACTTGGTTTGCACAGGAAGGCCAGGATGTTCAAGGGAAAATTTTATCGTGTGCGAGCCGGTTGAAGAGCTGGAGTGGCAAGAGAAAAACCGAGTTTAAGAAGGAAATAGAGGAGAGGAGAGATCAGATGAAACTCTTAATCATCATGCCTGCAACGGAAAATTCTATAGCTGCAATAAAAAAGCTCGATGTGGAGATTGATGAGATTGAGCAGAGGGAAGAAATCGTATGGGCTCAACGTAGTAGACAAAACTGGCTAAAAGACGGGGACAAAAATACAGCATTCTTTCACAAAAAAGCCAATGACAGAAGACGCCGAAATACAATTAAAGGGGTGATGGACGATGGAGAGGTGTGGAGAACGGAAGAGGAGGAGACCAAATCAGTTTTTGTCAATTACTTTTGCAGGCTGTTTGAGTCGGGGGGGGACAGTGGAGGTGGAGCAGGTTATCGATAAGGTGCATTCGAAAGTAACAGGGGAGATGAACCAGGCTCGTACTGCTCCGTATACGGCGGTTGAAGTGAAACAAGCATTGAGGCAAATGCACCCCACTAAGGCACCAGGCCCGGATGGAATGCCTGCTCTCTTCTACAAAACTTATTGGCACACTATTGGTAGGGAGGTAACTTCTTATGTCCTTAATATTTTGAACAACGGAGGCTCTATCGCTGACATCAACCATACTCATGTTGTGCTCATCCCTAAAAAGAAGGTGTGTCATTCTACTAAAGACTACCGTCCGATAAGCTTATGCAATGTCCTCTACAAGCTTGTATCAAAGGTAATCTCTAATAGATTAAAACTAATTTTACCTTCTGTTATTAGTGAGTCCCAAAGTGCTTTTGTGCCTGGGAGACTTATAACTGATAATGTGCTGGTGGCCTATGAGTTATTTAATTATCTTAGAAAGAAGAAGAGGGGAGCAAATGGTTTTATGGCTATGAAACTTGATATGAGTAAGGCATATGACAGAGTAGAGTGGGAGTTTATCAGAAGAATGATGTTACAGCTGGGTTTTGATACAAAGTTTGTAGAGTTAATCATGATGTGCATTTCTTCTGTTTCATATTCCATTCTGTTCAATGGCTTTCCTTCTACGAGGTTCTCCCCGGGGAGAGGACTGAGACAAGGTGATCCCATCTCACCGTTTCTGTTCCTTCTGTGTGCGGAAGGCTTTTCAGCGTTATTGAGAGATGCGGAGTCCCAGGGGTTGATACATGGAGTTAAAATTGGCAGACATGTCCCTTCTATCTCTCACCTCTTTTTTGCAGATGATAGTCTGTTGTTTACACGAGCTTGTGCTAATGAAGCGGAGGCTATTATTGATATCCTTACGTCTTATGAAGCAGCGTTTGGTCAAAAAATAAATCTGGAAAAATCGGAGGTCTCATTTAGCCGGAATGTTAGTACTGATATGTAGAACAGTCTTCAGACGAAGTTGAACTTCACGACTGTTAATGAACATGAAAAATATCTTGGGCTTCCAACTTTCATTGGAAGATCTAAGAAGGTTGTTTTTCAGACTATTCAAGACCGAGTGTGGAAAAAGATTAAAGGATGGAAAGAAAGGTACCTCTCGAGAGCAGGAAGAGATGTGCTTGTGAAAGCGGTGGTTCAAGCTATTCCAATGTATGCTATGCAATGCTTCAAGATTCCAGAAGGGGTGATAAATAATATGGTATCTCTTTGTAGAAACTTTTGGTGGGGTCAACAGGGAAATGAGAGGAAACTTGCTCTCATTACCTGGGAGAAAATGTGCCACTCGAGGATGCTGGTGGTCTTGGTCTCCGTGACTTAGGAGCTTTCAACACTGCACTACTTGCAAAACAGTGCTGGATGTTAGTCACTAACCCTGAATTCTTTGCAGCCACAGTCTTGGAAGGGAAGTACTTCCCTCGGACGGAATTCTAGGAGGCGAAGGTTCCTCAAAATGCTAGCTATACTTGGCGTTCCATACTTTCCGCCAGAGAATTGTTGAAAGAAGGCTCTAGATGGGTAGTAGGGAATGGTAGAAAGGTCAAGTTCTGGAAGGATACATGGCTAAAGAACCTCCCTGGCGGACGTGTGTGGTCTAATCCACCAGATGATGCTAATTTAAGGCCCTTTGTAGCATATTGGAAGGTGGAGGATGGTGATGAGTGGGATATAGCAACCTTGCAAGGAATATTAACAAGGAAAGAACTGGAATCGGTAAAGGGGACTGCTGTTGCTTCGAGTGACCAGGAGGATTTTCTTGCTTGGTCTTACTCAAAGAGAGGGGATTTCATAGTAAGAAGTGCTTACGATTTCGATATGCAAAGAAAGAGCGGGTGTGTGGGCACTTCATCTATGTTATCTAGCTCTTGGCTCTGGAAAAAGATTTGGAAAGCAAATGTTCCTCAAAAAGTAAAGACCTTCTTTTGGAGGGCGGCTCGTGATGGCCTCCCAACCATGGATGTTCTGTTCAAGAGGGGGATGCATGTTGACTGAGTGTGCCCCCGCTGCGGAGATGGTCCTGAGTCCATCTCTCACATGATTTTGACTTGTAAGCACAATAATTTTTTATGGAAGCTTTCCCCGATGAGATTGGATATCAAGGATTGGCAGTATAGCTTTGTAGAGTGGAGTGAAAGTATGGCGAAGAGGTGCACTGCTGAACGATCGTGGGAAATAGTGATGATGTTTGCTTGGCAAATGTGGAACCTTCGTAACATGTGGGTGTTTGAGAAGAAAAGGGTGGAACCAGCTATAGTGTGTGAGAAGTTGGTGCGCCTGTTGAATGAGTTTGAAGCTGTTGATAACAATGAAAGAGAGACCTTAGGAGCTATGAATGTGGTGTCTGATGCACAAGGGTGGTCTCTGCCGGCTGATGGGAGGTTTAAACTCAACTCTGACATTGCTGTAACGAAGGAATGGAAAGTGGGGTTAGGGGTGGTAGTCCGAGACCATGAAGGAGATGTGATGTTGGTTGCGGGGCGCAGGGGAAAGGACGCGTCCCAGTAGCCCAAGCTGAGGCTGAAGCACTGCTCTTCGGGCTACATAGGGCTTTGGATTATGGACTTAGGGAGCTTGAAGTAGAGGTAGATTGTCATCACCTGGTGGAGCTTCTACAGACCAAAGTCAAGGAGTTTATTGTTACTCAAAATATTGCTAATGATATTAAAAGCTTTGCTTGTAAGCTGGGTTTTTGTAGTTTTGGTTTTTGTAGGAGAAGCTGTAATAGTGTGGCGCATGCTATAGCTAATTCTTTCCCTTGTTATTGCTGACAAGTGGGTTGGTTAAGTTTTAATAAATTTGTTCTGTTTTTATGGTAAAAAAAAAATGATAAAGTAGTTAGTTAAAGCTACAGCATAGGAGAGCTGCGTATTACATGATAATAAGAGAAAGTTACAGCTAAGAGATAATAATATATAACAACTTAATATTAATAAGGATAGGATAATAGTTGAATTATTCAATCCTTATCACTACTCTAAGGCAAGGATATGGGCTTTCCTTAAGATCAAATTGGGGGGGGGGGGCAGGATTGATATAAGCCTGAAACCCTTAACATTCCTCAGTTTGGCCCGTCTACAACCATCCTATCCTTCTTATTGCCAAAAGGATGCATCAAAAGGAATGAATTTGATGTAGTTTAGCTAACCAGTAACTGTAATGACATGTGAAACCGAAGTTTGAGTTGGACTTTAATCCATCTCTTAGACTATCCGTATTTCTTAGGAAGTAAGATTGATCTGGTATCGAATTGTTGTCTTTATAAAACTTAACAAAAAAAAATTGTAATCCTTTTTTTAATGATATACATGATAATATTATAACCTGAAAAGGCGATCATTTTGAAAGATTGGCTTCACAAGGAAAAAAAGGTTATAGTTAAACCAAAATGAATTGCATAGTAGTTATAAAAGATTATAACAAAGTGTTCAAATGTTCTCATACAAATGTTCTCATACAAATGTTCTCATATGTAATTTGTGATTATGGTAGATGGCTTCATCTAGTAACAAAGAGGGGACAAAAGAGGTATTTAAGTGGAGCGAAGAAGAGGCATCATTGTATGCGACGTTTGTCTTCTTTTTATTAAGAACAATGGTCGTAGTACATTTTACAAGTGGAAGCAAGGATATTCAAATAGATGTCGAAAAAAAATCGAGCGCGATTTTAATAATTTGCAAACCTGCAAGAACAAATATGACACCATGAGAAAAGATTGGATTAAATGGAAAGCTCTGAAATCATCGGAAACTGGTTTAGGATGGGATCCAATTTGAGGAAAAATTGATGCTACGGACGAATGGTGGCAAAGAAAAATCAAGGTGTGTTTTTGTTACCGTTAAAACAAGTTCACTCATATATAAATATATGGCTAGTACGATAATATATGAATTTGAATCCTTTTTTTTTTCTTTAATACTGTAGGAGAATCCAGGCTTCAAAAAATTTCAACACAGGGGTGTCACTTTAGATTTGGAGAAAAAAATGGGAAGAATTATTTGGAGATTCATATGCAACAGGGGAGAATGTCTATATACCCTCTACGGACCCCGTTGAAGATCTTACCATAGAAACTAAAAATTTGGAGGGAGAAGATAGTGAAAGTCTTGGAGCTGATACTTATTTAGGAAATTCTCAATTTACTGATGCTTTATTGAATGAAGATAATATCTTTCAAAATTTTATGGAACAAGCAAAGGTGATTCTACTTTAGGTAACTTGGGTAGTAATTCACAAACGAATACTAAAGGTACAACTGTAGACACTAAAAATTTATTAGTGTTCTACATTAAAATAAATTGATTATTATTGAGCTAAAATAAATATAATTAGCTCACTTTAATTAATTTAGCCCACCAAAATAAAATATCCAAATCAAATCAAATAAATATAATTTGGGTTGTCATTTATTTGGGCCAGTCAATATTATAGTCCAAATAAAATGGTCAAATGACAAAGGTCAAAAAGACTTCCAAGTCATAAACGGGCCCAAGCCCATAAACTACCAAGTCCATCAAGGGATCTCCTTTCCCTATAAATAGACCTCACCTCCTTCAGTTGAGGAGACCATAAAAATTATTATTCTCAAGAGCTCAAAAATTTCTCTTGGAATTCTCTCTGCAAATAGTCAACAAGCACATCAAATCTGTGCCGACTGTTCAGATATACTCAAACACATTCAACTGAGATTCAAGCTTTTGTCATCCCTCATTCGAATACACCCAAACAAAACTCAAACTCAGGTTGACGTTAACAAAACGTCATCCCACATTCACTCAGGTTGACGTTGACAAAACGTCACTCTACACTCAACTCCACGTCGACATCAACACGTGTCACTCTCAAGCTACGGATTAGAATCAGAGGACTTAGTTTATTTTCATTATAAATTGTTTACAGATATTGTTCTCAATACATTTATTGAAATATAATTTCTTTGTTACTTGGTTTCCTGTCTTATTTATTTTGACTCGAAATTTGTGTATACAAATTTTGGCACGCTCGGTGGGACTATCTTTGCCTCTTATCTCTGTTTCATCATCATCAACAAACCTGAGAAATGGCCTCAAGCAAGAACATCTCTCAATCTTCTGAAAACTCTGCCGACACCCTACAAAAATCTGTAACGTTGGGTGGCTTTATGGATGACATGACTCTTGGTTTTCGCACTAGAGGAATGAAAAAGGCTGTTGCTGCTGCCGCTGCTGCTAAGCTTCGAACTGCAAATGTTCCTACCAGGCAGAGAAAACTCTTTAAGCCTGCTGCTGCTAAATCATCCATCATGTATGATTCACACAAGGAGCGTGAAACCCCCGTGTTTGGCTCAACTGCTTTGGATGAACACGAGCCATCATTCATTGCTTCTCAAATATGGAAGCAACTCTCATCTGATAAGTCGTACAGGCTGACCTTTCACACTGGCCCTCTCTTTGATCCACTCAATGTAGAGAGTGACAATGAAACAAGTGATGATATTGCTGTCTCATCACCTCTAACGATTTTCAACTTAGAGGAACCCTTGTTGTCTTCACAATGGAACACTACTGTTGTTATGGTGACCTCAGCTAAGACAGTTGAGGAACAACTTGCTGAAATGAATAGCCTACTCCAAAAATTAATGAAGGATGGAGAGAAAAAGATGCTCAAATTCGACTCCAAAATGAGCAAATTGCTGCCCTCAACAAGAAACTTGAGGAAGGCGACGCAGCATCAAGACAGGGTGATGAAAGTGAAGGGGATAATGGTGAAGATGTTCACCGCCCACCTACATCACGACAACTTGAGTTATTGATAGCTCACACTGTCAAAAATCAACTTGGAGAAAGTTCTCAAGGCAGTCATCGCTATGTGAAGCCTTATACCAAAAGGATCGATTAGCTGCAGATGCCTTTTGGCTATCAACCCCCCAAGTTTCAGCAATTCGATGGGAAAGGAAATCCTAAGCAACACATTGCTCACTTTGTGGAAACATGCAACAACGCTGGTACCACAAATGATTTCCTAGTCAAACAATTTATTCGTTCCCTTAAAGGCATGGCTTTGACTGGTACACAGATTTACCCTCACAATCCATTGACAGTTAAGATCAAATGGAGGAGGAATTCCTGAATAGGTTCTATAGCACTCGATGTATTGTCAGTATGACTGAACTGACTAAGACTCACCAGTGGAAGGATGAGCCAGTCATCGATTACATCAATCGTTGACGCGCATTGAGTCTAGAGTGTAAAGATCGCCTAACTGAAGTCTCTGCTGTTGAGATGTGCATTCAAGGAATGGATTGGGACTTGCTTTATATCTTGCAAGGTATAAAACCTGGGACTTTTCAAGAGTTGGCTACGCGAGCTCATGACATGGAGCTTACCATTGCCAACAATATAGGCAAAAGCAACACTTCTTAAGAATACAAGAAAGAGAAGAAGGATTTTAAGAAAACTGACAAGACTGCCAAAAGTTCGACTAAGGAGTCAATGTCAATCACGACTACCTCCTCGCCTGTCAAGATCTCTAGCAAGGCTGGCATTGAAAAGAATAAGGGTTCATCTTCTCAAGAACCTAGGAAAAATAGGCCAACCTTGATAGAACTCCGAGCAAAGAAATATCCATTTCCAGACTCTGATTTATCAGGAATGTTAGATGATTTGCTTGAAAACAAGGTCATTGAGTTACCCGAAGCTAAGCGTCCTGTAGAGGTCGATAAGACTTCCGATCCTAACTACTGTCGGCATCACAGCTTGATTAGTCATCCCATAGAAAAGTGTATAACACTTAAGGAAAGAATTATGCAACTTGCAAAGGATGGGAAGATTGTACTAGATTTTGATGAAGTTGCTGAAGCTAATCACGCCTCCGCAATGTTAGATTCTTATTGGGAGGCTCAAACTCTGCAGTTTGGGAGTTTGGAGCCAGTAATCGTACATGTGCTGCGACCGGTTATCCAAGTTGATGGTGTGCCATCTGTTGAGCACAATGTCCCAACTGGAAACCAACATGGAGATGATGACGAAGGGTGGACGTTGATCACTAGAAGAAGGCTTAGACGACAGTCAAAGCCTCAAACAAAGTCTGTATGTCGTAAGAAGAAGCATCAAAAAAGAAAGGGCTCAAAACACTCGAAAGGAAAGAAAAAATCAAAAAAGCATACCAAACAGCAGGTACTGCCAATTGACTTGCTCGAACAAGATCCACTTTCCCCTGTAACCTTAGAAGAATTCTTTCCTGAAGATTACTTCACTACGGTTACTGTTAATGCTACCTCATTTGTTGAGGATGAAGAAGAAAAAGAAGAAGAGGAGGATTAAGAGCCTGTTAAAGAAAATGAAATCTCTGTTAAAGTGACTGTTCAACATTTAGGGACAGAGATAGATCCAAAGATATTGGCTATCTTGGAGGCTCTTCCTACACGCATGGGATGGAGGCACATCTTTCATTTGCCCAGAGAAATGTGTCGACAGGTGGCTCTTGCGCTTCAGCACCCAGAACTATACCTTGACAAAGTGAAGGATGCTGGAGAGCCAATAGAAAGTTCGGCTAAATGCGCGTCATGTAATTTTGCCTTAGCCTTCACTGATGAAGACTTATTGTTGGGCTCAAAACCTCACAATCGACCATTGTTCGTTTCTGGTTATATTTTCGGCCAGAGAGTGAATCGTATCTTAGTGGATGGAGGTTCAGCTGTCAACATCATGCCAAAATACACCATGACTGATTTAGGGATCACTATGGAAGATCTTTCTGATAGTCGTCTAATGATCCAAGGATTCAACTTGAACAGTCAGTGTACCATAGGCATAATACATCTTGACCTTGTGTGGGATAGTTAACATCATCTACTCTATTCCATGTCATAGACACAAAGACGTCGTATAAAATGTTGCTTGGACGACCTTGGTTGCATGAAAATGGGGTAGTCGCATCAACCCTCCATCAATGTCTGAAATTTTATCGTGGAGGCGAGAAGAAAATAAATGGGGATGTCAAACCCTTTAGCACGGCAGATTCATACTTTGCCGATGCTAAGTTTTTTGAAGATGGGGAACCATCAAGTGAAATGTTGCCATCTAAAATTCCTTCAACAGGGAAAAGGGGTACAAATAAAAATGGTGATATTCCCTCGTCTTCAAGCTCTAGCGAGTCAGCCATTACTGAGATGCAACAACAAAAATGCAAGGAAAAGGTAAAAGAAGAAGTTGTTACTCAACCCATTAAAGCAACGAAGAGCGCAGTAACGACTCCGGTCTTGCGATACATCCCTAAATCACGTTGTAAGGAAGGGGAGTCACCTTTTGCAGGGTGTCAGGTTATGAAAGTAGAGCCAAAGAAAGAAAAAGGAGTAGATGAGACTACTCTTCAATGTTTAAAGCAAGAAGTGTTTGTTCCTTTACCTAGAGCCAATCACAATCAAATTGCTAAGCCTCCAACCTCACAATATGTTGATCAATCTAGGAGAAAATGGCTTAACAAGGGTAGGTTTGACCCAAAAGCTTATAAACTCTTGGCGAAGTCTGGTTATGACTTCGAGAATCCAGCACCCACGGGTAATGTCATTGAGGTTGATCCTCATGGAATTAATGACACACAAAAGATAGGCTTGGGATTTGAAACCCCAACACCCATCAAAATTTATGCACGGCGTAGAGGGACAACCTCTTCTTCGCAGTATATTACTGCGGAGGAAGTTAAAGAAAATGAAGATGAAAATAATGTGCCTCAGCCAAAAATATCGGTCTTTGATCGACTGCAGTCTCCTGTCGTAAAGGACAATACATCGGTTTTTGACAGACTTGGTGGACACGAGCTAAATGAAGGTGCGAAGTCAAAAACACAAATACCCTTGCAAAATCTTCGATCTTCTAAAAAGAAAGCATCTGTCTTTAAACGTCTTGGTGCATCGACCTCAATTGATAAACAACAAAGACGGTCAGTACTAAGTCGCATCACAAGAGGAAAAAATAAACATAAAGGCGAGGACGCACCTCAAAGTGTTATCCCATCTCGCATGAGGCGTACACAGGTGGTAGACATTATTGAACATGCACCCTTGAAAGCCAAGGGTCGTGTCATAGTGTTAACAAACCAAAGGATTTCGTCTAGTCAAGAAAAAGAAAAAGATGTGGAGTTTGTTTCTTCAAACCATATCACAGGGCATGAGGCTCCTGAAAGTGACGGGGAGATGGAAACAGATGAGGCTCCTAAAACTCTTGAAGATGGGGGGCAAGCCACCGTCGATGAGTTAAAAGAGTTAAACCTTGGAACTCAAGAAGAGCCACGCCCTGTCTACGTCAGCGCTTTTCTTACCCAACAGGAAGAACAAAAATATTCCAAGTTACTCTCTGACGACAAAGACGTATTTGCATGGAGTTATAAGGAGATGCCAGGACTCGACCCGAAAGTCGCTGTCCATCGCTTAGCCATCAAAAAATGTGTCAATCCAAAGAAGCAATCCCACAGACGTTTCAGGCCAGAATTAATTCCTGAAATTGAGGCAGAAGTAAACAAGCTCATTGATGCAAGATTTATTCGCGAAGTCAAGTATCCTACCTGGATAGCAAACATTGTGCCAGTACAAAAGAAAAATGGACAATTACAAGTTTGTGTGGACTTTCGTGACCTAAATGAGGCGTGTCCGAAGGATGACTTCCCACTCCTAGTAACGGAAATTATGATTGATGCCACCACTGGTCATGAGGCTTTGTCATTCATGGATTGTACCGCTGGATACAACAAAATTCACATGGCTCTTGAAGATCAAGAAGCAACTGCATTTCGTACCCCTAAAGGGATATTTTGTTACAAAGTCATGCCTTTCGGCTTGAAAAATGCCGGAGCTACGTATCAGCGTGCAATGCAGAAATTTTTTGAAGATATGATGCATCAAATTGTGGAGTGCTATGTAGATGACTAAATGGTAAAGTCTAAGAAGAAGGAGAATCATCTACATGACCTCCGTAAAGTCTTTGAAAGACTATGAAAATGTCAATTAAAGATGAACTCCCTCAAGTGCGCATTTGGCGTCACCTCAGGAAAGTTTCTAGGCTTCATTGTCAGACACAGGGGTATTGAAATTGACTAAGCAAAGATCAAGGCTATCCAAGAGATGCCTGATCCTAAGAACCTCAAGGAGTTGCGTGGCCTCCAAGGGCGTCTCGCTTACATTCGAAGGTTTATTTCTAATCTAGCAGGAAGATGTCATCCCTTCAGCCATCTCATGAAAAAGGATGCCCCATTCAAATGGGATGACTCATGTAAAAAAGCCTTCGAAAGTATAAAGAAGTACTTGTCTTCTCCCCCTGTCTTGGGGGCACCAGTAAAAGGGAAACCACTCATCCTTTATATCGCAGCACAGGAGCGATCTCTGGGGGCAATGTGCGCTCAAGAGCAAGAAGATCGTAAGGAGACAGCTCTTTACTACTTGAGCCGAACTTTGGTGGGTGCTGAATTGAATTACTCACTTATTGAAAAAATTTGCCTTGCTTTGATTTTCGTTATTCAAAAATTAAAGCATTACATGCAGGCTCATACAGTTCATGTCATCTCGAGGTCTGACCCGATAAAATACATTCTCTCTAGGCTCGTGTTGTCTGGTAGACTTGCAAAGTGGGCTATGCTTTTAAAACAATATGACAATGTGTATGTCCCGCAAAAGGCTGTCAAGGGGAAAGCAATAGCAGATTTTTTCGCAGACCACTCAGTCCCTGCAGAATGGGAGCTTTCCGACGATCTGCCAACTGAAGATGTGTTTTTCATTGAAATACTCCCACCTTGGAAAATGTATTTTGATGGAGCCGCTCGTCATGATGGTGCAGGAGCTGGAGTTGTCTTCGTTTCTCCAGAAAAACATGTACTGACATACTCTTTCGTGCTAACTCAACTTTGTTCCAATAATATGGCTGAGTACCAAGCACTCATAATAGGCCTCCAAATGACAATTGAAATGGGACTTAGAGATGTAGACATTCACGGGGACTCCCAATTGGTCCTAAAACAACTGTCGGGTGAATACGAAGTCAAAAAGAATGACCTAATCCCCTATCAAAGACAAGCGTCACAATCGCTTGACAAACTTGATACCATCAAGTTAGAACATGTTCCAAGGAGTGCCAACAAGATGGCTGACGCGCTCGCTGGGCTTGCAACCACTTTGGCACTGGGGGCAGAAGAAACAATGTCTGTACCCGTTTGCAAACGATGGGTTGTCGCTCCTGATGACGATGATGTTGACGAATATGCCGAAGAAGTCGACATAATCTCTGTCTATCAAATCGACAAAGAAGATTGGCGCCAACCAATTATTGATTATTTGGAACATAAAAATTTACCAAGTTATCCAAAACATAAGACAGACATTCGTCATCGAGCCTCACGGTTCATATATTATAAGGGGACTCTCTATCGACGATCCTTCCATGGTCATTGGTTAAGATGTCTCGGAGATGAAGAAGCAAAGCAAACCATGGAGGAAGCTCACTCTGGAGTTTGTGGCGCTCATCAATCAAGTGCAAAACTGCATGACCGTATTAAAAGAATGGGTTACTATTGGCCAACCATGGAACAAGATAGCATGGACTATGCAGAGAAATGCGAAGCTTGCCAATTTCATGCTAACTCCATTCATCAACCTCCAGAGCCATTATGTAACAGCCCGCACTTCCGAGCTGCTAGCTAATCACACTTAACATTCATAATCTCAATTTACACTTAATAAACCTCGAATTATATTATCTTGCAGCGGAACATAACCTTTTTCGCGATCCTGGACCTGTGGGTTACGAGCCCACAATATAACATTCCAAAATGTGTATACAAAGAATTATTCTAAACAAGTCCCTTAAAGTATGTAATAATACACCATAAAAAAAAATTCTTAACTAAACTATATCATTTCCACTACTGCGCCTCCGAAAGCTATTTCATATAACACTTACGTCCATTTCCACTATCCATCTCAGAGTTCTCATAATACCTGCAAAATCACTAGCAATGAACACTGCCCCCCACCATAGGACAGGTTCCAAGAACAAAATCAGTGAAACTGAGTACACACTGTCCAACCAGAATTTCTTTTTGGTAGCTTAAAACACATTCGAGTTGTTGAATGTGCTTTTATAGAGAATAAATGCGTAATAAAGAAATTACCTTAACATGTGAACTTTTATATCTCATGGATTAATGTACTTAAAAACAAAATTGCAAAAATGTATTTTTTCATCAAAGTTTCCGCATAACCAATATATTTATATTTCTCAAACATTTCATACTTGCTCAAAATACAAAGATATTCCTCAATAGACACCAAGGATGCAAACATAATATGTCAAAGAATATACTGAGCAACTTTCCAAAAGCTTTCCATAATTATCTTGCTATATTAGCATCATTATCAAACATAACTCAAATTTTTCTTAATACTTTAGCATCAAAATATTTACTCAGGGGAAGGAACACGAATGGAGGTAAACCCGGCTCTCCAAACTTTTGAGGGACGTCTCCCCACCTTTCTTATATTCTGCTTGCAAGACTTTTAGGTCATGACCCCACATAACGGAGCAATACCCGCTCCAGAGCAATACCCGCTCCAGAGCAATACCCGCTCTAACCATAATGAGCAATACCCGCTCTACGAATGTTGTTCGTCACTGCTTTAGCAGCTTCTTCCCTTCACAAAACAGGATCAAAATACATAATTCCATAATTTCATATTTTCGAAAACTCATAATTTATAAGTCTCAAATTCTCATAACAGAATCACTTTCGGGTATTTAACATACCCAAATAGATTGCTTGCATAATATAATCGAGTTTCTAGTAATTTGGTATAAATCATCCTTTTATAAAATTCATTAGCTAAATCCCTTTCAAATACGGACTTTAAAGAAAATATAGTCCACATTCTATAAGCTTATCGAAATCAAAACTCAACCAATTATAGCTTACTAAAAGATTGAACTCCCAAAACAGAATTCAAGTCCTATACAAGTTCTATAACTTATTCACACAAGAATTTAATAAGATTTGAAGTTCAATTACCTCATCTCAACATTTAGAGACTGCCCTACTTGATCTTCCAATTTTTAGCTTCTACCAACTCAACCATAACTTTAAAATACTTATCATATAGATTTCCTCATTATAATTGGATTCATAACCAAATATATCAACTCAACCTCATCAGAAGGATATTCGTATTTCCAACTTATTCCATTACTATTCCATACCCTTAGTCACACTAATTCTTCTACAATTAACAAAATCCCAGAATATATTCTTTATGATCAGCGTTTTGAATCAATATGAAATTGACCTAATCATTTGTTAAGACTTTGCTATCCCAGATACATAACTTCTAGTATTCATATTATTCTTTAATTCATATTCCCCTTTTTGTAATCAAATCATATCACTAGTTCCCAATACTCCAATTCACAATATTTATATCTCCCCGACTTTCCATTCTTTAACCCTATTCTCCCAATTAGAAGAGATACATCTAAACTATTTCCTTTACCTAATCAAATACTCATACACAAAGTTTACTAATTCCACACTAACCTTCTTCAAATTCAAGTAATGACATTCAGTTTAGTTTGACATTCCTTCACCACCCAAATATTTAACTCTTATATTACTATTATAGCATTCTTACCTTTAACCTTACGTAACTCGCTGTCTGTTATTTATGGCATATCGTTAGTAGTTATCTTATCTATTAGACTCATAAAGTTCTCATACAATGTTCTTACTAACCCATTTTGAGGTATTTAAACTCTAAAGTTCATTCCCGGATTACAACTTTGATCATTATCTCAACTATCTCAAACAATAATTTATATTCCTAACTGAACCCTTCAACAACCAATTCATTCCTTAATTACTTTAATATATATAAGACCCAACTTACTCAAGTCCCTTGAAGATATCTCTTAATGATTTAATTTAACTTTTATTCTGAATCTTTTCCCCCACACAAGAGATAATTATAATACTTAGTTGATGACATCTCAAATTCGCATCTTCCAAAGGTCAAATCATATATCCCAAGTAGTTAACAGTTACATCTAAATTCTTATTCCATACTTAGATCCTCAAAATAGATATATGAATTTCAGATTTTAAACCTCTTGCTAACCATAATATACTTGAATCCTCAGTATCTTAGAGTAAAGCAGACTCTTTGTACCTTTTAGATGCTTTAAATCATCTGTCTACAAATCTTACTAGAAATATAGCAATGTCGCATATGCTTTTTATTATTGTGAACTAGAGCTCACCATTTAACTTACTCAGTTACTCCATTGAGCTTATCATAATTATTACCATACTAATAAATAAATTGTGAATCTCTAAGTGATCTAACATACCCTTTAAGATTACATATCTAAGATACGACTTATTATAGTATACTATTTCTAATAATCTTCTTCCAGCAAGTTCGAGATTGTATCTCTAAAATCTTTACACAAATCATCAGTTCGGAGATCGCTTAACATAATGCTCTTGAAATCTCATAAGGTGAAACTAAACACTTGCATTAAAACCCATGAATGAAAGTCGACCACTTATTACAGAGCGTATGAAATCGCTTAGAATAACTTAGTTATATATTCTTTTAGAAATATATCGACAATTCTTGTTTAAATACTTATAATCACATCCATGTCTTTCATATAACATCTTAAGTTGTGGGCATTGATTAACATATACTATTGGGTTCGGAAACCAAAATATACTTGAATACATAACAAGATTGACTTAGTATAATATAAGTTCGTATTCATATCTCTGAAACTTATATACAAATCCTTAGTTCACGAATCACTTAACAACATAGTATTCTTGGAATCTTATTAACTAATACTATACAATGACATTAAACCCAAAATCTAGCCTTTGTAAATTAATATCTCATATCTCATTTCAGACTTTATCGGCTCTCAGATCACTTAACATAGCTATACGAAGTCGCTAAATCAGAAACTTAAAATTTTACTTGCAGGGAAGATATATATATATATATATATCCGAAACTCTTTTCTAAACATTTATAATCAAACACCCCTAACTTCTTTGCCACATCTTAAAACATAGGTTATTGAGTGACTTACAATATTAGATCTTAAAAACCAAAACATACTCATCATAGTTCATGATCAAAAATTTGCTTTATAAAACTTAGTATTTACGATGCTACCACTAAAACAACTGTCAGGCAACTTAAACCAAACTTATAGAATATTCAGAAACAAAATAAGTTCAAGGTAGAACTAATTCTTTCATGTAATCGGAGAATCTCAAAAATACCAATTCTAGTTCAAAATTGGATGGACAATGTGTACCTTTAATTAACTTCCAAATATTGTCGAAGCCTTGACATTTATTCCGATAATCCATTATTTTGGCCCACATGATCTTGAACTCCACCATGATTCACCTCATCAACAATAACAACTATTAATTACCTTTTATAACAATTAAGATAAACAGATTGACTTGCTCATATTTCCTAAACATTTCATAAAAATCCTTATATCCAAATCATTCAATTAATCCAACTCACGAAATCAATTTTATGTGATAGCTCTAATTAGCCCCAAGTCTAATTTGTAAAGATTATGATCAAACAACATAATTCATAAAAATCAGATTTTGCAAACTTCCTTAACAAGGACAAATTTATATTATAAGCTTAAATCCATGAAATAAAACTAAAAGATTCAATCTTTAAGATTATCAAACTCTCATCTCAATTGATTTATCAAATCCACAATAAGATGTAGAACTGAATTCATTTGTAAAAATCATGGAATAAAATACATGTGAATTTGAATTAGTGTTACCAAAAAAAAAGAAGGATAAAACTTATACCTTCAAGAACGCACAAAAGGTCGAAAATGAAGAAGTTCAGCAGCAACGAAGCACAAAAACGAGTGAGAAGAAGGGGCATGTGCAACCATGTTTTCCGGCGATGAAGCGTTGTCAACAACAACGAGCAACAGCAGCAGCATAACAAGACAGTCACACCATGGCGGAAGAACCACCAGCACATGACACGAGGTGACAGCAAACCCTCAACAACACAGAGAAGATAGAGAAGAACAGAGATGAGCGACGGCGGCACAGCCGGGGAGATGGCAGCATCGGTCGAAGAGGTGGTGAGGAATTGGGTCAAAATGATTGAGCAAGAGGAGACACGTTTGAGGGAGAAGATAGGGGTGTTTGGGGTTTCCTCAATGAAAATTTAGATGATGACACTAAAAGAGATGAATCAAGGAACTTATTGATTTAAAAACCAAAATGGAGCTCTTGAATAATCTAGAGAATTCCAAAAGGTTCTTTTTTTTTTTTTTCTTTTCTAAAAAAAACAACTCATGGGGTAAAACTGTAATTTTTACTTATGACATCTAAAATCATATTCAGAAGGTAATATTAATAACTCAATTAAGGCTAATAAAGTAAAATTACGTTTTAATTAAACCAGCTTAACATTTGGGCTATTACACATTACACCCCACAGTCACATCTTGGCCATTTGAAGCATGGGGACTTGACGTAGTTGGCCCAATTACACCAAAGTCATCTACTGGACAAGCATATATTTTGGCGGCGACTGATTATTTTTCTAAATGGGCAGAAGCCACCCCCCTACGTGAAGTGAAAAAAGAAAATGTTGTTGACTTCATTCGTACTCACATCATCTACAGATATGGTGTACCCCGACGAATTGTCACTGACAATGGAACACCATTTTACAATAAGTTGATGAAAAGCTTATGTGAGAAGTTTAAATTCACACAACATAGATCATCAATGTACAATGCACCTGCGAACGGTTTAGCTGAAGCGTTCAACAAGACACTTTGTAGTTTGTTGAGTAAAGTGGTTGCCAAGTCCAAACGTGATTGGCATGAAAGAATAGGGGAAGCTCTATGGGCATACAGGACGACATATAAATCAGCAACAAAATCAACCCCGTACTCGTTGGTATGGTTTCAAATTCCATCATTGCGAATCGCCATACAAGAAGGCTTGACTTCTGATGAAAATGATAAACTTCGACTTGCTGAGTTGGAGGCGCTTGACGAAAAAAGACTCCAAGCACAACAAAAATCTGAGTGCTACCAAGCTCGTTTGTCACGCGCTTTCAATAAGAAAGTTCGACCTCGCTCCTTTCAAGTTGGAGACATGGTCCTAGCCATTAAAAGACCCATCATTATTTCTCGCAAGACATGAAGTAAATTCAATTCTAAATGGGATGGTCCATACGTTGTCAAAGAGGTATACACTAATGGGGCGTATAAAATTGTTGACGCCGAAGGATTACGTATAGGGCCTATCAATGGCAGGTTTCTGAAGCGCTACTACTCATGAAAATTGAGAGCATTGTTCAACTCCTAAGCAAGAGGATAAACTGTATATGTTGAAAGAAAATATATGTAAACTTGAACTACGTTGGCATGATCTTGTAAAAGTAATTCGATAGTTCTTTTGCAAGTACGTAGGCAGCTTGGGTAACAAAAAAAAATACTCAAGTGCAGCCACACCAAAAAAATATTGCAATCATTGTAATACTCCTGGCCCGCAATAGTATAAATTGTGAACGGCGAAACAAAAAAAAGTGCAATACTCCTGGCCCGCAAACTGTGAACGGCGAAACAAAAAAAAAGTCCTAACTCCTAGCCCACAAGAGTGCAAACAGTGAAGGACGAAATGACAACTCAAGCCAAAACATTTTTGTAAAAAAAAATTGATAAAGCCTCAAAACAAAAGCAATTCTTCGGTTAATGAACAATCATTAAAAAAAACATGGGTTAGACAACATACCTCGAGGGTGAGGCTGACTATCAGGGGAATGTTTGGAGGTGACATTGTTGCAGTGCTAAAGACATACGAATAACACCCCTGACAGGCTCATAGTCGCACATATGGCACATCGCGACGAAATACCCGTCTTCGTCTTCAAGGGACTGTCTGGAGGTGACATTGTCGCAGTGCTAAAGACATAAGAATAACACCCTTGATAGGCTCATAGTCGCACATATGGCCCATCACGACGAAATCCCCGTCTTCGTCTTCAAGGGACTGTCTGGAGGTGACATTGTCGCAGTGCTAAAGACATACGAATAACACCCCTGACAGGCTCATAGTCGCACATATGGCCCATCGCGACGAAATCCCCGTCTTCGTCTTCAAGGGACTGTCTGGAGGTGACATTGTCGCAGTGCTAAAGACATACGAATAACACCCCTGACAAGATCATAGTCGCACATATGGTCCATCGCGACGAAATCCCCGTCTTCGTCTTCAAGGGATTGTCTGGAGGTGACATTGTCACAGTGCTAAAGACATACGAATAACACCCCTGACAGGCTAATAGTTGCACATATGGCCCATCGCGACGAAATCCCCGTCTTCGTCTTCAAGGGACTGTCTGGAGGTGACATTGTTGCAGTGCTAAAGACATACGAATAACACCCCTGACAGGCTCATAGTCGCACATATGGCCCATCGCGACGAAATTCCCGTCTTCGTCTTCAAGGGACTGTCCGGGAGGTGACATTGTCGCAGTGCTAAAGACATACGAATAACACCCCTGACAGGCTCATAGTCGCACATATGGCCCATCGCGACGAAATCCCCGTCTTCGTCTTCAAGTGACTGTCTGGAGGTGACATTAGCGCAGTGCTAAAGACATACGAATAACACCCCTGACAGACTCATAGTCGCACATATGTCCCATCGCGACGAAGTCCCCGTCTTCATGTGACCTGTCATGTAGTAGGAAAAATACATGGGTACACATATATAAAGAAGGGATATACAGGTAAAACATTTTAGACTAAAGGGTGTTTAAAAAAATCACTTCACAAGTCTTGAGTTTCTGATATTGATCCAAAGACAAGCACGAAAGTTCAGTATCTCACAAAATCTGATGTACTGCAAGACAAACAAAGTATGTCAAAATACAATTTGATACTTAAAAGAAAAGGGGTACCGAAATTTGACTTGTTAAATTTTAAGTGTCGCTGATGCATAGTTGTTACATATTAAGAATACACAAAGGAGATTCTTATATCTACTTCCAATAAGGTATCACTCGATACTAAAAAGGAAAAAAAAAATCGAGAGTATCATGTTGAACGATAATTGTTGACTCGGCAATTATAGAAAACAAACAAAGAAGCTTACTGTAATTAAAAAAAAAGGGGAAGCACTATCATGATATCATATGAGATTGAGTAAATTTGTCCCGGAATCATTCATCAAAGACGGCATTATGCGTGTAAGAGGAGCAAGAAAAACTTTCTTTTAACCAGGGGGAAAGAGAACGCGGCGGAGGAGACAAAGCTTACACTCCGACTGTGGGGGTCGTCACCCAACCATTCGCTTTACTTTTGGCCAATAACCGGGACTAGTCCGGAGTACATTTTCCGCTGATTTAATCAGCCATCCACAGGTTTCACATTACCGGCCTTACACTGGCCTTACTAATTGTACCTTGCTTTTCTGATTCTCTCACTAGCCAAACCCTAGCCCTCAAACGCGAGAAACCCCAGCACCTTCTCAGAGTGGCACGGCTCGCCGGCGACGTTTCTCTGCTCCCCCTGGTTGCCGGCAAGCCTCTCCCTTTCACTCTTTCCATAGTTTTCGATGCTCCCTTCACCTCTTTCTCTCACTTCCCTAGTTTTCTCTCTGTTTTAGTTCCCCTCTCTCAATCAGTTTTCTCTCAAAGTGTTGCTCTCAATCAGCATGTAGTCCCCGTTTCGTCTTGGTGATTGCGTGAATTCGACCTCGAATTTGTTGCAGTGTTTTCAATCGCATTTTTGCAAAGATTATTATTGCTCAAGTCAAACCAGTTTGCAAGGGCGCGTGAGTCGAGTTTGGTCGATTGAAGTCTGAATATGAAAATTCAAATCAAAGGTAAAGCTTTTCAATTGGAGTTGAGTCATGGTTTCTTAAAAATTTGTGAGTTCTATAACAATCGAAAACGGTGGATTAATTTTCTGGTTAAGTTGATTAAATGGGTTTCCTGTATTCTTAAAGACTGTTCAAATTTGAGTGTTCAAGGCGATTTGGTTGCCTCTGGTGGAAAATTTAATCTGGTTGTAATCGATGAGGGTGGTTTTTAAAGTTAAGTGTGAAGATTAAAGGTTTATGGTATTCAGTTTTTGTCCCTGCTTTAAGTAGTGCCAACCCTTGGAGGAGTTTTATTCATGCTTTTTTACATGTTGCTCAAGAGAAATCTAAGGTTGTTGCTTTTGGTGGTGACTGCCATATTGCTTGTTTGGATTCTTTGTCTTCTCTTCGGCAAGGCAATTCGCCTCTCTCTCATTATAGTGAGCTCAAGTTAGAAGTTGATGCATTGCTCAATTTAGAAAATTTGCAGATCATCTTGTTGAGGAGCCTAGTATGTTGAGCAGTGCCTCTTTTTAAATCGCTGGTGTTGTCAAGGAGAAGATGTCGGCAAATTCAGAGAGATTGTTGGGAAGTGTTAGTTTGAGTGGCAATGCAAGTGTCCTCTCATTTGCAAATGAGATGTGTATCAAAGGAAGTCTAGTTTGTGTTGATAGAGATGAGGATTCTTCTTGTGCTAATGGAATTGGCTCAAAATCAGATTCAGTTGGGGTTGTTAGTGAGGGTTCAGTTTTGTCACCTAATTCAATTATGAGCAATGTTGTGCCAAGCTCTAATTTTCGAAGGCTAGCAAAGAAACATCAATGTCAATTGCTTAATCATCTTGGTTTCAATCGTAATATGGAGAAGAAAAATGGGGTTCAAGTTTCAAAGAGGTGATGTAGTGAGGGTTATCCCAATGGTCAATATGGTGTCATTTTCAAAATCGTCTCAAGGAGTTTATGAGTTCTATTGTGTTTTGCTTGATGTTGTCTTAGTTTGTTGCTTTTTCAGTCGGTGAGCTTGGGTGTTTCTTGGTTCTTTGATGTGTTAGTTGTGTTTGTTTCTAGCTCCTTCTAGTGGTGGTATTGTTGAGGGGTTATTGTTGTGTTTTTGGAGCGTTTTGGTATTGGCCTTTTTTTTTGTATTTGTCTTTCTATTCAAGGTGTTGTAGTCTTGGCATTTCGATGTATGCCTTCAACTCTTTTAAGAATCTTAATGAAATGAACTAAATTATCAAAAAAAAGAGGAGTAAGAAAAAAAAATTAAAACGTCAGCTCTTGTTTCCTTATTAAAGTATCTAAAAAAAAAAAAGAGAAGCATTGACCTTTGGGTCACCAAACTCCGAGTATCAGTTGTTGTATATTTGCAGTACACTAAGCAAATTGGGGCAGTGGGACTGCTATATGTATTATAATACATCGGTGATACTGATGATTATTTTTGCATCAAAGTGAATAGTGATACGCAAAATTAAAGACTCAGAATCTGACTTAGAATCCATGGTGAGATACAAGCATCTATCATCGGTGATTAAAAAAAAAAAAGTTATCCTCATTGAAAAAAAAAAGATACAGAAAGCAGGGGGTGCATCATGGGGATTGCGTGGCAGAAGATAAAACTAAAATCTCAAAGCCAAGATCATAAGGTGATTATTGTTTGTCATTCAACCGAGAATCAAACAAGTAAAAAAAAAAAGATGAAAAACACTTACCTAGTTCTTTCACATAACACAAATTCGCAATGCCACAGGCCTCCACTTGGGGAATTTTGTTTGCTAGTGAATGTAAGTTATTGTGTCGAATAAAAAAAAAACAGCTCTTAATTCCGTAAAATAGTGCAGCAATAAAAAAGAAGAATCAAATTGCTTACTTTTATTGTCAACGACGATGTCAAGCCATATTCGTTTTGTATGGAGTATATACGAGAGATTGTCAACCATTGACTCGCTTAAATAGGTGTTCAATGATCGTACTCTCTCAAAAGATAAAATTCTTGGGGAACAAGTATATCAAATCCTAAAAGGATTAGATTCCACAAGTGGTAGATCTATAAAACTTTTACCCAATTTCTTGTTTGGGTAGGATATTACTTGGATCTACATTTAAAAAAAAAAAAGAAAGGGACTTTCAAGTCAAAACTCAACTTTGTCGAGACCTTATCATACCAAAACACAACAAGTCGTTTTCATGACATGGTCTCGAGGGGGCCATTTGTAGACACTAAAAATTTATTAGTGTTCTACATTAAAATAAATTGATTATTATTGAGCTAAAATAAATATAATTAGCTCATTTTAATTAATTTAGCCTACCTAATTAAAATATCCAAATTAAATCAAATAAATATAAGGCCATTTTTGCTGATGGTCTCGAGGGAAGTTGATGAGTGAGATTTATCTCACTAATAGGGTAGTTTTAAGGCCATTTTTGCTTAGTTTATTTCCGTTTTTATTTCGTTTCCACTTAATTTTACCTCTTGTGTTAATTAATTCCCCCTTGCTATATATATTTGTTTCCCCTCTCCCAACTATTCTAGTTGACCTTTTTGTAGGAATTTGAATAATTATAAGTGGGAAGCACTTGAAAGGGGAGGAAAAGAGAACCACACACCAAGCATAGAGTGGAACAATTTTGCTAAAATAAGAGCTTTGGGAAGGATTTGTGCATATTGGTCATAGTCAAACGGTCATAACTTTCAGCACACAAAGTATTTTTCAGTGATTCAAGTTGGAGATGAAAGTTTAGCTCGATAGCTTTTCAACGAGTGGTCACAATCCTGATTCCGATGAAAAATAAAAGAGATATGGCTCTTTGAAATCAGGCGCGTCTGCTGGCCCGCCCGAGCTATGCCCAGCCCGCCCGAGCAAGTGTCCTGCCCGCCCGGGCTGCTGAAGAGTGGAGCTTCTGCCTCGACGAAGAAGGATAGCATGCCCCGCCCGGTGGATCAGCATGGGCCCGACCACCCTGCACCGCCCGGGCCTTGACCCAGCCCGCCCGGGCTGCTGTTATTCGCACGTTTTTCTTCGGCCCATTTTGTTTACGACGATGTAATTGAGGGGGAGTATAAATACCCCCCTTAGCCCATTTTGAGGAGCCAAGTTTTATTTTATTTCCCTACTTTTAGTCTTAGAATATCTTTATGGTTTTAGGGAGGATTAGCCTCCATAGCTTAGTTTAGGGAAAAGTGAGAAAACTCAAAGAGAGATTGAAGTTTGGAGATTGAAGGGTGACAACTTGGATTTAAAGATTCAACAATTTATCAATGAGCATTTCTTACTCTCTCTCCTCTTTTATTGCTTTATTTTAATGTTTAATAGTTAATCTAGATTAAAGTTTTCATCTTTGCCTAGTTTCTTCTTGTTTGTTCTTTAGATTTTGTTTTGCTTTTACTTTAAATTATTGATTTTTGGTTTTGCTATTTTTAGATTGGTGATTAAATGCTAGTTTTTTCATGTTTAGGATGTTTGGTAGTATAATGGGTAGTGAGTAGTTCATTAACTAGGATTGGGAGTAGCTCAATCATTGTTTGCATCCTATTTTCATGAGTAGAGTTTATTGGGTTGATTATGCTTGGGATTTGTGCAATTTCAATCTTTAATGTTGATTGGTGACTTAGTTGATGTGAGCTTCATCATCTTTGATCCTTTTGTTGCCCATTTAATGGTCTACTTTTATGTGGTGGACCTTCATGATCGATTGATTAGTTGCTACACATCACTTGTTGATTGGTATTAACTTGGGTTTGATTTCAATTCCTAACTTAGCCTAGTTAGGTGATAACACCTCGAAATATAGGTTTTGTTGCAATAATTAGGACTCTAAACTCCCTAACAACGATTTTAGAGGTGTTTAGGTTTGTTTATTTCCCTTTGCACATCCCCAATACATGTCAACCCCCTTACCTCTACTTGGTTGTTGGATGTGAACTATGATTGTGGTGATTCCCCATTCCTAGTGTTTTTCCTAATTTGATTTCAATAGTTTATACCCTTAGTTTAACCAAAACTTGACGATTTCTTCGGCCTAGCTTGTTGTTAAATTAATACATTTCGATGTTCCTTAGTCCTTGTGGAAGAATGACCCTTGCTTACCACTCTACTTAGTTTAGTGGTCTAGTTAGGTTTTGTTTGACTTTAGGAGACTAGTAACGACCTAGTTTTTCCCCAATGTCAAAATGGCGCCGTTGCCGGGGACTTCGGCTTACATTGATTTGTGTTGATTAGATGAGTCTAGGCTATTTGTGAATATTCTTATTTTTCTTTGATTTTTTTTTTCTTTTCTTATCCTTACTAAAAAAATGGCAAGTATCTCTTTTCCTCAATATGAAAATGAGTCCTTTTGGGTTTACTTCGAGAGACTTGAGGACTTTATAAAATACTATGGTTATGGTCTTCGGGAGACTTATGAGATAACTTATTGGGGTTTGAATGAGCATACTAGAGGAGTGGTTGAAAATATGTTTGATGGTGCATTTCGAGCTATATCTTTAGATGAAGCTTGGGATTTCTATTTGTGGTTAGCTAGGGATACTTATGAATTTGATTGTGCTAATTGTCATGATTCATCAAATGTTGGCGTGGATTCCTTTGATGAGTCAAATGTTCCCACTAGTGACCCTATTATACATGATTTTAATCCCCCTCCCTCTTATGCTTATCCCAATGATGTGCACTCCAATGTTGATGATATTCATGCCACTTCTCAATTTTCATCGAATTGGTGCATGGATTTCAATCAATTGCCTCATATTCCCGATATTGATTCTCATATGCTTGATTGTAATCCCCCTCCCCAAAATGGTCTCCAAATTAGACTCCAAGCACCTCTTCAATTAGGACCGCCCATCAACACTAGTCTAGAGAGTATGATGCAAACCTTCATGACTAATCAAGCTAAAGAGACTAATGAGTTGAGAGAGAGCTTAAAACAAATGCAACTCCATAATAAAATGCTAGATACTCAAGTTTCTCAATTGTTGGAGTCTAGGTTGGAGCCTACTTTTGCAAATCAAGAGCAAAATGGATCTTATGATGACCATGATGAGATTATTGATGATTCGAGGGATGTTGAAGTTGAAAATCAATTGGCAAAGAGTAGCCTAGATCTTGATGATGGTTTTTTGAGTAGTGATGATGAGGAGTATGCTCTTGAGGAGAAAAGACCCATTTTTGAGGATATTGTTGAAATTGAGGATGTTTATGAGTCTATACATTCTCTTTTTGAGTCTAATGTGTCTTCCTCTAATGAATTGGACCTTACTCTCCCTCCTTGTGCTTTAGAGTACCCACCCTCTCCTACCCCTTCTTGCTTAAGTGAAGATCTTGGTCAATTTGAGAGTGAGATACATCATTTGGTGGTTGGTGAGGTTTTTGAGGCTTTAGAGGATGAAAGAGATGTTGGTAAGGATTCATTGGTTGAAAAAGTGTGCGATTTGAAAACTTGTTATATAGGAGAAGTCATTTGTGAAACCTTAGTTTCCATTCCTTCACCTTATATCCCGTTTTCAAGAAAGCTCGGCCTAGTTCCTTCCTTTCCCATCTCTTTTCCTTATTTACCCAAATTACCTCCATTAAATGAGCCCCCTTCCTCATTTCCCTCTCAAGTGCCCAATGTGATTAATTTTGAGGAAGAAAGTGAGATTGCCACAAAAAAAGAGTTTGTTGAGGAGAGTCTGTCATTTCATTTTTATTTTTCTTCTTATTTCTTTGTTTTTCCTTTTGTTCCTTCTTTTAGGCATCCTTCTCCTCATTTGCATAGAGTTGCATCGCACTTTATGCATATTTTGCATTTTATCATTGCATACTTAATAATAATTGAAATGTGTGCTAGTGCATATGACAAACTCTTACGATCATTGAATTGTTATTTATTAGAAAGGTCAAGCTTAAGACCTTAAATAAGCCATTATCGGGAAGTAACCCGTGATTTATTGCTTTCATTTTATTTCTTTTAATTTTACTCATTTTTCTTTTCTATCTTTGATTTTGATTTAGGTACAAAATTGGAATAAGACTCATTCTCAATAGCACGTGGAAAGCAAATCATGGTTTTGAGGAAGTTGATTAGAAATGGAGAAATTGGGTTATTTGCGGGTATTATACCCACCTACTATCCGGTAGCTTCCTTCCTTTTCTATTTCTCCAATGCTTTATGATTTGTGGAGCATATGCTTGTTGGTTTGGATGTTTATTACCTCCCTCCCTCCCTTGATCATCTTGTTCAAGCATTGAGGACAATGCTTTATTCTAGCTTGGGGGAGTAGCTATTCGCTAGCTTGGGGGAGGTGTATATACTTTATTTCTTTACTTTTTGCATTTAAAAAAGAAAATTCAAAATCCAAAAATATTTTGCTTTAATTTCTTTTCTTTTTCCTAAAAAAATGAAAAAATTGAAAAAAACATATGAAAAAGGATGTTTGGCGAAAAAAAAAATATGAGGAATAAAGAAAAGTACAAAGCATTTTGCGCCAAAGGGAAGATTCTTGATAACAAATTTATGTGGATTCCTTTGATTTGGTCATTTGGGTAGATGAGTATAGGTGTTTCCATTGGATGTTTACTTGTATGTGTAATTTGGGGCGATTAGGGATCGATTAATCTTTGGCGCTTGATTTTCTACTCGAAAAAGGCAATCTATGATTCTAAATGTTGTCAAACTTTGTGTTGAAAAGAGTCGAACTAATTCTCTTTTGGAAGTTGTAGTGATCCTACTTGGATCTTGAAATATTCTTTGGTGCACAAGCTTTTACCCCCGAATAAGCTATGTTAAGAGTTAAATCGATTGTTTAAAAAAAAAAATGTTTAAGTATTGAGTCCAATAAGTGGAGCCAATGAGCCCACAAGGCATAAAAGCCTATTAAAGTCCATTAAATGAAAAGAAAATCGAAAAAAGAGTCAATAAGTGGTAACTACCACATGATTTGAGAAAGTGGGTTAGTCGAAATGGTTGAGTGGGAGTTTGAAAATTTAATAAGTAGAGTCTCCTTAGTAATGATGAATGTCATTATGGCTTAAACATTGAGACTCTAGACCCATTGCTCAATCGTTATAATACTACAATCATGGTTTTCTCTTAGCAAAAGTCAAGTTTGGGGGAGTTTATCTGCACTATAGGTGATTATGATCAATCTTGGGACCATCTTCATCCATTTGAGAACGATTTGTAACTCTTGAATGCCTTAGTAGACTCTAATTGATGTTTTGAAGCTTTTAATAGTGTCAATTATGCACCTTAGATTAGCCTATCCCCTATATTCCTAAGTCATGGATACATATTGATGATGGTTATGCTTTGAAAGTTTGCTTAGATCGTCCATTGCTTTGTGAACCATATTTAAAGAGATGACTTTGGCTTACTATATGTTTGTGCTTGATTAGAGTTGTGGGTTAAGCCTCTTGGGAAACCCTCGCGAGATCTCACTCGCCCTTTAAAGCGATTTAGGGGTTTAAAGAGCTTGTTGTTTACGCTAAAAACAATCGTGATTCCTACGAAAGTGAGTTAGTGTATATAACTTTCTTATTTTTCTTTAGTGTGCTTTGTCTTAATAGTCATTTGCCTTGCTATCTTCTTTTTACTCCTTTTCCTCTCATTACTCTTGGGACTTTGCTTGAGGACAAGCAAATGCTTAAGTTTGGGGGAAGTTGATGAGTGAGATTTATCTCACTAATAGGGTAGTTTTAAGGCCATTTTTGCTTAGTTTATTTCCGTTTTTATTTCGTTTCCACTTAATTTTACCTCTTGTGTTAATTAATTCCCTCTTGCTATATATATTTGTTTCCCCTCTCCCAACTATTCTATTTGACCTTTTTGTAGGAATTTGAATAATTATAAGTGGGAAGCACTTGAAAGGGGAGGAAAAGAGAACCACACACCAAGCATAGAGTGGAACAATTTTGCTAAAATAAGAGATTTGGGAAGGATTTGTGCATATTGGTCATAGTCAAACGGTCATAACTTTCAGCACACAAAGTATTTTTCAGTGATTCAAGTTGGAGATGAAAGTTTAGCTCGATAGCTTTCCAACGAGTGGTCACAATCCTGATTCCGATGAAAATTAAAAGAGATATGGCTCTTTGAAATCAGGCGCGTCTGCTGGCCCGCCCGAGCTATGCCCAGACCGCCCGAGCAAGTGTCCTGCCCGCCCGGGCTGCTGAAGAGTGGAGCTTCTGCCTCGACGAAGAAGGATAGCATGCCCCGCCCGGTGGATCAGCATGGGCCCGACCACCCTGCACCGCCCGGGCTGCTGTTATTCGCACGTTTTTCTTCGGCCCATTTTGTTTACGACGATGTAATTGAGGGGGAGTATAAATACCCCCCTTAGCCCATTTTGAGGAGCCAAGTTTTATTTTATTTCCCTACTTTTAGTTTTAGAATATCTTTATGGTTTTAGGGAGGATTAGCCTCCATAGCGTAGTTTAGGGAAAAGTGAGAAAACTCAAAGAGAGATTGAAGTTTGGAGATTGAAGGGTGACAACTTGGATTTAAAGATTCAACAATTTATCAATGAGCATTTCTTACTCTCTCTCCTCTTTTATTGCTTTATTTTAATGTTTAATAGTTAATCTAGATTAAAGTTTTCATCTTTGCCTAGTTTCTTCTTGTTTGTTCTTTAGATTTTGTTTTGCTTTTACTTTAAATTATTGATTTTTGGTTTTGCTATTTTTAGATTGGTGATTAAATGCTAGTTTTTCCATGTTTAGGATGTTTGGTAGTATAATGGGTAGTGAGTAGTTCATTAACTAGGATTGGGAGTAGCTCAATCTTTGTTTGCATCCTATTTTCATGAGTAGAGTTTATTGGGTTGATTATGCTTGGGATTTGTGCAATTTCAATCTTTAATGTTGATTGGTGACTTAGTTGATGTGAGCTTCATCATCTTTGATCCTTTTGTTGCCCATTTAATGGTTTACTTTTATGTGGTTGACCTTCATGATCGATTGATTAGTTACTACACATCACTTGTTGATTGGTATTAACTTGGGTTTGATTTCAATTCCTAACTTAGCCTAGTTAGGTGATAACACCTCGAAATATAGGTTTTGTTGCAATAATTAGGACTCTAAACTCCCTAACAACGATTTTAGAGGTGTTTAGGTTTGTTTATTTCCCTTTGCATATCCCCAATACATGTCAACCCCCTTACCTCTACTTGGTTGTTGGATGTGAACTATGATTGTGGTGATTCCCCATTCCTAGTGTTTTTCCTAATTTGATTTCAATAGTTTATACCCTTAGTTTAACCAAAACTTGACGATTTCTTCGGCCTAGCTTATTGTTAAATTAATACACTTCGATGTTCCTTAGTCCTTGTGGAAGAATGACCCTTGCTTACCACTCTACTTAGTTTAGTGGTCTAGTTAAGTTTTGTTTGACTTTAGGAGACTAGTAACGACCTAGTTTTTCCCCAATGTCAGGGCCAGTCAATATTATAGTCTAAATAAAATGGTCAAATGGCAAAGGTAAAAAAGACTTCCAAGTTATAAACGGGCCCAAGCTCATAAACTACCAAGTCCATGAAGGGATGTCCATTCCCTATAAATAGACCTCACCTCCTTCAGTTGAGGAGACAATAAAAATTATTATTCTCAAGAGCTCATAAAATTTCTCTTGGAATTCTCTCTGCAAATAGTCAACAAGCACATTAAATCTTTGCCGACTGTTCAGATATACTCAAACACATTCGACTGAGATTCAAGCTTATATCAGCCCTCATTCGAATACACCCAAACAAACCTCAAACTCAGGTTGACGTTAACAAAACGTCATCCCACATTCAAACTCAGGTTGACGTTGACAAAACATCACTCTACACTTAACTCCACGTCGACATCAACACGTGTCACTCTCAAGCTACGGAACATAATCAGAGGACTTAGTTTATTTTCATTATAAACTGTTTACAGAGATTGTACTCAATACATTTATTGAAATATAATTTCTTTGTTACTTGGTTTCCTGTCTTATTTATTTTGACTCGAAATTTGTGAATACAACAACCAATGACATTCGTGCTTTAAAGGAGGACAAAAAGCAACCTACAACATCACAAAATAACGTCCAAATGATGCGTAACAGGAGGCAATCGGCTGGTTCTTCAATGTTAGCTAAGGAAATTAGTGAAATGACAGAATATGTTAAACTAATGAGTCAAAGTAGTTCAACTAATAATTCTAGCATGCATCCATCCATCTCCACAATCTCTACTGCAATGAAGATCATCAATCGCATGATAGACGATCATATTTTGGAGAAACTCAGTGATTTATGCTACTAGTGTGATTGAAAGTGAAAATAGAAGGGAAGTTTTCCTAAGCATGGAGGATGATGAAACTAGGCTTATATGGTTACGACGCTTGTATGATAATAAAGACAATTAGTTTACTGTAATATTTAGTTTTTTCATTCACTTTACTTGCAATGAATTTCGGGTTTTGTAACTAATTTTTTTTCAATAAGGATGCAATTCATTTCATATTTAATATTCTAAACCTTTATTTTTATTAGTGATAAATAAAGTTGTGGTTTGCTTTTATATTTGACAGGCTCATCATAACTATGGATATCGATGAAGAAAGGAAGCGTAAAATTATGATTGCAATTGCATATACAATGTCTTTAATAACCACATATTTTTATAAGTATATACATAAAGAACCATGCATGACTTCAACTCTAACGGTAGAGATGTGGATGAAAGAAGTGTTGAATGGTCACCCTATTCGATGTGTCAATGCATTTCGAATGGAGCCACAATTATTTAGGAGATTATGTAAGGATTTATCGTCAAAATATGGGTTAAGATCTACACGTAACATGTCCATTTCTGAGAAAGTTGGCATATTTTTGTATGCTCTTGCTCAAGGTGTCTCAAATAGACTTCTTTCTAAGCGTTTTCAGCGTTCTGGTGAATCTATTAGTATGACGATTCATGAAGTTCTCAATTCGATTTCTAACTGTAAAGTGAATGGTCTTGCACATGATATTATAAGGCCTTATGATCCAGATTTCAAAAGCGTGCCAGCTAAATTAGCTACAGATTCTAGATACATGCCTTTTTTTAAGGTATGTAATATTATTGTTGCTTTAGTATATAATTTAGTTTAAATATATACTTAAAGTTGGTTTATGATGTGTTTTTTTTATATAGGATTCTATTGGATGTATTGATGGTACCCATATAGAAGCATGCATACTAGAGGCCCTACAGATGCCATATAGAGGAAGAAAAGGAATTCCCATTTTTAATGTTTTGGCTGCCTGTGATTTTGATATGTGCTTTACATTTATATCAGAAGGATGGGAAGGTTCAGCACATGATACTCGTGTTTTCCTTCATGCAATTGAAACTCCAAAAATGAAGTTTCCTAAACCACCTGAAGGTGTGTTTATAATTTATGTGTTATTCTATTTTTTCTCGAGATTAATATTTATGAATTATAGGTATCTTTATAGTGCTAAACTATAATAAATTTACCGTTTAATTTGCAATCTGATTAGGTAAGTACTATTTGGCCGAATAAGGCTATCCAGATCGAAAAGGTTATCTAGTACCATATCCGAAGTTGAGGTATCATAAATCTCAATTTCAAAATGTGCCTCCAAAAAATGATCGAGAAACCTTTAATCGTTGGCACTTATCTCTTCGAAGTTGTATTAAAAGATGCTTTGGAGTTCTCAAGCAGAGATGGAAGATACTTTCCAAAATGCCACAATTTAGTGTTGAGACACAAATTCAAATTATTGTTGCTACATTTGCATTGCATAATTACATTAGAATAAATTCACCGAATGATCCTCTTTTTTGAGTGTTAGAGCATTATCCTAATTTTATACCATCATTTGAGCTTCCCGATGTTCAGCCTATGGCACAAGGTGAAACTAGAGTGGGAAGTTGTACAGAAATGAAAGTAATTTGTGACCATATAGCCGATTGTTTATGGAAAGCTAAACGACACACAGATCTATAGTTGTTGAAAACTAATTTTATGTGTAAGCATTGATTTTTTTTTTTTAGGGGGTGTAAGCATTGAATTTTTTTATGAAGCTGATCAATAAAAATGCTGTAATTAAGTTCGTAACTAAATTTAATATATATATCTAATATTGTTTCAATTCCAATCGCTAGTTTTGCCAAACACTTATTATTTAAACAGCTACTTTAAACGCTGATAGCTAACAGCTACTAGTTGACAGCTAACAGCTACTACAACAGTTACCTGCTACTACAACAGCTACCAGCTACCACGACCGCTAGTTTGGCCAAACAGGACCTATATAGTTCAATTGTGTTGCACGTGTATGAAATTATGTTGAATGGGCCAGTTGGGTTGTTTTTTTGAGGCCGTTTGGTTCATAAGTAAGGAATGATATAGAATAAGAAAAAAGGAAAATTAGGGAAATATGAGAGAAACTTGAAAGACTGAGCAGATTTGGATCAGAAACAAGCTGGACTCGCTTCATAAATTTTGTTCAATGGGCTCGGAATCGCAAAATCGTCTATTTTAGTGGGCTTAATTTTTTTGCCGCTATCCCAGTCAGTAAACGGGCTTCAAAGGTTTTATCTAGGAGAAAAAAGAAAAATAAAAAAATAGAACCCAAATACCATCAAATAGTGCAAATTAGTAGGTGCACACGTCCGTATGGTGAGGAAGGTGCGTACGATGAACATCAAACACTAGGTTATGAACATAAAGATCAATACCAATGAACATATACTAACAAAGATGTACATATGTTCATTTGGCTTGTTAGCCATGCACATGTGTTCATTTGACTTGTTATTCATGTACATTTGGCGTGTTAGCCCTGTACATGCGCGCACCTTCCTCACCATACGGACGTATACACCATCTACGGATTGATCAAATAGAGGTGTAAATGCTCCAAATTTGATTACTACCTCTTTTGCAATTTTTGAACTAGCATCAAGTCATCAACCCAGTGAGTATACATATACACACTATTCTCCCCTACTACTCTTTATTTCTTTATCTTTGATTTTTTTTTTCATAAGACAGTTATCACTTATCAGCACCCGTCAAGACGGTTAAAATCGAGTTTCTACTTTGAATCAGAAGGGGCCAACGAAATTAATCTTAGCATACTATAGAGTGAAATACAACTGTAACGTATAGGGAAAATTGATACTTTTTTTCCATCGAGTAAGTAACCCACTAGAAATAAACAATTTAAAAACTATTAATTTTGCTGAGTTCGAATCCATTAATTATTAATATCTATCTCAAATCAATAGACTATTTTTTATATAGATAGAGATTAATCCGCCTATAGTTTAATAACAAAATAAATTTTAGTTTCTTCCTTCATTTTTATGGTTTGAAGTTTCCTTTATCCTCCCACACTACCAATTTGCCACTTTTTGTCATACAAAATAATACCCCTATTAGATTCATCCATATCGGAGTTCAAATGACACTATCAAATTCTATCAATAGGGTTAACTCTTATCATAAAAAAAACATCGTAGTTTAGAAAGGCAGAAAAGTTAATACTTTGATATTTTTAGTTAACTAGGTGTCAAATGAGCACAATATGCGCATTCCCCATAATGTATTATCATGGTGAATATTTTTTTTAGGGAGATAAGATAAATAACCAAATTGAACTGACACCTCTCGCAGGTATAATCAGTCAAATTTGCACGTCAGACTCCTTGGTAGGACGAGATAATGGTAAGAGAAACCTCACCTCCAAAAAATCTTTAGTGGAGTATGATGACATGATCTTAAAATCATGAGGCCAAACCAAACCTTTACGACTAGGCTAATTGGTACCGTGGTTGCAGTATCATCTTACGCTATCAGATCAGATTTTATAGGTTGCCATGTGCTAGTTGTACTTGTGCAATATTATTTTGCTGTGGTGAAAGAAAGTAATTTAAATATCAGTTAGTATAATAGCCTGCATTATTTTTTTGCCATGAAAAGATAGAAAGTATAACTGAAACTATATGACCAACATGGATTCCCTACAATTCAGTGTGAAAACCAAATTTTTGCACTCAATCAATGAGTAGCAACCAAAATGGTAAACCTAAATCCTTATCCTTTCTCCAACTTTCCTCCTCGTTCATACTTCAATGCTGGTTCAATTCTCAAAGGGATGCCTTTGTCACAAGGTCAAAATCTTATAGAAAACTTGTATATATAATAAAAATTGATTGGTTAAACAAATTAACACCATATTCCTTTCAATACCATCTTCCAATTGCAAATTAATTTTGCTAATTAATAAACTTTGCCATGATCCAGTAACTGCATATCACTAAAAGGGAGGTAAGGGGGAAAAAAGCAACAGAATTACAAGAAAATGCAAGTACATATAGTTAGAGCACAATATGTACCACCAGATTAAATTTAGCAGATATCCCAAGTACCTCAAGTTAACGAAGTTTGTCAACATTATACAAAGAAAAAGACAGGTAATTTCGATACAACAATCTGCTGCAGTAACAAATTCCTTATCGATGTGCTTAATCAGTCAACATACTCGATATAACACTTTGTTTGGATAGCAAGATAGAAGGAAAATGAAGGGGAAGCAAGAGGACAAAGAGGAGGAGAAAGAAAAAGAGTGTGAAGGAGGAACTTCATATTTTCCTCCAAATCTCGCCAATTTAATTGGATAGTGTCAAAATTTTTGGCTTTTCTTGTTATCGTGTGTGGCTGAGATTCGACGTGTCTAGGGCTGTGTTGATCCTCATATTTTTGCCCTCTGTGTATACAATGGAAATATTTTGTTTCTCAATCTTCATTGACTCTAGTCTCTGATGACTCTTCATTACTTGTTTTTCTGTTTCTATTGTTGTTGCTATGGGGCAATGATGTAAAGCTGGTATTGGTATCTTCATTTTTTTTCTTAATATATCTCTCCTTCGCTTGATTGTTTCCAGTGTAACATAATTCTCTAATCTCCCCGCGAATTGCAAACCGAAAAGTGAGTTATGGTCTGTTTTGGGCTATTGTAAGTCCATCTTTGGCGAACTGCGAATTGGAAAAGCGAATTATGTTACACTAGTTTACCGCTTAGGCCACTAAAATGTTTTCAAAGATATGGATCCAGCCTTGGCAGTTGATCTTATGCTATGTGACTGCCATATATTCTTTTTCAGCAAATTTAATAACAATCAGGCGTTTACAAAATAATTATCCATAGTTTGGAATGGGAATTAGTTGGAAGTACAGCAACTAACTAACAGGTTTGTCCTTGAAGTACATGATAGGAAAGAAGCAGCTGAAGCAAAAACAATATAACTGCTGATAATAAGGACTTCCCTTGTAACACTAACTCCATCAGTTCTCATATTGTGTAAATTATGATTGATATTTTCTTCAGTTCTTGGTGTTGAAAATTTGTACAATCATATGATTGACATTAGGAAGTATGTCAGCCACTAATTCAACAAAGCGCAGCTCGTATTAAACACAAGCAGATAAGCTTATGCAACATATGTTGATCTTGATCTTTCCTAAGATAACAGATCTAAATCATCCATTGTAAACTTATCATCCATTGATTTTGATCTCTGAAAAGGTTAGAAGTGATTTACAATACAGATTACTTCTCATTTATAAACTACTTGCATATTGGAACTAATAAGTACTACTAATATGTTTTTGTTTACAAAAGAACACAGTAATAGTCCAATATACATACTGATCTTGAAAGACGAGTCTTAACCACTAACAGTTACCATTAGTTTCTCTTACAAAACACAAAACAAAGTATGGGCATTAAGACTTCTCACACCAAAACCTAACTAAAAGAGACGCTATCTAACCTTACTCTGATTTGCAACTCTGATTTACTTGAGGAAGAAGAGAAACAGGGGAAAGAAGGCTCTCCGCATAATCAAACACCTCAAAAACCTTTGCATAGGAAGGATTCTTAACAACTGCATACAAAGGTGGATCCGAAGTTGGGTCAATGAGCCAAAGTTCATTCATTAGTTGGACGCAAAGATTGCCACCATACGTGAACCCTAAAAACTTGCTGCAATTCAAGACAAATGCCTCCGACAACTCCATAGAAGTATTATACTTCCTCCGTTTCAAATTACTCGCTACACTTTCCATATAGAGAAGTTTCATATTACTTGCTACACTTCCTTTTTGGGCAATAAACTCTCTCTATCTCTCTCCTCTCACATGGGTCTCCTTTCTTTTTACTCTCTACTTCTCTCTTCTCCAAAAATTGCCTAGGAGTCCGTGAATTGAGAAGTGTAGCAAGTAAAATGAAACGGAGGAAGTACTACTTTCTCCAAGAATCCCATTTGTTATGTTCTTCCTGCAACCACACTTCCCACAACCAATTCGTAGAGCTCTGTGAGAACATAACATATAATGATCTATCTTCACCTACGACACCAAGCATCTTAGGATGAGATCCTTTAGAAAAACCCGGTATTGACAATGGTAAAACTTCAAATGTTTCACCAACCAAGTCAAATTTACACATGGTTTTCTGACTAAGAAGGCAATGTAATGCTTCATTCTTGAAAACCAAGTTTATACTTGAACCGAAAAAAAGCTGATCTCCAACGGTATCATGCATTTGCCTCCATGTACGATCTTTCAACGAATATACAACTAAACGCCCTTCAGATGGATAATTATACGCTATATATACTAACACAATCTTATAATCATCTATAGAAGGAACCGAGCTGAACCAACAGAGCTTGAATTTGACATAAGTATGTCCACGTTCCTTAGGTAATGTGATTTCTTTGCGTTCATTAGTCATTGGGTTCCAAAGAAACATCATATCTTTACAAACTGGTTTTGTTACCATCACAGATTTCATCTTAAAGTAAATACAAACAAGACCATCACATGATCCGATAAGAAAACAGAAATGAGTCCTAAAAAAAGAGGCAGGGAATTGGTTTTTATGTGGGATTAACTCAGCACCATTAGTAATATCAGAAGAATTTTCAAGCCTAGAGAATGTATTATAGTATTGTAGAGCGATGGTTAAAGGTGGATCAGTGCATAATTGCAAGTGAAATTTGGCGAATTCAGGTTTCGAAATAAGTGAATGCCATGATTTAGAGACTAGTTTACACTTTCCTAAGGATTTTAGGGGTAAATGATGCAAGATATTAAGGATGATATCTTCAGTTAACACCATAATTGGGCTTTCTTCGAATTTGGTTTGTTTGATCATTGTTATGATTTCTAAGTATAAACAACCCTTCAAAGTGAGCAGATGAATTTCCAGATTATTATGATCATTATCTTAAGAGTTTAAAAAAAAAAAACTGCTAAACATGAAACATCCATACCTTCGCCACCACAACCACCACCATGGCACCACTTCGCAGCCACCTTGAACAACTGATGATATCAGAGTGAGAGAAAGATAGATAAAGTTGTGAAATTGAAAGACGTAGAATTTAGAGAAACAGTGACTCAAGCTCTGAGCTTTGCATATAAATAGACAAGAGTTAGAAAAAGAAGAGGGAGTTACAGATTTGGAGTATCTAGATTTCTTCTCACAGGATTTTCTCCGTATTCTCTGTTAACAGATTTTATCAAATTTGCTCTAGATAGTACCTCTCTGTCTTTTTTTTTTAAAATATAAAATATTATGATATTTTTTAGTTTGGATATATTTTGTATAGATAGGTCTCCCTATATTTTAAATAGTACTACTTTGGCCATATTCTACCAAGTAGTACTTGGTCTAGTGGTAAGGAGAGCACCATTCCAACCTCAAGGCTCAAGGTTGGGGGTTCAATCCCCACTAGAGGCACTTTGAGGGTAGGGATTCCCCTTACCCTTCCCCCTTACTCTCAAGTGTTTGGCCCATTAAGATCCGAGCGGGGTTCGGGCCACTTCTTCCTACCAAAAAAAAAACTTTGGCTATATTCTTTTGGACTAAAATAAACTAAACTAAATTTGTTTGAACCGAACTAAATTGAACCGAATTTTTATTAATTCGACCCAAAAGAAACAGAGCCTTTGTCCTTTAAAAAAATAGTAGTACTTTTTATTTTTTTGGTTTGGTAAATAATGTATTGGCAAACATGCACATTCAAAGCATGCAAACTAAAAACATATAGAGGCAGTACCTTATTATTATTATTATTATTATTATTATTATTATTATTATTATTATTATTATTCCTTATTATAATAATAATAATAATTATTATTATTATTATTATTCCTTATTATTATAATAATAATAATAATAATTATTCCCCTTACCCTTTGAGGGTAGGGATTCCCCTTACCCTTCCCCCTTACTCTCAGGTGTTTGGCCCATTAAGATCCGAGCGGGGTTCGGGCCACTTCTTCTTACCAAAAAAAAAAAAAAACTTTGGCTATATTCTTTTGGACTAAAATAAACTAAACTAAATTTGTTTGAACCGAACTAAATTGAACTGAATTTTTATTAATTCAGTCCAAAAGAACAGAGCCTTTGTCCTTTAAAAAAATAGTAGTACTTTTTATTTTTTTGGTTTGGTAAATAATGTATTGGCAAACATGCACATTCAAAGCATGCAAACTAAAAACATATAGAGGCAGTACCTTATTATTATTATTATTATTATTATTATTATTATTATTATTATTATTATTATTATTATTATTATTATTCCTTATTATAATAATAATAATAATTATTATTATTATTATTATTATTATTCCATATTATTATAATAATAATAATAATTATTCCCCTTACCCTTTGAGGGTAGGGATTCCCCTTACCCTTCCCCCTTACTCTCAGGTGTTTGGCCCATTAAGATCCGAGCGGGGTTCGGGCCACTTCTTCTTACCAAAAAAAAAAAAAACTTTGGCTATATTCTTTTGGACTAAAATAAACTAAACTAAATTTGTTTGAACCGAACAAAATTGAACTGAATTTTTATTAATTCAGTCCAAAAGAACAGAGCCTTTGTCCTTTAAAAAAATAGTAGTACTTTTTTTTTTTTTGGTTCGGTAAATAATGTATTGGCAAACATGCACATTCAAAGCATGCAAACTAAAAACATATAGAGGCAGTACCTTATTATTATTATTATTATTATTATTATTATTATTATTATTATTATTATTATTATTATTATTATTATAATAATAATTATTATTAATCCTTATTATTATAATAATAATAATTATTATTATTATTATTAATCCTTATTATTATAATAATAATAATAATTATTCCCCTTACCCTTTGAGGGTAGGGATTCCCCTTACCCTTCCCCCTTACTCTAAGGTGTTTGGCACATTAAGATCCGAGTGGGGTTCGGGCCACTTCTTCTTACCAAAAAAAAAAAAAACTTTGGCTATATTCTTTTGGACTAAAATAAACTAACTAAATTTGTTTGAACCGAACAAAATTGAACTGAATTTTTATTAATTCAGTCCTAAAGAACAGAGCCTTTGTCCTTTAAAAAAATAGTAGTACTTTTTATTTTTTTGGTTTGGTAAATAATGTATTGGCAAACATGCACATTCAAAGCATGCAAACTAAAAACATATAGAGGCAGTACCTTATTATTATTATTATTATTATTATTATTATTATTATTATTATTATAATAATAAGGAATAATTATTATTATTATAATAATAAGGAATAATAATAATAATTATTATTATTATTATTATTATTATTATTCCTTATTATAATAATAATAATAATTATTATTATTATTATTATTATTATTCCTTATTATTATAATAATAATAATTATTCCTTATTATTATAATAATAATAATAATAATTATTATTATTTCTTATTATTATTATTATTATTATTATTCCTTATTATAATAATAATAATTATTATTATTATTCCTTAAAATTATTATTATTATTATTATTATTATTATTATTATTATTATTATATTAATTATTATTATTCCTTATTATTATAACTGAATGAGCTTAACTGAACTGAGTTGAGTTAAGCTAAGCTAAATTGAACTGAAATTATGCCTAAAAGAACATAGCCTTAAAAGAAAAAAGACATTCAGTTTGGCTCAAATAAGAGAAAAAGAGTAGACACAAAATGAACAAGGCAGGTCCTGACATTATATGGACCCTACGCGAAACAAGAAATAAGGGCCCCTTATTAAAAAAACTACATAAAATTCAAAAATAGATTCCGATAAACGATAAATAAAATTTTCATGAAAAATATACGAGTACATTTAATTACATCAACCAACATAAAATTACCAAATAATAAAGACACTTCACAATTTTTTGTGATTTCTTTAACTCCTCTTCTCATTTTTTCTTTGATTTCTTAACTCCTCTTCTCGTTTTGTTTCTTTTTCACTTCCAAACAAATGTTTTTTAGGCAACATCTCATCAAAGTCAAACAGACCAACACAAACAATTTGAATAAGTAGGTAATACTACTTTAAGAAAAGAACAATTGCACTTGGATTCTTCAAGTAGAATTGTAACTTTGAAGTCCATATTCCAATATGACAAGATCCATTCCAATAAGATAGTACCCCAATTTGAAAACTGACACTGTTAACATAATAATATTAATTAGGAAGAATATAACTATTATAATTTATAAATTTTGTTTCAATAATTTAAAAAAATAGGAGAGGAGAAGGAGAAACAAGCATACCTTTTGCATTATGCAACTTCGCTAATTTCCCTCCGCAACCGCAAGACCATAAGTCCGAAACCGTGATTTGCAAGGAAATATTAAAACAGTAGAGAAGGAACTCAAGGAATCAATTGATTGAGTATATAATTCCAATATTTGATAGATGTTGATGATTTGATGATTTGTTGTTGCTGTATCCATCCTTTTTCCTATTTATATTGTCGAATTTTTTCCCCATTTCCACTATATTATTTGGAAAGAATAGAAATTTGAGAAGGAAGTAAGAAAATTTTAATGTTGTCTAATGGTGTGATTAATAACTATTGTTGCAAACTTAGAATTTGGAGAATTGGAGGGTGATGGTAGTACTCAGACAACTCAGTTATGGCGAAGGAACTAAGGAAGAAGATGAAGACTTTACTTTCATTATGATGTATAGTTTACGTGAATTAAATCTAATAAGTCAAAAAGTGATGATTTTTTATATTTTTTTTGGGGAGTTGTTTGAGAGCTAGCAAGCAATAACTGAGGAAAGATTGAAATTTCCTTGTTGTACTTGTGAGTTACGACTCTCACCGTCTCAGGTAAGGATGGCAATGGATCCTGGACTCGACCCGAATCTGTGGACCAGGATCCGTTTTCATGGATCTGAATCCTAAAATTTCAGACCCGTTGGATCCGGGTCCTGTTGTCAGATTGCGGACCGGGTCCGGATCTGACCCAGGATTCGGACCCGGATCCGTAGATCCGTTTTCATTAAAAGAGACTGGGTTAATGGGCTGTAACACCCCGATAATTCTCTATTTTTAGAAATACTTTTGTAATATAAAACTTAGAGAATTACCCAAGTATTATCGCCCGTGTGATAACGTATCGGCTTATTTAGAATTTTGCAGCGGAAAAACATCAAACTAAACTTTATAAATAATTAAATAAGTACTTCAAAAATAAACCACTCTATAAAGTCTATCAAACCAACTTATAATAACATGATCCGACTAATGCAGAAAACATGATAAACTAAACTTACACAAGCTCTCCATTCCCGGATTCCCAATGATGCTACATCTGCGAACCTGTAAATGTCAATGCTATAGAGAATCTGCTCACCAAAATTTGGTCGTCACAGGATCAATAAGGCAAAGCCATGATCAACACATACAAACAAAGCAGGTAATCAGCAAAGCTGAGTACTACATAACAATACATAAACAACCCTAATCATGATACTAAGAAATAATAAACAAGGATAAATAATAATACAACAATATAACATTCTGCAGATAACTTCTACTGAACTAAACTTTAATCATCTTTTATTATATTAAATGGAATAGTTATTGGACCGAGTTGTCTAACTAAAAACCAGCCTTCACCTAGGAAGACGAAATACGGGCGCGACTCCGTATTCCATAATGACCTGCGATATCGAGGAACCTTTAAATAAAAAGAGGAACGGTGATCAATCCAATTCCCAGAAAAAGCCATGGCACGCTCACCATGTACCCCAACTCCTGATTGTCCAACTTCAGACGTGCACCAGTCTAAAGCTTATTACTATCCAAGTTACACTTTACGTGATTTACAATTTATTACTTGTTATGACACACATACAAGCAACACAGAATATATTTCAAACATTCACAACTGAACTTCTTTTATCTTAGGATTTAATAAGTGATCACAACTTACAATCCAAGATTACTTTCTTTAATTCCAACCTTTCTTACTTTGTTGAACCTAGCCAACAATCAATCTTACCTTTCAAAGGCATAACTTGTCAACTTACCAAATAAGGCCCACAGTCCTCATAAAGTAGTGAAATACAAAAAGGGAACAATGATCAAACATGATCCAATACTAATAAATATATTAAATCCCCTATGTGAATTAATAAATTGAAGTTCCCAACCAACATGCTTGCATCAATATTCCATACAAACATGATATAAATCTCATAGTATAATCTCATAATCAACATGCTTACACCACGGCATAAAACATGCAAAATCCAACATAATAAATATCATACATGAACTCAACATAGTTCCTATACATGATACTACATAATTCTCCTTCATAAAATCATGATACTATCTCAATCATCACATAGGTATGTACGTCCCTTGTGTAAACTAGTCGACTGGCCACTTTAACCCCTTTAAAAATCTCCTACGGAATACTCTCTGCCTAGAAATCAAATATAACTAAAATCAATACTCTTAAATAAAAAGACATCAACTTTAAAATATTTAAAATCCCCTTTAAACATATTCAAAAGTTGATTTTACTATCAAAACTTCAATTACTTTTAATTCCTAGCATAGTACCACCATACTAGTAAGTAAAATTCTTAAAACTCCCTAAATAAAATATTTTCTGAAATTCCAGCAACTTATAAAATCATAAAACCCTCTTTAAACCCACTTAAACATGCTTAAAATCATAAATTAAATCAATCTCATAGTATATGATATGCTACTATGGTTTTCTAATAATTAACACCCTAAAAATCCATGCTTTAATTATTAAAACTTCAATCTAACAATAATAAACAAATCTAAATTTTTATTCCTATAATATAATATATATATCTATAATATAATATATATATGAATCAAGATTACTCATTAAAACAGTAAATTAACATTGATAATCATGATTAACATTAAAATAAAGCATAAAAACATAGTCTTTAATGGAAAACTTGAGGAAAAAGGAAAAGAATTTAAACCACACAAGAGGAAAGTGATGATGCGCCGAAACAAGGAAGAGCAGTGGCGGCAGCAGCAGCGGTCAACGGTGGTCAACGGTGGTGGTGACGTTTCTTAGCGAAGAAGAAAGCGTTACTTGAAGAAGAATAAAGAAAAACTTGAGAGGAAGAAAAACTGGATTTCACGTGGAAGAGGAGGAGAGAAGAATGTCGTGAGTTTAGAGAGAGAGAAAAATAAATCTTTGTGTTGGGTAAAATAATTGGGCTTAAGGTATTTATAGGTATGGTTTCCTTTTGGGCTTAGGAAAAGGAGATTGAGTTTAAATAGAATTCGATGACAACTAGGATTGATAAATGAGGACTCCTAGCATCAATATAACTCCTCTTTCCTAATCTACTTAGAATTTGGGTTCCTCAAGTCCATTAGACTTCTTTTCTAAATCAAATTCATATTTCAAACCTTTTTCAAAGCATGCCTAATTAAAATATTTTCAACTTTCTTAAATCCTTAAAATAATTCGTTTGACTTTTAAAATAGTCAACCTTCTTTAAATAATAAAATCATTTAAACTAAAATATAAATATACAAATACTAAAATATATTTATAAAATCCTTTAAAATTATGGGGGATTACATGGGCCTTAAATAATCCTAATTTGAATTTCACGCTGAAGATGCAAAAACACTCCTCCACCTTTTGCATTCTAGAGTCTAGACAGTAGACACTCCCTAACCTAAAAACCCTAACTCCCTCTCTCACTTTCACGCCCCCCTTTCTCTCTCCAGCCATCCACTTAGTATCCACCGGCCACCGGCGTCTCTTCCTCTACAACAATCCTTGGATTACAAAGTCCGCAATCACATCAACAACAATCGCCCATTATAGGCCACTTCGAGAATCTTCCTTATCGTCTTCGTAGTCGAATTGCGCCGACCTGCTGCTGCGGTGGAGATGATTCAGTTTCGTCGACATGCCCGTCACCACCAGCGCGTACTACTAGGCTATTAGCTCTTTGCGCACCTGTCACCACCAGCTTCCTCATGTAACTGTTCAAATTCTAGGATTTTGTTCTGGAATTTTCCTCCTTTTTGTTAGATTTTTGTTGCGAAATTCTTCTGTAATCTTCCTAAGTATTACGAATTTACTAGAATTTTTATGTGAATTTGTGATTTATTGCTGAATTTGTTGAATTGAATTTGCATAATTTAATTTGTTGATTGAAATGTGTGGTAAAGTTGCTGAACATAGTTGTAAAATTTCAATCATAGACAGATCCGTTTTGGACCCGTGGACCCGGATCCGCAGCATCCGTCGGATCTGGATCTGGGTCCAACTTTTTTAGACCCACTGGATCCGGGTCGGATCTGGATCCAGCGTCTGAAAACGGATCTGGATCCGGGTCCATATGGACCCGGTCCAGATCCGACCCGTTGCCATTCCTAGTCTCAGGCGTCCAGCATCTTTACTCTTTAATTGGGAAAATAATTTTTTTTGTACAACGAACTTGCAGTTTTTTTTTTGGGAAATTGGGCCCCTTTAGGCTTGGGCCCTAGGCGGCTGCACTCTCCGCCTGGGGCTCAGGGCCGGCCATTTAGATGAAATGAGAAAAAAAATTGCAAGTCATTAATGAAAGAATTATCACCAAAATGTGACGTAGAATAAGTTAAAAATACCTTATCTTCTTTCTCACTGTGTCTTCCTTGTGGCCTAGGTGAAACCCAAGATTTTTTTGTCATCCAATTCACCACCTTGTATACGATTTTGTATCTTCGGCACAAGAGATGTGTCCAGCACCACTTGAAGTCTTAAACCCCAAACAAACATCAACCAATGACCTAGTATTACTATTAATGATAGGCATGTCGCGCACCTAACAAAAATAAATAACATAACTAATCATCCTAACTATGTAGTAGGGTAAATCAGGGTCGATCCCACAGAGAGACAATTATTCTATAATTAGCTCTTAACCAGTGGTAAAACTAAAGGAGATTAATATCAATAATAGTTGAATCACTAATCAATATATAAATAAAAGACTCTAGAATTAAGTATCCCACTAGCATGAATAATACAATAATAATTCCTACGTTCCCCAAAGTAATCAATTAAATGTTCACAAGGAGAAGTACACCCTATAAAATACCATAAACCTCTCCCGAGTATCTATGGCTTCCCTAATATGCACTCAAGTCTACTCCCATGGAATCATGCAAATTAAAGACATTAAACACGACACTCTAACTTCCTAACAATCCATTCTACCTACTCCCGTGGAGAACTTCATGTCCTTAATTGAAATACTCAAATCCGTCAAAACCCAACTCCCGTTGTGAACAAGACAACGGAATGATAGCAATACTAATTATCCTTAATTTTGTATTGGAAATTGCACAATCAATTAAGCATGAACAAATAAACAACTAATTTGGGAATTTAAAGGAATACATCACATGTTAATCATGCATGGCTAGGGTTTGCTTAACCCTAGATTAGAAAACTACTCACATATAATAATCAAATAAACTAAATAAAATATAAAAGAAAGCATAACTAATGATCAATAATATAAAATAAAGGAGAATACTTGAATTGGTGATGGTAAGATGAAGTCTTGAATAATTCTTCTCGAGAAAGTGAAACAAATGCCTCCACTATTGTGTCACGTTCCAAGAGAGAAAATAAGACGTCTAACTTGAATAATGAAAACAATATCTATCCCTAATATATAATTATATCTCCTAATATTAGTAGGAAACTAAGTTACAAGATAAGGAAAGCCAATTAAATCATTAAAGAGGCCGAATTAGCTAGTTTGCGCGCATGTAGGAAGATAAGCAAAACAGGGCCAACTTGTGAAGTCGATATCTCCCAAAATATAACTTGCCTTGGGTCGTGCAGCCTATCTTTGAAAAGCTCTTCAAGCCTAGTTTCCAATGCTGCTGGATCCATCCAACTATCAATATCGAATCAAAAGTTATGGGTAAAAGAGTAACCATGACTCAATTTCCACAATTCTTTCATTAAATTCCAATTTCATTTTGGCTCCAAATTGCACTCGAAGATATTCAGAATGATCCTTATCAAAGTATCTTCTTTTCAATTGCTAATAAATACTCAAGCTTTTCCAATCATACTCCAATTACGTTCTAAATACCTGAAATTAATCAAAGAACACCGAAAACGCGCAAAAAGTAGTAACATCTTACAACTTATGTAATTATATGCAATTATGAACTAAAATGCAACTAAATGCTCCTAAAATGCAACCAACTAAAAACTATACGAAAATATTATACATCAATTAACTAGTATGCATTGACATACAAGGTCAAGACAAGTCACTTCTGTTAGTATGCATTAAGGAGTCACTTAGGCTCCGTTTGGTAGGGCGTAAAATATTTTCCTGAAAAACTGTTTTCCTCTCTTTTCAATTTTACATTGTTTGGTTTGCAAAGGAGTGTAAAACCATTTTCCCTAGGAGGAAAATTGCTCTCCCGATGATGGAAAATCATTTTTCCTTTCAAATGAACATTTTCCGTTTAGTCAAAGTTAAGGACCTCAACATTGTCAAACATGCGATTATAGAGATCATGAACAATTATTTTGCCAGAAGAGGTATCACAACATTATATATATATATATATATATATATATGTATATATATATATATATATATATATATATATTATAAGTGAAGGAGGGAGGCATGGTGTCCCCTTATTAAATGACTATAATACCCTTATTTTTTTAATTATATCAATTTTGTTTAGATTTTTAAAATAATAATAGGTAATCAATCAATCAAAATTTTGCCATTTTAAAAAACAAAAATTCGAATAACTTAAAAATTTAGGTTTTAAAAAAGGAAAGACTAAAAGAGTTTATAAAAAACAAAAATAACAATTTCATATAAGAATATCAAAATCTTCCATCAAAAAGAAAAATTATCACAATTAAAATCAGCAATATACTTTCACAAAGTTATTGTCATGTAAAGAAATGATCATTTTAATGGGTTTATATAATTTCAATTTGTGTAAGTCAACTACATAGAGGATAATAAGGTCTGATCCAGACAACGTACTACATTTGATGTTTTAGCTATACTATCAATTATAGAGTTAGAATTGAAAATAGTTCACAACTAAATCAAAATTCAAAAGAAGACAAAAGAAAAGCACAAAGATATGAAGGTAATCTTTGCAATTGTGGAGAACATGAATTTGAATCAAATTTGGGATTAAAGAAAAAAGTAAAAAATAGAAAAGAAAGATTCTTTTTTATTTGGATTTCCATGGATAAATAAAGTTAAATATATTTGCAATTATGAATTAATTTGCTAATCAAATTAAATAAAATTGACAAAAGAGGTGAATATGCAATATTCTTATGGACATTTTGTTAGTATTATGATAAATTGAACTCATTTAGTCTTATTTTTTCCGAAGAAAAAAAAAAACTGTAGAATTCTTCGTTTAAGCCATTTTTGTTTATTATTTTATCCACGTAGGACTTTCTTCAAACCAATATTAAAATGTCTTATAAAAGAAATAATAAGGTTGCTTCTTCATTTAGGGAAAAAGTATTACTAAATCAAACAGTAAAATACCCAATTACAACCAATGCATTGCCATAAATTCATATAAGTCATCCCATAAGTTACGCTAACCTTAAATCTCCTCTTCTTTATCCCTCATCTCTTTATTGTCATTCTTTAGTCTTCGGCTCTTTTGGCTAAAGAGAAATTTGGGGGAATATTAGAGATTTGAACTCGTATTAAAGGATTTGACTAATCTATACTAATATATGAAAATGCATTTACAAGAAAGTTTATGTGCCATGTGTCACTCTCCTTTAAAGCTCTAATGCAAATGCTATGTTTTCATGTCAAACCACTCAATTGAAAAAATAACATTGACCTTTCAAATGAAAAGTTAAAGCTTAACCACAAATCCAACATAATATCTCATTAAAAGACTTACACAAGTAGTCAGATCCCTAATACTTATATGGCAACAACAAGAGACTATTGTAGACATAAACTCTTACCCCAAAACCTTGTAGAAATTAAGTTATTACTTTCATCCTCGAACTTTTAATGGTTTATATTTTCAAAATATTATGTAATGACAACTTATCATGTTATAATGTTGCTTTTTACTGACTAGATAGAAGATACCGAAAATTGAATTCTCGGGCATTGCTCGGGACACTCACTAGTTAATCCTTTAATGTCAGTGTTTGGTAAAGATATGTTTGAAAAGGCTAATTGGGCCCAGAAAAGGTCTATTTGAAAATGTTGGGGGAGAAGCCCACCTATAGCGCAGAGATTGATAATACTACCAATAGGATAAGTTACCCTATAAAAATTGACCATTAAAAAAATCATCATCATTAATAATCACCAAAATCTATAGATCCAATATATTATAATTTGCTTCCGTATCAAGGGAATACTCCTACATCTACACACAGCAAGTCTCATATTTGCTTATAATTTAACTTGGTACTAGAGCCTTATATCGATCCATGGGCAACACAAATAATGATTTCTCAATAATCAGCCTAATTTCACTTATAGGTGGTACTGGTGCATTTCAAAATATTTCAATGCCAAAAATTCATATTACTCTAACTTGATTATCATGATTCTTGGAAACAATTAGTGTAGCAAGCACGAAAAGCCTTTCAACTTGGCTAATTTCTTAGTCACAAATTGTGGCAGTAGCCAACAATAACCCACCCAGACACCCTTAGGCCACAACACAACCAAAAACAGAGTATGTGATTTGGAAAAACACCGACTGTTTGGTCGTTATGGCTTAAATCAACTATGTCTTTTCGCATGATTGCATTATTGCATACGGTGCTACCACAACTCATGAAACCTGGGCTATTCTTTATCGTAATTTCCAAACTCAAACTCGATCTCGAAATACGTATGTCCGACTTCAACTCCAAAAACTCAACAATGGTTCTCTATCTATTCTTGAATCTTGAGTATGTTCAGCAGAAGCAAAGTCCTGCTAACAGTCTTGCAATAGCACAAGCTCCCATAAGTGATGATGAATTTGTCACGTACATTCTATTTGGGCTAGATTCAAGCTATAGGGAGTAGGGACTAGTTTGAACATGCACATTGAACCAATTACTTCTGATGAACTTCTTAGTCTTCTTCTCCAAAAGGAACAGCGAATTCATGAAGCTGTCAAGTTTATAAAAGCCACTGCCAACGTGGTATATCGCTCCCATAAAAGCAAAAACAACCAGCATATTCATCTTGCTGCACCCCTGCCACCAATTATCGTAACTGGCACAGAATATCCTAAACCTGTGTACAGAATATTCTTATTCCATTGCGAGTATGGATTTTCAGATATGCGATAAATCTGGTCATTCAGCTCCAGATTGCTACAATCGTGATAATAAAGAGCGTTCTCTGGCAAGCCGTCAACGACGCTCAGTCAATCTAGCGTCTACTACACCAAGTGGCCTCATTGATCATGCCATCAGTCCATCACTGATTTGAACAAGCTTTGTGTAGCCTTTACTTATGATGGTGAGGATGCACTGCAGTTAGAGTTGGTAAGTTAATCTCGTTTAAAAACCAATACCGATCCTTTACAACTGAGTGAAGTTCTTCGTGCACCCAATATCACCAAAAATTTGCTAAAAGTATCTATAAAATAACAAAGGAAATATTGTAAAAAATAATCCCAAGTTTCAGGTGTCTTCCCATATTAATCCCAAGTTTAAATTATTTTTGAATAATCTGAAGTTTGGGAGTCATCTTCCCATATTGGTCCAAAAGACCTATAATCCTTTGAACCAATTTTAAAAAGTTGATAAGACACCATTTTATTTAAAAAAATCACCCCTAATCGCCTTCATCACCACTCCATTATTAGAATGAAAGGCAAACGGAAATGTTTCACGCGGCGTGTTGACCTTTAAAACGAGTTTTAAACCGACTTTTTTCACTAGGGACCAATAAGAGAAGACTACTAACAAATTTGAGATTATTTAAAAATAATCCAAAGTTGGGATTAATTTGGGAAGATGGCCAAAACTTGGGATTATTTTTGACAATTTTTCCAATAACAAAAGACTATGAATCTGTGATGTTATACAAATTTTGTCCTACTCTTTTGTTGTAACGTCATGCATATTGCATGATAAAAAGTTGCTACCGAAGCGTCTAAATCAAGGCCTTTATCAACTCCACGACTCATCTTCACAATACACCATACACATTACCACATTAATGACAGTAAGATAGAACTAAGCAGTTCAACAATTTGTTTGAGAGATAAAACGAGAACAGTATTACAAAAATAGGCTGTTGAATTACTAACCAAAAAGCAAGAATACCAAAACAACGTAAAACTGTCCCTTAGTACATTAGTATCACACTTCCCCCACCTTCTAGCAAGGTTTGAGGAGAACCTTCTTCACAAACAGAGGAGAGATTTACAACCAAAATGACTTAATTCTTGCAACCACATATATTAGCATAAAACAGCCTAACCAAAAGCTAAAAGCCTAAACCGCAACCCCTGAAGAGTAATCAGATTTCTGAAACCACTTGCTATAGTCGAGCATTCTAACTTCCAGAGCAAACCAGAACCAAAAATAACCTTCTTAAGAGTGACGACCTTTCATAGAAAACCAAAAAACCTCTGCTCTACCAGTAGGAAATCGTTCATGTCTAATATAATAAAATTAGAAGCTTAGACCTATGCCAAAAGAAGGAAAAAAAGAAAGGCAGTCCTACATTTTGAGACACAAATGAGTTCAAGGAAGATTAAAGGGAGAAACAAGACTCTCCACATAATCGGTCACCTTATAAACCTTTGCGAAGTTAGGATCCCTAACTATGGCGTATGAAGGAGGATCTTCACTTGGATCAAAGTGTAGGAACAAAAATTGGTAACAAAGTAATAAAACTTATCTGATAACAGTGGCGTGATATAATCACTGCCCTAAAGTTGAATTTGCCCTGCAACAACACACGGACTCTCAGCAATCAACCTCCAGGGTTACACGGCTTCTACCTTTCCGGTGTTGACAGAAAAGTAGATTGAGAACGCTCTTGAATATTGCCCAGAAAAAGAGGTGAAGAAATGGAGGAGAAGATGTATTTGTGTGTCTCCCTCCCGGTCTCTATCTCCCGAATACGGAATACCAGAACATCCACTGGTATTTATACAAAACATGGAGAAAGAAAGGAGATCAAAAATAAAACCAAAATGTGGAGACCAACGGTCCATAAAATAGGGAGTTAGTGGTGACAATTAAGGCCATAATTTAGGAGAGTACACGGCTTTAATGGGGGAGATAGTGGCCAAAATCATGGAAAAGGTCACATCATGGAAAACGGCATTAAGAGAGAAAAAACGATAACTTAAGACTTATAAAAGATGGTCATAAAATGCTAACAGATTTCTTACCCAAAACTGTAGTTAAGTTGTTTATTCCCCAAAGCCCAAAGCCCATGGCCCATGGCCCGGTCCGGGCGGGCGGCTGCTGCGCGCTTGTGGTAACCACACATCACCACACATCCACTAAAAGCCTCATTGCTACTCAACTCATAGAGTAATAGTTATAAACCTTACTCTTCCCTTATATTCTTTCAATGTGGGACAAAAGGAAAAATTGACTCTTCATATTCTTTTGAAGCAAACTTAAAGTTTCTATTAAAAACTCCAACAATCCCCCACATGATTCAAAAGAAGAAAACAGAAAGAAACGGGGCTGAAAAAGGATGATCTGGGCAATAGATACTAGGTTTTGAAGTATCAATGTCTTATGGACTTGAATTGACACTCACTGCATACAAATATGTCTTACTATCGTGATAGGTAGATTTCTCTTTGAACCTTTCACGAGGATAGCAAACCATAGATGCGCACTCAACCTTTTTCAAATCAAGAAACGTTCTCGCAATTGTAATATCAGTGCCCCACAATTAACCTAGATTCTCATGAATGCTCTAGAGAGCCTAAGCCTTTTTAATTCTCATAGGGGATTGGGCGTAACCCCCACATTCACATAGGTAAGTTCATCAAGTTTGTACTGTCACAAACCACCTTAAGTAAGGCTATGAACTTATTAAGAGCTATAAGCTCAACCTTACACATATAACAGTATAATGAAACACAATACTACATCACTTTAATTAATAGGAATGGTAGTAGTATCAACAACTTGAGTTCTTTTGTGATTTCGTTTGACCCTTTGAACTTAGGAATTCCTAAGAAGGGTATCCATCACAATTCACTCCACAATAGGCTTTAAACCCATTCCTTGTGCTAACGCTAGCACCAATTTTCTCCAAAGGTCTTTGATGAGAGGATCAACAATATTCCTCTCCTACTTTTTACATACTCGAGTCACATTTTCTAATTAGATTTCTCACAATAGCATTCCTTAAGCGAATATGCCTTCTCTTTCAGTATAGGCTAGATTATTTGCTACCATAATTGTTGCTTATGAATCACAACGCATGGAAACTGATGGAGCTGGCTTACACCACAATGGAATATCAACAACCAAACTCTTTATTCACTCAGCTTCCTGTCCTGCCAATTTTCAGGCACTTAAATATTTGTTAAGCAACAATGTATTATAAACCATAGGCAAATAAATACTATCAAAGCTGATCACATATAATATACACATGCATGAGGTTATCATAGCCAAAGAGAAGAGTAGCTGAACAAAACTTCTCACACCATTACTTAGGTCTCTACAACTGATCAGATAAATACCTTTTCAATTGTACTCATCTTGTGTTCCTTACAAGAAGACACACACATAAAGAGTTCATCTATTTTCGCTTTCATATCTGAATTGCCCCACCAGAATGTCAATCCTTCATTTGAACCACTATCAAATACCAAAAGGATAAAAGGCCATCTACTAGACGGTAATGCAAATATAATTACTAGGCTTTCACCTATAGTGAACCCTCTTGCACTTAGCCACTCTACTTGGCTTTCACCTTTCAACACACTTATCTTACTGCCTATTGCCCTAATATTAGGCAGGTATGGTTCATCCCAAGTATAATAAATCATAAAGTACTCATCGAGCACTAATATTGCTTCTTTACATAAACTAGCACCTATAGAGACTTATAACTTCTAAACAATTTTGGGAAACCAATCCATCATTATATTATGATTGTCCATCATTTCATCAAGTTCATCAATACCCTTTTAACATTAGGACAAATCTAGTTTAAGAACTCTATCTATGTTACTCCTTAGTTGATCTATTCACCAACTTCATTAGGAATACACAAAACAGAAAGAAGAAGAAGCAATCAGTAAAACACACTTTATCATACTCTTGCAAACGCAAAATATATATATTCACATAGATTTTCTAATAAATGAATAAAATAAGCAATGAGGAGATAAAATAGTTTCATCTACTTCAATATTGCAAGATCTCAAAGCATATGAGAACCACACAAGGATAAAGGATCCTCCTTAGTTAGACATACACAAAAGTCTTAACTAAATTCTCGAGAGACTATCTAATCTATTGAAAAGATATCATTATTTTAAAACAACTATTATCCCCACATGAAAAAGTATTAATCCTTCCAACTATAAATTATCCAACTCACTTGGTCTTTAGGCCTCATTCAATTTTTCTCTTCTAAAAAAGAAGGAAATTTAAAAATGGTCTCATCTAGACCTACGGTAAAAGGTTATAGCTCAAGAAATCATTTACACATGAAATATAAGAGCAATTACACTTAGAGAGTATTCATAAGAATTGAACTCCAAAAACAACAACCTTTTAGTTACAAACTACTAGGGTGTCCAAAGAATTACACTTAGCTCTTCATACGCATTTATTGAGATATTGTCCACTAGATTAGGGATTAAGATCCACAACTTAAGACTCCTTAAGATAACAAATAAATGATCTTAATCACTCATGACAATTTAACACTGGGTGCATCAATACAAGCAGAAGCAGACTACCTTTTAAAGGATAGATAATACAAATAAGACCACAAACCAAAAGGCTACCACAGGTCCTCCTTCTAAGTGTACACACCATTGACCCATCACTAATTAACTAGTTAGACGCAACCGCTAACTCACCAACCCCCCATGTAACCAAACATTAACAAGCTAGGATAATCAAATCCGCTATTAATCCAACTCCTCAAATAGACGTACTATAGGGTCATTACACCATTTGAACTTAGCACTAGAGTTGCAACCACCTTTTGACCGATACTACATAACTTGAACATGGTCAACTCAGACTTTGATGGATTATAGCATGACAACTTTAACAACTCTATATATATACAACGAAGTATACATACAATAAGCAGAAGTAACAATTCACAAATTAATAGAGTCAAACAATAGGCCACGCTTAACTCAATGGCTCTCACACGGAAGTAACTTTCTCAACAAATTTGACCACTATGTCAAACTAATTAGTCAATTTCAAGTTCTAATGTACCCCCACATTGCATGACAAAACAACAATCAATAGTATTAAACATACATTGACTATTGGAGTACATAAATTAAATATGCAAGTAAGTTAGACTTAAAAGGTAAATAATAAGAAAAAGGACTTCCCTTTTATTGGGCTCATTACTGGCGTTAGTAAACTCATATAGACTTCCTCTTGCCTTCCTTTCAGTTCTTGGCCCCAATCTCTAATGGCCTTGCCTCCCCCACATTGTTCTTTGAGCCTTTTCACCAAACACTTGATATGCATTAACCACCTCTGCTCAGCATGTTGTTCGTACATTAGAAGTCAAGACTAATCATCTACTGACCAACTTCTTCTTCTTTTTATGATGGCCATCTACTGACCAACTTCACATGAAAAACAATTTCCTTAAAAGGCAGAAGAAGCTGAAGATTACACAAATAAAAAGACTTTGTATAGTCTATCACCGTGCCGAGTCTTTCTTTTTGCAGTTTATTAGCATGTTCACATATGAGCAGTTCCAACATATTTACTTTACATAAAAAAAAATCCACATATATGAGCAGTTGGAGCATATATACTTTTTGCAGATTAATCACCTATTGACCAACTTCACATAGAAAAATTCCACATCAAAAAACGTGGTCAAAATAACTAGGAGACATAACTAACACAATTAAGAATCTAAATGTACTAAGACTAGTCAGAAAAGGTGCATAATACCTTCTTTTTCATCCTTTAATACTAATTTATACCATAGAAGTATAACTTGATAACAGGGTAACACCAGTGTAATGAATCAGCAAAACAAACTGTAAATATGGACAACTCTCCGTCGTAGAACGGGCAATTTACATATAGAAAATGAGAAGGTTTTCGTAACTAGTTAGAATTCACAAGTTCGGTTTTCGTCCCGCAGTTTATTGGGAAGGTCGTGCTAATGGCATCCCATATTTGACATTTATAGCACGGAGACGACTAAAGCCCGAAAAAATACAACAACAAAGAAACCGCACATTTTTGTTGTTAGCACACAGACTGATATAAGCAACAGATTAACAACGTTTCAAGATTGAAGAAAAAATTAGCAAAACCCAATACTCAGTTACCAATTAAATTCAACTTTAGAATGTAGGAACAAAAATTGGTAACAAAGTAATAAAACTTATCTGATAACCATGGCGTGATATAATCACTGCCCTAAAGTTGAATTTGCCCCGCAACAACACACGGACTCTCAGCAATCAACCTCCAGGGTTACACGGCTTCTACCTTTCCGGTGTTGACAGAAAAGTAGATTGAGAACGCTCTTGAATATTGCCCAGAAAAAGAGGTGAAGAAATGGAGGAGAAGATGTATTTGTGTGTCTCTCTCCCGGTCTCTATCTCCCGAATACGGAATACCAGAACATCCACTGGTATTTATACAAAACATGGAGAAAGAAAGGAGATCAAAAATAAAACCAAAATGCGGAGACCAACGGTCCATAAAACAGGGAGTTAGTGGTGACAATTAAGGCCATAATTTAGGGGAGTACACGGCTTTAATGGGGGAGATAGTGGCCAAAATCATGGAAAAGGTCACATCATGGAAAACGGCATTAAGAGAGAAAAAACGATAACTTAAGACTAATAAAAGACGGTCATAAAATGCTAACAGATTTCTTACCCAAAAGAGTAGTTAAGTTGTTTATTCCCCAAAGCCCAAAGCCCATGGCCCATGGCTCGGTCCAAGCGGCTGCTGCACGCTTGTAGTAACCACACATCACCACACATCCACTAAAAGCCTCATTGCTACTCAACTCAAAGAGTAATAGTTATAAACCTTACTCTTCCCTTATATTCTTTCAATGTGGGACAAAAGGAAAAATTTACTCTTCATATTCTTTTGAAGCAAACTTAAAGTTTCTATTAAAAACTCCAACACAAAGAGCCAAAGTGCATGTTCTACTCGAACGCAAACAATTCCTATCACTTGAATGGGATTTCTGAGAATACCCTCCTGCAACTCAATTCTATAAAACCTTTTCCAAGAATCCCAATTGTCATATTCCTCTAGCATCCACAGCTCCAACACTTGTTCCTGATCCTCTTCCTCCTCCGAATCCTCTTCTTAATTCCTCAGACTCTTCCTCGGAGTCTGTGTTGGGCATTTGCTGCACAGGGTACTGCACGAACATAGCACATAGAGAGTCATATCCTCCAATGACACTAAGCAACATATCACGTGAATTCTCGAATAATCCAGGCTCGTTAATAAAAAAGGGTACCCTCTCAAAGTTTTCTTCAACCAAATCAAATTTAACTATATATCCATTTGCGACCACTAAGCCAATGCAACGATTCATCCATGAATACCGATTGAGATCATGGCACTTCATCACCAGCATGCACTTCTCTCCATACAGGTTTCTCTTTCAACGAGTATATATAGACCTGTGTCTCATAACGCACAGAATACACTAAGATAATATTGTAATCCTCTTCAGAGGGAACATAGCCAAACCAACAAGAGTCTTCATAGAGATAAGTCCTCTCATATTCCACAGGCAACACAATTTCTTTGCGTTCATCAGTGACAGGATTCCAAATTCATTATATGGATTTCAAAAGTTTTCCATTCATATACCATCATTAATTTTGATTAAATAAGCAATAATAATATAGTGGAGTGATGGTTGGATCTCTTTCTTTCATATTTGATATTGTGGGCTCGAATCTTCACGTTAGCAATGCTTCTTGTATTTACTATATAAGAAAGGAACGATTTTTAATATATTAATATAGATAGATAGATAGATAGATATTACCCCGATTATTATATTCATTCATATCGGAGATCAAATCACACTATTAAATACTATTAATAGGAGTAACTCTTATCATTAAAAAAACATCATCATTAATAATCACCAAAATCTTTAGATCCAATATATTATAAGTTGCTTCCATATCAAGTAAAAACTCCCACATCTACACAACAAATTGTGAAATGTGATGCATTTAGAAGCCAGTTTTGTAGTTTAGAAAGGCAGAAAAGAGTAATATTTTGATATTTTTAATAACTAGGTGTCAAACGAGCACGATACGTGCATCCCGCATGACGTATTTCAGGCAGTATCGTGGTGAATATCTTTTTTGGAGGGAGGTAAAAACAAATTATCCTACTGAACTGACACCTTTTGCAGGTATAACCAGTCAGGTTTACAGGTCAGACTCTTTAAGAGGAAGAGGGGATGGTAAGGGAAACATCACCTTCAAAGAGCCCCTAATAAAGTATGATCCCATGACATTAAAGTCATGATGTCAAGCCGAACCTTTACCACTAGGCTGCTTGGTATTGTGGTTCAATTATCAGCTTACGATATCAGGTTTTATACGTTGCCAGTGTTAGTTGTACATGTGCAGTAGAATATATAACTCAAACTATATGACCAACATGGATTCCCTGCAATTGAGTGTGAAAACCAAATTCTTGCACTCAATCTATGAGTGGCAACCAAAATGGTAAACCATAATCCTTATCCTTTCTCCAACTTTGCTCCTCATTCATACTTCAATGCTGGTTCAATTCTCAAAGGGATGTCTTTCTCACAAGGTCAAAATGTTATCGAAAACTTCTAAATATAATAAAAATTGGTTAAGCAAATTAACACCATATGTCTTTCAATACCACCTTCCAATTGCAAATTAATTAATTTTGCTAATTTACAAATTAACGCAGGTAATATTGATACCACAATCTGCTGTAGTAACAAATTCCTTATTATCAATGTGCTTATCAGTCACCATACTCGATATAACACTTCAATTTGTTTAGATAGCATGAAATGATAGAAGGGAAATGAAGGAAAAGCAAGAAGACAAAGTGGAGGAGAAAGAAAAGGAGTGTTAAGGAGGAACTTCATATTTTCCTCCAAATCTCGTCAATTTAATTGGATAGTTATTTCTAAATTTTTTGGCTTTTCTTGTTATCGTGTGTGGCTGAGATTCGACGTGTATAGGGTTGGGTCGATCCTCATATTTTTGTTCCCTGTGTATACAATGGAAATATCTTGTTTCCAATCTTCATTAACTCCAGTCTCTGATGACTCTTTATTACTTGTTTTTCTGTTTCTATTGTTGTTGCTATGGGGAGATGATGTAAAGCTGGTATTGGTATCTTCAATTTTTTTTTTTGTTTTTTTCAGAAAGGACCTAATAAAAAATACAAGCTTTGTAGGGAATGACCTAATAAAAAAAAATTTGTCTAAAAGGACCTATTAAAATACTTCCAATTGTTAAAAGGAACCAATTTATGAATTTCAGGCCAAAATTACCATGTTTTGTTTTTGGGGGCCTTAGGTTTGAAAAAACTAAGTTGTAACAACTCATTTTGTAATATGTATGTAATGATCGGAATTGTAACCCCTTGTATTGCAATCTATGAAATATATCTGAGCCAAAAACTATGCGCATGAATACTTTTTTTGTTGTCCAAATGTATTATCAATGAAAGCATCAACAAGTGGAATTACATACATATACGTAAGTTTCGCCATTGCTAATCCAAAAGAAGTTGAAACAACAACTGTGGTGCCACTAAGCTGCCACTTACAACAACTACACTAAACACATGCATCTTGACTACACTAAACACCAACTACACTAAAGTGGCAGTTACAACAACAAACCTAAGGCACCCAAAAACAAAACATGGTAATTTTGGCCTGAAATTCATAAAATGGTTCCTTTTAACAATCGAAAGTATTTTAATAGGTCATTTTAGACAAAAAAAAATTTATTAGAGCCCTTCCCTACAAAACTTCGTATTTTATTAGGCCCTTCCCGACAAAAAAACCTTTTTTTTTTCTTAATATATCTCTCCTTCGCTTGATTGTTTACAAGAGTGTAATATAATTCCCTAATCTCCCGCGAATTGCGAACCGAGAAAAGTGAATTATGGTCGGTTTTAGGCTATTTTAGGCCCATTTTTGGTTTAGGCCACTGAAATGTTTTCAAAGATACGAATTCAGCCTTGGCAGTTCATCTTGTGCTATTGGACTGCCATATATTCTTTAACAGCAATTTGAATAACAATCAGGCGTTTACAAAATAATCGTCCATATATTGGAATGGGAATTAGTTGGAAGTACAGCAACTAACTAACAGGTTTGTCCTTGAAGTACATGATAGGAAAGAAACAGCTGAAGCAAAAACAATATGACTGCTGATAATAAGGACTTCCCTTGTAACACTAACTCCATCAGTTCTCATATTGTGTAAATTATGATTGATATTTTCTTCATTTCTTGGTGTCCAAAATTTGCAGAATCATATGATTGATATTAGGAAGTATATCACCCACTAATTCAACAACGCGCAGCTCGTATTAAACTCAGAGCAGACAAGCTTATGCAACATATGTTGATCTTGATCTTTCCTAAGATAACAGATCTAAATCATCCATTGTAAACTTACCATCCATTGATTATTATCTCTGAAAAGGTAGAAGTGATTTACAATACATTGCTTCTCATTTATAAACTACTTGCATATGGGAACTAATAAGTACTACTAAAATGTTTTTGTCTACAAAAGAACATAGTAACAGTCCAATATACATACTGATCTTGAAAGACAAGTCTTAACCACTAACAGTTACCAACTTACCATTAGTTTCTTTTATAAAACACAAAACAAAGTATTGGCATTAAGACTGCTCACACCAAAACCTAACTAAAAGAGACGCTATCTAACCTTACTCTGATTTGCAACTCTGATTTACTTGAGGAAGAAGAGAATCAGGGGAAATAAGGGTCTCCACGTAATCAAACACCTTAAAAACCTTTGCATAGGCAGGATTCTTAACAACTGCATACAAAGGTGGATCCGAAGTTGGGTCAATGAGCCAAAGTTCATTCTTTAGTAGGACACAAAGATGGCCACCATATGTGAACCCTAAAAACTTGCTGCAATTCAAGAAAAACGCCCCCGACAACTCCATAGAAGTATCATACAACTTTCTCCAAGAATCCCGTTTGTTATGTTCTTTCTGCAACCACACTTCCCACAACCAATTCACAGAGCTCTGTGAGAACATAACATATAATGATCTATCTTCACCTACGACACCAAGCATCTTAGGATGAGATCCTTTAGAAAAACCCGGTATTGACAATGGTAAAACTTCAAAGGTTTCACCAACCAAGTCAAATTTACACATGGTTTTATGACTAACAAGGCAATGTAATGCTTCATTCTTGAAAACCAAGTTTATACTTGAACCGAAAAAAAGCTGATCTCCAACGGTATCATGCATTTGTCTCCATGTACGATCTTTCAACGAATATACGAATAAACGCCCTTCAGATGGATAATGATACGCTATATATACTAAGACAATCTTGTAGTCATCTATAGAAGGAACAGAGCCGAACCAACAGAGCTTAAACTTGACATAAGTATGTCCACGTTCCTTAGGTAATGTGATTTCCTTGCGTTCATTAGTCATTGGGTTCCAAAGAAACATCATATTTTTGCGAAGTGGTTTTTTTACCATCACAGATTTCATCTTAAAGTAAATACAAACAAGACCATCACACGATCCAATAAGAAAACAGAAATGAGTCCTAAAAAAAGAGGCAGGAAATTGGTTTTCAAGTGGGATTAACTCAGCACCCTTAGTGATATCAGAAGAATAATCAAGCCTAGAGAATGTATTAGAGTATTGTAGGGCGATGGTTAAAGGTGGATCAGTGCATAATTGCAAGTGAAATTTGGCAAATTTAGGGTTCGAAATAAGTGAATGCCATGATTTAGAGACTAGATTACATTTTCCTAAGGATTTTAGAGGTAAACGATGCAAGATTTTAAGGATCATATCTTCAGTTAACACCATAATTGGGCTTTCTTCGAGTTTGATCATTATTATGATTTCTAAGTATAAACAAAAACAACCCTTTAAAGTGACGAGAAGAATTTCCAGCAGGAAAGTATCTTAGAGATTACAAAAAAAACAAAAGATGCTACAGATTTGTGTAATTGAAAGATAGAATTTAGAGAGACAGTGACTCAAGCTCTGATCTTTGCGTATAAAGAGACAAGAGTTGGAAAAAGAAAAGGGAGTTACGGATTTGGCGATTTGGAGTATCTAGATTTCCTCTGATGGGAGTGTATTCAATTGAACATATATAGGTTACAATAAAGAGAATCCTAACAATATTAGGAAACCTAACTAAAATAGAAGTGTAACTACAAAATATAATCCTAGTATATTTCATATTTTATCATCTCGTATTCTTTAAATTGTACCTCTCTATTTTTTTTGTAGAGTATAAAAAATTTGTGAAATATTTTGTAGTTTGGATATATTTTGTATAAATAGATTTTTAATATAGATAATAGGTTCTGACGCAGTCGGAAAAATCTAAGAGAAAAGCAAGCGCTAATCTCAATCAAGAACAGACAGATTTACAAGCGATAAATCTGTAGAAAATCCGGAATCCACCAGAAAACAGAGAAAACTCTGAAATATTATTAAAAGTCAAAAACTGCCTCCAAATAATGACCTAAAGTTGTTTAAATACTCAAAACAAAACCCTAATACGAAAATAAGGAAATAATAAAATCCGGAAATAATTAAAATGCTGTTTTCGGGCCCTAAACGACCTCGGATGGCTTAAAAAGCCTGTACGTCATGGCATAGCTAATGAGTTTGACTCGTTGGCCCGTTCCGCTTCCAGAAAGGTATCACAATAAGCAAACGGACTCCGGAGGTCTAATTAGTGGAAATCATTTCAAGACTTTTGTCGAACTTCTCCGCTAACCTTCCTACGTCAGGTTCCTAATATAATTAGGATTATCTTTAGTTTGCAATCTATATGTATTGATTAATGGAAATTACTCCAATTAAGGGAGTTTTATGCAAATCTAACCTTTTTATCATTTTTTTACATGGAATCTTGACGCTATTGACACTATTTATAATTAGATAGAATTTTCAAAAATTTTCTTTATATATAAGAAAAAAATATAGTTATGTAGGGGTCTTATTTGATTCTTCCTATATGTAATGAAAGATATTTAATTATGTCAAAAAAGTGCATTAATAAACGTGCACAATCAAACTAGGAAAAATAAAAAGATACAGGAAGTGCATCCTTTGTGTTTTTGGTTTTTGATTAATATAAGGGGTATTTAATTAATATTACGCAAATTATTAGAATATGCTATCTAACTTTAACATAGAATTAGACAGCCCAAGCATATATTCTCCTAACAAGCTCGTTCCATTTCACTCTAATCCCAACACTATCCCTATATATCTCGCACCAACCTAGTTCTCCCTTCTCTTCTCCTTCCTTTGTTTCTCATGAATCTCGAACTACAACAACCAATATTAAAAAATAACCCGACAATCTTATCGAATGAATTAAATTAGTCATTAAATGGATTAATTAGTCACTAAATGGATCAAAGAACGTAAATACTAAATAGATAAAACTGGTCACTAAATAGAATAAAATAGTCATTATATTCAGAAAGGTGATCCGTCCTTAAAATTAGGCTTGGGTCATTGCCTAATTTTAAATAATATCTCTTACAAGACTAACTGATAATATTAAGAGTTGTTTGGTTAATATGTAACTAACTTCGTAACGGAAGTTTGAATTGATTGTGTTGAGTTTGGAACAGAATTAAGCTGTGATTGTTATATGAAGACTTGAGGTTGCTGTGTGGGTGTATGGATGAATAAAACTTAAATAGGTGTTCGGCGTTATTTATGAGCATTTTTGAGTTGTTAAAAGTTAACATAATAGAATTTCAAGAAATTATCTCAGATGACCTTAACATTTATATGAAGTCGATGACGACTACTACTATTAGAGTTGGAACCGACATGAGCCTAATTGAACTGAACCAAGTTGAACTGAGTTGAGCCGAGCTGAGCTAAATTGAACTGATGGAATTGTGCCCAAAAGAATAGGATACTAAAAGAAGAAAGCAATTCACTCTTGCTCAAATAAAGGAAAAGAATAGACAGAAGATGAAATGAAAAAAAATTACAAGTCATCAATGAAAAAATTATAACCAAAATGCGAGGTAGAATAAGTTAAAAGTACCTTGAAAAAAAAATTCCAAGTCATCAATGAAAAAATTATAACCAAAATGCGAGGTAGAATAAGTTAAAAGTACTTTATCAAGGAGTGAAGTGAGGAATTAAGTAAAATAGAAGTCCTAAAAAAATTAACATAGAAACCAATCGAGTAGTTTTTTTTTTTTTAAAGAAACTAATCGAAGAGTTTGAAGATAGAGAGAAACTTTTGCGCTGATAAGAAACTTGATGAAGATATATATAGAAAAAGATTTGGGGTTTTGTATGGTCTCACTGTATACACTTTTCTTACAATCCTATTCTATGAAGACTAAAACTAAAAATGCATATTAAAAATAGACATGTGACAATAATTATGAGTAATATTCATTAAACTGTTTTTGTAAATGTAGTGTCACTAGTGGAAAAAAGTCCAAGGGCTGCGGTCAAAAGGGGCCTAAGGGCTGCGTTTTCTGACCGCAGCCATTGGACTAGTAGCCCTTGGCATTTAGGAAGGGCTGTGGTTTTTAACCGCAGCCCTTGTCGCTTTAAGGGTTGCGGTTAAGGGGGAAAACCGCATCCCTTGGTGAGTTAAGGGCTGCGGTTAAGGGGAAAAAACGCAGCCCTTAGTGAGTTAAGGGCTGCGGTTTTGCCCTGACCGCAGCCCTTGTGACCCAAAAAAATAAATATTTTTTTTTTTTGCATTTTTTAGTCATAAATGTTCCCAAACAGTTATATATATATATAAGTATCATTTTTCATTACAAATTATGTTTTTTTTACACAAATATAGAGAAAATAACAACTTCATTACATTAGTTCGAGGCTGCCCTCGATTGGCCGAATGCTGCTCCATTGGCATTAGAATCAGCATACTCATATACTCTGCTTCCAATCAGCGTCCTCCAGCTGCTGCGATCGCCAAAAGTCGTGTGTCATTCAAATCTAATGGTGCACCGGACATTGTCCACTACAAGAAGAAACAGAATATAAAAAATGGGATCTTAGTCTTCTTACCCTACTGCATAGCAGATGAGCTGCAAGCAATTTGTAGCAGATTTTATATTAACCACACCATGCACTTAAGAATTAAGATGCTGGCAAAAGAAATGCTTCTTGTTGAGAAAGAGAACTTATCTATTTTCAAAATTACAAAGTTAGGAACAATAATCAAGGCCACCCAAATCTACAATGTTATTGTGCATACTATGTTTATACTTGATAGAATATCAAAAACAATAGTAGTATAGACTATAGTCAGCCAACAGTAGCACAATGTACATAAATGTAACATTAAACCCTTAGGTGGTTGCACGAGATTAGGGATGGCAACGGATCTTGGACCCGGCCCGGATCCGTGGACCCGGATCCGTTTTTGCGGATCTGGGTCCTAAAATTTCAGACCCGTTGGATCCGGGTCGGATCCGGATCCTGCTGTCACATCGCGGATCCGGGTCCAGATCTGTGCTGAGACCCGGACCCGGATCCGCGGACCCGTTTCTTTAAAAAATGTAATTGGGCTGCTGGGCTTCTAAGCCTTCACCCATTCACGCCTCCCTCCTAAACCTAGCTTCCTTTGGCCTTCACAGTTCCTTCCTGCTCTCTCACGCCCTCCCCTTCCCTTCTCTCTCATGCCCTCCCCCTCCCTTCTCTCTCTCTCTCTCCAGCATTGCTCTATCCCTCTCCGGCGACCAGGAACGCGCCAACACTTCACAATTCAAGGCACCATCTGGCCACTAGATGACCATCAGCCGCTGCACAACCACCAGCCGCTGTCGACCTTCAATCGTCACTCACACACCAGTCCACCACCAACCTATTTCTCCAATGCGCGCACGATCGTCCCCTTCTCCATCTACAACCAGCAACACCACTAAGCCCCCTAGCCGCACCACGCGTCCACGGCCTACCTCCACCAGCCACCACCTGCAGCACCTCCAACCTCACGCCCTAATCAGATGATGTTTATTCAATTTTAATTATTGTAAATTTGTATTTTTTTTAGAGTTACTTTATTTCGAATTTGTGGTAATTGATTAATTGTGATTTATCGTAAATTTTCTGTTTCTTTTAGATGAATTGAGAAAAAAATTTATATTCCAAAGTGGTAAAATAATACAAAGTATGTTGGATCCGTTTTGGACCCGTTTTGGACCCGGATCCGTAGGATCCGTCGGATCTGGATCCGGGTCCAACATTTTCAGACCCGTTGGATCCGGGTCGGATATGGATCCAGGGTCTAAAGACGGATCTGGATCCGGGTCCGCCTGGACCCGATCCAGATCCGACCCGTTGCCATCCCTACACGAGATGCATAACATGACAACTATCTTAAGACATTACATAGCACAAAATTTTTAGTGATTATGTCAAATCTATTACCCAAAGACATGATTCACCAAATGCCTTTGGGAATTTTTCTACAAGAGTATACCCAAAAAATAAGAACCACAGAAAATAACATAGTTAAAGAAGGGAAAGAAATAAAGGAGAGCTAGATATACTCAGTACATACTTGATCAGAAGTAGCTGCTAGTTCATGTATACTCCTTGCAAGTTGCGCATATGAAACCGGCTGTAAAAACCTATCATTAAAGACAGCACCAAATCATTGACAATCACCAAGATAATAACAATTTGTAGCAGAGTAAAAAGCTAATAATGTACAGCAACACAAGATTAGTAAATAACACAAACTAATGAAAATCCAGAGATGTAGGCCAAAATGTAAAAATTTAACACAACAACAGCAAATTAACTCAACAAGCATCTCTAATGGCATCCAACACATAAACCCAAGCACTTATCTCTAGAGAAACTGTCAAAAAGATGAAGACAACAACAACATCGACAATCAAGAAATAAACATACCTGATGACAGATCTCACATGTAATGTCTCCTTTCTCATTGCACCAATTCTGAACGCAATTCCTATGAGCGTATTGAATTATAAACAAATAATTAGCCAAGAAAAATAGTGGCACAAGGTAGTGCTGACCACACAGTTATCAAGAACAAATCAATAATACTAACAAAATGATAATAAAGATGGTAAAATTTGATATGCGCAAGAAGCAAAAACAAAAGGAAGCATATAAATATTCACCAACATTGTACAGGCCAATACACTTAAATTCAAAAAAAAATCACAAGGAGACCAACAACTGAAAAAACTATAATATACTACGGAGTTAGAGACTTCCCCAGCACAAACACATCCCACCCACCTGTAGCCCCCCTCCAAATCTCACCCACCTGCACACACACACATCCCACCCTCTCACACACCCACATCCCACCTGCAGCCCCCCTCCACATCCCACCTGCACACACACACCAACCTACACACACCCTTCACACACCTCCACTCATATCCAGCCTTCCCAACCCCCCCATGCCCACCCCTTCACACCCCCTGCCAGCCCCTCCCGCACAAACAGCCCCCCCCCCACCCGCACAAACCGCCCCCTCTACAGCCCACCTGCACACACAACCCCCTTCCCACATGAATATTTGCATAACTAATTCATCAAGAAATTATCAACTTTAACCAAATATTTCAGATTTTTTCACTTTGCAGCGCGATTAACAACAAACCATATAATACGAATTAAAGAACAACATATAAATTACCCAATTCAAGCTAAAAATCAATCCAATAAAATCAAAACCACAAAATAATAGGAAAAATCAATTCAATTTCAACATAGAAAATGACTACAAATAAGTAAATAACTATCAATTTCGATTAAGGAAGAGAAAATCGCCTCTTTTAATCTGCAACAATAACGAGATCAACAACAACAACAATAAAAGCACGACCTCATTTTATACAATAATAATAAATATTGTTCACCTTGAACAATCGGCAAAGCTAAAGCTTCATAGACAAAGCTGAAACACAGAGCCACAGATCCCTGTCTTTATCGTAATCCCAAAACCTCATTATCATCAACTTATATCAACACATTAAACCAGCCAAAATCAACAAACGACTAATTTCAACCAACAAACACCACCGAAAATCAATCACAACGCACCAATCCAATCTCAACAAAACAGAATGTACCAAAAACCAAACCCTAGCTGTAGATCTACCTCTACCACGCACTAAAAATCAAACCAAAAATCTCTAAACATCGATCACAAATCATCAAAATCAAATCAATAAAAAAACCTAAATTCAATTCAAAAACAAACTTAATCACACAACAAATCTGCTCCAAAAAAAAAAAAGAGGAGAGGGAAAAAAGAAAAGAACCTGTAAGCTAACCGGCATAACCACCTCCCTCGACGCGGAAGGGAAAGGTCGACTCCGGAGCAAAATCCTCGTAGAATACTTTGTCAAAGCTGAAACGAATAAAAATCAGACACATCCAATTTTAGCAAAAAAAATCAACCAAATTAACTGAAAATAAGAAATGTGATTGAACAATTAACCTTGAAATTGAACGATTCGTTGTCGATGCGTTGAACAGTGACGCAAGAGCCGTGATATCTGATCAATCTGGAACTCAAAGGAGTGAGAGTGTGTGTAGAGAAGAAGAATAAAAATCCTAATGGGAAGTAAACGACGAGCGAACTGAAGAGGAGGTAGCGCGAGCAACACCGCACGAAGGGCAAAGAGAGAGCGTAGCAGGGCGAGCACCGGAGGGAGGAGGTAGCGCCGGCGAACTGAAGGGGAGATAGCGCGGCAGGCTAAGGGTGGGGTGAGGAAGAGAGGTTAGGGTTTAGGTGAGAGAGGACGACGGGAGAGAGAGAAAATGTGAAGGGCTTGCGAGTGGACTTAGGGATGGGAATGAGTAATGACTAATAAACGCGGAATAATATGGCCCAAGGGCTGCGTTTTTCAAAGAACGCAACCCTTGCACTGCAGCCCTTGTGTTTTTTTTCCACTAGTGTGTGGAAATACATGTGTTGTATAGTAAGATAAACAAATTGAAAATAAATAAATAAATTGTGTACCTTGTACAAAGCGCAAATAGAAAAGATTGTGATGTTCCAATGCTTCTTGAGTTTGTTTATGGCTTTAGCAATGAGCGTTTATGACTTCAACTAAAAAAAAATCTGTAATATAAATTGAGATTGTATTTTGAACGGTTATGGCTACATTGTGTAATGCTTTATATAATATACTTTTTTGAAATAGTGTAATTGTCTAACCAAATTTCAATGTCCTGTACTTATGGTAATTTACCAACTTTAAAATTGTCTTTTCGAAATCACTTGGATTGTGCTGCTTATTCGGGATTTGCATTTCCATATTGTAACACCCCCAAAATCCATACAAGTCTAAACTACGTTGCATCGACTTTGGGAGTGTTACCGCCGCGGTCAAACGCAAGGCTTATTGAAATTAAAACATTAACCTACTCTTTAGTACGAAAACTAAATTGCAACAGAAATAAAATGTTAACTTAACTACAACTCGGGAATCATCATTGACCCCTTTTATTCAAACCATTAACTAAGTAGATTATAATAATTCTATAAGTTCAACCAAAACACAAAAAAGTTTATAAACTAAAGAATATTCCCCGTATGCCCGAACTCATGCAGCAACATCAGCATACCTAATCTGCTCCCCATTGAAGTATCAATGGTTCATCACAGGTCAACAAACAAACACAAATAACAAACAATCAGCTATGCTAATACACTAAGCATAATCAAAATAGTAACAACAATTCCTAAACATGATACTACAAAGCATTAAATTTCGGTTTTAGAATCATTTTGATCAGCTATTCGGTATCGAACCGGCACCGTCATCTTTCTAGAATCATACGGACTACTTAATCCCTAATAGACAACTTGGTCTATTAGATGAAATGCAAATACGGTTTCGTTCCGTTCCACATCCATCACCTTAGTATGCATAACCCCAAGATCGTACGGAACCTTCCGCCTACTTGAGTTATCAAAATTTATAAGGACACTATTATCGTCACCGTAGGCCTGCGTAGGAGTGTAGAGCAAGTCTCACACTCCCCCCATTGTTCATTACTTGTAGGGATTCCGACTACAAGTTTATTGCCAACTATCCTTTTTAGTGATACTCATTCATACACATTAAGCATATGATTTTATAACATCATACAAAATCCTTTAGTTTAGGAAACCTCTTATAAATCCTAGCTACAATTATTAATCATAGCATTCCAATCCAACATCTCATTTCATGCTTGTGATACGATAGAATTACGCATTCCAATAACAATTCATTCCATTCCACAAGTCATACAACAAGGAAATACATACAGATTTCCAATCGATTTCATGTTACCAAACAATCTCATCAATCATAACCATACAATAGTTCCCTATCATGATTCTAGGTTCCAATGAAAGAATTCAAAACCTAAACATTATACTAACATATCCAATTGAACTATTATATGCGTACGTACCTTGTAACGGATAATATTCATTGACTACTTAAAACGTTCCGCTTATGAAATTGGGACCTACTCGAATAATAAAGTATTTTAGTGCTAAGTCTTTGATATTATTAAAATAAAAATCAGCTTAGCTAACTATGTAAAATATGATGTTTTGAATATTAAAATAATCCAACTTGTTGTTTAAACTTCCTTTTCATAAACTTTATTAAAACTAATATATTTAGAACTTAATAATATGTTTGCGAATCTGATTTCCTCTAACTTATATTATACTTGTTCATGACAATAAAACTTAAACAACTATATATAAGTATAATAAAATCAGAACTAAGAAACAATGTCATCATAAGAACTACTAATACACTTGTAAATCTGATTTCTTTTAACTTTTATTATACTTTGCTTACAACAACAAAACTTAAACAATATACAAGCATTATGAAAATCAGATTTGAGAAATAAGTTACCATAAGAACTAAAACATAATTATAAATCTGATTTATTTTACTAATTCTATGCTTTATTTATAATTATTGAACTTAGTCAAAGATACATAAGAATAACAAAATCAGATTTGGTAATTTAATTTAAAGAAGAAAAGAAGGAATTTTTTTATTTATTAAAGCATACTGGAGCACCACCGCCGACCACCACAACTGGCGGATGCGAGACTGAACCACGGGCGAGCACCACTCGACTCCGACGACCACGAACCACTGCATGACGCGGCTCTCACTCGAGCCACTCACGCCCAGCCTTGCGCGACACACCTGCACGCCTACGCGAAACCCGAACCCCGAACTGATGTACAGCACCAACGAGAACTCCGACGAACCGCGAACCTCCGGCGAGCAGGCGCGACCTCCGGCGAGTGAGTTCCTTATACGCAGGGGAAGAAGAAAGAGAAAATAGAGGAGAGGAGGAAGAATGCTCGCTGGAAAAGAAAAGTGGAGGATAGAGAAAAATTCTCTTGGGGAAAAAGCACACGGCTGATTTGAAGTGGTGAATAGGGTTTTGTTGTTTTTTTGTTTCTTCTTATTTATAGCATGAGAAACCTTGGTTTAATAGGATTTGTTTCCAAATCAAATTCCGATTTATTATTTTATTTAGAAAATAAAAGAAAACTGAATTAAAATATAATTAGGTACAAAAAGTAGGTTGCAAAGTTAAATTATAACTGTAGGCTTTTTTTCAGTAAAAACTATTAAAATACTTTCAACTTTATTCTTTATATTTTCTTATTTATAAAAATTTAACTCCCAAAAATACGGAGTATTACAGGCTTCCCCCCTTAAAGGAAGTTTCGTCCCGAAAATTTGAGGTAGCCAGTCTTAACGACGATCTTTTGCACTTCTAAGTCCCAATATTTCACAAGCGTTTTCTAGTTTTCTCAAGTAAATGCACATAAATAACATACTAAACAAACTTTAGCAAATGTTAGGGTGGAAGCGCGAAATTGTATCGCATTCTTCCCCCCTTAAAAGAAAAGTTACGGCCCCGTAACTTACCTACCTCTTGAAAAAGCTCATGGTACTTCAGACGCATTGCATCTTCTGCTTCCCATGTGGCTTCTTCAGTATTCTGATTTCTCCACAACACTTTCACAATTTTGACGTCCTTATTTCTCGTACTACGCACCTTGTGGTCTAGGATCTTGATTGGTTTCTCCTCATAGGACAAGGTTTCGTTTAACTCGACGGCTTCGGGTTCTAGGATATGCGACTCGTCAGGTACGTATTCTGGAGTTAGGATACGTGATACACGTTTTGGACCCTTTCTAACTCGTTGGGCAATTCTAAGCGATAAGCCACTTTGCCTACTCGTGCCAAAATCTCATATGGTCCTATGAACTTAGGACTTAGTTTCCCTTTCTTCCCAAATCGCATCACTCCTTTCATTGGGGACACCTTAAGAAGCACTTTTTCACCCACTTCATAATTCTCTTCCCTTCATTTCTGATCCGCATAGGACTTCTGCCTGTCTTGTGCAGCCCTAATCTTCTCTTGAATGACTCGCACTTGATCCACAATATCTTGTATCATTTTAGGAACTAAAACTACAGTCTCACTAATGTCATTCCAGTACAAAGGACTACGACACTTCCTCCCATATAACGCTTCGAATAGAGTCATTTTAATACTAGCATGATAACTGTTGTTGTATGAGAACTCTATGAGGTCCAAATGGTCTTCCCATGATCCTTGGTATTCTAAGGCACAAGCTTTTAACATGTCTTCCAAGGTCTGGATGGTTCTTTCTGTTTGACCGTCTGTAGCTGGGTGAAAGGCTGTACTCATCAGTAACTCATACCAAATGCTTCCTAGACCTTTTTCCAGAAATTCGAAAGGAATCGCGAATCCCTATCAGACACTATATATATACTCGTGGGTACTCCATGCAATCGAATGACATGCTTAATGTATGCTTTAGCTAGGGCTTCCATACTCCACGTGTCTTTCATGGGTATGAACCTTGCAGTCTTGGTCAATCGGTCCACTATCACCCATATTGTATTATTGCTTCCCCGACTCCTAGGTAAGGCTACGACGAAGTCCATGGATATCGAATCCCACTTCCATGTTGGAAGGTCTAGAGGCTGGATTTTGCCTTGAGGTCTCTTGTGTTCACTCATAACCTTCTGACACGTAAGGCATTTGGAAACAAACTCGACTACTGCCCTCTTCATTCCAGGCCACCAAAACATCTTTTTGAGGTCCTTATATAACTTATTCCCCCCTGGGTGGACGGAATACTTCGTATTATGACCTTCACTCATTATCTTTTGTTTCAACTCCTCACATTTTTGCGGTACACACCACCAACCCTTGTAGCGTATACTACCATCCTCATGGATTTCAAACCCTTCTGCTGTTCCCTCCTTAAGTTTTGCTTTGACCCGCTCAAGTTTTACATCCCCATGCTGACCCTCTCTTATTTCATCTAGGAAGTTGGGATGGATGGTTAGGGCACTCAATAACTTTTCCACTTCCCCTTCATGAACCACTTCAATCTAGAGTTTAGAAAATTCTTCACAAAGTTTGTCGGCAACTACCAAGTTGTTCAGACTATGGCTAGATTTACGACTCAACGCATCAGCAATAACGTTTGCTTTACCCTCATGGTATTGTATGTCTAAGTCATAGTCCTTAATAAGCTCTAACCACCTGCGCTGTCTCATATTAATGTCTTTCTGGGTGAAGATGTATTTGAGGCTTTTGTGATGGGTGAAAATTCGACAAGTGACCCCGTAAAGGTAATGTCTCCATATTTTTAAGGCAAAGACAATTGCGGCCAACTCTAGGTCATGTGTTGGGTAATTAACTTCATATGGTTTCAGTTGACGGGATGCATAAGCTATGACTTTCCCATTCTGCATAAGAACATAACCAACCCATTCTTTGACGCATCACTATAGACATCATACCCCTCATCCCCGTTAGGCAAGGCTAGAACAGGTGCTGAGGTTAATCTCTCTTTGAGTGTTTGAAAGGCTTTCTCACTGTCTTCAGTCCAGTTAAACTTGCAATCTTTCTTCATTAAGTTAGTCATGGGTTTTGCTATCTTCGAGAAGACTTTAACAAACCTCCCATAATAATCTGCTAACCCAAGAAACTCCTTATATCTGTGATATTATTTGGTGTTGGCCATTCACTCACAGCTTTTATCTTTGCAGGATCTACTGACACACCCTCCTTAGAGACGAAATGACCCAAAAATGACACTTTTTCTAACCAAAATTCACACTTAGAAAACTTTGCATACAGTTGGTTCTCCCTAAGTGTCTGTAAAATAAGCCTCAAATGTCCTTCATGTTCCTCCTTGCTCCTTGAATAGATCAATATATCGTCTATGAACACGACTACGAATTTATCGAGGTAGGGTCGAAAAATCCTATTCATGAGGTCCATGAAAACAGCAGGTGCATTGGTTAACCCAAAAGGCATGACTAGGGGTGTTAACGAGCCGAACCGAGACCGAACATGTCCAGGCTCGGCTCGGCTCGAGAATGATTGAGAATCGGCTCGGCTCGAGCTCGAAGCTCGTTGAGCCTCCAATATTTAGGCTCGGCTCGAGCTCGAGAGGACAAAGTCCAAGCTCGGCTCGAGGCTCGGCTCGAAACTTGGCTCGAAAAAGTTGGGCTTAGGCCAAACCGAGTAGGCCCAAGTCAATATCTAAAGCTTCACTTAGGCGGTAGGCCCAACCGTATAGGCCAAGTATGCCCAAGAAAGTAGGTGAGCTTGTTCACTCACCCACCATATGCTTTTATAACTTGGTTTCCCTCTTAGCATTGCTAAGTTTCTAATGTGGGACTCCATGTTTTGTTTAACTCATCCTACCCATGTTTTTATAACTTGGTTTCCCTCTTAGCATTGCTAAAATTTCAATGTGGGACTCCAACTTTTGTTTAAGAAAAAAACTCACTCTACATATTCTTTTATAACTTAGTTTCCCTCTTAACTTCACTAAAGTTTCAATGTGGGACTTCATGTTTTATTTAAAAACTTCCAACCTTGTAACAACAAGACTCTAAGTGCATTTAAATAATCAATTATTAAATAGTTTAATTATTAAATAATCAAATATTTTAATATATACTTCATTCCTTTTGTGAAGAAATGGAGTATAAAGTTTGTTTTCCAACCAAGGAGGTACGAAATCAAACTCTAAGTTGAGGTAAGGAGTAGTAGCTATTTATAAAGAAAATAAGATTGGTGCTTGTTTTCTTAACCAATGTGGGACTTTAGTGCCTAGTGGAGTACTACTTAAGGTTCAAGTTGGATTACATATTAAAATATAAATAGTAATGTAAATTTTATCGAACGTGTTTGCGAGCTTTCGAGCCGAACTCTATGAGGCTCAGGCTCGGCTCGTTAAGGTCTCGAGCCGATCCCGAACTCGAATCGAGCCCCTCCGAGCCGAGCTTTGACCGAGCCGAATCCGAATAGTTTGCGAGCCGTCCTGGCTCGTTAGCATCCCTAGGCATGACTGTAAACTCATAGTGTCCATACCTAGTCCTGAAGGCAGTTTTAGGTATATCTTGATCAGCAATCCTCAATTGATGGTAACCTGAAGTTAAGTCTATTTTAGAGAACATTCCTGCACCTTGAAGTTGGTTAAACAAGTCATCTATCCTAGGTAATGGATATTTGTTTTTTATAGTGACATTGTTCAATTCACGGTAGTCTATACACAACCTCAAACTACCATCCTTCTTCTTGACAAATAAGATAGGGCTCCCCATGGTGACATACTAATACCCCTTCTCTAGTAGTTCTTCCAATTGGTTCTTCAACGCGTTCATATTTGCTGGAACCATTTGGTATGGGGATTTTGAGATAGGTCCAGTTCCAAGTACTAGGTCAACAGCGAACTCTACATCTCTCCTTGGCGGCATACCAAGTATTTCTTCAGGAAAAACATCCTGGAATTCTCTAACTATAGGCACATCCTCACGTTTTAATGGATCATCCTCAAACCTTTTAATGGAACACATAAATAGAGGCCATTCTTTGTCTATATAACTCTTAAGTTACAAGGCATTGATTACTTTAATCCATGGTTCTCGAGGTATTCTCCTATATGACACCCTTTTCCCCGAAGGATCTCTCAGTTCCACCTTCTGTGCATCACAATCTATCTTAGCCTTGTACTTTCCAAGCCAATTCATTCCCAAAATGATGTCTAGGTTCGATAAGTTAAACTCTATTAGTTCGGAAGGAAAGAAGCCCTCCCCAATTTTCAATGAGATATTCAGGAATTTCTTAGAGCAATTAACAGTATCCCCAGACGGAATAACTATAGGTACAAAACTTGACTTGGACTCAACTAGTTCTAGAGTTCTAACAGTTGTATTGGCAATAAAAGAAAACGATGCTCCAGAATCGAACAATACTTTAACAAGAATTGAGTTGATAGAGAAAGTACCACTAGTAGAATAAATGCTTATTGCAGCGGAAGTATTGCTGCGGTTTTACCCATACGCAATATCACGACAAAAGAAAAGGTAAAATATAAAATGACCATATTGCTGCGGTTTTCTACAAAAAAAACCGCAGCAATATTGTTCCAACGGATTTTTTTTGCAAATAGTTGACCATTTGACCAACCATATTGCTGCGTTTTCTACAGAAAACAGCAGCAATATATTTCCAACGGATATTTTTTGAAAATAGTGGAATTAAAAAAATATAATTTTAATATATTGATGCGGTTTCTGACAGAAGCCGCAGCAATATCCATGCGCCAGATCTGGAAAAAAAACACGGGTTTGTTTTGTTTTCATTCACTGTTTCTCTCGACTCTCTCTCTCTCTACTCTCACACTCTCTCTCTCTCTCTACTCTCACTCTTACAATTTCCGGTGAAAAGCATTAGGTTTCCGGCGACAAGGGTCACATTACTTGCGTTTTTCCGGCGACAAGGGTTTTTTCGCCCCTCTCCTCCGCTTCTTGCTTGGTTGGTTCGGTTTTTCGCCCCTCTCCTCCGCTTCTTGCTTGGTTGGTTCAGTTTTTCGCCGCTCTCCTCCGCCACTTTCGTATTTCGTACCTTGTCATATTAGGTTAGTTTTTCATAATTTTTTTTTTAATTTTGTTGTTTTCTTAATTAATAGTGTTTTAATGGATAATTTGGCTTAAATAGTAGTTCAAAATGCTTAGTATAAAGTATATATATGATTAGTTATAAGATTTGAGGATTAAAAACTGATTTTGTGATGATTTTGCTCAAGTTTTTGTATGCCCTAAAATGTTATACGGGATTGTTTTTGCTTAATAAGTTCTTGTTATATTTCAAGTGATATGCCTCCTTCATATTGATAGACTCACCAATGGGAGGGGAAGGGAAATCTAAGGAATGGTTTGGTACTTGTTGTTTGGTGATAACTTGAAATCGCTTGAATGCGATTATTGTTTGGTGATGACTTGGAATCGCTTGAATGCGATTGTTTTTATGTACATCATAATGCCTAGATACCCATTCAAGACTTACTCATTATGAGTAAGTCTTGAATAGTCCCCGTTTTGGGACTGTTCTTAAACGTCACATCTCACTTAGGTAGTGAATGTGTGTTGATTCTTTGATTCTAATTGAAATACGGTTAATCATTTCCCTAATTTGTTCTCCGGGTGCATATAAGATAAGCAATTATCTTCATCGTGTACTTGGAGAACTGAAGGGAAATGCTGCCGAATTTTACTTAGAATCAAAGATGATACATGCATTCACTAGTGGGATTGGACGTTTAAGGATGGGTTAGGTTGGAGTGATAAGGACCCAATGGAAGCATGCATTGAATATTAGCTTAGCTTGTTGTGTTATATTTATGTGAATTTTTTAATTGATAATAATTTTTTATGTATGTATGTATGTGTGGGGTTTTTTAGAAATGGATCGAAGTTGGATGTATGGAAAGCGGAATACGTTGGAGTTCGTACAAGGTGTAAATGAGTTTTGTAAACGTGCTGTAGAGCATTAACAACTTACTTGCGAGGATGAGATTTATTGTCCATGTGTTGATTGCTACAATGTGAATACGATTTCTGATATTAGGTTAATAAGAGATCATATTATTCGTCGAGGATTTAGGGCTGAGTATTATATTTGGTTATGGCATGGTGAGAAGGGAAAATATACTCAGAATAGGGTTATTGTTGATGTTGGCACTAGTAACTCATTAGAGATTGATATGTCGAATGTTGGGGCTGAGAATGAAGTTGTGATTGAGATCATGTTAGGATTGAAGGTGATGATGTAGTAGGTAATGAAAATGACCACGGAGATAATAGTGACACTGAGGATGAAGAGTTTGGTGATGATCGATTAGGTGAGATGTTGGAAGGGGCCCATGACCATTTTAATGAGCGGCCACGAGTGTTTGACAGTTTGTCTGAAGCTGATGGGAAACCCCTTTATCCAGGGTGTACAAAATACATTCAATTGAGTGGGGTTTTAACCCTTTTCAACATCAAAGCGAAACATAATTTGACTGATGTAGGCTTCACAGAACTCTTAGAAGTTTTACAAGATATGTTTCCTAAGGGTAATATATTACCAAAATCCACCTACTATGCCAAAAAATTAATGTGTCCTTTGGGTTTAGAATGTGAGTGGATTGATGCATGTCCGAATGATTACGTGTTGTATCGAAATGAGTATGCGGACCTTTATGAATGTTCGAAGTGTGGTAAGTCCCGCTATAAATTGCCGAATGGGGTTGAACCTGGGCCGGGCAATACGGGTCCTTCTGCGAAAGTGTTGTGGTATCTTCCAATTGTGCCAAGGTTTCGGAGGCTCTTTTCTATCAAAGAAGATGCAAAGAACCTAAGATGGCAAGCTGATCGGAGAAAGAAAGATGGAATGCTTAGGCATCCAGCAGATTCTCCTCAATGGAAGGCTATAGATTCCAGATATAGGGAATTTGGTCAGGAAGCTAGGAACTTGAGACTTGCATTGTGTACGGACGGAATGAACCCTTACGGTACTTTGAGTAGTCAACATAGTACTTGGCCTGTTCTTTTAGTGATATACAATCTTCCTCCATGGTTGTGCATGAAGCGGAAGTATATTATGTTGTCTCTCTCAATTTCTGGGCCTAAGCAGCCGGAAAATGATATAGACATCTATCTTGCACCTCTCATCGAAGATCTTAAAAAGATGTGGGATGAAGGTGTTATGGTGTTTGATGCGTATTCCAATGAAGATTTCAGGCTTCGTGCTATGCTATACTGTACTATAAATTATTATCCTGCTTATGGCAATTTGTCGGGGTATAAGGTCAAAGGAAAAAAGGCATGTCCCATTTGTGAGAATGGTATGGAGGCTACACATTTGCCACATTATGGGAAACATGTCTATATCATTAATAGGCAATTCCTACATAATTCTCATCCATATCGAAAGAAAAAAGCACCATTTAACAAGTTAGTTGAAAATGCTCCAGCTCCTAGACCGTTGATCGGAAAAGAAGTTTATAATCGTGTTAAGGGGATGGGCACAATATTTGGTAGACGATGGTGTCATTTGGAAAAAAGAGTCTATATTCTGGAGACTTCCTTATTAGAAATACTTACCAGTTCATGGGTCTAGGATGATGAATGATCACCTTCGAGTGAAAGTTCATCGTTTTGTAGAGAAGTATGGTTATTTGCCACTACCTGTCCCCGTCCCTGCATATGAAATCGACACTACAGAAACTGCTTTGGGTACGTGGGTGCAATGGCCAAAAAATTTAGTGCAAATATTAGGTGATGAAGTAATTGTTCAAATTTTATCCATTTTTGTAAAAATAATAGGATTAAATTTAAAAATTACATAATCTTATGCGCGTTCTCAAAAATTATTATTAGGTTACATCGACACCTAAAAAACAAAAGGGGATTTCGGGGGAGGCTGTTAGATGTCCTATCCAGCAGCTTTCAGCCGGTTCGGCTACTCGTTATAGTTCAGTTGCCGATGATGTATCGTTCTTGGAATCCCTCACTGAAGACTGTAAGGAGTTAGCAAATACGCTTGCCCTTGCCGTCACAGACGATGATACCATTGCTGTAACCTTGCCGAGCTCATTGTTCCATTATTCAAAAGATGTCACCGCTTATCTGACCAAGGAGGATATTGCTCAGTTCCTGAAAGGGGAGATGCTTAATATTTCTATTATCCAAGTGTACATGAGGTAACAATAATCAAAGTTATGATTTTTTTTTACATTTGATTGTATGATAGTTGTATTTTCCACATAAAATTTACATTTGTCTATTTTTTAGGGCAACGCAGTCTGACTTGGATGGATTTGGGGCTGCTGTTCGAGTTTGTTGGATGTGCCCAGAGAGTACCGCGGATGTGCATGCATTGGAGAATGTAACGACTTACATTCAGTGTGCTTTGACTGGATCCGTCGTTGCTGGTGCTAGTATCATCTTCGCGCCAATCTTTCAAGAGTAATATTCTATCTTAATAGTTTTTTTATTGTTGCATGACATGTGAATTTTTTAAGTAATTATTCTTATTCAATCTTGCAATATCCGTCATTGGATGCTCCTTGTCATACGTTCCATGCTCGGGATAATTTATGTCTTTGATTCCGCTAGCTTTCACAAGGAACGAAAGTTAAAGATTAGACCGCCTATATATGATATATATATGTTGGATTCGCATGATATTTATGTTGGATTGAATCGTATTTATTTCTTGTTGAACTTGGAATTTGGATTGTGCGTGGAAGTTGGAGGAAAATTGGTTCTTAGAAGATGATGGATGTTGGTTGTTGGTTGTTGGTTGTTGGTTGTTGGTTGTTGGATGAATTTTGGATGATGGATGGATGTTGGATGAATTTTGGATGATGGATGGATGGTTGTTGCATATAATATTGTACAGGTTAATTCCCAATTATGGGTTTATCCAATTTACAAACGGAGCTTTGCCGAAATTTATGCAGAAAATATTCTACTTGCTGCATTCTGCTTCTTGCATGAGGATGTTGGTGGAACATACGTAAAAATAATTTAGATAAAAAAAAAGCAGTATATTGCTGCGATTTTTCCCAAAAAGCACAGCAATATACTGTATTTTTTATAATAAAAAATATATATTGCTGCGGTTTCTGGGTAAAACCGCAAGACAATATCAATATTTTTTATTATAAAAATAAAGTATATTGCTGCAGTTTTTCTTAGAAACCGCTGCAATATACTTTAGTTTTATAATAAAAAATATTGATATTGCTGCGATTTTACCCAGAAACCGCAGCAATATGTTGTTATAGGCCGCAGCAACAGTTTAATTATCTATTGCTGCGCCGTTAATTGCTGCGCGGTCAAAACCGCCGCAATAGGCCGCTTAATGACCGCAGCAATAAGCATTTATTCTACTAGTGTACACGTGACAACATCTCTACGAGCTTCCTCTTCGCTAGCCGTCATCATATACAGCTTCACTTTGCCCTTATTATCATTGTTGTTGGTCACATGGTTCCCATTTGGTGCCTGATTATTTGCATTGGTTGGTGGTTTGGAGTAATTAGAGCTCCTTGACCCATTGAATGCATTTCCACTATTCACATTCCTATTCCTAGGCTTGTCTACATAGTTCCCTTTCTTCTGACCGTTGGGGTTAACGTTATTCTTCGAATAAAACTTGTACGCTCTGTGCCCCATTTTTCCACATTCACGACACTCCACCTTATTAACCTTGCAATCCCTCTCAGGATGGTTGTTTGGGCACTTCTTACACCTGTACACACGCTTAGGTCTGCGGTTGTTGGTGGTATTGTTGCGCTTATTGTTATTGTGGTGAGTGTTGTTGTTGTTGGGTCCCTTACCAAAGTTTCTTTGGGAGGTTTGATTGTTTTGGTTCCCATGGTGTTTCTTTTCAAATCTCTGAACCTCGGGGTTTGGATTCTCTTTCGCTTCTCACCTTGTTTACCTCCTTCCTCTCGTTTCCTTATTGCATATAAGTGGGTAGCTTTGCCAAAAACATGGTCCAACGAGGTGAAAGTATCTCCTCCCAGTCTCCTTGCAGGTCAAGGGTGAGCCCTAACTCAAAGCGTGATGCCTTAACTTCCTCAGTAGGGGCAATTTCAGGAGCAAATCTCATCAGCTCAATGAATTTGCGATAGTATTCCTCAACAGACAGGTTCCCTTGTTCTAGCATCATAAACTCTTGGGCTTTCTGCTTTTTGAGGTATGGTGGGTAATACTTATCCCTCAAGGCTTTCTTGAAAGTTTCCACCCAAAGTCAGGTTGTTTGAAGAGGTTGTCCTTAGCTTGAGTCCACCAAAAGTTGGCATCCTCTTATAGGTAATAGCTTGCTAAGAGTACAGTCTTGTCATCTGGACAGGTGAGGGTAAAGAAAAGCTTATCAAGCTTATCAAACTCCTTAGCTTGAGTCCACCAAAAGTGGGCATCCCCTTGTAGGTAATAGCTTGCTAAGAGCACAGTCTTGTCATCTGGACAGGTGAGGGTAAAGAAAAGCTTATCAAACTCCCCAACCCAATTTTCCAATTCTTCGGACCCCTCTTTCCCATTTAGTACTGGTGGGTTCCTATGGGAAACCTTTTCAGACAAATCCCCATCCCATTTATTCCCTTGGGCTAGGTTAGCTTTGATCTGCACTAAGTCACGAATCGATTGTTCAACATTCAGGGAGGTATCAGGTGTGCCGCCCTGACGAACCATTCTGCGCTAAAAAATGACACAACGGCTGTCTCAGTGACATACACATAGTCGTTTATTCACTTGACTATTACGCATTTGCACGTTCATACAACACGTTTTTATTGCGAACAATCATTAAGTCTCTATTGACTTGCAATATAAACATTTCAAATAAGACGTTACATCAAATAATAAAAGAATGAAAATATTGTATTATTATTGAAAAAGGGGAAAATTTATTATTTCCAAGGAAAACATAATATGAATAAATAAAGGAATAAAAGAATGCTAATTTGCTACTTGGCATGCAAGCCTTATTAAAACTAAAATAAACAAATGAAATAATATTCTAATTCTAATCATATATTCAAAAGAAACTAGGGACTATAATGGTGAGCTTCGTCATCTAAGTTGGGATTTTCTATTCCTTCTTCCATGTCAGCTTCGTCCTCAGAAGGCTCGTCATCCTCTATAGGTTCATTTTCCTCCATGGGTATGGGTTCTTCTTCTTCATGGTCATTTCCCTCAATTGGATCTCCTTCAGCAGGCTCATTTTCATTAGGATCTCCCTCTTCCTCATTTTCTAAGTCAAGTATAGGTGCAACATGATCTTCCTCAATCACTGTGATGAACATCTTATTATTCCCTTCATCATCGAAAATGTAGGTATTCTAAGGTTTGATGCTATATGGTAGTCCTTGGGTATGAACTCATCCTCAAAAGTTTGGTACCTAGCTCTTTTTGCAGCTCTAGGTCACGTTTGTGGCTTAGTTTTAACTTTAGGATTCTTAGAATTCACATCTACAGCCTTAGTTCCCGAGCTTTCCCCCCACATGATAGGTTCCTCTAAGTGGAGATGATGAGGTAGAGGGCTCCCAACTTCTTTTCTCACGAATTCTCCACTCATTTTCACAGTATTTAAGATCAGTGACGAAATGCCCTACAGTAGGAAGGTATTAGTTCCAGTAAGTGTATTTTGCTCTGTTAAAACCTCCATTTTCTAACCATATATCCCCATATCTATGGTGTACGAAAAGGTAGGGTTCCTCCCTAGGGACGCACTGCAGCATAAAGTATATTTTCTCCATTTCAGTCCTTAGTCTAGTATCTCCCTGTAAGGTCCTATACTCCATAGCAGCTTTCATCTTATAGGCCCAGATGTCCCAATCTTTCGCTATTCGATGTTTCATCAAGGTATTCCTTAGGACCTACTTATGTCGTAAACCATCTGCGAAATTAAAGAAAGAAAATAGTCTAAGTTTTTGTGAAGTAAGGGTTTTTAAGTATACATTATATATAAACATATATAAGAGGTAAAACAATTATTTCAATTTTAGAACTCCTTAAAGAGGTTCAAAATAAATACAACAATTAGATGGTTCTTTCCTAAAATATTCGAAATAAGATTTTAGTTCAACACCTTTTGAAACATCTTTTATACCAATTCAAAGTTAACTTAGTGCTCCTAACCACTAATAAAATCATTCCTATGATTTAATGCACGCAAAAGTAATCAATATGCTCTTATCCCATACTATCCATTTTGAAAATCTTTTGAAATACCTTTGAAAATAGGAACTTTTGGCTCTGATGACCAGTATTGTAACACCCCCAAAATCCATACAAGTCTAAACTATGTTGCATCGACTTTGGGAGTGTTACCACCGCGGTGAAACACAAGGCTTATTGAAATTAAAACACTAACTTACTCTTTATTAAGAAAACTAAATTGCAGCGGAAATAAAATGTTAACTTAACTACAACTCGAGAATCATCATTGACCCCTTTTATTCAAACCATTAGCTAAGTAGATTATAATAATTCTATAAGTTCAACCAAAATATTTAAAAGTTTATAAACTAAAGAATATCCCCCGTATGTCCGAACTCATGCAGCAACATCAGCATACCTTATCTGCTCCCCATTGAAGTATCAATGGTTCATCACAGGTCAACAAACAAACACAAATAACAAACAATCAGCTATGCTGAGTACGTATATAATCAGTTAAATAATACACTAAGCATAATCAGAATAGTAGCAACAATTCCTAAACATGATACTACAAAACATTAAATTCCGTTTTTACAGTTTATTCGGCATCGAATCGGCACCGTCATCTTTCTAGAATCATATGGGCTACTTAATCCTTAAGAGACAACTTGGTCTATTAGATGAAATGCAAATACGGTTTCGTTCCGTTTCACATCCATCGCCTTAGTATGCATACCTCCAAGATCGTACGGAATTAACCTCCGCCTACTTGAGTTATCAAAATTTATAAGGACACTACGTTTGTCACAGTAGGCTTGCGTAGGAGTGTAGAACAAGTCCCACACTCCCCTCATTGTTCATTACTTGTAGGGAGTCCGATTACAAGTTTATTGCCAACTATCCTTTTTAGTGATACTCATTCATACACATTAAGCATATGATTTATATAATATCATATAAAATCCTTTAGTTTAGGCAACCTCTTATAAATCCTTGCTACAATTATTAATCATAGCATTCCAATCCAATATCTGATTTCATGCTTGTGATACGATAAAATTACGCATTCCAATAACAATTCATTCCATTCCACAAGTCATGCAACAAGGAAATACATACAGATTTCCAATCGATTTCATGTTACCAAACAATCTCATCAATCATAACCATACAATTGTTCTCTATCATGATTCTAGGTTCCAATGAAAGAATTCATAACCTAAACATGATACTAACATATCCAATTGAACTAGTACGCGCACATACCTTGTAACGGGCAATCTTCGTTGACTACTTAAAACGTGCCGCTTATGAAATTGTGACCTACTCGAATAATAAAGTATTTCAGTGCTAAGTCTTTGATATTATTAAAATAAAAATCAACTTAGCTAACTATGTAAAATATGATGTTTTGAATATTAAAATAAGCCAACTTGTTGTTTAAACTTCCTTTTTATAAACTTTATTGTAACTAATATATTTAGAACTTAATAATATGTTTGCGAATTTGATTTCCTCTAACTTATATTATACTTGTTCATGACAATAAAACTTAAACAACTATATATAAGTATAATAAAATCAGAATTAAGAAATAATGTCATCATAAGAACTACTAATACACTTGTAAATGTGATTTCTTTTTAACTTTTATCATACTTTGCTTACAACAACAAAACTTAAACAATTATATATACAAGCATTATGAAAATCAGATTTGAGAAATAAGTTACCATAAGAACTAAAACATGATTATAAATCTGATTTCTTTTACTAATTCTATACTTATATTTATAATTGTAGAACTTAATCAAAGATACATAAGAATAACAAAATCAGATTTGATAATTTAATTTAAAGAAGAAAAGAAGGAAATTTTTATTTATTAAAGCATACCGGAGCACCATCGACGACCAACACAACTGGCAGATGCGCGACTGGACCACCGGCGAGCACCACTCGACTCCGACGACTGCGAACCACTGCATGACGCAGCTCTCACTCGAGCCACTCACGCCCAGCCTTGCGCGACACACCTGCACGCCTGCGCGAAACCCGAACTGATGTACAGCACCAGCGAGAACTCCGACGAACCGCGAACCGCGAACCTCTGGTGAGCAGGTGCGACCTCCGGCGAGTGAGTTTCCCAGACGCAGGGTAGAGGAGAGGAGGAAGAACGCTCGCTGGAAAAGAAAAGAGGAGGAGAGAGGAAAGTTCTCTTAGGGAAAAAACACACGGCTGATTTGAAGTGGTGAATAGGGATTTGTTGTTTTTTTTCCCTTCTTACTTATAGCATGAGAAGCCTTGGTTTATTAGGATTTGTTTCCAAATCAAATTCCGATTTATTATTTTATTTAGAAAATAAAACAAAACCGAATTAAAATATAATTAGGTACAAAAAGTAGGTTGCAAAGTTAAATTATAACTGTAGGCTTACCCACACTATATTTTTTCAGTAACTACTATTAAAATACTTTCAACTTTATTCTTTATATTTTCTTATATATAAAAATTTAACTCCCAAAAATACGGAGTATTACACTTATTGCTTTGACTGTAAGTTCGTTCATTATGCTAATTTGTGTTTCCTTTTTTTTAATACAATGAGGTCAAGAAAGTAAATTTATAGGGGACACCATTGCTCCCCCTTCCCATATAGTATTATAGAGATAAACCATTGTTTCGTTTTTTTTTTCTTTATCTTATTTTTCTCTTGAGTCATCTGTCCTTTTTCCTTATTTTAATTTTGGTTGAGTATATTTATTGATTACTCTTTTTAACAAAACATAGTTTGAAACAAAAGATATTATTGATTATTTTAGATGATATTATTAAACCAAAAATTAAGTCCCACAAAGAACTTTCCTGATATATTAAATCATTTCTAAAAGAGTTAGCCGGTCAATATAAAATCACCTGGCCTAAAACAAACCCCCATAATATCCACCCATATAAGAAAATCATTTCCAAAAAAACTCCAGTCAACATAAAATCGAAAAAGATATTTGATATCACGTCGGATTTAATTACATCTATCCAGTGTTTAGATTACCCACTCCTAATCTATCTTTAAAAATAATTGTCAATGTTGAATTTGATTCTGCCTTTAATTAAATTTCATTAGTAGCGGGTAATTTGTCCAATGGGTCAACCAAATTTATCCCTCCATGTTTATAAGAAGGGCCTGTTCTAACCAGCTTATTTGCAGTTCAGTTCGGTTCCTAAATTATTATCATTACTATTAATTAGTTATAATTTAATTCAGTTCAATTCAGTTTAATTCAGTTGTTTATGCCGAAGAAAAAACAAACCCTAACACAAAAACACTAATATCTTTCCTCAACAAAATCAGACTTTTATGTTTTCCTCTCCATAAAGACCATGACAGGCCGCAGGTGGATATGAGAATATTTCAATTAATTACATTGGTCAGCTTCAATTTCTTTAAACTGTGTAAACTCAACTAATGATCCAATTTATAATTTCATTATTTTTTTAATCCAAAAAAACTCTTCAATCCAGTTTGATATACGTGAAATATGGCTAAAGCACCCATTAAATATTAATATCTTTTTTTTGGATAAAAATAAATAACTAACAAAAGAATTAACTTTGCAATGGGAGTGCATCAGATAAACTAAAAGATAAAAGATTTCTTTCACTTTAATTTTTAAAGGCAAACAAGCACTATGTTATGGGAGGTAGGGAGTAAAAATAAAAAAAAAACTAATATGAACCCGGTGCACACTAACTTAGTGTGCACCTTATCCATCTCACGTGAGTTTTAATGATTACAACTTTCCGTTTTTGCCACTTTTAGTCTTCCACTCTTTTCTCTCTCCTGATAACTTCTCTCTCCTCTGATAACTTCACTCTACTGATAGTGTATTTTTGAAATAATATAGTGTATTTTAAAATGATATAGTGTATTTTAGAATGATAATGTTTTGCTGAGTTTTTTTGGCATGATAGTGTTGCATGATATAGGCCCTGTTCTTTTGGACTTATTTTCGAAGAAAATAAGTAAATATAAGTTCGGTTCAAAGAAAAATAAGTTCGGTTCAAAGAAAAATAAGTAAAAATAAGTTCGGTTCAACAAAAATAAGTAAAAATAAGTT